>CM035226.1:1881181-3210708 GCA_020226215.1 Sindora glabra | reverse complement strand
TATCTTAAAATAATTTTAAAAAATTAATATTATGGGAAGCGTTAATTGAAATAATTAATTTTATATTCTAGTTATAATAAAAGTATTTAAGAATAAAAATTAATTCTCTCTTAAAATTTATTAATATTTTCTTGATAATAAAATTCAAACACAATATTTAAAATTAAATATACATCAATAAAATTTTATCTATGTTATTATTTTTATTCCTTTTATATATTGTCTTGTAGAGTATATTTAATTTAGTATATTTTTTGCATAATTTTTTTAATGATACAATAATATGTAACAATTTTTACTTAGAGATTAAAGTTATTAAAATATCTAATAAATTTTTCGTTCATGCAGAGGTTTTTTTTCTGTTTGCCTTTCCTAATACTTACCGGTTAATATATTTATAAATTTTGTGCTTATATTATAATTTTTATTAGTCATCATAAAAATATCTTTTATAGTAGTACAGAAATTTATTTAGAATATTATGATATAAATAATATGAGTTTTTTATTTTATATTGATTATTATGGTTTAGGGTGTGAAAGTATGATTTAAGATGTGAAATTATAATTTATGAAAAATTTATAGAAATTTATATGTACTGTGATAGGTAGTGCTATTAAAAGAAGAATAAACGAGATAAAGAAATGCATTCTAAAATAGGTTTTATGGCCTAAGTGAAAGTTATATTTAGAGAAATTTTTCATGTGAAATTTTAATATGCCATAAGAGAGGTAATAAAAATAAAATTTTAGGATGTGTGGATGTAAGCAGAAGCTTTAAAAAATAGGTTATTGTTGTTGAAAATATAAATATTTTTCTATTTTAATGGTAGATATTATGAATGCAAGAATAATAAATGTATTCGAAAAAATTATACTATGCATAGGTTTATTCAAAAAGTATTAAAATATATTACATCACACTTCCAAGTGAACATTAAAAATTTATGAAGTACGAAAAATTACGAATGAGTGTAAAAATAGCATAAAAATTTGTCGGAACAAAATGTCGGCCTGTAGAGGTCGGAATGGGTTTGGCTTGTGCGGTTAAATTATTACGTATTATTAAATAAATACATTATAAAAATTATAATACATTCCATTTATTTTTATGAGTAATTTTAAATATTAGTTCATTCGTTCGTAAGAACAGAAATTGTATATGGTAATATGTGTCAGTTGTGAGGGTGCAGTAAATATTTTGCAGCTAAAAGTAATGAAATGAAAAAAAGTTTAATTACTTTTATATATTCAAATGGTACAATGATTGAGGAATCGATGGGCGTAATGTACGATGGACCTCCCCCAAAGGCATTGAAATTGAGAGGATGCAGCACTATGGATCTTTTGCGCGAGAGAATTCATGCCCGACTGAAGCTTCGCCAAGATCAAGTTGTGGGGAAAATTATTTACAAGTTTTCACAGCATCAAACAGAGGCTCAGTATATGGCATACGAATTGGATGACGATAAAGACTTGGCATGTGCCATAGCAAGCTATGAACAACATCCGATGATGACAGCAATGGAGTTGTACACGGAGGTGATCACATCCGAACTGCACGCTGCCAACCTGGGTTCACAAGAAAGAGTTCCACAACTAGATCACCTGTGGTTCCAACGGCTAATGTCAGTACTAGTTGTTCGATGGTGCAGGAAGGCCTTCCTTACACGGGTGGAATCGAGTTCCACATTTCTGATAGTTATACTCTTGTATTGGACTCATCTGTTGCCGGTATTTTCCTGAAAAATATATCACATACCATGATGGGTTTAACAAGTGCCTTACCGGTCGTAGAGGAAGAATTCACTGATCCTGTATTCATGGATACCCACCTTGAGTCTGGTTTTGAGAACGATAAGGTGTTTTGCAGTAGCGATGATGATCGTGACACTGATGACGAAGAACGTGCAACTACACATGGAGACAGTGTTGCAATGCGGCGAGTGAGGAGTGACAATGCTGCACAAACATCATGTGGTGTCCCTCAAGCTGCTGTCTTCTCTCACATTGATTGAGATGCCATAAGGAATCCTAATGAATTTTTAGAAATAATGAAACCAAGCTATGATTACGACATGGAGGACTTACAAGTTGGACAAGAGTTTGATTGCAAAGAGGCATTAATTGCTGCAACCAAGCATTACCACATCAGAAGGCACCACAGTTATTACGTGGAGGAGTCGGATACCAGAAGATTGAGCGTGAAGTGTGATAATTACGAGGACGAATGCAGATTCCGTCTCAAAGCGACCAATCTGAAGAATTCTAACACTTGGACAATAACTAGATTTTCAGGGCCTCACACATGTGTTAATGCTAGTTTGACACAGGATCACAAGTCTCTTGACTCCGAGTATATCAATTCCTTGATATTGGAGATGATTAAAGTGAAGCAAGATGTTCCAATCTCGTTTATACAAGAAAGGGTGGAAGACATGTACGGATATAAGATTTCATACAGAAAAGAATGGAAGGCAAAACAAAAGGAAATCGTCAAGGTGTACGGTGATTGGGATAAATCATATGAAGTGCTCCCCAAATGGTTGGACATTTTAGGCTATTGTGACCAAGCTCTGTTCAAGTTGGAGTCAAGAGAATTCATCATAGTTGATGGCCGTGTTGATCCATAAAAACATGTTTTCAACCGAGTTTTCTGGGCTTTCAAGCCATGCATTGCCACGTTTCCCTACTGCAAGCAATTCATACAAGTTAATGGAACGCATCTGTATGGTAAGTACAGAGGCGTGCTATTGATTGCTGCGACCCAGGACGATAACAAATGTCCCGTTCCTCTTGCCTTTGCCATTGTTGACAAGGAGAATTATGAGAACTGGAGTTGGTTTTTAGCATTACTACGGGTAAATGTTACGAACTAGCAAGGAATATGCCTGATATCAGATCGACACTGAGCTATAAAAGATGTTGTAGCCACCGAAGGTCTAGGATGGCAGCCTCCTCATGCTTTTCACCGGTACTGTATCCGACATATTGCCAGCAACGTTCGTAAGAAATGCAAGGATGACAATGTCAGGAAAGCTGTCCTTAAGATTGGTATGACTTATAACATAATTTCTTTGTTAAACCTTTCATCTATAAATTTGTGTATCTGGTAGTTCAACCCGATTAACCTATTTGTCTCCTTTTGTTCAGCATATGAGCCCAGTTGGGAAAAGGCTATGGAGAGATTGGACAACCTTAAGAAATTCAATGAGGAGATCCACAAGAAGTTGATCGCTATTCCGATGGAGAAGTAGACGCTTGCTTATAATGAAGGTAGAAGATATGGTCATATGACTACTAACATAGTAGAGTGCATCAATGGCCTTTTCAAAGGATTAAGGAAGCTACCAATCACAGGCCTTGTTCAACAAACATACTATAAATGTGTCAAGTACTTTGTGGAAAGGGCAAAAGAAGCACATGCTGAACTACAACAAGGTCACATATACGCAAGCAGATTCAGATAGGAGCTTGCGACTATCTAGTCACGTGCTTCTTCTTACCACGTTCGTGCTTATAATAGACAATGAATTAGGTTTGAGGTGGTAGAGGACCCTGATATGGCTAGGGGATCATGTGGAAAGGTCATCCAAGTGTTATTAGACAAAGGGCAATGTGAATGTGGACAATTCCAAGCATATAGGTATCCTTGCGCTCATATTATTACTGCTTGTGCCTCAGTCAACATATCGTGGGAACCATATGTCGATGCTGTATACAGGCTTGACACACTACTCAATTGCTACAAATCTGAGTGGTGGCCGATCGGGGAGTGGTCGCAATGGAATAACCTACCACCATTTCCTGTCCTAATTTCAAATTATGGAAGATTGCATGCAAAGGGACGACCAAAGTCGACCCAGATCAGAAATGAGATGGATTGGCCTCAAGAGAGTGGTGTCAAGCAAAAATGCGATCTTTGTAAGATGGAAGGACATAATCGTAGGCGCTGCCCACTGCTACATGGGGAGGAAGGCCCTTCTTCATATTGATTTTGATTATTTACTTTCGCAGATATGTTACGTAGTTTTTTAACCAATGTCATAAGTGTAACAGTCGGATGATGTGTTCTTTTTTTATGGTTGTAAAATTGCACGTTATTATGTATATATATGTTACCCTATTACTAGTAATGTGAATAAACCATCAATTAATCATCCAAGTGCATATAAATTCTTGTGTTGATCTTTGTACTTAAATTACACAAGTATGTTAACTTAGTGTGTGTTTAAATTCCATTCTAATGCAATTCTTGTCGTGGCAGATGGCATCCACATCCCGACGCATTGACCCTGGTCCACGGGATCCTTCACTGCTAATGGCTCAAGCCTCACACATATCCCAGTCGATTTTGGCAGACCATGTATGGAAATAGTTAGATCTTAAAAACCTTAGTTAAATAGTTTCTAAATCGTCAAACGCAATAATTAGTGATTTTTTTCTTTTGTAGCCTAACCGTGTGCTGAGGATTCGACGAGCTCATCACTAGCATCACCAGCAGCCACCGGAGTTGATTGTCCCCTTTTTACGAGAGACAGGTTTTTACGGCCTGGCGATGTACGAGTTTGTGCCGATCAACCATCAGTTGATCAGTGCTTTTGTAGAGAGATGGATGCTGGAGACACACACCTTTCACATGCCGCAGGGAGAGATTACTATTACACTACAGGATGTTGCTTTTCAACTCGGCCTACCCATTGACGGTCGAGTAGTGACGAGCCCCACTATCTGGGGATGGGGAACCCTGATAGAGGAGTATTTGGGACTCCAATTACCGAGGACGAGAATGTCCTCAGAGGGGGGCGACTGAGGATGAGTTAGTTGGAGAGGCATTTCACTCATCTTCCAAATGATGCGGATGAGGTGACAGTGCAGAGATTCACCTGGGCCTACATTTTGCATCTCATTGGTGGGACGTTATTTCCATACCACTCCGGCACATATGTCCACCTCATGCACTTACCCTTACTTGGACACTTACATGAGGCTGGGACGTACAATTAGGGATCTGCTTGCCTGGCCTATCTGTATAGAGAGCTCTGCAAGGCCACTACTCTGGATTATAGGGAGATAGGAGGGTGTTGCCTACTACTGCAGTTGTGGGCATGGGATAGATTTCCCACTTTCGCCCCCGCGATTACTGTCTCAAACATACCAGAGGGGGATGTAAGGATTGGCCCCCTAACCCGCAGGTTAGAAAATTTTTCAACTTTCACTTATAATTAAGTTCACTTTGAAGTTCTTTAACTTAGTTATTGCACTTGGTAGGTGGCACTATCAGAAGACATTCCAGGATAGTTCGGCACACAGCCTACCCTATTACAGATACGTGCTGGACCATCTTCGACTCAACCAGGTATGTAAGGGATAATGGATATTTTTATTTCAGGGCTTTGTCCATTTCATTATCCCATTTAAATGACAAAATAAATTTGCAACTTCAGATCGCTTGGATCCTGTACACTAAGGTGGTCATCGCATCACTGCCTCAGTACTGTTTTGACGGGAGTGACATGTGGACAACAGTGGTGTCGCTCATTCACTTTCAGATTGTCGAGTGGCACCAGCCAGATATGGTTTTGCGGCAGTTTGGACTACGCTAGGCTATTCCTGAGCTACTGAAGCAAGTGGCGGAGGTCCATTGCCTTTACTTGTCCGATCGACATGATGAGGAGTGGCACATCCGCCATCAGCCGTATATTGCACTCTGGGATATCCAACAAGACATGTGCGCTATTGCCGAGCCGACCACACGACTAGTTCTAGGCCCACGATCCGATTACATGACATGGTCCAGACGGGTTACCAGGCGATGTATTACACCCGTTGGGGGAGCGCTAGACCTTGTGGTAATACTGTGTGCTAGTTTTCTGTGTCTGATTTTCTTTAAATGCATTAGTATTGTAACTAACTTTAATGTCAAAATTTTGCACAGGTAGATGAGGTGTCCACACTATAGGACTTCACTACACCTGAGGGGCAGGCTAGGTTCACCTTCGATGCGCTTAGATCAGTGACGGACTCCATCCTTCATGCCATTCAGGAGGTTGATCATATGATTATTGACTCATGATACGTAAAATATTTATATATTTATTTTCCCTTGTATGATGCATTTTTGGATGTTATCTTGTTAAATTAAATAAATTTAGTTGCATTTTGTGAATGGATCTTGAATTTGAAATGAAATCAAATATTTTAGATAATGCTGTAATCCGACACTGTTTCAGGTTTTAGGCCATATCTGGAGTTCTGGATGTCCGATTGGGCTGTTCTTTATATGGATGGAAAGCTAAGAAGAAGCCCTAAAACTTTCATGTTTTAAGAAAAGCCCAGTTCGGGACCTAAGGATCTCAAATTCTGCTTGGAAGATGAAACAGTGATTCTGACGGAATCTGACATATGGCTACTAATCTAATCACAACTTGAGCTAGATATGTCCAAATTAGGAGTTCTTTATATGCAAATTGAATAGAAGATCCAGCCCTACAACTCCTATGTTGACATAAAGATGTAAATCAGCCATTTTGGTGGTCAAAAGTTGCCAACAAAGTGAAACAACTTGTGCTGCGAAAATAAAAAATGTTGGCTGCGTGTGATTGGTAGCAACTTGTCAAATTGGATGGCTTGCAGCTGGTTTATTTACCTATAAATAGGTGGAAGTAGAGAGCATTCAGGATTGCAAGCATTGAATCATTCATTCATGCATCTTAGATAGTAGTTTAGTTCATGCAATTTTAAGTTCTTGTATGCCTCCTACATGGACGGTTCTACCTCCTAATGGATGGATAATATTTTTATTTTCATGCATTTGTAATTATAATTTTGTGTTCTCCTCCTACATGGACGGTTCTACCTCCTAATGGATGGATAGCTTTTATATTTTCATGCATCTGTAATTATAATCTTGTGTTCATGAATGTGATGATGTTTTTATTCTATGTTTGTGTTTAATTTCATTATGTTCTAATTTTTTATCTTCCTAGGGTGATGACGTAACTTGATAATAATGGATTGAATTCTAATCTATTGAAACTAATTTCGTTTTTACTTCCTAGATTGAGTTTTAATTATTGCTCTTAATGCTTTCAATTGATTGGCCACCTTTTGAATGAACTCAATATGTGTGTTGAGACCGGAAGGAGATACATGTGTATAGAACCTATAATTAAAACCGTAAATTGCATATGAAATAGGAATATATTCATATGGTTTATGTAGTCTTAATGAGTTCCATAAATCCTAATGCATGATTAGTTGTTTTAATTCACATAGGAATATAGTGGATTAACAATTAATTATAGAATTACTTGACCTTGGAAGAGGCTAGTAATTAATTTAGGGAAACTCGACTATCAATTAAGGAAGTTAAAATTGGATTAGTGTAGATAGGTGATTCAATCCGAAATTATTAAGTGAAGTCTGATCCCTAGGTCTTTTATTCATCTTCATCTTTACTCCAATTGCATCCATATTTATTTTAAGTATTTTCTGCATACATCTTTATTTAATTGCTTCAAATCCAACTTAACAATTTGCCAAATAGTGTTAGGATTATAAATTTTGGTACTTAGTGAAACAATCCTCGTGGGAACGATACTTACTTATCACTTTATTACTTATTTACGATAGTGTGCACTTGCGCTAATTGATAAACCATTTCACACGTAACAAGTTTTTGGCGCCGTTGCCGGGGATTGTTATCATTAATATCAATACCAAGTAATCTTAATCCTAATTTGGTTTTTATTTTACATTTTCTTCTTTCTTTGGTGTTTCTTTTCTCTTTTCAGGTTTGTTCTAGTGTATGACCAGATCAAAAGTTGCTGAGCCACTGCTATTTGATTTTGAGATCGAGAGAACTTGTCGAAGGAATCGAAAGATACAGAAGCAGTCAATTGTAGATCAAGGTGAAGCAATGGCAGATATGAGAGAAGAACAAGACACCAAAGCACTCCGTGACTATGCCACACCAACAGTCATGGATACCATTTCTGGAATTAGGAGACCACCTGTACCAGCCAACAACTTTGAGATCAAGCCAGCCATAATTCAAATGATGCAAGCAAACCAGTTTGGAGGTTCTCCAATAGAAGATCCAAATGCACATATAGCCAGCTTTCTGGAAATCTGTGATACATTCAAGCATAATGGCGTTTCTGATGATGCCATAAGGTTGCGACTCTTCCCTTTCTCACTTAGGGATAAGGCTAAAAGCTGGTTACACTCTTTACCAGTGGGGAGCATCACTACATGGAACATATTGGCACAAAAATTCCTAGCAAAATTCTTTCCTCCAGCTAAAACTGCAAAAATGAGGAATGAAATTGCTTCATTCACCCAACATGACATAGAAAGCCTTTATGAAGCATGGGAAAGATACAAGGAGCTGCTAAGAAGATGTCCTCATCATGGGCTACCAGATTGGCTACAGTTGCAGACTTTCTATAATGGATTGTCTAATGCTACCAGAACACTTGTAGATGCTGCAGCTGGTGGATCATTAATGGGAAAAAGCATCAAAGCTGCTATGGAACTGTTGGAAGAAATGGCAGCAAATGCTTACCAATGGCCTTCTGAACGCAACACTTCAAAGAAAGCATTTGGAGTCCATGAGCTAGACATTCTAACCACTTTGTCTTCTCAAGTCACCTCTTTATCCAAGCAAGTGAGTTCATTAACAGCTCAAGCAAATGCAATCAGAACTCCTGCAGATGCTTGTGATTTATGTGGAGGCCCTCACATGAGCACACAATGCCAAGAAGGAAATCCATTCATTCCTTCTCAACCTGAACAAGCCAACTATTTGGGGAATCAAAATCGTCAAAATGATCCTTTCTCAAACACATACAATCCAGGATGGAGAAACCACCCTAATCTAGGGTGGAGGAGTAATCAGAATATGTTCAAACCTCAAGGGAATTATCAACAGCAAATTCAGCAATCACCACCACAACCAAAGGCGAATTTAGAAGAAGCATTGGCTCAACTAACCATGAATACTTCCCAATTCATGGTCAGAACAGAAGCTGCACTTAAGAATCAAGAAGCAACCATGCAGAGTCAAGCAACTTCAATAAAAAATCTGGAGGTGCAAATGGGCCAAATTGCAAGTATGCTGAATTCCAGACAACCAGGCACTTTACCTAGTGACACTGAAAGAAATCCCAGAGAGCACGTAAAGGCTGTTTCATTAAGAAGTGGGAAGCAGTTGAATGAGCCAGAATCAAGGAAGAAAAATGAAGAAGCTCAGAAAGAAGATGAGGTGATTCCAGGAAGAATGACTTTTCCAGATAATCCTCCACCATATGTTCCACCAGTTCCATTTCCCCAAAGATTGGTGAAAGCTAAGCTAGACAAACAGTTTAGCAAGTTTCTGGAGGTGTTCAAAAAGTTGCATATCAACATCCCATTTGCTGAAGCTTTAGCCCAAATGCCCAGTTATGCAAAATTTATGAAAGAGATTTTATCAAAGAAACACAAACTGGAGGATTTCGAAACAGTGGCCTTAACTGAAGAGTGCAGTGCAATTCTCCAAAAGAAACTACCACCAAAGCTTAAAGATCCTGGGAGTTTCTGCATACCCTGTACCATTGGAGAGTGTGAATTTGAAAAAGCCTTCTGTGACCTTGGTGCAAGTGTGAATTTGATGCCATTATCTGTTTACAAGAAGCTGGGATTGGGAGAAGTGAAACCAACTACCGTGTTATTGCAGCTAGCAGATCGTTCAATAAAGCATCCACGTGGAGTCCTTGAAGATGTGCTAGTAAAAGTTGATAAGTTCATCTTCCCAGCAGATTTCATAGTGCTTGACATGGAAGAAGATCAAGAAATTCCTGTCATTCTTGGGAGGCCATTTCTTGCAACTGGACGAGCTCTAATTGATGTACAGAAGGGAAAGCTTACTTTGCAGATTCAAGATGAGCAAGTGTCCTTCAACATTTTTAAAGCCCTATCTTTTCCTGATGAAGGTGACACCTGTTTTAAGGTTGATTCAATAAGCAACTGCATCAGAGAAGTAGTAGATGAAATTTGCTCTAATCAACCTTTAGCAGTCAGCATGATGGACACATCTCATACTACTGATCCCAAAATTCTAGAACAAGTCAGTTATCTCGAAGCCAATTCACCAATTTTCATAAAAAGGCCATTCGAAGATTTGGGAGAAAAACCACCAAAGCCAGTTCCTTCAATTGAAAAGCCACCAAAATTAGAGTTGAAAACACTACCCACTCATTTAAAGTATGCTTTTCTAGAAGAAGATTCATCTTTGCCAGTTATCATCTCATCTGATTTAACTACTGAAGAAGAAGAAAGGTTGTTGAGGGTGTTAAGACAGCACAAGTCCGCACTAGGATGGTCAATTGCAGATATTAAGGGAATAAGCCCTTCAATCTGTATGCATAAAATACTGCTAGAAGAAGACGCCAAGCCCCGTGTGGAACATCAAAGAAGGCTCAATCCAAATATGAAGGAGGTAGTTCGTAAAGAAGTGCTCAAATGGTTAGATGCTGGCATTATCTACCCAATTTCTGACAGTCCATGGGTGAGCCCTGTACAAGTTGTACCAAAAAAAGGAGGCATGACAGTTGTTCCAAATGAAAATAATGAGCTGATCCCGCAGAGAACAGTGACCGGATGGAGAGTTTGTATTGACTATCGAAAGCTCAACAAAGCTACCAGAAAAGATCATTTCCCCTTGCCATTCCTAGATCAAATGCTAGATAAATTGGCGGGACAAGCTTATTACTGCTTCCTTGATGGATACACTGGTTACAACCAAATTTTGATTGCTCCTGAAGATCAAGAGAAAACAACTTTTACTTGCCCATATGGAACATTCGCCTTCAGAAAAATGCCCTTTGGATTATGCAATGCTCCTGCAACCTTCCAACGGACAATGATGGCAATCTTTTCAGATATGGTGGAAAATTTTATTGAAGTATTCATGGATGATTTCTCAGTGTTTGGGGAATCTTTTGATCTCTGTCTAGCTAATTTGCAAAAGGTGCTACATCGCTGTGTGGAGACCAACCTTGTATTGAATTGGGAAAAATGCCACTTCATGGTGAAAGAAGGTATCGTGTTGGGACACAAAGTTTCAATTCAAGGGATTGAAGTTGATCGAGCAAAAATTGAAACTATTGAAAAATTATCTCCACCTGCAACAATCAAAGGCATCAGGAGTTTTCTGGGCCATGCTGGTTTTTACAGGCGATTCATTAAGGATTTCTCAAAGATCACAAAACCACTATGCAAACTGTTGGAGAAGGACATTTCATTTGTGTTCGATGAGAATTGCATGTCAGCATTCAAAACCTTGAAGAAAGCTTTGATCTCAGCACCAATCATTGTCGCTCCAGATTGGAATTTTTCGTTCGAAATAATGTGTGATGCAAGTGACTATGCAGTTGGAGCAGTCTTGGGCCAGAGAAAGAATAAGATTTTTCATGCAATCTATTATGCCAGCCGAACACTCAATGAAGCCCAAATAAATTATGCAACAACTGAAAAAGAGCTCCTTGTTGTGGTATTTGCCTTTGACAAGTTCAGAGCATACTTAATTGGCTCCAAAGTCATAGTCTGGACGGATCATTCAGCAATAAAATACTTGATAAAGAAGAAGGATGCAAAGCCTAGACTAATCAGATGGGTGCTTCTGTTACAAGAATTTGATTTGGAGATCAAAGATAAGAAAGGGACCGAGAACCTCATTGCAGATCACCTTTCTCGACTTGAACTTCCCAAACTTGAACCAGAATTGCCAATCCAAGAGTCCTTTCCAGATGAGCAGCTATTTAATGTGAGATCATTATCAACTCCATGGTATGCTGACATTGTGAATTATTTAGCAAGTGGGATGATGCCATATAAGCTCTCTGGACAACAAAAGAAGAAATTCTTAGCCAATGTGAAGTATTACTTCTGGGAAGATCCATTTGTGTATAAACATTGCCCGGATAGAATCATAAGGAGATGTGTTCCAGAAGAAGAAATGACCAGTATCCTTTCCCATTGTCATTCATCCCCATATGGCGGTCATTTTGGAGCAAATCGAACTGCTGCTAAGGTTCTTCAGTCTGGATTCTATTGGCCTACCCTATTCAAAGACTCTCAAGCCTATGTAACCGCATGTGATAAATGTCAGAGAACAGGAAACATCTCTCAGAGACATGAAACCCCATTGACCAACATCCTGGAGGTAGAATTATTTGATGTATGGGGCATTGACTTTATGGGTCCTTTTCCATCTTCATTCGGCAATCAATTCATTCTAGTAGCTGTGGATTATGTCTCCAAATGGGTAGAAGCAGCAGCATCTCCTACAAATGATTCTGGAGTGGTTGTGAAATTCTTGAGAAAGAATATATTCACAAGGTTTGGAGTACCTAGAGCAATCATAAGTGATGGAGGCAAGCACTTCTGCAATCAACAACTTCAATCTGTGCTTACTAAATATGGAGTAACTCACAAGGTGGCAACTCCTTATCATCCACAGACCAGTGGGCAAGTGGAGATATCAAATAGAGAGTTGAAATGGATTCTTGAGAAGGTAGTGAACTCCAACAGGAAAGATTGGGCAAAGAAGCTAGATGATGCATTATGGGCTTACAGAACAGCATTCAAAACCCCAATTGGTACATCTCCTTACCAATTGGTATATGGCAAAGCATGTCATCTTCCGGTCGAATTGGAGCACAGAGCATACTGGGCAGTTAAGGCATTAAATTTTGATTTGAAGACAACTGGTGAAAAAAGGCTAATGCAACTCAATGAACTTGAAGAATTTCGCCAACATGCTTATGAAAATGCTAAGCTCTACAAGGAGAAGACAAAAATGTGGCATGATAAAAGAATTATAAGGAAGGAGTTCACACCAGGGCAGAAAGTACTTCTCTATAACTCAAGGTTAAAACTCTTTCCAGGAAAGTTAAGATCAAGGTGGTCAGGGCCTTTTACTGTGGTTCAAGTTTGGCCGTATGGAACTGTGGAGATTCAAGATGGTGACAGGAAATTCAAAGTGAATGGGCAAAGATTGAAGGAATACAATAATAGTACATTGAACATCATCAAGACTGTCATCACAATCGAGGAGCCAGCTGGTAAGTATTAAAAAAAAAAAAAAGCAATAGGTTAGAACTTTGTCTAGCTAAAGACGTTAAAGAAGGGCGGCTGCTTGGGAGGCAACCCAAGATTTCTTTCTCTTCTCATTTCTTTTCTTATTTAAGCACACATCGCACAGCATTTTTCACTCACAATTTCAGCTTTCATCATTTTCATCATGGAGGAATGCCTTGTAAAGCTTAAGAGCAGATTCCCTACTCTTCCCAAAGATGTGCTCAGGAAAATCTACAACTGTCGACTTGAAAGAATGAGGGCATTTAAGCGTTTGGGTCTTCCCGAGGACATACGCTGGATTATTGAAGCTAAGGTACGTTTAGCAGGTGAGTTTAATGAATCATTTGTTAGACGTCTGCCAGGTATGGGAAGAAGTTCTTACTCTAAAAAAAGAAGAGCTAAAAGAATGAGAGTCTGTCATAAGTGTGCAAGGTGGAACTGTAATAGGCTCTATAGGAGTAAAGGAATGATTTCAGTAAATCGAGAGGACAAAATCCGATTCATAAAGGATGGACTGAGTAAAGAGTCACTGGATAATATTATTCAGACTCTTGAGACGCATCCTAGCGGAGATGTTCATGTTGTCCTTCTTGATTTAATGAACTTATTCCATACAGAAAAGGAGCGCTACAGTCTTGGGGATCTGACTGTAAAAGACCCTGTTTGCCAGTTTATAAGAAAATTGGATGGGAAGCAAATCCTCGGCTCATAGAAGCCGTTTAAGCCGTTACTGAACGAAAAATCAGAGGAAGATGTGAGCCACAATCACAACTACTGTACATATGTTTGTCTGCTTTACGTTTCCTTTATCTTTTTATCTTTACAGCTGCTTTTTAACTTTTCGTACATTTATCTTCTTTTTAAGTTTACCTTTTCAGCATCTTTTTGACTTTCTTTACATTCCGTATTTTACTTTGTTCAGGCCATTATTACACTTGTCAGTTTTGTACAGTATTTTTTTGATATTATCTGATTTGCGTGATCTCTTTGTTTCTGCTTTTGTATTATAAGAATGCATTTCAGCAATCACACCTTGCAAAATGTCTGAGAGCGAGAGTAAAGAGGAGGAAGAGGTCGAAAAACCATCAAAATGTGGACTTAAATCTATCTGTGTTTTTGGTGAATCTTTTGCTGGAAAGAATGTAGAATTTCTGCTAGCAGCAACTGAACTTGGTCATGCATTAGCTGCTAGAAAGTTTGCCTGTGTGTATGGAGGAGGGCTTCATAGCTTAAAAGGAAGTGCAGCAATTTCTGCCAACACTGGAGGAAGCAAAATACTGAGTATCCTTGTGAATGGTTTAGATGATAAGAAATACGCCATCGGTAAAACAGTAAAGGTTTCAAACTTGCCTCAACGTATAGGATGCATGCTTTACACTGCTCAAGCCTTTATTGCTTTACCTGGTGGTTTAGAAACATTAGATGGAATTTCCAGCATTGCATATTGGATTAACTTGAACTTTCATCAGAAGCCAGTAGGTTTATTGAATGTTAATGGTTTTTATGATATTTTGCTGTCTTTTTTAGATCAAGCTGTGGAACAGGGATTCATACCCCAAGCGACTCGTCGTGCCATAATGTCTGCCTCAACTGCTGATCAGCTGATTGACCAATTGCAAAGCTATACACCTAAACCAGATCCATCAGTGAAAAAGAAAGATTGGCAATCTCCAACCAGCAGTCAGAAGCATGAGCCCGACACCACTCTCCGGTTGTAACTTTCTTTACTCTTGGTTTTACTCCCAAAATTTCTTTTATGTGTGCGTTGTTTATGCATTTCCTTTTAATAAGTCCTTTTTGCTACTCTGTTGAAGACATTGGGGACAATGTCTACATTAAGTGTGGGGGGGATTACAACAAAAAAAAAATTGTTTTTATTTTCGTAGGTTTTTTTGGTAGTAGAACCATGAGATTCATTATAAAAAAAAAATTATAAAAATATATATATATATATATATATATATATATATATATATATATATTTTCCTGCTTATTAGGTTCTTTTCAATAATTTTAAAAGATTTCATAGCATGATTGAACAACTTTCTTACTTCCTAGGATTGATAGATTTTGCAATGGATTTTGAGTTGGATTGAGTTGGAAACCTCTAACCGTGAGATTTTGAGCCTATTTGTTGAATCAATATTATATTTCTTGCGTGTGATATTCACCTGTTAAGTTGTCACTCTAGAACTTGCATGAAATCTGGTTGAGATTACAATTTACATGCATACTCAGATATGATAAAGGCATTTTTTTTTTCCCTCAGTTTGAACTAAATAGCCAACCCTGCAGTTTTACCATTGATAAACCCCTTTGAGCCTGATTAACCGTTTCTTTACTTTAACCTATTAATATGTCATTTAATGAAATATCAACTGTCTTTACTTAACCCTAGGGATTAGTAGAGCATTTGAATTTTTGAAAAATGGGTTTTTGACAAAGTGTGGGGGAATATGTATTATTAACTTCAAAGTTGCAAGGGTTTTTATTCAAAAAAAAAGAAAAAAGAAAAAAAAAGAGAAAAACTAAATAAATAAAAAAAAAGAAAAAAAAGAAAAAGAGAGAAATTGATGAGAATCGTGGGCTGCTATGTTAAGATAAAATTATTTAGAGATTACCCATGTTTTAATTGCTCTATTAATTTCTCTCCTTACTTCAGCCTTTCATATCCCTGTTTTATCTTTCCTTTACATTGGCCTCATTACAACCCTTAATAAGACCTTTTGATTTGAAGTGTGCATGTAAATCAGGTAGTGGAGATTGAGAATTTATGCAAGCCTATGGTAGTGCAATCTTTAATAGGATGAATTTGAGTGAAACACTTGCCAATAAACATTTGAGAGAGGAAGAGTTCCAGTGATTATATCAATCTGATTCAATCCTTCTCAAATGAAGTTGCAATTTCTTTTTGATTTTATATGTCAAGATTTGTTGATTCATGAATGCTATGATATCTTTGTACTTTAATTATCTTTCTTATGTTTTTCTAACTATCTCATGGGTAGATTAGTACTAACATTAGCATTAGTATTAGTTTTCTTTTATTTTGTGTTTGTCCGAGGACGTCCAACAGCTAAGTGTGGGGGAATTTGATACGTAAAATATTTATATATTTATTTTCCCTTGTATGATGCATTTTTGGATGTTATCTTGTTAAATTAAATAAATTTAGTTGCATTTTGTGAATGGATCTTGAATTTGAAATGAAATCAAATATTTTAGATAATGCTGTAATCCGACACTGTTTCAGGTTTTAGGCCATATCTGGAGTTCTGGATGTC
The DNA here is from genome assembly GCA_020226215.1 of Sindora glabra. Lineage (NCBI taxonomy): Eukaryota > Viridiplantae > Streptophyta > Magnoliopsida > Fabales > Fabaceae > Sindora > Sindora glabra. The sequence goes on along the minus strand of CM035226.1, from coordinate 3,194,303 downwards.
CGATTGGGCTGTTCTTTATATGGATGGAAAGCTAAGAAGAATCCCTAAAACTTTCATGTTTTAAGAAAAGTCCAGTTCTGGACCTAAGGATCTCAAATTCTGCTTGGAAGATGAAACAGTGATTCTGACGAAATCTGACATATGGCTACTAATCTAATCACAACTTGAGCTAGATATGTCCAAATTAGGAGTTCTTTATATGCAAATTGAATAGAAGATCCAGCCCTACAACTCCTATGTTGACATAAAGATGTAAATCAGCCATTTCGGTGGTCAAAAGTTGCCAACAAAGTGAAACAACTTGTGCTGCGAAAATAAAAAATGTTGGCTGCGTGTGATTGGTAGCAACTTGTCAACTTGGATGGCTTGTAGCTGGTTCATTCACCTATAAATAGGTAGAAGTAGAGAGCATTCAGAGATTCCAAGCATTGAATCATTCATTCATGCATCTTAGATAGTAGTTTAGTTCATGCAATTTTAAGTTCTTGTATGCCTCCTACATGGATGGTTCTACCTCCTAATGGATGGATAGTATTTTCATTTTTATGCATTTGTAATTGTATCCTTATGTTCTCCTCCTACATGGACGGTTCTACCTCCTAATGGATGGATAATATTTTTATTTTCATACATTTGTAATTATAATTTTGTGTTCTCCTCCTACATGGACGGTTCTACCTCCTAATGGATGGATAGCTTTTATATTTTCATGCATTTGTAATTATAATCTTGTGTTCATGAATGTGATGATGTTTTTATTCTATGTTTGTGTTTAATTTCATTATGTTCTAATTTTTCATCTTCCTAGGGTGATGACGTAACTTGATAATAATGGATTGAATTCTAATCTATTGAAACTAATTTCGTTTTTACTTCCTAGATTGAGTTTTAATTATTGCTCTTAATGCTTTCAATTGATTGGCCACCTTTTGAATAAACTCAATATGTGTGTTGAGACCGGAAGGAGATACATGTGTATGGAACCTATAATTAAAACCATAAATTGCATATGAAATAGGAATATATTCATATGGTTTATGTAGTCTTAATGAGTTCCATAAATCCTAATGCATGATTAGTTGTCTTAATTCACATAGGAATATAGTGGATTAGCAATTAATTATAGAATTACTTGACCTTGGAAGAGGCTAGTAATTAATTTAGGGAAACTCGACTATCAATTAAGGAAGTTAAAATTAGATTAGTGTAGATAGGTGATTCAATCCGAAATTATTAAGTGAAGTCTGATCCCTAGGTCTTTTATTCATCTTCATCTTTACTCCAATTGCATCCATATTTATTTTAAGTATTTTCTGCATACATCTTTATTTAATTGCTTCAAATCCAACTTAACAATTTGCCAAATAGTGTTAGGATTATAAATTTTGGTACTTAGTGAAACAATCCTCGTGGGAACGATACTTACTTATCACTTTATTACTTGTTTACGATAGTGTGCACTTGCGCTAATTGATAAACCATTTCACACGTAACAATAATATCTATAATAACATACTTGATGAATTTTTAGAATTTTTTGAATTTATGAATTATATAGATCACCATGAATGCATTTATACTAATAATGCTTCAAATTTTTGTATTTTTAAGTGATGACAATAGTATTTATTCAAAAATTGCAAAAAAATGATAAAGAAGAAATTCCACTTTTAGAGGATAAAGAGTGTTTTCATATAAATTATTTTAATTCTTTTATTGAACATGTTGAATTTGTTATCTAGGATGACTTTGAGGTTGAAAATTCAAGGACTAAGAATGATTTAAGGAGTAATAGTTGGAGGAATTTTTCTAGAAAACCCTTAATTTCAAAATACTTCTTTCATGGATAATGTCAAAGTTTATAAATTGAAAGTAATGGAGATAGTCAATCCTCATGTAGATCCTGGTTGAAGAAATTGAAGCCATGTTCTAACTAAAGAAAGGCATTTCTTAAAAAGCAATCTAAGCTATTTAGATTTGCTTTCTCTTACCATTCTCTTTTATTTTCTTTGTCTTTTATCTCTTTTTATATCTTTTGATGATGTTTTTATGCTTTATATTGAGAATAATGTAAAACTTAAGTATAGGGAAGAGACTTTAAGATTTACTTTATGCTTTGTGTTTTCATTCAATACTTTTTAATACTTTTAGAAAAAAATTTCACTTACTTTTGAGTCTTTTTTAAGTCATTTTAATTGCTTTCCACTAACAAGGATTTTGCATTTTCATGAGTAATATTAAATTAAAGTTAGATAGGATTCATAACATGATTGAATGAATGATTTTGCTTCTTAAAATTGATTGATGTAGTGATAAATTTGAATTAGTAGATTCAACTTGGTAGCATAACTTACCTTGTGAGATTTTGAGTCTTACGTTAAAAATTTATACTTTTCTTTTTGCTTTTTGTGTGATGTTCTTCCATGATTTATTTTTATAAAACTTACTTTGATTCTTTTCGAGATTATATTTTGCATATGCATGCACAAAAATAATAAAGACATTCTTTCTATGTTTAACCTAAAGCCGTAAAGCTAACCTTGAATTTTTATTATTGTTAACCTTTTTGAGCTTTTATTGTCTTATCTTTATTGATTAACCTATAAGCATATTTTTGTAATAAAAAATAATTATCTTTACCTAACCTTAGAGATTAATAGAATATTTGAGTTTTTGTAAGATACTTTTTTGATTAAGTGTGGGAGTGTATGAGTTTATATATTATGAAAAGTTAATAACTTCAAGTTTAAAGGTTAGTTAAGAAAAAAAGAAGAAGAAAAGGAAAATTTAAAAAAAAAAGAATAAAAATTCAAAAAAATGAAAACAAAAAAATTAAAAAAAGAATAAGGTAAAAGGAAATTTAAGAAAAAAAAAAGAAAGGAAAATGAAAGATAAAGAAGTTAATAAGTATTTGAATTTGAATTTAGTTTGTTGTGTTAAGTTATAATTATTTATGATTTTTCTATATGTTTTTAATTCAAATACTGTATTAATTTCTTTATTTTTTTTAACTTTTTTATCCTTATTTTTCCTTCCTTTTCCCTTAACTACATTATAACCATGAATAAAATCTTTTTAATTTGTATTGTGCATATAATTTGAGTAGTGGAGATTAGATGATTAACAAGTTTATGGTAGGGCGATTTCATAGAAAGAACTTGAGTGAAATACTTATCCTAAACATTTGATAGTTGGATAGTGAATTTTGTGAGAATTTCCCATGTTGATATACTTTTTTTGAATGAAGTTGCTATGTTAGTTAGTTAGTTAGTTAGTTTCAAGTTTGTCAAAATTTTTCTTCATGATATGTTACATTTCTTATTAGGTTTTATTTATCTCTTGCTTGTGGATTTGTAATTTTGAAGTTTCTAAAAAGTAAAGTTTTTAGTTTCTTAATTTTGAATAAAGTTATTTTTGCTTGAAGACGTGCAATAGCTAAGTCTTAAGGAATTTCATGAGAAAAATATTTACTATATTATTTTCTCCTATTTCATGTCTCTTAATGAGTTACACATGCTTAATTTTATAGAATTAACCTTGTTTTATAATTTGATATTAGTTTTATAATATTCTAAATTTATTTCATTAATATTGAATTTTAAAACTATTTCTTTTTTTAGCTATATCTTGAGTTTTGGATGTCGGATTGGAATGATCTTTATACCATTGGAAAGCTTTAAGAAAGATTTACAATTTTGACGTTTTAACCGAAGTCTAGTTTAAATTCTTTCAAGCCCATATTTAGTCAAAAAATGAAAGCCTTATCTTTGTCTCAATTAAGCTAGCTTTAGTTTTTAGTTCATATCTAAAGTTACAGAGGTCCAATCAATGTAAAACTAAGTGCCTAAATCTCTATAAGATCCATCTTTATAATTTTGCATTTATGGATTAGTCAAACTACATTGTTTTAGTGGTTTTAAACTAGTTAGAAGTCAAACCCGTGAGAATTTTTTGCTATAACTATTAGAGTTAATTGCCTTATAAAAAATAAGTTAATAGGGTTTTAGATTAATTAGGTCAAATAAAAGGAGAGAACTCAGTAGATACAAGAGGCTTTTACACATTCAACAAATAATTTTTTCTTCTTCTTCTAGCTTTTGTGTTCTAGTCATGGAAGGATAATTTTTAGAGTTAATTCAAGGAGTTTAAAGCTCTTCTTGATTGGATTATGGGATTATTGTGAGGTTTCGGATTAACAAACATAGCAGAATTTTAAAATTTTGATCTAAATCCTTCCTAGGATCTATGCAAAAGTCATAAACCAATGTTAGGGTTTTACTTTATTTGTACTTGTGTTCTTTCTGAACGAATCCTTGAGAGACTGAGATGAATCAAATGCCAAAGGGAAGGTACAATGTCTCTACGGTATTTACACGGAGTGAACAATGATTTCTCTCCTTCATGAAGCTGCTAGGATTCGCTTTTCACATTAGGATTGGAATTGGTGTTTTCTAGAGTGATTTTAGGGTTTGATTGAAGCCAATGTATGTGAATAATGTGTTGCCTTCAAGTCCTTTTATAGAATTAAGGCATATTACAATCCTATTTCTACTAGGATAATACTTCAAAAAAATCTTAATCACACTAAATAACTATTACCTTATCCTTATCATAAAGAGAGTTGGGAGAGATAGGATTTATCTATTAATTATCTAATATTAGATAATAATATTATCTTATAATATAATTATCTAATATCTAATAACGTAATTATCTGATATTACTTTAATATCAAATAATATCATATAATATTATATATATTATATAAAAAAATATATTATTATCTTAATAATAATATATATGTACGAAAATAAGTTCAATTAATTGGATTTTAATCCAATTAAAGTCCAATTAATAATTATCTCATTCCAACTCCTTTTGTGTAACCCTGTAGGTTCTTACTACATTGATAATGACTCATTATTGGGTCATGGACAGTAAGCGGTATCTAGCAATACATCATTGCCACTCAAGTAGTAAGAATATTTGTGATTCAACATCCACCTAATATGTGATCAACGCTTTGCATCATAATCCCTTTTGTAATAATATCCAAATTGAACTGGAGGCATGGAATGTGTCATCCTCGTTAATATTCAATTTATATTCCTTGATACTGAGTAGACTTAAAATAAATGATCAATATTTCATATTGATCCAATTGAGCATGGTCATGCATTTCTAAGTCTCACTCAATCGAGGGGCCCAAGGATATCTCTCTTTTATACAAGAGTAATAAAATTCCATCTACATCACTCAGTTCCCTCTGCATGATTCGTGACACACCCAATCAACGCCCTACTTGTCATTCCGATTAAAGGTGACATAAGATGACATTAAAGTAAGTAACTCCTCATGTAGGGAACCGTAATAACTTCAAGTCAAAGGACTATGTGCATTTGTGGTCATATGAGAATAATTAATGACACATCTATCCATGCAGTATTCTTACAATGGGTTATCCAGTACATTGTTCACTAATAATATACTCATGTATTGACTTGATATCAAATATCCATGATTCGTAATTATCAGTCACTATACATGCTAGTCTCGATGTATTATTACTATCATTTTTGCAATAATACTTAACTAGAGGTATTTTAGGAATAACAAAGTTATTTCAAGAATAATTATTATATTTAAGTTTATAATTTGTGTAAAATAAAATAAAGTAAAATTTAATAATTATATTGCCAAAATAAAATGTAATATATTGTATAATATTGCAATCATCTCTATGATTGACTCCTAGGACACATACCAATAATTATGATTTGTAATGTTGAGTTTCTTTAATTATTTTTTCTTTTTCCTTAATTACTTGTACTAATTTCTTGAATTTTTTTGTGTTAGATGTTGATATGGTATAATTGATATTCATTCTTGTGATTTCTAATACTTTGTTATTTTGATGTTGAATTGTGGTTGGTAAATTATAGTTTTATACATAGGGGCAGATGGTTGAAGGATTAATTTGAAAGCTTCTAATTTAATTTCTCAAATCAACCGAATTCTATCTTTACATCAATTTCGATTTAACTTAGGAGTTATAGCAGTTGCTTTATTTAACTAATCCTAATTAATCAAATCCTATATAATGATTTAGTATAAGATTTCTGAAATATTGTAGGGGTTTCGAGTAATTCAAAGTTGAAGAATTAATTAGAAGAGTTAAATATCTAATGATCTATGATTAATCCAAATTAGAGTATCTCAATTCCTTAAATGACTGCTTCATTATATTGATTTACTTTCTTGTCATTCTTTTGTATTTTACTTTGTTTAATAAATTTGTTTAAATTTTAATTCATAAAAACCCTCAATTCTATTTTGCATAATTCTACACATTGCACATTATAGCATTCTGCATTTTATTATTATTTCATTCTATTAACATTTTGTGTAAATTGCATTTGTATTTTGTTTGCATCTGTTTGCATTAATTTCTTCTATTTTTAGTGTATAAATAATTCAACAATTATATAATCATTATTAATAAATAATTAAGAAAAGATAAATTATGGGATCATTAGGGGTACGATTTAGATATTTCACTATGCTGCATTATTTCAACAGACTAATGTTTAATCTAATTTTGATGCATTATGATGTGCTAATTAGAAAGATAAGATTAATATTCTCATAATTTGATGATGATGTACATACAAGTACAAACACACAAGAAAATATTTGAATTCAATTTGTAACAAAAAATGGATATTAGATTAGAATAAGTTTTGAAGGAATCATTCATGCCAAGTATATATAATGTATACTAAATAGAAAGTAACATCAAATCTAAATTTCAATGATGAATCCAAACTATAATTAAACCCATATTGGTTAATACATCTAAAAGTTAACTAACATAATGTTGATAGCATACTCTACTTCGTATTTACAAGTTGTGTAATAATTTCACTTTACCTTTACACAAGATATGCTACAATTTCTCTTTACTTTCACTTGTAAGCATGAGAAAGTAAGATCGACGAGCATATGATCCGTGGAAATATGTTGAATATATATAATATGCTTGCGTACTTTCTCTCACATAAATTGATACTTTATATCAAAATACTTTGTACAAGTAGAATTTTTATTGTTATAAGAGAAGTTTACAACCACAATATTGTTGCAATAAATGGTTAAGGGTCTTGAAATACTCTTATAATCTTGAAACTAGCTATAAAGTTCCTTAACCAAATAACCATGAAAGTGGCTTCATAACATGCAATATATTCTACTTCTATAATAGAGGTTATTATTTAGAATTTCTTAACACTTTTACATGACACAACTCCTCTTACTGTCATAAAGATATATCCAAATGTAGATTTATGATCATTCAGATAACCAGTAAAATTTGAATTCGAGTAGCTTGTAACTTTAAGATCACTCAATCTCTCTTAAGTCAGCATGTAATCTTTTATACCTTGAAGGTAACTTATGACTCTCTTCGCAACAATCTAACATCTCTAACCAGGATTACTTTAGTATCTCCCTAGTACACCAATAGCATAAGCTATATCAGGATATATACATATTTGAGCAAACATCAGGCTACCGACATCTGGCGTATGTGAGACATTTTTCATTCTTTCTATTTTAACATTATTTTAAGGACATTAGGCCTTAAAGAAATTTTCTCCTTTTGAAATGGGTATGAAAAACTTAAGAGCAGGTTAACAAGTTGAACCTTTTCAGTACTTTCTTAATGTAAGTTTGTTGAGATAAATCATAAACCCCGATATCTATCACAACGGATCTTTATCTTTAAAACATAAGAGGTATCTCCAAGATCCTTCATGTCAAAATGTTTGGATAACATTTGTTTTGTTTTAGTCAATAGGTTTATGTTATTGCTCGTAAGGAGAATGTCATCTATGTATAGTACTAGAATAACAAAATTATATGCACTTATTAACATATAAATACATTGATCAATTGCATTCTCCTTCAACCCAAGAGGAGTCATTACCTCATCAAAAGTGAGATACCACTATCTAAAACCTTGTTTTAAACCATAAATAAACTGTTTTTTAAGTTAGTATACAAAATGCTCCTTTTTTTTCTTTTGGAAACCATTTGGCTAATTCATATAAATAGTCTCTATTAAATCACCATCTAGGAAGGCTATTTTTACATTAATCTAATACAGCTCTAAATTAAAATAAGCCACTAAAGCTATGAGAACATAGAATGAGTCTTTGGTTGAAATTGGTGAAAAAGTTTCTTTATAGTCTATATCTTTCCTTTAGGTGTAATTTTTTACTATCAATCTAGCCTTATACTTCTCAACTTTTTCTCAAGCACCTTTCTTAGTCTTGAAGAACACAATCAGCTTACAATATATAGGAAGTTCTATTAGATCCTACATTTAATTCTTATGCATTGAAGTTAACTGATCCTTCATAACATTTATCTAATTAGAATAGTTTGAACTAGTCATAACTTGAGAAAATGTTGTAGGATCAATATCATCATTAATATCATATTCATACTTTTGTAGATATACAAGATAATCATTAGGAATTACCGATCTACAAACTTTATGAAATCTTCTTAATGGAATTTCTTTGTTTACTTTATCTAGCTTAACATCTTTTGCCATTGGCTATATCGAATCAACTAGTGAAGTAACAGAAGATGATTCTCCTACTATTAGTGCCAATGGAATAATTATTCTATCTTCAAAGAAAGTTATAATGCATGGTATTTAGCTTCCACTATCCAACTTATCTTTAAAGAAGATGGCTTAGTCAGACTTAATTACTTTAATGGAATGAGTTAAACAGTAAAATCTATTTTCCCTCGAGCCACTACAGTACCTAATAAAGTATTTACCAATAGCTTTTGAATCAAGTTTGCATATGGACTATATGTATAGCTTTATTTTAGCTTTGTAATCCTAATCTTGAAAATACTGTGAACTAGGCTTTTTATTGTAAAATAGTTCATAAAGGCTCTTAGGTACTAACTTACCAAAAACTTGATTTGGAATGTATGCTGCTATTCTTAACGCATCACCTTATAAGAATTATGGCAACGAAGTATGGGCTAGCATGCATCTCTCCATGTCTATAAAAGTTCTATTCGTCCTATTTGTGATTTTATTTTACTTTGGTGTACCAGACATGGTATAAGTTGAATTCCACAATCTTGTAGATATCTCATAAAAAGGTCAGGTTTTTTTCTGTTTTCATTATATCTACTATAATACTTATCACTTTTATCAGAATTAATGCACTTTATCTATTTCCCTAATTTTAGTTCAATTACCGCTTTGAATAACTTGAAGGTTTCTGATGATTTTGACTTATCACTAAATAGCTATATCCAATCAAATATGGAGTAATTATCAATGAATGTGATAAAATATTTGTAGTCTCCTATAATATTAAGTATGATAGGCCCACTAATATCAGTATGGATCAATTCTAGAATGTTCTCCTTTCTACTTCTCTTATCCTTTCTAGCTCAAGTTATAAGTTTTTCTTTAATGCAATCGACACATGTTCCAAAATCTGAGAAGTCTAGATCACGAATTACTTATTCTTTCACAAGCCTTCGAATTCTATCTTCAGATATGTGTCCTAATCATTTGTGCCATAACATTAAGGATCTTCCATCAATTTAACACCTTTTCTTGCCCTATAATAGAGTTTATTGAGTTGGAAAAATTAGGATCTAAATCAATACTATATAAACTATCACATATAAAACTAGTACCAATAATAGAAGATTTATAAAATAATTCATCCTTTTCATTTTCAAAATAATAGGAGTATCTAATAGAGCCTAAAACAACAATAGAAATCAAATTGCTTATCATAAAAGGCACATAAACTATATTATTCAATAAAAACTCTTGTTCAATCTTCAACTTCAACTTCACCAATCCTATATGCTCTACTTTAACTCTATCTATATTTCCAAGTCTCACTATCAACTCCCTTTTCATTTAGTTTCCTTAGATTTATCAATACCTAAAAATAATTAGTCATATGAATAGTTACACTAGTATTTAACCATCAAGAGTTTAATGGTACATCAATTATATTTGAGTCAAAATATACTAGAGCTAGATGGGTATCTTTCTTTTTCTTCTTAACTTATTTCTTGTATTTAAAATAGTTCACTTTTTATGCTTGTACTTCTTGCTAAACTTGTAGTTACCTTTAACTTGGGCCTTATGGAGTTTATAGTGCTATTGTCCACTAGATTCACCTTTGTCACCCTTCTTCCTTTCATGGTTATAGCAATCCTTGCTAACATAATTATACATAGATTTCAAAAGCAACAAAAGATATTATTCTTTCTCAGCCTTATTGAATTATACTTTTTGGCTATAGAATCTAGGAACTCTTTTGCATTCATTATTTTAGGAATGTTTTCTCTTATTATTTTATCCATTGTGTACTTCATTACCATCAAACAGACTCTGTTAGAGCGGATCCACCTTTTTTTTATCTACAATAAACTCAACATTAATTTGAGATTCAGTTTCCTTAATTGTCAGATCAAGGTTAAAAATTACTATGTATGATTTTAGTGATTTAGCTCAGTTCTCATAATCGGTCCTATTAAGCATCTTAATCGTATTTAATTGCATAGATTAAGAAGTTGAGGAAACAAGTTTAAAACATTAATGCATATTTAACCTTAATCATGCTAAAAAATTTTCTCAGTAAACTATGCAATTGAACTTAGTATTACATTATAAAGCCCAATATTGATAGAGCATTAATGGCCTTATAATATAATACAAGGACTAAATATTGAATTCTTAAAATTTTAATATCAATAAGGTTATAAAAATTTTAGAAATATTATACTTATTCCTATACTTATATTATCACTAACAAATCATAATAATATTATACCGATAAAGTATTAAAATATTATTAATATGATACTCTTCTTAATTCAATTACTATTTTATAAAAATGAATAAAATTTTATGTAATTGAGCTCAAAATAGGTGGACTCACAATTACATAAAATTTTATGATATGACATAAGTTCAAATAATTTTCTAAAATTATTTCCCTATATATACATACACACAGAAAAAACAATTGATGGACCAAGCAATGTCCAAAAAAATTTCACAAAAAAACATATATGAAAAGCCAATATATAGAAATATAATAATTAAATTTTTAGTCTAAAATAATATCAATTAACCACTCAAATTAAAAAGACAAAAATAATTTTAATTCAAAAAAATTGAAAAAAATGTCCAATAATTTCAATTCAAAGAGTGGAGCTCAAAGCAATGCAATATTTTTTAATTAAAATGAAATGAATTTGGAATTTAAATAATAAGAATTCATAATTTTACATATCATATATGCCAAACCAAACAAATATATGAAAGGCATTAAACAAAGTACTAAACGAAAATTAGGAAATTTTATATAAAAATCGTGTGTGTATATATATATATATACACACACACACACGATTTTTATATAAAATTTCCTAACCCAAACAAATATATGAAAGGCATTAAACAAAGTACTAAACGAAAATTAGGAAATTTTATATAAAAATCGTGTGTATATATATATAAAGAAAGAGAGCTCGAAATATATGTGTAAATATAATAAACGTACCATAAAAAATCTCATATAAAATCTCATATATATATATATATATATATATAACGTGAAACGTAAAAAAAAAATCTTTTTATATAAGAAAGAGAATCCATAAATTAGCATATATATGGTTTGCTTTCACTTTAAATTTCAAACAGTTCATCAATCCATATATATCAAAATTGGAGATCCAAAAACACATCTATATAAATAAAGCCAAAATTTGGAATTATATAACCATACAATTATATAACAATTATTCGAACAAAAAACCGAACATATATATATATATATATAAAAGACCATTATGTGAAACCTCAATGAATTTGAATATGTATAAACGTATATATATATATTGTTTTGATTTGACGTTTTCAATACGAAATCCTTCTATTGAAATAGGCTTTCATTAACAATAGGAATTGTTTATATATTCAATTATAATGGATTGATGTTAAACAGAATGGCAATAATCCATGTTGATTTGTATATATTATTGAATCAAATCGGGAGCTAAATTAATAATTTTTTAATAATTTAACAATCAAGGTTTTTTAAAAGAAAATTGGATCAAATAAAATTCATCCAGAAACACATATAATATATGGATGAATCACTTACCAATTTTTCACATATACAATATGTGTATTTTAATCATAATAAAATTAACACATATATATAGCAACAAAATAAATAAAATGAGGGTTATGAAATAATTTTGACATTTATAGCAAATTTTATCCAAAATATATTAATCACATAATATATAAAACTATTCAAAAATAAAATTTTGTTCTTGAATCCACGAAATAATATATTCAATCCACATAATTCAAAAACTCTCATACCAATTGTTAAAATCAAAAGTTTTATAATATAATAATAATTCTAATTGGATCATGTGAAAAGAATAATATTAAATATGAAAAAATTTATTATTACCTAATGAATTCATTATGAAATTAATGAGTAATTAGCATTTGCTGTAGGTTGCAAATTATTTACGATAAGTTTTAATTTGAACTCTACTAAAGATTTATTGTTCCTATCAACCTAAATAAAAAACTTTAATTGAGAAGGTTTTCTAATATCGATGGGGAGTGCATAAAATTAATCATAAAATTTTGAAGTAACGACCTTTATTTATATTAATAATATTGATGAGTCGATGCATCACCCAGATTCACCCATTATCATATTAATTGGGTTAGATTATTATTAAATACAAACTACTCAATTACTTTAGTATCGGACTTAATTATTTTACATATTATTTTATTATTAAATTAATAGATTCACAATAAAAAATTTAATAGATATGGCCCTCCTGCATTGTTTTTTTCAATTTCTAATGAAAGGATGTTATGGGATTACCAGGTCAAGTCAACTAACCTATCAAAGTTCCCATCAAAATAATTTTTCAACGCCTGTGGATGCCCCAGATGATGATGTGTGCGCAAAATTTTTATTTATATTTAGCTGCTGATTCAATATCTTTAATGCACAATGCAATCATTTCTGCACACAATCTCAAAGTCCATAGATTGACCTCAATTATCATAACATCATCTTGATAGTTTCAAAAGGAAGCACTATAGTGATGAGATCCCAACTCAGTCTTTAAATATCAATCAGATATGGGTTATTTTTGACAACATAGCTGGAATTTCTCATTATTTTAAATTTCTGTTCTTGTAGAAGTAAAGAAACATATCCGGTGTGGTCGCATGCTATCTGCCACTCATTGTCCATATGTCAAAATGGACTTCCCATACTTGGATGGGTTGCTGAAACAACTATAAAAGTTCTTACATATACGCAACCTTGAAATGAGTATATACAATTTCGATTTTATATACATTAATTCACAATTAACGTCCACCTTATTAAATAACTTTTATAATTTTATATATATCATCTATTTTATTATTTAATTTACTCTCGTACGATATCATGTATGATTATACAATTTATTCTATAAAATTCCATCATTGAAATCAGAGCCATCAAACTATATAATTATGCCCAAGTTGTATGCAGATTTGTGAAATATATTATGAAATTGATATATTGATGATCTACTAATGATTATGTATAATTCCTAAGTAGATTTGTATTAGTATGAATTTAATGTTTCAATATTATTGTATAAATTTTTGTGTGTGATTTGCACAAATTATTTGTGAATTCTGTGCATGTTTACTTGATCATTATACTGTGTATCATTTATACTACACTGCGTATGTTAATGGTATCATTTGAATCCAAAATGAATTTTTCAAATTTTCAGATGAAAATTTTGTGGAAAATTTACAATATCAAGCATGAATCAGCAAAATGTACCGCAAAGTTGTATTCCTAATGCTAAAACGTTTTGCCCAGCAAATTTGGTACTGCACAAATTATTCGTGTTTTTTTTCCTGCAAATTTTTTTTAAATTCATTTTACTGATTATTTTACAAAAATGCTTCTGTTCATATGCAAAATGCCCTTTTACTCTTTGAAAATTTGTGAAGACCAATAAAATTTTTTCTGTAAAATTTTGAATTCAAAACCGAGAAATTTACGGCATATTTTTTGGGTTTATTTTATTTGGATTTACATTAAAATGCGATTATCATTTAAAAGTTGCAAAAATCATATATATTTACCGTTTTTAACATTAAGAAAGCATCAAGTTTTTTTGGAATTTTTTTTTGAAATCAAAGAGAAGTTTTTTGTCTGATATTCATAGATTTTTTTATCAATTAGCGCTAAAAATCTGTTTAGCATTAAAAATGAGTACAGATCACATTAAAATAGATTAAAAAAAAATCAGTTAGGTTGCAATTCGAGTTAACGGTTTGGTATAGGACCTTCCCAACCTCGAACAATGACAATAATGTTGTTAGCACTGATGAGCTCCACTTTCAAGTTTTATTTTATGAGGAAATAGATTCAGTTCATTTTCTAAAAAATTTATCAGGTCAATTTCAGACAAAAATAAATACAATTTTTTTTTGTTTAAAACTGTAGGTCATTGTAAATAAAAAGAGTAATGGGGTTCAAAATAAAAATTGTATCTTTATCTCTAATAATGACAGAAAGAGGAGGAGAGGATCTAAATTTATTTTATGAATATTTTTCCATATTTTTTTAATTAAATTATTTGTTAATTTTTGCTTGTCTTATTTTAGTGTTAAATTGATATCATTTGGACCTAAAAATTTTAATATATGATTTTTATTGTATGGGCCATAACATATATTTTTTGAACTTTTAGGATACTGACGACTAGTGAAGCATGTTTACATGTATACAATGCGATTTTGTAGGAATCATTTAACTCATGTAATGCCATGAAAAGTTTGTGTGGTTATCAATTTGCTTAGCGTAGGTCTAATTGCATAAAGTTTTTGTTAATAAAATGATAAAATGTTAATTGGACTAAAGAAAGTGTTAGGTTAATAATATTTAAATACTTATTGGTATGATATTATTAATATAACTTATTGGCAAAAAATATAAATGTAAGAATAAATATATTATATTCTTAAAATTTTAAACATCCTAACAAACTCAAGTTTCAAGAATGTGGTCTTTAGTTCTTGTATAATATTATAATGCCTTAAATTCTCTATTAATGTTAGGTCTTATAATATAATAATATTTATAATTGCATAATTTAATGAGGAATATTGACATGTTAATAAATTTGCCTCAACTTCTACCATCAAGGTGGTTGGCCTAGTGGTACCAGGTCACTACTTCATCCTGGAGGTCATAAGTTTGACATAAGAAGGTGTCAATTTGTAGCCAATGAAGGGATGGAAGATTCATGGGACCGTTAGTACTTTAGTGGAGCTGTGGTGATAGGTTTGCCCTTTGGGCAGTAGCTGGCTCAAACCGAACATTCTACAGTGAGGGAGTACTCCTATAGTAACGCCCAAGGAGGGCCGTCAACATTGGTTGCCCTTGCTCTCTCTTTTTTTTCATACTAAAAAAAATTGCCTTAACTTCCATACTTATGCAATTAACTTCTATCAAGATACTAAATGAGATAAATTATGAAGAGAAGGTTAGGTCATTAAAACTTTATTTGATAGTCACCAATATTGATCTAACACTTAAGGAAAAGAAGCCTACTATTAACATAAACTCAACTCCTAAACGTTAGGCCAAGTATGAAAAATGGACACACTTAAATAGTGTGTGCCTGATAATGATGAAGTTTATAATAGAAAAGACCATTGGGTAGAGTATTCCTAATTCAAAGCATATTAAGGCTTTTCTTGACTTCATTGTTGAGAAATACATCAAATCTGATGAGATAGAGAAAAGTCAATACCTTTCACTTCTTGAAAAGACTATGTAAAATGGTGTTAGTGCAGAATAAGAACATGTCTTGAAGTTCATCTACTACTATAACAAACTAAAAGGCATGAAATTTGACTAGGTGACAATTATTTAATCTAGCAAACATTAATTCTTATTGGCATAGTTTGAAGTTTCAAAGATGTCTTATAATACCTAAAAAAGTGCATAGACTATCAGTGAGTTAATCTCAATTATTGTCAAGTTAAAGAAAACATGATGAAAAGGAAGGTTCAAGTTGTCTAAGAAAAATGGCATAATAATGCATTAAAGAGATAACGAAGGGAAGCTTACCTATGAAAGGAAGAATGGTGAAATAAATGGATAACATCACAATCCTAAGAAAACCCAATTTAAGGGAAATTACAGATTTTGTAAGAAATATAGGCATAAAAGGTAAAATGTTTCAAGCATAAGAAATTACCTAATTATAATAATAAGAAGAAGAATAGTACATCTCTAGCTCTAGTATGTTTTGAGTCAAATACAATTATCTTGGCATCAAATACTTGATAGTTAGATCCTAGTGTCATTATTCATGTGATAAATTATTTACGTGCATTGAAAAATCGAAGGAAATGAATTAAGGGATAGCTAGTTGTTTGACTTAGAAGTGGAAATAAAGTATGAGTGGAGTTTATTGGAATAATTTCATTAAGCCTATTATTTGGTCATGTTTTGGAACTAAAGGACACTATTTATGTACTTTCTATGAGAAAAAATTTAAGTTTTTGTAATTCCATTGGATCATATAAGATATTTGTATTATTTTAGTAATAGGAAGTTTGATGTGATTTATAATCATTCTATTATTGGTTTTGTTTTATTATGTAGTAGGTTATATGAAATTGACTTAAATCCAAAATTTACCAACTTAATAGACATTATTGTTATAAATAAAAGAGGAAAAATTGATGATACATCCTTAATACTATGGCACATACAATTGGGTTACCTTTCCAAAAAAAGGTGAAGGCTTATAAAAAGAAGAATCCTACATAATGTTTATTTTTCATATTTTGACTTTTGCATTGATTTGTATTAAAGGAAAACTTCCTACTAGTGTTACAAAGGGAAAGATAAGTAGAAAACAAGATGCCTTAGAGTTGATCCACATTGACACCAATGGACCCATTTCACCTTATATTATGGGTGGCTATAAATATTTCATTATCTTTATTAACAACTATTCCAAATACAAATGAGTAGAATTGCTCAATAAGAAATCTACATTATTAGATGCCTTCAAGTTATTGAAGGTAGAAATTAAGCTCAAATTGTACAAAAGGATTAAATATGTTAACTCTAACACAAGTGGTGAGTATTATGGCATATATTATAAGACTAGGAGAAACCTTGCCCCTTTAGCTAGATATATGCAGTAGTGTGCAATCCAAACAAGTTACACTATTTCCAAAACCTTAGAACATAATGGAATTATAGAATGAAGAAATTAGACATAGGATTTGTCCATTTAGGTTATCTTATGTCTATAAGAACTATATAAGTAGTGCTTGAGCCTAAATAATACCATGTTCAAAAGATGATAATAAGACTATGATTAATGAATAAGTTTAATAATTGATAAGTGATTTAGAAATTTATGATAAGAGAGGCAAGGGAAAGTTCACCTTACTTTAAGAATAAGAAAGATAATATTTGTACCTCCTTGAATTAAAGCTACGCCTTCTACTGTGGTCTTTCCTATACATGTTTAAAGAATTTGGAGACACACTCTTTTAAAAGAGGGAGTATTGTTACACCTCAAAAAAACTATCTGGTTAATTTTCAAATAATTATAGAGATTTCCCCAAATTATAACTCGAGAAATAAGAATAAAAATTTTTCAAAAGAAAAATAAATATATTAATTTATGTGTACTATTAGTGGTTAGGAAATTCAAAGGGTTTAGAATTTAAGATAATAATTATCTATAAAATCCTTAATTTCGAAATAAATGTGATCAAGATTACCAATAAAAAGACATTATGTATATGTTTTAGACACCTTTGTAACTAACAAAATTTCATCAAAGTTATATCATTAGTTTGCTAGTGATTCACCTATTTGGAATGTTTACAAATCTTAGAGAAATAAAAGCTTAAGAGAATACATGAGGCAAAGTGAGAAAGACATATATTTACCTTCCCAAAATGCCCTAATTAGTTGTTGTCCTATTTCTTTACCTAACCTTCTTCCCTTCATTCTTCCATTCATCTTTTCCTTTTTTTAAGAACTTTTTCTCCATCGTGTCTTCCAAGATTTGAAGAATTCCTATACTTCTAAACATTATGGAAGTTAGGTTTGTTAATTTTCTTTGTATTTTCTTCCTTCCTATGTGAATAAATCAAAGTTTCATTAAGAAAGATTTGAGATTTGAGATTTGAGTTTAAAGGGTTTATAACCTAACTTAGTTTTTCTCCTTTTTGATGAAGAACAAGCTAATCCTCTAACATTATAATATCAATTGTTCTCTCCAATATTAGGTGAGTAACATTCTACCTAGAAAATTAATTTATATAATAGATTTTCCATTTTGGTAAGTTCAGACTTAGAAGAGCTAAGAATGCATTTATGTTACAAATGCTTTTGATTTATGAATTTTAATTTGAATTCGAATGATATGATGTGATTCTAGTGATATGTGAGTGATTTGATTGTAAAATTTCATGTTATGGCTAAGTTTGAAAGCCATATAATGGTGGACAAATGGTCTAATTTGCAAAAAAATCTATAAAGCTTTTTAAGGTAATTATGTACTTCCAAATAGAATTGAAATTTCTTAAAATAATCATTTAGGTAATTGAATATCTCCGCATAGAATTAAAATTCTTTAGGTAATTGAATATCTCCGCATAGAATTAAAATTCTAAGTTTAGGTAATTGATTACCTTCACACAAAATTGAATTTGAAATTGAGGTAATTGATTACCTTTACACAAAATTGCAATTATAGTTAAAGTAATCAATTACCTTCACACAGAACTAAAGTTAGAATTTAGGTTATCCATTGTGCAATCAATTACCATTAGACATAATCACAATTAAAGTTGAGTTAATCCATTATGCAATTGATTATATAATTGATTACAAGGATTATTAGTTATAAAATCTCCTGTGTAACAATTGGAAAGTAAGATTTAACCTCAGTAAATGTTTGATATGAATTTGCAAAGTTATAACATAAAGGTTTGGGACATTAGGGATTTAGTATAGTTAGTAAACTTTTGTGTGCTATAAAAGAAGTTAGATTATTAAATACTGATTGTCATAAAATAAGGGTATGTTAGGCTACTATTATGTTATGCAACAATGACATTGTAATTAGGAGATTTCATTGATTGTTTAATCCTTTTGATACTTAGTAGTATAATTTTGAATATAATTGATAGTTTTTTTATTGATACCCTTATATTGCCATCTAATTGTGGAAGTTTACTTTAATATGCATGTATGTATGCTCATGAGACCATTAACATAACTGAAATGTAGTGTTGGGCTTTTTCTAAATGAAGAACTCTTTACTCCATAATGACTTGGATGCTTCCTTTTTCTCTCACGAATAAGGCATAAGTTAGTTTTCCTTAAGATTTTAAAAGTAAATCAATTTAACTTGTGAATTTGAATTATGATCTATATAAAATGGTTATTCAATTAGTTTTGATATATAATAAATGAAAGTAATATATTAAATTAAAAAAAAGTGTCATTATTGTTACTGATTAAAAAAATATCTATCTGTCTATCTATCTATCTATATAATAAAAAAAAGAGGAGAGGAACTTACATTTCTTTAATTTTTTTCTTTCCTTAGGGGAAATGTCTTCCCTTTATGTAATCAATTGTTAATTAGGATGGTTGAAGGTGGGCTTGTGTGGAGAATTTTGATAACTTATTGATATGTAATAAACATGTGAAATAAGCCATGAGCTTGCAAGTTTTGCAAGCTTCTTACAAATATGGGGCATGTAAACTTCTCATTTTTTGCTTATTTTAAGTGTGGGCTAGCTTGTGAAGGTTTAGGCCGGTATAGGCAAGCTTGCATAATTGTGTGCCTATTTGTAGACTTATGGCTCATTTTATGTTTTTTGATCCTTTTACATTAAATATATTATCTAAAATTAAAAAAATAATTAGTACACTCACATGTCCATGGCCCAATAATACTTTTAGACTACCTATTAATAATTAGTCTATTATTTATTAAAATAATAATACATTTAAAATTTAATGCAAGTTTTTTGTAGGCTTGCCTAACCTTCACGTAAGGTAGGGTAGGCTTTTTAATCTTTGTCTATTTTAAATACAAGTCAGCACACACAAGTTAAAATCTCATAAGCCGTGTAGGGTAGGATTGTGTAGGCTTGTTTTGCTTATTTTACATCTCTAGTAAGTAATGAAATAATCGGATTAAGTATTTAAATTACTTATTTGATGTCAAGTCCAAATTGAATTTCAATGATTCTTACATTGAATATGATAATATAATGAGTTGAACATATTATGATGCATTAATAAAATTTATGGGTGGTTGTAGGTAGCAACTTCTTACATTTATCACAAGATGGTCCCAAAGGGGACATGACAGGTACTTTTTTATTTCTTATTTGGATGGATAGAAAATAGATTGAATGAAAATAATAAAAATATTAATTTTTATTTAATTTGATTAAGAAGAAGAAAAGAATAAAAAGTGTTTTATTAAATGATAAAATTTTCCTTTTGTAAGTCAATAAAATTGTCTAATAAACCATGCAAAAGAGTAATCTTGAGATTATAAATTTTTTTTTACCGTTTTTAACACAATTTTATAGGAAAAGGTTTTGCTGATTTCTGACATACTTTTTCCAACCCTTCTTCTTCTCATCTTTAATTTTTCATAACATCCAAATATTAAAATTTTTCAATTTTTTCTTTTCCATATATTTTCAACCAATTCAAGCAAAGGGTAAAATAAAATTTTAATTTATTTTCTCCACGACTTGAAACTTGGGAAATAAACGTTTTGTAGAAGCGGTGGTTACCTTTCAACAAGGAAAAAAAAAAAAAACCCAAAGAAGGGCTACAAAATTACCACCGGTCTAGTATCGCGGCTTATTGGGCTATGTGGTGAATGCTTTTCCTTGGAAGTCAAACAAGCTTCATTTGACGGACAATCAAACGCCGACACAACAACGGAGTCTTTTTAGGCCCATATATTAGTTTGAGAAAAATGTGTTAACTTCCCTGAATTTATTGAAATTATGCTAATCTTGGCCTCAATTTCAAAATTTATTTCAACCGTGTTCAACGCATTTGAAATCGTACTCATAAATAATTTTATACACGAATCCAATTTCAAACAAATTAAATTCTAATTTTTTTGAGATTCTAAACAAGGGATTAAATTTTTTTTTTAAAATTTTCAAGATAAAATGGTGAAAAAAACGATTATATATTTCAAATATATTTTATGAGATATTCTAAATATTTAGTAATTAAATATATGCTTTGACTAAATTCAAACCCTTGAAATATAACTAATGACAAGTCAAATTAATGTAAGTGTAATAATTTTTTAATCATTTTCTTGATCAATTAAATTGTATTTTTTATTACAAAATATATATATGTAACCTTATATTGTTTGATTCAAATCTACAATAATATTTTCTCAACATTTAATTGATGAAAGCTTTAAATTTGAATTTAGCATTTAAATTTGATTTACTGTCAACATTATTAATGAATAAAAAAAGAGATATCATTAAAAAAGTAATAGTAATTAAAAAATTTTAATAATTTTTTATTGATATGAAAATATATGATTGGATGATAATATAAAGTTGACTTATAATGATAATAAATTAAACTTAAATCCTTCAATTTAAATGTATCATTTTTTTTATATTCGAACAGATTTGGATACATATTAAAATAAAAGAAACACTCACATAATATATTTCATTAAAATTCAGAGTCCATCAATGTATTTTTCTTTTTTTTTTTGTGGTTTTGTTTTTTTAACAAATAAGAGAAGGCGCCAACTACAAAGACCAAACAACAATGCCCTAATTAAGAATATGTCTGGTACAGTGACGATATGATCATTTTTAAGTGGAGTTGATATGTAAGTAATTAATTTTGAAAATTTATAAGCAAATCTGTTTAATGTTTGAAAAATTTTCAGTTGACAATTAATTTTGCATGAAGTACAATTGATCTTGGAAATCATTTATATATGAGATAAAACTTACGGTGGAAAAATAACTTCGATTCCCTTAAAGATTGAATCATGTTTTTGAGACAAATAATTCTAAAATATTTTTTTATGGTCTAATGATTAAACTTTAACCATACATATTAAGGTGATGACGCTTTTGTAGTTGTGCACGTGATCTAACCTAACAAAGTGTCCCTGATCAACAAAAGACAGCTCCATATGTGGTAATGCCCTAACCTTGAAACCCACACATTTGAAGTCCCTTTGCTCTGCAATTGACTTCACCGTGATGGTCCCGGTGCCCCCTCCCTCTGTCACTGATCATGCCTCTTGTCTCAATCACATACTAATTGTGACTGATTTTCTCACCTAGATTCCAATTATATTAAAATTAGTTAGTATTATTGAGCATAAATGTTAAAAAAAAAGGGAGTTATATGATGCAAAATTGAGAAAAAAATTGTAATGAAGGGATGGTTTCCAAAAATAATATTGTAAATGTGAATCGCGATTTATAAATTTGTGAGAAATTGAAGCAATCTGCACTTTAATTTGTACATTGATTCGGTATGTGTTAATATATATCCAAACATTTCATATTTTAGTGCTCTCATCTTGTCCAAAAACATTCAGATTGACAGCAAGCCTTATTTGTAAGATTCCCATACATGTAATAATCGAGGAAACTTTGGCGAAATTTTACAAGTATTTACATAATTAGTTACTTAATTATTTAAAAAAGTAATATACAAATAAAATTATAATTAAATATTTTATAACAAATATTTATAGAATTTTATCTTATAACAATTCTTTTACAAGACACTAATATTATCAACTCATGAATAATCTGTCACATGTCATACATATTAGTGATATGTCAACATTAATTAAATTAAATTAAATTAATAAAATAAAATGCACTGACCTTTTTAAATTTAATTAAATTATTTGTACAAGCCACTCCTGGTATTTTAAAATAGATTCAAACTTTTTCTCTAACCTAACGCTAACGCCGTTAAAAGTATCTTTTAATAATAATTTGATATTATTTTACTTTATTACTTTTTTAAATAAAATTTAATCTATCAATTATCATTTTATCAAAATATTTATAAATATTAGATTTTTCTTATTTATCTTTTTCACTGCATTTGTCTTTGTCGTCAAATCTCCCCTTCAAGATGGCTTAAGTTCGCATACGAATTGTCTCCTTTGATTTTCTTCATTCATTTTACTTCAATTACAGTGAGAATTTTTGGGCTCTCTCTCCCTTGGTTTCAATTTATGATTTCCTTATGAATTACGATGTTGCAACTGGAATTTTCATTTTTGAGGCTCTGGCAAAATTTGAAGGCAACGAGATGTGATTTTAACACACACACACACACACACACAAAAAGAGCTAGCTATTGTGGGGACTCATAATTTTCCGTTGGTGATTTTTGTTTCTATAATTTAGAACCATCTGGCCTTTCATGTACTAGTGTTTGGTGATTTTGACAAGAATACATGATGATTTGCTTATGGCAAAAGTATAGATTTTTTTTTATATATAAATGGATGTAAATATAGTGATAAGCTAAATTGCTTATGCAATTTCAAAAAAAAAAGTAAAAATATTTATTCTTAAATTTGATGATAAGTTTATCAATTTATTGTACAAAATTGGAAAGGAAACAAGAGAAGCAAAAATAATAATATTTGATGGATGAGAAGAGGCTAGTGTTTTATAAAAAAAAAATGGAGATAGAACGCAAGACATTACCATAAAAAAAGAAATAAGATTTGTTTTGCATTGTCATTACATCTATAAGAATGAGACATTTAATAAACATAGTAAGGACAAGATCTTTTTAAATTTTTAAAATGTAAATTAAATCGATAAAATATTTAGAAAAAAAAAAGTAACTTATGTAAAAAGTAAACTCAATTTTTTTCTTTCTTTGGGTAATATAAAGGGGAAAAAGTTCAAGGAAGAAATTACAACAATAAAGATTCCAAAAAATTACCATTTATCAAATTATGGAATACAAGCCAATATGTACGAATGAAGAATGAACACCCAACAGCTCCTAACAAAGAGATTATCACACTGATACAATAAAGCCTTAGAAGAAAATTTCCTTTTGGATTTATGGTTTAATAAATCTACCAATTTCTTTTTTCTCCCATAATCCCTCTGATAGTGGGGAAGGAAAAGTTAAAATGCCATTCCAAACCTAAAAGCAATTCAATCACAAAATAATCTTTTAAGCATCAATTATAGCGTTAAAGTTAACCATCTCTCAAGGGAATATTTTAAAATAAATTTAGTAGCAATACCTTTCTAAAGTTGCAGGGTGGTCTATGTATACACTACAACAAAAAAGCTCAATAACAGCGATATTTTTAGTGATGACAATCACTCGGTTGTCGTTGATGACATTGTAAAATTTTATCGATGAAAAAGTCATTGGTAAGAAAATGATGCCAAATAAATTTGGCAAGGCGGGAAATGAAATATTTCAGCAATGACTTTTTGTTGTCACAAAAGGCATGCAACCTTCACTGATGACATTGTCGTTGCTAAAAGGTTGCACAAATTCCAATACAAGTCCTTCAATAACAACTTTCGTTGTCACTAAAAATCTTAATCGTTAGTGACGACAATCATTAGTGACAATATAGTCGTCGCTAAAGGGTTGACACAAATTTCAATACAAGCCCTTCAATGATGACTTTATCGTCGTTGAAGCTTTAATCTTTTTGCGACAACAAAGTCATTGGTGAAGGGTTGGCACTAAAACTTATGCTAACATTTCATCAATGATCGAGAAATTTGTCATCATGAAAAGGTCTGTCTATAAATAATCCTCCTATGAGTCCTTTTCCTCATTTGTGCGCAATGAGGTGGGGAGTCAAAGAGTTTTAAAGGTATGTTTTCTCTTTTCTTTTATATTTCAGTATTTTTTGTTTATATTTTTCATAGTATAGTATAATTATTTATTCATATAGTATATTGTTATGATTTTGTTAGATATTGTTACTGTTTGCTAGCATTTGTGTTTGATTGGAAGATATTTGATTAGTAGATTTATTCTTGTGAGGTATGTGTAAAATTTTATACAATTTTGTTTGATTATATAGTTTATGATATGGTTTTATTTTTTGCAATAATATGTAACTATTTAATTTATTCTGTTTGCATGGCAATTTTTGCATGAAATTAAAGATGATTGAATTTATATGCTACAATGTTAAATATGCTTGCATAATTTAATTTTTATGTACAATTTATAAATATAAATTATTTTATTGTTATATTACTGGGTGTAATTATCTTTTTCAATAATTTGAATGTGCATTGATTGTTCAATTAAGTAAATACATGTGTAGATTATTTAACCTAGGACGTAGTTTCGGAATACAGGACCTTATAATTCTATGGAAAAATAATAATTTACGAAATTAGAATACTTATATAAGTACATTGATAGGAAGAAACAATATGAAAACAATCCTTTAAGCGCATAAATAAATTTTTTCAATATAAATTTATAAACATATTTTAATGAAAACGTAAAATAAAGTAAGTAAATACTATAAATATATTTGATGGAAATCTTATAATTATTGAAAAAAATTTATATTTAACAATAATATTAAAGAAAAAAAGATACATCCTAAAAATTTCTTACAATCTGAAATAATTTCATATAATTAAACAATTTAATAGGGATCACAATTCATAAATTTTTTTATAATAATGTACAATGATAAAAAGAATAATTCAATCACTCAATAATGATTGTTATGTAATTGTTAATAGATATTTCTTTGTAAAGAATCATCTTTGTAAAAAAAATTTCATATTTTCAATGTCTTCCTTGGAAATATGTTAAAAATAAAAACCATTCAATAATAATTTACATGAGTTTTATTATAATTTTCATATAATTTTTAATTTTATCTATGAACTTATACAATATCTAACTTTTTATTATGCATAATATTAATATGTACTTTATATTGATAAAAAATTTTTCATAACAATATGTAATTTTTATAAGATGAAACCTATTTGGTAATGTTTTATTTGAAATGTGAATAAAAATATTAAATATTTGATATGAAAATATATACAAATATTTTATATGAATATATTAATAGATAATATTAAAGAATTGAAATTTAAATTCTTGTTTATTGAACAATAAAATTATATATTTTGTAAACAATAAAAACACAAAACATTTACAAGAAAGTCATACACAGAGCTATAGTAATAAGAATACATAGGAAAGCATATTTTCACAAAATTAAAGTGTAGTAATAATAGGATTGCATATGAGTAGGCATCTTAAAGGATCATGAAGATTTTAATTTTCTTTAAATCTAAAATAACTTTTACAAAAATTTTTAAAGTAACTTTTAAAAATAAATTTAAAAATAAAACAAAAACATAAAATGCCCCTAAGTTATAACTGTCTTTAATTGAGTTTACTCAATTTTGAGACATCTCGATTTTCTTAAGTGCTAAATACATTTTAAGATATAAACTGAATAACTATACTTATTGATGAGAAAAATCAAAGAATAAGATAATTATAAATTAATTTTTTAATGATTTATTATTTATTAAATTTTTAACCTTTAATTAATTTATTAATAATTACTTACTTCATTTCACAATTAATCAAAAATAATTTAATTTATTTATTCTTAATATAATTTTAAAAACTACCTTTTAATTTCTTATTATCTACAAAATCTAAGATTATTAAAAATAGAGAAAAATTATAATAGAATAAATATGTTAATATTATGAAGTATTTATTAGTGAAAAAGAAAAGTAAAATTAAAAAAATAATATTTAATACCTCATTAAAATTTTAAAATAAAAAATAAGAAATAATTTTTTATAATAATACAAAAAAAAGAGAAAAACTATAATACATTAACTGATATAACACTAAATCTGACTTTACATTAAATTTATTTTTTAAAAAAATTAAATTTTATAGGTTATACAACAATATATTAATAATCAAATTTAAAAGTATACTACAAAAGAATCAGACTGCAATGCCCTAAAAGGACTAAGTTACAATGCCTTGGCATATTTTCCAAGGCAACTCACCGCAATTCATCCCATTTGTTTGAACAATTAAAAGGTTCTATTTCGCACAACAAATAAGTTAGCTTGTAACTTATTAATCTGGTTAATAAGTTATAAATTAATTTTTAAAAGTATTTCTCGTATTAACTTATAAACTACCAAGAGCAACTTATAAGCTCAAGTTACCTAAAGTAACTTATAAATTATTTAGAGTAACTTACAATTTATAAATGATTTTTTTAAAATTATTTTTAAATTTATCCTTATTTTTTATTAATTTTCAACCTATATCCTTTGTAATATAAATTTAAATAATTTTTATAAAATATAATTAATTTAATTTTAATATAATTATATTCTAATTTTAAATTATAAATATGTAAATATATATATATAAATAAATAATATCATAAAATGTAATTAGTTATATTTTGAGTAATTATAATTTTATAATAAATAATAAAATAAAAATTATATAAGTAAATAAATATATAAGTTTATAAAATATAATTAATTAAATATTAAATATTATACTTTTATTTTAAACTTTTTAATTACGTTAAATAATTTAATTTTTAGATAAATATAAATTATTTTAATTATATATCTATTTTTATTAGTATATTTTTTTATATTATTTTATAATTTCAGCTAATTTAACAGTTAATATTATAAAATACTTCAATTAACTTATCAATTATTAGTTAACTAATCAGTTATTTATACGAAATAGAACCAAAGAATGACACGTATATAACTAGCGTAAATGACCTTTAGACCAATTCACTCACAGATTTCTAAAATTTTATAACTTAATACTTTGCCAATTTTACCAAATGGCATGGCGTTGAAAGTTGACTCAAATCAAAATTTGCCTACGATGCAAAGTTAGGGAAGCAAATATTTTTGGCGGAATAATATGTAAAAAAGATTTATAATTAAATATCAACATATATATTATGTTTTAAAAAATTATTAATGTTTTCTAAATAAAATTTAGAATATGTTTCACCTATTAGCTATAAAAAAAACCATTTTAATAAGCTTAGTAAAATAAGTTAAAAGTTCAGTTTTAGAGAAGTTTCACCTATTAGCTTATAAAAAAAACCATTTTAATAAGCTTTAAAAAATAATTTACAACTTATCAATTTTTTTTCAAATTTATCTATTTTAATTAATTGACAATATGTACACAAATTATTATACTTATTAAGTCAATATAATTAATTAAACTTTAAGTATTTATATTCTTAGTTTGAATAATAAATATTTGATATTATGAAATATAATTAATTAAATTTTAGATGATTACTCTTATTCTTATTCTTATTTTATAAAGACAAAAATATATTTTGGTTCTCATAAAATTAAAATTTTTTAAAATTTAGTTCTTCCATATATAAGATAGAATATTGAATTATTGTATAAAAAGAATAAAATTTAAGAGTTTTTAATTTTATAAGGATTAAATTGATACTAATTTTTAGTTAGAAATAAAATTGATAAAAAATTCATCTCACAAGAATTAAAATATATTTTTAATATTTTACATATTTTGGTTATATCAACATAATTTGATTTCAAAACATATAAATATAAATTAATTTACTTTATATATCTATTTATATTAACATATTATTTTTATGTCATTTAACATTTTCAGTTAGATTAATAAATAATTTTTTAAATACATCTAATACAATCAAATAATATATCAACTAATTATTAGCAATTGATTTATTCGCTTCTTGCATAAAAAATAGCCTTAATGAGATAAAATAAATAGACAAAAGTGTAATAATTAAAACAGCAATATTTTATATATAAACAATGAAATTTAAAACTGAATTCTTAATGTAAATTAAGGGTTATCATTTAATATAAAATTATGAGATAAATTTATAAAGTCCAATCTAATTGATATAAAAGATTCAAAATTCAATTTTAAATCTTATTTTTGATACCTATCATAATAGTTTTTTTATCTGAAAATATTTCTATCTATGCTGTAGTATATTTAAATGATATTGAATAGTGAACTTAGATATACATCTCCAATAAAGATTATAAAGTATTTTTACTTGATTATAAGTAAAAATTTAAAGGTTATGTTTGAGTCTTTTGTTTACTTTCTTCATTTTAAATATTTCCGAAATATTCATCATCTATAAAGTTTGCGAAACTATCGGAGACTTGTACAACTTCAAATTTACTGATATGATATGCTTTCATTTCTTTTTATTTGCTTGGAGAGATTTTTGTTCTTATTTACCTATCATTTTGAAAAACATTTTTTTAATATTTTGTTATTATATTATCTTTATAAATATTTAACAATTTTATATATTAATTAAATTTTAATAAAAGATTATTAATAAATTAAAAATATTTTTTATTTGAGATTCTTCATTACATTTCTTAATCTTGATACATTTAATGAAAAGAAATAGAAGAAATAATATTTAATTTTTTGCATTACACTATTTATTTATCTCTTTCTTTGTATCAACGATATAGGTGCGCAACAAAATTTTTCCGTGTCTTGCATACAATAAATCTATGTACATTAAACACATTTCACTCTCTCATCAAACTCATGCAATACTATGTATCAGGAAAAAATTTTCCCTATCTTGCAGATAATAAATCTAAACATTAAACACATTTGACTTACTCATCAAACTCATACAATATGTATCAGGAAAAGCTTTTGCCTCACGGCAAGATAGGATTTATGGTTTACTATATATAAGTTAAAATAATTATTTGAATTGGTTACTTATTTATTACGAAAGTAATGTAATTTTTTACATTTTTATATTTATTCTCCATTCACTCTCTTTTAACAAATTATAAAGTTCATAATTATGTGAATTTACTGTATATCAAGAGAAAGTTAATATTCATTCCTTAAAAGGAGAATATAAATAATATATTTTTATATTATTAAACTTAATTATTAGTGTGAAAAAATAATGTAGTTGATGTGATGTCATATCTGATCACGAGTCAATCACGGTATCTCCCTCCAGAGACCAGAAAAAGAATGAACCTCAAGCCTCTTTTGAATGGCATGCGAAATTCCGGTGCAAGATGTACCCTTTTTTTTTTTATTTTGGTCAATGGCAGGGGGAATAGGTTACACGAGATTTGAACACCTGTCCAAGACGTACTTGAGTTTAGTAATTTAAGTTTTTTTTTTATGAGTACCTTTTGTGTTTTCGTTGACATGAAAATCTATGGGAAACAAACAGAACGCATCAACGAAGTTCTCTCACTTTCACTTACTTTCCTTAAAAACCAATCTCACCGGTTATAAATAGCACTCTTCCACCCCAAACTCATCCCAACACATTACACTGCTTCCTTGTAGCTCGCCATGGCTTCCCTAGACCTCTTCCTTATCAAGGAAACCGCTACTGTCATTTTCATCTTCTTCATCATCCAATTCTTCTTTCGTTCAATCCTCAAAAACAAACACAGAAGGCTTCCACCAGGGCCTAAGGCCTTCCCCATCGTAGGTGCCCTCCCATTGTTGGGAAGCATGCCTCATGTCACCCTTGCCAATATAGCCAAGAAATACGGACCCATCATGTACCTCAAAATGGGCAATAACAACCTAGTTGTAGCCTATACGCCGGACGCCGCCCGGGCATTCCTCAAAACTCTTGACCTAAATTTCTCCAATCGCCCTTCCAACGCCGGAGCCACCCATTTAGCCTATGATTCACCGGACATGGTGTTTGCAGACTATGGCACGAGGTGGAAGTTGCTTAGAAAAGTGAGCAACCTCCACATGCTCCGCGGAAAGGCCTTGGGAGACTGGACGGAGATTTGAGCGGCTGAGCTGGGCTATATGCTCAGGGAAATGTATGATTCGAGCAAGCAAGGGGAAGCTGTTGTGGTGCCTCAGATGCTGACTTATGCCATGGCCAACATCATAGGGCAAGTGATCCTTAGCCAGCGCGTGTTCGAGACGCAGGGCTCGGAGTCCAATGAGTTTAAGGACATGGTTGTGGAGCTCATGACAACTACAGGGTACTTCAATATTGGGGATTTCATACCTTTTCTCGCTTGGTTGGATTTGCAAGGCATAGAACGTGGGATGGAGAAATTGCATGAGAGATTTGATTCGTTGATTACGAGGATGATTGAGGAGCATATAGCTTCAAGTCATAAGCGTAAGAGTAAGCCGGATTTCCTTGATATTATCACAGCTCAGCAGCGCAGCTCTGTCCCCGATAGCGAGAGGCTGACATTCACCGACATTAAGGCAATCCTTTTGGTATGTATATATATTTCACGTAAACGCATGTTTGTGCTAATAAAAGTTGGTGAAAAGTTGACGTTCGTTTGAGGGGTTTGCTTCCCAACTATTGTAAATTCTACGAGAGTCTTTCGTTAAACTAGTAACTTTTAACATAAAATTTATAATTTTTTTATAATGATATAAGTTATCAAATGTAATTATTCATATAAATCTTATAATTTTTTTATAAATCTTGCAACATAAATGTTTCAGGAAATTTGTGAAAAAATTATAAGATTTATGAAAAAAAAAATTGCAAAGATCGTCGCGTTAAATATATATATATATATCTTAATTCCGTCACCAAACGAAAATCAGTTGCTAAATTTTTGCTTTTGAAAATTAAAAAACTAAATATTATATAGATATAGGTCTTACAAACTAATGAGTAAGTTGATCTGCTGGTAAAAATACTTTTATGTTTAATATCTTATTTTTTGTTTTAAAGGCGTATGACTTCCTATTTTCTAAATAGTAAAGAAAAATGAACTTCGGTGAAAACTTCTGGAAGGCTTATGCAAATAACTAGTCATCTTTGTTTCCCAACATCTACTAATCACAAATGTATTTGTGTTGCAATGGTAAAGAATCTATTCACTGCCGGCACGGACACTTCCTCAAGCGCCATAGAGTGGGCACTGGCCGAGATGATGAAGAACCCTAGCATCAAGAAGAGGGCTCACGAGGCGATGGATCAGGTGATCGGCCACCAGCACCGCCTCCGTGAATCCGACCTCACTAATCTCCCCTACCTGAGAGCCATATGCAAAGAGGCGTTCCGAAAACACCCTTCAACTCCACTGAATTTGCCTCGGGTCTAATGGCTATTACATCCCTAAGAACACAAGGCTGAGTGTGAACATA
Organism: Sindora glabra; assembly: GCA_020226215.1. Classification (NCBI taxonomy): domain Eukaryota; kingdom Viridiplantae; phylum Streptophyta; class Magnoliopsida; order Fabales; family Fabaceae; genus Sindora; species Sindora glabra. Next base: position 3,161,865 of record CM035226.1, on the reverse strand, counting down.
TGGGCGATAGGACGGGATCCTAATGTTAGAATTGCTATTAATTGGTAATTTTTAATTTAATAAATTGATTGATTGTGAAACATGCATCAAATTCATTTAAAATTATGATATTAAAGATATGAGCTTATCACATTTACATAATTTAGTATGATTTGAAGGTTGTCTAAATTCAAAGACTCAGTAATCCTTTTATAATGAGAATTGTTAGGGTTTTATAAATAAAAATTATGGTCAGATCTCTTTTTCACTTTTTATATACACATTTTCTATCCAGTGAGAGTTGCCACCAAAGAAAAAAGCAAAGAAAAAGATTAGTTAAAGGAGAATTTATTAACTTCCGCTGAATTCGATTATGATTGCAAATCCATCGGGTAAATAAATATTAATTTCATATTTATAATATTCTAATTATCATGAGATACTAAAAATTTAAAATTCTTACACCAAATGTTTGGGAAAACCTATTGGAGTTCAAACCAGAAACGTTTTTGAGTGGAAAACATGCAAAACTTGACCCTCGAGGCAATGATTTTGAGCTGATTCCATTTGGAGCTGGGAGAAGGATTTGTGCAGGTACAAGAATGGGGATTGTGCTTGTCCAATACATTTTGGGAACTTTGGTACATTCATTTGAATGGACGCTTCCCGCTGGAGTTGGAGAGCTGAACATGGAAGAGGCTTTCGGGCTTGCATTGCAGAAGAAAGTACCTCTGGCGGCCATGGTTAGCCCTAGGTTGTCCCCAAATGCTCATATTTTTTAAGAATTCTGCATAAAACTCTCTGCTATGTAATAGAACATGATTTGAGTTATACCGTTTAATCTGTTTAGGACTGCAAGTCAATTAAACTCAAACAAGTAATATGTTTCTGCATTATCATTTCAGATGTGGAATTATGGATTTTAATAATTGTGGCCATGTATTGAGTGTAAATGATTTGTGCTTGCCAATTATCTTATGCGTGTGAAGGTGGCTCAGCTCTTGCGTACGTATTTATTAAGGGACAATTATTTTAGGTAATCACTTATCCTTTGAGAGAATCTAGGAGACCATTTGTGGTTTGATAGATTGTTTCATCAATCGACGTGTTGCCTTTGAGATGGAAGGGAGGGGAGTGAAGAATAGATAATAAGTTAAGTTATATCTTTACTTTCTCTTATTTAAATATTTTTAAAATTTTTCAAAACACAAAATACTGATTAATGAAAGGCATTGAAAGATTTTAACAAAATAGTTATAAACTTTCAACTGCATTATCTCTTTAATCAAGACTTCCAAATAAAGAGAGAATTATAATGTAACATTCATTTCCTTCTCTTTCCCATCCACTCGCCTCCAATTCAAACACAAAGGCTGACAAATCTTCCTTGTATTATTTTAAAATATTTTAAGAAATTAAATATTAAATTCTTATGCTTGTTTAAAATTAAACAAAATTGTATGTGAATATTTTCAAACGCTTTTTAATCAAGTATTCTCCATGATAATTTTATGGGATATGTACCTACATTTCCCAAAATATTATTTTGTTCATTCTATTAATTAATGCTTTATCATTTTTGTCACCTTAAGTAAGGATGCAAATGAATTATGTTATTTTATTATTATAAAATTCAACGTATAATGATGATACATATATCAATGGCATTTTTTCAATTGTCAGTATTTGTTGAAAGTTGAACGGAGAGATGTTGCACCAAGAATGAGTTTAGAAATTATATATCGACAATATGTTATCACTATAAAAAAAGGAAAAAAGGAAAAATTAATTTTTCGGAAAATGAAATAATTAAATTTTTTTAATATCTCTATAGAGAGATAATAGTGTCTTTGATATAAGTTGAACAAATAAATATGGAATAAATTATTTTTTTGAAAAATGAAGTAATTAAATTAAGAACCTATAATGATGATGGTCTCATCGTTATATGTGTCTAAGAATATGTCGCTAGCACTAACATCCACAAACCATATATAGACTAACGACATAGTCTTCGTAATAGAATTTAATTCAAATTTTTGCACTACACCAACAATTTTGCCATCACAAAAAGGTAGCTTGAGAAAATGGAGAAGACATAATTTGTGTCAAATTTTAGAGATTATATAACGACGATCAACTTTACATATTCTAATGATAATATCATTGTAATATGGTTCTCGTGGAAAGTATGCTAGAAAGTCTTTATCAACGATTGAATTTTCCATATACGGACAACATTTTTTCGATCATTACAAATTCTTGGAAACAGTCATTTTTGCTATTATCAATGCCTAAGAGCAAAGAGAAAATAGATTGAGAACATTATTTTGCCATTTTTAAAGTATTTTTTGTGCATGTTTCTCTTTATTATTATTCTTCTGTTATTCTATACCCATATTTTGTTACCTTGATTTTTGTAAAATTTTTTCTGCCATTGCTTCTTTCTTTATTTCGTCATTATTCTTCCACAGAGCTAAGCTCAAATTTGATCTTATAGCTTATGGTTATTTATTTGCCTTATATATATTTGGTTAATTTTTCATTGAAATATTACTGTTGATTTGTCAAATTTTATTAGTTCTACTATCTACGATATTAGTTTATGAAAATTTATTGCTACATTTGTTTTAGAAATTTTATTGTTGTATAGTAAGATTGCTTTAAATTTTCCGATAATTTTATATATTTCGTAACCTACTTTGCAAAATATTGTAACCTCATTTAATATATTTTTTTTAAAAAGTTAGCTTATGATAACTTCTAGTAAACATAATTGTCACTTTTCACTTATTACAAGTAAAATTCATGAAAATTTTAATATGTTTTATAAATAATAATTGAATTATATATTTCAAGTTCATGTATATATTTGTCTCCAAGATCTTTTCTGTTTGCCATTGTAGAAAATAATATTTTTTATGATTTTTGTTAGTCTTTTCCTCTCAATTGTATCTTTTTTAAAAAATTGTAATTTGTTGAAAGAAATTTAAAACTTTTTAATAAAAAATTATCCATAATTAAAGTATGATATTGTAAATTTTTTATACTAAACTTTGAAATATAAACAATTACACTTAAAACATAAAACTGAAGAAATCATGAAAATTGTTAATAATGCGGAACAAAATAAGAACAATGTAAACTTTATGTAAAAATAAAACTTATAAAATCATAAAATTAAACTAAGAAAATTGTAAATAGTGGCTAAGACATAATTTCAAAAGTTAATGTGATGAGAATTATAAGAATCTAAATAATAAAAAAAATTAATAAATCTAAACTTCATAAAAAACTTATAAAATTATAAAATTAAAATGAAAGAAAATTGTAAATAAATGGAAGATATAATTTCAAAAATTAAAGTCCTATAACAATATAAGAATGTAAATATGAGAAAAAATTAATAAATATAATGTTTCATGAAAAATTTTAAAATTATAAAATTAAAACCTAAAAATTTGTAAATAATGGGAAGACATAATATTAAAATTTAAAGTATGAAAGATAATATAAATATATAAATAATGGGAAAATTTAATAAATCTAAACTTTATAAAAACTTATAAAATTAAAACTAATAAAATTGTATGCAATTGGAGGACATAATTTTAAAAATTAAAGTAATGAGAATATAACAATTTAAATAAGAAAAAATATTAAATAATTGAAGCTTTAACATAAATTAAGGAAATAAAATATTCATTAATAAAGATCTAGAGAAAAATTTAGTTCAAGTAGTGAACAAGATAAAAATATTACGAGTAAATTTTAAGTAAATATTTATTTGAAATTTAATTTATATAATTTGTTGATATATATATATATATAGGAACAAACCATGCGACAAGAACACTCACTAGCATATCCCTAGAGTTCAGGCGCTTGCTTGATGATTGGTAAAGAAGTCAAGAATATTATTAAAAGAAAAAGGTTGTGCAAAAATATTATTAAAAGAGATAATATTATAAAGCATTTCTATATGCTTATAATAATACAAGCATCGCGAGGACTTTAGTGTGTGTCTCACAATTTTAGAAGAAATAGGTGTAGATAACAAAGTATTCGAAAGTGGTTGTATAATGGAAGAAATGAACTGAGATGGTAATTGTTTTCATAATAGTTTGGAAGTAAATTACTCTCAAAATTAGATTAATTTCCAAGTAAATCATACTTGGTATAAAATAGGAGAATTTTAAAAAGCGATAAGATATTGTTTGTGTGTTTAATTATTTATTTTCTTTTCTTCATGAGATGAAATAGATATATATCAATCTGAATAAGGATTTAAATCTTTGCCTAAAGTTCGATGAAGAATCAATAAGAGTGGAATACTGCACTATTTGAATTTCAAAATACATTGCCAATCTATCAATATACACTCATGTTCTAATATGTATGGTAAGAAGCTTTAGTGCTACAAAAAATTGGCATCACAAAACTAATTAATTATTTTTTAAAAAAAATTATGTTTTTGAAATAAATGAAATAATTAATTTTTTTTTAAATGTTATATGTCCATAGAGATGAGCATTATTGTTGTTATAAGTCAAGCAAATAACCATGCCAAATTTAATTTTTGGAAAAATGCTTAATAATTAAATTCTAAAACATATACGATGATAGTGTTATTAGTGTATGAGACTTAGTAAAATGTAACTTAGCACGAAACCCATGCTCCATATAATCGAAGATTTTGTTATCTGGTAAGATTTTTAAAAATTTTGAAATTTGAATTTTTGCGCCATATATCAAAGACGTTGCCATTGCAATATGGTTCTTGGAAAGCGAGGGGAGTGTGTAGGTTAGGGCCAAATTTTAGAACATCTATAGCGAAGATTGAAATACATGTTGTTGCAATTATGCTCTGCACCGTAAATTTAGCGAAGCGTGTCACAACTCATCCTTATTTGAGATCAGTGCGAAGTCCATTGATCCAGTTCTATTAGCCTGACCAAGCTGACTTTATCATAATAGAAATATTTTTATTTTTGTATGGGCTTGAATGCAACATGAATTCTAAGGATAAGCAGAGACAAAGTTTTCCTTTTTTATAAATACCGTGAGCGAGATAATTTCCCTAAAAATACAAACCTATGATTCTACACACTTATATCAAGAAACACTTATGGATAGGATTTAAATTTTACAAAAACATAATTCACAGCTAGTACATCTCTAAATATCAAATTCTATCTTCAAATGCCTTGAACCTCCAGCAAAGTAGCTTAGCTTAACCATTCAAGTAAATCCTTAAAATATTAAAAATAAAAAAAATGAGTTTTATAAATTTAATAAGTGTTATCCACTAGTAATCACAATCAACATATTAACTAGGGCAACGTTTAGGAAAATTGAACTAGCAAATAAACGAGAGTTTTCGCTGGATTTCATACCTGTCTTCTTTAGCACAGAACACATTTTAATTATTATCTTTTTTTCCTTTTTTTCATTTATTTCAAAACTGTTACAGTTTCAAAGAGAAGTAAAACCCAAGGGGGTTCTATAGTTTGACATTTATAAAATCCTTTTCGCGTAAATAAAGAGAAAATGGTATAAAGCCTGGGACGAGATAAAACCTCCAGAAACTACATTCATGAAGACTACTGGATAATAACGTTCTCATGATAATCTATATTCCCAAGTCAACAAGATAAATGCATTTGCCATTCGTTATCACATGATCAGCTATACAAACATTCATAAAAGCAAGGAAAATAATTTAAAATTCCCGTGACTCTCAAATTAGTCTTGTCCCTTCATAATATGTATCCCTATTCCTTCAAAGCCTATTTTATCTATTTACAAACATTTTCTTAAATCCAATATTATTCCATAATCTCAATATATATCCTCTCTCCTAATCACATTTTCATTCAATCATGCTCGATGGCATTGTTCATAACATACAATCTTTACAATTTATATCATCAGCACATTTTCAATATTATTTCAATAAAAACATTCCACAGTAATTCCACCCTTTTTTTGTGAAGCCACAGATTACCTATTAATCATCAGTCAACCAATTATACAAATACTACTAGATTATATCACAATTTAATAACAACAATACTATCCCTTCCTTGCATAACTTCAAGGAAGCCATTAACATTAACAATATAATTCAAAAGAAACATAATCCAATTCACAATATTTACCGTAGGACATTACTGAAAGTTAAATAATAACTGATAATTGGCATTACCACTTTTCATATGTAAACATGTTAAACTTTGAGTCTACAATTAATAAACTACACATTTTTATGAAAAAAAAATGATTTGGACATAAAAATAAGAGACTATACAGTAACTAGGTAAAATCTTAATTTTAAAAGGAAATATATACTTATCTCAATGTACCAACTCCTGCTAAGAACTTCAATGCACTCATACTCATCTTTCTCTTTTAATCTATTATTAACCTATAAAGATGAATTATAAGTATATTAATATTAACTATTTTCTTTCTTAAAAGTCTTATTCCTAGGCTTTAATTATGCCATTCTATCGTTTCAAGTCATCATCTTCTATTTATAACATTAATTTTAAAAATTAGAATATGACTATAAACAAGGGTTCTTTGATTTAGGCTCAATCATGTAGAAATATTATAATTTTATGATCTCTTGCAATTCATCTCCCTTCATGGAGGTTGCCGGCAGCTTGCTGATGCTGGGAGTTGATGGATTTTCCGGCAGAAGAAGCAACAGAACAGCCCCCTGCACTGCTACAACCAGCCGCATTTCTTTAGCTCCCTCACCAGCAGCTGCAGTGGCCGACCAAAGATGAAATGATGATGTTCGACGATGGCACAGCAGGATAGGACGGCGTCTAGAGCATAGATGAGTAGGGGAAGGAGGAAGAGAAGGTGACGGAGGTGGGAAGCAGAAGGTTTGGGAGAAAAAGAGAAAATGAAAATTGGGAAAGTCATATAAAAGAAGTTAGATATGGGTTTTGCTAACATGTTACCCATTTACCAAACTTGATCCCTCCTTCTCGTTGCAATCTCAACCATCCAGTAGTTTGACTTTCTAAGGAATGATTAAAAGAAGATTTGGTGCTTCAAAGTATAGGATAACCGTATAATAAAACCAATCTTAGCCAACTCCCACTCATACTCTTTTTATTTTTGTTAAAATAAAAATCATTCAATATAATGTTCTACACTATTTCTAATTCACTAATAATTTTATAACAAATTTATGAACTCAAAAATAAATATCTCAAAATTTTATAAACCTTCAAGATATATCTCCAAATAAATATCTCAAAAATAATTTTATAATAACTTTTAGAAGATATATTGCGGTTTGGAGACTTGAAGAAAGTCATTAAAAGCTGATAAAGTTTATTGTGTTGTTCAACTAACCAATTATCTTCAAATCCCTGGTATCTTGATAAAACAAAGATTTGAATGAAATAAGAAAGAAGATGTTTGTTTGGTTAGTTTACTAATAGAAAAAAGGTTAAATCAGAACTTAGACAGACATAGAAATCTAATAAAACCAATGTTAAGCCCAATTTAACAATACTAATGTGAGTGAGAGGAATCTGACTACCATTTGACAACTTGACTACAGAATTTTGTATAGGCATGTATGACTCAATAGTTCAAGAGAGAGAGAGTAATGTGGTTAGTAGTAGCAGAATTAAGAATTTGCATTTTAGTGTTCTTTGGCAGTTGACAACTACACAAGGAGCAAAAATGCATACCTTGTGCTTGTTATGCATCAGATTGGGCAATAAGGATGTTAGCTTGAGCAACTTGTGAGTCAGAAGGCTAAATTAAGGCTAAAAGCTTCATGTATTGATCTTGAGTAGAAGAAAATTGTTGTTTAGACTTAAAGAATTATAAATACTAAAAGTTTCATTATGCTACAAATCAGTTGAGTGAATTAATCTAGATTGTGAAGAAGGGTTGTTGACATGTTTAGGATTCAACATTTCAATATGATTAGAAGGACTAACTATTTGCTTCCCTTTGGATTTATACCCAAGTGGAAAACCATGTTTTCTATAACATTTCTCATTAGTATGTCCTTCAAGTCCATGATATGTGCAAGTAAGTATTTTGCCAGAATAATAAGGTCGTCTTTCATAGCTAGAATTAGGAGAACTTCTTATGTTACTATAACTCATTATTAGTTTAGGAGTAACGGATAAAATGGATCTAGCATTGCTATAAAACATAGTAAGTTTAGAAGATAAAGGAATAACTAAACCAAATTATCTTTCTTGTTGAATTACAAGAGCAAAGGCTTTGTTGATGGATGGTAGTAGCTCCATCATGAAAATTTAGGATTTGATATAAGTAAAGGTATCATTCATCCTTGTTAAAAATCTGATAAGATAATCATTTTCTTGGTAGGTCTTAACTATTGTGAGAGCTCCATAATTACATTTGACATTACAGCCGCAAAGTGGAAGTTGGTTTAAGATTAAGAAGCCTTATACCTATAGAGTTTTTAGGCCAGCAAAAATATGTAGTAACACTAAGGAACCTTTGTCCTAAGAGAAAATATTTTCTTATTGAAGATCTAAACTTTGTATAACATCACCATGAGAAAATTTATCCTTTAAATCTTTCCAAATGTTACTAGCAATGTCAAAAGATATGACAAATGAGCAATGGTGGGAGATAAGACCAAATTAATAAGTTAGCACCATTGTGTTGCATTTCTCCCTTATTGAAAAGATAGCATCATTTCTATTTGGAACAGATATGATTTTATCCACAAATTGAATTTATTCTTTAAGAGAATAGCTATCTTCATAGCTTTTAACCAGAGTAGTAATTGATATCATCAGTGTTAGAGATACTAAAACTACTGATGGATTTCACTGGGGTGTAAAAAAGAATGGACTTAAAGAAAATCCCCTGGTTTCTGAAGATTACCATTATCAAAAGCTAAGAAGCTTGAAACTTCAGCGTCCTAATTACTAAAATAAAAGAAGGAAAAAAGAGTAGAGGAAGAAGTAGGGAAATCATGTTTACTTGCTGAAAAAATCAAGAATAGTCCAGGAAGAAAGAAAAGAAAGCTCTAATAACATATCAGATTTGGATTCAAGGAACATTTTCTATTATTATAGAATTTTTCAAGTGCAATACTAAACATTCATTATCTCTTATATAGGTAGAAAGAATTGAAGTGAAACTAATCCTAAGTGATTTACTAACTTTGTAACTTAATATACTGATAAATATAAAATATAAAATACTAATTTGTGATAGAGAAAAGTATTTATTATTACTTACATAAATTCTTTCAAAATACTACACTCATAATGATTAAATATTTTTATCTTTGTGAAAAAAATCTTTATAAAAATCATTTCAATGGATTTTGAAACACAAACCTTAGCTAGGTAATTATTTTATTATATAAAAATATATAACATTTTAATCAATAATTTATATAAATATTAATTTAATTATTCAAAAATTGATTAAGTAGGAAAGTTTTAAATAATACAATTATTAAATAAATACTTCAAAATTTTAAGTTTAAAAGAATTTAAATAAATTAAAAAATAAAAAAATTACTAGTTTAGGCATTACAAAGCATCATTTTTGCTTATTTGAGTGATGGATGAGTTAAGGATTCCAAAGAAATTCTATATGTTTGAAGTACATTTCTTTTAATATTTTTTTGTCATTTGATTCATTTTTTTACTCTCTTTCTTATTTTTTATACTAGTGTTGTATATTAGCTAGATTATGCTGTTGTTCTTCTATTCTTTCTTTTATTTATTCTTTCATTGAGTTAAGTTGAAATTTTTTAAGCACTATTTTTTTATGATTGATTATGGATTGCAAAATGTTGATATGAAATAATTCTTTTGCAATTTTATAAAATTAGTTATGGAATTAATATATTGCTTATAATATATTTGTTATCATATTATGGTTAAACATATTATATGACCTTGATATATTAACGGTTATGTTATATTTGGACCTAGTATTAGTATTTGTAGACTTGATATAAGTATGAGAATTCTAAGATGTATATTGATAATTATATATATTTAGACTTAGTATATGATTTGCAACCTAATATAAGTATGATATAATTTTTAAATATTAAAGTAAAGAAAATATAAGAACTTTAATAAAAAAAATTAAATAATTGAAACTTAAACATAAATTAGGAAGATAAAATATTTAATAAAATAGAATTAGAGTTGATTTTAAATAAAGTAGCAAATAAGATTAATTTATTATACATAATAATAAATGATAGGAAAATTTATGTTAACTTAATTAATACACAACATGATATTAAATAATGAAAAGAAATAAACTTTAATATATTATAAATTAATAATGGTATTAAATTTCATATGGAGAAAAAACTAAATAATAAGAATAAAAATATAAAAAATGTTTAACAATAATATTAAATAATTAAAACTTGAACATAAATTATTTGGATTAAGATATTCATTTAAAAAAGGATAGAGTTAATTTTAAATAAAATTGTGAATAAACTATAAAAATATTATAAGTTTTAATTATTTTCTAATACTTAATTATCGTAATTGTAAAATTGTAATAATTTTAAATTATATGCATTTGCACTTTAACCTTAGATCTATATAAGGATTAATTGGCCATTATGGCCATTATAAACTAATTAACCTTTGAATTGTCTCATAAACTTAAATAATTTGATAAAAATTTCATATGTTTTCTTTGTTCTTTATATGTGTACTATATTGAATTATAGTTCACACATATGAGACATACGAGGAGATATTGAAATTTCTACATTTAATAAATGATAGCATGGATAAGTTAACACAACACTACAAGAATATCTAGAATAGGATTAGGTTTTACCCTTTAGAGTTAGAATAATAAGGTGATTTATGACACATAATAAACATTCATGCAATATTGAATCGTATAATAACTTGTCGTGTTTGACCAATGATAACACATTTATTGATAAAAGTTGGATAACTTTACGAAATTGCTTATCTGATAAGTACTAAAATGATATGATAGCATTTATCGAGTAAGTCAAAAGCTTTATTGATTAGAAAAGGTTGCAAAAATGTTCATATAATAAGTGTAAAAATGTATTCCTTCAAAATTTGGAAACCATGGAGACACATTAACAAACTATGAAATTATCCATTTTACAATATTTAGATTTATCATGGTGATAGGAATAGAGTAAGGATGCATTGTGAGCCATTCCAGAAGTTATAAGTAGTACACTTGAGGAGCAGGGATGCGTACTATTGAGGTAGTATATGGAAGTATCAATTTATTTTATCTATTAATTTATAATATGAAATTATCATCCTTTTAACTAATATTTTTTTTTGTATGTTTTTCAATACAAGAATATTTTGAGTTTGTAACATTCCACAAGAGAGCTTACACTGCATCCATGAGGGCATTTAGCATTGTGTAACCAATTAGTACAGAGATTAGAAATATAAACTATATGATCATTTCTTAAACCATGGAGGGATAAACTTACGATCTTAAAGGTGCATTGCGAGATCCTAGTTAATATACCATCAAATCATTAAGCTCAACCTTATAGGATGTTTGATATTGACTAGTATAGGGTAAGAATGAATTAAATAATATAGGTCATGATTTTTTAATTTTAAATTTACAATTAGTTTTGTTGATACCTATTTGTTTTACTTTGAATTTGCAGAGGAGATTTAGGAAAATTACACATAAGAGATACAATGATTTACATGGATCAAAGTTTATAGTAACACATCAATGCAATAGGTATGTTAAGTAAACATTCATTAAATTTAATATGGTCAATTAATATTTTAATTAATGTTGTCTTACTTTTTATTTTAAAACTAGCCTAGAAAAAGAAGCAAACCGATACATTGCAACTATTGATAAAGAACTTTGCCTAATGTCGCACTAAGCCATTAAGAGAATAGTATCTTTGGATGCCTAGGCCAATTATGTAATTTTTTTATTCTTATTTTCTATTTTAATTACTTATGATAACTTTCTATTAATTCTATTATTTTATCTTAAAAAAATAAAGATTTGAATGTAACAGGCTATTTAGCTACATTTACAATTTGGTTCCATATCTAGCTTATCAATAACTAGCTTAACGTAGATTGATAAGCTTGTCATTACTAATGATGTATTAGGCACTCATCGAAGGCACCCTGTGATGGCACCCTTGTCAATAACTCATCAATTGCATCTTATCCTCCACGACAACAATATAGCTTAAGGAAGTGCAATAATACATTATTCAAAGTTAGCAACACATGGACCATCAATAACGAATCTTGTAACACACCAAGTAGTAGTTCTAGTGGCTAATCTAGCATATCATAATTTGGAATTCACACTCCTTCACCTTCTTTTACTTTTATTGGCTTATGACTTGTCCCTTCCTTAATATTGCTCACTAGATTTGCTTCACAATCACCTCCATCTAAACCTAGCCCCAACAAGATAATGCCCAACATGGGGATGACTTTCTAGATTTACCTTAATTTTAGATTTTGTATACTTGATTTTTTTTATTTATATATTACATACTTTTATATAGATATCTCATATTTTTATTATTGTATATTATTAAGATTTTATTATATATATTTATTTTTTATTTATTTTAATATCATAATACAATGCTATTTTTGTATTTTTAATAATTATAATAAAAAGTGTAGGAATAATACTTGTTATTAGTCTTATTTAAAAATATAAAATTGATTAATAATAGTATAAATTTTCTCATTAAAAATATAAAAAAAATCTATAGTGATGACAAATATTGTTAATATAGGCTTTTGGATTTTTAAAATTTAAAAAAAATCTTTACATCAAACATAAATATCATTTGTATAAATTATACTATGTCAATAACATATATAGTAATGACAAATATCATTGGTAAAGGCTTTTAACTTTTTTGAAATTTTTAAAAAAATATATATACTAATAACAAATGTCATTTATATAAATTGTGTCATGTTGTCGATATATTATCAATGCCACATCACACCTACACAAGCACAAGACTTATACTACAACAACAAGTGTTATTGGTATAGGTCTAATTAGTCTATGAGTATGACTTATTAGTGTTAATATATTCGTCATGACAATGTGGTCGTTGTATACTTATATTGATAATTTTCTAGTCTATAGCAATGATTAGGCGCTATTCCTCATAGTGTTTTGAGTAGTTTGGAATTAACTCATAAAAACATCAATTTAAATTCAACTTTTAGAGAGACAAAGTCAATTATTCTACAAATTGAACTTGAATTTAATATTAATTTGTTTAAACTATTCATGAATCAACCAATCCAATAATAAAAAATATATTTTTATTTATATTGTATATAAAAAATTTGATTACATTAATAATTGTTAAGATTATATGAAAAAATATGATGTTTTAGTTAAAGCAATTAATAGTATTTATTACTTTTTGTTGGGTGCAATTATTGAATTATGTAATGATCGTATAGATTTGTAAAAATTTAGGAAACATAAGTTTTTATATATTTGATTTATTTGATTTATTTACTAAACATAAGTTTTTATATATACCCAAATTTTGTTGAAATAAAAAACTATTATAGTGAGATTGTATAAACTCATTTAAAATAATACTCATGTAAGTTTGTATAAATTTCTTTAGGCATATGTTTAAGCCAAGTTTGAATTATTAAAGTTTGATGAGTTAGAATTTGAGTTTAAATTCATTTATTTTTAGTGACATAACGCTTGAGTATAAAAATGTTTAACTTGAATTGGCTCTTTTGCATCCCTAATCTCTTAACCCATTACTACTATCTACCATTATTTATTATTATGATTATTTCATTTATTATTGTTGATTATTATTTATTACTTTTAATTGGTTAATTTTTCAGTGTCAATTGCCTTATTTTTCAAAAGATTATTTTTTATAATATAATAATACTTTTAAAAATATACAAGTTTATTAAAATGCACCATAACATTTCTAAAAACTTCAATTTAATTGAATGAAATATGGCGATTTTACAGAGAATCACGTTCCTAATTTGATATGTTAAGATTTGCGTGCATAGGATAAAATAGAGAGTACTTATATAATATTTATTATAAATTTTGTAATTTTTTTCCAAAATATTATAATTTTTTTATAAAATCTTATGGCTTTTTTTATGCAATTCTTAAAATTTTTGCGTTGCAACTATCTAATACATCTATATATATTATGTTATCCGTGTCTTAAATCATTATGAAAAATTCATAAATTTTATATAAAATTAAATTTTATAAAAATATCTCATAAAATTCACAATTGTATTGAAGTAAAACCGATGCAAACCCTTCGAAACAAATTTCTCTGGGTAAACGATCAAGTTGCCACTAGAAGCCCTTCGGAGGGGAAGCATTTCCACGGAAGACAAATAAGCTTCGTTAGAGGACAACCAAATTGATGCCGCCCAAACACCAACAAATAAAAAAAAGCTTCTCAGGCCCATGTTTTTATTTGGACAAATGTGGCCTTGCCCCACCACAAAGACCTTGGAGCATTGTCCTTACTCCTAACAGGGGACATGTTGACACGATATAAATAATTTTGAATGTTGTTGATTATCATCGGATGCTCAGGATAGCAGGTAAAATCTTTAGCATCCCTCGAACAGTTATATAATGGGCTGCAGCTTGAATGCTAGCCAACCCTTCCCCTCTCACATTCTCCACCGTTTCTACCAGACGAAAAAATAAAAAAGGAAAAAAAGGAAAAGGAGTGCGGTTAATTGTTAGTAGTATACACCTCTTTATTAATAAATAATTTGAAAATTAATTTTTCTTTAAATATAGTTGATTTTTTAAAATATTTTATATAGCTTGAAGATTAAGTTAGTTTTTTATTTCCTGATAATTCAATTAAAAAATCAATCTTATGAGATCAGTTCAAAAATTAAATGAAGTGAATCTAAATATAAAAATTTAACTCATTACTAAATAAATCAAATTCAATCTATAATTAATTTAATTTTTTTTAATTAATGAACCAAGTCAATAATTTAATTATATTTATTTATATATATATATATATTAATAAAATTTATGAAAAAGATTATGATATTAAAATTTTCGTTATATAAGATATATGTATTTACATGTGTTGCCACTAATAAATCCACAAGACCCAAATAATTCTTTTTTTTCCTTTGGTTTACTAGATAATCAAGGCCACTAAACCCAAAAAAGGGAATGTGAAAAGCTCTCCAACAAAATCAAACAAACAAAAACTTTGATTATGTAAAAATTTAAATTTCTCTTCATCAATTTCTAAATCTTCAACTCTACAGATTCAATTGACATTCAAAGATCTAAAACATTCTATTACTTACACAATATGTGAAAATTTTAAGCTAGACTCCAATTAGGGAGAAATATTTAAAATTTCTCACAAAATTATTAAACAAATCATAAATAAAAATAATCAATTAAAAGAGAGAATGTACAATAAAAAAGCTCTTGGAGGCGGAAGAAGGTATTAAGAAGGCTTGAAGATGATAGCGAAAGCATAGTAGTGAACCTCTCCATTCTTTGTTTACCATTGCAAGGATAGATTTTAGTTGAAAATAAGATGTTGCAACCACATTACTAATATATATGAAGAATAGCAATAGAATTAGTGACAAGCATTTCCATTGCAAGTTTGTACCAAGTTAAACAATGTACTTTACTTAGCAATGAATTTTATAATGGATTTTTTTTTGTTTCATCATTAAACCCATTGCAATTTTTTTGGCCAAAATTTAAATTTTCTTCCTAAATAATTTCAAATTTATTGCATAATTTCCCTTTATTATATCAGTCACCAAATTAAAAAAAATATTTTTATTTTATTGTTAATTCTATGAGTAAATGCTTTAATATATTTAGCAACGACTAATCAATGTTCCATTACTATGTTTATAGTTAAAAATCATATTCCATAAAATTTCTAGAATTAGAAAATTAGTTAATTTTTTTATGCCTATTCCATCATTAATTTCATTTGTATAAACTCATTCCTAAATCACGAAATTCTTATAATGTTTTGAATGGCTCATGAATGGTTACGTGTAGATGGTGACTACCGGTTACAATTTCCATAAGTCTAGATTTTGTTAACCAAGTGCATTGGCATTGGAGTTCTAATTTTATTGCTATTTTAGACTACTTTTTACTTAGTTTTTCTTTTTCTAATTTGAGAAGTGATTTTTTTGCATCTTTTTCTAATTTGAGGAGTGATTTTAGTGGAAGCTAAACATAAATTTCACTTAAAGCTCTTAATAGGTTTAAATAGGATCTAATTTACTAAGGGGAGTTTGTTGGCCTTCTCAACTATGGTTATTGATGGTTGTTATTTCAATTAAGAAAGAAGTTAAGATTCATTTTTTGACCATAAGATTTGTTTTTCCCTGTTTAGTGAGTTTTTACTCAAAATGAGTCATTTAAAGCTTGAATTTGTATTTGATTAGCCATTTTGAAATTTTATGCTAGTTTAGCTACTTGTTATTGCGTTATGCGATTTGTTCAAGTATAGTTCAATTGAAAGGCATTATGTTCAATTTATTGGGCTACAATGGATTGGGTAGCTTTGGTTTAGAGTATAATGGTGATTTATTGATATTTGAAAAGTGATTTGATGCTAATTTAGTTTTAAGTTATTTTGTACAGATGTTCTATGGTTTGGTTTTGCCTTTATCATGCATCTTAAAAATAGTTAGTTATACTTATTTTAATAAGTATTGAAACTATTTTGTTACTTTTTGAGTGTGGGAATGTCCAATTTTATAGTTTTAAAGGTGTTTTTTGGTGTATGAAGTAAGATTCCATGCAAATTTATTAGTTGGTAATGGATTTGTTCCAACTTGTTTGATTTAGTGCTATTAGGCAAATTCTACTGGATTTCAACATTGATAGGAGGATTCAAAACTTTGTTAATTTTAATTTGTTGAAGTAACATGATAAGTAAAAGCAATCTCTTCATCTTTAGAAGTATCATTTTTCATCTTCATAATTTGCTTTCTTGGACTCACTTTGGAGGATGTTTGTAAACTATTTTTCTTATTTCCCTTATTCATGGATGAAGTTGATCTTTCTTCATCATTGAGGTGGATTTTAATTTGTCATTATACTTGCCTTTAGTGATATGAGATGTTGTAGTGGTTGTTGGAAGTTTAACCCTTTTTCTAAGCATTATCAATTTAAATGAATGAAATTTGATTGTTTGAAGAGAAGGATCAATGCTTGGCAAAGATAGAGATATCATGGTCATGTTACAAGTTACATTATATTTGATGAATGTAAATTTACCTTTCTTAGCCAACTTTATCATTTTATTTTTAATATAAAGCACTTTTTAACCAGAGGGCTAATTAGTCGATGGTACTTGTAAAAGTTTAGATCATTTGCTTTGCTTGCCTCATTAAGTCATTTCATTTTCAGTAACTCAATCAAGTTAACTTCAAACAGAGGTTTAAACATTGAAAAAATGTTAAAATTTTCAAATAAATATTCTTTAGTTAACCTTTCCTTTAATGTAACTTTTTTTTCTTTTATCAAGAGCCCAATGGCTTCATTGTCTTGCTTGTTTAACTTGATAACCAGCTTGATTGGTAAAGCAGATATAACTATCAACTACTTTATTTCATACTCTGAAGATGATGGCTTATTAATTTTGTAAAATTCATGTCATTCTTCCACTTTGTTTAAGATTGATAACCTTTGATCAACATTAATAGCAATGTTGAACTCCATACCATGTGCCATTATTGTTAACTTTTCAAATGTTCAAGACTTTATAGTTTGAATAATATAGCTTAAGGTCCAATCTATCCCTTGTATATATACCTCAATCATAAAAGATTTTGAAAATTGATATTTGGAGTTAAAGCTTAGATTTTTCCACTGTTGAAAATAGTCAATAACTAATTCATATTTTAATTATTGAATCTTTGTAAACTGAAGTATGCTGATAGTGCAAAGAATATTGTAGAATCATTTTGGGAACTCACGCTTAAGTTTCTCCTAATTATCAATTAATCTAAAAGCTAAGTTATGTACCAATCAAAGGTATTTCCATTGAAGGATTGCATAAATTATTTCATCATAAGGTCTCCATCAGTTCTAACAATTACTAGTTTTGATGAAGTAAGCAATGTACTGCCTAGGATTTTCTTTGCCATCAAACTATTGAAACTTAGCACATTACTATAGAATTATAGATCTACGCCAATTGTTTAGGAGATTAGACATCAATTTTGAACTATTATTTTATTGATTATTATAGTAAATATACTATAATTTCAATTATAAAATCATTACAAAAAAATTATGTTAGTTTTCTAACAAATAAACTATCATAATTTCTTATAAGTCATAACACTTGCTAACTGGTCACATTTAATGACTTTAGTTTTATCTTAATAACTATCATTAAGATTTGTAATTTAACATGAGTTTATTTTTATTAACCAATTAGAATATTTTATTTACCACTTTGATAATTCATATAATTGACATTATATTGTATTCCCCCT
Organism: Sindora glabra; assembly: GCA_020226215.1. Classification (NCBI taxonomy): domain Eukaryota; kingdom Viridiplantae; phylum Streptophyta; class Magnoliopsida; order Fabales; family Fabaceae; genus Sindora; species Sindora glabra. Next base: position 3,143,320 of record CM035226.1, on the reverse strand, counting down.
AAAAAAAACCATTGCTTACGCTCTCCATTTTATACATCATCTTATAACACTTTCTATTATACTTCTTTGAACCTAAAGTACATTCAAAACCCCCAAAAATCATGGCATTATAACTTTATGATACATATAGACCCTATATTGAATAGAAAGCAATGTATATTTTTATCTTAATTATAGTATGCAATTCTAAATTTAGCATATACAATTCATAACAAATAGAATAACTCTATTTATCCTCTATATTAAATCCATATAATTTAGGTATAGGATTAAAGAATACCTAATGGTGTGCACTACTAAATAGCATATGTCCAAAGTATTTTCAAACTATAAGAGAATAAAGTAAGTAAATAAAAATTTAAGTGTTACAACAACTGTAAAGGTCTATTATAATGAAAAAAATTACCTCATAACTTGTTATGGATATTATTCTATCTAAATATATTTAATTCATTATTTATATGCATCTTTTAAATGAGATCTATATTGTCCAAATATTTAAACATATTATATAAATTAAGAATTAAGCAATTTTGTATGTAAGCATGATTAAAAAAAAGATTAAGTTATAAAAATAAAATGCAAAAATTAAGAAAGTTTTGTACTTTTATAATAAATAGAAAACACCACAAATATATTGATAGGATAATAAATCTTCAATATGACAAAATAATTAGTGATTATAAATAAAAAAAATTAAAGAAAATCATCTTATGGTTAAAATATGAGCATACTTTAGTAAAGAGATAATCATTATATGGTTGGAAAAGTTTCAAGATTAAATTTATAAATTGTATCATTATTTTGCTCTTTTTGTTTTTATTTCACGCCCTGTGGTTTAAATTGTTGTAATATTAAGCATCGATTTTTTTGAAAAAAAATTGATATATATAGTAAAATAACATTATTCAACTATAGAAATTGAAGCATTGATTTTTAATAAGAAACTAATGTCATTAACTAAAATATTTTTAAATTTTATAATTTTACAAGTTAGCAGAATTAAAATTATTTTTTTTGCATCAAATAATCATGTTTTTCTTATTCAATTATATGGATACAAATAACAATAACAACATATACAAAAATAACTTTAAATGAATAAGTGCCCAAATAGGTTTCTCAGGCTACATGAGAAGATGGAGAAAAAAGGGCCCAAATAGGTTTTTCAAGCAACATGAGAAGATGGAGAAGAGAGGAGGGAGATCAATGCCTGTATAGTTTGATGCAATTGATACATGGCATGTGATTAGTGATAATGCTAGTCATTTCTCCTGTGATATAAGTAGCATCATTCGAGCCTACATATTGCCTAACTATAAATTATGGTGGTCGGTGCCTTAATAGTTATAAGACAGAGTCATGTAAGAGGTCTATGTAAGTACCGATCTTTTTTCTATCTTTATTATTTTATATTCAATTTTGAAATTATTGGATATAATACTTATAAATTTATTAAATATCTTATAATGTAGTCCTATTTTGAGTTTTAGGGTCTTTCTAAGCTTGAATGGGAAAAAGCGATTAGTGGTTTGATGGGGACTACTGCTAACCTTTACATCACTGGAAATATAAGCTGAATAGACATTTTTTTTAGCATGGGGGTGACAAAGAGTAAAGGCTCGACTTGGATCATGCTAGGCACTTTGTACTGCCATCTATCTTGCCTTAGACTTGGTAAAGATGTGTAAGCTTCTTTAATAATGATCATTACAGGGTGAATATGATATTTAATAAATTTACATGATTATTTCATATGTATAAATTGTATTTCAATTATGACTCTTAAACATAACAATTTTATATGGTCATTTCTGAATTTATAGGAGTTATCTACAAGAAATGCAAAGAATAGGACGAAGATGGTAATGAATGATTAGCATAGATTGAAATCCATTGCCACACATCATTATAATAAAATAATTCAACTTATCATTTATAATTTAAATGTATAATCTATTCGTCAAGTTAATAATTATGTTCATCTTTTTTTTCTTTGGTGAAACATAAGCAAAGAAACAAGGATCCGAGTGAGCTACAGTCAATACTGGAGAATTTTAGGGACTGGCACATGTATAAATAGAGGAGTAGGTGCATCAGTAGTATGTAAGTTAACTAAACCCTACATTTTAATTATAAAAATTTTATGAACATATTATGTAATCCTTATAATTGATTTTTATTTTAATAAATCAAGACAAAGATGATTGAGCTGGTGACTCAGCATATGCAGTCTAGTGTACTATCAATTAGCTCACCTAACACTCCTATATAGATCAACAAGGTTACCATCGCTGATGAAATGCTTAACACTTGTTAAGGGTACAGGAAAGCAATTAGTCATGTACTTACTAATAGGGGTGCAAACCAGTTGAGCTACTCGTGAGCAACTCGAGATCGATTCATAAAAAGTTTGATTCGAGTTCGAATTTTAACGAGTTAATCCAAAATGAGTTCGACTCGTTTAGCTTGTTTATTAAACGAGCTAAGCTTGGACTTTTTATTACTCAACTTAAATTGTTCACGAGCCTAAATAAACTTAATATAAAATACATTTTTATTTTTTATATTATATATAATGTAAATATAAAAAAATTACTAAGCTCTTTTAGGCTTATTTAAGCTTATATATTATATATAATATAAATGTAAAAAATTCACTAAATTCTTTTAAGCTTATTTAGGTTCGTATATTATATATAATGTAAATATAAAAACTCATTAAGTTTTTTAGGCTCTTTTAGACTCGTATAAGTTCGTTTAGAATCGTTTAAGCTTAAATATAACTTAAAATTAAGTTTGAACTCAAATACTTGAGTTCAATCAGAAATTTAGAATAACGAATTTAAAATTCATTTAAACTCAAATAAGTTCGATTAAGCTTATATTCGAATTGAGCTTGAACTCAAGCTCGACCTTTTCAAGCTTGATGAGTTCAAGCTCTAACTTGAGCTCATTTAATATTGTTGAGCTAAAGCTTGAGCATACAGATGTTTGGCTCGGCTCAGCTCGACTTGTTTGCACCCTTATTTGCTGGCCAGTCGTTCCCTTCCCCTGATACCTCCAACATCAGAGCAAGGTGATAATACTTTTCCCAAGTCATTGAGTTGCAGGAGCAGTTGCAGTAGAATCAACAATTGATTCAGAAGCAGCTTACTCAGCAATAGGAGATACAATAGTAGTGAGGAATTTACTTTACCACACTCACTTTCCTACTCAAATAGGAAGGGTTTACACTACCTACACCTCCTTTTGCAACTGCACAGCTTAGGATGAGCAAATTCGTAACAGCACCTTCAGCCTAGCCACCCCCTTCCACTTAGGCATTGCTTTCAATGTATTATTCACGTCATTAAAATGATGATGATAATGATAGCTCTAAGACGAATGATGATACATCTAAATACCTAGACTTCCCTTTCCTTTAGATTTTTATTATGTATATATAATTTTTTATTTTCATGTATAGACATTTATATATTATAAATATTATGAGTATTCATTTTTTTCATATAGATCATTTTTTTTATTACTAATACCATTGGCATATTTTATTTTAATATTTAAATTAGATAAAATTAAATTAAAAATGCTAAATTAATTTAATTTAATTAAAATGAAAAATATTAATATTTATACTATTAAATATAATATATTAATTTAATTACATTTTTAACTTAATATAATTTATTTTAATAATTCAAATTTTTTATTTTATTTTATTTAAATTTTAATTTAATTATAAAAACTTTTTGTGATGACAAAGTTGTCATTATATACAAAAATAATAATTTTGAATTTAAATTTTCTTAACTTTTAGTAACAACATTGTCATAACTAAATATAAAATTTTAATTTTTATATTTTTATTTTAAACATATGTTGACAACACAATTGTCACTATAGAGTAAAATTAAAAAAATATTTAAATTTTAAAAATAATTTCAGCAATGATAATGTCATCGTTAAAAATGAAATTAATATTTATATATTTTTTAGAGTAAAATTAAAAAATATTTAAATTTTAAAAATAATTTCAGCGATGATAATATCATCATTAAAAGTGAAATTAATATTTTTATATTTTTTAGTTTAAATCTATAGCAAAAATTTTATTATTGTTATAAAGTTAAATTCAAAAATTTTAAAATTTTAAAATTTTTTCAACAATAATTTTGTCATCTTAGAAATTCTACTTTTTATTGATGAACAACATTATTGTTGATGTTGGTCCTAACACCAACTAATTTTTTTGACAACATTTTTTTTGATGAATTTCATACTCAGTGACAATCGAGATATCTACATCAATGATAATTGTTGTATCCGAAAGCTTAATTTTCTATAGTAAATATATTCTTGATAATTAGTTCTGCCACTAAAAGTCAAAGAGTGGTCTATGGGAGAAATTTTTTATGCTCCTTAATATAAGAAAAAAAAAAACATAGTAATGAATGTGAGTTCTTTCCTAGTATCGTTGTATATACTAGTCTTTTACCCCGTGGCTAGAATTTAAAAATTATAATTATATGTTTAAAAATAAAATAATTTATTATAAATAAATATATTAATATATGCTCATTTTTTAATTTATACTTTATTTTAAAAATAAAATATAATAAGTAATTATATTATTTATTTTACATGCAATTTTATATTATGTTTTCTTGAATTAGAGAAGTTTATATATAATAAATAATGATATTATTTGTTACAATTCTAATTTTATTGTGAAAATAAATTTATATTATTTTAAATAAAATTAGTTTATCATGAATAAATACTTTAATACATGTTTACTTGCAATCATTAGTTTTAAAATAAAGACAACGTAAGATACGAACTCTATTTATGCCTTGCCTTACACCATTGCCTATTAAAATGTTGAAGTACATATCTAGAATTTCATAAAAAATAGCTTGCTATGAATGTAAATTAAATCAAATAAATATTGTTAAAAAATGACAATTGTTTAAAATAGTGGAAGAAAATTATTTATACAATAAGATATAAAAAAATAAATAATAACCAAAATAATTAACTACATCTAAGAGTATTTAAGAACTAATTTCATGTAAATGAAAAGTATTTCTTAATTCAAATAATCTCAAAATGATACCTAAAAAAATATGAATTATGGATATTCTAATTAGCTGAGATTTTTTATCAAGAAAATGATGAATTATAAAACTTTTTGACATAAAACTCAAGAAAATTATTGAGTCTGAATATGAATTATTAGTTTTAATAATTAAACACAAATATATTTACATATTATAATTTTGTTAGATTTTAATTTATATTTTTTGAAGTAATAGTATAAATAATAATTTACTTAATATATTTGTAAAGTTAAAAATTCAAATTTTAGACATAATGACACCACTTATTTTAATGATAGGTTACAAAATTGATAAATTCATTTTTACTTCTATTCGATTGTTGATACATACACTACAACTATTTTCTTCAAGCTTTTCAATATTTTTTTTATTCTTATGCTACTAGTTACTAAATTCATGAATATGTACAATAATAAAATAATATAACCATAGTACCATCTTTTTTTACCAAAAGAGAAGACATAAGCATAAAAAATATTTTTTATTCTTAATATATTTGTGAAATTAAGAATTCAAATTTAAGACATGATGATACTACTTATTCTAATGATAGGCTACAAAATTGATAAATTCATTTTTACTTCTATTCTATAGATTGTTGATACATACACTACAACTATTTTTTTTCAAGCTTTTTCAGTATTTTTTTTTATTCGTGGGCTACTGGTTAGTAAATTCATGATTATGTACAATAATAGAATAATATATCCATAGTACCATTTTTTTTTAACCAAAAGAGAAGACATAAACATAAAAATTATTTTTTATAATAACCAAATTATACTATTAAATTTTGTAAACTTATTTGTTATATAATATGACATGCGATAACATATGTCTAGAAAAAATTCAAAATTACAAATAGTTATCATTATGTTGTTTAATAAATTTTTATGTTGAACATTTATTTATCAATTATGAAATAGCTCTCTTACTTAATACTCATACTTGTTTAAGTATACATTCATAGCATAATAATCTTTGGTATCCGAAAGAATATAAAAAAATAAATTCAATTAAAAGAGGTCAGATTAAAATAATTTAAAAATTACCAAATATATAATAAATAATAATTTCAAACTTTATAAGAAAAACTGATTAGAGATAGCATTTTTTCTACTCTAAATGATTTATTTTAGGTTAAATTACTTTCTTACTCCTTGTAGTTTTACTCTATTTCTAATTTGAGTTTGAAAGTTGTTTTTAATTTTCAAATAATTTTATTAAAAAAATAATAATATGTCATTAGTTAATTTAATTAATAGCTTTTGTGTTTAATTTTTAAATAATTTAAATTATTTTTATGAAACAAATGAAATATATCATGTTATATTTATATTATTTAGTGATATTAGTATCCAAATTGTAAATAATAGGAGTAATCATAAAAAATATGCAATGGAGAGAATTACAAAAAAAGAAAAATAACGCATGAACTTAAGAATAGGACATACAATTAATCAATTTAAATAAATAAAATCTTTAAATTATTTAAAATAATTTTATAATATAAATAACATAAATAGTGGTATATTTATACTATTTAGCAATACTTACATCTAAATTATAAGTAATAGAAGTGATCATAAAAAAAGGAAAACACACAATGGTGATCAAAAGAATGAAGAAAAAAAAGTCCTTTAGTGGTGCAATGGTATTTGATATTAATTTAGAAATTTCACTTTGCATTATATTTAAGGTTTGAACTTAAGATCTTGGCAAAAATTAAAAAGAAAAAATATTTGAGTTATGAAATAATAAGAGTTAAAAATAAAATATATTGTTAAGTATTAATTGATATCAAGAGACTATTAAAAAAATATAAATAAATAAATTTAATTTTAATATTTAAACAATAGGAGTAGATATGGAAAAGGAAAAAATATGCAATGGTGTAAACGAAAAAAATAAATAATGTGGAAGTTATAAAGTATAAAAGTTAAAAATTGAATATATTATTTAGTAATTCAATTGAATTAAAAATTTAATTTATTTTAAATATTTTTATATAGGAATAAAATATATCATTTTATAAATATATTACTTAGTAAAATTAATATTTGAGTCGCAAATAATAGGTATGGATATAAAAAAAAATGCAATAGAGTAAATAAAAATAAGAAAAATAATATGAGAAAAACATATAATAAAATAGATAAAATGAAATGAAATAATATCATCACCTTAGTGATATAGTGACATTTAATGTTACCTTAGGAATTTTACTCTTTGTTTTGTTTAGGATTCAAACCAAAACTTTGTATATGTATATTAAGTTTATTACCACTCAAACTATTATATAATAAATAAATAAAGTGAAATAATGCATGCATCATAAATTTTTAACAAAATTTTAATTTATTTATATTTATATTTATTTGAAAATAGCATTTTAAAATTGATATCATGAATATATTGATAAATTTTAAATAAATAAATTTGATTTTAATTATTAAATATTTTTTAAAAATAATAGATATAATTAATTATTTCTATTAATACTTTCATGTCAAATTTTAAACATATTTAATATAATATTATAATAAAATAAAATATATTATATTATATTTATACTATTTAATAATATTAAAATTTGAATGACAAACGATATAAATAAATATAAAAATAAAAAATGCAATTGAGGAAATAAAAAAAGAGAAATAATACATGATTTATATAATTATAAGAGTTAAAAAATATAATTAATAACTAATTAAATTTTTAACTTATTTAAAATATATTATATTATATTTATACTATTGAATAGTGACAATAACGTTTAAGTTGTAAACAATAAGTGTACATAATAAAAAAAGGCAGATATAAGAAAAATGTATTAACTGCTAAATAATAAAATTTAAAAGTAGATTAGTTAAATAATTTGATTAAATTAAAATTATAGTTCATTTAAATATTTAATAATAAAAATTAAATATATCATAATATATATTATTTAATAATATTTTTGTATGGATAGTAAATAATAAAAATTTATTAAAAATATAATAATATAAAAAATAATACTTAAATTATAAAGTACCGTAGGAATTAAATATTAAAAAAACATTACATGAAGAGATAAAGAAAAAAAAAAAAAGAGAGAGAGGAATGTTCACAGTAGAAAAATGAATAAAAAATGGAACCGGAGGTTGCTGCCGACATACGCGTGGTATTGTCAGAAATGGAGTACAAATCGTATATAGTAAGTGTGTGTCTCTATCCTATTATTGTCAATCATATTCTGACGTCGGAAGGGACACAGTGTCAGATAGCACGATAAGAGGACAAGCAAAAGGGGGCCCGCTTAATTTAAGGTTGTGGATCCCTCACCAACAAAATCCTGCCCTAGCCTCTGCAATTGTCATCATCTACAAATTGCCCCTTCGCAACAACATCCTGCCCCTAACGTGGAACTAATTCTTGCCACATCTTATCTTAGTTTTTGTAGATTTGTAGAGATAAATAAACCTAATATTTGTGAGTCCCTTGACACATATATGGGATAAAGGAACAACAAATCATTTTAAAGATAAATAAACCTAATATTTCTTTTAATTAATATTTAAGTAAGATAATATTTTTATTAATTTTAATTTTAATTATTTTTTAGTTTCTAAATTTAATCTTAACTATTTATATTATAATCAATAACTAGATTATTTTTCTTTGTTTAAAAATTGAGATTTGGATTGATTTGTAAATTATTTATGAATATAATAATAATTTTAATTTTAATTATTCAATAATGTTAATTTTAAAAGAGAAGTAAAAGATCCTTTTTTTTTTAAATTAATCTGATGTAATAAATTATTTTTGAAACAAATAGAGACACACAACATTTTATGTTAAGTTATGCACGGAAGAATATATGCAAATAAAATTAATTATGAAATGAGATTTCTAGTTGTGCACGTGGCGCTACCTAACCGAATGCCTTCACAATAATACCCTGCCCTAACCTGGAATTTCTAGCTGTGCTCGTGACCTTGCCTAACAGAGCGTCGCTTGACAACGATATCCCGCCCTAACCTGGTACTAATTATTGCACAGAGGTGCCTTCTGCGGTGCAATTGGCAATGCATTTGTGACGTGCATATTGTGCCACATGCCCACCATATTAATCAAGTAATATTTTGATATGACCCATTAGCAGTCCGAAAGCACCCTTCAACTCCACTAAATTTGCCTCGAGTCTCTGCTGAGGCATGTGAAGTGAATGGCTATTACATCCCCAAAAACACAAGGCTGAGTGTGAACATATGGGCAATAGGACGAGATCCTGATGTTTGGGAAAACCCATTAGAGTTCAAACCAGAAAGGTTTTTGGATGGAAAACATGCGAAACTTGATCCTCGAGGCAATGATTTTGAGCTGATTCCATTTGGAGCGGGGAGAAGGATTTGTGCAGGTACAAGAATGGGGATAGTGCTTCTCCAATACATTTTGGGAACTTTGGTTCATTCATTTGAATGGACGCTTCCTGCTGAAGTTGGAGAGCTCAATATGGATGAGGCCTTTGGGCTTGCATTGCAGAAGAAAGTACCGCTCTCAGCCATGATTGGCCCTAGGTTGTCCCCAGATGCTTATATTATTTAAGACGTATAAGTATGCAATGCAACTCTAAGACGTTATGTAATTATAAGACATAAGTTATATCGATTTGTCTGTTTAGGACAGATGGAGATAATTTAACTCGAATGTTAAATGATTGTATGCGAGGTCACATGGGTGAAGACTTCAATAATAGTGGCCCTGTGTTGTGTGTAAAATGTTAATGGCTTGTTGTGATGGTGGGTCTTGTAGTAAGCATGTATTCATGGTCATATGTTATGTTCCACTTTTATCAAATATCCCCAAGGGACTATTTATGGTCATATGTTGTGTGTATGGGCGAAGACTTCAATTATGCCTATGTATAAAATAGAAATGGCATGTTGTGATGGTAGGTCTTGGATAGGGATGCAACTGGGTAAAGTGATCAATCAAGAATTTACAATCTAACTTATTTATAGTAAAATCTAATTTATTTATTTAAATAAATTAGGCTAAAATTAATAAATAGATCTATTTAAAGAATTGGTTACACTTATCTTTTTTAAATTTGGTTGTAAGCTTATTAGATTAGCCTGTTTAATTATTAATATATTTATAATTAATATAATATAACAAATAATATATACACATAAATTTTACATAAATAATATACAATATTTTAAGACATATATTTATGTGAATATATATATCTAATTAGGCCATTGAATGATTTTAGACTTGAAAAATGTCTCAACTCATTTACATATTTAAAAGACTATTTATGCAAAGAAGTTTTTAGATAGGTTAATAGGTTAGATTAGACTTCTTTAATCAAATGGGTTAAGTCAAAATTTTGACCTCATATAAATTAACAAGCTTAAAAGAATGTTTTAAAAAGTAGATTTAGTTTATTTAAGATAAAATTAAGTTCAACTTAATTTATTTGCATCTTAGTCCTGCATATGTATTTATAGCAATCACTTGCATTTTGGGGATGCTACAATTTTGTACTTAGTAACTTAGAAATTATTCTAACATTAAACTATTATAAGATTTCATTAAGTGATGTAAAGTTGGATTAGTCTAATGAGACTAATACCTAAATAGTTTATTAGGTTAATTCTGATTATTAAATAGTTTAATGAGACTAATACTTAAATAGTTTATTAAGTTCGACTTAATTTATTTGCATCTTAGTCCTGCATATGTATTTATAGCAATCACTTGCATTTTGGGGATGCTACAATTTTGTACTTAGTAACTTAGAAATTATTCTAATATTAAACTATTATAAGATTCCATTAAGTGATGTAAAGTTGGGTTAGTCTAATGAGACTAATACTTAAATAGTTTATTAGGTTAATTCTGATTATGGGTTAGATTGCTACTCAATTCACATGATTCAAATAGAATCTTTACTTTTAGAATTCGAGTTTATTGCATATATAGTTTTCATTACAAAAAATTAATATTGTGACATGATGAAAATTATGGTATAAGTTTAAAATTTCTATGCTTGTACTGTCTAGCCATAAATACACTAGTCAAGGAGTCTTATGACAAAAGTGAACGTGGTAAAAAAATTATCATAGGAAAATGCACCTTGTAGCATAAACAATTTTTGTTGCCATGTGTATACCTGTAGTTAAAAGATTTTGCTAGCCACAAGTATAACTTTACAAAAATGCTATTTGCCATTAGCATGTTATGCCTAACAGATTTTTCTAACAGTGAGTACAATTATAACAAGAAAACTAGTCTTGTGGCTAACACATTACTCTAGCTATGAGTACAGCCACGAGAAAGATGATATACTTATATTTAATAGATTCTTCTAGTTATGAGTGTAACCGTGGCAAGAATGATATACTTATAACTAATAAATTCCTTTAATCATAAGTACAATTGTAGTAAAGAAGATGCATTCATAGTTAATAGATTCATTTAGTTATGAGTACAACTCTACTAAGATACCTATGGCTGATATCACATTTGATCACAGTTCAGATCATGACTAGTTATCTTGATGTGAAAGTGATGAGAAAAATATTTACTATATTATTTTTTTTTATTTCATGTCTCTTAACGAATTATATATGCTTAATTTTACAGAACTAATTTTGTTTTATAATTTGAAATTGATTTTACAATATTTTAAATTTATTCAATTAATACTAAATTTTAACATTATTTTTATTTTTTAACTATATCTTAAGATTCTATTATATATATATATCTTAATTCCATCACCAAACAAAAATTAGTTGTTGCTTTTGGAAATTAAAAACTTAAATAGATATAGGTCTTACAAACTAATAAGTTGGTCTGCTGGTAAAAATACTTTTTACGCTTAATATCTGATTTTTTGTTTTAAAGGCGTATGACTTTCTACTTTCTAAATAGTAAAGAAAAAGGAAAGTTCGGTAAGAACTTCTCGGAGGCTCGCACAAATAATTGTTCATTTTTAAATAGGTTAATAGGTTATATTAGACTTCTTTAATCAAATGGGTTAAGCCAAAATTTTGACCTCATATAAGTTAACAAGCTTAAACGAATATTTTAAAAAGTAAATTTAGTTTATTTAAGATAAAATTAAGTTCGATTTAATTTATTTGTATCTTAGTCCTGCATATGTATTTATAGCAATCACTTGCATTTTGGGGATGCTACAATTTTGTACTTAGTAACTTAGAAATTATTCTAATATTAAACTATTATAAGATTCCATTAAGTGATGTAAAGTTGGATTAGTCTAATGAGACTAACACTTAAATAGTTTATTAAGTTAATTCTGATTATAGCTTAGATTGCTATTCAATTCACATGATTCAAATAGAATTTTTACTTTTAGAATTCGAGTTGTTGCATATATATTTTTCATTACATAATATAAAATAAATCAAAAATAGTAAAAAAATTTATATTCTCTAATTATAATCCATATTCTCACTTTCAGTTATTTTTTAATATATTAAAAATTAAAATTAATTTGTCTTTATTATCTAAGAATAAGGAGAGAATGTAAGAATTTCCGCTAAGCATGGGCGGAAAGCGCTTCCGGAGTTTGCCTACTAAAAAGATAACATGTGGGGCCCCGCGTGATCCTTTTCTCGTCGTCCCCACAGCGAATTCCTGGTACCACAGTCTCAGTGTGGCTCGATTCACACGGCCCCTTGAAAAAATCATTTTGTCGTTCAATTGCTGGAGCCGGCTGGAGGTCCCCTCTTGTGATCCATCAACGTGGCGGTAAATTGGGGTAAGATCCGTGCGATACACCGATACATATTATTTTATTATAATTAATATATAAAAATATAAATATAATATAAACTTAAAATATTTTTGACATTATTTGAAATCAATATTTGGATATTTCCTATATCGTCGGATGTACAATTTCAAAAATGATAATTTTATAAAGTATAACTTAAGAAGTTGATAAAAAGACACAAGCATAAGCTTTTCCCCCTAAATGCACTAACGATACTTATAAGCTGGAATGACAGACATATTTTTGGAGAAGTTATAAAACACCAATTTTTTGTATTGTTTTCTAAAGTGTAGGAGCCTTTCACTTTTTTTTAAAATTTTTTTGTCTTTATTAATAATAAATTTATCTTTATTATCATGAGAAAGATGATATATTTATATTTAATAGATTCTTCTAGTTATGAGTATAACCATGGCAAGAATGATATATTTATAACTAATAAATTCCTTTAATCACAGATACAATTGTAATAAGGAAGATGTATTTATGGTTAATAAATTCATTTAGTTATGAGTACAACTCTATTAAGATACTGACATCACATTTGATTACAGTTCAGATCATGACTAATTATTTTAATATAAAAGTGAAATATTTACTATATTATTTTTTTTATTTCATATCTCTTAATGAATTATATATGCTTAATTTTACAGAATTAATTTTATTTTATAATTTAAAATTAATTTTATAATATTTTAAATTTATTTAATTAATATTAAATTTTAACATTATTTTTATTTTTTAACTATATGTTAGGATTCTATTATTGTGAATCATATTCTGACGTCGGAAGGGACAGAGTGTCAGATAGCACGATCAGAGGACAAGCAAAAGGGGGCGCGCTTAATTTAAGGTTGTGGATCCCTCAGCAACAAAATCCTGCCCTAGCCTCTGCAATTGTCATCATCACCAACATGGTCACGGGGCCCCCTCCCTCTCTCAGGGATCATGCCTCGTCTTCTCATGTGGCCAACCCCAGTTGCTGGAAAAATTTTATGTTACTTTGTGCTTATCTTATTTTGAGGGATAAAAATAAAAAATAAAGTGTGCTCTACTTCATTTCATTTTTTTTCTTTATATTTCTTTTTTGAAGTTCTAGAATAAGACACTATATTTTACTTCAAAAATAATAAAATATTTTTTCAATTGCTGAGGTGTCACATCCATGATTTTGTTGTTAAAATTTTCTCTTCTTTCCTCCTATTTTCATTCCAACATGCATCTCATCATAATACCTTAAAGATTGAATGCAAGATTCACTTAGATATTTAAGAATTCCCTTACAGGCAGAGATAGAATAAAACGGAATCGTCCCGAAAGTAGGCAGCTTAAAGGTTATAGCTTCTTGGTATCATGCACTCAAGGACGAGCAATAAAAGGGGCGGGGACCACTCATGCCGTTTGTCTCGCTCCCATCGCAATCTGCCAGAGTGAGTTTCTAGTTGTGCCCGTCCCACGACACCCAACCTTACAAATTGCCCCTTCGCAACAACATCCTGCCCCTAACGTGGAACTAGTTCTCGCCACATCTTATCTTAGTTTTTGTAGATTTGTAGAGATAAATAAACCTAATATTTGTGAATCCCTTGACACATATATGGGATAAAGGAACAACAAATCATTTTAAAATGATCGAAACCACACCAGGAAAGAATTAATATGGCATGATCGAAACCACACCAGGAAAGAATTAAACCTAACTTTTATTCTTATTATTAAAAAATAATTTAATTTCTAACACTTAATGTATTGAAATAAACATTTTTCTATCTCTTTTACTTCAAAATTCGCATTTCATCTATGGTCATGAGTATAATTGATTATTTACTCTTCAAATTTATATTAGCATGCTCACTACTTGAATTACAATTTTTTAACTCTCTATTACAATAAATAATCACAAATAAATTTAAATAGGAAATTATTTTTTATAAATCTTATATTTATTAATTAATATTATTAAAAATAAAGTCAATTTCAATCTTAGGTTAATAAATAAAAAATTAAATCTTAATCTTATTTTAGTAAATAAAAAAATAAAATAACATGCATGAAAAATATAATGATTTGTTGTACTAACTGCTAGACTATAAAGTTAATTAATTTATTTTTGTATCAATTGCAAGTTTGTTCAGGATTGATTAATTAGTAAATTTATGGCCAAAAAAAAAATTCAAAGAAGAGCAAATGACGTGAACAGATACAAAATATTAGTTTAATAGTACACTTCTTCAATAAAAAATATTATTTTTTGTCACGATTATTGCCTCTATTCATTGAAATTTATAATTTTTAAATTTAGAATACTTAGAATGAAAGTAATGAAATCAAACTTCATCAATATTGGATTCAAACCCATTATTCTTATTTTATATGAATATTAAAATTTCTATTTATATATGCCTCTCATTTAAAAAATAGCATTTATTTTTTTAAGAGTTATTTTTGTGATCCAAAGTCTTCTATTGATATATTTATAAGAGAAAAGTTAAAAAAATTACATTTGATAAATGTTTTTTCATTTTGCTCTAGTTTTCTTTTCTTTAAAAATTCAAGGATAGTAGGTAAATTTATTATAATTATATTTAAAAAATATAAAACATTTCCTTTGATGTAAGGGTGATAGGATTTTATTCCCTTAACCTTTAAAATTTTAAAAATCAAGCTCCTAAATAAAATAAAATTTAAAATATACATCCATCATTTACTTATTATTTTTGAACATGAACCGCAAAATTGTTGTAAGATGGTTTATCTTGCCAATTTTTTTACAATATAATTGCATTCTTATTTAAAAAATTTATGAAGAAATTTATAGTTTAATGATGTGATTAATCAAGTGAATAAAGAAAGTTAATTCAAATTTTTGTATAATGTAAAAATTTGATTTCAAAGTTGGGGATCAAATTCAACCATCTCAAAAGTAAAGGAGGTATTATATATATTTTTTTATATTTATGTGTAATATATTATAAATTAATTTTTTTAATATTTGTTAATGAGCCAAACAAATTAAAAAATAAATGTGAGATAAAAACTTGATTATTGACTTAAATTTCATTTTTATATACATCAATATCATGTACGTTGATTAAAAAAATAATAAATATCATATATTATATTTTCAAATAAAAGATTTGCACAAAAATATTATCAAGTAAGGAGTCACCTTATATTAAGGGGGAGTTTTTCATTCTATTATTACTTATAACTATTATAATTATAATTATATGAATTGTATCTAAAAAAAATTTAGCATGATAAAAATAAACTCATATAAGTTTTTAATTTTTTAATTATATGTATATTCCATTCAATCTTTATTAAACAACGAACCAAGTAAAGGTCTGCAGAACACAGGCTTGGTTAAACAAGAAGCTTCAATAAAACATCTATCTAAATTCTTATGAGTTCGTTAATAAGCAATAAAAGTGAAATAAGAAGATTTGCTCTTGGTTTATGGAACTATTAGCTTAATAAAAATAGAAATATTTTTTAAAATAATTAAGGGGAAGCTAATTTGAACGACTTACAATGAGTAAGGCCATGAAATATTGGGCTATAATGGGACAGTCTAAATTACCAAAATAATAGTTAATTAAGGAGGTTAGATGGGAACAGTTTAAATTGAACATTGATGGAGTAGTTAAAGGCAACACAGGTTTAGCATCTTATTCAACAATTATAAGGAATGTTAATAGTGATTAGATAATAAAAAATTCAACGGGATTGGGAGTATGTTCAAATTATGTAATTGAATGGTGTGACTTGAGGGATTGTCTTCTATTAGCTCTTAATAGGGACTTACTTCCACTTATTATTGAATTAGATGCATTGTCACGAGTGAGTGCTATTAAAAGTGCTAATACTATTTCTTTCTCTATTTTTAGCTTATATGCAAATTGTAAAGAATTGCTATAGAGATGTGGAGAATTCAAAATTGCTTGTGTATATATGGAAGTCAATGATGTAGTTGATTTTTTAGTTAAAAATGCTCTCTCCTTTTGTAATGATCTTAAACTTATGAATGTTGCTCCTCTCAAAGCTATTTCCCTTTTTGTTGAAAGATGCAATGGGGCTTTCTAACCCCAGACTGATTTCTACTATGAAATTAGTATTTAATGAATTCCTTATTACCCAAAAAAAAAAAAAGGTGAAATAAGAAGATACTTTCTTGGTACGAAAACGGAGAAGATCTGTTTGGGGTTGTTGAGGGGAAATGAATGCACTTTTGGGGTTGGCATGTGGTCCGGGGGAACAAGATAATTTTGGAACTTTGATGGGATACTTAATTTCCTACTGCCAGAATCAATTTGAATCATATAAAAGTAAACAAAATCAATATTTAAATAATAAAAATTAAAAATATTTTTGTTTCAACGTTAATTTCAAAGGTAGTAAAATGAAATGGTGTAAGAGTTATATATATACATTAAGTACATAAAAATTATAATTTTATCGATCAAAGTTATAACACAATTTTTTTTAAAGATTTGTAATGTTTTTAGGAACACTTATAGTTTATTATGAAAAAAACAAAATTAAAAGATTCTTAAAGTCTTGGATTTGGACATGAAATAGATTAAAAATATATTTTCCATTTCATTATAAAATAAAATAAAATCACTTGTGATCATTTATAAAAATTATATAAAAAAACCAATACACACAATAAAGCTAATATCTTTTTTCTTTTTATAAATTTGCAAATTATGTATAATTTTATATACAATTTTTTACCAATAAGAATTAAATTACGAAATTCACAATCTTAAAATTGAACTCAGAGAGAAAGCAGAGCCAAGCTTCATAAAAATTAGGCACTTGTCACCAAGAATGTTTAATTCAAATGGCATTTGATATTGTTTTAAAGATTTTGTATCTTTTATTTTATCTAAAATTTAATTTTTAATCTTTACATATATATATTCAATAATTTAATTATCCTTCTATTAAAAAAAAATCGGCACATGTGACTTGAGCCGATAACTCCCGCCCTATAAAATGCCTGTTCACGAGCCCTTTACTTAACTAATTTTATAGTAACCAAACAAGCAAAGTTCTGGATATTAGAAATTTCTGTGCCATATAGAAGTTATAGAATCACAATCTCATATATTCATATAAAAATATACATAGATGAAAATTTTAAATTCTCGTTTGGAAGGAAAAAAAAATATGATTAGTGATTAATACTTACTCCACTACATTAATTTTTTTTAAATATTTTTCTTTTAATTAAATTTTAAAATTTTCTTTCCTTTCTATCAATTTTTATCACCACCAAACATAAATATTATTGAGAATTTTACTACCAAAAGGTTAGAGTTAAAATTCCCAATAATATTTAAATTACGAATCATTATAGTTCTCCATAAGGCATAAACAACATACAAAAGTCAATTTTTGCTGACTTTAAATATAAATTTGCATGTGCGACAATCTCCGGCTCAGCCTACCGCAAAGAACATGCACCCATTATAAATACCACCCTTCCACACCCAATTTATCACAAGCAAATACGCAACAACCTTACAGCTATGGCTTCCCTAGACCTCTTCCTTTTCAAAGAAATCGCTACCGCCATTTTCATCTTCTTCACCACCCAATTCTTCTTTCATTCAATCCTCAAAAACAAACACAGAAAGCTTCCACCAGGGCCTAAGGGCTTCCCTATCGTAGGTGCCCTCCCACTGTTGGGAAGCATGCCTCATGTCACTCTTGCCAATATGGCCAAGATATACGGACCCATCATGTACCTCAAAATGGGCAGTAACAACTTAGTCGTAGCCTCTACGCCGGACGCCGCCCGAGCATTCCTCAAAACTCTAGACCTGAATTTCTCGAACCGCCCTCCCAACGCCGGCGCCACCCATTTAGCCTATGATTCACAGGACATGGTGTTTGCAGACTACGGCACGAGATGGAAGTTGCTTAGAAAATTAAGCAACCTCCACATGCTCGGCGGAAAGGCCCTGGAAGACTGGACGGAGATTCGAGCGGCCGAGCTGGGCTATATGCTCCGAGAAATGTACGATTCGAGCAAGCAAGGAGTAGCCGTCGTGGTGCCTGAGATGCTGACGTATGCCATGGCTAATATGATAGGGCAAGTGATCCTTAGCCGGCGCGTGTTCGAGACGCAGGGCTCGGAGTCCAATGAGTTTAAAGACATGGTTGTGGAGCTCATGACAACTGCTGGGTACTTCAATATTGGAGATTTCATACCTTTGCTTGCACGGTTGGATTTACAAGGCATAGAACGTGGGATGAAGAAACTGCATAAGAGATTTGATTCGTTGCTGACGAGGATGATCGAAGAGCATATGGCTTCAAGTCATAAGCGCAAGAGTAAGCCGGATTTCCTCGACGTTATCGTGGCTCAACAAGGCAACTCTGTCCCTAATGGTGAAAGGCTGACGCTCAGCAACATTAAGGCACTTCTTCTGGTATATTTCTCTATCCTACCTAAATGCATGCGGGGAACTTCTTAAATGATCGTGTTCAATGTTTGATTTTAGTGCTAATTTATTAATTTTGTAAAACTAATGCATATTAAAATTTTATTTTTTAATTTTTAAAATATTAAAAAATATGAAAATTAATAATATTTTTTTTATTTATTAAGTAAAGTATGAACATATGTATCATAATTATAATTCAAGCATACAAAAACTTGTCATCCATGACATATGCACATGACTGATTTGAAATAGAAGTTTGAAGACAAGTTATTGAAAATTGATAAAACATAAGTCTCACAACTTCTCCGGGTAAAAATTAATTTTCTTAAAAAGCAAATTGATTTTTGAGACTTGCAATGAGAGAAAAATTAACAAAGGGAGTAAGGTACAAGAGATAACTTATTATTTAAAGACAAAACTTTGGTAAAAAAATTAGATTACACACATATATTAATTATTTTATTTAAAATTAATAATTACAATATTGATACTCCCTTCATTTCTTATAATCTCTATAACATCTTTTTAAATTTTTTTATCACTTTTTATCTATCATTTTAGAAATTCAATGAAATATTAAATATATTTTTCAATTTTACTATTCTTTTCATTAATAAATAGATCATTAGTCTATAATTTCATTTTTCTCTATCCATTTTCAACCGTATTGGACTTTATGCATAAAATGGGAGAGAGAAGCTTATATGTGCATTTAAGTCTAATAATAAATTTTAAATAAATAAAGAAATAAGAATAGAGTAAAATTTTATGAATTAAAGGGTAATTTTAAAAAATTCACTAAAATAAATAAATTAAATTATTTTTTAATTTATGTATAATTAGTTAAATATAATAGATAATAAAGTATAGAAGGAGTAGTTATTATAATTATCAAATATAATTGGTAATAATAATTAATTAGACAAAATAATGTATGTGTCGTAATTTGAATGAGAAATCTCAAAGCAGACACCTAAAAACCTTATTTAAGTTTTATTTATTAACTAATCATGATTTTTCTTAAAAGTTTCAAACATCAATTCTTCATTCAGATTGCAATACATATATTAATTGTTCTATTGAAAGGAAATAAGCTATTCCTTGAAGGTTTATCTTCTTCTACATTCTGAATTTGATGCCAAGGCTTTATATATATATATATATTCAATTATTTAATTGCTTCTCACATGATCAAAAAAATAATTATAATATTAATAATTATTATAATCAATAAATTGTAATTGTTAATAATAATTAACAGGACAATTAATATATGTATTATAATCTGAATGAAAATTTCTATGACAATGCAAACACCTATATATATATAAAGTACATATAATTATATTTATATAATGTACCTCTATATATATGAAATTGAAAGTGTTAAATATAAATAAATAATAACGTTAAAATGTGGTAAAAGTATTTATATGATCCATATACATACTTTATATCACCTCCTAAAAATTTTAATTTAAAATAAATTGTTTTATATTAAAGTTATGTTTCTTTTTTCTTCTTTATACTTTCTCTATGTATGCCTACTCATTAAAACAAAAATTTATCTAAAATTATGGTTATAAGATATTATTACTTATATCACTCACAAATAAAAATATGTTTGCAGCCAATGGCGGAGGCAAAAATTAGAAAATAGAGACCAAACTAAAATATTATAAAATTTTGGAATCATATAAATTTTTGTAATACATATTATATTATTATATTAAATTTTTAAGGCAAAGGGGCCGAAACATATTCTAACCCCTGCCTTCGTCACTGTTCACAGCAAAAGCGACTTCACTGTACATAATTCAGTGCTATGAAAAAATATGAAGGAGTAAAAAGGGTTGGGGTACCCCATGTGCCATAACTCTGTTTGTCTAAACCCAAGATGGTAATTTTTGATATGATTTAAAAATTTAATATGGATTCAATATGTTTACTTGAATTTGGATTAACACGTGAACCATTTAAGAATTTATATTAAATTTTTAATAATTTTATTTAATAAATAAATAATATTTTAATTATAAATAGATATATATAATAAATATATAAAATTATTAATTTAATAAAATAATAATAAAAATTTAAAGTAATATTTTATTAATAATTAAAAATACTTTATAAAAAATTAAATAATTAAATTTAATAAATAATTTTATAATATATATTTTATTAATTAAAATTATTAAATAAATTAAATAAATATCTCATGAATAATTTATTTTGACAAGATTAATAAATAAATCGATGGGATAGATTACCACCCCTACCCAGCAGTCCCACTTCGCACAGCTGTGCGGCAGAACCTATGTCAAAATAGATATGTACCCCCGCTCTCACAAAGAAATAAATATGAAATTGTGAAAAACTAATTTTCGATTATCAATCAATAAATATGAAATTGTTCTAATTTAATTAGAGATTTTAAGTTTGTATTTTTAAGAATATAGTTACATTAAAATTTGATTATGACAGCTTGCCGTCCAATGCAATTTTATCTGACTTGAATTTGAATTAATCCAATGTAGTATTTAGATATTAAGTGGTTATTATATCAAAAAAAAGAAAAAATATTTTTTGATAGTTAAATTTTATTTCTTTTAATTTAAAAGTTTTAAAAATTTATTTCTTAAATCTTATAAAATTTGAAATTAATATTTATCATTCATTTAATTAATTTATTTTTATCAAGTTCTTAATAAAAAATATAATTTATAATACATTTTTATCATTTTTATATATAATTATTATATTATAAAATTAATAGAAATTAAATTATATATATACTTTTAAAATAATGTGCAAAATTATAAGAAAAAATATAATAAATCAATATTCTATGATATTGTGATTCTTAGCTAAAAATTTTATAAAAAATCATATCATTTTATAAAATAGTTAATTAAGTGGATGATGACTATTAATTTTAAATTATATTAAATTTAAGAAAATAATTTTAAAATTTTTAGAGTTGAAGGAAATAATTTGTAATTATTCCAATCTTAAAGGATTATTTTACATTTTTTTAAAATGTTTGTGTATCATAGAACTTAAAACTTTTTTTTCAGGTACATAACTAATAAATTAATTGATAATTAATAAATTAACTAATAATTAATAACTAATAAATAATAAATTAGCTAATTATTTAAAAATTATTTTATAAAATTAATTATTAAATTAGTTAAAATTATAAAATGATATAAAAAGATATATTAATAAAAGTAGATATATAATTAAAGTAATTCACATTCATTTAAAGATTCAATTATATTAATATAATTAATATGTTCAAAAATAAAAATATAATATCTAATATTTCATTAATTATATTCTAAGATTTTATATATCTATTTAGTTACATAATTTTTATTTTATTATTTAAAATATAATTGTAAGTACTTATAATTATAATTATAAGTACTTAATTTATAAAAAATATAATTAACTAATTATATTTTATGATATTATATATTTATTTACATATATATTTTTTAAATTTATAATTTAAAATTAAGATATAATTATCTTAAAATTAAATTGATTATATTTTATAAAAAATAATATTAAGATTTATATTATGAAGGACATGAGATGTAAATTAATAAAATGAATAAGGATATATTTAAAAAAGTTTTGAAGAGAAAGTGATTTATAAGTTATAAGTTACTTAAGACAGTTTATTAAATTAGAATTTATTTTTTAATAAGTTAATGTATAGAACACCTCTAGAGATTAATTTATAATTTATTAATTAAGTTAATAAATTATGAGTTAACTTATTTATTACCTAAAGAAAAACTAAAAATTTTCCTTTGAGTGCAATTGAATTTATAAAAAAATTACATTTATCTCTTCAAATATAGCAAAAAAAAATTTAAAATTACAAATCCGGTCTAACTAATTCTAAGTGGAATGTGTACAAAGATGCCTATTGAATTTGGATAGAAAGAAAACCTTCTAAAAGATATTGAATGTGTTAACCACTTGTAGTTTTTTGCATTTATTATTATTATTATTATTATTATTATTATTATTATTATTATTATTATTATTATTATAGAAACTTTTAAGACAATTTCTAACCTAAAATGATTTCTTTTTAATATTTTCTCCTTTATCCTTATTTGGAGCAATTAAGAACAAGATTTTATTTAATTTTTGAATAAATTTTATTTTCAAATAACATTTGATTTTAAGTAGAAAAAATGTCATTTCATTTATAATTCAACTTTTGATTATACCATTATGAAATTCATTAAATTTGTTAAAGATTTTATTAGACCTCATTTCATTTGATTTATAATATATATTATATCAAAAGTCTTATCCTCTTTCTAATAATTCTAACATTATAATTATTATAATATTATTAAAATTTATTTTTCAATTGAATTGTATGTATTTTTTAATATATTCTGAATAAAAGAATATATTTAAAAAATGATTAAAATTATTATTTTTAATAAAATTTACAAATAACAAAATTTATTTTTATATGAATTAAAATTACTTCTATTGAAGTGAAATAAAATTATAAAAATTGATTTCAAAAGAACCTTTATAGTTAAAAAAAAAGGAAGGAACTCTTAGTTGTACAATCGACAAAAATAAATAAAGCTTTCTATGCATGCTACTCCATTTACAATACTTAATTTGTTCAGAGAATACTATTTTCATTAATGCACAACAAGCGTATTTGGATTTCTTTTTACACGAGTATTGGCATTACTTGTTGTGAATTATTAAATATTATAGTAACAATTCTTGGCGTCCCCGTTTATAACAACGGAAGAACCATAGTAAGTCACAACATTTCATATACAGCTACGGTAAAAACAAATCCACTTTTTATGCATAAAATTAAGAGTGTAAATTTGATGTAATGTTAAAATTTTACATTATCGGTGAATGAAAAAAAATGACATTTCATTAAAAAATCAATATTTATTCAAAATTTCTATTAATAATAAAAGAATTTTAATTATTTTTTTAATGACATAACAATATATAAAATAGTTTGTGATGGTCCAGTAAATTTAAGTTCTATAATTAAATACCTAAATTACAACTTTTTAAAGAAATTCAAGAACCTTGAAACTTAACTACATCAGCAACATATCTATAAAATCTCTTCCAAATAATTGTTGATTCGTTGCAATATTACTAATCACGAATGTATGTGTTGTGCCCGTGATGGTTAAGAATCTATTTACTGCGGGCACGGACACATCTTCAAGCGCCATAGAGTGGGCACTGGCAGAGATGATGAAGAACCCTAACATCATGAAGAGGGCTCATGAGGAGATGGATCAAGTCATCGGCCGCCACCGCCGCCTCAGCGAATCGGACCTAGCTAACCTTCCTTACTTGCAAGCCATATGCAAAGAGGCATTCCGAAAGCACCCTTCAACTCCACTAAATTTACCTCGAGTCTCTGCTGAGGCATGTGAAGTGAATGGCTATTACATCCCCAAGAACACAAGGCTAAGTGTGAACATATGGGCAATAGGACGAGATCCTGATGTTTGGGAAAACCCATTAGAGTTCAAACCAGAAAGGTTTTTGGATGGAAAACATGCGAAACTTGATCCTCGAGGCAATGATTTTGAGCTGATTCCATTTGGAGCGGGGAGAAGGATTTGTGCAGGTACAAGAATGGGGATAGTGCTTGTCCAATACATTTTGGGAACTTTGGTTCATTCATTTGAATGGACGCTTCCTGCTGAAGTTGGAGAGCTCAATATGGATGAGGTCTTTGGGCTTGCATTGCAGAAAAAAGTACCGCTCTCAGCCATGATTGGCCCTAGGTTGTCCCCAGATGCTTATATTATTTAAGACGTATACGTATGCAATGCAACTCTAAGACGTTATGTAATTATAAGACATAAGTTATATTGTTTTGTCTGTTCAGGACAGATGGAGACAATTTAACTCGAATGTTAAATGTTTGTATGCGAGGTCACATGGGTGAAGACTTCAATAATAGTGGCCATTTGTTGTGTGTAAAATGTTAATGGCTTGTTATGATGGTGGGTCTTGTAGTAAGCATGTATTCATGGTCATATGTTATGTTCCACTTTTATCAAATATCCCCAAGGGACTATTTATGGTCATATGTTGTGTGTATGGGCAAGGACTTCAATTATGCCTATGTATAAAATAGAAATGGCATGTTGTGATGGTAGGTCTTGGATAGGGATGCAACTGGGTAAAGTGATCTATCAAGAATTTACAATCTAACTTATTTATGGTAAAATCTAACTTATTTATTTAAATAAATTAGATTAAAATTAATAAATAGATCTATTTAAAGAATTGGTTACACTTATCTTCTTTAAGTTTGGTTGTAAGCTTATTAGATTAGTTTATTTAATTATTAATATATTTATAATTAATATAATATAACAAATAATATATACACATAAATTTTACATAAATAATATATAATATTTTAAGACATATATTTATGTGAATATATATATCTAATTAGGCCATTGAATGATTTTAGACTTAAAAAATGTCTCAACTCATTTGCATATTTAAAAGACTATTTATGCAAAGAAGTTTTTACATAGGTTAATAGGTTAGATTAGACTTCTTTAATCAATTGGGTTAAGCCAAAATTTTGACCTCATATAAGTTAACAAGTTAAAACAAATGTTTTAGAAAGTAGATTTAGTTTATTTAAGATAAAATTAAGTTCGACTTAACTTATTTGCATCTTAGTCCTGCATATGTATTTATAGCAATCACTTGCATTTTGGGGATGCTACAATTTTGTACTTAGTAACTTAGAAATTATTCTAATATTAAACTATTATAAGATTCCATTAAGTGATGTAAAGTTGGGTTAGTCTAATAAGACTAATGCTTAAATAGTTTATTAGGTTAATTCTGATTATGGGTTAGATTGCTACTCAATTCACATGATTCAAATAGAGTCTTTACTCTTAGAATCCTAGTTTGTTGCATATATATTTTTCATTACAAAAAATTAATATTGTGCCATGATGAAAATTATGGTACAAGTTTAAAATTTCTATGCTTGTATTGTTTAGCCATAAACACACTAGTCAAGGAGTCTTATGACAAACGTGAACATGGTAAAAAAAATTGTCATAGGAAAATGCACCTTGTAGCATAAATAATTTTTTTTGCCATGTGTATACTTGTAGTTAAAAGATTTTGCTAGCCACAAGTATAACTTTACAAAAATTCTATTTGCCATAAGCATGTCATGCCTAATAGATTTTTCTTGTAGTGAGTACAATTACAACAAGAAAACTAGTGTTATGGCTAACATATTCCTCTAGCTAAAAGTACAGCCACGAGAAAGATGATATACTTATATTTAACAGATTCTTCTAGTTATGAGTATAACCATGGCAAGAATGATATACTTATAACTAATAAATTCCTTTAATCACAAGTACAATTGTAATGAGGAAGATGCATTCATGGTTAACAGATTCATTTAGTTATGAGTACAACTCTACCAAGACACCTATGGCTGATATCACATTTAATTACAATTCAGATCATGACTAATTATCTCAATGTGGAAGTGATAAGAAAAATATTACTATATTATTTCTTCCTATTTCATGTCTTTTAGTGAGTTACACATGCTTAATTTTATAGAATTGATCTTGTTTTATAATTTAGGATTGATTTTACAATATTCTGAATTTATTTGATTAATGCTAGATTGTAACACTATTTTTATTTTTTAACTATATCTTAAGTTCTAGATGTCGGATTGAGATAATTTTTATACCATTAGTAAGCTTAAAGAAAGATTTATAATTTGATGTTTTGGTCAAAGCCTAATTCAGCTCCTTCAAATCCTTATTTAACCTAGAATCTGAAGCCTTGTCTTTGTCCCAATTGAGTCAACTTTAATTTTTAGGCTATATATGGAGTTATAGAGGTCTAACCAAAATGAAACAAATTCCTAAATATCCATAAAGCCTAGCTTTACAACTTTATTTTTTTATAGTTATCTAAATTATATTATTTTAGTGGTCTTAAATTGGTTGGAAGTCAAACCTATGGAAATTCACTACTATGACTATTAGAGTTAATTATTTTGTGAAAAATAAGTTTGAACTTCTAAAAATTAGAAAAGCCCCATCCTAAGAGACATATAATCTAGGTCTAATAACGTTTAGGTTAATTAGGTCAAACAAAAGGAGGAAACTCATTAGACATAAAAGAATTTCACATATTCAATAGATAGTTTTTTTTTTCTTTTTCTAGCTCTTGTTTTCTAGTCATGAAAGACTAATTTTCAGAGTTAATTTAAGGAGTTTGAGGCTCTTCTCTACTAGATTATTAGATCATATTTTATAATATTAACTTTCTATAAGAAATTTTACTCTTTTCCTAATTACTTATGCTGATTTTTTGAAATTTCCTACATTGGATGTTAATTTGGTATAATTGGTATTTATCCTTGTGATTTCTAATACTTTGCTATTTTGGTGTTGAATTATGCTTAGCAAATCACAATTTTACACATAGGGGTAAAAGGTTAGGGGATTAATTTGGAGGTTTCTAATTTAGTTTCTTAAATTAATCGAATTCTATCTTTACATCAATTTTAATCTATATTAAGAATTATAACGATTATTTAATTTGGCTTAGCCTAATTTATGAAATCTTAGATGGTAATCTAGTGTAGGATTCATGAATATTTGCATGGGTTTCAGATAATTTAAGATTAAAGAATTAATTAGAAAAGTTAAATATCTAATGATCTTTAATTAATCCAAACTAGAGCATTTCAATTCCTTGAATTAGCTCCTTCATTACATTGATTTATTTTTTTTACTGTTCTTTTATATTTTTATTTATTTAAAACATTTGTTTAAATTTTAATTCACAAACCTCCTAATTCTATTATATATAATTATGGATACTGCATATTGCAACATTCTACATTCTATTATTGTTTCATTTTGTCAACATTATGTGGGAATTGCATTTGCATTCTATTTGCATTGGTTTCTTTTATTTTTAGTGCATAAATAATTCAACAATTGTGTAATAATTATTAGTAGATAATTAAAAAAAGATAAATTAAGGGATCATTAGGGATACGACTTAGTTGTTTTACTATACTACAATATTTTAGCAAACCAATTTTTAATATGATTTTGGTATATTGCAACATATTAATAAAAAATTTGACATTATTGCTAGGGACCCTTATAAATTCATCTTTTCCTACATATTACTAGTTATGTAATACATAATTGTTTAAACAATCCTATCATCAATTGCATTTGATAGTATATTACTTGCATCTTATAGTAACTCTCACTTTTTTGCATTTTCTTGTGTTCCTTTGCATTCTTTAATTTTTGCTCTTTCTTCTATTTCAATTCATTATATTTCATCATATTTTGCTTCATTTCATATTAAAATAGAGGTTTTTGATTCAAGAAAACTAGTTTTACACAAATTTACACTTTAATCCCTATAACTATACTAGGTCTTACTAATTCTAATTAAGTTGAAATTTTTTGTGGTGCTAGTTTTGATCTTTGAGTAAATTTCATTGTTTTGACTACTTTTTTATTTTTTTAAAAAGATTTTTATTGCATTTTTAGGTTTTGCATGGTTATAGCTTTCATTTCTTAGTGGTCCCATAATTTTTAAAAATGTCTAGATAGGTTAATTAGATGTGTTTACAATAATTTTTCATGGTACATTCCATTTAGTGTTTCGGTGTTCTAGTAATGTAATGTAATGGATTTTAATGTAGCGTAGTGCATGACTAGGAGTAGTGCTATTGAATTGCTAGAGTTTGATTCTAAAATAAATAGAATATTTCATTCTCAACCTTTATTCTTACTCTTTATATAACTTAGAAATCATAGCAAATAACAATAGGATTTTAAAAGAATTAGCTACCTTTGATGTTACCTATTAATCATTAGGTATCTAGTATTTTGAATTAAATGCTGATTTTAAATTGAAATTTGGTTTAATACATTATTTCCAAGGTTTCATGGTCTTGGAAGTGAGGACTTTCAGGAGCATCTTAAGGAGTTCTATATGGTTTGTTCCATCATGAAGCCTCAAGGCATCTTAGAAGATCATATCAAGTTGAAGGTCTTTCCTTTATCCTTTGTTGATGCTACCAAGGATTAGCGTTATTACTTATAGCCTAGATTAGTAACATGCTTGAATAACATGAAGTAATTATTCTCAAACTTCTAGAATTGCTACAATAAGAAAAGAAATATATGGCATTAAGCAATTGAATGGTAAGACACTTTATGAGTATTAAAAAAGGTTTAAAAAACTTTATGCAAGTTGTCCATAGTACTAAATTAGTGAATAGTTTCTAATTCAATACTTTTATGAATGTTTTCTTCCAATGAATAGGAGCATAATAGATGCAGCAAGTGGTGAAGTATTAGTGGACAAAACACCTATGGTAGTCACGAACTTAATAGCAAATATGATAGCTAACTCCTGACAATTTAGTACAAGAATTATGACAACTACTACTAGAGGCATGCATAAAGTGAGTTTTCCCAATTCAAACTAGTAAACTACAAAATAGAAAAGATGAACTCATCTTTTTGGTTAGGTAAATGATAATAGGATAGTAACAATAATTCCAATCTCTTTTTCCAACAAAACTTTATGGAATTTGCTCCTATTTAAATCATCCTATTGATTGCTGTCTAACTTTACAATATGATAAGTCTCCTTTTCCTTTAGTATATGCAACAATCATTTATTTTGCTAATCCTCAATTCTAGCAGCAGAACCAATTCCAATACTAGCTGCTATAGCCAAACAAGTACTACCAGTAGCATAATTAGTATCTTGGATGGAAAAGCAACTAAAATTTAAGATATGATAGCAATTCAATATAGAATCAATATCCTCCTCCTCTTTCTCTTTCTATATACACCAAAGTGTAATATAATCCTGTCAATCAACTAGATTCAATTGTAGCCTCTTCTTAATCATCATTTAAAGATTTAGTTAAGCATATGACAACCAACAACCTACAATTCTAGTAGAGGATAGAGGCTATCATAACAAATTTGAAAACTTAAATTGGCCAATTAACTTTTACACAAAGTAAGTTTAAAGCATAAGGTTCTAGCCAACCTTCTTCAAGTAATGCAAGAAACAAAGGAGTTATAAATGCAATCGTGTTGAGAAGTGGCAAACAAATGGACAAGATTTCAACCTTACAACAAAAAATAATCATTAAACTAGAAGACAATCAACTATCAAGTAATAAACTAGAATAGAACTTGTGGCAATAACCAAAAGAAAAAAACTAGAATAAACCAGAAAAAATTAAAAATAATGACCGTGTGGTAAATTCTTTCCTTACATCCCCACCTTCCATTAATTTTCCTATCCATCTTCCTTTTCTAAAGAGAAAAAAAGTATTTTTCAATAAAATAAAAGTGAAGATGAAAGCTAGATCTTAGAACTTTTTAAAAAATAAAAGTTAACATACCTTTATGGGGTTTAATAAAACTAATTCAAAGGTATGTTAACTTTTGAAAGATTTATGCATTAATAAGAGAAAATTAAGGGTGGATGAGAAATTAAGTATGAGGGTAAATGTATCTGCAATCATATAAAGAAATTTGCTAAGAAAATGAAAAAATTCAAGCACATTTACCATTTTATGCATCATAGGAAATACCAGAATAAAACATGCTATGTTAAACTTAGGAGTAAGGCTGGTTGTTCAATTAGTAAATAGATCTAACATTTACCCTTTAAGAGTTGTTAAAGATATTTTAATGCAGGTTAATAGACTTATTTTTCAGCAAATTTTTACATTTTAAAAATAGAAAATGTGGATTCTAATATTCTTCCACTAATCATTCTGGGTTGGCCTTGTGTAAAGATAACAAAAATCATGATTAATGTTCAAGATGAAATATTAACCATGGAGCTTAATGGTGTTATAGCCAAGTTTGATATTTCTGAATGTATACATGACAATTCAATATCCTTTCTTATCATTTTGGAGCCTTTAATGCATGATTATCCTAATTCTGTTTCTACTATTTTTGCTATGTCTGATTTTGAAATTTCTATTTTTGATTCTGTTATTTTTAATTTTGTTATTTCTTATTCTAATTTTATTAGTTTAGAGCTTGTTCATCCTGATTTCCATGTTGATAATATCTATAATAACATACTTGATGAGTTTTTAGAATTTTCTGAATTTATGAATTATATAGATCACCATGAATGCATTTATACTAATAATGTTTCAAATTTTTGTATTTTTAAGTGATGACAATAGTATTTATTCAAAAATTACAAAAAAATTATAAAGAAGAAATTCCACTTTTAGAGGATAAAGAGTGTTTTCATATTAATCATTCTAATTCTTTTATTGAACATGTTGAATTTTTTATCTAGGATGATTTTGAAGTTGAAAATTCAAGAACTAAGAATGATTTAAGGAGTAACGGTTGGAGGAATTTTTCTAGAAAACCCTTAATTTCAAAATACTTCTTTCATGGATAATGTCAAAGTTTACAAATTGGAAGTAATGGAGATAGTCAATTCTCATGTAGATTCTGGTTGAAGAAATTGAAGCCATGTTCTAACTAAAGAAAGGCATTTCTTAAAAAGCAATCTAAACTATTTGATTTGCTTTCTCTTACCATTCTCTTTTATTTTCTTTATCTTTTATCTTTTTTTATATCTCTTGATGATGTTTTTATGCTTTATATTGAGAACAATGTAAAATTTAAGTATAGGGAAGAGACTTTAAGATTTACTTTATACTTTGTATTTTCATTCAATGCTTTTTAATACTTTTAGAAAAAAATTTCACTTACTTTTGAGTCTTTTTTGAGTCATTTTAATTGCTTTCCACTAACAAGGATTTTGCATTTTCATGAGTAATATTAAATTGAAGTTAGATAGGATTCACAACATGATTGAATGAATAATTTTTCTTTTTAAAATTAATTGATGTAGTGATGAATTTGAATTAGTAGATTCAACTTGGTAGCATGACTTACCTTGTGAGATTTTGAGTCTTACGTTAAAAATTTATACTTTTCTTTTTCCTTTTTGTGTGATGTTCTTTCATGAATTATTTCTATAAAACTTACTTTGATTCTTTTTGAGATTATGTTTTGCATATGTATGCACAAAAATAATAAAGATATTCTTTCTATGTTTAACCTAAAACCGTAAAGCCAACCTTGAGTTTTTATTATTGTTAACTCTCTTAAGCTTTTATTGTCTTATCTTTATTAATTGACCTATAAGCATATTTTTGTAATGAAAAATTAATGTCTTTACCTAACCTTAGGAATTAATAGAATATTTAAATTTTTGTAAGATGCATTTTTGATTAAGTGTGGGAATGTATGAGTTTATATATTATGAATAGTTAATAACTTTAAGTTTAAAGGTTAGTTAAGAAAAAAAGAAGAAGAAAAAGAAAAATTTTTAAAAAGAAAAAAAGAATAAAAATTCAAAAAAATGAAAATAAAAAAATTAAAAAAAGAATAAGGTAAAAGGAAACTTAAGAAAAAAAGAAAGAAAGGAAAATGAAAGATAAAGAAGTTAATAAGTATTTGAATTTGAATTTAGTTTGTTGTGTTAAGTTATAATTGTTTATGATTTTTCTATTTGTTTTTAATTCAAATACTCTATTAATTTTTTTATTTTTTTAACTTTTTTATCCTTATTTTTCCTTCCCTTTTCCTTAACTATATTATAACCATGAATAAAGTATTTTTAATTTGTATTGTGCATATAATTTGAGTAGTGGAGATTAGATGATTAACAAGCTTGTGGTAGGGCGATTTCATAGAAAAAACTTGAGTGAAATACTTATCCTAAACATTTGATAGTTAGGTAGTGAATTTTGTGAGAATTTCCCATGTTGATATACTTTTTTGAATGAAGTTGCTATGTTAGTTGGTTAGTTTCAAGTTTATTAAAATTTTTCTTCATGATATGTTACATTTCTTATTAGGTTTTATTTATCTCTTGCTTGTGGATTTGTAATTTTGAAGTTTCCAAAAAGTAAAGTTTTTAGTTTCTTAATTTTTAATAAAGTTATTTTTGCTTGAAGACGTGCAATAGCTAAGTCTTAGGGAATTTCATGAGAAAAATATTTACTATATTATTTCCTCCTATTTCATGTCTCTTAATGAGTTACATATGCTTAATTTTATAGAATTGACCTTATTTTATAATTTGAGATTGGTTTTACAATATTCTAAATTTATTTTATTAATATTGAATTTTAAAACTATTTCTTTTTTTAGCTATATCTTGAGTTTTGGACGTCGGATTGGAATGATCTTTATACCATTGGAAAGCTTTAAGAAAGATTTACAATTTTGATGTTTTAATCAAAGTCTAGTTTAAATTCTTTCAAGCCCTTATTTAGTCAAAAAATGAAAGCCTTATCTTTATTTCAATTGAGCTAGCTTTAGTTTTTGGTTCATATCTAAAGTTATAGAGGTCTAATCAATGTAAAACTGAGTGCCTAAATCTCTATAAGATCCATCTTTAGAATTTTGCATTTATGGAATAGTCAAACTACATTGTTTTAGTGGTTTTAAACTAGTTAGAAGTCAAACCCGTGAGAATTTTCTACTATAACTATTAGAGTTAATTGCCTTATAAAAAATAAGTTTAAGCTTCTAAAAATTAGGAAGACTCCATTCTTGTAATACTAAGAGACATAAAATCTAAGTCCAATAGGCACTACAGCAAAAAAGACTTTTAGCGGTGACATTTGTCGTCGCTAAAAGGTATTCGGTCGTCGTTAAAGAAAAAGTCGTCGCTAAAAATGTCGTCGGTGTAGGTCCGTCCTTGAAAAGGTCATTAGCGACGACAATTTTTCGTCGCTAAAAGTCTGACTTTTTGCGACAACAATGTCGTTGCAGAAAATAATTTCAAAATTCAAAAAATTTTGAAAATTAATTTTTAGCGGCGACATTGTCGTCGTTATAGGGAAAGAAGTCGTCGCTGAAAGGAAATCTTTTAGCGACGACAAAGTCGTCGCTAAAAGTAAAAAATATCAGCGAAAGTCTGATCTTCAGCGACGACATTTTATCCTATAGCGACGACAAGTGTCGCCGCTAAAGATTTTTTGAATTTTTTTTAAAAAAATTAAATTCAAATTGTTGTATATTTTAAATAATATATTATCTAAAATATTCTTTATTTTAATTAACTTGAATTGTTTAATATTTTTTTAAATTTAATTTAATATAAATTATACAATTATAATATATCAATAATTTATTAATAAGGTCTAACAATTTGATCTAACATAAAAAATTAATACTCATAAAGCAATGGTAAAAATAATATGGACTTCCTAGTTGTAAATTATATTTATAAATTTTATGCTAAGTTAAATTTAAATAAATAAATTTAAAATTTACAACATACAAAATTAAATAATATGAAATTTCATATTGAATTAAACATACTATCAATTCTATTAATTTATTACAAATTATTTGAGTAAATTAAATATATTATTACACAAAAAAATATTATAACTTTTATTCACGTACCTCAATGGTAAAAATCTACTGATCAACTCTGAATACTTTCCACGAACTAAGCTAAATGCTAATAATAACTAACAAATTAAAAGATGCAACATACAAAATTAATACATATTAACATATATAAAAAATAAATATATTAAAATAAAAAAATTTAAAAGAAAGAGAAAGTTCAGAAACTTACCTTAATTCCAAAAATTTTAAACGCGCAAATGAGGACGGAGGAGACGTCGCGAATAAATAGCCAAAACTTTCACCGACGACTAAAAAATTTCGGTCGTCGCTGAAGCCTTCACCGACGACCGAGGGACTTTCAGCGACGACATTGTCGTCGCTAAAGCCTTATCTCAGAATAGGCTTTTAGCGACGACAAATTCGTCGCTAAAAGCCTAATAAATTTCATTCGTCTGGCGGCACAATTTCGCCTTCGGCGGCAAATTTTGGCCTTCAGCGGTGACAATTGTCGTCGCTGAAGATTCAAGACTTTCAGCGACGACACTGTCATTGCTGAAGGGTGGAGTGTCGTCGCTGAAAGTCTCGGCCTTCAGCGGCGACAATTGTCATCGCTGAAGATTCAAGACTTTCAGCGACGACACTCCACCCTTCAGCGATGACACTCCACCCTTCAGCGACGACAGTGTCGTCGCTGAAAGTCTTGAATCTTCAGCGACGACAATTGTCGCCGCTGAAGACCAAATTTTGCCGCCAAAAATTTTTAGGCTTTTAGCGACGACAAAAAGTCGTCGCTAAAAGCCTAATTCCTTCTCGCCCTTTGTGCGTCATTTTTACCGATGACAATTTCGCCGGAAATACCTTTAGCGACGATCGAAATTTTGTCGCCGCTAAAAGTGTCGTCGCAGTTGCTTCTTTTTCTTGTAGTAAGGGTTTTAGATTAATTGGTCAAATAAAAGGAGAGAACTCAGTAAATACAAGAGGCTTTTACACATTTAATAAATAATTTTTTCTTCTTCCTCTAGCTTTTGTGTTCTAGTCATGGAAGGATAATTTTTGGAGTTAATTCAAGGAGTTTAAAGCTCTTCTTGATTGGATTATGAGATTATTGTTAGGTTTCAGGTCAACATATACAACGGAATTTTAAAATTTTAATCTAAATCCTTCCTAGGATCTATGCAAAAGTCATAAATCAATGTTAGGGTTTTACCTTATTTGTGCTTGTGTCCTTATTGAGCGAATCCTTAAGAGACTGAGATGAATCAAATGCCAGAGGGAAGGTACAATGTCTCTACGGTATCTATACGGAGTGAACAATGACTTCTCTCCTCCACGAAGCTGCTAGGATTCGCTTCTCACATTAAGATTGGAATGGGCATTTTCTAGAGTGATTTTAAGGTTTAATTGAAGCCAATGTACGTGAATAATGTGCTGTCTTCAAGTCCTTTTATAGAACTAAGGCATATCATAATCCTAATTCTACTAGGACAATGCTTCAAAAAATCATAATCACACTAAATAACTATTACCTTATCCTTATCATAAAGAAAATGAGGAGAGATAGGACTTATCTATTAATTATCTAATATTAGATAATAGTATTATCTTATAATATAATTATCTAATATTAAATTAGCATATAATTATCTTATATTAGATAATAATATTATCTTATAATATAATTATCTAATATTTAATAACATAATTATTTGATATTACTTTAATATCAAATAATATCATATAATATTATATATATTACGTAAAAAAATATATTATTATCTTAATAATAATATATATGCACGAAAATAAGTTCAATTAATTGAATTTTAATCCAATTAAAGTCCAATTAATAATTGTCTCATTCTAACTCCTTTTGTATGATCTTGTAGGTTCTTACTACATTAATAATGACTCATTATTGGATCATGGACAGTGAGCGGTATTTAGCAGTACATCACTGCCACTCAAGTAATAAGAATATATATGATTCGATATCCACCTAATATATGATCAACACTTTGCATCATAATCCTTTTTGTAACAATATCCAAATTGAACTGGAGGCATGGAATGTATCATCTTCGTTAATGTTTAATTTATATTCCTTGATACTGAGTAGACTTAAAATAAATGATTAATATTACATATTGATATAATTGAGCACGACCATGCATTTCTAAGTCTCACTCAATTGAGGGGCCCAAGGATATCTCTCTTTTATACAAGAGTAATAAAATTCCATCTACATCACTCACTTCCCTCTGCATGATTCGTGACACCCAATTAATGCCTTACTCGTTATCTCGATTAAATATGACATAGGATAACATTAAAGTAAGTAACTCCTCATGTAGGGAATCATAATAATTTTAGGTCAAAGGACTATATGTATTTGTGGTCATATGAGAATAATTAATGACACGTCTATCCATGTAGTATTTTCACAATGGGTTATCTAGTACATTGTTCACTAATAATATACTCATGTATTGACTTGATATCAGATATCCATGATTCGTAATTATCAGTCATTATACATGCTAGTCTCGATGTATTATTACTATCCTTTTCGTAATAATACTTAACTACAGGCATTTTAGGAATAACAAAGCTATTCCAATGATAATTATTATATTTAAGTTTATAATTTGCGTAAAATAAAATAAGGCAAAATATAATAATTATATTGTCAAAACGAAATGTAATACATTGTATAATAATGCAATCATCTATATGATTGGCTTCTAAGACACACATCAATAATTATGATTTGTAATGTTGAGTTTCTTTAATTATTTTTTCTTTTTCCTTAATTACTTGTACTAATGTCTTGAATTTTTTTATGTTAGATGTTAATATGATATAATTGATATTCATCCTTGTGATTTCTAATACTTTGTTATTTTGATATTGAATTATAGTTAGTAAATTATAATTTTACACATAGGGGCAGAGGGTTGAAGGATTAATTTGAAACCTTCTAATTTAATTTCTCAAATCAACCGAATTCTATCTTTACATCAATTTCGATTTAACTTAGGAATTATAGCAATTGCTTAATTCAACTAATCCTAATTAATCAAATCCTAGATAATGATTTAGTATAAGATTTCTAAAATATTGTAGGGGTTCTAAGTAATTAAAAGTTAAAGAATTAATTAGAAGAGTCAAATATCTAATGATCTATGATTAATCCAAATTAGAGTATCTCAATTCCTTAAATGAATGCTTCATTATATTGATTTACTTTCTTGTCATTCTTTTGTATTTTACTTTGTTTAATAAATTTGTTTAAATTTTAATTCATAAAAACCCTCAATTCTATTTTGCATAATTCTACATATTGCATATTATAGCATTCTGCATTTTATTATTATTTCATTCTATTAACATTTTGTGTAAATTGCATTTGTATTTTATTTGCATTTGTTTGCATTAATTTCTTCTATTTTTAGTGCATAAATAATTCAACATTTATATAATCATTATTAGTAAATAATTAAGAAAAGATAAATTATGGGATCATTAGGGGTACAATTTAGATATTTTACTATGCTGCATTATTTCAACAGACTAATGTTTAATCTAATTTTGATGCATTATGATGTGCTAATTAGAAACATAAGATTAATATTCTCATAATTTGATGATGATGTACATACAAGTACAAACACACAAGAAAATATTTGAATTCAATTTGTAACAAAAAATGGATATTAGATTAGAATAAGTTTTGAAGGAATCATTCATGCCAAGTATATATAATGTATACTAAATAGAAAGTAACATCAAATCTACATTTTAGGATATAAACTGAATAACTATACTTATTGATGAGAAAAATCAAAGAATAAGATAATTATAAATTATTTTTTAATGATTTATTATTATTAAATTTTTAACTTTATTATTTATTAAATTTTTAACCTTTAATTAATTTATTAATAATTACTTACTTCCCTTCACAATTAACCAAAAATAATTTAATTTATTTATTCTTAATATACTTTTAAAAACTACTATTTAATTTCTTATTATCCACAAAATCTAAGATAATTAAAAATAGAAAAAAAATTATAATAGAATAAACATGTTAATATTATGAAGTATTCATTAGTGAAAAAGAAAAGTAAAATTAAAAAATAATATTTAATACCTCATTAAAATTTTAAAATAAAAAATAATTTTTTATAATAATACAAAAAAAGAGAAAAACTATAATACATTAATTGATATAACACTAAATCTAACTTTACATTAAATTTATTTTTTAAAAAAATTAAATTTTATAAGTTATACAACAATATATTAATAATCAAATTTGAAAATATACTATAAAAGAGTCAGACTGCAATGCCCTAAAAAGGCTAAGTTACAATGCCCTGGCATATTTTCCAGGGCAACTCACCATAATTCATCCCATTTATTTGAAGAAATTAAAGGCTCTGTTTCACACAATAAATAAGTTAGTTTGTAACTTATTGGTTTAGTCAATAAGTTATAAGTTAACCTCTAAAAGTATTTTACACATTAACTTATAAGTTCATGTTATCTAAAGTAACTTATAGTTTTTAAGTTATTACTTTTTAAATTATTTTTAAATTTATCTTTTTTTAATTAAATTTTAACTTATACCCTTTGTAATATAAATTTAAATAATTTTTATAAAATATAATTAATTTAATTTTAATATAATTATATTTTAATTTGAAATTATAAATATGTAGATATATATATGTAAATAAATAATATCATAAAATGTAATTAGTTATATTTTGAGTAATTATAATTTTATAATAAAAAATAAAATAAAAATTATATAAATAAATAAATATATAAGTTTATAAAATATAATTTATTAAATATTAAATATTATACTTTTATTTTAAAATTTTTAATTACGTTAATATAATTTAATTTTTAGATAAATATAAATTATTTTAATTATATATCTATTTTTATTTATATATTCTTTTATGTCAATTTACAATTTCAGTTAATTCAACAGTTAATTTTACGAAATATTTTAATTAGTTTATCAGTTATTAACTATTAGTTATAAGTCATAAGTTATTAATTACTAATTAACTTATCAGTTATCAGTTAATTTATTAGTTATTTATACGAAATGAAACTAAAGAATGACACGTATTTAACTAGTGTAAATGACCTTTAGACCAATTCACTCGCAGATTTCTAAAATTTTATAACTTTACTTAATACTTTGCCAATTTTACCAAATGGTATGACGTTGAAAGTTGACTCAAATCAAAATTTGCCTACGATGCAAAGTTAGGGAAGCAAATATTTATGGCGGAATAATATGTAAAAAAGATTTACAATTAAATATCAACATACATATTATATTTTAAAAAATTATTAATGAGTTCTAAATAAAATTTAGAATATGTTTCACCTATTAGCTTATAAAAAAAACCATTTTAATAAGCTTAGTAAAATAAGTTAAAAGTTCAATTTTAGAGAAGTTTCACCTATTAGCTTATAAAAAAAACCATTTTAATAAGCTTTAAAAAAATAATTTACAATTTATCAATTTTTTTAAATCTATCTATTTTAATTAATTGACAATATGTACGCAAATTATTTAAATAAATATCCGATCTATACTTATTAAGTCAATATAATTAATTAAATTTTAAGTATTTATATTCTTAGTTTGAATAATAAATAAATATCTGATATTATGAAATATAATTAATTAAATTTTAGATAATTATTCTTATTCTTATTCTTATGCTTATTTTATAAAGACTAAAAATATATTTTGGTTCTTATAAAATTAAAATTTTTAAAATTTTAGTTCTTCCATATATAAGATAGAATACTGAATTATTCTATAAAAAGAATAAAATTTAAGAGTTTTTAATTTTATATGGATTAAATTGATACTAATTTTTAGTTAGAAATAAATTGATAAAAAATTCATCTTACAAGAACTAAAATAGATTTTTAATATTTCACATATTTTGGTTGTATCAACATAATTTGATTTCAAAACATATAAATATAAATTAATTTACTTTATACATCTATTTATATTAACATATTATTTTTATATCATTTAACATTTTCAGTTAGGTTAATAAATAATTTTTTAAATACATCTAATACAATCAAATAATATATCAACTAATTAACAACTGATTTATTAACCATAAAAAATAGCCTTAATGAGATAAAATAAATAGAGAAAAGTGTGATAATGAAAACAGCAATATTCTATATATAAACAATGAAATTTAAAACTGAATTCCTAATGTAAATTAAGGGTTATCATTTAATATAAAATTATGAAATAAATTTATAAAGTCCAATCTAATTGATATAAAAGATTCAGAATTCAATTTTAAATCTTATTTTTGATACCTATCATAATATTTTTTTTTATCTGAAAATATTTCTATCTATGCCGGAGTATATTTAAATGATATTTAATAGTGAACTTAGATTTACATCTCTAATAAAGATTATAAAGTATTTTTACTTGATTATATGTAAAAACTTAAAGGTTATGTTTAAGTCTTTTGTTTATTTTCTTCATTTTAAATATTTTCGAAATATTCATCATCTATAAAGTTTGCGAAACTATCGGAGACTTGTACAACTTCAAATTTACTGATATGATATGCTTTAATTTCTTTTTATTTGTTTGGAGAGATTTTTGTTCTTATTTACCTATCATTTTGAAGAAAATTTTTTAATATTTTGTTGTTATATTATCTTTATAAATATTTAACAATTTTATATATTAATTAAATTTAAATAAAAGATTATTAATAAATTAAAAATATTTTTTATTTGAGATTCTTCATTACATTTCTTAATATTTATACATTTAATGAAAATAAATAGAAGAAATAATATTTAATTTTTTGCATTACACTATTTATTTATCTCTTTCTTTGTATCAACGATATAGGTGCGCAACAAAATTTTTTCCGTGTCTTGCATATAATAAATCTATGTACATTACACACATTTCACTCTCTCATCAAACTCATGCAATACTATGTATCAGGAAAAAAATTTCCCTATCTTGCAGATAATAAATCTAAACATTAAACACATTTGACTTCCTCATCAAATTCATACAATATGTATCAGGAAAAGCTTTTGCTTCTCGGCAAGATAGGATTTATGGTTTACTATATATAAGTTAAAATAATTATTTGAAGTGGTTACTTATTTATTACGAAAGTAATGTAATTTTTTACATTTTTATATTTATTCTCCATCCACTCTCTTTTAACAAATTATAAAGTTCATAATTATGTGAATTTTACTGTATATCAAGAGAGAGTTAATATTCATTCCTTAAAAGGAGAATATAAATAATATATTTTCATATTATTAAACTTAATTATTAGTGTGAAAAAATAATGTAGTTGAAGTGATGTTATATCTGATCACTAGTCAATCACGGTATCTCCCTCCAGAGACCAGAAAAAGAATGAACCTCAAGCCTCTTTTGAATGGCATGCGAAAGTCGGGTGCAAGATGTACCCTTTTTTTTTTATTTTGGTCAATGGGAGGGGGAATAGGTTACACGAGATTTGAACACTTGTCTAAGACGTACTTGAGTTTAGTAATTTAAGTTTTTTTTTTTTTTTAAATACCTTTTGTGGTACCGTTGAAATGAAAATCTATGGGAAACAAACAGAACGCATTAACGAAGTTCTCTCACTTTCACTTACTTTCCTTAAAAACCAATCTCATCACCGGTTATAAATAGCACTCTGCAACCTCAAACTCATCCCAACACATTACACTGCTTCCTTGTAGCTGGCCATGGCTTCCCTAGACCTCGTCCTTATCAAGGAAACCGCTACTGCCATTTTCATCTTCTTCATCATCCAATTCTTCTTTCGTTCAATCCTCAAAAACAAACACAGAAGGCTTCCACCAGGGCCTAAGGGCTTCCCCATCTTAGGTGCCCTCCCATTGTTGGGAAGCATGCCTCATGTCACCCTTGCCAATATGGCCAAGAAATACGGACCCATCATGTACCTCAAAATGGGCAATAACAACCTAGTTGTAGCCTATACGCCGGACGCCGCCCGGGCATTCCTCAAAACTCTTGACCTAAATTTCCCCAACCGCCCTTCCAAGGAGCCACCCATTTAGCCTATGATTCACAGGACATGGTGTTTGCAGACTATGACACGAGGTGGAAGTTTAAGGACATGGTGTTTGCAGACTATGACACCCATTTAGCCTATGATTCGGAGTCCATTGAGTTTAAGGACATGGTTGTGGAGCTCATGACAACTGCTGGGTACTTCAATATTGGGGATTTCATACCTTTGCTTGCTTGGTTGGATTTGCAAGGCATAGAACGTGGGATGGAGAAATTGCATGAGAGATTTGATTCGCTGATTACGAGGATGATTGAGGAGCATATAGCTTCAAGTCATAAGCGTAAGAGCAAGCCTGATTTCCTTGATATTTTCGCAGCTA
Source organism: Sindora glabra (assembly GCA_020226215.1). Taxonomy (NCBI): domain Eukaryota; kingdom Viridiplantae; phylum Streptophyta; class Magnoliopsida; order Fabales; family Fabaceae; genus Sindora; species Sindora glabra. The sequence goes on along the minus strand of CM035226.1, from coordinate 3,099,930 downwards.
AGCAGCGCAGCTCTGTCCCCGATGGCGAGAGGCTTACCTTCACTGACATTAAGGCAATCCTTTTGTATGTATATATATTTTTTTAGTATGGACCATCCGGTAAATTACATTAGACCTCCGACTAATCCGAATTCGAGCCGAAAGGATCCAATATGAAGGTAAAGCTCTTCCAATGACAGTTTCTTCTATTCACAAAATTCGAACCCAAGACTTTGCTTAAGAAAATCAAACTCCTACCACTTGGACCAACTGTCGTTGGTATGTATATATATTTCAAGTAAACGCATATTTGTGCTAATAAAAGTTGGTGAAAAGTTGACGTTCGTTTGAGGGGTTTGCTTCCCAACTACTCTGCTAATTTGATGAAGTTGTCAATTCTACGAGAGTCTTTCGTTGAACTAGTAACTTTTAACATAAAATTTATAATTTTTTTATAATGATATAAGTTATAAAATGTAATTATTCATATAAATCTTATAATTTTTTATTTTTTAATAAGATCTTGTAATTTTTTTTATAAATCTTGCAACATAAATGTTTCAAGAAATTTATGAAAAAATTATAAGATTTTTGAAAAAAAATTGCAAAGATGACAAAAATAAATTATAAGATAAATAAAAGAGATATCAAAAGATAAATAACAAGAGTTAGTCAAAATAGTTAACACCTTTTGAAATATAATATTTTATATAACAATATCCCACTTATTTCAAAAGGTTAAAAATTTTTAAAAATTCTTTTGCTGGGAACTTTACGTAAAAGTGAATATGTTAATTTAGTGTCTCATGAACTATAAACCAAATCTAAATATAATGAGAAATAACTTACAGAAATACTAGTGAAGTTTACAACTTCTATGAACTAATAAATCTTGTTGTAATTACAGATCTCATATATCTTATACACTTCTCATAATACTTCTGCTGTTCAACGCGATTTTGTGCTAATAGGCCATGCGCATGCCTGGTAATTCATGAATGCTCTAGAGATATTGTCACTATCTCATAGGAGTGGCCCCACTCTGCATTCATATAGTTGATTCCATCAAGTGTACACTGCTATTAATACACCACCTAAAAGGGTTATGGAATTCATTAAGAGCTTAACTCATGCCTCATTTGTAATTTGCAGTTTTAGCACTAATCACACACTATAGGAAGGACTTAAATAATTTACAGTGCTATCAGAATCAATAATGACTTGTTCTTACCCATATGAACCTAATTCATGGGATCTCCAATCACAAAGGTTAGGTTACCATCATTATTGATTTCAAATTTTGGCTTTAGTTCCATTTCCCTTGATATTTCTAACACTTGTTTTCTACTTAAAGGTTTAGTCAAAGGATTGGCCATATTTCTTTCTGACTTAACATAATCAATGGAAATAATTCCATCTTTTAGCAATTACTTCACAATATCATGTCTTAATAATATATGACGATTCTTACCATTGAAAGATTTATTCTTTGCAATGGCTATTGCCACTTGGCAATCACAATGCATTGACACTGATGGTTTTGGTTTCATCCTTAAAAGGATATCTACCAAGAAGTTTTTCAACCACTCGGCCTAATTACCAGCCATCTCAAGAGCCACAAATTTTGACTCTATGGTGGATTTTGCTATAATAGTTTGTTTGGATGATTTCCAAGTAACTTAATGACCTCCAAAGTTGAACACATAACCACTAATGGATTTTGTCTCATCTGAATCATAGATCCAATTAGCATAACTGCATCCTTCTAATACAGCGAAAAATCCACTAAACACAATACCATAGTTAATAGTACCTTTCAAATATTTCATTAGTCTAACTAAAGTATTCCAATGATCTTGATTAGGATTTTGAGTGTATCTACTTAGTCTACATGCATCATAAGCTATATCAGGTCTAGTAAATTTCATCAAATGCATTAAACTACCAATAATTTGAGCATACTTAGACTGAGCAATAGGATCATCCAAATTTTTCTTTAATTGAGTGTTAGCATCATAAGGAGTTTTCACAAGTGTTACATTATAAATTCCAAATCTTTTAAGAAGTTTTTCAACATAATGTTCTTGAGACAATATTAATTCATTGTTATTCTTTATAATTTTAACACCCAAAATAACTTTAGCTTCACCCATATCCTTCATATCAAAATTGGAAGTTAAGAATTGTTTAGTAGCATGTACGAAATCAAGACTAGTTCCAACAATAAGCATGTTATTAACATATAAACTAATAATTATACAACCACCATCTACACTCTTAGTATATACGCATTTATCTACCTGTATAGATAAAAATCCATTACTCAACAAAATTTGATCAAGTTTCTCATGCCACTATTTTGGAGCTTGTTCAAACCATACAAAGATTTTTTTAATTTGCAAACTTTGTTTTCTTGACCAAAAACTACACATCCCTCAGGTTACACCATATATATTTCTTCTTCTAATTCACCATTTAAAAATACAGTTTTAACATCCATTTGATGTACAAAAAGTTTATAAATGGAAGTTAAAGCAATCAAAACACGAATGAAAGAAATTCTAAAAGTATCAAAATAATCTATATTTTATTTTTATGTAAAACCTTTTGCAACTAATCACACTTTATATTTATCTATTGATCCATCAGGATTTAATTTCTTTTTAAAAATTCATTTGTAATTAATTGGCTTTGTTCTAAGGGGTAAATCAATTAGTTCCCAAGTTTAGTTTTTCATAATTGAATTAATCTCAGCTTTTATTGCTTCTTTCTAAAATTTTGCATTAGGGGAAGAAATAGCATTAGAATAAGATAGAGGATCATTTTTAACAAGGTATGTATAAAAGTCATTTCCAAAAGTTATTTCTTTTCTCACTATTTTACTTCTCCTAAAAATTTCATTAGTTTCATCAGAAATATCTTTAGGAATAAAAAATGCTTTAGGTGTATGAGAAATTTTATCAGATAATGGAAAAATATGCTCAAAAAATTCAGCATTCTTTGTTTCAATGATATTATTGCAATCAAGTACATCACTTTTCAATATGAGAAACTATATGTAGCACTATGTTGTGCATAACCAATAAACAAACAATCAGAGGTTTTTTATCCTATTTTCCTTTTCTTAGGTTCAGGTAACATAACCTTAGCTAAACATCCCCACACCTTTAAGTATTTTAAATTAAGTGCATAACCTTTCCACAATTCATAAGGGTTTTTTCCAGATTTCTTATAAGGTATTCTATTTTGAATATGACATGCAGACAAAATAGCTTCTCCCCATAAATTATCAAGTGTTGAAGAACTTACTAATATAGAGTTCATCATTTCTTTTAGAGTTCTATTTTTCCTTTCAGCTACCCCATTTGATTATGGTGAATAAGGAGGTGTGACTTCATGTATTATTCCTTCTTTTTCATAAAAGTCATTAAATATTATGTATTCTCCTCCTTTGTCTGATCTAATTCTTTTAATTTTCTTATTTAATTAATTTTTAACTTCAGCCTTGTATTGAAAAAACACTTCTAAAGCTTCATCTTTATTTCTAAGTAGATAGACTTTAGTGTATCTAGAAAAGTTATCAATAAATGTTACATAATATTTTTTACCACCTCTAGTTATTGTTTACTTTAAGTCACCTAGGTCTGTATGAATTAACTCTAATAATTTTGAACATCTTTCTATTGATACATATGATTTTTTAGTTAATTTGGTTTCTGCACATATTTAACATTTGGTATTATTATCAATTAAACTAATCCTGATATTAAGCCTAAAGTTTGCATATTTCTAACATATGAAACATTCACATATCCTAATCTAGCATGCCATAAATTATAAGAATTAATCAGAAAGGTAGAATCAATAATATAAGCAGAACTAGAAGCATTTTCATTCATTATATTTTGAACATTGAGTACAAATAAACCTTGACTACAAAAGCCCATACCCACAAACACATTATTTTTAGTTATTACAATTTTATCATATTCAAATGAAACCTTAACCCTCACTTTTCCTAACAATGATACCGAAATCAAATTTGCTCTAATGTTGGGAACATGCAAAACATTATTGAGAGCAAGTATCTTGCTAGATGTGAGCTTCAAAAAGACTTTTCCTTTTCCTAGAACTTTTGTAGTTCTTGAGTTTCCAAGGTAGACTAGTTCTTCTTCAACTCCTACTGATAAGTAAAAGGTAAATGATCTCTATTAGCACAAATGTGCCTAGTGGCACCAGAGTCCACCACCCAGTCTTTCACATCAGTAATCATGTTAATTTAGGAAATAACTGCAGTAGTTATTTCATCTCCTTCAACCGAGTTTGCTTTTGGTTTAGGAGGTTTATCATTTGTTACTCTCTTTCTACATTGTGGGGCATAATGTCCTAATTTGCCACAAACAAAGCAATTTCCTTTCTTTCTCTTAAAATTAGAAATATTAGGTTTAGGCTTGTAATCAATTTTATTTGTGCTAATAGAGGAGGATTTCTTATTGTACCTTGTTTGGTGTTGATTATCATGCACCAAGTTAGCATTTATGGAAAACATCTTTGCCTTGATAGATTGGGATTCCTTCCAATTGATATCTTCAATTATAATGTGAGTGATTAATTCTCCAAAGGTCAACTACTTGTGCTTGAGCTGTTGCTTGTAGTCATTCCAAGAATTTGGTAGTTTTTCAATGAGTAGGCCAACAACAAATTCTTCTTGCAAATTGATGTTTTCTGCCTTCAAGTCCTCTAGCAGCTTGTGGTATTCATTGATTTGGGCTTTAATCTCTTTTCCATCTTCCATCTTCCAGCAATAATAATTTTCAATGACGAACTTTTGTTTCCCAACATCTTCAGCAGTATATTTTGTAATCATGGACTCCCAAATTGATTTTGCTTCTTTGTAATTGCAATAGACATCAAATAAATCATTAGATAAAGTGTTTAAAATAGTATGACGACAAACCTTATTGGTATAAAGCCAATCTTCTGCATTCTAATTTAGATTTTCATCAATTAAAGCTCCAGTAACTCCATGCATATCTAGTATTGAAAAGATGCACTCTTGCCATTGTTTAAAATTTTGGCCTTCAAACATTTCAATTTTGGAGATATCTGGGAATGGTTTGGCATATGGCAATGCATGAGGTAATGGAACAACAGTAGCAACAGTAGCAATTGAGGACGACATTTCATTCTTTTCAGAGACACCAGCAGTATTTTTAGAATTTGTTGAAGCCATTAATCCTTGAGATTGTTGACCACCAATGGAAATAAAATAATGTCTAAGGCGCGTAGAATATTGTCCTCAAGGATTATTCCACTTTCTTGATAGCAGAGTGTTGATGCGGCAACCCCCCAGGATACAACAGACCTTCTGGATGTGGATGTGCGTACTCACAGTCAGGAGCAAGAACAACAGTGTAAGAAAAAAAAAATTAGAAAGACCCCAGCAGAGAAAATTAGTAAGAAATTCTTTTGTTATTTTTTTTCAGTGTTTCTCATCCGTGAAGAAAGCTTCCATTTATAGGCAAAATGGAACTGCCTATCCGTTGAAATTGAAATTATCCTCATCGAACTTTATCTTGCCGTTAAGGACTTTTTAATATTAACTTCAGTTTCGGAGGCTTCAACGTTAAAAAATAAATAGCTCTGTCGAACGAGTCAAAGACTTCAACGTTAAGAAAAAGGAAGCTTTGTTGAACGAATCAAATATTGAAATATAAAATATTATATAACATAGCCAGCCTCCTGATTGCATTCTGATGTTAATCTCCTTATTTATTCTATTTAATTTAAAAATGATAAAAATAAACTACAAAATAAATAAAAGAGATATTAGAAGATAAATAATAATACTTAGTCAAAATAGTTAACACCTTGTAAAATATAATATTTTATATAACAGAATTATGGATTTTAATCATTGTGGCCATGTATTGAGTGTAAATGATTTGTGCTTGCCACATATCTTATGCGTGTGAAGGTGGCTCAGCTCTTGCGTACGTATTTATTAAGGGACAATTATTTTAGGCAATCACTTATCCTTGGAGAGAATCTAGGAGACCATTTGTCGTTTGATAGATTGTTTCATCAATCGACGTGTTGCCTTTGAGATGAGGGCCCGGGGGGGGGGGGGAGGGGGAGGTCTTAAAATAAGCTAACAATGGAAGGGAGGCGAGTGAAGAATAGATAATAAGTTAAGTTATATCTTTACTTTCTCTTATTTAAATATTTTTAAAATTTTTCAAAACACAAAATACTGATTAATGAAAGGCATTGAAAGATTTTAACAAAATAGTTATAAACTTTCAACTGCATTATCTCTTTAATCAAGACTTCCAAACAAAGAGAGAATTATAATGTAACATTCATTTCCTTCTCTTTCCCATCCACTCGCCTCCAATTCAAACACAAAGGCTGACAAATCTTCCTTGTATTATTTTAAAATATTTTAAGAAATTAAATTTTAAATTCTTATGCTTGTTTAAAATTAAACAAAATTGTATGTGAATATTTTCAAACGTTTTTTAATCAAGTATTTTCCATGATAATTTTATGGGATATGTACCTACATTTCCCAAAATATTATTTTGTTCATTCTATTAATTAATGCTTTATCATTTTTGTCACCTTAAGTAAGGATGCAAATGAATTATGTTATTTTGTTATTATAAAATTCAACATACATATATCAATGGCATTTTTTCAATTGTCAGTATTTGTTGAAAGTTGAACGGAGAGATGTTGCACCAAGAATGAGTTTAGAAATTATATATCGACAATAATGTTATCACTATAAAAAAAGGAAATAAGGATAAATTAATTTTTTAGAAAATGAAATAATTAAAATTTTTTAATATCTCTATAGAGAGATAATAGTGTCCTTGATATAAGTTGAACAAATAAATATGGAATAAATTATTTTTTTGAAAAATGAAGTAATTAAATTAAGAACCTATGATGATGATGGTCTCATCGTTATATGTGTCTAAGAATATGTAGCTAGCACTAACATCCGCAAACCATATATAAACTAACGACATAGTCTTCGTAATAGAATTTAATTCAAATTTGAAATTTAAATTTTTGCACTACACCAACAATTTTGCCATCACAAAAAGGTGGCTTGAGAAAATGGAGAAGACATAATTTGTGTCAAATTTTAGAGATTATATAACGACGATCAACTTTACATATTCTAATGATAATATCATTGTAATATGGTTCTCGTGGAAAGTATGCTAAAAAGTCTTTATCAACGATTGAATTTTCCACATGCGGACAACATTTTTTCGATCATTACAAATTCTTGGAAACAGTCATTTCTGCTATTATCAATGCCTAAAAGCAAAGAGAAAATAGATTGAGAACATTATTTTTGCCATTTTTAAAGTATTTTTTGTGCATATTTTCTCTTTTATTATTATTCTTCTGTTATTCTATCCCATATTTTGTTACCTTGATTTTGTAAAATGTCTTTTGCCATTGTCTTTTCTTTATTTTCATCATTATTCTTCCACAGAACTAAGCTCAAATTTGATCTTATAGCTTTGGTTATTTATTTGGCTTATCTATATTTGGTTGATTTTTCATTGAAATATTCTGTTGATTTGTCAAATTTTATTAGTTCTGCTAATACGATATTAGTTTTGAAAATTTTATTGCTACATTTGTTTTAGAAATTTTATTGTTGCATAGTAAGATTGCTTTAAATTTTCCGATAATTTTTATATATTTCGTAACCTCTTTGCAAAATATTGTAACCTCATTTAATATATTTTTTTAAAAAAACTTATGACGTAACTTCTAGTAACATAATTGTTACTTTTCACTTATTACAAGCAAAATTCATGAAAATTTTTAATGTTTTATAAATAATAATTGAATTATATATTTCAAGTTCATGTATATATTTGTCTCCAAGATCTTTTCTGTTTGCATTGTAGAAAATAATTTTTTTATGATTTCTGTTGGTCTTTTCCTCCCAATTGTATTTTTTAAACAAATTGTAATTTGTTGAAAGAAATTTAAAACTTTTTAATAAAAAATTATCCATAATTAAAGTATGATATTGTAAATTTTTTATACTAAACTTTGAAATATAAACAATTACACTTAAAACATAAAAACTGAAGAAATCATGAAAATTGTTAATAATGGGACAAAATAAGAACAATGTAAACTTTGTAAAAAAAAACTTATAAAATCATAAAATTAAACTAAGAAAATTGTAAATAGTGGTAAGACATAATTTCAAAAGTTAATGTGATGAGAATATAAGAATCTAAATAATCAGAAAAAAATTAATAAATTTAAACTTCATAAAAAACTTATAAAATTATAAAATTAAAATGAAGAAAATTGTAAATAAATGGAAGATATAATTTCAAAAATTAAAGTCTATAACAATATAAGAATGTAAATAATAAGAAAAAAATTAATAAATATAATTTTTCATGAAAAATTTTAAAATTATAAAATTAAAACCTAAGAATTTGTAAATAATGGGAAGACATAATATTAAAATTTAAAGTATGAAAGATAATATAAATATATAAATAATGGGAAATTTTAATAAATCTAAACTTTATAAAAAAAACTTATAAAATTATAAAATTAAAACTAATAAAATTTATGCAATTGGAGGACATAATTTTAAAAATTAAAGTAATGAGAATATAACAATTTAAATAAGAAAAAATATTAAATAATTGAAGCTTTAACATAGATTAGGGAAATAAAATATTCATTAATAAAGATCTAAAGAAAAATTTAGTTCAAGTAGTGAACAAGATAAAATTATTACGAGTAAATTTCATATAAATATTTATTTGAAATTTAATTTGTATAATCTGTTGATATATCTATATATATATATATATAGGAACAAACCATTAACGTGACCCCGCAAGTGCACGGGTTTAGTCGAGTTATAGTATAAAAGATATCGTCTCCACAGGGATTGAATGTTGAATACTAACTGAATTTCGAGGTAAATTATCTAGGTGTACCGATTGATATTATGAATTAAAAGTAAAATGCAAAACAGAGCTTAGTTATCAAAAAGATTTAATTCAAACGAGATGAAAGCGTACTCAGCTTTAGGGTTCCCTTGTACATTTCATTATGGAATGAAGATAATCCTTTAACTTGGTTTACTGTTAATTTAGATTGCTAGATTACCAAAAATAAGCTATACCTCATTGCAAGGCTACTAGCTACTAACCAAAAGATTAAATGCCTAGAATTTCTCTAGTAATCACTCATCTAGGTTGCATTAACATTGCTTTAGAATCCATTCTTAGACATTTCATCATGTGCAAAAGAATCCAATTAGCTTAATTCCTAAGTCTAATTGATATTCTCAATGATCATGCAAGGTTCGATTAATTAATTGGTCATTGCAACCTAGAATTAACTAATCTATCACACAAATTCAATATTCCGGAAGTATTCAACTGTTGAAATACAAAACAGCATAATCAAATCATAAATTAACAATAAATCTAGCTAGATTATATAAAAATCAATTCCATAAATCCATGAACAAGTTTACCCCTAGCTGAGCACTAGGGTTTAGTGTGAAGTCATTACACAATTAATAGAAAATCAGAAAATAGAGAGGGAATTCAAACAAGTCATGAAACTCTACAAATTCTTTGCTTGAATCTTCAATTCTTTGCTCGAATCCAATGTTAGCAGTTGCCTTTAGTGACTTTTGGGTCTCTCTTAGGGTTTCTACTGATAGCTCCCATTTCTAATTTTCGGTTCTCCTCCCCCCTTCTTGATTTTTTACACAAAACTTATACGGGTAATGTACACGAGATATGACATGGCCTGTGTTGTACCCTGTGTTTCTCTGCAAGCAGCTCAGTGAAGTTTCAAAGTATTCCAGAAAGAGACACGGCCTTCCACACGGGGTTCCCATACCCCGTGTTCTTCGTCAGGTGAGCAACTTTGCTTCAATTCTCCACAATTTGCATGGTTTTGGCTCCGGATCCTTTTCTACTACTCAAATGTGTCACTTCAAAATCTGAAAATAAAATATTGAGCATTTAAGTACCTTTTTTCAATTAATTTGCACAAGATACTAAGTAAATAAGTAATAAAACACATAAAATTTAAGTGCAATTGTGCATTTATCAATTCCCCCACACTTAAATCTTGCTCGTCCTCGAGTAAGGAAGTAAGAGAACAAAAATCTACCCTAAATTTATATATATATAAATTAATATCGGGCAGAACAAAAATCTACCCTAAATTTATATATATATAAATTAATATCGGGCAATAATTCAACGAATCAGAAATTAGGATCAAGTCATGCCAAGCAACTAAATGAAAATAAAGCAACTAAATAAGTCAATCCTCAGCATAAAAGCAAAAGAGAATATCCTCACAAGTAAAATGTTTGCTCAAACTCTCAAGATAAGGCTTGTGTATACTCTCAAATTAATCAACTCAGGACTTAATGTTACCATATGCTGGCAAAAACTCTAATCTCCACTACTATATTGTTAAATGCATGCAAATTAGAGGACTTTATTAGGGAAAATGGTGAGGATAGAGGAAAGGAAAATCAAGGGATGAAAAGTGATAGAGTTAGAGAAGGGAAAAGACACATTGGTCTTGAGTTTGACCATTGTCGAGTTCCATTGCTCAACTTAGCATATTACCTTGCTTCTATTCCTTGCCTCAACCCTCATTCTTTTTCTTTTTTTCATTATTATATAAATTAGTAAACAAAACCTTTTCTTCTTTTTTTTATTTATTTCCCAACAAGCTTTTCTTCCTCTTCTTCCTAATTTATTTATTTAACACCATTTTTTTTAAAAAAAAATTAAAGTTATAAATTAACTTATCCAACTAGTAGCTCTAAGTAAGGACCTCTAAGTGATAGCTAAACTCTTATAATGTTTCTAAGTTCCCTTAAACTCTAAGGTTCAAGTTTACTTGGGCAGTGGCTTAAATACACATAAGATGGGCTAGGTTAGAAATAAAGGTCAAAGGCTCAAAGTGGCTAACTAGGGGCAAAGCTGAAAATAGTTTATGGTATATCAAAGAAAAGTATTCAAATAAGCAAAATAAATAAAAAGGGTGAAGAAACATGGCCTCATCATTTTTGACATGCAAAATACATAAAATGTAGCCTCAAAAAGAGCAAATGCAAGTTCTAGAGCAAAAAGTTAAAAGTGAGATATAATCCCTCAAGAAGATAAAAATGAGCTTCAAATTCTAATGTGAAAGTTGCTCAAAAAGGCTCAAATCTCACGAGGATCAATTATACTAATTACTCTTAACTTCAAGCTTTAGATTTTCCTTATTAAGTTACTAATTAATCATTAAAAGAGCAAGACATGAACAAATCATTTTAGTCAAAAGATTGCCCTAAAAATTTATTTTATTTTTTATTTTTTTATTTTATTTTATATATATTTTTTATATATATCATTGAATTTGGAGTAAATTTCAGTACTCTAAATCAATCAAGCAAATTCAAATGCAAAACATTCTAAACGCTGCTCCCTCACACTTAAAATTGGACATTGTCCTCAATGTACAAAAAAGTAAATGGAAAAGAGACAAAGAATAGATGGGGGACTAGAACTTCCCTAACAAGTGGAGCATTGTTGTTCAGTATAGATCATGACTTCAGGGAGATTCAGAAGCAGAGACAGATGAAGAGAGAAAGAGGAGACTGCTAATCTAAAAGAAAGAAGATGCAATACTGGAAAAAATTAGCTGTTAGTTATTATAGACATGAATATTAAGGGTGCAAGAAAATAAAAGAGAAATAGTTAAAATAATAGAAAGTAAATGAAAGTGCATAGCCAATATAAGTACAGACCAAGATAAATAGAAATAGAAATAAGAAACAAGTAGAAAGCAGAATATATAAGTAAAAGGAAAAAGAAGCAATCCGAGCTACTGAGCAGGAGGATCTAGATCAGTTAGGGAAGAGGGGTGGAAAAGCTTGAACAGGGGCTCGACCATGCTCTCAATGTGTCAAGATCTCCTATCCAAGTCGTTATAAAGGTCTTCTATTCTCGTCTAACACTCAGAGATGTGCTGAAGCTCAGCCAGAATCTGCTACTGACCAGACAATATGTCTCGGAAGTAGGCCTCGGATGAAACTCTGCCCCCCCGCAGAAGATGATGGTCCGATATCAGGAGCGGCATCATCATCGCCATCATCTCCTGGAGAATTATGTTGTTCCTCATGGGGTAGCTACTGCACAAGAAAATGGAGGGGTTTTGGCCATTAAAAGCTCGTCTTTCCAAGAACACGGGATCCGACACGGCCCGTGTTGTACCCCGTATTTCTCTGCGAATGAGTGTTCTGGGTTTCGCAAACATACATAGGGTCTGACATACCCCGTGTTCTTTCCCGTGTTTCTCTCTGAAAGATACTAACAGACTTCTCAATAGTACACGAGGTATGACACGTCCCGTATTGTACCCTGTGTTCCTCTCTGGAAGGCTCATGTTCAAAAATCTTTTTCAGTGGTTTAGTCAGTGAGGTACACAGGGTATGACACGGCCCGTGTTCAACACTGTATATCTCACTGGAATGCCATAAAAATTATTAATCTTTTATTCTAACCAGACAGTGAGGTACACGAGGTATGACACGGCCCGTGTTGTACACCATGTATCTCATTGGACTGCATTTTGAGCCTTCTGTGTAAGAAAATGAACAACAAACATGCATATATGCCTAATTTACCCCAGAGACAGAGACAAAGTACAAAAATAAACATCTTAAATCAGCAACTAATGACTTATATGCCTCAAACTACTCAGAAACTCAGAATGAAAATGGGAAAACTAAGATTTAAAAGCAATAAAAATAGAAAAATAAGCTTGGGTTGCCTCCCAAGAAGCGCTTGTTTAAGGTCATAAGCTCGACCCCTATTTCAATCAGTCTGGAGCTGCCATTATCAATGACCTAGAAGCATAATGTTTCAATCTCTGGCCATTAACCTTAGGTGGTGTTTCTTTCTCAGTGGAGGGATTGTTAGACTTCACTTCCAATGATTCAATTGCTTCAGGGAGGGAAAGTGGTGGGCTTGCTTCCAAAAACTCTGCATATGCAGCAATCTCCTCGCTTTCAACAACTTCATCTGTGACTAGACATGCTTCAAGTGGGTCTTGAAGGCACCCCATTAGAAGGGTTTCTTTCATAACTTTGTCTACCACATCAATCCTACATATTGAATCTTCACAAACAGGTAATTTAATTGATTCATTCAAATTAAACTTAACTTTTTCATCCCCAACAGATAATGAAAGCCTTCCATTTTTTACATCAATCAAAGCACCCACAGTGGCTAAAAAGTGTCTACCTAAAATGATAGGGATCTGTGTATCCTCTTCCATTTCAAGCACAACAAAATCAACAGAAATGAAAAATTTACCAACCTTGATAGGTATATCCTCAAGTATACCTACTGGGTATTTCACTGAACGATCTGCTAATTGAAGTGAAACTGTGGTGGGCTTCATTTCTTCTATGTTCAGTCTCTTTGCAACCGACAGTGGCATGAGGCTCACACTTGCTCCCAAGTCACACAATGCCCGGTCAATAGGAACATTTCCAATCACACAAGGAATGGAGAAGTCGCCTGGTTCCTTTAGCTTAGGAGGTAGTTTATTCTGGATGATAGCACTACACTCCTTCATTAGAGCTACAGTCTCATGCTCTTCTAGCTTCCTTTTGTTTGAGAGAATGTCCTTCAAGAACTTTGCATATGACGGCATTTGTGAAAGAGCATCAATGGAGGGGATATTGATATACAGCTTCTTCAATACTTCCAAGAACTTCCCAAACTGCTTATCAAGTTTAGCCTTTGCTAGTCTTTAGGGATAAGGGATAGGCGGTTTGTATGGTCCTGGAAGGACATACTTTGACTTTTCAGGTAATTCCCCTTCTTTCACTTCAGCATCATCAGGAATTGGAGCTTTTTTGCCTTCTTTCTGCACTTCCCCCTCAATTATCTCTTCTTCACCTTCTTGGGTGGCATTTGGAACCTTCAATAGCCTCCCACTTCTAAGAGTGATTGCTTTACAATGCTCCCTAGGATTTGATTCAGGTTAAGCAAGGAGTTGACCAAAAGCTTTAGAGGAAGAAGCAGAAGCTTGTTGAACTATTTGGGTTTCCAGCATTTTTCCATGTGTGGCCAATGAGTCAACTTTGGAGGACAGTTGCCTAATGGAATCCTCCATGGCTCTACCATGCTGCCTAAACTCTTCATTACTTTTCTTTTGGGAAATGAGAAATTTCTCTAAGAGGCCTTCTAATTTAGCAGTGGAAGAGGGTTGAGCTGGTGGGTTGTAGGGTCTTTGATTTTGAAAATCGGGTGGTGGCCTATTGTGAGTGTTTTGAGTGTTGTGTGGCTAGTTGGGCTTGTAGGATAGATTTGGGTGGTTCCTCCATGATGGGTTGTAGGTGTTTCCAAAGGGTTCATTTGAATTCTTTTATCCATACCCACTATTGTGCACATAGTTCACTTGCTCAGTGAAATCCTGCCCCAATGTACACTCAGTTGCCATATAACCTGTCATACCACAAATCTTACAAGAAAGGTCAGTAGCACCTGTTGCATTTACACTATTAACTTGAAATTTATCAAACTTAGCCATAAGTGTATCTACTTTACTACCTAGACTTCCTAGTGCATCTACCTTAACTGACAAATGATTAAAAGCATCCAATTCATACTTACCTGGAGCTTTCCTTGAAGATCCTCTCTCATTTGACCATTGATAGTGATTCAAAGCCATATCCTCAATCAAATCATATGCTTCATCTAACCTTTTATTCATCAAGGCACCTCCAGTAGTAGTAGCATCCACAGTAAGCTTAGTATTATAATTCAAACCATTATAGAAAGTATGGAGAACTAGCCATTTCTCTAGCTCGTGATGTGGGCACAACCTCAGAAGTTCTTTGTATCTATCCCAAGCATCAAATAGAGATTCCCCTTCTCTCTAAGAAAATATGGTGATTTCATTCCTCAATTGAGCAGTCTTGTTTGGAGGAAAATATCGTGATAGAGAAGCCTTCAGTAGCTCTTCCCATGTTGTGATAGATCCTGTTAGTAAAGAGTGTAGCCACGCCCTTGCTCTATCCCTCAAGGAGAATAGGAAGAGTCTAAGCTTGATAGCATCCGCTGCTACACCATTTATCTTGATTGTATCCCAATACTCTAAGAAAATCTGAATATGGAGGTTGGGATCCTCCATTGGTAATCCACCAAACTGGTTTTGCTGCACCATAGACAAAAGAGCTGGCTTCAATTCGAAGTTGTTGGCCTCAACAGCAAGCCTTCTTATACTAGATTGAAGCCTAGTGGCGTCGGGTGCTGCAAATTCTCTAAGAGATCTGTTATCCATGTCTTCAATCACTGGTTCAAGGTCAATTGCCTCTTGGATATGTACTAATTTTTGCTCTCTCCTTCTCCTAAGCAGAGTTCTCTCAATCTCTGGGTTTAAGTCAAGAATTCCTTCAAGACTTCTCCTTTGCATATACAAAGATTTTCTGTAAAAAGAGTAGATAATACTCGAACAAAAAAAATAAGAAAGAAATACTATATATATAGATAAGAAAATCAGAACAAGATGAATCAAGAACTAAAAAAAAATGAATTGTCTAGTCTAATTCACTCAAAAGTTTCTGTTAATATCAACTAGTTGCAATCCCCGGCAACGGTGCCAAAAAATTTACTTGATTCTGCAAGTGCACGGGTTTAGTCGAGTTATAGTATAAAAGATATCGTCTCCACAGGGATTGAATGTTGAATACTAACTAAATTTCGAGGTAAATTATCTAGGTGAGGTACACAGGGTTGATAATGCCCAGAATTTCTCTAGTAATCACTCATCTAGGTTGCATTAACATTGCTTTAGAATTCATTCTTAGACATTTCATCATGTGCAAAAGAATCCAATTAGCTTAATTCATAAGTCTAATTGATATTCTCAATGATCATGCAAGGTTCGATTAATTAATTGGTCATTGCAACCTAGAATTAACTAATCTATCACATAAATCCAATATTCCGGAAGTATTCAACTGTTGAAATACAAAATAGCATAATCAAATCATAAATCAACAGTAAATCTAGCTAGATTATATAAAAATTAATTCCATAAATCTATGAACAAGTTTACCCCTAGCTGAGCACTAGGGTTTAGTGTGAAGTCATTACACAACTAGCAGAAAACCAGAAAACAGAGAGGGAATTCAAACAAGTCATGAAACTCTACAAATGCCTTGCTTGAATCTTCAATTCTTTGCTCGAATCCAATGTTAGCAGTTGCCCTTGGTGACTTTTGGGTCTCTCTTAGGGTTTCTACTAATGGCTCCCATTTCTAATTTTCGGTTCTCCTCCCCCCTTCTTGATTTTTTGCACAAAACTTATACGGGTAATGTACACGGGGTATGACATGGCCCGTGTTGTACCCCGTGTTTCTTTGTGAGCAGCTCAGTGAAGCTTCGAAGCATTACAGAAAGAAACATGGCCTTCCACACGGGGTTCTCATACCCCGTGTTCTTCGTCAGGTGAGCAACTTTGCTTCGATTCTCCACAATTTGTATGGTTTTGGCTCCGGATCCTTTTCTACTGCTCAAATGTGTCACTTCAAAATCTGAAAATAAAATATTGAGCATTTAAGTACTCTTTTTCAATTAATTTGCACAAGATACTAAGTAAATAAGTGATAAAACACATAAAATTTAAGTGCAATTGTGCATTTATCAACCATGCGACAAGAACACTCACTAGTATAACCCTAGAGTTCAGGCCTTGTTGATGGTGGTAAAGAAGTCGAGAATATTATTAAAAGAAAAAGATTATGCAAAAATATTGTTAAAAGAGATAATATTTAAACACTTCTATATGCTTATAATACAAGCACTCAAGGACTTTAATGTGTGTCTCACAATTTTGAAGAAAAGATATAAATAACAAAGTATTCAAAAGTGGTTGCATAATGGAAGAAATGAACAGAGATGGTAATTGTTTTCAAGATATCTTGGAAGTAAAAATACTCTCAAAACTAGTTAATTCCAAGAAATCATGCTTGGTATAAATAGAAGAATTTAAAAAGAGATAAGTATATTGTTTGTGTGTTTAATTATTTATTATTTGCTTTCATGAGATGAAATTGATATATTAATCTTAATAAGGATTTAAATCTTTTCTAAAGTTCGATGAAGAATCAATAAGAATGGAATACTGCACTAATTGAATTTCAAATACATTTCCAATCTATCAATATACACTCATGTTCTAATATGTATGGTGAGAAGCCTTAGTGCTAAAAAATTGTATCACAAAACTAATTAATTATTTTTTAAAAAAAATTATGTTTTTGAATAAATGAAATAATTAATTTTTTTTAAATGTTATGTGTCCATAGAGATGACATTATTGTTGTTATAAGTCAAGCAAATAACCATGCCAAAATTTAATTTTTGGAAAATGCAATAATTAAATTCAAAACATATACCGATGATATTGTTATTAGTGTATGAGATTAGTAAAATGTAACTAGCACGAAAACCCATGCTCCATATATCGAAGATTTTGTTATGTGGTAAGATTTTTAAAATTTTTGGAATTTGAATTTTTGGCCATATATCAAAGACGTTGCCATTGCAATATGGTTCTTGGGAAAGCGAGGGGGTGTAGGTTAGGGCCAAATTTTAGAACATCTATAGCGAAGATTGAATTACATGTTGTTGCAATATGCTTGCACCGTAAATTTTAGCGAAGCGTGTCACAACTCATCTTATTTGAGATCAGTGCGAAGTCCATTGATCCAGTTCTATTAGCCTGACCAAGCTGACTTTATCATAATAGAAATATTTTTACTTTTGTATGGGCTTGAATGCAACATGAATTCTAAGGATAAGCAGACAAAGTTTTCTATTTTTATAAATACCGTGAGAGAGATAATTTCCCTAAAAATACAAACCTATGATTCTACACACTTATATCAAGAAACACTTATGGATAGGATTTAAATTTTACAAAAACATAATTCACAGCTAGTACACCTCTAAATATCAAATTCTATCTTCAAATGCCTTGAACCTCCAGCAAAGTAGCTTAGCTTAACCATTCAAGTAAATCCTTAAAATATTAAAAATAAAAAAAATGAGTTTTATAAATTTAATAAGTGTTATCCACTAGTGATCATAATCAACATATTAACTAGGGCAACGTTTAGGAAAATTGAACTAGCAAATAAACGAGAATTTTCACTGGATTTCATACCTGTCTTCTTTAGCACAGAACACATTTTAATTATTATCTTTTTTTTCCTTTTTTTCATTTATTTCAAAACTGTTACAGTTTCAAAGAGAAGTAAAACCCAAGGGGGTTCTATAGTTTGACATTTATAAAATCCTTTTCGCGTAAATAAAGAGAAAATGGTATAAAGCCTGGGACGAGATAAAACCTCCAGAAACTACATTCATGAAGACTACTGGATAATAACGTTCTCATGATAATCTATATTCCCAAATCAACAAGATAAATGCATTTGCCATTCGTTATCACATGATCAGCTATACAAACATTCATAAAAGCAAGGAAAATAATTTAAAATTCCCGTGACTCTCAAATTAGTCTTGTCCCTTCATAATGTGTATCCCTATTCCTTCAAAGCCTATTTTATCTATTTACAAACATTTTCTTAAATCCAATATTATTCTATAATCTCAATATATACTCTCTCTCCTAATCACATTTTCATTCAATCATGCTCTATGGCATTGTTCATAACATACAAGCTTTATAATTTATATCATCAGCACATTTTCAATATTATTTCAATAAAAACATTCAACAGTAATTTTACACTTTTTATGTGAGGCCACAGATTGCCTATTAATTATCAATCAATAACTAATTATACAAATACTACTAGATTATATCACAATTTAATAACAACAATACTATCCCTTCCTTGCATAACTTCAATGAAGCCATTAACATTAACAATATAATTTAAGAGAAACATAATCCAATTCACAATATTTACTATAGGACATTACTAAAACTTAATTAATAACTGATAATTGGCATTACCACTTTTCATATGTAAATATGTTAAAATATGAGTCTACAACTAATAAACTATACATTTTTATGAAAAAAAATGATTTGGACATAAAAATAAGAGATTATACAATAATTAGGTAAAATCTTAATTTTAAATGGGGATATATACTTATCTCAATGTACCAACTCCTACTAAGAATTTCAATGCGCTCATACTCATCTTCCTCTTTTCATCTATTATTAACCTAGAAAGATGAATTATAAATAAGTATATTAATATTAACTATTTTCTTTCTTAAAAATCTTTATCCTAGGCTTTAATTATGCCATTCTATCGTTTCAAGTCATCATCTTCTATTTATAACATTAATTTTAAAAATTAGAATATGACTATAAACAAGGGTTCTTTGATTTAGGCTCAGTCATGTAAAAATATTATAATTTTATGATCTCATGCAATTCATCTCCCTTCATGGAGGTTGCCGGCAGCTTGCTGATGCTGGGAGTTGATGGATTTTCCGGCAGAAGAAGCGACAGAACAGTCCCCTGCACAGCTACAACCAGCCGCATTTCTTTAGCTCCCTCGCACCAGCAGCTGCAGTGGCCGACCAAAGATGAAATGATGATGTTCGACGATGGCACAGCAGGATAAGACGGCGTCTAGAGCAGAGATGAGTAGGGGAAGGAGGAAGAGAAGTTGACAGAGGTGGGAAGCAGAAGGTTTGGGAGAAAAAGAGAAAATGAAAATTGGGAAAGTCATATAAAAGAAGTTAGATATGGGTTTTGCTAACATGTTACTCATTTACCAAACAATCATCCCCTTCTTCTCGTTGCAATCTCAACCATCCAGTAGTTTGACTTTCTAAGGACTGATCAAAAGAAGATTTGGTGCTTCAAAGTATAGGATAACCGTATAATAAAATCAATCTTAGCCAACTCTCACTCATACTCTTTTTATTTTTGTTAAAATAAAAATCATTCAATATAATGTTGTACACTATTTCTAATTCACTAATAATTTTATAACAAATTTATGAACTCAAAAATAAATATCTCAAAATTTTACAAACCTTCAAGATATATCTCCAAAATAAATATCTGAAAAATAATTTTATAATAACTTTTAGAAGGTATATTGCAGTTTGGAGACTTGAAGAAAGTCATTAAAAGTTGATAAAGTCTATTATGTTGTTCAACTAACCAATTATTTTCAAATCCCTGGTGTTTTAGATAAAACAAAGATTTGAATGAAACAAGAAAGAAGAAGATGTTTGTTTGGTTAGTTTACTAATAGAAAAAAGGTTAAATGAGAACTTAAACACACATTGAACATCTGATAAAACCAATGTTAAGCCCAATTTAACAGTACCAATGTGAGTGATAGGAATCTGACTACCATTTGACAACTTGACTACAAATCAGTTGAGTGAATTAATCTAGATTGTGAAGAAAGGTTGCTGACATATTCAAGATTCAACATTTCAACATGATTAGAAGGATTGACTATTTGCTTCCCTTTGGATTTGTACCCAAGTGGAAAACCATGTTTTCTATAACACTTCTCATTAGTATGTCATTCAAGTCCATAATATGTGCAAGTAAGTCTCTTGCCAGAATAATAAGGTCGTCTTTGATAGCTAAAATTAGGAGAACTTCTTATGTTACTATAGCTCATAATTGGTTTGGGAGTAATGAATAAAAAGGATCTAGCATTGCTATAAAACATAGTAAGTTTAGAAGATAAAGGAATAACTAAACCAGATTATATTTCTTGTTGAATTACAAGAGCAAAGGCTTTGTTGATAGATGGTAGTAGCTCCATCATGAGAATTTAGGATTTGATATAAGTAAAGGTATCATTCAGCCTTGTTAAAAACCTGATAAGATAATCATTTTTTTGGTAGGTCTTGACTATTGTGAAAGCTCCACAATTACATTTGACACTACAGCTGCAAAGTGGAAGTGGTCTAAGATTAAGGAGCTCATCCTATAGAGTTTTTAGGCCAGCAAAATATATAGTAACACTAAGAGAACCTTGTCTAAGAGAAAATATTTCTTGTTGAAGATCTGAAATTTGTACAACATCACCATGAGAAAATCTATCCTATAAATCTTTCCAAATGTCAGTAGCAATGTCAAAAGAAATGATAAATTGAGCAATGGTTGGAGATAAAGACCAAATTAACCAAGTTAGCACCATTGTGTTGCATCTCTCCCTTATTAAAAAGATAGCATCATTTCTATTTGGAACAGATATGCTTTTATCCACAAATTGGAATTTATTCTTTGAGAGAATAGCTATCTTCATAGCTTTTAACCATGAGTAGTAATTGATATCATCCAATGTTAGAGATATTAAAACTAATGTTGGATTTTCACTGGGGTGTAAAAAGAATAGACTTAAAGGAAAATCCCCTGGTTTCTGAAGATTCACCATTATTCAAAAGCTAAGAAGCTTGAAGACTTTAGCACCCGATTACTAAAATAGAGAAGGAAAAAAGAGGAGAGGAAGAAATAGGGAAATCGTGTTTGCTTGCTGAAAAAATCAAGCATAGTCCAGGAAGAAAGAAAGAAAGATCTGATATCATATCAGATTTTGGACTCAAGGAACATTTTCTATTATTATAGAATTTTTCAAGTACAATACTAACATTCATTATCTCTTATATATGTAGAAAAAATTGAAGCTGAAACTAATTCCTAACTGATTTACTAACTTTGTAATTAATATATCGATAAATATAAAATATAAAATACTAATTTGTGATAGAGAAAAGTACTTATTATTACTTACATAAATTCTTTCATAAATTACTACACTCATAATGATTAAATATTTTTATCTTTGTGAAAAAAAATCTTTATAAAAATCATTTCAATGGATTTTGAAACATAAACCTTAGCTAGGTAATTATTTTTATTATATTAAAAATAGATAACATTTTAATCAATAATTTATATAAATATTAATTCAATTATTCAAAAATTAATTAAGTAGGAAAGTTTTAAATAATACAATTTTTAAATAAATACTTCAAAATTTTAAATTTCAAAGAATTTAAATAAATTAAAAAACAAAAAAATTACTAGTTTAGGCATTACAAATCACCATTTTTGCTTATTTGAGTGATGGATGAGTTAAGGATTCCAAAGAAATTCTATATGTTTGAGGTACATTTCTTTTAATATTTTTTTTTTGTCATTTGATTCATTTTTTTACTCTCTTTCTTATTTTTTATACTAGTGTTATACATTAGCTAGATTATGTTGTTGTTCTTCTATTCTTTCTTTTATTTATTCTTTCATTGAGGTAAGTTGAAATTTTTTAAGCACTTTTTTTTTAGGATTGATTATGGATTGTGAAATGTTGATATGAAATAATTCTTTTGCAATTTTATAAAATTAGTTATGGAATTAATATGTTGCTTATAATATATTTGTTATCATATTATGGTTAAACATATTATATGACCTTGATATATTAATGGTTATGTTATATTTGGACCTAGTATTAGTATTTGTAGACTTGATATGAGTATGAGAATTCTAAGATGATATATTAATAATTATATTATATTTAGACTTAGTATATGATTTGCAACCTAATATAAGTATGATATAATTTTTAAATATTAAAGTAAAGAAAATATAAGAACTTTAATAAAAAAATTAAATAATTGAAACTTAAACATAAATTAGGAAGATAAAATATTTAATAAAATAGAATTGGAGTTGATTTTAAATAAAGTAGCAAATAAGATTAATTTATTACACATAATACTAAATGATAGGAAAAATTATGTTAACTTAATTAATAAACAACATGATATTAAATAATGAAAAGAAATAAACTTTAATATATTATAAATTAATAATGGTATTAAATTTCAGATGGAGAAAAAATTAAATGATAAGAATAAAAATATAAAAAATGTTTAATAATAATATTAAATAATTAAAACTTGAACATAAATTATTTGGATTAACATATTCATTTAAAAAAGGATAGAGTTAATTTTAAATAAAATTGTGAATAAATTATAAAAATATTATAAGTTTTAATTATTTTCTAATACTTAATTGTTGTAATTGTAAAATTGTAATAATTTTAAATTTTATGCATTTGCACTTTAACCTTAGATCTATTCAAGGGTTAATTATTAATTAGCCATTATAAACTAACTAACCCTTGAATTGTCTCATAAACTTAGATAATTTGATAAAAATTTCATATGTTTTCTTTATTCTTTATATATGTACTATATTGAATTATAGTTCATACATATGGAGACATATAGGGAGATGTTGAAATTTCTACATTTAATAAATGATAGCATGGATAAGTTAACACAACAACTACAAGAATATCTAGAATAAGATTAGGTTTGACCCTTAAAGTTATAATGATATGGTGGATTTAGGACACATAATAAACATTCATGCAATATTAAATCGTATAATAACTTATCGTGTTGTTGACCAGTGATAACACATTTATTGATAAAAGTTGGATAACTTTGCGAAATTGCTTATTTGATAAGTACTAAAATGATATGATAGCATTTATTGAGTAAGTTAAAAGCTTTGTTGATTAGAAAAGGTTGCAAAAATGTTCATATAATAAGTGTAAAAATGTATTCCTTCAAAATTTGGAAACCATGAAGACACATTTAACAAACTATGAAATTGATCCATTTTATAATATTTAGGTTTATCATGGTGATAGGAATAGAGTTAAGGATGTATCGTGAGCCATTCTAGAAGTCTTAAGTAGTAATACTTAAGGAGTAGGGATGCGTACTATTAAGGTAGTCTATGGAAGTATCAATTTATTTTGTCTATTAATTTATAGTATGAAATTATCACCCTTTTAACTAATATTTTTCTCTTGTATATTTTTCAATACAAGAATATTTTGAGCTTATAGACATTCCATAAGAGAGCTCGCACTGCATCCATGAGTGCATTTAGCATTGTGTAACCAATTAGTACAGAGATTAGAAATATAAACCATATGATCATTTCTTAAACCATGGAGGGATAAACTTACAATCTTAAAGGTGCATTGTGAGCAATCCCAGTTAATATACCATCAAATCATTAAACTCAACCCTATAGGATGTTTGATATTAACTAGTATAGGGTAAGAATGAATTAAATAATATAGGTCATGATTTTTTAATTTCAAATTTACAATTAGTTTTACTGATACCTATTATGTTTTACTTTGAATTTGTAGAGGAGATATAGGAAAATTACACATAAGAGATACAATGATTTACATAGATCAAAGTCTATAGTAACACATCAATGCAATAGGTATGTTAAGTAAACATTCATTAAATTTAATATGGTCAATTAATATTTTAATTAATGTTGTCTCACTTTTTCTTTTAAAACTAGCCTAGAAAAACAAGCAAACCGGTACATTGCAATTATTGATAAAGAACTTTGCCTAACATCACACTAAGCTATTAAGAGAATAGGTATCTTTGGATGCCTAGGCCAATTATGTAATTTTTTATTCTTATTTTCTATTTTTAATTACTTTTGATAACTTTCTACTAATTCTATTATCTTATCTTAAAAAAATAAAGATTCGAATGCAAAAGCAGGCTATTTAGCTACATTTACAATCTAGTTCCATATATAGCTTATCAATAACTAGCTTAACGCAAAAGGATGAGCCTGCCATTACTAATGATGTATTAGGTACTCATCGAAGGCACCCTATGATGGCACCTTTGTCAATAGCTCATCAATTGCATCTTATCCTCCATGGCAATAATATGGCTTAAGAAAGTGCAATAGTACATTATTCAAAGTTAGCAACACATGGACCATCAATAGCGAAGCTTGTAACACACCAAGTAGTAATTTTAGTGGCTAATCTAGCATACCATAATTTGGAATTCGCACTCCTCCACCCTCTCCTACTTTTGTTGGCTTCTGGCTTGTCCCTTCTTTAATATTACTTACTAGATTTATTTCACAATCATTTCCATCTAAACTTAGCCCCAACAAGATGATGCCCAGTATGTGATGACTTTGTAAATTTACCCTAATTTTAGATTTTGTGTACTTAATTTTTTTTATTTATATATTACATACTTTTATATAGATATCTTATATTTTTATTATTGTATATTATTTAAGATTTTATTATATATATTTATTTTTCATTTATTTTAATATCATAATACAATGTTATTTTTATATTTTTAATAATTATAATAAAAAGTGTAGGAATAATACTTGTTATTAGTCTTGTTTAAAAATATAGAATTGATTAATAATAGTATAAATTTTCACATTAAGAAATAAAAAAATCTATAGTGATGACGAATGTTGTTAATATAGGCTTTTGGATTTTTAAAATTAAAAAAAGATCTTTACATCAAATATAAATATCATTTGTATAAATTGTACTATGTCAATAACATATATAGTGATGACAAATGTCATCGGTAGAGGCTTTTAACTTTTTTGAAAATTTAAAATATATATATATATATATATATATATATATATATATATATATATATATATATATATATATATATATATATATATATATATATATATATATATACACACACTAATGACAAATGTCATTTATGTAAATTGTGCCATGTTGTCGATATATTATTGATGCCATATCACACCTACACAAGCACAAGACTTATACTACAACAACACGTGTTATTGGTATAGGTCTAATTAGTCTATAAGTATGACTTATTAGTGTTAATATATTTGTGATGACAATGTGGTTGTTGTATACTTAAATTGATAATTTTCTAGTCTATAGCAACGATTAGGTGCTATTTCTCACAGTGTTTTGGAGTAGTTTGGAATTAACTCATAAAAAGATTAATTTAAATTCAACTTTTAAAGAGACAAAGTCAATTATTCTACAAATTGAACTTGAATTTAATATTACTTTGTTCAAACTATTCATGAACCAACAAATCCAATAATAAAAAATATATTTTTATTTATATTGTATATAAAAAATTTGATTACATTAATAATTGTTGAGATTATATGAAAAAATATGATGCTTTAGTTAAAGCAATTAATAGTATTTATTACTTTTTGTTGAGTGCAATTATTGAATTATGTAATGATTGTGTAGATTTGTAAAAAAATATATATTAATAAGAAAATTAATATAAAAAATTTAATATTTGATTTATTTATGAAACATGAGTTTTTATATATACCCAAATTTTGTTGAAATAAAAAACTATTATAGTGAGATTGTATAAACTCATTTAAATTAATATTCATGTAAGTTTGTATAAATTTCTTTAGGCATATATTTAAGTCAAGTTGGAATTATTAAAGTTTGATGAGTTTGAATTTGAATTTAAATTCATTTATTTTTAGTGACATAAAGCTTGAGTACAAAAATGTTTTCCTAATCTCTTAACCCATTACTACTATCTACCATTATTTATTATTATGATTATTTCATTTATTATTATTGATTATTATTTATTACTTTTAATTGGTTAATTTCTCAGTGTTGATTGCTTTATTTTTGAAAATATTATTTTTTATAATATAATAATACTTTTAAAAATATACAAGTTTATTAAAATACACCATAGTAACATTTCTAAAAGCTTTAATTTAACTGAATGAAATATGGCGACTTTACAGAGAATCACGTTCCTAATTTGATATGTTAAGATTTGCGTGCATAGGATTCTACAGCGTCCTTCTTCGGTATTCTCTTAAAATAGAAAGTACTTATATAATATTTATTATAAATTTTGTAATTTTTTTATAAAATCTTATGACTTTTTTATGCAATTCTTAAAATTTTTGCGTTGCAACTATCATTATTAATGTTACAAAATCTTATAAAAATTTATAAAATTTATATGAACAATTATACTCCGTGTCTTAAATCATTATGAAAAATTCATAAATTTTATAAAAATATCTCATAAAATTCACAATTGTATTGAAGTAAAACCGATGCAAACCCTTCGAAACAAATTTCTCTGGGTAAACGATCAAGTTGCCACTAGAAGCCCTTCGGAGGGGAAGCATTTCCGCCGAAGACAAATGAGCTTCGTTAGAGGACAACCAAATTGATGCCGCCCAAACACCAATTAAGGAAAAAAAGCTTCTCAGGCCCATGTTTTTATTTGGACAAATGAGGCCTTGCCCCACCACAAAGACCTTGGAACATTGTCCTTACTCCTAACTGGGGACATGTTGACACGATATAAATAATTTTGAATGTTGTTGATTATCATCGGATGCTCAGGACAGCAGGTAAAATCTTTAGCATCCCTCGAACTGTTATATAATGGGCTGCAGCTTGAATGCTAGTCGACCCTTTCCCTCTCACATTCTCCACCCTTTCTACCAGACGAAAAAACAAAAAAGGAAAAGGAGTGCGGTTAATTGTTAGTAGTATACACCTTTTTATTAATAAATAGTTTGTCAATTAATTTTTCTTTAAATATAGTTGATTTTTTAAAATATTTTATATAGCTTGAAGATTAAGTTAGTTTTTGATTTCCTAATAATTCAATTCAAAAATCAATCTTATGAGATCAGTCCAAAAATTAAATGAAGTGAATCTAAACATAAAAATTTAACTCATTACTAAATAAATCAAATTCAATCTATAATTAATTTAATTTTTTTAATTAATGAACCAAGTCAATAATTTAATTATATTTATTTTTATATATATTAATAAAATTTATGAAACAGATTATGATATTAAAACTTTCGTTATATAAGGTATATGTATTTACATGTGTAGGAACTAATAAATCTACGAGACTCAAACAATTCATTTTCTTCCTTTGGTTTACTAGATAATCAAGGCCACTAGACCTAAAAAAGGAAACGTGAAAAGCTCTCCAACAAAATCAAACAAACAAAAACTTTAATTATATAAAAATTTAAATTTCTCTTCATCAATTTCTAAATCTTCAACTCTACAGAGTCAATTGACATTCAAAGATCTAAAACATTCTATTACTTACACAGTATGTGAAAAATTTAAGCTAGACTCCAATTGGGGAGAAATATTTAAAATTTCTCACAAAATTATTAAACAAATCATAAACAACAAAACTCATCTTTTGCAACAAAAAAAAAATCAATTAAAAGAGAGAATGTGCAATAAAAAAGCTCTTGGGAGCGGAAGAAGATAATGAGAAAGCTTGAAGATGATAGTGAAGGCATAGTAGTAAACCTCTCCATTCTTTGTTTACCATTGCAAGGATAGATTTTAGTTGAAAATAAGGTGTTGCAATCACGTTACTAATATATATGAAGAATAGCAATAGAATTAGTGACAAGCATTTCCATTGCAAGTTTGTACCAAGTTAAACAATGCACTTTACTTAGCAATGAATTTTATAATGGATTTTTTTTTGTTTTATCATTAAATCCATTGCAATTTTTTTATGCAAAATTTAAATTTTCTTCCCAAATAATTTCAAATTTATTGCACAATTTCCCTTTATTATATCACTCACCAAATTAAAAAAATATATTTTTATTTTATTGTTAATTTTGTAAGTAAATGCTTTAATATATTTAGCAATGACTGATCAATGTTCCATTACTATGTTTATAGTTAAAAATCATATTCCATAAAATTTCTAGAATTGGAAAATTAGTTATTTTTTTTATGCCTATTCCATCATTAATTTCATTTGTATAAACTCATTCCTAAATCATGAAATTCTTATAATGTTTTGAATGGCTCATGAATGGTTACGTGTAGATGGTGACTACCGGTTATAATTTCCATAAGTATAGGTTTTGTTAACCAAGCACATTGGCATTGGAGTTCTAATTTTATTGCTATTTTAGACTACTTTTTACTTAGTTTGCTTCTTTTTCTAATTTACGAAATGATTTTTTTGCATCTTTTTCTAATTTGAGGAGTGATTTTAGTGGAAGCTAAACATAAATTTCACTTAAAGCTCTTAATAGGTTTAAATAGGATCTAATTAACTAAAGGGAGTTTGTTAGCCCTCTCAACTATGGTTATTGATGGTTGCTATTTCAATTAAGAAAGAAGTTAAGATTCATTTTTTACCATATGATTTGTTTTTCTCCTGTTTAGTGAGTTTTTTCTCCATATGAGTCATTTAAGGCTTGGATTTGTATTTGATTAGCCATTTTGAAATTTTATGCTAGTTTAGCTACTTGTTATTGCATTATATGATTTGTTCAAGTATAGTTCAATTAAAAAGCATTATGTTCAATTTATTGGGCTACAATGGATTGGGTAGCTTTGGTTTAGAGTATAATGGTGATTTATTGCTATTTGAAAAGTGATTTGATGCTAATTTAGTTCTAAGTTATTTTGTATAGATGTTTTATGGTTTGGTTTTGCCTTTATCATGCATCTTAAAAGTGGTTAGTTATGCTTATTTTAATGAGTATTGAAATTATTTTGTTACTTTTCGAGTGTGGGAATGTCCAATTTTATAGTTTTAAAGGTGTTTATTGGTGTATGAAGAAAGATTCCATGCAAATTTATTAGTTAGTAATGGATTTGTTCCAACTTAGTTGATTTAGTGCTGTTAGGCAAATTCTAGTGGATTTCAACATTGATAGGAGGATTCAAAACTTTGTTAATTTTAATTTGTTGAAGTAACATGATAAGTAAAAATAATTTCTTCATCTTTAGAAGTATCATTTTTCATCTTCATAATCTACTTTCT
Organism: Sindora glabra; assembly: GCA_020226215.1. Taxonomy (NCBI): domain Eukaryota; kingdom Viridiplantae; phylum Streptophyta; class Magnoliopsida; order Fabales; family Fabaceae; genus Sindora; species Sindora glabra. Next base: position 3,070,169 of record CM035226.1, on the reverse strand, counting down.
TGGACTCACTTTGGAGGATGTTTTTAAGCTATTTTTCTTATTTCCCTTATTTATGGATGAAGTTGATCTTTCTTCATCATTCAAGGTAGATTTTAATTTGTCATTATACTTGCCTTTAGTGATATGAGATGTTGTAGTGGTTGTTGGAAGTTTAACACTTTTTCTGAGCATTATCAGTTTAAATGAACAAAATTTGATTATTTGAAGAGAAAGATCAATGCTTGGCAAAGATAGAGATATCATGGTTATGTTACAAGTTGCATTATATTTGTTAAATGTAAATTTACCTTTCTTAGCCAACTTCATCATTTTATTTTTAATATAAAGCACTTTTCAACTAGGTGGCTAATTAGTCGATGGTACTTGCAAAAGTTTAGATCATTTTCTTTGCTTGCCTCATTAAGTCATTTCATTTTCAGTAACTCAATCAAGTTAACTTCAAATAGAGATTTAAACATTGAAAAAATGTTAAAATTTTCAAATAAATATTCTTTGTTTAACCTTTCCTTTAATGTAACCCTTTTTCTTTTATCAAGAGCCCAATGACTTTATTGTCTTGCTTGTTTAACTTGATAGCCAGTTTAATTGGTAAAGCAGACATAACTATCAATTACTTTATTTCATACTCTGAAGATAATGGCTTATTAATCTTGTAAAATTCATGTCGTTCTTCCACTTTGTTTAAGATTGATAACCTTTGATTAACATTAATAGCAATGTTGAACTTTATACCATGTGCCATTATTGTCAACTTTTCAAATGTTCAAGACTTTATAGTTTGAATAATGTAGCTTAAGCTCTAATCTATCTATTGTATATATACCTTAATCGTAAAAGATTTCGAAAATTGATATTTGGAGTTAAAGCTTAGATTTTTCCACTATTGAAAATAGTCAATGACCAATTCATCTTTGTAAACTCAAGCATGTTGATAGTGCGAAGAATATTGTAGAATCATTTTGGGAACTCATGCTTAAGTTTCTCCTAATTATCAATTAATCTAGAAGCCAAGTTATGTACCAATCAAAGGTATTTCCATTAAAGGATTGCATAAATTATTTCATTATAAGGTCTCCATCAGTTCTAACAATTACTCGTTTTGATGAAGTAAGCAATGCATTGTCTAAGATTTTCTTTGCCATCAAACTATTGAAACCTAGCACATTACTATATAATTACAGATCTACACTAACTGTTTAGGAGATTAGACATCAATTTTGAACTATTATTTTATTGATTGTTGTAGTAAATATACTATAATATCAATTATAAAATCATTACAGAAAAATTATATTAGTTTTCTAACAAATAAACTATCGTCATTTCTTATAAATCATAACACTTGCTAACTGGTCACATTTAATGACTTTAGTTTTATCTCAATAACTATCATTAAGATTTGTAATTTAATATCAGTTTATTTTTATTAACCAATTAGAATATTTGATTTATCATTTTGGTAATTCATATAATCGACATTATATTGTATTCCCCTATCAAAAAAATCATTGCTTACACTCTCCATTTTGTACATCATCTTATAACACTTTCTATTATACTTCTTTGAACCTAAAGTACATTCAAAACCCCCTAAAATCATAACATTATAACTTTATGATACATATAGACCTTATATTGAATAGAAAGCAATGTATATTTTTATCTTAATTATAGTACACAATTATAAATTTAGCATATATAATTCATAACAAATAGAATAACTCTATTTATCCTCTATATTAAATCCATATAATTTAGGTATAGGATTAAAGAATACTTAATGATGTGCACTACGAAATAGCATATGTCCAGAGCATTTTCAAACTATAAGAAAATAAAGTAAGTAAATAAAAATTTGAGTGTTGCAACAACTATAAAGGAAAAGTCTATTATAATGAAAAAAATTACCTTATAACTTGTTATGGATATTATTCTATCTAAATATGTTTAATTCATTATTTATATGCATCTTTTAAATGAGATCTACATTGTCCAAATATTTCAACATATTATATAAATTAAGAATTAAGCAATTGTGTATGTAAGCATGATTAAAAAAAAGATTAAATTACAAGAATAAAAACACAAAAATTAAGAAAGTTTTATACTTTTCCAATAAATAGAAAACACCACAAATATATTGATGGGATAATAAATCTTCAATGTGACAAAATAATTAGTGAGTATAAATAAAAAAAATTGAAGAAAATCATCTTATGGTTAAAATATGAGCATACTTTAGTAAAGAGATAATCATTATATGGTTAGAAAAGTTTCAAAATTAAATTTATAAATTGCATCATGGTTCTACTCTTTTTATTTTTATTTCACGCCCAGTGGTTTGAATTGTTTTAATATTAAGCATCGATTTTTTCAAAAAAATTGATATATATAGTAAAATAACATTATTCAACTATAGAGATTGAAGCATTAATTTTTAATAAGAAACCGATGTCATTAACCAAAATATTTTATTTATAAAATATTTTAAGCAAAAATTTTATAATTTTACAAGTTAGCAGAATTAAAATTATTTCTTTTGGCATCAAATAATCATGTTTTTCTTATTCAATTCTATGGATACAAATAACAATAACAACATATACCAAAAAAACTTTAAATGAATAATTTAACAAATAACAATAAATACAATAGCAACAAATGCAAAAAAATTATAAACCATAACATTTTTCTTGTATAGTTATATAGATCTAAATAGCAAAAAATTGGACAATCTAACAAATAAGGAATTATAATTTACAATGAACAATAGAATCTAAATGAAAAGAAAAAGTGAGATATCCCTTCACATAAATCCTTTTTATTACGTAATGACTTTTAAGTTTTATTCTTAGCAAACTAATGATAAATTATAATGAGAAAAAATAATCTATCCATTTTTCAATAAACTTAAGCCTTCTAATGTAAAAATTGACATGTTACTTCTTATCACTACAATTTATCATCAATTTTATCATCTTTGTATTTTCTTAAAGTAGGATACTACTTAAAGGCTTTTAAGTGTTATAAATGATTACAAATTGATGATAAATTATAGTAAAAAAATAATATCAAAAATTTTATATTGCACTTAAGCCTACTAATGTAAGACTGGAGATATTGCTTTTTCTCACAATAATTTATTATCGCTTTGTAATCCATCAAAGTTTAACACCATTTTGTATTTATTAACCTTAAGGTATTTGATTGATCATTTGCTTTAAGCACATAAGTATTTTTATTTTTCAATACAAAAACAGTGCCACTTGTTCTATATGTATCAAAGTCTAATATAGCATATAAATAACATGTCAATTTTTACATTAAAACACAAGAACAATTAGATACTCATAGCAAATAAAGTAATCAAACACCTTAAGAAGAGCTATCTTGACAATCATTAAAAGCCATATTCTATAAAATTTCTAGAATTGGAAAGTTAATTGATTTTTTTGCACCTGTTCTATCATTAATTCAATATGTAAAAATTCATCACTAAATTGCAAAATCCTCTTGAAGTTTTGAGCAATTAATGAATGGTTGCATGTAAATGGTAGCTAATGGTTATAGTTTCTAAAAGCTTGGATGATTAGTGATAGTAAGTTCTTTGTTAACCAAAATCAATGGCATTAGAGTTCTGGTTTTGTTGTTATTTTAGGCCACTTTTTATTTAGTTTGCTTCTTTTTCTAATTTGAATAGTGATTTTTGTGGAAACTAGACATAAATTTCACTTAGAACTCTTGATAAGGTTTAAATAAAATTTAATTTACTATTTTCTAATAAGTTAAAGCATAAAAGGAGTTTATTAGCCTTCTTAATTATGGTTCAGGAGATGTTTGTCATCAATGGCCACTATTTTAATTATAAAAGAGGTTGCAGTTTATTTTTTGACCTTGAGCTTTTTTTTTTCCATATTTAGTAAGGTTTTTTTAATATAAGACATTTGGCACTTAGATTTATACATTTTAATTGGCCACTTTGAAATTTTATTCAAGTCTGGCTACTTGCTATTAGGTTATACGATTTATCCAAGTATGGTTTAATTAAAAGAATTTAGTTCAATTTATTGGGTTGTTGTGGCCTAAATAGCTCTAGTTTAGTGTTTGTTGGTGATTTACTGTTATTTGTAGAATGATTTAATGCTAATTCAATTCTAGGTAGTTTTGCTTGGATGTTTAATGATTTAGTTATGCCCTTTTTATGCATCTTAAAACTGGTAATTGTGCTCATTTAATGAGTATTCAAAGTATTTTGTTGCTACCCTGATACGGGTATATCTATTTTTATGGTTTTGAAGGTGTTCACTAGTATATGAAGCAAGATTCCTTGCCAATTTATTGGTTAGTAATGGATTTGTTCCAATTTGGTTGATTTGGTATTGTTAAGATATATTCTAGTGGATTTCAACATTGATAGAGATCCAAGCTTGTAATTTCTAAACTAATTGTCAATTCTAGTGTTGTTTTATGGTGTTTGGTTATCTTCTATTGGATTTGCAATTTTTTGGCACAATTCAATATGGTTCTTTTTAAGTAAGTTGAAAAGTTGATGCAAAGGGAGTGTTCATAAGTTATCCATAAAATTTAGGAATATTCCTATTCAAAAGGAGTGTTCTAAGCTATTCATGAAATTTGATATTTATCAAGTTTTCTTTAGTTATCAAATTTATATAACAAGATTAAGTTTAATAAGCTTCAAATCAAGGGAGATTATTGAAAAGTAATATTAGTAATTAGATTTATAATATTATAGGCTTAGGTTATGTTATGAACTTGCTTGTCTTATACTCAAAGTTAAAGGTGTTTTTATATTTATTAGTAACTTTATATAAATGGAGTATTAATATTAAATTTTATGTTATAATTTATATTATTATTTATTTAATAATATTTTAGTCTTCTCTCTTTAATTATCTATTTTTTTAACTTTTTCTTTATCTAAATCCTAACCATATTTCTCAATAAATTTTATTGATATCATAGCCAATAATTAACATATAATCCATATATAGTAAGAGATTAATGAATTTATCATTAAACAATTTCTTAACAAATACATAACAATTAAAAAATAGTTTTACTGTAATCGTGATCTATCATAAATTAATCAAATTTGTTGTACCACTACCTTGGTACTTGCTTAAGTTCATTCAAGCTCTTTTTTTATTTGCATACAACTCTAATAAGGGACATTTTAATCACTAGTAAGAATATTTCTTGAAAGTTGATTCCCTTCTTTTGACTAAAGCCTTTCATAACTTGTAACTTGGTTATAAGGAATTCTCATCTAACTTGATTTTGAACACCACTTGTTCTTAAGTGCTCTCTTGGCCTTAGGCTACTTCAATAATTCATGTCTTATTTTCACACAAGGATTTGATTTCATCTTACATCACTTCTAACTAATTTTCTCTATGTTTATCAAAATATAGCTTCTTTATAACTCTCTAGTCTTCCCTCTATTAGTGAACATCACATATTCATAAGGTAAAAATATTTAGGACTCATAAAGCGGTGCTTTCTAAAATATCTTTTCAATTAAGATTCAATAAGTTATCTAGGTATAATTAGATCAATAAGTACTTCGAGTTGAGGTATAGGCTTATCAATTGCATCTCTCTTAATATCATTAATAAACATGATAGGAGGTTTAGGACTCAACCAGTATTAACTGGATTTAACTTTTCAATTTTATCAAGATCTTCAATGGTTTAGCCTTTAAAGAATGCCACAACCTAACTTTTGATAACTTTCTTATTTAATGGATTCCACAATCTATAGCCAAGCTCATTATTACCATATCTTAAGAAAATGCACAGTTTTGTCTTACCATTAGGTTTTGATCTTCCATCTTTTAGAATGTGAAAACATATTTTGTAGCCAAACAAGCTTAAATAGTTGTGTAAGATTTCTTTTCCTATCCATACCCTGTTTGGAACATCATAGTCAAGTGGAACTAAAGGAAAAAAGTTAATCAAATTCATTATAGTTCTTATTACTTCACCTTAAAAAAATTTAGCCAATTTAGAATAAAAAAACATACATCTAATTCTTTCCTCAATTGTCTAGTTCGTTCTTTCTGCAACCTTGTTTCGTTAAAGTGTCTTTAAGATATTAACCCTAAACTTAATGTCATGTTTATTATAATATTTTTCAAATGAATCTTTGTACTCACCACCATTATCTACTTAAACATGTTTCAATTTCAACTATTTCCTTTTTAACAAGTACATGAAATTTAGTAAAAACATTGAGCACTTGGTTTTAAATTTTCAAAGCATAGGCACAAGCTTTTCTAAAATGGTTATTTATAAAAGTAACAAAATATGTAGCACCACAAAGAGTTCTCACATCTATAGAACACATATCAATATGAAAAAGATCAAGCTATTTACCAACTAAATAATGAGTACAATTCTCTAGTGACATACTTTCCATGGGAAGAGATTTCACTTTGCCAGCATGTCAAGTCCTTTCTAGCACACTAAAAATAAATAAAATAATTGAAATAAAATAATTTATTAATTTTTAAATGAATATCTGATCGATAAAATTACCAATAAGATGTATATATACTAATATTAGGGAAATTGTTCACACAATATAACTTAACATATTTATATTAAACTCTTAAATTTAAAATTTTTATTCTATTCAATGTGAGACTTCATGAAAATTGGAAAAATAACAATAATTAAATAGCTAATAAAAATAATTAACTTCACGACTTTTTGTTAAACTTAATTTAATTAATTTTCTTCATAAATTTAAAGATCTAGCATCCATCTCATGCTTATTTTACCATTGCAAGAAATAAGAGTATCACTAATGACACTTTTAGCGATAACTGTTATGTTTGAAATGATTTATCAACTAGTGCAAATGTATACTATCATAAACAAGGAATAAGTAATAAATAAAGTATTATCCCCAAGAGGATTATTTTACTAAGTACCAAAATTTATAATCTTAATATTATTTGACAAATTAATTAGTTAAGAATTGAAGTAACTAAATAAAAATTTATACAAAGTAATAAATGCAATTGGAGTAAAAATAAATATGAATAAAGTCCTAGGTATTAAACTTTACTTAACAAATTCGGATTGAACTATCTATTTACTCTAATTTAATTTTAATCTTCCTAATTGATAATCAAGTTTTCCTAAATTAATTATTAGCCTTTTCTAAGGGCAAGTAATTCCATTATTAATTGCTAATTTACTATATTTCTATGTGAATTAAAATAACTAATAATGCATTACAATTTATGGAACTCATTAAGATTATACAGCCATATGAATATATTCCTATTTCATATGCAGTTTATGATTTTAATTATAGAATCTACGCACATAAATCTCCTTCCAATTATAACATGTATATTGAAATCATTTAAAAGGTGGCCAATTAATTGAAAGCATTAAGAACAATAATTAAAACTCAATTATAGGGAAGAAAACTAAAATTAGATTTAATTAACTAAAATTCAATCTATTATTATTAAGTTACATCATCACCTTAATAAAATAAAGATTTAGTTTATAATGGAATTAAAAAAACTTAAAATAAAATGAAAATATCATGAACATAAAATGAAACTTATTTATTCATGATCAAAACATAAAAATACAACTACAAATGCATGAGAATGAAAAATTTAGCTATCCATATAAGTGGCAACCTAACCATTTATATAGAAGGACTATTTAGCCTTCCATTGAGGAGGCATGCAATAAGAACTAAAAATGTATAAAACTAAACTCTAAATGCTCTTCAAAATTGTTGTCCTTTTGTGCTTTCTACTCCTTTTTATTTATAAATGGATGAGTGCAAAGGTTTCAACGTGCTAGGCCACCAATCTTGACCTTGCAATAGCAATATCTTTGGATTGTTGCCATCTTTTGTTAATTAAAATAGTAGATTCAAATAGAAGACATTAAAAATATAAATATATAAATAAATCATTTCAATAGATTAAAAAATTTAATATTTTTATACGATCAATAATAAAATCAGATATTATAGAAGTAAATAATAATAACAATTATATAAATACAAATATGCCTTATAAAAATATTATGACTTCAAAAATATATTTGAAAAAATATGTTTATATGAATGTAAAATTTTGAATATATAATCACATTTGGATTAATATAAATTGATAAATATATATTAATGAAAATATATAAACATAGAAAATTCAAATCATAGTAATAATATGGATAATTATACATTGAATATATGAATAAAAAATTTTAAATGATTCAAAATTTAAATTTTTTATATATTCAACAAAAACATTAGATATTATATAAATAAAAAATAAGAATAAAAAAATACATGCAAATTATATGCAAATAAGTAAGAATAAGATTATATATGATTATATATTTTAAAAAATTCAAAAATTATAAAGATATTATATAAAAAATATAATGACTATATTGACATATTTTACATAATCCTCGTTAGCATAAAAATAGAATTTTAAATATATAATTAAATATTAAAAAATAACTTGGTAATTATATTTTAATAAAAATGAATAAATAAAAAAATTGGAATCTTGCAAATATATTTAATAAAAACATTATAATGATATAAATAGAAATTTGTAAAAGATTGAAAGAATTTGAATTTTTATGTCATTAAAAATTTTCATACAAAATATAATTATTGTCAATTTAACGATTATATAATGTAGAAATTTAAAAATATTAAATGCTTGAAAATTTACTAATACTCATAAAATATATGTCTAGTTAAAAGATTTTAACTATGCATCTTATGAATGTAGTAAAGTAAGTTCAAAGATTGAATTCTTGATATTTAAAATGTTAAATGTAATAATTTATATGAATATTTAAAAAATTCAACAATACAAATAATAATATACTTGAATAATTGTAGAATCAAATCGTAATATAAGTTTAAAATTATTATAAATATAGTTTTATAATAATTTTAAATAAAATTACATTTGCACTCTAAGCTTAGACTCGTTTAAAGGTTAGTTAATTTTTATAAGTTAACTAATCCTTGAATTATCCCACAAAATTAGACAATTTGAAATATATCATGCAGTTATTGTTAACAATTTATTTAGTTCTGATTTAACATTATAGAAATTTCTTGACATTTTCATTATTCTCCGAGTGTGAATTATACCGATATATAGTTTACATGCTTGGAGAATTATAGGAAGATGCTACTAAAATTTTTATATGTAAGAAATGATAAGCATGGTTGAATTGATATAATCATGACTACAGAAACATTTGAAATAGGATAAGGCTTTACCTTTTAAAATTAAAGTAATATAGTGGATTTAAAACACATAAGAAATATTAATCATAACATTCAATTCCATAAGAAGTTGCCTTCTTCTTGTTTAGTGAAATGATACCTATAGATGAAAGCTAAATAAATTCTACGAGATCACTTATTAGACAAGTATTAGAAGGGTGCATTAGCATTTATTTAGTAAGCTAAAAACTTTATTAATGAAAGAGTTTGCCAAGATGCCCATGTAAGAAGTGTATGAACCTATTATTTCAAAAATTGATAACGTTGGAGGCACGTATTATACATAATGAATTTCATCCATGATACATGAATTGGGTACATAATGGTAAAGTGGATAGTTCGATATCTGGGGGGATAACGGAGCATCTCCTGACAATAGAATGAGATGGTAGATATTATACATGATTTAATCAACTCTCATATAATAAAAGAAATAGTTCAAAATGATGGAGAAATGAATAAGAATACATCTAAGAGGAATATTAGATCAAATTATAGTGGTTGTGATGACCTTTTTGAACAAGTAAAAATAGAACTGTATCTAGGATGCATAATATTAGCCTTAAACTTTTTAATGAAACTCATGCATTTAAAGGTCCTATATAAGTGGACTAATAAGTCATTTGATACTTTTTTAAAGTTATTGAAAGAAGCCCTTTTAAAGTAATTGTCAAAATCACATTATAGTGTAAAGAATGACTCAATAAATTAAGGTTGGGATATGAGTCAATCCATGTGTGCAAGTATGACTATACATTTTTTTAGAAAAAACATATTGCAGAGGATAACTATCTCATCTATGGGGAAAGTTAATGAATAAATAAAAATATAAAAGGAAGAAAAGTACCTTAAAAAGTGTTTCGATATTTTTCACTAATTCCTTAACTGAAGCGATTGTATAGGTTAGGACATACTACAAAGGATATAATATGACATCATACAAAAAGGTCAATAGAGGATGAGGTTATACGACATCTTGTTGATGGAGAAGCTTGACAAGAATTCGATAGAAGACATCTTAATTTCTCTGTAAGCTTACAAAATATTAGGTTAAGCTTAAGTGCAGGCATATTTAATCTTTTTAGTAATAGGAACTTGTCCTATAGTATGTGACCACTGGTGATAACTACCTGTAACTTGCTACCATGGATTTGTATGAATTAGTCTTTTCTTCATGTTGACTCCATTAATACCGAGGCCACAGTTGTCATGCGAGGATATCAATGTCTTCTTAAGATCAATTGTAAAAGAGTTTAGTCATTTTTGGAAAAGGAGGTTGAAACTTATAATGCTAATATAAATATAATACTTAACATGCGGGTGGCATTATTATAGACTTAACATACTTAACAAGCAAGGATATCAATGTCTTCTTACGGCCGATTGTAAAAAAGTTGAGACATTTTTGGAAAAGGAGGTTGAGACTTAGGATGCTAATATAAATATGATACTTAACATGCGGGTAATATTATTGTGGACTATGAATAATTTTGCTACATGAAGTAGTCTTTCTAGATAAAGTGGTTAAGGCTATAAAACATGCCTTACATGCAATAACGACACTTCATCAATTCAAGTTAGAGGAAAATAGTCTCTATTAATACTGAGGCCATAGTCACCAAATAAGAATATCAATGTCTTCTTAAGATCAATTGTAGAAAATTTGAGACATCTTTAGGAGAGAATGGTTGAGATTTAATATGCTAATATAAATATGATATTCAACATATGGGTGGCATTATCATGGACAATGAATGATTTTTCTACACAAAGCTATCTTTTTAGGTGGAGCGGATAAGGTTATAAAGCATGCCCTACATACAATAATGATACTCCATCAATTTAAGTTAGGAGGAAAATAGCCTATGTTGGTTATTGTCGTTAGCTTCTAAGGAGTCATGCATAAAGAAACATGATAGAGTTTAATAGGAAGTCGAAGAGGAGAGCCCCTCCTCATCTTCTTACCAATAAAATTATCATAGACCAATTAAGTACAATAGCTTAGAGACTTCTTAGAAAACATACTTAGTTTGGCGGTCTAAAATAGAAGAAAGGTGCTAATGAACTTAATTAGAATAAGAAAAGCATGCTTTTTGACCATCCATATTGGCTGACAATAAACTTAAGGTATAATATTAATGTGATGCATGTTAAAAAGAATATGATAGTATTTTAGGTACATTGTTAGATATTGAGCATAAAACAAAATATATAAATAATGCAAGATAAAATCTAGTAAACACGAATATAAGGCCAGACCTATATCTATATAAAGAGAGGGGTTAGCTTTTCAAATCATATATTACATATGTGCTCAACCAGGACGAATGAAGATAGTTCTACTAATTTATAAGAAATATGAAATTTCCTAATAGGCCTGCTAGGAATCTCAAGAAGAATATGAATGGTCATGTTATAAAGTTGAAGGGGTTGAAATCACATGAGTGTTATCTTATCATGCAAAGATTGTTAGCACCTTTGATCTAAGTGTTTTTACTAAAGGAACTATTATGTTTGATTATTGAGTTGTTCAACTTTTCAACCAAATATGTGTTAGAACTTTTAACAAGAGGGATGTCTTACAAGCTAAGCAAAACATTGTCATCATTTTCTACAAGTTTGAAAGAATATGCCCTCTGACATTCTTTAACATAACAGTTCACCTAGTGATGCACTTGTCTAATGAAGCATTGCAAGGCGGTGCTATTTATTTTCAATGAATATACCTATACAATAGATACATTAAAAAAGTTAAAGAATTATGTTAAGAATTGTGCTCGACCTAAGGGTTCAATTATGGAAGGATATATTATTGATGAGGTATTAGTATTTTGTACCATGTACTAAAAGGAGTAAAAATTAGATTCAATTGGCTGATCAAAACTAAAACATAACATCCAAAGATGAGAAAAGGACATTGTTGATGTTTAGATCTCAATGTCAATCAATAGAAAAGAAGACCATTTCTTACTTTGACAGGAGAGATTGAGATGATACCATAGGGTACATCTTGAATAATTATACTAAGATAAAAAAAGTATCACCTATAAGTCTCTATAACTATTCATACTTTTGTCTCCAATTAATTATAATGAAATAAAACACATATGTTATGTAGTGAACATTGGTAAGAACTCAAATGAAGTAGTGCTGAAAACATTGATCAGTTACAAAGAACAAATTTTCTCATAATGTTTTACTCTAAAGTAAATACTTATTCTTTTTAATCATGTTATACTAATTATGTAAATATTATTCCTTACTTATACTTTTTTCCCAATTTAACTTTTGATGGAAATACTATTTTCACATATGTACTATTTACATATAAATAGTTCCTCAAAAACCACTGAAGAGTTATTATCATTAGCTTCCAATCCTATTTTTACTATTATGATATACTCAATATGTGTCGTAAATGGAGTGCATTTTATAAGTGAAACTCGGGATGCAAAACATAAAACACAAACTAGTGTCATTTTCATTCCAAGAACTGACAGTAACATATTTTATGATGTATTGGAGGACATAATAGAGTTAACTTATTTAAATATATATATTATGACTCTATCCAAATGTAAATAGTATGACACCAATCCAAGAAAGAAGAAACTTTGCATTGATAAAAATATTACAAGCATCTCTGTCACTAGACAATGGTACAAAGATGATAATTACACATTTATAACTTTAGCAAAACAAGTTTTCTACATCAAGGATCGTCTCAATGGATCAAATTGGAAGGTCCTGTATAATGTAGTGCATCGTGACATAAGGGATCTACTCGATAATGATGTCAATACATAAGACTTGCCATTTTTATAGGACATTAACTCCTGTAATTTCAACCTCATGGTTGACTTTGGAAATTTTCACTTAGTAAACTTAAGGGATCAGAAAAATGATCCTTCAATCATTTCATCTTCCAAGAGTACTAGTTTTTTCATAAAAGGAATTGATAACTTCATTAATGATGAAGATAGTTTGGAAGGTGAAATTATTAAAGATTATATAAAGAAGGGGCTTGTATAGTTTGATGATGATGGAGAAACTAATGAGTATAAGGATAAGCCTATTCTTTTATTGATAGTGACTCAAATTAGGGTTTAATATTTTTTTGCATTACAACTCATAATTGTATAAAAGCAATTATGTAATTCCATTATATGAATATAATAATTTATGTGTTGTCATCAATTAGTTCAGTTATGGACTTTTCTTTTAAATACTTATAAAATTTATATTTTCCTAGCTATGGATGATGTCCAGGCACGATATCATAGAGGTGACATGAGAGTGAAACCTTCACATCGGCTCACACATATTCCATCGCAGTATGAAGGATTAGATTTTTTTTTTCAATGTGTATACTTAAGTTGATTATTTATTACATGTAAATTCATGATACTAATATTTTCTTTTATCCATAAAGCTGCAACTCTAAGAAAAAAGGCTCAAATAGGTCTCTCAAGCTACATGAGAAAATGGAGAAGAAAGGGAGGAGATCAATGCCTGTATAGTTTGATGCGATTAATACATGGCATGTGGTTAGTAAGAATGCTAGCCATTTCCCCTATGATATAAGTAGCATCATTCGAGCCCACATATTGCCTAACTATAAATTATAAAGGTCGGTGCCTCAATAGTTGTGAGGCAGAGTCATGTAAGAGGTCTACGTAAGTATCGACCTCTTCTCTATCTTTATTATTTTATATTCGATATTGAAATTATTGGATATAGTACTCATAAATTTATTAAATATCTTATAATGTAGTCCTATTTTGAGTTTTAGGGTCTTTCTAAGCTTGAGTGGGAAAAAGTGACTTGTGGTTTGATGCGGACTACTACTAACCTTTACATCGACTGGAAATATAGGCTAAATAGACATTTTCTCTAGCATAGGGGTGACAAGGAGCAAAGGCTCAACTTGGACCATGCTAGGTACTTTGTGCCACCATATGTCTTGCCTCAAACCTAGTAAAGATGTGTAGGCTTCTTTAACAATGATCATTACAGTGTAAATATGATATTTAATAAATTTACATGATTATTTCATATGTATAAATTGTATTTCAATTATGACTCTTAAACATAATGATTTTATATGGTCATTTCTGAATTTATAGGAGAAATGCAAAGAATAAGATGAAGAAGGTGATAAATGATTAGCATAGATTGAAATCCATTGCCACACATCATTATAATAAAGTAATTCAACTTATCATTTATAATTTGAATGTATAATCTATTCGCCAAGTTAATAATTATGTTCATCTTTTTTTTTCTTTGGTGAAACATAAGCAAAGAAACAAGGATCCGAGTGAGCTACAGTCAATACTGGAGAATTTTAGAGACTGACACACATATAAGATAGAGGAATAGGTGTATCAGTAGTATGTAAGTTAACTGAACCCTACATTTTAATTATAAAAATTTTATGAACATATTATGTAATCCTTATAATTAATTTTTATTTTAATAAATTAAGACAAAGATGATTGAGCTGGTGACTCAGCATATGTAATACAGTATATTATCAACTAGCTCACCTAACACGCCTGTATAGATTAACAAGGTTGCCATCGTCGATGAAATGCTTAGCACTCGTTAAAGGTACAAGAAAGCAATTAGTCATGTACTTACTGATAGGGGTGCAAATGAGTTGAGCTACTCTTGAGCAACTCTAGATCGATTCATAAAAAGTTCGGTTCGAGTTCGAATTTTAACAAGTTAAGCCAAAATGAGTTTAACTCATTTAGCTCGTTTATTAAACGAGCTGAGCTTGAACTTTTTATTGCTCGACTTGAATTATTCACAAGTCTAAACGAGCTTAGTATAAAATATATTTTTATTTTTTATATTATATATAATGTAAATATAAAAAATTCACTAAGCTCTTTTAGGCCCATTTAAGCTTATATATTCTATATAATATAAATATAAAAAACTTACTGAATTCTTTTAGGCTTATTTAGGCTTGTATATTATATATAATGTAAATATAAAAACTCATTAAGTTTTTTTAGGCTCTTTTAAACTCGTATAAGTTCATTTAGAATCGTTTAAGCTCAAACATAACTTAAACTTGAGTTTGAATTCAAATATTTGGGTTCGATCAGAAATTTAGAATAAAAAATTTAAAACTTATTTAAACTCAAATAAGTTCAATTAAGCTTATGTTCGAATTGAGCTCGAATTCGAGCTCGACTTTTTCAAGCTTGATGAGTTCAAGCTCAAGCTTGAGTTCGAACTCGTTTAATATTGTTGAGTTAGAGCTTGGGCAAGTAGATGTTCGGCTCAACTCAACTCGACTCGTTTGCACTCTTACTTACTGGCTAGTCATTCCCTTCCCCCGATACCTCTAACCTAAAAGCAAGGTGATAATACTTTTCCTAGGTTATTGAGTTGCAGGAGCAGTTGTAGTAGAGTCAACAATTGATTTAGGAGCAGCTTACTTAGCAATAAAAGATGCAATAGTAGTGCGAAATTTACTTCACCAAGCTCACTTCCCTACTCAAATAAGAAAGGTTTACACTACTTACACCTCTTTTTGTAACTGCATAACTTAGGACGAGTAAATTCGTAACATCACCCTCAGCTTAGCCACCCTTTCCCACCTAGGCACTGCTTTCAATGTATTGTTCACGTCGTTAAAATAATAATGATGATGATAGCTCTAAGATGAATGATGATACATCTAAATACCTAAACTTCCCTTTCCTTTAGGTTTTTATCATGTATATATGATTTTTTATTTTTATGTATAGACATTTATATATTATAAATATTATGAGTATTCATTTTTTTATATGGATCATATTTTTTTATTACTAATACCGTTGGCGTATTTTATTTTAATATTTAAATTAGATAAAATTAAATTAAAAATGCTAAATTAATTTAATTTAATTTAAATTAAAAATATTAATATTTATGCTATTAAGTAGAATATATTAATTTAATTACATTTTTAACTTAATATAATTTATTTTAATAATTTAAAAAGTTTGTTTTATTTTATTTTATTTAAATTTTAATTTAATTATAAAAACTTTTTGTGATGACAAAGTTGTCATTATATGCAAAAATAATAATTTTAAATTTAAATTTTCTTAACTTTTCATAACAATATTGTCATAACTAAATATAAAATTTTAATTTTTATATTTTTATTTTAAACATATGTTGACAACACAATTGTCACTATATAGTAAAATTAAAAAAATATTTAAGTTTTAAAAATAATTTCAACGATGATAATGTCATCATTAAAAAGTAAAATTAATATTTTTATATTTTTTAGTTTAAATATACAGTGACAATTTTATTATTGTTATAAAGTTAAATTCAGAAATTTTTAAATTTTAAAAATTTCTTAGCAATAATTTTGCCATCTTAGAAATTCTAGTTTTTATCGATGGCAACATTATCGTTGATATTAGTCTCAACACTAACTAATTTTTTCAATAATATTTTTTTAATGAATTTCATACTCAGCGACAATTGAGATATCTATATTAATGATAATTGTTGTAACCAAAAGCTTAATTTTTTGTAGCGTAAATATATACTTGATAATTAGTTCTTCCACTAAGAGTCAAAGAGTGGTCTGTGAGAGAAATTTTTTATAATATAAGAAAAAAAAACATAATAATGAATGAGTTCTTTCCTAGTATCGTTGTATGTACTAGTCTTTCACCCCGTGCTATGCACGGGGCTAGAATTTGAAAATTATAATTATATGTTTAAAAATAAAATTAATTTATTATAAATAAATATATTAATATATGCTCATTTTTTAATTTATACTTTATTTTAAAAAATAAAATATAATAAGTAATTATATTATTTATTTTACATGCAATTTTATATTATATTTTCTTGAATTAGAAAAGTTTATATATAATAAATAATGATATTATTTGTTACAATTCTAATTTTATTGTAAAAATAAATTTATATATTATTTTAAATAAAATTAATTTATCATGAATAAATACTTTAATACATGTTTACTTTCAATCATTAGTTTTAAAATAAAGACAACGTAAGATACGAACTCTATTTATGCCTTGCCTTACCTTACACCATTGCCTATTTAAAATGTTGAAGTACTTATCTAGAATTTCATTAAAAATAGCTTGCTATGAATGTAAATTAAATCAAATAAATTTTGTTAAAAAATAACAATTTTTTAAAATAGCGGAAGAAAATTATTTATACAATAAGATATAAATAATAAATAATAAACAAAATAATTAACTACATCTAAGAGTATTTAAAAACTAATTTCATGTAAATGAAAATTATTTTTTACTTCAAATACCTAAAAAAAATATGAATTATGGATATCCTAATTAGCGGAGATTTTTTATCAAGAAAATGATGAATTATAGAACTTTTTGACATAAAACTCAAGAAAATTATTGAGTCTGAATAGGAATTATTACTTTTAATAATTAAACACAAATATATTTACATATTATAATTTTGTTAAATTTTAATTTATGTTTTTTGGAGTAATAGTATAGATGATAATTTACTTAATATATTTTTGAAGTTAAGAATTCAAATTTTAGACATAATGACAATACTTAATTTAAAGATAGGTTATAAAATTGATAAATTCATTTTTGCTTCTATTCTATAGATTGTTGATACATACACTGTAACTATTTTCTTCAAGCTTTTAAATATTTTCTTTATTCTTAAGCTACTGGTTATTAAATTCATGAATATGTACAATAATAGAATAAGATAACCATAGTACCATCTTTTTTTTACCAAAAGAGAAGACATAAGCATAAAAAATATTTTTTATTCTTAATATATTTGTAAAATTAATAATTCAAATTTCAGACATGATGATACTACTTATTCGCTACAAAATTGATAAATTCATTTTTACTTCTATTCTATAGATTGTTGATACATACACTACAACTATTTTTTTCAAGCTTTTTCAGTATTTTTTTTTATTCGTGGGCTACTGGTTAGTAAATTCATGATTATGTATAATAATAGAATAATATACCCATAGTACCATTTCTTTTTACCAAAAGAGAAGACGTAAACATAAAAAAATATTTTTTATAATAACCAAATTATACTATTAAATTTTGTAAACTTATTTGTTATATAATATGACATGCAATAACATGTGTCTAGAAAAAATTCAAAATTACAAATAGTTATCATTATGTTGTTTAATAAATTTTTATGTTGAACATTTATTTATCAATTATGAAATAGCCCTCTTACTTAATACTCGTACTTGTTTAAGTGTATACATTCACAGCATACTAATCTTTGGTATCCGAAAGAATATAAAAAAATAATTTCAATTAAAAGAGGTAAGATTAAAATAATTTAAACATTACCAAATATATAATAAATAATAATTTCAAACTTTATAAGAAAAATTTATTAGAGATAGCATTTTTTCTACTCTAAATGATTTATTTTAGGTTAAATTACTTTCTTACTCCTTGTAGTTTTACTCTATTTCTAATTTGAGTTTGAAAGTTGTTTTTAATTTTCAAATAATTTTATTAAAAAAATAATAATATGTCATTAGTTAATTTAATTAATAGCTTTTGTGTTTAATTTTTAAATAATTTAAATTATTTTTATGATACAAATGAAATATATTATGCTATATCTATATTATTTAGTGATATTAGTATCCAAATTGTAAATAATAGGAGTAATCATAAAAAATATGCAATGGAGAGAATTACAAAAAAAGAAAAACAACGCATGAACTTAAGAATAGGACATACAATTAATCAATTCAAATAAATAAAATATTTAAATTATTTAAAATCATTTTATAATATAAATAACATAAATAGTGGTATATTTATACTATTTAGCAATACTTACATCTAAATTATAAGTAATAGAAGTGATCATAAAAAAAGGAAAACACACAATGGTGATTAAAAGAATGAAAAAAAAAAAGTCCTTTAGTGGTGCAATGGTATTTGATATTGATTTAGAAATTTCACTTTGCATTATATTTAAGGTTTGAACTTAAGATCTTGGCAAAAATTAAAAAGAAAAAATATTTGAGTTATGAAATAATAAGAGTTAAAAATAAAATATATTGTTAAGTAATTAATTGATATCAAGAAACTATTAAAAAAATCTAAATAAATAAATTTAATTTTAATATTTAAACAATATGAGTAGATATGAAAAAGGAAAAAATATGCAATGGTGTAAGCAAAAAAAAATAATGTGGAAGTTATAAAGTATAAAAGTTAAAAATTGAATATATTATTGAGTAATTCAATTAAATTAAAATTTTAATTTATTTTAAATATTTTTATATAGGATTAAAATATATCATTTTATAAGTATATTACTTAGTAAAATTAATATTTGAGTTGTAAATAATAGGTATGGATATAAAAAAATATGCAATAGAGTAAATAAAAATAAGAAAAATAATATGAGAAAAACATATAATAAAATAGATAAAATGAAATGAAATAATATCATCACCTTAGTGATATAATGACATTCAATGTTGCCTTGAGAGTTTTACTCTATTTAGGATTCAAATCCAAAACTTTGCATATGTACATTAAGTTTATTACCACTCGAACTATTATATAATAAATAAATAAATAAAGTGAAATAATGCATGCATCATAAAGTTTTAACAAAATTTTAATTTATTTATATTTAGATTTATTTGAAAATAGTATTTTAAAATTGATATCATGAATATATTGATAAATTTTAAATAAATAAATTTAATTTTAATTATTGAATATTTTTTAAAAATAATAGATATAATTAATTATTTCTATTAATACTTTTATGTCAAATTTTAAACATATTTAATATATCATTATAATAAAATAAAATATATTATATTATATTAATACTATTTAATAATATTAAAATTTGAATGACAAACAATATATATAAATATGAAAAAAAAATACAATTGAGGAAATAAAAAAAGAGAAATAATACATGATTTATATAATCATAAGAGTTAAAAATAAAATATAATTAATAACTAATTAGATTTTTAATTTATTTAAAATATATTATATTATATTATATTATATTATATTATATTATATTTATACTATTGAATAGTGACAATAACGTTTAAGTTGTAAACAATAAGTGTACATAACAAAAAAAGGAAGATATAAGAAAAAATGTATTAACTGCTAAATAATAAAATTTAAAAGTAGATTAGTTAAATAATTAGATTAAATTAAAATCATAGTTTATTTAAATATTGAATAATAAAAATTAAATATATCATAATATATATTATTTAATAATATTTTTGTATGGATAGTAAATAATAAAAATTTATTAAAAATACAATAATATAAAAAATAATACTTAAATTATAAAGTACCGT
This sequence comes from Sindora glabra, assembly GCA_020226215.1. Classification (NCBI taxonomy): domain Eukaryota; kingdom Viridiplantae; phylum Streptophyta; class Magnoliopsida; order Fabales; family Fabaceae; genus Sindora; species Sindora glabra. The sequence continues at coordinate 3,049,462 of CM035226.1, read as the reverse complement.
AAGAGTTAAATATTAAAAAAAATTATATGAAGAGATAAAGAAAAAAAAAAGAGAGAGGAATGTTCACAGTAAAAAATGAATAAAAAATGGAACCGGAGGTTGTTTCCGACATACGCGTGGTATTGTCAGAAATGGAGTACAAATCGTATATAGTAAGTGTGTGTCTCTATCCTATTATTGTCAATCATATTCTGAAGTCGGAAGGGATAGAGTGTCAGATAGCACGATAAGAGGACAAGCAAAAGGGGGCCCGCTTAATTTAAGGTTGTGGATCCCTCAGCAACAAAATCCTGCCCCAGCCTCTGCAATTGTCATCATCACCATGATCGTCACGGGGCCCCCTCCCTCTCTCAGGGATCATGCCTCGTCTTCCCATGTGGCCAACCCCAGTTGCTGGAAAATTTTTATGTTACTTTGTGCATATCTTATTTTGAGGGATAAAAACAAAAAATAAAATAAGGTGTGCTCTACTTCACTTCATTTTTTTTCTTTATATTTCTTTTTTGAAGTTCTGGAATAAGATACTGTATTTTACTTGAAAAATAATAAAATATTTTCTCAATTGCTGAGGTGTCACATCCATGATTTTGTTGTTAAAATTTTCTCTTCTTTCCTCCTATTTTCCTTCCAACATGCATCTCATCATAATACCTTAAAGATTGAATGCAAGATTCACTTACATATTTAAGAATTCACTTACAGGCAGAGATAGAATAAAACAGAATCGTCCCAAAAGTAGACAGCTTAAAGGTTATAGCTTCTTGGTACGATAAAATATCAAATTAATATTTTTTATAAAATTTATTTTTGTTTTACCGTCTTTTGAAAATTTATTATCAAATTACACACGTAGACAGGAGGCACTATTTGGTATGGCGCCACATGGGCAGAGACGCCATCCAAAATGGCGCCTTTGGGATTTTGAGGGCGCCATTCAAAGTGACACCTTCGGTCCATTTATTCCACTTTTCCCTTTTAAAAATAATTAATTTTGATATCATTTAAAAATAAAAATTATAAAAATAAATAATATATGATTGTAACTGAAAATAAATTCCTCATTTTATAATTATATTTGATGTCATATAAAAAAATATTAACTCCACTTTGATATCTAATACATAAATTTATTATAGGAATTAAATAAGAAAGTAGCTAATGATAATAATATAATGAATAGAAATAATAAATATTTAGTAAATAATTAAATATTATTTTAAAAATATAGGATCAATAAAGAATAATTACATGATTTATATTAATGTCTCTCAAAATTTGATGTAATGACACTTAATTTTTATCAATTTTTGAAATTATAAACTTCCCACGCTTGGAATTATATTATTACAAGTAATTATTTAATATGTTATTACACATAAGTAAATTTATTGAATTATTCAGTAATATTCTTTATATACGAAGTTGAAAATTGTTAAAAATGAAAAGAAATATAATGTAATAAATATATTTTTCTTATTTTATATTTATTCCAATAATATTCTTGTCACTTTGTATTTATCTCAATAAAAAAAATTTTATTTTGTAACAGAGTAAATGCGAACTGACGAGGTTGAAGATAGCTGAAAATTTTAAAAGATGTGATTATTTCGTTTCAATAATCTTTTCATTTTGTAATGAAATCAAAATTGTACATTGAATTAGTTATTTTTTATTTCGTCAGAATGATAAAATATTTTGGCAATGAGAGGGAAAAGTACCGATTAATTATTTTTTAAGAAACTCTTATTCGTTTCATCGTTCCTTCGAAACATTTTATTGAAATAAGCACAGAAGATACGCATACGATGGAGAGACGCCAAATGGCGTGTAGAGGTACAGTAGACGAAATGGTGTCGTTCGCGCTGAAGGGAAGGGACGACAGACAATTTGGCACCTTTGGCCTATGGCACCCTCGCTCCTCATTTCTAAGTTAATTAGCCGATGACTGTGTCGACTGTGCACCCAAGAGACTTGTATTTTTGTGAAAGTATCATAATTAATATTATTTATTTACTTTTACACGGTAAATAAAAAAAGAGTAGATAGGTTAAAATACCAAAATACGTTTATTTCATAAACTATTTTTCACTTTACCGCAGTTTCGGAACTATTTACCAAAATACGCAGGGCGCCAGACTGTTTGGCATCATCGCCCGCGCTGAAGGCGCCATTCAACATGGCGCTTGGCGCCTTCGCTGCAGCGAATTTCACTGCGCGGGCTGGGAGGCGCCATTTCGCTTGGCACCTCCCCAGCAAACTTAAGTTTATAACTTAGGGGGCTGGGAGGCGCCAAGTGAAATGGCGCCTCCACAGCCCCATTTTATAAATTAATTAAATTTTATAAATTTATATATTTATTTATATAATTTTGATTTCATATTTATTTATACAATTTAATTAAATTTTATAAATTTATATATTTATATAATTTTAATTTTGAAAAAAATTTATATACTTTAAAATTTATATATAAAAAAATTACTTTATTAATAATTTGAAAAGATAGTAATCCTTATATAAAAAATTTATATATTTTAAAATTTATATAAATAAATTTGTATATAATAATTTATTTATGAATTTATTTACAATTTTTTTATATAAATTTATTTGCAAATATATTTTAAAATTTGTATAATTTTATTATAAATAATAATGAAATAAAAATTATATAAATAAATATATAAATTTATAAAATATAATTAATTTATAAAATGGGGCTGTGGAGGCGCCATTTCACTTTGTGCCTCCCAGCCCCCTAAGTTGTAAACTTAAGTTTGCTGGGGAGGTGCCAAGCGAAATGGCGCCTCCCAGCCCGCGTAGTGAAATTCGCTGCAGCGAAGCGAAGGCGTCATGTTGAATGGCGCCTTCAGCGCGGGCGATGACATCAAACAGTCTGGCGCCCTGCGTATTTTGGTAAATAGTTCTGAAACTGCGGTAAAGCAAAAAATAATTTATGAAATAAACGTATTTTGGTATTTTAACTGAGTAGATAATTATAACAGTTGTGAAAGTATGATAATTAATAATATTAGTTATTATATTTGGGAGATGTCCTTGTCATCATTTTTTACAAAAAAATCAAATATTGCAATGATTTTGAAATTTATTATTATTTGTAATTGTTCCTACGAAAGCAATTAAAAATGTCGTAGTAACTAAAATCATCCTAAATGTTAATGTTTGGCAATAAAGTAGTAAAATCATCCTAAATGTTGATGTCTGGCATTAAAGTAGTAAGAAAAATGTACATAAATACACAAAAAAACATAGAAAAGAAAGCTAATGTCTACGTAAGTGATGTCCAGTCCCACATCCAGGATCGGTAATGTGGCGGCCATATCTACTAACCCTCTGCGCAGGCTCGGGAGTCACATCCCCGGTGTCTGTGTCTGCTCTACCTCCAGCTCCCGCTCTGCCTTTACCCCTGGCTCCCGCTCTGCCTCCACCTCTACCTCTATCTACAAGCTCTGAGTCATCTGTCATCATGCCACCGTGTGCTAATCCCTGATCCTGAGTATGCCAATCAAATACAGGACGATATGGCTGCGATGGACCAGCATCATCGGAAGGAAAGGCATAGAATGCAAATGAAACTCCGGGTACGTGTGGAAATGCCTGGAATGAGGATGGAACACCAGGAGGGAGCTGGTACATCTGTGATGACGACGGCCCATATAGTGCGGCCGGGAACATGGTGGAGGATGGAGGATCATCAGGTGTAGTAGGGTACACATGAGATGGGGCAGTAACATCAAGCATCATCGTCATAGTCTCCTGGGCAGTCGAAGGTGGAATCTGCTGTACTGTCGAAGCGGACGGAATATCAGCCTGCGACGTATGCCGTGGAGCAGAGCGACGTCGTCGGCGAGAGCGAGGCTGATCATGGTCGCCCTCCGCAGGGTCTGGGATATGATGGGCCTGGGGAGCTGGCTTCGCATGTGAGTCAATAATCACATGATCAACCTGCTGAATTGCATGAAGGATGGACTCCGTCGCTGATCTAAGCGCATTGAAGGTGAACACAGCCTGCCCCTCAGGGGTAGTGAAGTCCTGTAGTGAGGAAACCTCATCTACCTGTGCGAATTTTTAACATTAAAGTTAGTTATAATACAAATGCATTTAAAGAAAATCAGATACAAAAAACTAGCACGCAATACTACCACAAGGTCTAGCGCTCCCCCGACAGGTGTAATACATTGCCTGGTAACCCGTCTATATCATGACATGTAATCGGAACGTGGTCACAGAACTAGGCGTGTCGTCGGCTCGGCGGTAACGCACAAGTCTCGGCGGATATCCCAAAGTGCAATATACGGCTGATGGCGGATGTGCCACTCCTCGTCATGCCGACCGGACAAGTGAAGGCAGTGGACCTCCGCCACCTATTTCGGTGGCTCTGGAATAGCCTGGCGTAGTCCAAACTACCGCAACACCCTATCAGGCTGGTGCCACTCGACAATCTGAAAGTGAATGAGCGGCACCACTGCTGTCCACGTATCACTCCCGTCAAAGCAGTACTGAGGCAGTGATGCGGTGACCTCCTCAGTGTACGGGATCCAGGCGATCTGCAGTTGCAAATTTAGGTTGTCATTTAATTACGACAATGGAATGGACAAAGCCCTAAAATAAAGAAATTCATTATCCCCTACATACCTGGTCAAGTCGAAGACGGTCCAGTACGTATCTGTAATGGGGTAGGCTGTGTGCCGGACTATCCTGGAATGTCTTCTGATAATGCCACCTGCCAGGTTCAATAATAAAGTTAAACAACTTCGTAGTAAACTTAATTATAAGTGAAAGTTGAAAAAATTTTCTAACCTGCGCGCTAAGGGGCCAATCCCTGCATCCCCCTCTGGGATGTCTAAAACCGCTATCGCGGGGGCGATAGTGGGAAATTTATCCCAAGCCCAGAGCTGCAGTAGTAGGCAACAACCTCCAATCTCCTTGTAATCCGGAGCGGTGGCCTTGCAGAGCTCTCTGTACAGGTAGGCCAGGCAAGCAGACCCCCAACTGTACGTCCCAGCCTCATGTAAGTGTTCGATCAAGGGTAAGTGCATGAGGTGGACATATGTGCCGGAATGGTCTGGAAATAACGTCCCACCAATGAGTCATAAAATGTAAGCTCGGGCGAATCTCTGCACTGTCACCTCATCCGCATCATCTGGAAGATGAGTGAAATGCCTCTCCAACCAAGTCATCCTCAGTCGCCCCTCTCGGATGACATTCTCATCCACCGGTAACTGGAGTCCCAAGTACTCCTCTATCAGGGCTCCCCATCCCCACACAGTGGGCCCCATCACTACTCGACCATCAATGGGTAGGCCGAGCTGAAAAGCAACATCCTGCAGGGTAATAGTCGTCTCTCCCTGCGGCATGTGAAAGGTGTGCGTCTCCGGCCTCCACCTCTCTACAAAAGCACTGATCAGCTGATGGTCGATCGACACAAACTCGCACATCGCCAAGCCGTAAAAACCTGCCTCTCGTAGAAAGGGGACAATCAACTCTGGCGGCTGCTGGTGATGGTAGTGATGAGCTCGTCGAATCCTAAGCACACAGTCAGGCTGCAAAAGAAAAAATAGCACCAATTATCACGTCTGATGATTCAGAAAAAGTTCATACTCAGATTAATTAAGGTATAACTATTTCCATACATGGCCTGCCCAAATCGACTGGGATATGTGTGAGGCCTGAGCGGTCAGCAGCGAAGGATCCCGTGGTCCAAGATCAACGCGTCGGGATGTGGATGCCATCTGACACGACAAGCATTGCATTAGAATGAAACTTAAACACACACTAACTTAATGATGTTGTCCAATTTAAGTACAGATAATATATCTTAAATTTAAGGTGCAATGTATATAAATAATATTATAAAATATAAATAATAAAAAAGCTCACATTACTAGTAATGGGGTAACATATATATACATAATGATGTGCAATTTTACAACCGTAAAAAAAAATACAGTGTGCGACCATTACACTTATGATATTAGTTAACATACTTTGAAGCATACATGCAAAAGTAAATAATAAAAATCAAGGTGTAGAAGGGCCTTCCTCCCCATGTAGCAGTGGGCAGCGCCTACGATTGTGTCCTTCCATCTTACAATGACCGCATTTTTGCTTTACACCACTCTCCTGAGGCCAATCCATCCCATTTCTGATCCGGGTCGACTTTGGTCGTCCCCTTGCACGTAATCTTCCATAATTTGGAACTAGCAGAGGAAATAGTAGTAGGTTATTCCATTGCGATCACTCCCCGATAGGCCACCACTCAGATTTGTAGCAATTCAGTAGTGTGTCAAGTCTGTATACAGCATCGACATATGGTTCCCAGGATATGTTGATTGAGGCACAAGCAGCAATAATATAAGCACAAGGATACCTATATGCTTGGAAATGTCCACATTCACATTGCCCTTTGTCTAATAACACTTGGACAACCTTTCCACATGACTCCCTGGCCATATCAGGGCCCTCTACCACCTCAAACCTAGTCCCTTGTCTATTATAAGCACGAACATAGTAAGAAGAAGCACGTGACTGGATAGTCGCAAGCTCCTGTCTAAATCTGCTTGCGTATCTGTGACCTTGTTGTAGGTCAGCGTGCGCTTCTTTTGCCCTTTCCACAAAGTACTTGACACATCTATAGTATGTTTGTTGGACAAGGCCTGTGATTGGCAGCTTCCTCAATCCTTTGAAGAGGCCATTGATGCACTCTACAATGTTAGTTGTCATATGACCATATCTTCTGCCTTCGTCATAAGCAAGCATCCACTTCTCATTCGGAATAGCGGTTAACTTCTTGTGGATCTCCTCATTGAGTCTGCTAAGATTGTCCAATCTCTCCATGGCCTTTTCCCAACTGGGCTCATACGCTGAACAGAAGGAGACAAATACGTTAACCGCGTTGAACTACCAGGTGCACAAACTTATAGATGAAAGGTTCAACAAAGAAATTATGCTATAACACATACTAATCTTAAGGATAGCTTTCCTCACATTGTCATCCCTGCACTTCTTGCGAACGTTGCTGGCGATATGTCTGATACAATACCGGTGATAAGCACATGGAGGCTGCCACCCCAGGCCTTCGGTGACTACAGCATCTTTTATAGCTCGGTGTATAGCTCGGTGCCGATCTGATATCAAGCATATTCCTTGCTTGTTCGTGACATTTACCCGCAGTAATGCTAAAAACTAACTCAAGTTTTCATAATTCTCCCTGTCAACAATGGCAAAGGCAAGAGGAACGGGGCATTTGTTACCGTCCTGGGTCGCAGCAATCAGTAGCACGCCCCTGAACTTGCCATACAGATGCGTGCCATCAACTTGTATGAATTGCTTGCAGTATGGAAATGCGGCAATGCATGGTTTGAAAGCCCAGAAAACTCGGTTGAAAACATGTTTCTGCGGATCGACACGATTGTCAACTGTGACAAATTCTTGGGACTCCAACTTGAACAGCGCCTGGTCACAATAGCCTAAAATGTCCAGCCATTTGGGGAGCACTTCATAAGATTTATCCCAATCACCGTACACCTTGACAATTGCCTTTTGTTTCGCCTTCCATGCTTTCCTGTATAAAATCTTGTACCCGTACATGCCTTCCACCCTCTCTTGTATAAGCGAGATTGGAACATCTTGCTTCATTTTAATCATCTCCAGTATCAGGGAACTGATGTACTCGGAGTCCAGAGACTTGTGGTCCTGTGTCAAACTGGCATTAACACATGTGTGGGGCCCTGAAAATCTAGTTATGGTCCAGGTGTTACAGTTCTTCAGTTTCGCCGCTCTGAGGTGGAAATTGCATTGGTCCCCAAATTTATCACACTTCACGCTTAATTTTCTGGTATCCGACTCCTCCACGTAATAACTGTGGTGCCTTCTGATGTGGTAATGCTTGGTTGCAGCAATTAAAGCCTCCTTGCAATCGAACTCTTGCCCAACCTGTAAGTCCTCCATGTCGTAATCATAGGTTGGTTTCATTATTTCCGGAAATTCATTTGGATTCCATACGGCATCCCAATCAATGTAAGAGAAGACAGCAGCTTGGGGGACACCATATGATGTTTATGCAGCATTACCACTCCTCACACACCACGTGGGTACACTGCCACCATGTGTAGTCGCACGTTCTTCGTCATCAGTGTCACGATCGTCACCGCTACTGCAGGACACCTCATCGTCTTCAAAGCCAGACTCTAGGTGGGCATCCATTAATACGGGAGCGATAGATTCCTCCTGTACGACCAGTAAGGCACTTGATGAACCTATCAAGGTATGTGGTGCATTTACTGGGAAAACATCTGCAACAGATGAGTCCAACGCAGGAGTATGACCATCAGAAATGTGAAACTCAAATCCACCTGTGTAAGGAGGGCCTTCCTGCACCATCGAACAACCAGTGTTGACATAAGCCGCTGGATCTACGGGTGGTGCAGTTCCTGGAACTCTTTCATCAAAACCAAGGTTGGCAGCGCGCAATTCGGATGTGATCGCGTCCACGTACAATTCCATGGCTGTCATCATCGGATGTTGTTCGTAGCTTGCTATCGCACATGCCAAGTCTTCATCATCGTCCAATTCGTAAGCCATGTACTGAGCCTCTGTTTGATGCTGTGGAAACCTGTAAACAATCTTCCCCACAGCCTGATCTTCGTGAAGCTTTAGTCGGGCATGAATTCTCTCCCGCAAAACATCGATAGTGCTGCATCCTCTTAATTTCAATGCCTTTGGGGGAGGTCCATCGTACATTATCCCCATTGATCCCTCAACAATTGTACCGTTTGAATATATAAACGCAATTAAACTTTTCTTCATCTTCTTACTTTTAGCTGCACAATACTCACTGCACCCGCACAACTGACAGATAGTCTCATATACAAATTTTGTTCTCGTAAATGAGTATACTAGTATTTAATACTATAATTAAAAATGAACGCAATGTATTACTATTTTGCAAGGTATTTTGTTAATTCTACGTAATAATAGGATTATTTTTTCTAGCAAGCTAATGTTATTTCTTTTCCAAAACTAATATAAAATTAGGTTCAATAATTTTATCTATGGTTTTGTTTATCTCTTTCTATTAGCATTTTTCTTAGTGATTTTGCACAAATTATACTAATTAAATTAGTTAGCCAATCAAATACACTATCTTTCTTATTTTTATGGCTTTTTTTCACCGTTCACACCTACTACCAAATAGCAACCAAAATTATGTACACATGATTACTGCCAATACCTCCATATATATTTAAATTCTTCCTAAATAAACCAAGGATACCTATATTTTTTTCAGGTACGTTTACTATTCTTCCATTTAGAATATCTACTATTTAAATGCAAAAAAGTCCAAATTTGCAATAATAATATCCTACTTTCTTAAGGCTTTTGGTTAAATTCACATTTCCCAGGATCTTTTTTAGTACCTCTCTTATGATATATTAAGATTTCACATGAAAAAGTTCTCTAAATATAGCTTTCACCTAGGTCGTAAGACCTATATTACGACATCCTTCTTTATCTCGTTTGTTATTCTTTTAATAGCACAACCTATCACATTACATATAAAGTCCTACAAAATTTTCATAAATCATAACTTCATATCTTAAATCATAATTTCACATCATAAATCATAACAATCAATATAAAATAAATAAATCTATATTATTAACATCATAATATTCTAAATAAATTTCTCTACTGATTTAAAAAATATTTTCACTATAACTATATAAAAATTATAGTATAAGCATAAAATTCTTAAAAATACTAACCGGTAAGTATTCGGAGAAGTAAATAGAAAAAAACCTCTGCATGAAAGAAAAATTTGTTAGATAATTTAATAACTTCAATCTCTAAGTAAAAGTTATTAGATATTATTATATCATTTAAAAAATTATGCAACAATCACGCTAAATTAAATATATTCTGTAAGATAATATATTAAAGGAATAAAAATAACAATATATATAAAATTTTATTGATGTATATTCAATTTAAAATATATTATTCAAATTTTTATATCAAGAAAATATTAATGAATTTTAAAAGATAATTAATTTTTATTCTTAACTCATCTCATTAAAACTAAAATATATAGTTAGTTATTTCAATCAACGTTTTCCATAACATGAATTTTTCAAAAAAACATATTTGATCATTAAAAATAATTTTATGTCAAAAATATGATATTAATTTTAATTAATATTATTCAACATATTCCATTTCAACTTTTAATACAATGATTGAAGAAATAAAGAAGAAAATCATCTACAAGGTACATGAAATGAAAAATAAAGATATTTATATAAATAATAGTATATATAAATTTCATAAATAGTATATTTTAAATTTTAAATATACTATTTAAAAATTATCATTAACAAAAATTTAAAGATATTTATACAAATAATATTTAATTCAATCACTAACTTTTTTCTATAGATTATAATATGAAATTATTTATTTTTGTTAAAAAAAAGTATATTAAAGCTTCAATTCACTTAAAATATTGTCATAAATTATAAAATATAATTAATGATTGTAAAAAAAATATTGTTAATAACATGTTAGTTTTCTAAAAAATATAATATGTTCAAGTTTCAATTTTTTCTAAATCCTAGATCATCACTTCACATTATAAGTCATAATAATCAAAATAAATTAAAAATTATAATATAAATGTAAAAAATCTACAAATACTAACCAGTAAAAATCATAAACTATCACAGACCACATATATTTATATAAATTTTTTCTAAATCCTAGATCATCATTTCCCATCATAAATCATAATAATCAACATGAAATATAAATTATAATATACATACAAAAATTATAAAAATACTAACCAATCAAAAATATAAACTATCACATATCATATAAATTTGTATAAATCTTTTCTAAATCCTAGATCACCATTTCACATCATAAATCATAATAATTAACATAAAATAAATATTATAATATAAATACAAAAATTATCAAAAATTAAGCAAATAAAATTTATAAATTATAACAGAAATTTCTTTCTAACTCCTAAATCATCATTTCATGTCATAAATCATAATAATTAATTTTAAAAAAATATAACATAATAACAAAAATTATAAATATACTAACCAAATAAGAATTGATTGGGATCAGATTTGCTCCAAAGCAAAAAATGCTTTTGAATAAAATGCACAAAATAAAGAACGGATGATGATTTATGAACTAACCGCGGTTGCAAGTTTTGCAAACAAGAAAGAAAAGTAGAGCGCCTGCAAAATGGTTTCTCGTGAGAGGATTTGAGTGAAGAGAGGCGGCTGCAAAATTGTTTCTGGGTGAGAGGGGGAGGACGAAGGGGTATAAATAGGGGGGAGGCGCCTGATCAAATGGCGCCTCCCAAATTCAAAATTCGAACTTGGTGCCCAGGGCGCCTTTTCAAATGGCGCCTTCCATATGGAGAGCGCCAGTTTGAATGGCACCTCCCGCATGGAGGGTGCCACCTTTTCAAATGGCGCCTTCCATACGGAGGGCGCCAGTTTGAATGGCGCCTCCCGCATGGAGGGCGCCACCTCAAAAGGCGCCTCCAAGGGGGAGGGCGCCATTTTGAATGGCGCCTCCAACCCCCTTCGGGCGCCATTTTGAATGGCGCCCTGCGTATTTTGGTAAAATATTTCTGAACTACCGTAAAACAGTAAATTATTTTAAAAATTTGCATAATTCGGTATTTTACCCTTCTTGGTATCATGCACTCAGGGACGAGCAATAAAAGGGGCGGGGACCACTCATGCCGTTTGTCTTGCTCCCATCGCATTTTGGCAGAGTGAGTTTCTAGTTGTGCCCGTCCCACGACACCCAACTTTACAAATTGCCCCTTCGCAACAACATCCTGCCCCTAACGTGGAACTAATTCTTGCCACATCTTATCTTAGTTTTTGTAGATTTGTTGAGATAAATAAACCTAATATTTGTGAATCCCTTGACACATATATGGGATAAAGGAACAACAAATCATTTTAAAATGATCGAAACCACACCAGGAAAGAATTAATATGGCATGATAATCTTCATTTTTTTTAACTTAATTAATATTTAAGTAAGATAATATTTTTATTAATTTTAATTTTAATTATTTTTTAGTTTCTAAATTTAATCTTAAGTATTTATATTATAATCAATAATTAGATTATTTTCTTTGTTTAAAAATTGAGATTTTGATTGATTTTTAAATTATTTATGAATATAATAATAATTTTAATTTTAATTATTCAATAATGTTAATTTTAAAAGAGAAGTAAAAGATCCTTTTTTTTAAATTATTCTAAGGTTAATCTGATTTAATGAATTATTTTTGAAACAAATATAGACACAGAACATTTTATGTTAAGTGTGTACTTACATATACTTCAGTTTTATGCACGGAAGAATATATGCAAATAAAATTAATTATGAAATGGGATTTCTAGTTGTGCACGTGACGCTGCCTAACAGAATGCCTTCACAATAATACCCTGCCCGAACCTGGAACTATTTTTCTAGTCGTGCTCGTGAACAGAGTGTCCCTTGACAACAATATCCTGCCCTAACCTGGTACTAATTATTGCACAGAGGTGCCTTCTACGGTTCAATTGGCAATGCATTTGTCACGTGCATATTGTGCATATTCCACATGCCCACGATGTTAATCAAGTAATATTTTGATATGACCCACTAGTAGTCGCGAATTTATAATTTTGCCCCAAGTGCCATGCAACACATGCAAATAAGTTTGTTTGAGTTCGGGGAACACAATTTTACGCTAGAAATTATTTGGATAAAAATAATTAATTAAATTATAGTATTAATTACATTAATATACATTGATACTTGTTTATATTTTTTATATTGTTCATTAATTATATGTGTTATTTTTTATAATATTTTTTGAATTTTAAAATAATGAATAACTTTTTTAAATGCAATATATTGAAGTGTAATACTACCATTGTAGGTAATTCATTATCTAATGCTTGTTTTTACAAAATAATTATTCATTAATCGAGTTTAATGATTCTGATTTATTAAAAATTATATTTAGAAGATATTTGACAAATAACTTTTTGATTAATTTTTATTTAATTTGACTATTTTTAGTTATTTGACTAAGTCAATTAATTGATTTGAATGTTTAATAAATAGTTATTTCAATCAACTTATTAGCTCTTAAATAGTTATTTTAAAAAAATTAAGAATAATAATTTTTTTGAAAGAGCTAACTTGTATTTAGTATAAGAAAAGACATTCTTACTCATAATTATAAATTTTTTATATTTCCATTCTTGATAAATAAGAAAATACTAAACTCTATTTATTTCTTAAAAAACCTAATACATATAATAAATTATGATTATTTATTTTTTAAATTTAAAACTAAATAATTATAATAAATTATATTAAAATATTTACATAATAATAAAAAATTATATGAATATAATTATATCTTTTCTATCAAATTGAATAGAAAAACAAAAAAATATATGTTTCATTTCATAGTAAATAATAGAAAATATATTGAAAAATTTAATCTTTTATCAAATGATATCTTTTGAATTAAATAATAATACATATAAAAAAGAAACAACTATATTACTTAGTAAAAACATGTTTTTATATTTAAAATTATAATTTATTGATATTTTTAATGATAGATATATGAATTTTAAATTTAATATTAAAATAGTTACAAAATAAACTTTAATAATTACTATATCTACTAAAATATTACAAGTATTTATTAATTAAAAAATTATAATTATTCATCTTTTAAATGAAAATCAAATAAGTCTAATAAATTATAATGATATATTTTTTAAAATATTTAATATAATAAATAATATATTATAATTATAATATAAAATATTATTAAAGTAAAAGAATATTCAAGTTAATCATAAAATATAAACATATTTTTATATGTCATTTTACATATAAATAACTCATAATAAATTGCTAATTTTATTAAATATCTTTGTATAAATAGCTAATGCTATTAATTAGTCAAATATCTAATACAATTAGTTATTAATTAATAGTTAATTTAATCAATTAATTACTAATGTAATTAGTTAATTGTCAAACAAAATCCTAATTACTCTTAATATATCAATTGGTAATTTATTTTTAGAAAATTATATGGTGCCTCAAAGGTAGAATTTTAGAATGTCTAGCTGCCAATATTATTTATTCTATCTATTTTAAATTATATTGTAATTTTAACTCATTTAAATAAAAAATCTCAATTAGATATAATTTTCAATCTATAGTAATTATTTTTATAATAATTATTTAATACATTAATTTAAGTAAGATAGTTTTAAATTTAATATAAATAATCATTGCAACAAAGTATATGATAAAAAATCATTAAACACTAAAAAGTTATTAAAAAAATTTACTGTTTACAAATTGGTGGTAATTACAGAAATTAAAAGTTCGAAGGGACCCAAATTACTATGTTCCTCAATTGAGAGCCACTTCTCTAATTTTTCCATTTTTAATTTAAACCCTCTACAAATCTGTAGCTCATATCTTCCGGATAAGCATCCCACGCCTCCATGTGACAGCTGACTTGTTGCACCCATGCATGGGTTTTGAGGCATAAGCATGGTAGAATCCGCCATAGATTATAAACAAACATAATATATATGAATCCCTCGGCCACATTGAGATAAATGAACAACAAATTATTTTAAATTGATCGACACCAAACAAAGAAATAATTAAGAAAATTTAATATACTATTAATATAATAATATATCAATACATCAAATTTAATTATATATTAAATTTATTTTTTATAATTAAATTTTATATTTTATATAATAATATATTAATAATTAAATTTGATAATATATTAATACACCATTATAATTAATAGCATACCATACATCTATTTGATAATTAATACTAATATTTGATTACCATCGCCGATATGATAACGGTTCCCCTAATGTTTCGCAATTCAACGACGTACCTTTTGGGTGCCGGGAAAACATGTTGATTCAAAAAATGCATATTTTATGGACAGATATTCAAAGTTTTAAGAATCATTGTAAATGTTCAATTTTTTTTTTTTAAAAAAAAAGTTCGAATTTGTTGGAAAAGGTCATTGAAGAACACATTAATAATACGCAGAACACATTGATAACACAAAACATCAAAATAAAAGTACAATCGCGGGAAAAATAGCGATAATTTATCAAGATCATTTCTCATGGATAAACTTTAAATTGTGCTTGGTGTAATAAATAAATTAATTTATAATTTATTAAAATATTTTAAATTTTAATTTTTAGAAAAGATTAACGCTCTGCTTTATTAAAAAAGAACTGTTTTAATAAGCTTTAAAATTAGTTTATAATTTGTCTTTTTTGTCAAATTTATTCATTCTTTTAATTATTTGAGAATATATGCCCTAATTATATAAATAAATATCGAGTATAATTAATTAAATTTTAAATAATTTTATTCTTAATTTAAAAATTAATAAATAATGAGTAATAAGTAAATATTAAATATCATAAAATATAATTAATTAAATTTTAGATGGTTATTCTTATTTTATATATCTTGTATCAATATATTTAAATCTTAAAATAAATATATAAATTAATTTACTTTATATATCTATATCTATATTAAGACATCTTTTTATAATATTTTATCATTTTCATCTAGTTTGACATTTTATTTTACCAAATACATCTAGTATAATTAAATAATTTATCAACTTTCATATTATAAAAAAATTTGTATTTAGTGATGGACATTAACAATGAAATGTTTGTGATTGATTTAACAACAGAATTTTTGATGGTAAATGAGTCTGCAAAACCTAAACATATGATGTGACTTTAACAAAGGATTCGTTGCTAATAATTTTAATTTCTAGAAATTTTCAACAATAAACAATATTTGTCTCTAATTATGTCAATAACTTTATTGATGGGCTTAGTAACGGATTTAAAAAAATTAATTTTGAATTAGTGATAGATTTAGCAATAGACTTATGCACAAAAATTTACATTTTTATTTGACTATGTAATAATTTTTTTTAAATAAATGATAGAACTAGCAATCAATGCCACCAATGTGTATTGCTAATTCTATCATTAATTAAAATGCACCATTTCATCTAATTACCTTAGCGACGGAATAGTCTATTGCTAATTCCATCATCGCAAGATAATTTGCATTTAGCAATAAAATTTTAACAACAATATTTCTACTGTTAAATAGGATTTCACAAGTTATGTTTGTCTTTTCAATTTAGTGGCGATAAATACATTGCTAATTTTGTTAGATTTCTAGAATTTTTTCACTTAAAATTTTATTTGTCACTGATTTTGTTAGTACAATATATTTACTAATGGAGTTAGCGATGGATTTAAAAAATTAAGGCAACAAATTTAATGATGAATTTTTGTAGGAAAACTTAAAAAATTATTTGGCTGTAAAGTGGATCTTTTCTAAAGTAATGACGAAATTAGAGATAAGCATTCATAAGTCCATTGCTAATTTAAATGTACTATTTCATTAACTATTAATTAGCGATGGATATATATATATATATATATATATCACTAAATTGGAGTATATATTAGTCCCCAGTGCCAAACCTCTTTTTTTTTTCCTTGTTTTCTTCTTTTTTCTTTTTCTCCTTCCCTCAGCCTTTGCTATCATAATGCTTCGAATTGTTGTGTTAGCTTTGTCACGACTATCTAGCATCACCATTGTGATCTTCTAACACTAGTGAACATTTTAATCATTCAGTTTTCTTTATTTCATCAGAGTTTGTTAGTTTTTCATTTTTTAATTTTTTTAGGATTTTATGATGAGTTAATGTATTGTAATGATATTTGTTTCATTATTAATATTTTAGTGATTGATTATTGTATTGACGATCATTTTGTAAAAAAAAAATACTTTTAGGGTGTTTTCAATTTTTTTAGATTTAGTTTTGGATTTGAGATGAGTTAATGTATTATAGTGATATTTATTTCATGATTGATTATTATTGGTGATTACTTTGTTAAAAATAACTTTTAGGAAAAGTTTTTAATTTTTTTGGCTTTTAATTTTGTGATTTTTGATGAGTTGATATATTGTAGTGATATTTATTTCATTACTAAATATTTTGGCAATTGATTATTGTATTAATGATTATTTTGAAAAAAAATTAACTTTAAAGAGTTTTTCAATGTTTTTTAATTTTTTAGGATTTAATTTTATGATTTATGAATATTTTGTGTAGTAGTGATATTTTTTGTGAAGTTGAATATTTTTGACTCACTTAGAGATAGATTTAATGTTTTTTCTTTATTTTTGCCTCAGTTCAACAATGTTTGTAGGTTGCAAGATTGGGGTATATCATTCTAATCTAGTGGGTTGCATGGTTAAGGTAATTCATTTTTGCTATTTTTTTATTCTTGATTAGTTGTTGCTACTAGAATGCTTTCATTCTAATGTAGGTTCTACTATAGTGAAAATATATAATGCATAATTAAGGCAAATATTGGTTGTTATTTTCTATAAAACCAATATAAACTAACATATCTCTTGTTTCTCATGTTATTTTGCATTTTTTTAATTACATGCTTTAGTAAATAAGTCAACATGTGGATTTAAGGTTCTAACCTTTAAGGCATACATTCATGAGTTTTCAAGAAATTGATTCAAGTTTAATTTGTGTATTTATTATGAGTGATGTTTTATACACTCTCCTATCCAAGATCCATAAGCCTAGGCCAAACTTCAAAAAATTTGAAAATAAACAATTACATTGCTAAATAAATTAACACTTTTATAGTTTAAATGACAATGGTGTATATAGCTATAATATATGTTAAAATTTGCATAAAATGGGTTTTAATATATTTATTATGATAGCTGCTATATTTATAATGAGGTTCACCTAAATAATTAAAATTAATTAAAAAATTCCATGCATTGAAAATATGATTGTGTTGCAGACTTATTTCTTTGTATTTTAATAGGAAATGAAGATTCGAAAGAATTTAATTTAAAACTAAAAAGGATTCTTATTTCATAGGCTTCACAAGCCTTCTATATAAAATAAACTAGCAACAAAAAAAGAAAGCATTGATGAAATTTTATGAAGCCTACAAATTAAGAATCTTTTCTAATTTCCTATTAAATGCCTTGAAATCTTCAACACATAGGAGTTCCAATAAATTTTAATTATCTAGGTAACCTCACTATAAATACAATAGCTACAATAATAAATGGCTTAAAATCTAATTTTATGCAATTTTTCACATATACTAACTGTATATATCATTTTTAATTGAACTATAAAAATGTTAATTTATTCAATGATGAAATTGTCTAGTTTCTAAATATAATTCTAAATTTAAAAAATAAATATATAAATTGGTAAAAAAAACTTTTAACAAATATAATAATTTTCACAAAAACTAATAAACAAGTTTCCAACTATAGATTTTTAGTGCAATATCAAAATATAATCTTAAATTTGAAAATTAAATACAAAAAATTAAACCCACTAATCATGGGTTCTTGCCTCCACAAATGGTTCCCTGAGATAAAACATACAACAAATTCTATATTAACATTAATTCTTTATTCATATTTGCTTTTAGTTTATGTATCAATTTATCTACTACCTATTTTATGAAGTGAATTTGATACTAGTACCATTAGGAATATATTTCAATTAGGTTCACTAATAATGATTTTGTTTTAATTTATTCATTACCAATTAAATGGAGTGAATCTGAGAGTATCCTTAGGAAGAATGAGTAGGTATTTCTAAAAGAGTTTGCTAATAATAGGCTTAAGGATTAAAATGGTTACCATAGACATAAGAGTAAGGAATTGTTTTGAAAATACTACAATGTAAGGAATCTTATCATTACTCATTTTCTTCATTATGCAATTATCTCTGAATACCTTATCATCTTGCACTTTTTCTTTAAAGTTGTAAAACCTACACCAAGCCCCTTGACTACTTGTGTTATGAGCATGAAGAAATAACTTATCCTCTCATAATTAGGAAAGTATTAAATAATCATAGTAAAGAAATTAAAAATACTATTAAGACTGTAATATATATATATATATATAATCCATGACTTACATATAGTGTAAAAGATTTTCAACTTACAAAAGCATCACTTTTTTTAGTTTGGGTGTGATGTTCCACATCAAATGACAAGTCACCTCTTTCACTATTACTTTCCTTACTCTTTATTTTCTGTTAGGGGAATTTATCTCACCAATACTTATGATTTTCATATCTGGTGATACAGGTTCTTCACCATTTAGTTCTCTTATCAATAAGGTTGCACCTTTACTAATTTGGTGGTAGTAGGAATAAAAACTAATTCAAGATCCTCTTTAGCTCACTTATGGATTGCATTTAATTATCAATAGTGCAATAAAGATTTTCTTGTTAGTTATTACGTGCGATCCATAAGTGTTTCTTTTCTACCTTCTATAAGCATCTTTACCATCATGTTTGCCTACTACTACTATCTTTAGATTCACCACTAACTACACTCTATTGTAATCAATAAGTTTTCTTTGATATCATTCATTTTGGGCATTTCTCCATTTTATGTTAATTTTAAGGTTTAACTAAAAAATGATTGCATTTTGGTTAATTTTTGAAATTGTTTGGTGCATTAATTAGAAAAAATGCAAAGTACTAATTTTATTACTAATGAGTTTGAACAAATATCTTAATTTTATATTTATAAGTTTAGTTCAATTTAATGTTTCTAGGTTTTTCATAGCAAATCTTCTAGGTTTTTACATATTATCTTAAATAAATAACATCATATATAATAAGAAAAACTGATGATTAGATAAGTTATCTTAAATAAAGCTTTAGTACTTTGTGCAACATTAGTAGTGAACCTATAGCCAAATGGAAAAAAAAAGGGTTATAATATTTATCATAACATTCATAAGGAGCTGACCACCTATCTTGAACTAGGTTCTTACTAGTTTTCCACTAAATCCATAAGTTAGTTCTCAAAAAATTGGACTTCAATTATTCTAATTTTTTGTAGTCATAGTTGGATATTTCTTACTAGAATTATTCTTACTCTTATTTTTATATAAAGAACTTATATACAATACATGATTTGATTCTTTGTTCTTTTCTTTTTGCTTTGATAATTTTTGCATTTCTTTATGTTAGTTTATTAGTTGGTAAGGATAGTATGAAATGTCAATTAGAGGAATTAGCTCAAAATTCTAATATTATTACTTCTATTTTTATGTATTATTTCCCTATCATTTTCTTTCTCCTTCTTTTATATGTTGTAGTGCAAATTTTATTGCTTTTAAGTTTATTCAAATAACCTAATTTGATATTTTTAACTTTAGTTTATATGATTTCTTTGTTGGCTTAAATTAATGAATATTCGATATTTCTAAGTTTAGTAGTGAAACATCAAATATGCAAGACTTTTCAATTTATGGGAATAAATAAGAATAAAGTGTAATTATATGTTGATATATTGTTAAATATTGGTTTATTCTTTCTACATTTATGTAAAATTGATTGCTTTCATGTTTATTGTTAAAATATATTTATAATCATGGAAAAAGGTTTGTTTATTTTGTGTTTTCACTATTTAGATTAGTATTGCATCCTTATGGGTTTTTGTTTTGTTGTCATGTTATTGTTACTTCAGAATTTGGATGCTAATTTGATTGTTATTTATCTAATTTTACAAATGGTTATTATTTGGCTTCAGTTTGCTTAAATGTTGTATGGTTTGGTGAAATGTTGCCTTTTTACATAATGGTTTTAGTAATAGAATTTTTCTTGTCCATACCTTCATCTTTGTAAATAAGGACAAGTGTAAATAGTTTTCATTGAAATTAATTTTAGTTATTATGTTAGTATTAGAATTAGTTTTTAGGTCAATTGATATTTATTAATGAATTATTTCATTTGTTTAATGTTGTAAGTCTATGTCATTAACACATGAATTTGGTATATTTAAACCTAGTAAGGGTGGTAGCCTTAATCTTAGAGTCTATTATTTCAACCTAACCACTCTATCTTTCTTTGCCATTATTAATGCATGCCTATTTATACTTATAACTAAGTCACAGACATCCTTGTAATTACTTGGAAGGAGTCCTAAGATTCCCTACCTTATCTTGATCATGCCACTTCTTTTAATCCTTTGCCCAGGATCTTACACAGCAAGCTGCACAACACTCAACTCCATGTCCGGGATAGCTTTCAGTAAATCCTTAAAGTGAAGACCTAGCTGATGGCTAAATTTGGGTGTATTTGGAGGGCGATTCATAAGTATTAATTTATATTCAAATATTTATTTGTAATAATTTGAATTAATTTCTATTAATTTGTATAAATGTTTAATGCTTATTATAAATTTACACTATTGTTTTTAGTTATATTTAGTTATAATTTGATCATTGTGTTTGTTTATGGTCCTATTAGAGAAATAATTAGAGTCATTCAGGGATGCTTCATAGAACCAACTGTCACTTATATTAGCATCGTATAATAGCTTAAAAAGAATTAGTTTAGGCTAAGCGAAGAAGAGCTTATAAAAAAGCCTAAGTGGATGCTTAAGCACTTTTTTAAGGACATCAAAAGAACGTGAGCAAAAAATGCTTACTTTAAAAGAAAATAAGAGGTTAACAAAAAAGTAGAGGTTAACAAAATAAGAGGTTAATTACCAAAGGTTACTTGCACACTGGGATTTCCATTTTAGAACATATAAGGAAAATGATGAGTTTTAATTATTTTTAATTTAAAATCTAGTTTTAGCATAATCATTCATTCCATACCCTAATTTTATTGTACTTGTCATCATATTTTAGGCAAAGGAATTAAGCCATACGCCTACTATTTTTATGGTGTTCCTTTATATCCATACTTATTTCACTCTAGAGGGAACCCAAATATTTATAAACAAAAAATCTAAGAGAACTTAGGTAAGATTTAATTATTATTTATCATATGCATTATATGGTAATTCTTATCCATGAAAATTATTTAACCTTCAAATTTAATTATGTAGGAAGAGTACTTTAAGATGGTGAAAGTACAATCTTTCTAAACATTTACTAATGGCAATGAAGGTTCCCTGACGTAGGTCGATGAAATCTTAATCTAGGTAGAGGCAGCTGGTAGTTTAGAAAAAAAAGTTACATTTATGGTATAAAATAAGAGGGATATAAGGTTATTGAACCTTCATCTGCCATTACTGGATTGACCTTATAACTTAAGCTAGAGTAGTTATAGAGTACTATCAAGCAATAGAATGTAAGGGCTAATAGCACGAGAGATTATTATAATGGTGCAATAATAACTTTAAGTTGTGCTTAGTCAAGTTGCAAAGATTGGGCACATGCTAGCAGATTTGGCTCAAAAGGTGCACATAGGTGATCAAAACCTCCACCACTACCAAGTAACAAAGGACACTAGTACGAAGGGATAACCACCAACGAGATGTCCAGAGGTAGGCTTATAGTGCCTAAGATTTTATATATTTTTTTAACTTACGTACTTATGTTGGATTTCATTTTTTTTTATCTTTTTTACATTATATATATGTAATATTGATATTTAGTTTTATTTTATAAATTTCAACTCTAAATTTTGATTGTTGAATGCGTATTTGATATAAAAAAACATAATATAATGCAAATTGTTTGCTATCACCAAAGTTTTAACAAATATTTCTCAGATTAATGATAAAATTATGAATGATAATGCTACTAATTTTTCAAATTCTCCAATTTAATGATGGACTTAGTTATAAATTAATAATTAGTAATAGATAAATCTATCATTAAATTTGAAATTAGCGATGGAAATTTTATGAATAATAGAAAACTTAGCAATGGACAAAATAGTTGTTAATTTCTTTCATTATTTCATTTTCCTTCATATGGGGCCATAAATTTAGCAATAAGAATGGTGATAGATATTAGTAATGAATACATAAATTCCTTGCTAATTGAATTACTAACGCATCATTTACTGATACTCCTAATTCATTAATAAATCCATTGCTAAATAGTTTAGTAATGATTTTTTATCACTAATTAGTGTTTTTATTATAATGTCAGTTAATCATTAATAGCTAATTTATCAAGTACTTATGTTAAAACATAACTTTAATAAGAGAGCAAAGAAATAAAAATGTAATTTGAAACAATAATGTTTTATACACTAAAAATGAAATTTGAAATAAAGTTTTGAATAGAAATCAAAGGTTGTTATTAAAAATAGGATGGTGGAAAAAATTATAAAACTCGATTCAATTGATATAAGAAATTTAAAATTTGGATTTGGATTTCATTTTTAATACCTATAGTATTTTTCAATCTAAAAATATTTTATCTATACTACAATATATTTAAAAGATATCAATTAGTAGATTTACATCTTTAATAAATATTATAAAGTATTTTACTTGATTAATACGTAAAAACTTAAAGGTTACATTTGTAACTGAGTCTTTTGTTTGCTTTATTTATTTTAAATAAATTCAAAATATTCATCAAAATCTATAAAGTTTAGGAAACTGTTGGAGACTTGTACAAATAAAACTTCAATAAACGAGGTCTTTGATGAAAAACTTGCAAAGTAGAGAAAACATAGTTTGATCTTTAAGTGAGTACGAATAGAAGAAATGTAAAGGTAAAAGAAACTAAAAATTGGTTTGGTAGAGTAATAAGGTGTACTATACATAAAATGTGGATATAGTGATGAATGATTGGTTTATAATTGTTGTTATCATATACAATTTCTAATTTTCTGATATGATATTCTTTCGATTCTTTTTATTTGTTTAGAAAGAAAATTTAATTTATTCACTAATCATTTTGAAAAATAAACAATTTATATTTTTCAATTTTTTTTCTTTATAAATGGTCATTAATTTTATATGTGTTGTAAATATATTTATGTGAATATCCATCACATCCTTTCATTTATCTATTAATTGTTGTAATATTAAGTTCAACCTTATCCCTAATTATAACCAATAATATGTAATTATCAATAAGTGATAATTATTATAATACTCATCCCTTGGTGTTTAGGCAATTGAAAAATATTAAAGATTGTGAAAGATTTTCGTACATCTAAAAATAAGAAAAACTCTTCCTCTAATTCTATTCTCTTCTTCTATTTTTCTGTTATTCTATTTTCATTTTTATAACAAATTATCAGCAAGAAAGTCTTTCAATTTTTTATTTTTAATTTTTTTAAATGAATTTATATATCCTTTACTTTTATCACATCCTTAAATTTTGTTTGAAAATTTGAAATTCTCACATCCTCAAATTTTGCCTAAAAAATTTAAATTCTAGAATTTCAAGTTAAGATGGTCACTGTAATTTCAATGGATACAAGTAGAAACCTTTTTCTTAAATTTTAAACTTTTATTGATTATTTTTTAAAAACTATAAACATTGTAGGGCCAATTCAGGATTTAGATGCAAAAACATAGCAATGAACAAAAGAGAGTAGCATAAATTCTGTAATAAATAAACACAAAGCAATCTTTCAACTCAATGGAAATGAAAAGATGGAGAAGAAAGTACCCAATTACTTGTAAAGGTGTAGGGCTTGTGGTTTCTATAAGGTGGCAAAGCTTATCTGTACGAGACTAAAGAGCATTTTTATTATTGAAGGTAAGAACTATTTATTATAAAATAATGATTTTCTTTTACCTTTATCACTATCATTATATAAAATTAAAAATAGGATATTTTGAATGTCAAAAGATTCTCTTCTCATTTGAATCTATTTAAAAAGAGAAATAAATAAAATTGATGAAATAAAACTTCATTTATTATTCTCATTTCTTTATTCTTCTTTATTATTTGTATCATATATTTTTTCTCTCTTTCATCATCATGAAATTGCTTCTCCATTTATGCTTTATTGTGATTAAATATAATGACGAGTTTCTGATGAAAAATATGAAACTTGTTTAATTTGCATCATTGTATTCTTTGAAGTAAATGCATTAACAATTAAAATTTTTTTAATGAAAAATATGAACCTAGGCAATTAGTTTAATTACATTCCTTGAAGTGATTGATTTCATGCCTTATGATGGCTAAATAAAATTTTAAGTTTTTAATGAATAAGCATGAAAATTGTCAAGCTAGTTTTATTGCATTTCCATAAATGAATACCTTGATAATTAAAAGGTTTAAATATGGATGAGATCACTGTTAAAATTGTGTAAGCAGAAAGGACCAAATTAATTTATACAATCAGGACAATTATAAGAATAGTACATATATTTAGAAGATTAGTTTTTACCACTAAAAGTTAGAAAATATAATGAGAAAGACCAATATAATAAGAACTCAAAAGATTTTAAAAGTATATATTATCAATAAGATATGACAAACTATTGGAAGTTCTAAAAGTACATACTATTTTATTGATGAGAATAATGCTCTCAATCATAATTCTTATGATACAATACAATTCAACATGGTATATTTCTTTATACATCTAAAAGAAAGATTTAATAATTTGATTGCTTATAATAGTGGCCAATTTCATTTTCTATTGAAATAATATTGAATATTTGTCTTTTATGGATAGTGCAAACATGCACACCATTCTTAAAAATAGAAAATATTTTTTTCAATTAATGATTAGTGAAGATTATGTCAGTATATTTGATAGTACAACGTTGATTAAAAACTTTTAAAGAGTTAACATAATTTTACTAAGGGATATGTAATGCTTGTACATGCATTATAATTAATGAAGACGTTTACTAAGTTTTAGAAATATATGATAAAATAGATCTTATATTAAGACAATAAGATATTGAATATTTTTATAATATAATAGTTGTCTCAAGCGAGAAAAATGTATTAACAAAGTATTATTTTATTTTGATATGTATTATACATATACAAAGTGATTGAAAGAAATGTGAACTAGAAGTTTGCTAACCAAAGGTTTTCACTATTTCGTATGATTGGATGGACCATTCTAAATTAATAATGAATGAAAATTTTACGATTTTAGTCACTAATGAATTTATCATCAATTTACAATTTGACATTTGTAAGATTACTTGATCAAATAATTTCACTTTAAACATGATTTCCTAATTAACAATTAAGACAATATGTTCTGATAATTGTGGTATATTCATATCCAAAGTTTTTAAGAATTATCATATTCCAATAGGAATGATTGTTGCACATCCTTAAGCATATTCATATATAAAATGATTTGGTTAGAATAATTTTAAGGTCCCAAGTTATTAATTATATCATTATTTAAGAGAATAAGATTACCTTTATTATCTTGAAGGATGCATAACTGTACGTGCTATAATATTTATACATATTAAGCCAAAAAGTTATAGTTCCTCTTTATAATTAATTATGGTCAAGAGTTAAAACGTTTTATATATAAAAATTTTTTGAATGTGCAATATTTTTTACATTATTATAATGCACATAGATGATCTTGAAAATGATAAAAAAAATATAAGTTCATATGTCAAACTATATTTCTAGAATCAAAAGAAGAAAATATGCAATTATAGAAGTAATATAACCTACAACCGTCTTAATCCTTATATAAAGCGATATGAATTAAAATTTTATAAGATAATTGATTTATAAAGTATAGAAAATTGTCAAATATTATAGACTAAAAAAGAATAAATAAATATTATATGTTAGCTATAAATACTTCTACTCAAATTGATACCTAAGTACAACAATATGATTTTCAATAATAATTGAGTTTTAAACATGTCTAAAAATAAGGAATGAGCAAATAAATTAAATGGCCTTATTAAGGAATCAAATACTCTTGAAAAGATTTGAAGCATAATGAACTTCTAAAAGAAGTTCAAGTATTAGAAATTCATAAAAATAAAGATACCTTTTAGGTCTTCAATGAGAAAGATGGAATTAAAAAGCAAAAAATTATGGACAATATTTAGTCTTATATACAATGTAGCACTCAAAATTATGAAAAATAGTAATTAATGAGGATCTTGAAATTATAAAATGATGATTATTGGCCAAAAGAAAAAAAGAAAAGATGCAATTCAAATAAAAATGTAAAGTATAAATTTATTTACAAAATGAAGAAACATTTACAAGGTGTTAAGCTAATGAAATACCTTGAAGGTATGAAACTAATAAGGTACAAATATATAATTGTGCTAAGAAAATATGCAAATTGAAGTTATAAAGAGAAAGTTTGATTTGTAATATAAGGATTTATGCAAATATTGTCATTAGTTATGAGAAATATATATTTTTATGCAATGGAACAATTTTTCTAGCGATATATCAAAACTTAATATATATATATATATATATATATATATATCTAATGGATTTAATTATATTCTATTTCATGTGTGACAATTGACAATAATATTATAATCCTTGAAGAATTTTAGATACCTAAAACATATAATTTGAATATTTGAAAAATATAATCAATTACAAAGATTTTTAAATGAATTTAAGACAAATGTATTACAATCATCTTAATGATTATATATATAATCCCTTGTATTATTATTTGTATATAAATTGCTACATATGTTGATAATTTGAATATTATTAGAATTTATGAAGGGTTTCCAAATGCAATAGGGTATTTGAAAAAAAAAAAAGAGTTTAAGATAAAAGATTTTAAAAAATTAAGTTTTATCTTGACTTATAGGCCAAGCATATTAATGATATAACATTTGTTCATCAATCAAAATGGAAATTTATTTTTATATGGATAAATCACATCCATTAAGTATTTCAATTATTATTCAATCACGTGATACTAATAAGGATTCAATTTGAACTTTAAAGAATAATGAAAAATGTCATGGTCCTGAAATACCATGTCTTATTACAATTGATGCATTAATGTATCTTGTTAATTACATATGTCTTAATACAATTTTTTGAAAAATTTATTAGTAAAATATAATTCTTTTTCAATAAGAAGATATTAGAATAAAACTAAACATACTCTTGAAGAACAATGATATGATATTATTTTATTTATATGAATTTTGAGTCATAATTATTTAGTTATGCAAATTTAACATGTTTGATCCACACAAAATTTAATCTCATATTATTATCTAAAATGATGTATCGATATTTTACTTCTTAGTAGGATAAATTACAATTGTAGTTTCTCCAACATATATACAACAAATGAAAGGCTCATTCCTTTGAATCTCAAGAAAGAAATTTCAATAAATCTATATGAAAGCAATGCCATGTACAAAAGCTCAATTAAAGAGATAATGTATCAAAGGAAATAACTGTTTACAAAAAGATTGTGATAGTTGATTATAATAATAAATTTATTCAAGTGGTTCCTAATTGAATTACTAGTATAAGATTCAAATCTTTGGTGATATTTTTAATAGGAGGAGTTAAGTTTATTTTACACTTATTTTTTATTAATCATTGTTTATCCCCATTGAAAATTTTAGGTAAGATTTCAATTAGGCAAATTATTACAAAATGAATATCCAAGGAAAAATGTTGTAAATATATTTATGTGGATATGCATCACATCCTTTGAGTTATCTATTAATTGTTGTAATCTTCAAAAATAAACTCCTCTAATTTTAGACTCTTCTTTTATTTTTCTACTATTCTATTTTTATTTTCATAATAATATATTAATAAATTAAAACTATTTTTTTAAATTGAGATTCTTCATTGCATTTCTTAATTCTTATACATTTACTTTAATCAAGAAATGAAAAGAAATGGAGGAAATGATATTTAATTTTTTTTTTGGATTACACTACATTTATTTATCTCTTTCTTTGTATCAAAGATGAACAAGGTACAGAACAAATTTTTTTCCTAGTCTTGCATATACGAAATCTATACATTAAACACATTTCACTCTCTGATCAAACTCATGCAATATGTATCAGAATTTTTTTTCCCAATCTTGAGATAATAAATCTATTCTTTAAACACATTTGATTTCCTCATCAAACTCATGCAATAAGTATCAGGAAAAGCTTTTGCTCCACGTACGGTGAGATAGAATTTCCAAAGTTGTGGGATCAATTACGTGCTCTTTCAATTTTTTTGGTTGTTTAAAGGAAATATAAACGGATTAGGAAGGCCAAAAAATGACCTCAATTATTAAAAATGAAATCTTATTTTTTTAGTTAATAATGTTATATATATTGAAAATAAAAGTCAAAATTGGATTTTAAATAGAAATTAAGGGCTGTCATTTTTTTTAGTTTACTCTTTCAAAATAAATAAAATACAGTTATTAATTTTATGGGATCTATTTATATTAAAAATGTAATTTTTGAATTTTAAAGATGTTGAAAATTGTAGAACTTGACGAACAATTTTTTATTTATTAATTATGACTAGAAATATGTAATATAATTGAAGTATATAAGAATTTTTTTACAATGTGCAATGTGAATTTGGTTATAAATGGAAAATACTATAGATATCAAAAATGAATTTTGAAATTGATTTTTAAATTTTTTACATTTATAAAATTTAATTTTATATATTTATTTCATTATTTGATGATAATGCTTGATTTCTATCCGGAACCATTATTGCATAAACCATCTATGATTATAAGTAGCACTCTTCCGCTCGAAACTTATCCCAACACAATACAATACATAGCTTCCTTGTAGCTAGCCATGGCTTCTCTAGACCTCTTCCTTTTCAAGGAAACCGCTACTGCCATTTTTATCTTCTTCATCACCCAATTCTTCTTTCGTTCAATCCTCAGAAACAAACACAGGAAGCTTCCTCCAGGGCCAAAGGGCTTCCCCATCGTAGGCGCCCTCCCCCGTTGGGAAGTATGCCTCATGTCACCCTTGCGAATATGGCCAAGAAATACGGACCGGTCATGTACCTTAAAATAGGTAGTAACAACTTTGTTGTAGCCTCTACCCGGGATGCCGCCCGGGCATTCCTCAAAACTCTTGACCTAAATTTTTCGAACCGCCCTACCAGCGCAGAAGGCGCCCATTTAACCTATGATTCACAGGACATGGTGTTTGCAGACTACGGCCCAAGGTGGAAGTTGCTTAGAAAAGTAAGCAACCTCCACATGCTTGGTGGAAAGGCCCTGGAAGACTGGACGGAGATTCGAGCCGCTGAGCTGGGCTATATGCTCCGGGAAATGTACGATTCGAGCAAGCAAGGGGAAGCTGTCGTGGTGCCTGAAATGCTGACTTATGCCATGGCTAATATGATAGGGCAAGTGATCCTTAGCTGGGGCGTGTTCGTGACGCAGGGCTCGGAGTCCAATGAGTTTAAGGACATGGTTGTGGAGCTCATGACCACTGCTGGGTACTTCAATATTGGCGATTTCATACCTTTGCTTGCTTGGTTGGATTTTCAAGGCATAGAAAGTGGGATGAAGAAATTGCATACGAGATTTGATTTGTTGATTACGAGGATGATTGAGGAGCATATAGCTTCAAGTGATAAGCGTAAGAGTAAGCCAGATTTCCTTGATATTATCACATCTCAGCAACGCAGCTCTGTCCCCGATGGCGAGAAGCTTACACTCACCAACATTAAAGCAATCCTTTTGGTATGTGTGTGTGTGTATATATATATATATATATATATTTCACATAAATGCATGACCGCTTCGCATTGTAATTTTTTCGTATAGCATAAATTATAAAATATAATTATTTACATAAATTTGATAATTTTTTAATAAGATCTTATAATTTTTTTATAAA
Source organism: Sindora glabra (assembly GCA_020226215.1). Taxonomy (NCBI): domain Eukaryota; kingdom Viridiplantae; phylum Streptophyta; class Magnoliopsida; order Fabales; family Fabaceae; genus Sindora; species Sindora glabra. The sequence goes on along the minus strand of CM035226.1, from coordinate 3,018,662 downwards.
TCTTGCAGCATAATCAACAATGATTGCAGTCTAAAAATTTTAAGAGATCTATAAAAAAATTATAAAATTTATGAAAAAAATTGCAAAGATTGTTCCCTTAAGTGTATATATATATATCTTAATTCCATCACCAAACAAAAATTAGTTGTTGCTTTTGGAAATTAAAAACTTAAATAGATATAGGTCTTACAAACTAATGAGTAAGTTGATCTGCTGGTAAAAATACTTTTACGTTTAATATCTGATTTTTTGTTTTAAAGGCGTATGACTTTCTACTTTCTAAATAGTAAAGACAAAAAGGAACTTCGGTAAGAACTTCTAGAAGGCTCGTACAAATAATTGGTCATTTTTTTCCCAACATCTACTAATCACAAATGTATTTGTGTTGCAATGGTAAAGAATCTATTCACTGCCGGCACGGACACTTCCTCAAGCGCCATAGAGTGGGCACTGGCCGAGATGATGAAGAATCCTAGCATCATGAAAAAGGCTCACGAGGAGATGGATCAGGTGATCGGCCGCCAGCGCCGCCTCCGCGAATCCGACCTTACCAATCTCCCCTATCTGCAAGCCATATGCAAAGAGGCATTCCGAAAACACCCTTCAACTCCACTGAATTTGCCTCGAGTCTCAACTGAAGCTTGTGAAGTGAATGGCTATTACATCCCTAAGAACACAAGGCTGAGTGTGAACATATGGGCGATAGGACGAGATCCTGATGTTTGGGAAAACCCATTGGAGTTCAAATCAGAAAGGTTTTTGAGTGGAAAACATGCAAAACTTGATCCTCGAGGCACTGATTTTGAGCTGATTCCATTTGGAGCTGGGAGAAGGATTTGCGCAGGTACAAGAATGGGGATTGTGCTTGTCCAATACATTTTGGGAACCTTGGTGCATTCATTTGAATGGACGCTTCCCCCTGGCGTTGGAGAGCTGAACATGGAAGAGACTTTTGGGCTTGCATTGCGGAAGAAAGTACCTCTGGTGGCCATGATTAGCCCGAGGTTGTCCCCAGATGCTCATATTATTTAAGATTTCTGCATGCAACTCTCTGTTATGTAATAAGAGGTGATTTGAGTTATATTGTTTTATCTGCTTACGACAGTAGATCAATTTAACTCAAACAAGTAATATGTTTCTGCATTATCATTTCAGATGTGGAATTATGGATTTTAATAATTGTGGCGATGTATTGCACGTAAATGATTTGTACTTGCTACATACGGGAGAGACTTCGGTGCACCAATTGTATGGTGCACCAAACTCTTTTGAAGATCCAAATTTTTTGGATTATGCAGTACTACACAGGCTGAATGAAATCTAACGATTTTTAGATACTGGTGTTTAAGAATTTTTTGTTGCATATATATCTTATGCGTGTGAAGGTGGCTCAGCCCTTGCGTATGTATTTATGGAGGAACAATTACTTTAGGCAATCAATTATCCTCTGAGAAAGTTTCTAAAGACCATTTGTAGCTTACTACATCGTTTCATCAATTCACGTTGTTGTCCTTGAGGGAGTGGAGTATTAAAAATAAAATAAACTAATAAAACTAGAGAATAGAGGGAAAGAGAATGGAAGAATAGAATTGTTTGGATCTGGATCGGGCCAACCCAAACTGAAGACTCGACATGGATTTGAATTTGAAAGGATCCGACAGCATCAGATCTGAACCAGACCCGAATGAACCCAGAGTTTCTGTTTTTGGGTCCTTCTTCCCTGCCAAGCTCTTACTGCACTACAAGTCAACAAAGCATGAAATTATTACATGATGCAACAGTTTCTATTATAACATGATTAAATTTGAAGATAGTAGCTAATAAGCATGTGGAAATTGCTAGCTAATAAGCCCGACAAATCTTTTGCTGTGTATGGTGAAATCTGAATGATCCAAGAACATATTAAGCACAATCTGCTACAGCTGCGCTGGGAAATCAGGATGTTGTAGTCTTCCATTGCATGAACGTATTGCAAATTGTCCTTATTTGTCACAGATATATCTTTACCGCCAGATGCGTCGTTTGGCAAACTATTCTTCAGTTATTGTAAATCAAGGGAGAGCTCTCTAATTTTCACCATCATAATGCTGTGTGAATTTGGAGGGGACTTCGGTGCGCCACTGACAAAGTGGTGCACCAGTGGTCCAGTAGATCTACGGTTATTATTTGTTGATAGTGGGTGACCTGAAAGGAAGTAATTATGAAGCGACCCCAGAATTGTGAGAAATTGCAATGGAGGAATTGGACCAAGTGTGGGCCTGGGCCATGCTAACGGACGAAAGCAATTATGATCGATGGTGGGGCTGTTGATGAGGGCAACGCTGCAATGGTTGAACGATGTGATCATGGACGGCGGATCGAAGCGGCACGCCAGGATGGGAAGGAGAACTCCGTTTTGGCTTTGCGTGACTCTGTTTGGCTGTGGATTCCTCTGTAGCGTGGTCGGAAGTTGCCGTCATGAGCAGAAATGACAGAGGAACACGGAGGAACGTTAAAATAAGTGGTTGGTTATGCATTAATTTCTGCACATTGTGGGTTGAAATTAGAGTAGATAAAATGTTATTTAAACTTGTAATTGGAAAGGAATGGAAGATGGATGGAGGGGGCAAAAGTATCAAATTACTGTTTTTTCGAAAATTTATTTCTATTTTACCGTTATTTGAAAATATATTATCAAAATACGCGTGACGAGCGGAGACGCCAGGCCGGAAGGCGTCCTCGGGAAAGAGGCGCTAGTTCGGATAGCGCCTCCGGTGCTGCTTCGAGGGCACCATTTTACTCTGTGATTTTCTTGAATTTAAAAATAAATAATATGTGAATTTGATGCTATTTCAAAATAAAAATTTTAAAAAAAAATAATATATGATTGTGGCTCAAAATAAATTTTTAAAAATAAATTACTCATTTTATAATTATATTTGATATCATAAAAAAATATTTTATTCCACTTTGATATTTAATACATTAATTTATTATAGAAATCAAATAAGAAAGTAGTTAATGATAATAATATATTTAGTAAAAGTAATAAATATTTAGTAAATAATTGAATATTAATAAAATAAAAGATAGGATCAATAAAAAATAATTACGTAATTTATATTAATATCTCTCAAAATTTGATCCAATGACAATTAATATTTATCTATTTTTGAAATTATATACTTCCACCGTTTGGAATTATAATATTACAAATAATTATTTAATACTTTATTACACATAAGCAAATTTATTGAATTATTCAATAATATTCTTTATATACGAAATTGAAGATCGTTGAAAATGAAAAGAAATACAATGAAATAAATATATTTCATTTTATTTTGTATTTATTCCAATAATATTCTTGCTACTTTGTATTTATTTCAATAAAATAATTTTTTATTTTGTAACAAAATAAATAGGAAATAACAAAGTTGAAGATAGTTGAAAATAAAGAAAATGTGGTTATTTCGTTGTAATAATCTTTTCATTTTACAATGAAATTAAAATTATAACATGAATTAATTCCTTTTTATTTCATCACAATGATAAAATATTTTGGCAACGAGATGTGAAACATGGAATAATCCTTATTATTAGAAAAAAATAAATACACATTGTTGTAAAAAATTTGTAATTAATTTATGTTTGTTAATAATTTATAATAATTAAAGTTATAAAAATAAAATACCAAAGAAAAGAATAAAATTTTAGTTAGAAGGATGTTATTAGAAAAAATTGCATATATTTGATGCATTATATGAAAATTGAATTGTGTATTTATGAGAAGGATTGGTAAATAAAATTGATATAAGTACCTACGCAAGAAGATAAAAATATCGTAATAATCAAAACCATCCTAAATTTTGATGTTTGGCTATAAAGTAGTAAGATATATGTGCATAAATATACAATAAACATGAAAAAGAAAGCTAATGTCTACATAAGTGATGTCCAGTCCCACATCCAGGATCAGTAATGTGGCGGCCATATCTACTAACCCTCTGCGCAGGCTCGGGAGTCACATCTCCGGTATCTGTGGCTCCTCTACCTCCAGCTCCCACTCTGCCTCTGTCTCTGGCTCCCGCTCTGCCTCCACCTCTACCTCTATCTGCAAGCACTGAGTCATCTGTCATCATGCCACTAAGTGCTGATTCCTAATCCTGAGTATGTAGATCAAATGCAGGACGATATGGCTATAATGGACCAGTATCACCGAAAGAAAAAATATGGAATGAAGATGAAACTCCTGGTATATGTGGAAATGCCTGGAATGAGGATGGAACACCAGAAGTAAACTTGTACATCTGGGATGATGACAGACCATATACTGCAGCCAGGAACATGGTGGAGGAAGAAGGATCATCAGGTGCAGTAAGGTACATATGAGATGATGCAGTCATATCTGGCATCATCATCATGGTGTCTTGGGCAGTCGATGATGGAGTCTGTTGCACTGTCGAAGTGGACAGAACATCAGCCTGCGACGTAGGTCGTGGACCAGTGCAATGACGTCGACGAGTACGAGGCTGATCATGGTCACCCTCCGCAAGGTTAGGGATATGATGAGCATGAGGAGCTGGCTCCGTATGTGAGTTAATAATCACATGATCAACCTCCTGAATGACATGAAGGATGGAGTCCGTCGCTGACCTAAGCGCATCGAAGGTGAACCTAGACTGCCCCTCAGGTGTAGTGAAGTCATGTAGTATGGACACCTCATCTAGCTGTGCAAATTTTTGACATTAAAGTTAGTTACAATACTAACACAGGAAGAAAATTAGACACAAATAATTAGCATGCAGTATTACCACAAGGTCTAGTGCTCCCCCAACGGGTATAATAAATCGCCTAGTAATCCCTCTGTACCATACCATGTACTCAGACCGTGGGCCTAGGACTAGTCGTGTAGTCGGCTCGGCAATAGCACACAAGTCTCGCCGGATATCCCATAGTGCAATGTACGGCTAATGTCGGATATGCCACTCCTTATTATGTCGACTGGACAAGTGAAGGCAATAGACCTCTGCCACCTGTTTTAGTGGTTCAGGAATAGGCTGGCGAGTCCAAACTACCGCAAAATCCTACCTGACTGGTGCCACTCAACAATCTGAAAGTGCATGAATGGCACCACTATTGTCCACATGTCACTCCCATCAAAACAGTACTGAGGAAGTGATGAGGTGACCACCTCAGTGTACGGGATCCATGTGATATGAAATTACACATTTATATTGTCATTTAAATGCGACAATGAAATGGATAAATGAATGAAATAAAAATATACATTACTCCTTTTATACCTGGTAGAGACGAAGACGGTCTAGCACGTATCTATAATAGGGTAAGTTGTGTGCTAGACTATCCTAAAATATCTTTTGATAATGCCACCTACCAAGTACATTAACTAAGTTAAACAACTTAGGAGTCAACTTAATTACAAGTGTAAATTGAAAAATTTTCTAACCTGCGGGCTAAGGGGCCAATCCCTGCATCCCCCTCTGGTATGTCTGAAATAGTAATCACGGGGGCGATAGTGGGAAATCTATCCCATGCCCAAAGCTGCAGTAGTAGGCAACACCCTCCCATCTCCCTGTAATCTGGAGCAGTGGCCTTATAGAGCTCTCTGTACAGATAGGCCAGGCAGGCAGATCCCCAACTATACGTCCCAACCTCGTGGAAGTCTCCGAGCAAGGGTAAGTGCATGAGGTGGACATACGTGCCGGAGTGGTCAGAAAATAACGTCCCACCAATGAGATGGAAAATGTAGGCCCGAGTGAATCTCTGTACTGTCACCTCATCCGCATCATCTAGAAGATAGGTGAAATGCCTCTCCAACCAACTCATCTTTAATCGCCCCCTCTGATGACATTCTCATCTACCAGTAACTGCAATCTCAGGTACTCCTCTATTAGGGCTCCCCATCCCCACACAGTAGGGCCCGTCACTGCTCGACCGTCAATAGGTAGGCCGAGCTGAAAAGCAACATCCTGTAATGTAATAGTGGTCTCCCCTTACGGCATGTAAAAAGTGTGTGTCTCCAGCCTCCATCACTCTACAAAAGTACTGATCAACTGATGGTCGATTGGAACAAACTCGCACATCGCCAGATCGTAAAGGCTTGCCTTTTGTAACAAGGGAACAATCAACTCCAACGGGTGCTGGTGATGGTAGTGATGAGCCCATCGAATCCTCAGCACACGGTCAGGCTACAAAAAAAAAAGATTAATAATTATTGCGTATGACAATACATAAAAGTATAAACAACTTAAAGATCTAACTATTTTCATACATGGCCTGCCCAAATCGATTGGGATATGTGTGAGTCCTGAGCCGTCAGAAATGAAGGATTTTGTGGTCCAGGATCAACGCGTCGGGAAATGGATGCCATATGCCAATAACTGAATTGCATTATGATGGAATTTAAACACACACTAATATAACATACGTGTGCAATTTAACTACAAAGATCCACACAAGAATTTATAGCACTTAATTGATTGAAGTAATTTGTTAACATTACTAGTAATGGGGTCACATATATATCTATAATGGCATGCTATTTTACAACAGTCAAACAAATCACATCATCTGACCATTACACTTATGGAGAAGTGGTTAACATACTTCATAACATATTTGCAAAAGTAATTATTTTTTACGTGAAGAAGGGCCTTCATCTCCATGGAGAAGTAGGCAGCGCCTACGATTATGACCTTCCATTTTACAAAGATCGTATTTTTGCCTGATACCATTCTCTTGAGGCCAATCCATGTCATTCCTGATCCGTGTCGACTTCAGTCGTCCCTTTTCACGCAATCTTCCATAATTTGGAACTAGGACAGGAAATTGTGGTAGGTTATTCCATTGCAACCACTCCCCGATCCGCCACCACTCAGATTTGTAGCAATTAAGTAGGGTGTCAAGTCTGTATACAGGATCGACATATGGTTCCCATGATATGTTGACTGAGGCACAAGCAGCAATAATATGAACGTAAGGATACCTATATGCTTGGAATTGTCCACATTCACATTACCCTTTGTCTAATAACACTTGGACGACCTTTCCACATGATCCTCTGGCCATATCAGGGCTCTCCACCACTTCAAACCTAGTCCCTTGTCTATTATACGCACGAACATGGTAAGAAGAAGCACGTGACTAGATAGTCGCAAGCTCCTGCCTGAATCTGCTTGCGTATATGTGACCTTATTGTAGTTCAGCATGTGTTTCTTTTGCCCTTTCCACAAAATACTTGACACATCTATAGTATGTTTGTTGAACAAGGCCTGTGATTGGTAGCTTCCTTAATCCTTTAAAGAGGCCATTAATGCACTCTACTATATTAGTCGTCATATGACTATATCTTTTTCCTTCATCATAAGCAAGAGTCCACTTCTCCATCGGGATAGCAGTCAACTTCTTGTGGATCTCCTCATTGACTTTACTTAGGTTGTCCAATCTCTCCATGACCTTTTCTCGATTTGGCTCATATGCTGAATACAAGGAGACAAATAGGTTAACCGAGTTGAACTACCAGATACATAAATTTACAGATGAAAAGTTCAACAAAAAAGTTGTGCTGTAAGGCGTACCAATCTTAAGGATAGCTTTCTTGATATTGTCATCCCTACATTTCTTGCGAACGTTGCTGGTAATATGTCTGATACAGTACCGATGAAAAGCATGAGGAGGCTGCCATTCTAGACCTTCATTGGCTACAGCCTCTTTTATAGCTCGGTGTCGATCTGATATCAGGCATATTCCTTAATTGTTCGTAATATTTTTTCATAATAATGCTAAAAACCAAGTCTAGTTTTCACAGTTCTCCTTTTCAACAATGGCAAAGGCAAGGGGTACAGGACATTTGTTACCGTCCTGAGTCGCAGCAATCAGTAGCACACCTCTGTACTTGCCATACAGAAACGTTCCATTAACTTGTATGAATTACTTGCAGTAGGGAAATACGACAATACATGGCTTGAAAGCCCAGAAAACTCAGTTGAAAACATGTTTTTGTGGATCAACACGGTTGTAAACTATGACGAATTCTTCTAACTCTAACTTGAACAGAGGTTGGTCACAATAGCCTAAAATGTCCAACCATTTGGGGAGCACTTCATATGATTTATTCCAATCTCCATACACCTTGACAATTGCCTTCTGTTTTGCCTTCCATGCTTTTCTGTACGAAATCTTATACCCATACATGCTTTCCACCCTTTCTTGTATAAGCGAGATTGGAACATCTTACTTCACTTTAATAATCTCCAGTATCAAGGAACTGATATACTCAGAGTTAAGAGACTTGTGATCCTGTGTTAAACTGGCATTAACACATGTGTGAGGCCCTGAAAATCTAGTTATTGTCCAAATGTTAGAATTCTTTAGATTGGTTGCTCTAAGGTGGAATTTGCATTCATCCCCATAATTATCATACTTCACACTTAATCTTCTAGTATTCAATTCCTTCACGTAATAACTATGGTGCCTTCTGATGTGGTAATGCTTAGTTGCAGCAATTAATGCCTCCTTGCAATCAAACTCTTGTCCAATCTGTAAGTCCTCCATGCCATAATCATAACTTGGTTTCATTATTTCTGAAAATTCATTAGCATTCCTTATGGCATCCCAATCAATGTAAGAGAAGACAACAGCTTGAGGGACACCACATGATGTCTATGCAGCATTGTCACTCCTCACACACCGAGCTGCAACACTGTTATCATGTGTAATTGCATGTTCTTCATCATCAGTGTCACGATCATCACCGCTACTGCAAGACACCTCATCGTCTTCAAAACCAGACTCAAGGTGGGCATCCATAAATGCAGGATCAGTGGATTCTTCCTCTACAGCCGGTAAGGTACTTGTTGAACCCATCATGGTATGTGATACATTTCTCAGGAAAACACCTACAATAGATGAGTCCAATGCAGGAGTATAACTATCAGAAATGTGGAACTTAATTCCACCCGTGTAAGGAGGGCCTTCCCACACCATCAAACAACTAGTACTGACATGAACTGTTGGATCTACGAATGGTCTAGTTATTGGGACTCTTTCTTCTGAACCAAGGTTGGTAGCGTGCAGTTTGGATGTGATCACCTCCACGTACAATTTCATTGCTGTCATCGTCAGATGTTGTTCATAGCTTGCTATGGCACATGCCAAGTCTTCATTGTCGTCCAATTCGTATGTCATATATTGAGCCTCTGTTTGATGCTGTGGAAACCTATAAACAATTTTTCCCACAGCTTGATCTTGGTGAAGCTTTAATCGAGCATGAATTCTCTCTTGCAAAACATCCATAGTGCTGCATCCTCTCAATTTCAATGCCTTTGAGGGAGGTCCATCTACATTACCCCCATTGATCCATCAATCATTGTACCATTTGAATATATAAAAGTAATTAAACTTTTCTTCATCTTGTTACTTTTAGCTGCAAAACATTCACTGCACCCTCACAACTGACATATATTATTGTATACAATTTTTGTTCTTATAAATGAATGAACTAGTATTTAATATTACAAGTAAAAATGAACGGAATGTGTTACTATTTTTGTAAGGTATTTATTTAATAGTACGTAATAATTTACCCACACAGGCCAAACCCATTCCGACCTTTACACCTATTACTAAATAGCAATCAAAATTATTTACATATTATTGTTTGTATATTTTTATGATTACAATCATGATTTCTTTTTTACATACACTGACTTCGTCTAATGCTTACACTTCAAACCTCCATATATATTTTGATACTTTCTGAATAAACTTATGTATAGTATAATTTTTTCGAGTACGTTTATTATTCTTGCATTTATAATATCTACTATTTAAATAGAAAAATATTCATATTTTCAATAACAATATCCTATTTTTTAAAGTTTCTGGTTACATCCATATATCCTAAAATTTTATTTTTATTACCTCTCTTATGATATATTAAAATTTCACATGAAAAAATTCTTTAAATATAACTTTCATCTAAGTCCTAAAATCTATTTTAGGACACCTTTCTTTATCTCGTTTGTTCTTCTTTTAATAGCACAACCTATCACAGTACATATAAATTTCTATAAATTTTTCATAAAGCATAATTTCACATCTTAAATCATAATTTCACATCATAAACTATAATAATCAATATAAAATAAAAAAACTCATATTATTTATATCATAATATTCTAAACAAATTTCTCTACCACTATAAAAGATATTTTCATGATGACTAATAAAAATTATAATATAAGCACAAAATTTATAAAAATACTAACTGGTAAGTATTAGGAAAAACAAACAGAAAACAGCCTCTGCATGAAAGAAAAATTTGTTAAATATTTTAATAATTTTAATCTCTAAGTAAAAATTATTAGATATTTTTGTATCATTAAAAAAATTATGCAAAAATCATGCTAAATTAAATATATTTTGCAAGACAATATATAAATGGAACAAAAATAATAATATAGATAAAATTTTAATGATGTATATTTAGTTTTAAATATAGTGTTTGAATTTTTATATCAAGAAAATATTAAAAAATTTTAAAAGAGAATTAATTTTTATTCTTAAGTACTTTTATTAAAAATGAAATATATAATTAATTATTTCAATTAATGCTTCCCATAACATTAATTTTTTTAAATTATTTTAAGATAAAAATAAAATATGTTACATTATGTCAATATTATGTAATTATCCTTTTATTTAAATTGTAAATAATATAAGTCAATATAAAAAAATTATAGCAAAATAAATTAAAAAAGGAGAAATGCTATGTGAAAGGTAAAGTAATAAGTGTTAAAAATTAAATATATAATCAATTAATTCTATTAAATAATATATTTGATTATTAAAAATAATTTTAAGTCAAAAAAAATAAATTGTATTATATTTATATTATTCAATATATTGCATTTAAACTTTTAATAGAATGATTGAAAAAAAAAGAAGAAAAAATTAAACAAAGTAGATGAAATGAAGAAAAAATAATGTACGAACTGTTAACCTTTGGAGAAATCTTAGTTGATGTATTTTTAATTTAAAACATAATATTTAAAAATTATTATCAACAAAAATTTGAAAAAATTTATATAAATAAAATTTAATTTAATTACTAAGTATTTTTTTAAAAAATATAATATGAAATTAATTATTTTTATTAATAAAATGTATATTAAAGCTTTAATTTATTTAAAATATTATAATAAGCTAAAAAATTATAACTTATTATATTTATGTTAATTAATGATGTTGATGTTTTAAACCATAAACAATACGAGTAGATATAAAAAGCATATAATAGAGTAAATAAGAAATAAACAATACGTACGGTATAAAGTAATAAAAAATTGATTGTATAATAAATTAATTAATTAAATAAATTATATAATTTATATATAATACATTTATAATCAAAAAATTGATATATCTTACGGCTAAAAAATATTGGTGTATGTGGTTTAAATACCATGAGTTAACAAAAAAGAATAACATAAATGTACAATAAAAAAGATAAAATAAATAGAAATAATACATAAAATATTAAGTCTTTACAAAATACTCTCAATTAATATTTACTTATTTTGACATATATTACTCTAAAATTAATATAAAAATATTAATCAATAGGATAATATATTCTAGTAATAATCAACATATAATAAAAATAATCTTATTTTTATCATATCCTATATCCTAAAAAATTTTATATTTTAAAAATATCTAAACATAATTTTTACCTAAATCGTAAATTTTATTTTAAGACACTTTTCTTTATCCCCTTTGTTTTTCTTTTAAAATCACAAACTATCACAGATCATATAAATTTGTACAAATTTTTTCTAAATCCTGGATCATAATTTCACATCATAAATCATAATAATCAACGTAAAATAAAAATTCTTCTCCCACTATAAAATATATTCTTATAATAACTAATAAAAATTATAATATAAATACAGAAATTATAAAGAAACTAATCAGTAAAAATCACAAACTATCACAGATCATATAAATTTTTACAAATTTTTCTTAAATCCTGGATCATGATTTCACATCATAAATCATAATAATCAATGTAAAATAAAAATTCTTCTCCCACTGTAAAATACATTCTTATAATAACTAATAAAAATTATAATATAAATACAAAAATTATAAAAAAATTAATCAGTAAAAATCACAAACTATCACAGATCATATAAATCTTTACAAATTTTTCCTAAATCTTATATCATAATTTCATATCATAAATCATAATAATCAATGTAGAATAAAATTTTTTCTATCACTACAAAATATATTCTCATAATAACTAATAAAAATTATAATATAAATATAGAAATTATAAAAATACTAACCAAGGAAGAACAAGGAAAGAAGATCAGATTTGCTCCAAAGAAGAAAATGTTGCCGGATGAAATGTATAGAAATAAGAAAGGATAAAGATTTATGAACGAAAAAATGGTAAATGGTGCGAAGAGTAACAAGTACGAACGGTTGTGAAGAGAGAAGGGAAGAGGGCTGTGAAGAGTGGTTGCGAAGATGTGTAGGGTTGTTTCTGCGAAGAAGGGTTGTGGCTGCGAATCGAGTATAAATAGGGCAAGAGGCGCCATTTCATTTGGCGCCTCCCAGAAATTTGAACCCAATGGCGCCACTTGAAATGGCGTCTCCCAGAAATGCAAACCGCAATGGCACCACTTGAAATAGCGCCTCCCACAAATTCAAACCACAATGGTGCCACCTTGAATGACACCTCCAAGGGAATAGCGCCAAGTGGGATGGCGCCTTAAACCTTAGAACGCCATTCAAACCGGCACCCTCCAAGTTTTCTGTACTCCAAATGTGCCAAATAGTGTGGCGCCTCCATGTACTGCGTACCCCATTCAAAATAACGCTTTGCGTATTTTGGTAATATATTTCGAAACTATGATAAAATAAAAAAAATTATAAAATAATCATATATCAATATTTTTGCCGATGGGCTCAGGCAAATAACACACTCATCGATGTATTTTGAAGGAGTACGAGTGGGCATCCAGAAACAATTGTGGGGATGCGTCAACCGCATGTGTTGTTTGGTAGTCGTATGAGTACGGCAAAATGCAAAATGAGACTATCAATTTTTATTAAATTTTTATAATTTTATTTAATAATCTGAATTTTTCCACACCCTTACTCTTAGTACTCTTAGGGGGTGCGGCAGAATCCATCTCAAACAGTAGCTTAATCGACAAAAAACAACAAATCAGATCAGAAAGCAAAGAGGCAAATGGAGCAACGCACCAGCTAATGGACACTTTATGGTCCCTGTTACTCAACAAATAGCTTCAATCGCATTCGGACAAAAGGAAAAAAGGCGAAAATTTTTTCACCATACTTCAAATATCTTAAAATTCATAAAATCATATGCATTTCAGTGGCACACTTCTACTGTTTTTCTTTTTTTTATTTTAATTATTGATAGAGGAACAAATGATGTCTCCTACTCTTACGAGATTTTTTTGCCAATGAGAAACGTGTCTCATGTGATTTAATGAAATTATAGGAAGAAAATTAAATCCATTGACTCATGAATTAACGAAATAAAAGAAATTTACTCTATTGTAACAAAAAAAAAAAAAAGAGAAGACAAAAGATGGTGCGTATTCCTTAAAACGCGGGAAAATGGCATCTTTATGTCAGAATCTTGAGTTGGGTATGTAGTGGGGAAAAGTTTACTCCATGGAAAGGGGGCGGTAAAAATGTAGGTAAAATGATAATTTTATACCGTTTGGCTGAAAGGTAAAATTAGAGGGGCATAAATAAAGGTAAAAAATTGGATGGGCTCTGTAATGAGAATTTTCCTCTTCAATATGAGGGGTAAATCCAATGAAAGAGGGGAAGGATTGCAGAATTTCCCCTACTGCCCTCAACCTCACTCTTAAACTCCTATTGTACTTGTATGGCCGCATCCTCCATCCTAATTTGCCTCCCCCAAGAAGTGGTGACGCGAGGGAGAAGCTACGGATGACGAGCTATTAGAGGCGGAGATTAGGTTGCACTATGGGGTCAAAAACTTGACCCAAACCTAATTGTAAATACATACGTGATTAAATATTATTAGAATAATATTTTTAATTTATTTTGTGGTAATTTGGACCCATATAATGTTTAATTAAGATATTTAAAAATTATTAATTTAAATATATATTTTTTAAAAAATATTTTATCAATATATTATTAATTTATAATTAAATTTAATAAATTAATATTATAACTATCTCCTCATAATATATTATAAATATATTTTAATTATTTTATTCAATCATATTTTTTTCCTCCCTTATTTTCATCATTTCTAAATAAAAAAAATCTATTTCACTCTTACTTATTTTCACTCTTATTTTCATTCATTACAAACATTTTAAAATAAATTCATTTCGCTTTTAATGTCTTCTTCCTCCGTATCCTTTTACCTCAAATTATTTCTCCACCCAATTTCACCTACAGCCAAACATGCGGCTAAAATTTTGAAGAAACAAATGTATTAATACGGAAGGTACATGTACCTTTTGCTCCGGTTTGGCTCTTTGATCAGTCAATTTAAACCTGCAATTGTACAGAAGAAAAGCTGCCTTTGAAATTGAACCTAAAAACTCTATAGGAATTTTTTTTTTTGGTGAAAAAATTCTATAGGAATTTGTTAATGTTGTGTTTGACAAAGCATTTAAAAAATATTATAAATTTTGAAATTTTATATATAAAAAAATAAAAATTTAATTTAATTTTAAAAATTAATGATAGTTAATACAATATTTAGAGAATAAATATGAAATTTATAAAATAATACTTAAGATATATTTGATAAATAACTTATCAAATAATTTTTAACTTGTTAAATTAAATTTGACTGACTCTTATGATTTGACTATTTAGTGAGGAATTGTTCTAAACAACATTTGGGCCCCAACACTTGATATCGAAATCATTTTGGTCATAAATATATGAGGGGATAGAATTACCTTCCAATAATGTAATAAAGTAGTCTTCAGAAAACTACTCTGAACGGGCCATCTTTTTTCTAGTCCACGTCACTTTTGAAATAGTTTTTTAAATGTTTCACTCTTTGTCAATGCGACATTTTTAAATTTAATTACAATTTTAATCCCTTTATTATTTAAAATTGTTGTATGTGATATATTTTAAATATAAAGAAAAATGCACGTTTCTCTATTAAATTTAATTGAAATTATATAGACCCTTTAATTTTAAAATGTACACAAAGCCCCTCAATTTTATAAAAATACTAAAATATCAAGGATTTTAATTGCAAATAATTTATAAAATATACTTATATCCTTTAATAAAAGAATATTAAAATAATTTATAAAATATAAAATTTAAAATATTAAAATAAAATAATACTCCAATAATTTATAAAATATACTCATACCCTTATTTATCATTTTACATATAAATAACTAATTTTATCAAATATTTTTATTCAAATAATTAATATAATCAAATCAACTGATATAATCAATCATTAACTAACAGTTAATTATTATAATTATCATCTAATTATTAAATAAGACCTTATTTTCATTAAATTTTAAATGACAAATTTAATAATTTAAACTATTCACTAAAAATATTTAAATAGTTTATGAATTCTATTTTGTTATTGCCATATAAAATATTTTAAAATATAAAATTTAAATTTCTTGATAATTAAATTATCAATTTTAATTTTCAAATCCATACACAATAAAAGGGTATTAGAAGGTGATTTGGAAGCTTCAAGTTGGTACTGCATATCAGACAAAAGGAAAGTTAACAAGTAGCTTATTTGTGTAGTGATGATGATGGTGACCTTGAACGAAAATATGTAACTATATAAAGACATTCTTAAAAGCTTGTGAATACAATGTGCAGCAAACTTTTTGGGGGGTTATTTTAGGGCCAGACTAATTGTTTTGTGTCACAGGAAGGAGAAGCTAGTGGTGGAACTTTCATGCATATGCTCATAATTATACAACAGCTACGCTGTCAAAACAAGAAGCATTTCCTTTATCCTTCGAACAATGTGGTAAACGGGAAACTAATATGCAGATGCATTATGCATATCAAAGATGAAGCTCAAACAGAAATGTTAAAATGCCCAATTCCCCGAAAGTTTTTGGAATGAGTAACTTCTATGGAATTAAACCAACATAACTCCAGAATAAGGTTAAGAACCTTGGTTTCCATGTCGCCATTACAATATTCGTGTCAGATCAACATCCTGCGCATTAATATACATCATTGAGTCATAAGGCCCTGGAAGAGGGAAATCTGCATCCAAAGGAATAGCAAAGCGTTTGACAATAGCTCGGGGTTAAATGTGGATCTAGTTCTGAATTGCTGTATAAAGGCTAGAGAATGGCTGAACATATACTCCAAATTGGAAAAACCTATTCTGAAACAATAGAGAAAAGAAATCATGTGCAGATGGAAATACCCTGAGCTAGACTGGATTAAGGTTAATACAAATGAGTCATGTATTCAGGAGGGAGAGTCAGTCGCTTATGGAGGGGTCATAAGGGACAGTACTGGAGATTAGATTAGTGGATTCTCCAGAAATGTTGGGGGAGGAAATGTTCTATCAACAGAATTATTATGGGGTGTCCTTACAAGGATTGAATTGGCTTAGAACAAAAGGTATAAAAAAGTTTGGATGGAAATTGACTCTCAAGTAACTCTCCATTTAATTACTAATTCTTGTGAGGTAAGTCATCCATACTGGCCGTTGATTAAATAAATCAGAAATTGGATGAACAGAAAATGGATTGTAAAGATGTCTCACATTTATCGAGAGGATAATAGAGTTGCACACTGACTTGTTACTAAGGGACATTAGTTGAGCTTAAGAACTCATGTTTTCAATGAAGTTCCCCATAGATGTGGAAGACTCTTAATGGAAGATATTGTAGGGGTCTCTTTCTCTAGAGTAGTTCATGTGTAATTACGCTTAGCCTCCTTTGTAATAAAAACAAAAAAAAAAACCCTCCAAGAGGCAGATACTGATAAAGGAATTGCTATAAATAATAGCCAAAAGAAATGATAAACGTTTTGTTGAGGAAAATTGTTGAATTATGTGATGTTTTGTGTAGATCTGTGCAAAAAAATTATATTGATAAGAAAAATAATATAACAAATATAATATATGATTTATTTTGAAAAATAAATTTTTTATGCTTAAATTTTGATAAAATAAGAAAGTATGATAGTAAAGTTATATAAACTCATCTAAATTCATATTTATTAAAAATCCAAGTTCAGATTTGAATAATTTAAATTTAATGAGAAATTTATGATAAATAACATGATACTTAAAAAAAATTATATGAATGCATTTAAATTCATATTTAAATTAAGTTCAAAATTTTCAATAAACTTGAACTTGAACTTAGATATTTTAATAAATTGAAACTTGAGTATAAAAATGTTAACTTAATTCAATTTATTTACATTCTTAATCTCTCAATTCATTAATTATCATTACATTTGTTATTGATTATTATGATTACCTTATTTATCATTGTTGATTATCATTTGTCGGGTGAGGTGTGGTTGAGCTTTGAGACTACACAGGCCACCCCAAAGTTTAGATAATTTGTATAAATATTTCTATGATATTGAACTTTTCAAAGGAAAATTTACATGTAACCCCAATCCCCAGGTAAAAATTTTAAATGTTCTTACTAAGATCCTTGATAAATTATCTTCCATCTCCATCAATATATTTATTCTAGGCTTGCCCCGCTGGTCACCTTTAATCAATTAATTTTTTAGTATTGATCACTTAATTTTTGATAAGATTATTTTATTTAAATTTAATAATACTTTAAAAAAATACAAGTTTTGATTAAAATACACCATAGACAATGGTAACATTTCGAAAAAAAATTATTTAATCAAATGAAAAATGGTAATACGACGTTACGGATAATCACGTTCCTAATTAAATATGTTTAGATTTCTGTGCATACGTGATTCTGCAAAACAAAATTCTCTATGTGAACAATGAAGTCGCCACTAGAAGCCCTTCAGAGGTGAACTATTTCCATACATGATAAATGAGCTCCGTTAGAACGGTAACCGAATTGATGCCGCCGAAACACCCAAAGGGAAAAAAAAACGAAAAGAGGCTTTTCTGGCCCATATTTTTTTTTGGACAAATGAGGCCTTCCCCAACCACAAAGCCCGAAGAATATTGTCCTAATTAAGGACATGTTTGATAATTGCCAAAAAAAAGAAAAAGGACGTGTTTGATACAATGAGGCACAATTAGTGTTGAATGCAGTTCTGGATGCCCAGCTCAGCTCGGCTGGCTAAATCTTTGGCATCCCTTAAACAGTGATACAAAGGGGTAGCGGTTTGAACGTTGCCCAACCCTTTCCCCATCTCCCATCCTCCCTCTCCCTGCTAAACTTAAAAATGAAGGAGTGCGATTGATTGTAAATAGGGATATAAATAGATTAAATCAAATTAAATTCATGCTTTCTTTTTAAAATATTGATATGAAATTATTCTATTAATTTATATAGAATTAAAATTCAAGTTTGATTTAGATTATTAAAAAAATTTAACTTAACCTATTAGTTTTTTTTTTAAAACCCTACTTTTATAAATAAGTTTTTTAAATATGTTAATAGGTTAAAACTTTTTTAAGACATAAAATTTTTCAAAAGTCTAATTTGGCCTACACACACACACACACAGATATATATATATATATTGAATATTATATATTATCTATGTATATGTTTTATATTATACTATTTATAAATATATCAATAATTAAATAAGCTTACAAGTCAAGTTTAAAAAAAATATAAGTCTAACTTATTTATTTAAATAGACTTATTTACTAGCCTTGTCTTTGACTTATTTAATTAAATAAGTTAGATTAGATTAGATTGTAAGCTTCTAATAGATTATTTGGTTCACTTGTATCCTTAAGTGTAAGTAGTATATACCTTTTTTTAATAATTTGACAATTAATTTTACTTTGAGTATAGTTGAATTTTTTTTTAAATCTTTCATATGGGATTGAAAATCAAATTAGTTTGTGATTCACTCATAAATTAATTCAAAAATACCTTTACCCTTATTTCCCATTTTTCTCCTAACAACTTTAGCTAACCTCTTCTACTCCCTATTTTCGCAACACTCTTCCGTCTCACTCTTTATATATCTTCTTCTTTATCTCTTTCTTCGAGCAAGCTAAAGGAGAACCAGTAGTCATCAAATATTTCATACAATCAAGATAAGACACAATCAAGATTTTCGATGCCTACGTTATATCAAGTTCTTCTTCAATTTATCTTTCAGATTTAGTAAGATTTAAACATTTATACTTTAAAGGAGAATATAATCCCTAATCCCAAATTTGATGATTTTACGTCTTTAGGAACCAAACAACTCATTCTCATCTTTTTAAATTTTTCCTCCAAGTAAAATAAGTGAACATTCTAGTTGTTCTTTTAAGCTTAAATGGAAAATTATTTAGTTAAAGGTGAGTTTTTAGGGTTTTAATAATTATATGTGAAATGTATTGATTAATGATGATTTAATTCAAAATTTATGTAAAATATTATGAAAATATAGTGTTATTAAAGAATAATAATGATTTGGTAATGGTAGTTGGCCTCATAAATAAGTTAGGATGGAATTTAGACCATATAAATAGTAATTTCACATTAAAATATGCAGAAAAGTGTGCAATAGTCGATTACATAGTTGACTATAGTTAGGAGAGTTGCTCTCTAGATAATTATAATCGATCATTGTTTGGAAAATAAAATTCTGGGAGCACTATAATTAACTATGGCCAGAAAATGTGCTCTCTAGAAAGCTATAGTCAAAGATGTAGTTAATTATCTAATTAGACCTTTGCTCTCCAAAGGTCCATAGTTAACTATAACTTCATCATTAGGGTTCATAATTGATTATGATTGGCCCTCTAGAGTTTTGTAAATGAGTATATAGTCAACTATGCCTAAAAAAATTGTTCTTGGACAACTTGTAGTCAAGTATATAATCAATTGTGATCCTTGTATATTTAATAATAGGTTTCTGTTAGACTATTATAACTTAAGCTTAAATATATTTTTTGCCTCCTTAAAATATAAATTATGTGATTTTAATCTTCTTTATTTAAAATAATTCATTTTGATCCTTTTAAATGTCTAATTAGAACAATTTTAGTCTTTTAATTACCATTCTATCAACAAATTAATAGAATGAGTGAGATGGCACACTTCGTTTTCATTTTTTTTCTTTCCTTCTTCTTTATTTCACTATTTTGTTCCTATTGTTTCTTTAGTATTCCTTACCAATACTTATCCTATTCTAGTTTTTTTTTTTTGTTTCTTAATGTTTATCCTTTTTTCTTCAATTCAACCACCACCTCAAATTCATTCCACCACCATTACATAAGAACAGAATATTGAAAAGATGAATATCTAGAAATGTGTTAGAAAAAATTGAATACTAATTTAACCGTTAACAATAAATTCAAAATTCGAAAACCCAGCTTAACTTTTTAAATCTAAAAAATAAAGATAATTTTTGAAAATGAAATAAACCTATGAATATCAATATTAGATAATGCTTGCCTCCATCACCTTCGCACAAGCTTAAAGCAGTAACTAGTATAATGACAAACATCAAATAGTTGTGTAGCTAAAAAATGAAGCTTAGTTGGTGTTGCTAACTTAAATAGAAGACCAAAAGTTGCTATGGAAAGATATAAGGGAGAAAAAGAAGGTTTAGGTAAGAAATTGAAGCTACTTTCTGGGATAATATTAGATAGCACGAATAAGAACCAATTTCCAATGAATTTTATCAAGGACCTTTTTTTTTCCCAAAAAAAATCATACACATCTTAGGCATAGTTATCCGAGCTTCAGGTTAGTTCTTGATGTTTAAGTTAAGATCTTTAGATTTTAATCTGTTGCTTTTGTTTCATTGAATGTGAATGTGAGTATTTTCTTACATTTTCTCTTTTTGTTTAGTTATCCAGAAAATAAGTACATGACATAGGAATATGACAAAAATAAGTATGTATTTATTTTTTAAGGTCAACTTAAGTTTTTGATTGCATTTATGTGAGATTAGATTCTTTATTTTATTAGAAGTGCCATGTTTTCTTATTCATAAAAATCTAGGATTTATGTATTTTTTATTTTTGTATTTTTGTTTAAATTAGGTTTAATGATAAGAAAGCTACATTTCATCGTTTTTCACTACCAATTGTCACAACCCGAACTCAATCGTGAATGGTGTAGATCTCAATATCTAGTTTCCACCAACCTTAATACTATTCAATCTAATTCTATTCAATAGGAATCTTCATATTTCCCCAATGATTCAAAATATATTTTAAACTTTATGGGAAAACAGATAAAAATTTTCCTATTTTTAGACACTTTCTTATGGCCACACCCTCTAAATCATGAAACCTAAAAATTTTCTCAAATACGACAGCATTATCAATATACGCAATACTACACAACCTCAATATATATACATAGATAAATCATTCAATACATCAAGTGCCAAATCAACTTAGTCTTAATCTTTGTCTTGACTTTAATCCTAAAAGAACCTTTAACTGTTAAGTCTTTCAGCTAAGTAGTCTTTGATTCTTCATAAATATAACAAAGCTTAAATATACTTATTTCAATAAGTTACGAGAACTCAATGAGCATATATTTATCATTACTAACCTTAATTTAATTATATTGAATGATCATATACTAAGTACATATTTGATTAGAAAAGTAATGGCAATCCAAACTCTCTGTATTCTTGAAATATATAGAATCGAACCTCAGATTGATTGTTCACTTGCACATAACTTAGATTCCATATTTCACATCACAAGTTATAGTAAGTTCAACTATTTATTGGTACATAATATCATTATCATGTTATACATAACCTATTCTGAGTGATCATGACATTCATAAATAGCCAGCAAGGATCAAACATATCAAGTCTCTAAATCACATTAAGCAATAATACTCAAGCGCAAGAAAATTTTAAAGTCACATCATAAATACATAATGATTTATAACAAATAATATACATGTATCTACCTTTTATCTCCTAGGTCAACTTTCTTCACAAGTTATCCATCCTTATCCTTTTAGAGTCTACTTTATACTTTCCACTAGTTATTTACCGAGAATTTCTTATTTGACTTTCACATCATTGCCTCTATCATATTTCTCATTTCAAATGCCACTCATGGCATAATTCATAATATAACAAATTTACTAGAGTTCAACTCTACATATCACAAGATTCAATGCAATGTTAATATAAAGCAACCATTCCATTATTATTAGGCAATATAAAAGCACGTGATAATATATATATAACAATACCACCATGCCTTCTTGCATGGTCATAGCAATCATTAACTTTTTGATACAATTCACATTACATTTTTTGACATACATGTAACAGTGTAGTTATAATCATAATACAGATAACATCATTACCATCGCAATTTAATCATAATTAATCAACCATAAATAATAACACTACCATACCTTACAAGCCTATTCAATTATCATTATCTCAAACAAATAATTAATAACTCATCTCACATACATTTTTAAGTTACTCATATGTGAGTACAAAGGAAACTTAGTAACAATTCATAACTTATAATTATACCTTTAAAACTTTATAGGTGAATGTACATAGGATCCATATCATTCATAAAAAATATTATAAAATATGAAATTTAGCAAAATAATTTTAAAATATTAATTTAAAGTGAAATATATACTCACTTGATGATGCTGATCCACTCTTGGAAGTTCCAAAACATCTATATTCATATTTTTCACATTTTCTTCCTACTTTATAATTTACAAAAATAATTTATGAATGCATTGAATTTACTTATTTTCTTCCTAAATTACTATTTTGGAATCTAATCATAATATTTTAATATCCTATATTATAATTCTATTATCTCTTTCTTGAGTTAATCGTAAGAAGCTGAAAATATGCGATTATATAGTAATTTGAAATCAAAATTATACATGTGAAAATATTAAGGTTTAAAATTCTATAAAAGTTCACATCATGCCACTTGATTATTTTATATCATTACTTTATATCTTTTCAAAAATATCACTAAGAAATCATAAATTCTCATAAATAAAGGACTTTCTAAATCAAAATATGAAACTACCAAGATATTAAATCCCTTGCTCTATTAATTTCACACATTAAGAACTTTTTCTTGGATTTAAGCCCTCTAAGAATAAATATTAAAACTTAATAACCTAAACATATTCTAAAGATGTCATTTTAACATTCCATAGTATAATACTTATATCTTCAAGCTATTATCAAAGTTTCTCAAAATATGTATAAAATGTATTTTTTTAATTCAACCCAAAATCCTTCAAAAATATGAAGGTAAATGACATAGAAATGTTTCAATCATCCCATTCAATCATCTTATAGCATGAAACTTTTATTTTTCAAAAGCATCATCATATATTTCATGTGTATATGAAATGGGTTCTTTTAAATCAAATTTGAATCATTCAAAATATAAAATTGTAATACTTTATAAATATTCTAATCATACTATTTTAGTATCATATAGCATAGATACTATATTTTTCAAAAAGATCACTATATATTTCAAGTGGGCATATTTGCGTTTTCTATTTCAGCCACACATTGGTCTTAAGATCAAGTTTTTATGGTATTAAGAAGCTTACTCATCTTTAAGGAGGCTATTGGCAATTAGTTGTCATCAAAAAGATTATTAGGTTACTGAAAAACAAAAGGAGAGAGCACTATTTTCTGTAAGAGCTCTCATAAATAGCAATTGTAGTGGCTAGAAGCAAAAGAGGAGAGCTCAAAGAAACCATTAAGGGCTCATCAAAAGAGCATTTTGCTAGCTTGCTACCATTTCTGATGCACCCATATGACCCTAGCATGTTATTGCCTCTCGTGTAATCTCTAAACACCCATTTGTAGCAACTTCAACTGCTGACAGTGGGAGTTAACAACAATAGTGCATCCAATAGTCCAATTTGCTGGTAAAAGAAGAAAGAAGAAAGAGCTTAGTTAGGTTAGCATTGAAAGAAAAAGAGATTGATCAAGAAAGAAAAAAGAGAAGGAGAAAGGAAGCTATGAGTAAGGAAAAGAGGTAAGGGAAAAAAGAAAAAAAAAAGTTAGGGGCTTTAATCTAGCGCTTCTCGCATATTGCAAGTTCATCTCCAATTTAAATTTCATCCTTCTATTTAAATCAAAATCAATCTTGGCCATCTATTTTTGTATTTTGTAAAACTGCTTTTCTCTAATTTAAATTTAAACTTTAACTTGACTATTTTACTATCCTTATAATTATTAAAAGAACCATTTATATAATTTATATATATATGAAATTCATCATACCTTAATTTCTAGGATCATTATCAACAGTTCATAAATTCATAAGTAAAAGCCATCCATCACTAGTAATATGTTTAAAAAATTTCACACTCTCAAATTCTATATATTCCAATAAAATATTAAGATAATGCTTTTAATAAGTAAAATCTCGATACTTATTTGATCTAAATTTTTAAATATCCTTATTTTACCTTAGCATAGATAATTATAATTTAACTATGCTTGTTTATTAAAATAAATACTCTAGGTATATAAAATAATAAAGCTTTAAATATTACTCCAAGGTTTTACATAATTAGACTTTCTTTTTCTTCTTTATGTCCTTCCTTAGCTACCTTTTCCATGTAACAATGAAAAAGAAAGAAAGTAATGGAGGAGAAAGAAACATTGAAACTATTTATGGCCAATGGGAAGGATTAGAGGTTATGAAAGCCTATAAAAAATGAGAAGACTAATCTAAGTAGGAAAAAGAAAGAAGATGGCATTGATTTCAAAAAGAAAAAGGAAAAAAGGTGAAAAAAATGATCAAAAGAAATGAAAGAAGATAAAGGATGCAACCATATTGGCTTCAATGCATTGCCATGTTAGCAATAATGTGAAATATCAACTTTTGCCATTAGTAATTAAATAAATTAATGATGGATAGACCAAAATTACATTAATTAGATATTTAAAAAGATTAAATTATATTATTTTAAGTAAACAGGATTAAATTCACATAATTTATATTTTAAAAGGATTAAAATTACATTTTAAGCTTATAGTTTATGATTATTACTTAAGTGTTAAATTGTAAACACTAAGCAATTAAATGATGATAGTTGAGTATTGTAACCATGCAATGAGGTATAGAAGTATTGGCTTATGTAACATCATATGATTGGAACAATATTGTGATAATTAAATTGGAAAATGTGCAATCATTTGAGAAATTGAAATGAGGGCAATTAACATTATTTGTGGTTCAAACACCAAATTTGATAAAAGGCTTGTAAGGGATAAAATTGACTCTATCATGACCTAAACTCAATCATGATTGGCATGGATACTCGATATCTACTAGCCTTACCACTAATTTTTCTTGTTCTACCCAATCAGAATCTCCTTGTTTTTGTGGGAACTCAAATTATACCATAAATTCTTATAGAAAAATGGATAAAATTTCCTCTATTTTCATACACTTTTTGAGGGCCACCCACCATAAATCATAAAACATGTATTGTTTACAGATACGACAACATCATTAGCATGTACAATACTATACAAGCTTACTATATATACATAGATAAATGATTTAACACATCATATTTTGAATAAATATAGTCTCTATATGTATACCCCAATCCTAATCCTAAGAGAACTTAAACTGTCAAATCTTTCAAATCAGACCATCTTTGATTCTCCACAGATGTAATAAACTTTAAGCATTTAACTCAACCTGAAAATATTGAAAAAATAAATGGAATGAGTTATGAGAACTCAATAAGCATATATCAGCCATTTCTAAATCTTAATTCAATTATCTATTAAAGGTTCATATTCTAATTAAGTATTTGATAAAAAGGTAAATCCAATCTATATTCCCTGAGTTTCTGAGATATATAAAATCAAGCCTTGGATCAAGTATTCACCTGAACATAACTTAAACTTTATAATTCTCATCATAAATTATAATATCTTAACTATTTGTTGGCATACAATATCATCGTCATATCACTTGCACCCATTTCAGGTGGTTATCATATTCACAAATAGCCAATAAGACTTAATCACATTAAATTATCATAATCACATTAATTAGAGATATTCAATCACAAATAAGTTTTCATGTCACATCATAAATGCATATCAATCATAATGATAATACATGCATCTACCTTTTGCTTCTTGTATTAGCCTTAAACCCTTCACAAACTATAGATCCTTATCTTTCTAAGGTCAGCCTTATAGCCTTCACAAATTATTGCTAGGAATTTTCCATTCAGCTTTCACATCATCGCCCTTAATACATTTCTCATTTTAAATACCACTTATGGCATATTTCACATTATAATATACATAATAGAGCTTAGCTCTATAAATCACAAGATTCAATACAAAATTAACACAAGGTGACCATTTTATTATCGCGGGGTAAATCATAGCATATAACACAATACTTTTATTGACACCACCATGCTCTCTTGCATGACCATAATGGTTAATCCACATTCACTCAATATCATATAGTTTCAACTAGTCACAATGCAAATATCATTATTATCAAATTTCCATTACAATAAAGTAATAGTTAGTAATATCATTCCTATGCTTTACAAACATGTCATTTCCTCCAACAAATAATTACTAACTCATCACTAGTATCATTTCCAGACTGCTCATTCATAACCACACAATCAATTTCATAATATATTATGATTCGTAATTATATTAATTAGGATTCGTAGATGCACAGATACATAATTTATATCATTTATAAAAAAGATTACGATTTATAGTGTTTAAGCACTTTCACATTGAAACATTAAATTAGAGTAAGATATATACTCACCTGATAGTGCACATTCATTGCAAGACTTAGAATAGTTCATTTCCACTTCTTTTATTTTTCCTATTTAGAAATTTATAAAGATAAATCATAAACACAAATGCATTACTTACACTATTCCCAAGCATTATAGTTTTATGTTCATATCATAATATCTTTACATTCTAGTTTGTCTGCTTCTTATTTTTTATAGTAGTCACTTAAAATTATCATGAAAAATCTAAAAGTTTTTCATTAATAGAGATTTTTCCAAATTAAACATGAAACTCTTAAAATATTAAAACTTCACACTTCAAGAATCCTATAGTTATTTTATTATGTGATGCCATATAGTTATTTTTCATATATATATATATATATATATGTTTATTCAAGCAGACCCACCTACCCACCCACACACACATATATACACATACTTATTCACCCATGCTTTAAACAAATTATTAGGTCATATTTCACATGTAATTGAATTTTTTAAATTATGCTTGGATTTCTTCCACTACTACGATATAATATTTCATAAACACTAATTATCTTTATATAATATCCTTTACCTTAAGAAAATCATACTCTTTTCATGTTTCATCTTATACATCAAGACTTGTATAAAATATACTTTCTAAATCAATTTTAAACACTCAAAATGTGACATCAAAAGACCTTAATTATCATATTCAATCATTTTATGGTATAAAATTTTTAATGTTATGAGTATTATCATATACCTTAAATACTTATAAATGGGTTTTCTAGATTATGCTCGTATAAATATAATTATTAAAACTTTATGGCTTAAGTATGTTCCAAAGACATTATTCTAACACTTTATAGCATCACATTTCATATTTTTAGGTCATTTTCAAGTCTTTCATAACATGAGTAAAAACATATTTTCTTCAGTTCAAATCCAAATCATCCAAAAATATTAAGATTGATAATATAAAAAGACTTCAACCATGCTTTTTTAGCACTTTATAGTATAAAATTCACATTTTTCCAAGCTACCATCATGTATTCAAACATTCATAAAAATAGGTTTTTCTATTTTAGGCTCACAACAATAGAACATGAGAGTTTTAAAATGTAAGTTAACTTACTTCCACCAGATGACTTCATTAAAGTTTTGATAGCAGTAAGAGCTCACTAGATACTGGCAGATCAAAGGTAAATAATAGCTTCCTACTGTAAAAATAGCGCCACATTTTGTGACCTCCCCGCATGTCACCAATAATGGTGCCAGCTAGCCAGGAATGAAGGATAACCATGGTAGTAAGGCGATAGATGCTTATCAAAATACTAGCAAAAAAGAAATGCCAATTGGCCTTATACAATAGTTTCTTTCCAACCGAAACTTAAATAGGAGTTTTCGATGCCACTTGTGGTTGAATGGATGACAGCTGAGCAGTAGCAGTCATGGCAGATAGTGTGGTAGCTTAGCTTCAACCAACCCATAGCTAGTGGTAGGAAAAAAAGAGAAAGAGAGCTGAAATTAGTGAAGTAGGGAGAGAAAGAGACAAAGAGGATGGTTGAAGAAAATTTTAGCCATAGGTTATGATTTGGTGCTTTTCGCACCGCGTAGGATCGCTATTCTTTTGAATCTCACCTTTTAGTCTTTATTTTGAGATTAATCTTCATCATCCATTAGTTTAAAACTTTATTTCTTTTAAAACTCTTATTTAGAATTCCTAAAATGAAAACCTTTAACTTTCATAACTTTCAAAAATAATTTATTCGTTTCAAATATTTATTAAAAACCTATTTTATTAAATCATGAACACTCTTATTTGTTATATATATCATATTTCTCTCAAATTCATAGATTTATTAGTAAAATTATTCATCAAAATAATTCTCATAATTCTCACTTTTAATTTATAGAAGTTCCAAAAACATCCAAGTAACATTCCTCTCATATAAAATCATACTAATATTACACAGTTGAAATTCAATTATTCATATTTCCCTTTGAATATTTAATTATGATTTAATTGTTCATGTTAATATTTAATATTCCAAAGCATATATAATAATTAAAACTTTAAATAATATTCCAGGGTATCACAAACTCAGTGAAATAAAGATAAACTTATTGGCATTTTGGATCAACATACGTAGCAGAAATTAAAAATTTTGATCCAAATCCTACCAAGGATCCATGCAAAAGGGTACAATCAATGTTAGGGTTTTACCTTTTGTGTGCTCGCATTCTTCCTGAACAAAACTTTGAGAGATTGAGATAAATCACGAATCAAACACTAGTCAAAAGGTAAAACGTCTCTACAGTATCCACACGGAGTGAATAATGACCTCTCACCCTCCATGAATATGCTAAGATATGTCTCTTTCACTAGAATTAGGATTAGTACATTTTTCTTAAGTGATTTAGGGTTTAATAGCAGCTAATGTGTATTTTAAAATGTTATCTTCAAGTTCCTTTTACAAAACTTAGACATATCACATTCCTAATCCTACTAGGATAATGCTTCCAAAATCTTAATCTCACTTAACAACCATCACCTTATCCTTATCATGGAGAGTGTAAGGAGAGATAGGATTTATCCATTAATTATCTAATATTAGATAATAATATTATCTTATAATATAATTATCTAATATTAAAAAATGGCATATAGTTATCTTATATTAAAAAATAATATTATCTAATAATATAATTTTTTAATATTTAATAACGTAATTATCTGATATTACTTTAATATCACATAATATATCATATGTATTACGTGAAAATATATTATTATTTTAATAATATATATATATACAAAAATAAGCTTAATTAATTAAATTTTAATCCAACTAAAATTTAATTAATTATTATCTCATTCCTACTTCTTTTGTATGGCCCTATAAATTCTTACTACATTGGTAATAACCACTTGTGGACTATAAACAATGAGCAATATCTAGCAATACATCACTGCTACCTAAGTAATAAAAATGTCTGTGACTCAATATTCACTTAATGTGTAAACAACACTTTGCAACATAATCCTTTTTGGAACAATATCCAAATCGAATTAGAGGCGTGGAATGCATCATCCTCATTGATGTTTAATTTATATTTCTTGATACCGAGTAGACAAACTTACACAAATGATCAATATCTCATATTGATCCATTTGAGTATCACCATGCATTTATTAATCTCACTCAATTAGGGGCTCAAAGATATCACTCATACTCCATAATAGGAATAAAATTCCTATTTACATCACTTACATCCCTTTGCATAATTCACGACACACCTAATCAATATCTTACAACACATCTCGGTTAAAGATGATACAAGATGACATTAAAGTGTGTAACTTCTCATGTAGGGAACCGTAGTAACTTCAGGTCCAAGGACTATGTGCATTGTAGTCATGTGAAAATAACTAATGACATATAACAATCCATATAGTTTTCTTATTACAAGCCAATCTAGTTCATCCATTCACTAACAATGTACTCATGTATTGACTTGATATCATATATCCATGATTCATAATCATCAGTCACTATACATGCTAGTCTCGATGTATCATTACTATCTTTTTTATAATAATACTTGACTAGGGGCATTTTAGAAATAGTAAAATTATTCTAGGGATAATTATTATATTAAGTTATAAATTGCACAGATATATAAAAAATGAAAATAAATATAATAATTGCATTGCCTGAAATAAAACATAATACATTGTGCATTATTATAATCATATTTATAATTGGATCCTATGATACATACCAATAAAACTTATAAGGAATAAGGAAGGATAAGAGTTATAAGGAGATTAACCTACTTTCTTTTCTTTGCTACCATTACATTTTATATGATATGGATATGATACAAGCATACTTGAGTAGTAGTACAAGTCAGTGCATATAATCTTATGATTAACATGTTGATGCTAATAAAAATTGTGTTATGAATTATATGGTTTAAGTATCTAGGTACACAAAAAAGTAAATCTTTCATATTTGATTTCTAAATTTATGTTATTTGAATATTTATTCACTAAACTCTAAATTTACTTTTTTATATTTTATTTTATAAATTCTCAAATTGATTCTCCACACCACTTCAAAGCTAAACCATTAGAAGCTTGCTTAGTAAGATTATGGGCAATGGATGGATATTTTATAATATATATTAGGCCTTGTTCTATCTAAGGATCAAGGATAGAAGGTAGAAACTAAAGTTATTTAAAGCTAGTTAGGTTAACTTATCCCTAAAGTTAGACATATTATAAGTAGGTTTAATCTTTTTTTATTATTGAATCCTTTTAATAAATAAAATCCTTTTATTTCCCCTAAATGCATTATTATTTTCCTTACTAACTTATATATGCTTTAGTTTGTTAATAAAAAATGTATATTAAGCTAGTGAAAATTAGGTAATTGAATTTCATATCAATCACAATTAAGGTTAGGTCATGATACCCCTGCTAATGAGCATCACTATTTATAAGGCAAATATCTCTAGGAAAAGCAATACTCTCTAGCAAATCTTCTTAACTAAGACTCAACAGGTCATTTAAGTATAATTAGATTAATAGTCATATCTAGCTAAGGTACAAGCTCATCTAACTTTGCATTTCCCTTAAGATGATTAGTAACTATAGCAAGAGGTTCAAGACTTAAATCTTTAAAACCAATATTAATTGGTTTCAACTTTTCAATCATGTTAAGATATTTTATGGTTTGATCTCTAAAAAAATACCATATATCAACTTCTAATAACCAAACTTATCATAGTCATATCCTAAGAAAACATATTGTTCAGTCTTACTATCAAACTTGAACCTTTCATATCTTGGAATATGAATAAATATTTTACAACCAAACACTCTTAATAATTGTATGAGACTCCTTTTCTTGTCCATACCCACTTTAGAACATCATAGTTAAGAGAAGTTAAAGGAAAAAGTTAATTAGATCCACTATAATTCTTATTACTTATCCCAAAAGGCTTCAGACAATTTAGCATGAAAGAACATACATTTTGTTCTTTCATTAATTATCCGATTCATTCTCTATGCAATCCTATTTTGCTGAGGTATCTTTGGCATAATCTTTTTAAGCTTAATGTTATATTTATTATAATAGTTTTCAAATGGACCTCTATGCTTACCACTAATATTTACTCAAACATATTTCATTTTTATCCCTATTTCTCCTTCAATACATGTATGAAATTTAGCAAAAATATTAAGCACTTAGTTTTTAATTTTTTAAAGCATAGATCAAACTTTTCTAGAGTGATCATCTATAAAAGTAACAAAATACTAGCACTACTAAAAGTTCTTGATTCTATAAAACATGCATTAGTATTAATAAGATAAAAAATATTAGATTCTCTATAGGAAGAAAGTTTAAGAAACAAAAATCTATGTTGTTTACTAACTAAATAATGAGTATAATTCTCTAGCGACATATTTTTCATGGATAAGGGGTTTTATTTTGCCAACATATCAATTCTTTTCTTATTTTAGTGAACCAAACATGTATGCCATAATATAAAAGAATTTTTAAAAATATTCATCTCTTATTCACATAATATCATTATTATTTTGTAAAGAGAGCTAATTTTTTTCACATTTTGCCATAACTATAAATCCCTCATTAAGCTTCTATTTACCTTTGCCATGGTAACTTTCAAAACCTATATCATCAAGTGCTCTAGTAGAAAGCAAACTATGGTTGATATTTAGGATATGTTTGACATTCTTCAATAATAACTTACATCTAGTATTAGTTTTCAGGATAATGTTTCCCATACCACTAATTTGATATGAACCTTGATTTTCTAATCTAACTATACCATACTTGTAAGTAATGTAAAATATAAAGAAATCTTTATGAGGAGTAATATAGTATGAAGCTCTTGAATTAATAACCTATGTAAAGTCTTCATATGTGAGGTTCAAATACTTATCATAATTAGAAATAATAACCTTTTCATTAAATGAAATTATAATAATATCTTTATCTTTTTTTTCCATCTTTGTTTCTTAGTTTACTTCTTTTTTGTTTTTAATAATTCTTCTTTATATGGCTTAGTTTCCACAGTGGAAACAATTTATGTTTTTTCAATTTCTAGATTGTGATCTTCTTCTAAACTTTTCATAATTATTAGAATTTCTATACTGACCTTTCTGACATGCATCTCTAATAATTAATGCATGTGAATGATTTAAAGTCCCTTCTACCTTTCTTCTTGTTTCTTTTTTCCACATGTTATCTTTTATCAACATAATGTTACTTTCCCATTTAGAAATGGAGTAGAATTACTTAAGGATAGAATTACTTAAGGGGATAACAAAAGTTTGCTAACTATCAAGTAAGGAACTAAGTAACAATAATGTTTACATTTTTTTCATCCAAAATAATACTTATGAAAGTTAAATGATTTACCACATCTTAAGAATTACTTATATGTTCAGCCACAGAACACCCATCTTTATATTTCATATTCACTAACTTCCAAATCGAGAATGTTTTATTATGTGTGATTTTTTGCTCATACAAATTGGCTAGTTTAGTACATAATTCATGAGTATCAATTTTAGTAACCATAAGTACATTATAATCAATGCATTATTTAATCAAATCAATAGTTTTCCTATTTATTTAACTATAATTTTATTTATTATTTTTAATAGATTTTACACCCTCAGCTTCAATAGGATTAAACAAATCTTTACAATATAATATATCTTTCATTTTAAGCTTCTAATAAAAGTGATTTAAAGAATTTAGAATAACCATCGTACTTTTTGAATTTTTCTCCATTTAATCATGTGCAATAGTAAGTTAACAACTAATTTCTTGGTATCATTTATTAGGAAAAATGAGATCGAAGTTTAAAATTCACTTAGATCAGCTTTTTTCATACATGTAATTAAATATATCAATAGAATATAATAGCAAGAAATAAAATTAGAAGATTATTATACATGTAATTAAATATATCAATAGAATATAATAGCAAGAAATAAAATTAGAAGATTATTAACTTTTAATGTGAAAAATATCTCAATATAAAATTAAAAATTTCAAGACTACCTCCACTAATAAAATTAATAGGTATAACAATGTCTTTCTAAAAAATTTAGGGTATAACTAGTATTAAATTCTTCACCAAAATAGGTGAAATTCTTAACATAATTAATATAATAATTAAAATTAATTATTGTATAAAATTAACCAAATAGAAAAGAAGAAATCTAGCAAAAAATATACACTACATTGCCTTAATTCCAAGAATGACATATTCAAAATTTATACAAATTTAAGTAAATTTAATTATGAATCTTACAATAAAATTGGATCAAACATATGCAAATTCCTTTCTTTTCTTCATGTTATCCAATGAGTAGAAGATGAATTTGTGCAAACCCCAAATTGGCTTCAAACTACCAATCTTGGGAATTCACCCATCTCTTGGGCCTTTAGAAATTGCTTTGTATAAACTAAATTTTCACTTATTCTATTATTAATATCTTATATTAGTTTTATCTCTCATAAATAATTAATTAGTTAATTTTATATTTTTTAATTTTTTTTATTAATTATTGTTAATTAAGTTATTACAAGATAAAATTAAAAATTCTATATGTTTCAAATAATTTTTTATTATTTTCTAAAAATTCCTTTAGTAAGGGTTAAATTATATGAAATAAATATCAATGTAAATCATAACTTTGAACTATCTTGCATATCACTCCCTTAAGTATATTTACTTAAAAAAATTTATTCAATAATTTAATTATTATTAAATTATATCTAATTTTACATAATTATTATTTTAATTTTTTAATAATATTTTTATTAATATTATAGTAATAAATGTAAAACTTGTTATTATACATTTTTAGAATAAAACTTGTTATCACTTACGTCATGAATCATACTATTTATATATAATATAACAATTTTAATATTTTTATAATATATATATATATATATATATATATATATATATATATATATATATATATATATATATTCCTTGTTAACATATTTTTAAAGAATAACGTGATGTGATAAAAAAATAAATTTTTTATAGTATTTTATACTTTGAATGGTCTATTTTTATTTAAGCAATATTTTAAAAATTGAACCAAATAATTGATTGAAAAAATTGTTGTATATGTATGTATTATATATATGTATAGATTAATCCTATTAATTTTTAATTTTAATATGTAAAGAATTTAAATTCATTAAATAATTATATAACATAATTTTTAACATATTATAATATTTATTTTATTAATATATATTAATTTTATTATGTAAATTTAATTGATGAAAAGTTAGATAATTATTGATTATTTGTGAAAAATTATTATATTCTAATAGATATTAAATTTAGTATATATGTAAACAAAAATACTTAGGAGCTTAATAATTAAACTCTTTCTTATATATTTTAAGATTTAGGATCCAACTCCTATCTCTATTACTTCAATGAAAATAATAAATATATATAACTATATAATTATGGGTAATTCTATCTCTTTACATACATTTTATGAATTAGCTAATGAAAAATATTAGATTCTATAATTTTTTTATTTTAGTTAATTGGGGGCTAATTAGTTGATCAAATAAGTTATTTATCAAAATTTTAAAATAATTATTTAACTTTGTCAATTAATTAAAAGTCTCTAACTCAAGTAATGAATTAACTATTTATCAAACACTTATAATATATAAATATTTATATTTTTTTAATTGTTCACTTTATTGTAGCATATTGTACATATTATTAATAGCCTTTTTTATACGTATAATTACTACAAAAATGATATATTTGGCTATGATCTTATTCATAGAACTAATTCGTAATATAAGTAATACTTTACTACAAATCAATTTTTTTGACTTATATGATAGAACGAATAATATTTTATTACTAGGAATATGCTCTCGTAACTTAATTTATGACATAAATAATACTTTACTATAAAAAATGTGATCTTATAGCTTGGTTTGTAGTATAAGTAATATTTTGTTATGAATAAAGTTTGTTTGTAGTGCAAATGATATTTTATCATAAAGAATATATTCTTATAACTTAATTTATGGGATAAATAATATTTTATCATAGGTAAATTTTTTTTGTGGCACAAATGATACTTTGTCGTGGGAATGTATTCTGGTAACTTATTTCATAACATAAATAATATTTTATTACAGATAAAGTTTCCTCATGGCATAAATTTTTTAATTTTTTATACATTTATTTGAATTTTTTTCCTATGGCAAGAGATAAAATTGCTACAATTTTTGAATTTCTATAATATAATTCATGCCATAACTATTAATTTATTGTAATATCTTAATATTTCTAAAAATATGATTCCTAAGAATTTAATTTATAGGAATATAACATTCGTAGGTTTGGTTTAATTAGAAATACTCCTAGGAAAGTTAGAATATTATATTTTAATTATTTTAAATATTTTTAAAAATATTATTTAATTATTAAAAATATCCTTATTAAAAATTGAGTAATTACTAATAACGATTAGTAATCAACAATGATCACTAATGGTAAATAATGGTCATGGATGATGGTTATTGATAACAGGCAATCATGGCAAGTGATGATAACCAATAATAGGTGATCACTAACAATAGGTAATGGCTAGTGGTACTCATTAAAAATGGGTAATAGTCAGCAGTA
Organism: Sindora glabra; assembly: GCA_020226215.1. Lineage (NCBI taxonomy): Eukaryota > Viridiplantae > Streptophyta > Magnoliopsida > Fabales > Fabaceae > Sindora > Sindora glabra. The sequence continues at coordinate 2,981,958 of CM035226.1, read as the reverse complement.
ATTACTAACAATAAATAGTGGCTGACAGTAATCATTAATGATAGATGATGATCGATAATAGTCACCGATGATGGGTAATGACCAATTCTGATCATTGATAATAGATGGTAGTGGATAGTGGTAACATGTGATAAATAGTGGTTAACATCAGTTATCAGTGGTAAATGGTAGTTGATAATAGTTATCAATAATGTATAATGGTTAGTAATAGTCATTGATGATAAATGGTGACAGATAATGATTAATGACAATAGATGGTAGCTACTAATGATTAATGATGATAGGTAGTGATCAGTGATAGTTAGTAGTAATAGATGATAGCAAGCGATAGTCACCAATAGTAAATGGTGATTAGCGATGGTTGATCAAGATAAGTGGTAAGATAGGTAAAATAATATTTTTATATCAATTAAACATTCTTATATCATGAAAATATAGGATACTCACCCCCATATGAGAATATATTAGAAGAATATTAGGTTAAAAATATTTTTAAGAATATTATAAAATTGAAATTCAACATAAGGATCTCACATTTCTTTAAAATATTTTTAAGAATGTGAGAAAAATTCCATGAATCAAAGTTTTCCTTATTTTTAAAATTTTTTTTCATCCTTCATACTAAATAACAAATATAAACAATAGAGAAAATGTATAATTTAAACCTTGAAATTATGAAATGTTAGCAATTTCACCCTTAACTTATCTAAAGTTTTAATTTTGTTCTTCAATAATAATTCATATAAATAATTTCATCCCTCCATACAAACAATTATGTCCTTGAATTATTGTATGGAAAGATAAAATTATCTGTACATATCATTATTTAAAGATAAAATTCTAATTTTATATAATTTAAAGACAAAATTATCAGTACTTCATAATTTCAAGGATGAAATTTCTCTAAAAAAATATTATTACAAATATAAAGAGTGTCGTTGGCCGAATTAGGAAGAACGGAGGAACCCACCAACACATCATTCATGGCTATTACTTCAGCCATTAAAGGAGAGTCTGCCGTATTTCTCCTAGCAGGACCCGATACCATACTCCTATTGTCATCCCTTATAACCAAAGGAATTGCACTAGATTTTGATTTATCATTAAGGGGCGTTTAGTTTAGAGAATCTTATATTCTTAGGAAAGTGTACATTCCTGATAATACATTCCTAGGAATGTGATTCCCAGGTATATGATTCTTAGGAATGTAAAATTCTTATATTTGGTTCAATATAAATATTCTTAGGAATATTTTTTCACATTCTCAAACATATTATATTCTCATATTTGGTTTACACTTATATTCCTAGGAATTTTATTACTTTTTTCTTTAATTAAAAATATATGAATAAAGACTTTTGAAGACTTAATAAATTAATAATTTAAACTATATTTAATTAAAATATAATAAATATTTAATATATAAAATATCAAAATTTTTAAGAATTTGAATTTGAATTTAAATTTTCATATAATTAATTATATAAAATAAATAAGTAATTTCTCCATTGTTGATAAAAAAAATTATTTTCTTTGAAAAGAAAATAAGAGAGAAAAAAGAGAAATAATCTCTTTTAAATTTAAATTGAAAAGAAAATAAAAAAATTTAAATTTTTAAAAATTAAAATATAATAATCATATATTTTATCTTTGAATGTTCTTTTTTATCCATTTTCTTCATGTAAATAAAAAAATTAAGTATTCATTTATTTTATTAATAAATATTTTTTATAAAAAATATTATTTATATATATATTTATAAAGGGGTGATATATTATTTATATTAATAATTAAAAATATTATTTATATATTTATAAATGAAAGTATAAAAGAATGGGAGTAAAATTTTTTTTTTTTTAATATCAATATTTTGATCGAATGGGAATGTGAGATACCAACTTTCCTCCATGAGCCTCAAATGTTACGTTACCAAGTAAATTTTTTAAAAAACTAAATCAGATATAAGATTGTAATATTCTTATTAAATATTGTAAAAAATGTGAAAAATATTTCTTGAATCAAATATCCCATAAAAGCTGCATCAACATTTGCCTTGTACGACCCCTTGACTTGGAGGCTGCCATCTTTGAGAGTAGGGTCTCCCATATTGTCCGCTTTGAGCTACATACATGGGACCAGTTGAAACGCCACAATAGCATATTTTGCTGAATATGATCGAAAACTTGCTTTCAAAATTCCCCGACATACCATATCTCTCCGACGAGAAGCATTTTGTTTTAGGAACAAACACTTATTCCAAAAGCTATTGGTTGCGAAGGTGTCAAACTAACTAGTGGTCACGTGTTAGGCGAGTAGGAGCTGATTTGACTATGAGGCGCTGACAAATTCATTTCGTGTCAGCGTGACTCAGTAGAATTGAAGCTAAAACTTTACTCAGTCCCCACCTACTCGCCTATTTCTCACCAATCAACCACATGAATCAAATTAATAAATTAATAATACGAATTGTTTTGATTCATTTTAAATTAATATGTTTACTTGAGATCTTGCACTGATTTAATTATATCAAAAAAAATTATTTAATCAAGTCTAACAAGTCCCACACTTGAATTCAAACAAAATTCTTATTCATGTATTTTAATCACTTAATTGTGATTTTGAGACTTAATTGATTTTGAAATACTTTAATCATATATATATATATATATATATATATATATATATATATATATAAAGAAAGGAGGTAAATTTTATTATAAATTTTAGATTTCATTCTAGCCATCTTAAAAAGTACCAAACTTACGCACTGGGATTGTGGATAGCTGAAGCTTCAATTTGTAGGTTGGCAATGGATTGTTTGACATATATAACTAAAAATATTGATTTTGATAGAATTTACTATAAACTCGTATATGTTTAATAACATTATTTGATTATTAAATTTTAGAGTTTGAATGATCCAGGCACTTTAAAATATTATCTATAAAATATATATATATAGCTTACAATCATGATTTTTGAGGATAACTCATTTTTACTAAAATATTAATCGAACATGTTGAAAGAACGAACAAATCAATTATGAGTTCGGGATTGATTACAAATCATCTAAAGTTAATGCCATATATACACTGTATTATTAAGTAGAATGATCGATATATGGGTAAGGAAAATACTAAATAACCCGACGGAAGTACCAAAATTTGGTTTCCGAAAATTATCCGCTCAATTTCAAACTGTTGATTTTATGGGTGAGCTTCAAATGTACTAATAAAATCCAACCTTTGTAGTCATTCGACACTTTAATTCGCCACATGTTTTCGGGTTAAATAGCACTGCTGGGTAAGTAATAGTGCTTATATGCGCTTCATTTATTATGTCACCTTCAATTAGAGTAATTTTATAGAAGATTTTTACCCAATTTCTTGTAATATGTGAGAGATAAATATAACAATAAATGAAGATAGATATACGTGTATCAATGATTCTCACCAATGCTACTTCTATCCTTTTCTTTAGCAAAGGTCAAGCCCTTTTTGTCTATAAATAAACTAATTAAGAAAAGAATGAGATAAACCATGAAGTGGTTGGCTTAATGATATTAAACCAGTACTTCATTATGGATTCTTCACAAAAGAATATTAATTTATAATTAATGAAAAAATAAAAAAATTTAAATTACTAATACTTTAATAAAATTATAATGACTGACTTATTTTAAGCATGATAATGTCTAAAAAGAATAGTCAATATTAATTATCCTTACTTTCTCACTTTCTCGGAAAAAACAAAAAAAGAAAGGGTAAAAAAAATGCATTCCATCTCTAATATAAATCTCAAGGCAATGGGACAGCAAATCTTGGAAGACGATGGTTAGAACATAATACACTAAAAAGAAGAAGTATTTATTTAATCAATTTTGTTGATGATACATCAATGTTATGAAACTTACCTCCATTAAAAATTATAAATCTTAAAAATTATAAATATTTTAAAGTTTTTAATTTATTTAAAAAATTATAATGGCTCGCCGTCTTGTGACGCGAGAATTTGAAAAAGAAGACGGCAAGCAAACAAAGATCCTCTCAGGCTGTTTTGCACGTTGCCAAATTGGGGTAATTAGGTGGCGCACGCGATCTGACCTAACAACTTATGTGGTCCGCACCAGCTAACCCTGCCCTATAAAAGTAATTAATCTAATACGTAACCCGCATCTCACTTTCTCATCAAGTCATGCATTGCAATATGGCATTTCTTTTCAAAGATCTCTGCTCTGCAATTCTCATCTTCTTCATCACTCGCTTCACCATCCGTTTATTTCTCAAGAAAAGTCCCCAAAAACTCCCACCAGGCCCAAAGGGATGGCCAGTTCTAGGTGCCCTCCCTCTCTTAGGGACTATGCCTCATGTCACACTCACCAATATGGCCAAAAAATATGGACCCGTTATGTACCTTAAAATGGGCACTTGTGACACAGTGATTGCCTCAACTCCTGAAGCAGCCAGAACCTTCCTAAAGAACTTGGATCACAATTTCTCAGACCGTCCCACGATTGCTGGAGCCACGCACTTAGGCTACAATTCACAAGACATGGTTTTTGCAGATTATGGTCCTAAATGGAAGCTTCTTAGAAAACTGAGCAATTTGCATATGCTTGGAAGCAAGGCGCTTGAAAACTGGGCTGACGTTAGGGCAACAGAAGTAGGATACATGCTCACGAATATTTATGACAGTGGCAAAAGAGGTGAGTTGGTAGAGATTGGAGATTTGCTGAGTTGTGCAATTACAAACATGGTAAGCCAAGTGGTTCTAAGCCGCAGGATATTTGAAAACAAAGGGTTAGAATCTAAGGAGTTTAAAGAGATGGTGGTGGAGTTCATGATAATTTCTGGGGTTAATATTGGTGATTTTATACCTTGTCTTGCTTGGATGGATTTGGAGGGCGTGGTAAGGAAAATGAAAAGATTGCATAAGAGATTTGATGTGTTGCTGAGGAAGCTGATGGAAGAGCACAGCAAGTGTAATGATGAGCGCAAGGGGAAGGAGGACTTCTTGGATTTGGTGATGGCTAACACACAAGATCCCTCTTCTGGCGAAAGCCTCACCATGACCAACATTAAGGCCCTTCTTCTGGTAAGTATAATCTGTCCCTTTCATTCACTATCTTCTTCGCTGGTTTTTTCCTATGATCTTATCCTTTTGTTTTCTTCCATTTTTATTCCCACCAATCTCACTTTGACTTACGTATTGCACAAGTTATTTATTACACCAGGAGATTTAGGAAAAATTATGAATATAGTAAATAATTGCCCATGCTATTTCTTACAAATAAATGACAACGCTATATAAATTGAAAATAAAATTCAAAATTAAACTTCAAATGTAAATCAAGAATTATTGATATTTGAATATAGGATGGTAATTAAAATAAATTTGTAAAAATATAAAAAAATTAAAATTCAATTTCAAATTTCATCTTTTGTGCTTATAATATTTTTGAATGAATAAATGTTCCAACATCCTAACTTAAATAATTAATTAATCTCCACTAGATATAGAATCCGATAAATTTGAATTTGAATTGTGTCGTCTGTAATATATATAAAAGACTTATGAGTACCAGTATATTTATTCAGAAGCGTCATATATTTATTTTATTAGTAAATATATATCTGTTTTTTATTCTGTCATGAAATTGAAGTTGCTACTATTCTAGATGGTCTAAGAGATAAATTAGTCAGAATAAATGTTTATTTTAAAGTACTAGAACTTGAATATCTCCGTTAATGAGTTAGACGAAGTCAAAGATATTGGTTGTTACTTTTATAATATTATCTTGATCACGAAACAGACTTGCAAGATTTAATTTAATGGTCATATATACATCTATGCATTAAAAATATAAAAAAATTATTCGATCGTAAAATTTATTAGGTAATGCGAAGCTCGGTTTGAAGTGACACGTGTCAAAATACTGGCTTCCTACTTGTGTTCTAACTTCTAACGACAATGTCTGTTTGCCGATCAAGAATTTGTTCACAGCAGGCACAGACACTTCATCAAGCATCATAGAATGGGCACTGGCAGAAATGCTGAAGAACCCTAGAATCCTCAAAAGGGCACAGAAAGAGATGGACCAAGTCATTGGAAAGCAAAGGCGTCTCGTTGAGTCCGACTTGCCAAAACTCCCATACCTACAAGCAATCTGCAAGGAAACATATAGGTTGCACCCATCAACACCACTTGGCGTTCCAAGAGTCTCAAAAGAAGCATGCCAAGTTGATGGCTATTACATCCCAAAGAACACCAGACTAAGTGTGAATTCATGGGCTATAGGAAGAGACCCTACTGTGTGGGACAATCCATTGGAATTCAAGCCAGAAAGATTCCTGACCGGAAAGAATGCTGATATTGATCCAAGTGGGGCTGATTTTGAGCTGATTCCATTTGGAGCAGGAAGGAGGATATGTGCGGGATATAGAATGGCAATTGTAGTGATTGAATACATTGTGGGCACTTTGGTGCACTCTTTTGACTGGAAGTTGCCAGATGGAGTTGTGGAGATAAATATGGATGAGGCCTTTGGAATCACTTTGCAAAAAGCTGTGCCTCTTTCAGCTTTGGTCAACCCCAGGTTGCTGCCAGATGCTTATGCAATATATTAGCCAAAGAATGCATGGCCTGTACTGTGCACAACATATGATGGGACTTGTCAACAATCTAATAGTTATTATCGATGAGCGTGATATCTTGTATTTTTCATTATTGTATGTACAACACTTGAGTTTACTAAACTCATTTAAGATAGTATATGAACATATCATGATGTATTTGAAATAAGTCAATACTAATTGAGTTTTTATTAAAATGAAAAAAAAAATCTCTGAAGAAATCATAGTACAAATGGATTCTCCAAGTTTATCTTTTTTATTAGCAAATCAATACAAAGAACAAATACCTATTAATGAATTAATGGAATTTAAACAAACATCATTTGATTCCTAAGTGATAGCAAGAACAATTCGGGACTTGTTACCATATTACACAGAAAAGGGATGAGAAAAACCCATCAAAATATTACATATTTCTCAAGGGTTAGTTTTTTTCCCCCTATATATTTTTTTGTTCTTTCTATGGTTATTTCGACCTTTGATCCACCCCTGGCCTATATATCTTCTCCCAACCAACACAGATACTGTACATAAGTGATCTTTGATGTTTCACTCTTCAGCTTCTCCACCGACGAAAAACACAAGGCTGGCTGATGCATACAGAAGAAGATGATGACAAAGATGATGATCCTCTGTTTATATATTTCCCCCACAAATACTAATAAACAAATGAGCGCCTCTTATTGGTTCCAATGTCTGCTTGTCCTTTTCTCATCATTGCCGCAAACTCATCATAGTTAATCCGCCCATCCTGCACACATACAAATCAAGTTTCTCATCAGTTTCATCCGCTGGTGCTTCTCACAAAATTGACTCACATTAACCTTACTTCGAAAGAGAAGAATGACCCCCACAACCAAATTGTTATCTTATTGTCCGAGCGAAAATATTACTTGTACATCACACTTATTTTTATAACAAACTACTTGGTATAACCTGAATTATTAACACCACTTATTTTAAGGTCAACAGTACCAGTTCTGATCAGGATATATGTTTAGTGGTAAAAACTAAAAAATAGTTACCCAGTGTCATAATCTAGAGTTTGCTATAATGTTTTGAGAGAATCTTTCATGAAGGGAAAAAAAGGGATGGCGGTCAAATATGCAGTAACATAGTTAATAGCCACTGAGCACAGGAAATTTAGTTCGGGACTTACATTGTCGGCATCAACTTCTGAAATGATTTCCTTGATGTCCCTACCATCATGCATGTTGTATTCACGGAGAGCTTGCTCTAGTTCTTCAGTCGTAATGTACCTGAATCATGGCAAAAAACATAAGATTGCAATGACATTATTTATAACAATTGTTTAGTTTTCAAATGTAGGTCTTGTTCACTTTAATTTTCACTTTACCCGCTGTTATCTTTATCAAAGTATTGGAAGGCAGTATAAAGATGTTCTTCTCTGTTCATTCGGTTCATATGCATCGTTGCTGTGATGAATTCATCGTAATCTATGAGCCCATTGCCATCAACATCAGCCTGTAATTTGAAGAAGATATTAAAAGAGAATATCTGTCTGTGTAAATAGTACTAGTAGAGAAGTTGCATTTCATGAAAATTATATTGAAGAAAAACTTAATTTATCAGAAATTTAAGGAAAACAGAACTATTGTAACTTACAGCTTCCAATAGATTCTTAACTTCTTGTTCAGTTAGCTTTGTCCCTTGTGTTGCAAGCCCTTGCTTAAGCTCTTCAAGTGTTATGGTTCCATTGTTGTCGGTGTCCATTCCCTTGAACATTTGCTTCAATCCCATGATTTCTTCCTCAGATAGGCACCCGGCGATAACCTAATTATTGACCATTTCTGGAATTTAGTCTGTGTTGCTCAATATATTCACTGTCACTAATATTATCACTAATATTATTCGTAACTATACACACGATACAATTTAAATCAAGCTGATCAGTGCACACCCTTAGAGCAACTTGCTTGAATTTGTTCATAGCTCTGAACTGTTTGAGCCTATTCATTACTGCATTGTCAAGTGGTTTATCTGGTGCTTCTCCATCTTCCTTGATCCATGGATGATCTATAATTTTTTGTAAGTGACACAAGAGCTTTTTTAGGATTACAATATCACTAATTGGGAATGAAATCTAGCAGTTCAGTGACTTACTCAGGACTTGGTATGCAGTCAGCCTTTGCTTGGGATCTGAATTCAACATTTTTCTGACAAGATCTTTTGCTGCTGGTGAAATTGAGGGCCATGGGTCGCTGTTGAAGTCGATGTGGCCTTTTAGGATTGCGTTGAATATCCCTTGTTCGGATTCTGTCAAAATCATTCTCTCTTTCAATCTCGAACTAATTAACCACATACAAAATGTCTATATAATTCATAGCTAGAAGCAGAAAGGGGATATGTGTGTGTGTGTGTGTGTGAATTACCTGCCCAAAATGGGGGAACACCGCAAAGGAGAATGTATAGCATGACTCCTATACTCCATATATCAACTTCTGGCCCATATCTCCTTTTCAACACCTCAGGAGCAATGTAATATGCACTACCAACGATATCTTTGAACGTCTCTCCTGCAAACATCGATTAAAAAACTATAATAAGAATGTAGGTTTAAACACATTCATACGCAAAACAAAAATGTCTCCCTTTTGAAACGATTTTCTAAGGATACCATAGAAATAGATAGATTGTGAAAAGCAAACCTTGCTTGTAAAAAACGGATAAACCGAAATCGGTTGCCTTGAGAGGGGAATTCTCATCCTTATTCAACAAGAGGAAATTCTCAGGCTTAAGATCTCTATGAATAACACCCAGGGAATGACAAGTGTGAACAATCTGAACTATGGTCCTCAACAAAGAAGCCGCCGCGCGCTCCGTGTAATGACCCTTTGCGATGATGCGATCAAAAAGCTCACCACCACCGCACAACTCCATAACCAAATGTACAGACTGCTTATCTTCGTAAGCACCCTTCAGTTCCACAATATTAGCCTGTCCTGACAAATGGTGCATGATTTGAACCTCCCTCCTAACATCTTCTATATCCTCCTTATTCACCAGCTTTCTCTTTGCTATTGTTTTGCATGCATATTGCTGTCCTGTTGCCTTGTGCGTGCACAAATGAGTCACGCCAAATTGTCCTCTTCCCAGCTCTTTTCCTATGTTGTACGTCCCACGAATGTCCTCCATTGGCCGGCCCAGCACGGGGCCGATTTTCTCCGGTTTCTTCGTGCTCTTGGAAGGCGGTGGAGTGCTGGACGGTTTGGCCACTGGCGGGGTGGTGGCGAAGTTTGAAGCTTTAAGGCTGCCTCCCCCTCTTCCGAAACCATTCTCATGGCCACTTAGTTGGTTTAATTCTCCCTTGTTGTCGGCATCGGCGGCCGGGGCATCGGCAGTGTTGCCTGAGCAACAGTTGCCCATGGCGGAAGGGAGAAAAGAAAAACGAGAAAACGGACAGAGAAATATAGCTATGGGAAGAGTGGACAAAGGTGGGAGGAAAATACTGATGGGTTTTGGGGGGTTGAAGTGGAGGGTGAGAGAAGTGCAAACAAAGGGATGGGAGAAAAATTACGAAAAAAATACAAGGTTGTTGAAAAAAAAGTTTTTCTTTTCTTTTTTTTTTTTTTTACAGCATGGAATTTTGATGAAGGTGGAGGAAGGTATTGATAATGAGAGATTGTAGGATGAATTTTGAAGGAGTCTTTGGAGGGTAACAATTATTGAGACAAAGGTCAACATTGTTTCTCGGAGGCCATTAGTTTAAACTTCAAACGGACTCTGTTTGAGATGTCGGCTTTAGAATACAATGCCTATTCTGTTCCTTTAGCAGGAAATTTGTTGCTCTCATTTACGTTATCTGTCTATCATAAACATTAATTTCATAAGGTTGAATCATCAGTTTATGATGCATTTGGTAGGAGAGAGAGAGAGATACACCCAAGGCATGCATTTACTTGTCATTTTCACGACGTACTTCTCAAAGTGTTATTTAAGGTGCAATTGTCATTAGAAGATATACGACTCCATTACACGATGCTTACATTTAATTGAAGCATTTTCTATCTTTTTTTTCCCCTAAACATTTGAAAGGCATAATTTTGATTTCAGCAAAAAGTTTCAATATAGGTTATACACTTGACTTGCAATCAGACATATGAACTGGATTTAGCTTTGGTTTACTCAAAATTTGATAAAGTAATTACTAATCCTCCTGAATTTGGTGCTCCGAAGTCATTCCCGAGGTGAAGTCGCAACATTAGGAGCAAGGCTTATCTTAGTTAAAATATAATTATAAAATAAAATAATAAAAAATATTTTATATATTTAATATTAAATATAAGTAATTTGATGGAAGAAGAAGTTAATCTCTAGATGTATTTTTTTAATCACAATGTATTGGAACAATATATTATTACTCTTTCATTTATACATAAACAAATAATATTTTCTTATAAAAAAATGCCTTAAAATAAAAAGCAGAGCCTAAATTCGGAGAAGTTGCTCAATGATAAAACGATTAATCGAACGTAAGCGGATCATATATATACCTTCCATAAAATGCATTATCCATGCGAAAGTGAACTTGATCGAACGGAATTGAATTGAAGTTCTAATTATGAGTTTAATCAAATCCTACAAACAAATCGAATCCCAATTGATTGCCCTCATTCCTAAAAAATAAGGGAGAGAGTGAAACTAATACAGAACTTTGCTAACCGTACAATGCCTTAAAATCCAGTGTCCTTAGACTTCTGCATCAACTTAAGGGCCAATCTGATCAGGAGGAACCATATCAACTGTCTGATAGAAAGAATGAAACTTCTGCGTCATTTCTTCTTTCTTCTCCTGTTGCAAATTATTAATTAGAAACAGACTCCTCAATCGTCACTTATTTGGCAGCTCGGTCCGCTAGATGGGCATTGGCTCCTGCAAATTTATTGAAGCAAAATTTACAACAGCAATATCATACTTTCTATTTCTTATACCCATAAGAGGACAATGGACTTGAACAATTGATTCTGCTTTCTACAGTCTACACTGAAAAATTGTTTGGCTATCGGCAGCATCTATGGCTTCAAGTGGACAATGAGAAGGAAGCATTGGATGCACCGTTTGAAGGAATCCACGCATAAATGAGTAATCCCATAACAAGGACGATAGCGCCTGCAACAAAGCCTGGTGGAAGAGAGGAGGCAACACCAAGGTATGGCAATGGCAATGTGAAAATATATATAGAGATAGGCACTGCAACAAAGACCAAAACTGCATCAGTTGGATTTGGCTCACAACTGCCACTCAATGACCCCTACAAGTATCATTTTCAAATTTTGCTACATGTGCACTCTGAGTGAGTCAGTGACAATTTGCGAACAATTTTTAATGCAACTAGAATTTTTCAAACATTCATCTCTTCTGTGATTTGAGTTATAAACAATGGGATCACAGCAGTAAAGAAAACCTATCACAAGGTTTCTATGACTGTCTAACATCAACAGTCAAATCTCAGGTACATTCAATTCTCAATCGCGATGCATAACTTCATAGCCCTAAAATCCCGTAGCAGTCAATCCAAGCAGATGTTGGAAATCAGATACCTGAAAATGTGGAAGCAAGTGAGGATACAACAGCTGAAGAGATCTTCAGGAGGTGCAGCAATGATATATTATAACCCATGTTCACGATAATAAACAGCAAGGGCAGAAGTGGGGCACCATCACATCCTGGAACGAGAAAAACATAGTGTTAAATGCAAAATTCATTTCTTTGCAACTCTTTCAACATAGGAATTACTGAATAGGAAAGAATAGAGAGCTAATACTCCAAACCAGTGCAACCAAGGGGAAATTTCAATAATCTATTTCAAAATTTTTCAGAAACATGTGCCAATTATAAACAAGTTTTACTATCAATAACAATCTAAGTTTTGGAAACGATGAAACCCCAAAGTAGTCATTTACATCTTTTCAAACCGCATGCACGAAACCAGAATTTGGATTGACACAAAGCAGCATTTAGAGTGTATCAATCCATGCAGCCAAGTTTCTACCAAGTTATGTCGACAAGACACAGAAATTCACACAATTTTAGCAGAAGTCATAAAATCAAACAATTCAACTGCTTCAGCAAATGCATTCTGTTGACTCCCACAGATACCCATAGCAGTAAAACTCCCAAAGCATATAAAATTTGATAGAAGAAACTCTACATCTCAAAAACTGCTGTAAGAATACATAAGCACTAAGTAGTAAAATTGGGTCCCTAAGTCTACATTTTTGTGTTGTGCGTTTCCTCGTAAAGCTGAATAGGACATAGTTCTCACTCCTAACATATGGAATTAATGTACATGAATTTTTTATTGTAAATAAAATAAAAGGGTCTTCCCGTTGTGACGTAAAGCCATATAGTTCTGAATCCAAGTGGTGGAAATAGGTAACAACCATCACTTCAATGTAGTTTATATGCCTTTGATACTGAGATAGAAAATACAATGTTTTTTCTTTCAAAAGTTACGATGAAATGGAAATTCAGCATACCCGGTGATAGTGTACCAATGTTCAGAAAGCAGGCTGCACCATCTTTAAGATAGTTTGGTAGTTGACTGAATGGGACACCCCATAATTTTGACAAGAAGGGAAGGAGAAGGCAGATAAATAGTGCCTACACTAAGCATGAATGCAAGCACTCAGGCACCCATTTGGTTTTATACTGTAATTCAAAGTGTACACAGAATAATAATTTTAGACATTTTGCATGATACCTACTTGGAAAGCAGATCCAAAAGAATTGACAACAAACAGGTCCACTGAACCTCCCTGCTACAAACAACATTGAATTTTAATTGATAGATAGGCATCCATTGAAGAAAGGATTAAAAAGGAAAACCCATATACTATTATTAAGTTTGCATATAAATAATTTAACAACCCATCTGAATAGCATGGCTAAGCAGCTTATAAATCTCTTGTCATAACATACTCTATTCTTACAAACCTTCAGTTTCCGTGCTGCATCCAAAAAGATAATTTCCTAACAATTATGAAGAAGCCATTAATCAGGAAAGCAAAACAAAGCTTGAAAGCAAGGAAAGCACAACAACCAGTAAGAAAGAAAACAACCTTCAGCACAGTATCCGCTGCTTGAAATAAAAATGAAACTATCATCAAGAGACTCCAGAATATGCCAGCTTCTTTCAATGAATGCCCAGCAGCAGATCCACTATATAAGTAAATAGTGGCACAAAATAAGAACACCTTAAAATATACATGATTTGCATAGTTCATAATAGCCAAGAGTAGCTTCCAAAACAGAAACATTTATGAGTGTTGTATGCCTTTACGATCTATGTGATCTCAAAGTAACTACTAAGAAAAGAACAGCTTGAAAACTTTTACAGTACACGTCAGTAGGAAATTTCACAGGTCCAAGACACAATACTTCTGCTTTCAAAACTTCGTTTTGAACATCACAATAGGAACAAAATAAGTCAATATATGTAGTCACTAAGAAGATACATGTTACACCAAAAATACAGTATGGTTGTCCAGCATAAATTCTGTCATCAAAACTTGAAATTATTAATAAATAGCGCACCCATAGCACCAATATGACCAATAGATCCACACACACACACAAAAAAAAAAAACAACAACAATTGATATGCATCAAGACACTGAAAAGCCCAACATGGTTGTACCACCCTATTGTTTTCCTATATCCCCTGTTAATCTTTCAAGATACATGGTTTCCGACAGCTCTGTCTTTATTGACACCCAAAAATCAAACCAACATTGTCAAACATCTTAAAAATAATATATGCTGACCTTGCTACAGTAACAATTACACCTATGGCTACAAGAAAGCATCCGAGTAGTTGGTTGACTCTATATCTCCTCCTGAGAAAAATAATCGATAGGAGAATTTGCCACACAAGAAAAGTCTGCAAGAAAGTTGTAAGATCAAATTAACTTTCCAGAAGTAATTTACCTTGTGCCCAAAATAAAGTTAGTTTGTAAAAATGAACCGATGGACGGACGGACACTCAATTTAGATTAAAAAAAAAATATATACTGAACTATAATTTGTTTACCAAGTCTGATAGGTCCTGAACTCATTCAGCATGAATTATCTACTTGAATGATAGTTAAAAACACAACAATAAAGCTAGACCAAGAAACTGAAAATTAGGGTTAAAATCACTGTCTTCCAGCAAAATGATTCATGTAGACTTCAGGGGTCAATTGGCTGCTGATGCTTTTTACCTGAGACAAAATTGGTATTGATGCTCCAGAAAGAATTGCTGATAAAACAAAAAGAGCAATAAGTAATAAATAAATTGAAACTTTCTTGGCAGAAGCCGGGCAATTGGCCTTGAAAAGCTCAAGATTAAAACAGGAATATAAAAAATGCAGAACAAAGATACCTCCTGCTGCCATTCCTGAAACAGCACCTAGAGCCTCTAAGAGACCAACGGCCACAAATGGGGCCTTTCGCATAGATAACATCTGATCAGTAACAATGCCCGCATGGTACCGTATATACAAAATAGAGAAGTATACGATTACGTACCTGGAATAAAAGAAAATCTCATTACACTTTGTGATGTTTAATTCCTAATAATTCTTCACTGAATATGCGAGTATAGAAAAAAAAAAAAATTGCATCCATCACTTTCCCACGGGGTTCTCTTTCCCCATCTGGAGGAGAAATCTAGAGTGCGTTGTCTCAATTCAAAGGAACAAACTTTATTATCAAAGAAAAACTCACAGTGTTGCCCCGTCAAAAGTTCAACTTCTCTGAAGGTGCACCAGAGTAAATAATAATAATAATAATAATAATAATAATAATAATAAAAGTTACTCCTTTTATTCGGCCATTAATTACTGCTCCAAAGTCAAAGTAAATAAAAATCCATTTCCCGGAAAAAGAAAAAAAGGGGAAAACAAATAACACAGAAGTAACGCACTGTTAAGATGTTTTGGTCAAGAAGAATAATGGTGAACGAGTTTTTTTTTTTTAAAAAAAAAGCCCTTGGAACCAATAAACGAAGGGCTCGCAATAATTGTGAAACAATGTTCCAAACTCAAAAAGATCATTCCCGAGACAACAAAAACGGATTTTTTTTTTTTAATTCTTCAACAAAGATAAATCAAAAAAAAAAAAAATCTTATGGGCGGAGGAAAGTGGCTGGAAGTACCCGAATGTAGCGA
Source organism: Sindora glabra (assembly GCA_020226215.1). NCBI lineage: Eukaryota > Viridiplantae > Streptophyta > Magnoliopsida > Fabales > Fabaceae > Sindora > Sindora glabra. The sequence goes on along the minus strand of CM035226.1, from coordinate 2,966,153 downwards.
GCTGCGCGAGGAAGAAAGGGTATTGCTTCAGAGGAACCAAAGCAAGCTTATACAGCACCCTGTTGCCTACACCCATCAACACCGTGATAACGGCGGCGACTGCCACCTCCACTGCCCGATTCACCCTCTTCCGTTCATTCACCATCAAATCGCTCCCACCCTCCGCCGCGACGTACGCGCATGGGTTGGGCCCCCCCTTCTCACGATCCATGACGTCGGATCTCTCCCATGCCCCACTGGGCCCCACCAACGCCTCGGCTACCCGAGTCCTGGGTTTCGAGTGCGTCGGAAATCGCAGTAAGATCCCGGCTCGATGAGAAGCATAATTGTAGTGGACCCCACAAGTCTCCGCCGTCCTTGTCTGTCGCCTGAGCTGAAGTTGACTGCACGATGCCGTGGCGCCACCGCAGGAAATCGGTCGGCATAATGACGTCATCATTCCGATGTTATTTGAACAGAAAATGCAAATTTTGGGTAGACAGACAAAGCAAAAGCAAGAAAGGAGGTGATTGAGTTGATGATCACATCATATCTCACATGAAGGATAAGGTAGGGAGATGGAGAGAGCGTGAGAATGAAGCAAATTTGGAGAGTGCCACAACACCCCACCGGGACTAAAGTGACACAATCCTGAAGCTGTTTTGTGTTTGGGTGGTTTTATATCGGCATATAAATATTACCGAGGAAGAGTGGTAAAATGTTAAAATATTAACCGCAAAAAAGAGTCCTACTACATCTCTAGATTTTCTATTGAGGTGACAGTTTGAGTGCTGCATGAGACTCTGCTTGTGTTCGATGGTCCTAAGTCCTAACTTTTAATTCATTGAGTGGGTGAATAGATTATAATTTAACGTAGAAAATTTTCCACCAAAAAAAAAAACTTAGAAAAATACATTATGGTAAAAATAAAAATACATAGGGTATTAATCTATTATTAAAAAAATAAATTTTTATTTTATAGATTTTACAAATTAATTTTTAACTTATAAGGTAGAAATTTTTTTAAAAAAAACTAAATTTATTATTTTTTTAATTAAATAATAATTTATATTTTAATTATGTAAACAAATATTTAATATATTTTTAATAATTTAATATAAATAAATTGAAATTAATAAATATGAGATATTGTAAAATTTAATTAATTAAATTTTATGTTATTATATAATTTTAAATAATAAATATATAATATTAAAAATATAATTAGCTAAATTTTAAGATATTATAATTTTATATTAAATATTTAATTAAATTAATATAATTTAATTTTATAATAAATATAAATTAATTTTACTAGTATACCTATTTATATTAACTTAATTTTTTATATCATTTAATATTTTCATTTAGTTTAATAATTACTTCTATCAAACATTTTTAATATAAAAAATTAATTTATCAATTATTAATTATAAATTTTTATTTATCAATTAATTTATTATTTATGAACAAATAATTAATAAGTAGAATTTATACTTATACGTGCTTTTACTTCTTAGCTTAACTTATGTTTGATATCTGCAAAATTTACTCTCGCGGTCAATAATCTCATTTATTTTTTTTTTTAACATGTTTTTCCGTAAAATAATTCATGTTGTTTTGGATATCCTTCTTTGCGCAAGGAATTCGTTGAATGTGGACAATGACTTGTTATTTTTAATGATGATGATGATGATGATGATGATGATGGCGAACACACGGAATGGAATGGGATACCAATTCGAAGTTTGCTTTTCAACTTGATTATGAAAAATTCTGTAGAGTTTCGAAAGCGTTGAAAATCACATGCAGACTCTATCCAGTCGGCAGCATCATCGCGTCGTTATCTGGCTAGCTTAAAGGACGGAGTTGCACGGTGTTGATGTGCTCCCGATAATAAATACATCCTATCAGCCGTTAGATCCATATTAATTTTACAAGTATGCAAATCTAATGGTTATCATTGTTTGACTAAATTGATAAATATTTTATTTTTATTTTTAAGCGTAATACTTCTACAAATTTACAAACGTTCTCTTTCAGCGGATTTCAATTTCTAACCCTCCTGTTATCTTAATATATTCTCCATCTCCAGGTCTGCATTTATTATTATTCAGAGAGAACTTTGGGATATCTGTATGTGTTTTCTGCCTCTCCAAATTATAGACTGGTTTTCAATCATTTAATCTGAAAAATTCACGTCCAAAGAGAAACTAATTGTGGGAAAGAGGAAAATTTTGATATATTTTGTTTTCCGATGATTTTATACTGGAAACCGGAAGAAGGGTGTGAAGAAAAAGTAAGAAAATTTTCATCCTTTGAATTTAGATGTGTCTTTGAAGCTATGATCATCTGTTCTGAGCACTCACAGCTACAACGATCTTCGATGCCATTCTTGTATAATTCGTTTCCCAAGAAATGAATGGTGGCAATATACGATCGTTGCAGGTCGACAATTTTGGAAGGAAGTTTAGGACGTAATTATAGAAAAATGTAAAATAATTCATTTTATTCCTGTAAACTCTCAAAATGTATAAATCAAATTTTTTAATTACATAAAATTTACGATTAACATTAAATATTCACTTCAATTAAATTATGTAATATTCTTATTAATTTTTCAACAAAATTTATACAATATTATTGTATGTCATTTTAATATATTATTTTTTGCACATAATTTTTTAATTTATTTTCATGTATTTAATTAAAATTATATTCATATAATTTAATTTTTATTAATTATTCTTCATAAAAATTATTTTTAAAAAATGATGTAATGATCCATCATGTAACATGTCATAATATTTTGATTCATATTTAAAAGTTTTTTAAAAAATTTATGTAATTTAATAACATAATTAATTAACTAAATATGGAGAGTTAAATGTAAATTTTATATAATTAAAGGATTTCATTTGTAAATTTTCAAAATTTATAAGGATAAAATGCAACTGCTGAGAGCAATTCATATTTCTCTTTAATTATTGCTTCCGCATCTGGATCTTCAAGGAACGCTTGTTTTGGTTCATGGGAGTCTTGGGTTTGGATTTAATTTGGGGAAGTTAGACAAACAAGATGATATTAGTGAGAAAGAAATGGGAGGATTAGGTTTTGTCTCTCTCCAGAAATTGACTTTCGGTTAATCTTGATTGCCATTTTAAAATAGTTTGACGAATGATGCAGCAGATACCAGGTAGCATTCATGAAAGAAAGACCCAAGATGGTGGGATGTTTTTATAATTAATAAAATTTATCAAGTTCTTCTTATAAATATTAAAAAAAATCAGTCATAATAGGTAAAATGACCGGGTATTGTCGTAGCACAATCCTGTATTGCGCTGTGGAGGTCCCGGCCGAAAATGAACACTTGACTTGCGTAGCATTTTTTCCGTCCGTGTCCGAAAGCCTTTTAGTTTGGTGCTCACAATGTTGCTTTTGAAGCTGCGTCCACCATCGATGGTGCATCTTTTTCGCTTCGTAGCCTTTTACCTTTCGGATAGTTTATTGGTACTATTTTTTAATTCATGTAAATTTATGCTACATAATTTACGAATATAATGCAAGTTAAGAATTATTTTATAAAATAATTAGGAAGAGATTTCAATACATTAAATTTAATCGTACATCAATTTTATTATTTTATAAGATCAAATCTTGCATGTTATATAATAATATATTAATAATTAAATTTAATAAAATATTAATATAATATTAAATTATAATTTTTTTCAAATAATTATTACAAATTTATCTGATTAAATAAATATAGATCTGTGATCTATTGACGCAAATTTATATCACCGTATTGACGATGCACACCCGTTTATTCCTTATTCACGTTCCAAAAGTTCGATCTTCTACTTATAAACCGGACAAAAGCAATCCGAATCAATCGGGGATTTTAAAAATAAAAGAATTAGAAAAGTTTATTTATAAAAGTTATAATGTATAAGTTGCTTAGAAATTTATAAATAAGTTATATTCTAAGTTTATAAAACTTTAATAGAGAAATAAATTTTAGTAAAATTATTTATATGTATACATACTTTTATATGAAGATTTTTCTATTAAAATTCATAATAATAAAATTAGAATAAATAATAAATGAGTAGTAATTCTAATACAATTATATTATATGTGAAATTTAAAAATATGAAGTGACATTTTAGTGTGAGTAATATTTTTCTAATAAAAATTAGAGCTACAAAAAAAATTAAAAAATGTTTTGTAAATCATTTTGTAAATTTATATTTCAATTAAATATATTCTTACTTCTATGAATTATTGTTAAAGCATAATATAATAAAAAATTACTTCACGGTAAAGCAAAAACATATCAAAACATACATTATTAACAATTTTTAATTATTATATAAGAAAAGGCATAAACCTTTGTCTATCTTGGCAAATGAAGAAATTCTTAAGTATTATATAATGTTATTTTAAAATCATTTTTAAATATTAAATTATTTATAAAATTTTGATTCAGTATAATAATTAAATAAATGGTACTTATATTTTCATGAGTTCTCTTGAGTTCTCTGTTAATTTCGATTTACCATAAATTCTTCATCTAATCTTTGATTAGTAGAGAAATCACAAAAATATAAAAGATTCCTTATTTAGATGATTAAATACAATAATTGTAATTACAGTTATTACAATGAATTAAAACCTATAAATAACTTAATATCTAAAAAATATTTAAAATGACTTCATGACATATAATGAATAATGATGGAGCTAGTCCACTCAATTTGGGCAGTGTTACTACAAATAATTTCACCATTTTTTCATCATGCATTTTCATAGTATGCTGTTATTCTTCAAAGTGTGTTCACTTTTTTACATGAAATAGTAGCGAAGTTACTTAAAGAACTCCACCCAATTTAAATGGCGTTATTGTAAATAATTCTACCACTTGTTATCATTATTTTCATAGTGCGTTGTTATTTTTTTGCAATGTTTCCACTTTTTCAAAATATGCACACTGTATTTAGATTTTGTAATACTTAGAACAACATATTGACGGAAAACATGATGAAAAAGTGGACAAATTGTAAAAATATAAAATGAGAAAGTAGTAGAATTATTTCTAATAAGTCACTCATATTGGATAGAGTTATTCCAAGTAATTCCATCATTATTCATTGCTTGAAAAGTCATTCAATGATAGTATCTGATTTATTTTTTTGTGTTAAGAAAAAAAGAGAGTATGAACAATCAATGTTAATTATCCTTCCATGGTAGAATTATTTGCAATAACATCACCTAAATTGGATGGAATGACCCTAAGTAATTCTATCATTATTCATTAATTGAAAAGTCATTCAATAAATAGTAGAGTTTTTTTTTCTTTTGGCTAAGGAAAAAAATAGTATCGGCAATCAATGTCAATTACCCTCTTTGAGCATTATTATAGGAGAACTTCCTCATAATAAATGTTTAATTTGAGTTATAATTATTATTTAAAGGATGATCCTATCACTACAATCTCACCAAAGCACTAATGATTTCAAGAATTCTCCACCCTGTTATTGACTATTAATTAACATTCTCTTACATTGAACCTGTGACTTTTAAAATGAATTAATAATTCAATAACATTAGATCAATCACCTTTGTGGTAATGACTAATGATAAAGTTACTTGGAGTAACTCTACCCAATTTAAGTGACATTACCTCCAATAACTTCACCCTTAAAACATTGTTCATATATAAAGTTGTAGAGAGTAATAGATAAAAAAAATGTGATGTTATTTTACCTCACACCACCTTTCAAGGATAGATAGTGTTACGCAAAATAACGTAACCCTTAATTTAGTTTTTTTTAAATATTATAATGGAAAATAGTTTTAAAGTAATTTGCATTAGGAAATTATATCTCTCATAAGATTACTCGAGTAAAAAAGCCATTAAATTAAGGCTAAGAAATAGTATGATGGTACTATTTGTAATGCCTCAATCCAATGATCCTCATTTTTGCATATAAAACAGTAAATTAGATCATTAGTTTTTGTTTAATTGGTTGGTTTAATTGTGAACTTGAGAAAAGATTTTAAAATTTTAAAATCAACTAACATTAGCATATCAAACTTCAATTCAATTTGAAAAGCAAATTTAAAACAATCTAATTGTAATGCTTGCCATTAATATACTTAAATGTGATTAATTGTAAATAACGAACTAAAAGATAATGATTTTTCTTGTAATTTGTTGTCTAAGGTGTCAAAAATGTAAAAACTTCTAACAAAGGAATTCTTCCAATAGCTTATAACATTAGAAGGATCCATATATGCAAAAATAGAAGAACAAAATGAAATGAAATTAAGTAAAGAAGAATAAAGGAAAGGAATCTATTAATTTTTTTAACAATTTAGTTTACTTAAAAATGGAATCATGGTATTTGCAATTCACTTTCTTATTATTTAGTTCATTAGTTAAGAACACATTACTAATTCTAATTTCTTTTCTAGTAACAGTGGCAATAATGGTAGTAATGATAGCAAGGCAAGGTGGTAGTGACGATAGTAGCAATAATAATTATGACAGCAATAATGATGGTAGTAGTATTAATGGTAGTAAAAATTATATATATTTTTTACTATAGAATATAATATGATACCTTAAAGAGATAAAGTGATGCAAAGCATTGTTAATTAATAATTTGCATATATCAAATTCTTCTTTAGAAAGCAAAAGCCTAACTAATCACATACAAAACTACTAGGCTAACCAAAACCTAACATTATAAATAAATTCCTGCTTTTGAATCTTCAAATAAAATTTGAACATGAAACAATTAATTGAAAGGAAACATTTTCTATGATATTTACCAAAGTTGCCTTTTTTTGCCTTAACAAATAATTGACTTGTTCAATTTTGAATCATATAGCTTTTTCATCTAGTTATTAAATCAAAAAACTTAAAAATTTTAAGAAATTCTCTAACATTCAATAATGCTGATACTTATTATTGTCATGCAAATATAAATGTCTTTGGCCAAAGGTTTTGGAGGGAGTTCTTCAATTGCAAAATTAATGCATATCAAAACCTAATTGCATATTAAGATTAGAAGATAAACCTTGCAATTGGGTTAAATTTGTTGTAATGAAAAAGCACAAAATTAACTTCAACTATTCTTTAACTTTTAAATCAGTTTCTAGTTTGACAAATCTAAAATTAGAAAAAAATGAAAAAGTGGAACATAAATTTGGAAGCTAGAAGAACATATCTAAATTAAAAGAACATATCTATATCTACATATAATAAAATTAAAAGAGATATGATAGATTTAGACTAGATTTACATTGTTTAAAATTAATAACAATGCCAAAACTACCTCTTTCTGAAACTCACCAATAACTAAAGGGTTTTATGCATATAATTGTGATCAAGGTAGAAACAACATATAATTTAATACCACAATTTCATCAAAACAAATAAAACTTAAAAGAATTTTGTAGCCCTAAATAAAAAAATAAAGAAAGAGTTGAGCTATACAAAACCTAATTTAACAAATCACGAACTAGATTTGAATCCCAATATCATCAAGTCCTTTGGCTTCATAGCTTTCTTGCAAAGTACAAATTAAGTAAACATAAGCGCAAAAAAGAAGTAAAACAAATTTAGATCCAAATTTATGGAAGCCAAAAAAATAGATATAAGTCTAAATTAGGAAAAGGAAAGTGAGATGGAAAGAAAGATAATAGTGATAAAAGGGGAATATTTGTAATTATGTAAAAATATTTGATTTTAAAAAATAAGTTATTTACTTCTTATTTAGTCATTAGTAATCACCATAACTATTCAATTTACATATTTGCAAGATCAACGATGTAGCATTCATTTTATTGGTAGCACAATTTCTTTAATTTCTATTGAGGTCTACGTCTGTCAAAAATACAATAAATCATAATAAAAATACAACTAACATGCAATATTAGTAATATTTTGCTTATTAACAATAACAAAATCCCTTTAAGTCTAGACTCAATCAAACTAAAAAAATCAAATAGAAGCATAATACAAAAAATATTTTATCCATATCATTATAATTTAAATTTGATCCACTATTATCTATTCATGTTTTATTATATTAATAAAAAATTATTAAAATTTTTTTCTTACAATTAAAAAATTTTCATTACTATTATTTTTTTAATTATATATCTTATTCTCATTCATTAATAGTATAAAATATTTTATATTGATAATGGATCATATTTAAATTTTATCATCATATATTTGAAAATTCGATTGATTACATTCCTATCATCATTATTAAATGCTTTTACTTAATTTATTTAATTAAAAAGATATATTTAATCCCTTAACTTTAATTGAAATTTCATTTTTATCTTATAAGTTTTATTTGAAGTGAATTTACCTACCAACATTTTTTTTAGGTAATGGTAGTAATAATTGAAATACTGAATACAAATACATGAAAACCTAAAATCGAACTCTAAATACAACAAAAGATATGAAGCTTTTAAAGGTTATCAAATACCATTTGAGTAAAAGGTTCTCAAATACCATTTGAGTAAAAGGTTCTCAGTTACCTACTAATATTTGAAAAATGTGTAATATTACTTAGCAACTTAAAAATGGAATCATAGTATTTGCAATTCACTTTCTTATTATTAAGTTCATTAGTTAAGAACACATTACTAATTCTAATTTCTTTTCTAGTAACAATGGCAATAATGGTAGTAATGATAACAAGGCAGGGGTGGTAGTGATGATAGTAGCAATGATAGTTGTGGCAATAATAGTAATGGTAATAGTATTAATAATAGTGAAAATTAAATATTTTTTTTACTACAGAATATAATATGATACCTTAAAGAGATGAAGTGATGTAAAGCATAAATTTTTGTTAATTAATTGTTTGCATGTATCAAATTCTTCTTTAGAAAGTAAAAGCCTAACTAATCACATACAAAATTACTAGGCCAACCAAAACCTAACATTATAAATAAATTCCTACTTTTGAATCTTCAAATAAAATTTGAACATGAAACAATAATTAAACGGAAACATTTTTATAATATTTACCAAAGTTTCCTTTTTTTTACCTTAACAAATAATCGACTTGTTCAATTTTGAATCATATAGCTTTTTCATCCAATTGCTAAATCAAAAAACTTAAATTTTAAGAAATTCTCTAACATTCAATAATACTGGTACTTATTATTGTTATGCAAATATAAATATCTTTAGCCAAAGGCTTTGGAGGGAGTTCTTCAATTACAAGATTAATGCATATAAAAACCTAATAACATATTAAGATTAGAAGACAAACCTTGCAATTGGGTTAAATTTGTTGTAATGAAAAAGCACAAAATTAACTTCAACTATTCTTTAACCTTTAAATCAATTTCTAGTTTGACAAATCTAAAATTAGAAAAAATGAAAAAGTGGAACATAAATTTAGAAGCTAGAAGAGCATATCTAAATTGAAAGAACATATCTATATCTATGTATAATGAAATTAAGAGAGATATGATAGATTTAGACTAGATTTACATTGTCTAAAATTAATAACAATACCAAAATTACCTCTTTCCAAAACTCACCAATAACTAAAGGGTTTTATGCAACAACATATTCTTAATTTAATGTCACAATTTCATCAAAACAAATAAAACTCAAAAGAATTTTGTAGCCCTAAATCAAAAAATAAAGAGTTAAGCAATACAAAACCTAATTCAACAAATCACGAACTAGATTTGAATCCCAATATCATCAAGTCCTTTGGCTTTATAACTTTCTTGCAAAGTACAAATTAAGTAAATATAAGCACAAAAAAGAAATAAAATAAATTTGGATCCAAATTTATGGAAGCTAAAAAAATAGATATAAGTCTATATTAGAAAGGGAAAGTGAGATGAAAAGAAAGATAATAGTGATAGAAGGGCAATATTTGTAATTATGTAAAAATATTTGATTTTAAAAAATATGTTATTTACTTGTTATGTCAATCTTTAGTAATTATCCATAACTATTCAATTTACATATTTGCAAGATCAATGAAGTAGCATTCATTTTATTAGTAGCACAATTTCTCTAATTTCTATTGAGGTCTATGTCTATAAAAATACAATAAATCATAATAAAAATACAACTAACATGCAATATTAGTAATATTTTACTTATTAACAATGACAAAATCCCTTTACGTCTAGACTCAATCAAACTAAAAAAATCAAATAGAAGCATAATACAAAGAATATTTTATCCATATCATTATAATTTAAATTTGATCCACTTTATCTATTCATGTTTTATCATATTAATACAAATTATTAAAATTTATTTACTATAATTAAAAATTTTTCATTACAATTATTTTTTAATTACAAATCTTATTCTCATTCATTGATATTATAAAATATTTTACATTAATAATAGATTGCATTTAAATTTTGTCATTATATATTTGAAAATTTGATTGATTACATTCCTATCATCATTATTAAATGTTTTTACTTAATTTATTTAATTAAAAAGATGTATTTAATCTCTTAACTTTAATTAAAATTTTATTTTTATCTTATAAGTTTTATTCGAAGTGAATTTACCTACTAACATTTTTTTTGGATAATGGTAGTAGTAATTGAAATACTGAACACAAATACATAAAAAACCAAAATTGAACTCTAAATGCAACAAAAGTTATAAAGCTTTTAAATGTTATCAAATGCCATTTAGTTAAAGGTTTTCAGCTACCTACTAATATTTGAAAAATGTGTAATATTACTCAGCAACTTAACACCATCAAAGTTTTTAATAGAGATGCTTATAATTTTATTTGAAATAATTTTATCTTTTAACTTTCTGAGGATAATAAGGAAATTCATTTTAATGATAGTGAAAAAGAAGTGTAAAATAATGATGGTTTTGAAGAAGTTAAATTATAATTGGTACAAGTATCAACTAAACTTTTTTAGTAATTTGGTATAAGAAAAAGAAAGTTACTTAAAAGAAGAAATACTATATAAAATAGATTAAATTAAAAACTATTAGAGAATTCAGGTACATTGGAAAAAAAAGGACGATAGAATAGAGTTTAAAGGTAATCATTATGAAAACGAGAACTTAGATAGTTATATAGTTATAAAGAAAGGATGTTAAAAATTAATTTTGCTTAATATAAAATTTAGGGGACAAAGATTAAAACTTTACTAAAAGTTAGGGGTTAAAATTATTCTTTTTACTATAAGAATAGAAAAAATTATTTATACGCATAAGCCATGTAAGATACTAAGTTGGATATCATATAAGCATTTTTGTTAAAAAAAATAAAAATCTAATAGTGTTAGGTTACTCAGTAACATTATATATTTTTTAAAAGTTAAAATGTAAATTTACTTTAAATAAAACTTACTTAATAAGATTGAAACTTCAGTAAAAGTTATGAGATTAATAACGCATTTTTACCCTAATTGAATATTTGTTTATTTAAAATATTTTTAAAAAATTATCTATGTGTATATTGTTTTCTAAATTAACCATTACAAGTCTAATTTTTAGTTCACAAATTTTGTAGTTGGATAGATATTTATAGTTCCTTTATTGGAATAAATTATTTTAAAGAAGAATCGCCACATCTTATTAACTATGTTATTTTCTCTTTCTTCTTTTTTTAACCATGCTCCAATCTTTTCTTATTTGTTAACTCTCTATGTATAAAAATTTAAGGATAAGTTATATTCCCTCTTTTTTTAATATAAAAATTTACGCTTAAACATACCTTTTTTGGATCCCTGACAATCTTATAAAAAACTCCATTATTACACTCTCATATTTTCATTCAAAACCTAAAATGATTAGTACATTCTGGCTAGACATTGATGTTTTACTTTTACCTATTAACACGTGAGGTATTTTACCATATAATTAAGCATATATCTCTTCATCTTCTTCCACTAAAAAGCATTCTATCACTTTGGGATGCATGATATATGTGAGCTATGAGCTTGGTGCAATAACTAATTCTGTTCACTTGAAAGAAACTATATTCGTCCTTGATAGCAAAGTATTCCTCCCTTATTAATAGTTAAACATGATTCCAAATTTTTAGTCACATCTTTCACTAATGTTATATAGTTCGAATCTATCTTTTAAGCATTTTTTATTTTCTTAACAAGAATAGATTAGACCGTCATATAGGCTAACAACACTCCTTAATCTTCAAAAGATATTTCAATCGCTTTATTCATCAATTCTCTACTTAATACATCTATTACTACATTGGTCTTATGTTACACTTCTTAAGAAATTAAAAATAATTATAACATTTTTATGCTAGGAAATAATTATTTAATTGTTATAACTATTTTTAAAATAATAATTTTATATAAAATATTAGGATTTTGTAGTGGAACATGAGGTAAAATAGTAAGGATGGGAGGAATTAAAATATTGAAGGGTTAATGTGTAACTAGAAATAAAAAAGTGTGTATAGACAAGATTTATTTATTTTTACTAATATTACCCCTAAGTTACTTTTAATTAGCTAAAATACCCTTAAAAACCTTAAAATCCTTTATAGGCAAATTTTCAATTAACATAAACACCACTTTACTCCTCTTTTTCAACCTATCCTCATCTTTTTCCATTTATCTAACAAGATCAAGCTAGTAAATTTAAGAAAAACATCAACAATCCTTAGCTAAATTAATGTAAGTAAACATAAGTTGAAAGCTTAAACAAAATCTTTTCAAGTTTTTACATAGATAAGGAAATTAGGAATTTATGGCTATTCAACATTAATCCTCAAATTAAGGATAAATAGAGCAAGCCGACCATTAATCATCTCCTCCATACTTAAGTAAGCAATCAATTTACTTCAGTTATGCTAGTTTTGTATAATTTTAAGCTTGTTAGGGTAAATTAATGAGTATGGGTCATATAATGATTAATTGATATAAGTTTTAGTTTGTAATATGATTTTCTTATCGAAATTAGATTGAAAACCTTTGTTAATGATTGATTTGGAATGTAAACTGAGTTTGTGATAATTCATATTGATAAATTAAAGTTATAAGACCAAATGTATAGTAAAAATACAAAAAATTTATAGATTCAAGTATATAGTTAACTATGGCTTTCAGAGTTACTCTCTAAGTAAATATAGTTGATTACATAATTAACTATAAAAATCATATTTTACGTCTAAACTTTCATAATCAATTATATAATTAACTATTATCTTATTATTTCTAATTTTACACATTTTATGAAATTTTATAATATTGTAGTAATATATGATTTATATATTTACATATTTAGCATATGAATGTACTTGTAATTAATTTTTAATGCTAAATTCCTAGTATGGAATATTATTGTGCTAGATTTGTGAATAGGGGAGATAAAATGATTGAATAAATTATGATATAAAATTAGATCTAATAAATGTTTGTAAAAGAATAAGGTAGACCTTGGAGGGATAAGTTTGAGTTTGTGAAGAAACAAGGATGATAAAAAATTATAAAGATATTTAATTGCATTTTTATTCATACTTATTTATTATTATTTACTTAAATAAAAACGTTGTTTATTGGAGTTATTGTACACATTTATATAATTGTGTGTTAAAGAATAGTCGAAATGGCAAGAATATGGCATATGTTCTTCCATGCTTAATTTGAAGTAAATTATTTATTTATTAAGTATTTGACTTAATCTTTTAAATATTTAATTTTTATAAATACTATTGTAAAAGTTCTTCCATTATTACCATAACAAAAGTAGAACCTTCTAACCTTATTTTGTACAAGGCAATTGTAAAAACTAGTTTATTGTAAATAGGAATACTTTCTTGAGCCTTATAGTATATAATCAAATTCTTAGCTATATGAATACTTTGCATGTTTTATGGTTAGTTAAACTAGCTTAACCCTATATCACTCCTACTTTGGTAATGTTGGATAAATACATCTATTCGTGAATATTTTGATCTATAGTAAACATAATATTTACTTTTTTAATTATAAAGAAACTGACTATTACATCACTTAAATTTTATAATTAGAATCAATAGTTCCTTATTTTTATTTTTGTTATAATTATTCATCTCATATACCCTTAAATAGGTATAAGTTAAGCTCTTGGAAATCAAGTTGTAAGATTCCATGTCAATCTTTGTTCAAAAAGGTCATAACATTTTATTACTTTTAATTGCATAAGCAATATAATTGAGAAAAATACACTAACATATTAATGAATGTAACTACTTTAACCATGCTTATATTTTTCCTTATAAAATTAACTATATAATTTCATATAATATTATATTATAAGACTTAATACTAAAAAGGTAATTAAAACTTTACAATATAATACAGAAATCAAATATTGCATTCCTAAAACTTAACATCAATAAAATGTTTAAAAATTTCAAGAATACAATGCTTAATTTTATACTTATATTATCACCAATGAATTATATCAATAATATAATATCAAAAGGATATTAAATATTATTAACATAGTACTCTTCTTGATACATTCCAAAAGATAAATTTCCTTTCAATTTTTTAATAAAATTTTATGTAATTAGTCTTACAATAAGCAGATACATCATTATATAAAATTTAATGGCATAATGTGAGTTATTTTGTAGTTCCTATATTAATACATAATAATATTGAAAAACTATTATATCATTCAAACAATGTCTAAAATTATTACAAAAAATTACATTTGATAGCTTACAATATAGAACTACATAGTGAAAGTTTAGCTCAAAATAAACTTAAAAGTCCTAAATGCGTATGTAAATAAAATGGGTAAGAATTAAAAAAATTATTTTTAATTCTAAATTTTTTTTGAAAAAATACTCATAGTATGTTCTTGGAGAGTTGAGCGTAAAGGTGTAATTACTACCACAAAATGCCACCAAGATGGTGGCGTGTGGGTCTCATGCATCGTCTATGCGTGTGAATTTTGTGTATACATGCTATGGACTTTTTTCTTCCCCCAACGAATTTGTAATTTGGGTCGTGTCGACTTAATTACATACAACCCATGAGTAATCTAGATTATTTTCTCATGATTTCACACACCATTTTTATTCCAAATTATTTTAGTAACTATTTATTCAATATTTCAACAAAAAATGCATTAAAATTGGATTTCCAAATTCCTAAGTCATTTGAGATATAATTATGAATTTTTAGAAAATTTTGTAATATTTTTCACTTTCAAATAGTTCTTTTCACTTCCAAATTTGATTTTTACATTTAATTTAACTGAAACTACTCTTAAAACTAATCCATTTAAAATTTGTTAAAACCAAAAATTGCTTTGAATTTTAAAATAAATGCAAAATTGGCATTGCCTAATTTTCTTGGAGCAACAAGCTTCAACATTTTCAATAAATGGTTCTATCCAAATTATCCACAAAATTTAAATTCTTAACAAGAAAGTTATTGATTTTCAAAACTTGAATTTTTTAAGAAATTTTTTTACAATAAACTAAGTTTTTAGAGTAACATTTTTCTAGCAAATTTTATAGTTAGAAGGCCAAAAAATTTGATATGCAACTTTCCAAAAGACAAACAAACTTAAAATAAAATGAATTGTCAAGTTTAATCCCATATTATAAAGCTCAACCAAAAATAAAATTTCATTTATAATGAGCATCGTATATACATCCAAAACAAAGATTGACAAAACTCACAAAAAACCAATATATGCATATTGAAGTAGAAAAGGTCCATGCATTATTAAAATTTGATTCCAAAAACATATATTCCACAAGTTCAATTGTTGAATGAGCATTGCATATATATAAATTGTATAATCCTTATATATATATAACTAGAAGACATATGATGCACAATGATTTCATACAAAGTGTAAAATTAACATAGGCTCATAGAATATAGTCATTATAGTTATAACAAGCTTTGGCAAGAAACATGGAGGTATGGGAATTTCATGAAATGTATATGTCTAGAAAAGTAGCTTTCTAACAACCTTCTCAAAAATGCATATAACACAAAAAAACATGAAGTACATTCATATGAATATAGAATATTTAAATATATAATCCAATAAGCCACAACAAATGAATAAGACCTATTAATACAAATAACTAGAAGCCTTACTCCCAAAATTATTCATAATTTGTTTGTCAAATAATGTGCATAAATTTTAATATAAGTGACACACTCTAACATAAAAGATGCAATAGCTTTAATTCATAAAAACATGCAAGTAACATTCCATATTCACAAAATTTCATGTAAATTTAAATTACACATGTATATGTGTGTGTGTGTGTAATTTTCATAACACACATATAAGGAAACCATGAATATGATATTGTTAAAATTGATTCAAAGTAATCAACTAAACGTTAACAAACTTAAATTAAAACTAGCAAATTTCATGGATTCATATTTAACATCTAGAAAAAGTACGTAAAATTTTACTCAAAACTCTTGCAACAAATTAAGCATGAAATACAATTGAACATAACTTCAATACTAATTGTTAAATAAATCTTATAATTTTCTCAATTGTGTAGCAATGCAAAAGAAATTGAAAAATGAGTAAAAAAGTGGAATCAAATTTCGAATCCAACCCTAGTCATTTGATGTGTGCATGGCTTTTATTTTAAAATGAGTTGCTTTTATTCTTTAGGAAATAATTGAAATTTGAAATCTATGAATAATTGAATCCTCTATAAATTCCTTAAAAAACATAAACACTAAAAGAAAATATAAATGAAAAAAACCCTCTTTCTACTTAACCTCACATAGTTTTCTTTAAGAGAGAAAACAAAAACTTTTATTGCTTTTTAATAGTACCAATGCAATTTTATGTAAAAGGTTAAATAGATAGAAACCTTTTTACTAGATTAATTAGATTATGAATCTTACGCATTATATAATTTATACCTAGTTCTATCATATTGGCTCAAGTACTATATCTAAACCCATAAACTTTAATCATTAAATTCCATCAAATATATCAACATTAATTATTATTTATAAATTATGATGTGATACAAAATAGAAAATTCCAATAGGGAAACTCATTTTTAAATAAATGTAAATTGAACTTCTTTGTTCGTGAACAGTGAGAGTGATTAAGACATGATTTACAAAATTTTTTTGTTAAAACTTTATCTTTTATGAAAGAAATAATAGGATGATGCTTTGAACAAATTCTCTTATGGCCAATTGATAAGCACTAGCTTCTTTATTGTTATAAGCCAGTGACTAGTCAAAACTAGATAGCACATACTTACCATTTTTGGCAAATACGCAAGCTCTCCTATTAAAATATTCTTACTGCATGTTTGGCAAAGATAGTGGGATAATAAACATTTATTGCTCCTATTATAAATCTCATGTACAACATGTCCGCAAGCTACAATCGTATGTCACCAAAGCACTTGTAATATTAATTTTCAAGATCATCTCATATATGAAATCTTTGAATACAACGAACCTAAAAAAGGATAAATTAAATAGGAAAAAGGATACTTTATTCATATGGTATATGTCTCATTTTATAATTTTAAGTGTATAGAAAGATGGCTATAAGTTAACATATTCAAGTCTCTCATTCACTGCTAAGGCGTCTTTCAAGATTTTTTTAACACTCCACTTTTTAAATAATATTTTAAACAAAAGTCCATCTGATATAAGTAGATATATTTTTTTTGAATCATCATAAGCCTTTTTTTGCACCAACACAAAGATAAAAATGTGAAAATCACAAACATATACTTTTTTGAATTTTTAAATTATGCTAAAATTATTAAAATACTCCCAAATTTAAAAAAAATTAAGAAAAATAATAAGTCAAGTTTATCTCAAATTTTAATTATCCGACCCTCATAACATACTTGATTTTTGTACTCAATTTTATCTTAAATTGAGCACATTTGGTTGTTGAACTTTCAAAATTATTAGTTCATGACACTTGTTTAAAATTCCGGTGTGTGTGTGTAGAAAACTGTTCCTTTTTCTTCTAGGTCAACATCACTTATTTGATTGACACATTACCAATTTTGTCCTAGAAGGAGTAAGTTTGCAATTTTTTTTAGTAATCTTCAAGAGTTTATTATGTATAAACTCTGGAGGGTTTATAAATTTAATTGAACAATATAATTCATATGGAGAATTGATTAAATTGAAGACCCGGAGGTGGAAGTGGGACCCCACAGGCCTCTAAGATGAAGAGACCGAAGAAATATAATATGAACCTGATAAACTAAGGTTCTCAACATTTATATATGGTGACGCAGTTGCTGAGCTGAGCGCAAAGAAAGAAAGAAAGAAGACAAAATTAAGATAGACACGGCGTCTGCGATCCTGACATCCAAATTTAATATACTGAGAAATGCCGGCCACCACAACCAATATTCAAACAGAAAGCACTTTGACTCCATTATTTTATTTGATGACATTTTTAGCAGCCTCCATACAAATAGAGCTTGCATATATCATACCCAATACATGAGGATTAAGGAATTCTATTTGCACACATCTCTTCCCATTACAAAACACAAAAACAAGCCAGAGTTTCCCAAAATGGCTCCAGAAGTTAATACATTGTGGTTTCACGTTGCATCTGATTTACAGGTTGTCTCACAACCGATTAAAATAATTTAAAACTAACAAGCACAATTGCATTACTCTTCTAATATGTTTATTGAGTAACAAAATTTTCACTTCAACTGTTCAACACAAAAGGGAAAAAGAAAAAAAGTGTTAAGTTTACATAAGTAGTTTTCACTTGTGTGAAATTCACGTGAACTTCACATTCTTATATCTTTTTCTCCCATGCTAGAATAAGGATTTCCTTACTCCAAATGTATATTAGAATTTCTCCTTCTACGTAAACATACGAGATTTTATGAAAGGTACCGTAGAATATATGTACCACATATTGGGATTAGAATCTAAGCAAAATGATAGAGGATAATACGGACCGCACTTCTATTCTGTGATAGAGTAGTAATCATCTGTGACTGTGATACTTGAGCCAAATTTGGCACATTCGAAAGATTAATGAGTAATAACCACTGAAATACATGTAACAAATCCTTGTTAAAATTAGTGGGAATGATTGTAATTTTTCCAAGTTGGCAGTTTCTTTTCAGACACTCCATTGCAAAGTAAGGATATTGAACATTGAATTTAGTACCTTGCAAGTAAAGAATCTCGAGTCTACCATGACTAGCAATGAGACGTCACCTAACCTTCTTTGCACCAACCTCAGAGTTCGAAGGTTTGTCATCCACTGAATTGATTGTGACCATGATACAAAGAATGCCTGTGACGAATCTAAAGGATTATTTGATTTTAGTAATAAAGTCTCGAGATTTGGAGTGTGCAGCCAACGAGGAAATCGATCAGTTTTTTGGTCCCATAAAAGATACTGCACAACAATCTTTTAAAGCCACATTCTCTGCTAGTCCATTTAGTAATTTTGGGTGATTTACCATAACGTCACATTTCTCTTTGAATGCTATCCAGGCAGCCATGTCAAGAACCAAGTCATGCATCTTCAAGTGGTTAGTTTTTCCTGCATTCATAAGAATCAACTTAATGAGGCTAGGCAGTTTTAGTTTTCTCAAGTTTAAGAGCATAGTTTCCTTGTCAGCGCCATGATTATCTCTGCCTGAAATTCTCCTCTAATTGAGTAGCCTCTGATAAGTACAGATAGCGTGGTTGTGGAAGCAATCTAGGGATCTCAATGGAGAAAATAGTTTTGAGCTTGTTGCACCTTCTGACGACCAATTCTTCACTGATCTCTTCACAGATTTCCTCCAATTCCTCACAATCATGTGTGAATAGTTGAGTCAAGCTTGGTAGGGCTCTATAGATTACGGCAAAAAAGACACATTTCAACTTTCTACAATTGATTTATTCTGATATGTTGAAAATATCTGAGGCTCAAAATACGTGAGATTGATGCCTGTCCAAGAAGGGCTCAGTTTTGGAAGATGTTCCAAGTTTAAACTATTTTTGAGGCCATGGGCTCCAGTTGGTTATTGCCAACGTCAACTCCTTGAATGTGGAATATGTGGGAAATTCTACGGCACCCCGGAGGGTTTCAAACCCGGGATGACGTGGCACATTCTGAACCATCGGATGAGATTACAAAATCTCATCCGACGGCTTCTGGAGGTGCCACGTCACCCCGGGGGCACCCCGGGTTTGAAACCCTCCGGGGTGCCGTAGTGTTCCCTAAAATATGTTTATCATGTCACAGCCTTGGAGGAAAACTTGTTCTACATTTTAAGTAGTTGGTGACATTGCCAAAACTGCGACTGGTCATTCATCACAAATTCCTGCATTCCCAAAAGAAATGAAAGACAGAGAAGCTCATAGCACTTATCTAACACTTAGCATCATTAAATCAAATGTAAAAGAGAAATTACATTGAAACACAGTCATGTGGACCATCGAATATAGTCCAATTATAGGTTCTATTGGTAAATGCAACTAATGAACGCAACAGAAACAGAACCCATACTTTATTCAAGTTGAGCTGTCCCTGTTCAAGACTAACAGTGTTATTAATGCTCCAAGGTGCTAGTTTGGGACAACTTAGTTAATCTACTTTCCCCAAAGAAGGGAAAATATTGACCAGATTGGAGAGGTGCCGAAGTTTGAATACTTCTAGGACAGGAAGCACAATGTGGATCTTGTCCGGATAAGATGAACCCATATACATGATCTTGCTGACCAAGTACATATTTTAGCTCATTTGAATCAGATATGTATATCTCTAGCAGTTTCACAAGATTTTGAGCACATGAAACAAAGAATATATCTTCTAACTTGCAACAATCATCAACATATAGTTTGATCAATTCTGGAAACATCAAACTAGAATTCTGATTTAATATTTCTAGCCCTTCCTCGTTCATCACTATTACTTGCCGCTCATCCACTTCACAACCCAACAAATCCAGCACCTTCAGTTTATTTAGCTTCTCGATTTCATTTGGCAATTCATTGAATTCACTACCTTGCAAATCAAGAATCTCGAGTTAAGCTTACCACCTGACTTCCTTTCAGCCAGCCTCCGAGTTGGAAGGTTTTCCAACCACTGAGATGTCTGTGGCAGTAATACCAAAACTGGCGCACCAGGGCATCCGTTTGTCACAGCCAAAACCTCGAGGCCTTTCATGCCTTCAAATTACAAACATGACAAATTCAAGCACCTCCCAAATTTAGCAACAAAAACTCAAGCTTTGGAGCATGCAATTGACAGGAAATTGATCTGAGCGTCTCAAGAAGTTGATTTGAGGCCAGCTTTGTAGACTTAAAGTACATAAAATTAGACGAATAATATCTTTCATTTTAGCACGGTAGGAAAGAGGTTAAAATCGTAGTTTGTTCCCGATTGTATGAGTGCCTGTGTTTTCTTTGTCATTTGTTGCATAAACAGTACCTCTTGCACACTGGAAAGCAGCTTTGGTTTCCATCATTTGTTGTTCCAGATTGTCCACCTCAGCTATCACATTTTTTCACTTCATTCTTCCACTTCTTAACTGCATTGTCAACTTCCGCACTCTTCACTCTGTAACAAGCTCATCCTTCTAGCTCTCAAGATTTGATATGATTTTGCCAGCACAAAACAAACACTTCCCTTCACGTAAAGCTGGCTCTACCAAATATTCAGCAAGTTCTGCTAAAACCGATATCATGATCCCAACGGCCAATGGCCATCTTATTTTGTTATTATGGTACACTAAACTTGTAACCTGCAAATTTTCTGAGTTTCTTGCTTCAGACTACCTCCGTTGATTTATCTCATCCGCCATTTAAAATTTGAATAGAATGTTTATGAAAGATAGATGAATTAAGGATTAAGATTACATGGATTTAAACATCCATCCTACAGCACACAACTAAGTAATATGATTAAAGATTATGCCATCTGAATTATTATTATTATTATTATTTTGAACTTAAAAGATGGCCAGCCACTAGTATACACATTTTTATTATTATTTTTTAAAAAAAATTGAACTCATGCAACAAAAGGAAGAAAATCCTGAAATTCCATTGGATGTTGCTATAAAGACTGAAGACATAGCAAATCACTTGCAATATATATGTGTGTGTGTGTGATGTTTGGAAAACAAAATTCTTGCAAGATCAGTTATTCATTTTAGAATCAATTCTCCAAAATAACCAAAGTATACGGGAAAGTTCTGTAATCTCTTTAACGTTCTAGAAGCAGGGTTACAGCAGAACATGCAAAAATGAGTTTTTTTTTTTCCTAATAAAATGAAAAAAAAGAGCATAAGCGTAGAAGACAAAGCACCATTCAAACTTTAGACTTAGTAGTAAACATCATAACTTCTGCGCCAAAAAAAATATCAGAACTTAAAAGGATAGACTTGCATTGCAGCAGCGATGAGATATGCAGTACTAGCCCATTTAGAGAGAGAAAAAAAGAAGAAAGAAAGGAAGGCTGGAGCATTTGCCTAGCTAGATACAAACCGCCTCCTACCAAAGTATAATAGCCAACTGTATTTGAGGTTGCAGATTAATAACGTAATTACTTATTACCTTATGTTGAGACAGCGGAAGCAAAGCTGTTGATACAAGCGAAACTCGGAAAAGATGGCTCTGGAGGCTGTTTATTTCCAGCCAGAACTCAACCAGTTTCCTTGTGTTGTTTGAAACATTGTAGTTTCTTGTCTTCTACACTGTCCCCTTAATTGACCCTTTCTTTCTCCAAGGTTCTCATTTACCATTTTTGCAAGGGAAAATAAAGAAACGCTGGCAGGCCTACGAAAAAAAAAATGTCATGTCCTTTTCTGGTCTCCCTTCTCCTCTGCTTGCCTTGTGGAGTCTCACAAGTTACATGACAACCAAGTAGTCTTCATTGACGGACTTCACAACTTCACCAAATAAACAAAATATGAAGGTGAAGCAGCTAATTTAATTTATTCACAATTATCTCACATTAAAAGAAATATACACACCACAAATAATTTTGAGACCTATTCCCTTATCAAGGAATGATATAAGTTAGTCTTACTGTAAAAGATAAGTGCAATTATAACAGATGGTCAGTGTTTTATTACTTTAAATTAGTGTCATATTATGAGCAATTCGGTATGAAAATATTTCTCCTAATCATGAAGGTGACACCACTCTAATGTCAAGGACCATGAAGTGCTGATTTCACTTCGCTTGGTGGGGTTTAGATATGAGTACTGATTGTAAACCTTTTTGTTGTGTTATACCATCACAAAACAACACAAACACACTTGTAAACTAGAGAACAAAACTATGGCTGACCAAAGAATTTAGTACTTCAACCTGTCATGACTTTAAAATTTGCTTTATGTTACAAGCAAATCATCTCAGATAATGCAACAAGATGCCAAAGAGATGAGATTACTCAAATACCTTACAAAACAAAGACAGTACAACGTAATAGCACCAAGAGAGATCTCACATTGTCTCAACAAGCCCTATTATCACCCTGCAAAAGCTGACATTCATGACCAGTACTCAAAGTTTATATGCATTCCTCTTCTAATGCTTGTATGGAGAAACATGGGACTGTCCAGTTCTACATCAGAAACTCCCAGCATTGGTGCGTTTTTCCATAGCCCTACCCTTTGGTAGGTTCAACAACTATGATTCAGCTGCCCATAACAGAGTACCAGCGGCTTAATAAGCTTTATTATGTAGGACATAATTGAAGCTCAGGATGAACCTTGTTCAGTTTCCTTAAGAGCTCGCTGCAAGCAATGCTTGATCCTTTTGATGTTTCTCTTGAAAAACTTGGAAGAATCTTCATAATATCAAGGTCTTCCGAGCTATCACACAGGCAAGTTAAGATGGTGGAAGTTAATTCTGAATCCAGAACAACACCCTTAACTTTCATCTGATTCAGCAAGGAAACAATTTCTTTTCTCTCGCCTATCAAATTATAGGCCTTCAGTAAGGAATCATAAACAAAGGCATCTGGTGTGTGACCAGAAGTGACCATTCTTTCAAAGAGTAATTTTGCCTCTTCTAACTGCCCAGTTCTTGCAAACCTGTTTATTAAAATAGAAAAGGTTAAAGCATCAGGTTCCAAACCCATTCTAAGCATGTCAGAGAGCAATTCCTTGGCACATTTAAGATCTCCAGCTTTAAGTGTTCCATCGATCATTGTATTGAAGGAAACAGCATCAGGTCCATGATTCAAATTCCTCATTTCTTGAAACAAGCTCTTAGCTTGATCCAAACTACCTTCCCTCCACAAGGATGCCATGACTGCATTGTAATCAGATACTGAGGGTCTAATCCCAGAAGCTCTTGTTTTACTAAAAATTCCTTTTGCAATATTGAGCATCTGCATTTTGCACAAACCGTGGATCATAATACTACGGGTGAATGAGTTAGGAACATATCCTAATTCTATTGCATATTTCCAAAGTTCAAATGCCTCAACAATTCTTCCGACATTTAAGTATCCCTGAATCAAGATATTATATGTCACCATGCTACCCGGTAACCCCATTTTAAACATTGTAGACTGGATCTTAATAGCATCATTGAGACGACCCTCCTTGCAAAGTCCCTGAATTAGAAAATTAAAGGTGTAGACATCAGGCTTTGCATGAAAATTCTTGCTTAACAATAACTTCAAAAGGTCCATTGCCTCATCAATTTTCCCAGCATTGCAAAGTCCCATCAACAATGCATTGTAGGTCGCCACATCAGGTTTCTTCCCCTTCTTGGTCATAATTTCTAAAATCTTATGTGCATCCTCTACCAGGCCTTCCTTGCAAAGTCCATTTATCATGACATTAAATGTTACAGTTTCTGGCTCTTCCCCCTTTTGTAGAATCAAGTTCAACAGTTCTATTCCTTTCAAAGCCTTTCCACTTTTGCAAAGTCCATCAATCAAGCCTGTATAAGCTACCACATCAGGATGGATTCTGCGAGTTGTCATATCATTCAACATCTCAGAGGCTTCTTGCCATTTCCCATCCTTGCAGAGATTATGCATCAAACAGCTGTAAGTAACAACATTTGGAGCAATTCCCATTTTCAACATCTTATCAAATAGCTCTTTGCCCCTCTGAATTTCACCTTTATTACAAAGGCCACTAATGAGTGCACTATATACAACCACATCTGCAGTTAAACCCTTGTTCTCCATGTTCTCCAACAAATCCAATGCCTCATCAACTCTACCATTCTTACATAGACTGTCCATCATGGTGGCATGTGTCACTGGATTCGGCTGGCAATCCTCCAGCTCCATCGCCGTGAACAAATCCATCGCTTCTTTCAATTTCTTTGCTTTACAAAGTCCATTTATAAGTGTATTGTAACTATAACTATCGGGCAGTACACAATTCCTTCTCATTTCACGAAACAAATCCATAGCCTTCGCAGCATCATTACTTTGACAAAAACTCTTCAATATAAGATTTACATTATATACATTAATTTCAAAACCACGCTTTATCATCATCCCCAGGACCCCCAATGCAAACTTTGGCTTCTGGGTATTCACGAAACTTTCAATCAAACCACTTAATGAAGTAAACCTTGGCAAAATGCCAACACTGGCCATCTTAGAATAAACAGATGAGAACAAGTCATAAGCTTTTACCTTCCTCAGATTATCAATGAGACAGCTACATACTTTTTCCGAAGGCACAAGGTTAGAATCGAGAGAACGTTGAAAGAGGGAAACAGCTTCAGAATATTGGGAATTGGGACCGTCACATAGAGATCTTAATTGGGATTCTATATTGTTGATTGAAGCAGTAGATAACGTTGAAGAGAAAGGTTTTGAATATGCATGGAAGACATAGAAATTGGGGGGACTAGAGCGTAAGCGTGGAGAGCTTAGAAGTGGTTTCGCTATCATTCTTCACCCTATAGCAAATATTGGACGATAAAAGTTGTAACTTTATGATGACAGCAATGGAAGGTAAATTTTATCGCGGGGAGCGTCGCAGAAAAGACTCACTGATGCTAGCGAGGGAGAATCAAAATAAGGGTTGCTGAATGCTGGGTTTCGGAAAACTCGAAAAAATTTGGGTCACTGTCATGGGCCTCTGGAGTCTGGACCACCGCATGTGACGCCGTGACGGGTGGTATCGACAACCTTACCTTAACCATTTGCTTCCAACCCAAATCGACAAATCGTCCACAGCAGCAGCTCTATCGGTTACCGTTCTTACCGGTAAAACCTCCCACCGGACTTATCCTAAATGCTTTTGTTCCTCCGCCGCAAAAACGCACGGCTTCGCTGTTTCCGCCGAACTTAAAATTTGAACGTCTGTACCCCAGATTCACAGAACCTCGGTTCTTGCCCTGCCACGCGATGGTTGTAGCGTGAGAGCATAACCTGACCTATACAGCAAGGAAATGGCGTCATTTTGAGGTTTTTCTTTGTTTTCTTAAATGAGGGAGGTGCGAAAGTGAAATGCCGTAAAACGCCTCCCTCCAATTTCAGTTGGACTATCCTGCGATGCGTCCTGTTCAAGTTTTGCTGAGAACCAAAGGAGTTTTGCCAAATAAGCTTTGCTTGTACTACGTTTTATGGTACTAAAGTGTGGACTGTAGTGGAAGGGAAGTTTCAACGCATGAATGGTTTTGTTTATTATTCCATATTAATTTAGACTGGGAAAAAATATTAATGATTGAAGATAAGGGATTGGATCGACCAATTTACGGAGAATTAATTGTATGATTGGTGCAATTAATTTTTGAAAAATTGATAAATTGATGATGGGTTAATTAAATCATATGAATTGATCACAATTTATACAATTCAATTGATTAACATTTTTTAAATTATTATTATTTATACAAATAATATTGTATTTATTTGATATTAAATTCATATTTAAAGTTTAATTCTCAAATAATAAAAAATTACCTTATATTTATATATCAAAGTCATAGAAAAAAAATTGAAAATAATATTAAATAATTTTATGATAACTTGAATTATAAATTTATAAAAATATGAAATTATATAAGAATATTTAAAACATTTTCATTTCACATTATATATATAACTTTATATTTATAATAATTTACTATTTTAAAATTATTAAATATTAAAATTTTTAATTTTAATATTAAATCATTTTGATTTCACTTCCATTGAATCATTAAGTAATATTAAATAATTTTTTATCTCATTAAAATTTTTAATAATTTTAATTTTATTAAAATTACTTTCTCTTAATAATTTAAAAATTAACCGATTTCTCATTAAGTTAATATAAATTTACCGTTGAAATATTTAAATAATTTTAAAGGGTGTGTTTAAAAATATAACTCTATAGCGGCAATTGTCTCGTTAAATTAAATTAAATTAAATATCTAATGCCTAGAGTATGGTGTACAAAAATTTGAAATTTACAATTAAGAAAATATTTAAATTATATAAAATTTATATTTACAATAAAGATTTTAAAACAATAATTAAATTTAATGCTTAAAATAAGAAAATATTCTAATATTATAAACTTAGTATTTAATAAATTTAATATATAAAAATTAGTATTTAATTTCAATTCAATATTTTAGTATTACACAAACAAACCCTACAAATAATTAATCAATCAAATTCTAGGCATCGTGCTTATCCCGGAAAATATTAACAATATTAACTCTCAAATATCCAATCTAAATTCGGTATGACTGGAACAATGCGTAGAACAATGTCGTACTATGCAGTTATTGAGCTTTGAGGTGCCCCATTTTTATTGGACACTTCCAAGACAAGACACAAGTTTGACCATAGAGGACCCGACCCTTCTCGCTCTCCACCCCCCCCCCCCCAAAAAAAAAATAAAATTCTTCTCTTCCAACAATGACAAGAGTAGGTGAAAAGCAAAGTGAGAGAAAAACTATTGCTCCTTCAACCTAATCCAATCGGAAGGAAAGTACGAGAAAAACACCCCAGATAAAGTGAGAGAAAAACCAAATGCAGTTCTAAGCTTGTCCAGTGAGTTACTGGGCTCTCCGTAAATGTTCCAATCTCCAGTCTTTTCGAGAAAAAGGAGCAATAAAATCAGAAAAAAAATGGTGGTACTTTGAAGTGACAGGTGAATCACGTGTCCCAGTCGAAGCTCAGGCATTGAAAAGTTGGCTACTTTTGGGTCAGATCTTAGTGATTTGTCGTTGTTGCTGTTGCTGTTGGTTTTTTGAAGCTCAGTCCAGATCTCTAATGGATTGACTAAATAAGAGATTAGAATGATTTGGTGTGTCTCAAATGTTAAGCATTCTGGGTAATGGTTGGGTAATGATTTTGCTTGGGTTTGAGCTCAGTGTGCCAATGCTGTTGCTTCGGTGTTAGTGTACCGAAATGTCAGCTTCGGCTTCTTTAGCGCCATTCGAGCGTCCTCGACCTGGGGCTTCTAATACGGTATGTTTCCTACTTGCTATGATTGGCTTTAAAGGGAATTAGCCAGCTGGAAATTCAATTTGTTTGAATATAATGTTGTTTCTATCATTTCGTCTCAATGTGAAAATAGCTCATTTCGCCATCTCTTTATGAAAATTTTAGATATGAGTAAAGTTGCAATTTTGCAGAAAGGTTGATTTGTTGCTTTGAAATGGAACACATCTGAATTGTTATGGTCAGGTGTTGATTGTTTAGAGAATGCTGTCAAAGGAGTGTCAAAAGTAGACTCGGAGCGTAGTGATATTTATTTATTTATCTGTATTTATGTGTGAAATGTTGAAGTGGATGAGAATAGGATGTGAATAGTGTGCTGAGTGTAGTTACTGAGTCCAAGCGGGCATTTTTCTGTTGGTTTGATTCTGGAGTGTATCTGAAGCAAAGGAGGAGCTTAATTTAGTCAGATTTGAGTGTTAAAAGAATTTTTGTGGATGACTTAATTGATAGTGGCTACATAGGATAGATTGTCTTAAAATGAGGATGCCTGTGCAAAGATGACATCATAAAAAAAGAGTAATGTGATGATTTAATCATTTGGAGATAGAAGAGTTGGGGGCTTGAGAGGGATATTAGCAAAAGGAAGCAACAGATGCAATCTGAGTTTAGGTTGAATGACGAAATATAACAATGTGAACAGAATATATTGGCAGAAAGATATTTTTATTCAATATAAGGAAGGGTTAACTGGGCTGGTGGAGTCAGACATGCTCCTATGAACCAGACAGATCAACAGTAAGCCAAGCAATAAAAAAAGCTTTAATCCAATACAACCTTCAGTGTATATGAATACCTTCAAAGAAACTGTTTTACAACATTTGGTTGGTTAACTCTATCTATAAGTGGATGTATGTCTTATTTGAAGATTCTTGCATTTAGTGCCATTTAAATGCACCTGGTTAATCCAGACAAAGCTCGCCTTATTGGATGCCAGGCTTATTATTTTTCCCAGTTGTCTCTGCACTGCACCAAAAGGAATTATAAGATCTTACACAAAATACCAAATGGTGATAGGGCAAAACAGCAGGACAATGTAAAATCAGATGACTATGTATATAAGAATTATCCTTGGATAATATATGTATGTTTTACTTCTAGTTATAATTTCCTCATTCAGTTATTTTTATGCTTAGTGGCAAGTATCCTGAAGCTCTTAAACTGAATGTGCATAACTGCAAAATGTCAAGATGTCACACCTGTCTCTCGGACCTGGTTACAGTCCTCCACCAATGTATTCCCCATCTGTTCTTCAAGGAAGTTGGATTGAAAATTATGTCAATTTATTTTATTTTATTTTGGGGTGGGGGGTTGGATGGGTTTGTGTGTTTCCTTCTATCTTACATACTCTATATTTTCTATCAGTAATATTCTTCTTTAGTTTAAAAAAAAAAAGAAGAAAAAGAGTAGTAGCTATTCTAAGCAGCTCATTGATTGAGTTCTGGAGTTTATTTCACTATTGTGGTTGATAATTTGAATGAGATACACTGTTTTTGAGGTTAAATATTGATTAGAGAATTTTACACGTCACGTATAGCATGATTTTTCTTACTTTGGAGACAACTGAATAATTTCCTTTTGCAAAATCTGGTGTTATTTACTTGAGAATAACCTTATTGAAATCTTGTATCTATTTCCATTACTGACATTTGATTGCAAATTTATTCTAAGCCAAAGTTAGCCATTGTTGATTTACTAATTTGTCTTGGTTCCTAACATGAGGCATTGCTTGACAGGTTTTTAAAAGTGGCCCACTTTTCATATCTTCCAAAGGTTGGTTGCCATATATTATTTTCTTTCTATGGTGTCTCTTCTGCACTCAATGTCTCTATTCGACAATTTGTCCAAAAACATAAAATGGAAAATTATCTTTGTTTCCCTGTTCTGAACTTTTGTAGGAATAGGCTGGAAGTCTTGGAAGAAGCGGTGGTTTATTCTCACTCGCACATCATTAGTTTTCTTCAAAAATGATCCTGTGAGGATCTCTCACTCTTCTTCTAACCTGTGGAATATCTTTTTATGGGTTATGTTATTTTCTTGTGTTCAATCGTTTCTGTTGTGTGTGATTCAACTGGAGTAAGCAGATATTTGGTTATGTACCTTGATTTTAACCACCAGAAATAATACGGTTTTTTTTATCCAATTTCCTCCACCACTAAACAATTCAATGTTATAATATGGAAATACTCTACACTGATTATTTTCTGCAAACCCCTCTTTTTGTTAAAGGGCAAGAGGTTAACATCATTGTATAGTGCCATAACAACCTTCAGTTATTTAGCCCCTTTTTCTTTTGCTCATTCATAGAAGTTACACAATTTTGATTTAAACATTATTAATTGTCATCATTTTGATTTGTCATGTAGAGTGCCCTTGCACAGAGAGGTGGTGAAGTAAATTTGACACTGGGGGGTATTGACTTAAACAATTCAGGGAGGTATGTGGGGCAATTGCCAACTTTCCTATTGTAGCATTTTGAAAATCAATCTTATATCTGTGAACTGAATTTCATCTTTCAGTGTTGTTGTTAGAGAAGACAAAAAGTTGCTGACAGTATTGTTTCCAGATGGTCGTGATGGGCGAGCATTCACCCTTAAGGTGCTTCATTAACCACATTTTAGGTCTTAATTTCAACCACCAATTGTGAAGTGCTTATACAACTGTCTGGTTATGTAAACTCTCCATTGTTTTCCCAAATATCAGGCTGAGACATCGGAAGACTTGTATGAATGGAAGATAGCTCTTGAACAAGCCCTTGCACAGGCACCAAGTGCTGCCCTTGTCATGGGACAGAATGGAATTTTTCGGAGTGATGCAAGTGATACTATAGAAGGGTCCTTCCATCAATGTTGGTTCTTAATCTTCATTACATCTTAGATGCATAATTCAACTTTAGGTCTGCATTGATGTTGGTTTTTTAATTCACTTCGTGTGTTCCTCCAGGTTTCCCCTATTTTTGTTTAATGCACACACATACACACTCACTTCGGTTTGTTCATGTTGTTGTCATCCTTATGCAATCTTGGCTTGGTATGTTCTTCCAGGGAGGGACAAGCGGCCAGTGAAGTCTTTGGTTGTTGGAAGACCCATCCTGCTTGCACTGGAAGATATTGATGGAGGTCCATCTTTCCTTGAAAAGGCTCTTCAGTTTCTTGAGAAGTTTGGTAAGTTGATCTCAAATAGGTTTTGGCCGCCATATGATTGTAGTCCATCTGCATTTAATCTCACTATTCAATAATAACCAGATTATGTGTCTTTGTTTGTTCTGCTTTCTCTGTGCCTATATTAAGGGTATCTCTTGCACTCCTCCCCCCCCCCTTTGTACTATGTTTCTTGTTTCTGATGAAATTCTTATCTTAGCAAAATAGAAAAATCTGAGTGCCTTTTCTATCTTGTAGTTAAAACATATTGGAAATGCGTCTAATTGTATGAGGGGATATGAAAAAGGTTGAACGCATGGACATGTTCTAGGAAATTTTTTACTAAAGGATTTTTGTTGATTCTATCATATTTTATCCGCAGGAACTAAAGTTGAAGGTATTCTGCGGCAGTCAGCTGATGTTGAGGATGTAGATCGCAGAGTTCATGAATATGAGCAAGGTACTATTATGTTTATCTTAAAAATATCCATGTATTCTCAATGTATATGAAGACACAGTAAGATATTTTTGTCCAGCACAGATGTAGTGTAATTAATGGCATGTCTGGGGCTCAATCCGTGAGTAAACAGCACACCTGTGGCAAGGATATGCATACGAAATTAAAATTAAAGCCATTTAAGTGTACAAATAATGAAGAATATGCATCCAGAGAGAGTCAAGGAAGGTATTAAACATCATGGTACTTACTTCTTAGTCCTTGAAGGATTCCCTAGTTCTAAAATATTTTTCCATCTCTCTTTAAGTTTTCACATGCTGAAGGCTGGATCTAAACAAGTAATCTGTGCCTGCATCCTAATCATTTACCCCTTTTTGCCATTATGTCTACTGCCTTCTAAGGTATGCCTGAGCAAATGCAGTCTAAAACCCTAAACCTTGAAGATAGCCCATATGACCATCTATTGGGAATTTCCACAGTGTAATGTAGCAAAACTGGTTTACTGTTGTTTATCTTGTTTGCATATGCAAATCCTACTCACCACTGTATCTTTTTATCTTTGTACAAGTCTTCTACTGATGAAAGACTCTTAAAAGACATATTGTGGCTTATTAGTTGGAATTAAACCCCCCCCCCCCTTTTTTTAACTTTAGTGTGTGGAACTTACGGATGCCTCACTTTTCTCTGATATATCTAGGCAAGACTGAGTTTGGTTCTGATGAGGATGCCCATGTTGTTGGTGACTGTGTTAAGGTATGTGTGGCGGTTTTGATGTTTGATTATTGGTTGGATACAAATCAATGAAACATAAAACAAATAATAACTGAGCTTACTTTTGTGTAGAACTATAAAAATTGCAGTCTAATATTCAACTTGCCTAGAAACTTTGGTATTGTAGATAAGTTATATATCACTTGACTGTGGGACTGGAAGAAGAATCTAGTGGACTCAACTTCAAGAGCTAATGAGTATTTAATCTGGAAGAAGCTATTATTTTTTTCATAAGTAATATAGTAGTTAGCTTGATTTTCTGAATGTTTCTTAGGTTATATAATATGTCACTTGTTTGGTAGTAACCTTTGAAGTTTAATTACAGCATGTTCTACGGGAGCTCCCCTCATCTCCAGTTCCAGCCTCATGCTGCACTGCCTTGTTGGAGGCTTGCAGTAAGTCTAGTTCATTATACCATGGTTTTAATTGTAGATGCTATCTGATGCCCATTTTTTTCTTTTCATAAAGCCTGATTGCTGGGTTCATTGTTAATGATTTTTTTCTTCTTTTGGTTGAAAGAACTGTGTTGAGACGCATAGTTTGGTTTTAGAATGGAATGAAAGGTTTAACACACTTAAATGTTTGTAGATAAATTTTAGATTAACTATCTTGTTTGGATAATATTAGAGTTTTATGCCTTTTTCTGCTTTATTTTTGCTGTTGAAGAACAATTTTACTTTTTGAATATTATAGTGTGTTTCCTTCTGGTATATAATATGCTTGAAAAATATTAACTCTCAAAAAATTAACTCTACTACTCTGGTGTTGAACATTGAATACATTTAATATTATTGTTCTTTTGTCCTTCCAGAACATTTTGTTAATTTTGGGCTTAAAACCGTTTATTTTCCTGTTGCTTTATTGCATAAGTTTGGTTCTTTGGATGCTATTATGGTGGAGGGTGATCTAATTATCTATTCACTTTTCTGATTAGAAATTGATCAAAAGGAAGCCAGAATCGGTGCAATGCGCTCTGCTATACTGGAGACCTTCCCTGAACCAAATCGACGCTTGTTACAAAGGTTGTCTCTCTCTCTCTCTCTCCCTCTCCACCCCCCCCCCCCCCCCCCCCCGAAAAAAAAAAAAAAAAAGGGAGTATAGGATTTGTCTACATTTTTCTCTATTTGCATAGCTTCCTCAGATTCTCTAGATAATACTTTCTGACTCAATATGATTTTACTTCTAAGAATTGATGGAGAATGTATTAACTGAGTGAGGGAATGGTGGAATGATTGATATACTTGGATTTGGAGTTGAAAAGGAACAATTTTTTTGTGAACTTGAATGGAATACATGGTTACATCATTTCAGCTTGATATGCTCATATGCTGCTGTTATGACTATTTTTTGGTAATACTTATTTAATACAAGATGGTGACATCTGTTTGAGCTGTCTAATAGAATATGAGAATTTTTAAAGTACTCTTAGAACTATGCATATTAAGTATAAGATTTTAATATAATATTTGTATGATATGTGAGAATTTTTATATATTTTTAATGGTAAAACATGCAGAAAATAGAACTTAGTTGCTGTCTCTACCTTTGCAGAATTCTGAGGATGATGCATACAATTGCTTCTCATTCTCATGAGAACAGGATGACTCCATCAGCTGTGGCTGCTTGCATGGCTCCCTTGCTCTTACGACCTCTACTAGCTGGAGAATGTGAATTGGAGGACGAATTTGATATCAATGGTGATAGTTCAGCTCAGCTTCTTGCTGCTGCTAATGCTGCTAATAACGCTCAGGCAATTATTACCACTTTGTTGGAGGAGTATGATAATATTTTTTATGTAAGTTACTCAAAATAAACCCTTTGTAGGGGACTGGGTGATTTTGATTCTTTGTAGTAAATAATACATGAGGCTTAATTTTATTGTCGCATTTGTGTTGTACTTGATCTCAAATCTATCCAAGTTATTCGCAGACACATCTTTGTGTGCGTACAACAATTGTGATTGGTCATCCTTGGCTTTGGAAGGCTGTTGTTGTTGCTTTTTTGATGCAATACTTAAGGAGCTTAGTTTCAATCTGTTGTTTCAGGAAGACAACATACAGAGATGCTCTACTTCAGCTGATTCTCGTGTTGAAAACAGCGGGACTGAAGATTCCACTGATGATGATAATACTGATATGAAAGAAAATGGCTACCATGATGCAGAGAATGAAGTTGATCAGGAGACAGATGATGATGCTGATCGTGTGCAGAGTGGAAAATTGAGTGAAAGTAGTGGTTCTGCAGGCAGTGATCTTTATGATTACAAGGTTCCTCTCTTTGGCTTCTTTCTCTGCATTTCCAATGCCCAGTCATTTATTTCTAATTTATATTTTTATCAAACAAAATGGAAAAGTATTTGTAGGGTTATATATGAATACACCAGCCATTGCCTTGGATCATTTCTTTTATTGTCTATGGTTATGAAAACAATTCATTGCACTGGTTCATTTGTTGTAGCTACCCATATACTAAGGTTACGTAATGTTGATAATGAAATTAAGGTTTAAGAGGAAAAAGAAGGAAGAGGCAGAGAGAGTTTGGGAGAGAAAGAGAATGCTAATAATGTGTTTCAATAATGACAGCTGAGTACAACATAAGACCCCTAATGCTCTATTTATATAGAGCTACTAAGAAATGAGGACTGAAGCGCATAACATAACCTAAGCCTGAACCATGATCCAATTACTAAATAATCCTTCCTAACACATAGCATGCAATTTATCTATAGCTGTCTTTTTGTGTTTTCACATCCATTTTGTGCCAATCCAGGTATTTGCTGGCGATGAGTCTGATATTGGAACACCTAAAAGTAACCATGGTAAGGCTAAGAGTGAAAATCTCAGTGCCAATCTTGATGCCCATCAGCCTGAAGATCAAAACGAGCAGAGAAAGGGAAATGAGAACTCTGTGGATGAGAAGTATGCTCCATATGGGTTGCCTGCTAGTGAATCTTATCTGTCTATGGGTGAGATTTTATCATCTATGGATCCTGTGAATCATCTACCTGTACTTGGAATTGAATCAGGTACTGGAAAGCCAGCTAGTAAAGCTACTGTTACTAATATCAGTGCTAAGCGAACAACATTCTGGGGAAGGAGCAATGTGAGTTGTCAATATCTAACCATATATTTTTCTCTATGCAGCATTGTTACTTTGTGCTATATAATATTCATGATTTCAAAGGTTTATGATGTTAAATGAATGGAAGGTTTTAAGTGAATTGTGAATATAATCAATAATCAGTTACCTATTGGAACTTTAGTGGCAACGTACACAACACAATAAGGCCCTCCTTAGTCTTGACTCCTGAAGCCTTTGCACACAAATTGATCTTAAACTCTGAAGACAAACTCAGGGCACTTCAGAAACAACAAAAACCTGCTTCAAATATCCATGGCTACTGTGCAATGTAAACACAAAGGAGCAGCTGTTTCAGGACTATAACTGCATATAATTCCCTCTGCCCTTTATTACGATCACAATTTATAAAGAAAAAGGCACATGTAGTAAAAACACTAACCCCCATTTATTCCAATAACCTTTAATATTATGATTTTTCATTCTTTATCAGGGCATTTTACATTTTTTTTTTATCTGAAATAATCTATGTCAGGAGATCTCCCTATTCTGGACATTCTATACTATAAATTAGTCTATAAATCGATGACGAAAACCAATAAACATAGAAACTTCTCAATATTTTCCATTTTGGAATCCAGATTATATGAAAAATATTGTTTTTTCATTTGAGAAGTGTATACAGCCATTGTAGGGGAAACACATTCAATGAGATAGCAATTAAAATGCATATACTTAATAGAGTAGAAGCAGATGGAGAAGGGATGTAACTATGTGATTTACTGTCAGTTTGGTTAGTTTTTATCTCTTCAACTCCAAAGTTCAGCATCTAATGTGTTGTGATTTAAGCAGGCAAGGAAGACACCATCAGTGGAGTCTGTTGATTCTTCTGCAGAAGAAGAGTAAGATACCTGTAATGTGCTTTATCCATTTTAGAATGCATGGACTGGTAGGTTGAGAGCTGTTTAAGCTTGTATGTTTCTGTTAGACCTGGACCCATATTGCCTACCAAATTCCAGAGTTAACACCATCACATTCCTGTTTATCAACACTTAATTTTGGGTTCATTGACATGATTGCTGCAATGCTACTTTATAATATTTATTGTGTTGAAATAAGGTAAATTGATCTTTAGTTCTTTCTTTATGATTTCTAATGGAGAAAGATCATAGTTAATACTTCATCTTGGGGTGCATGCTATGAGGACTAGGAGACTTTAATTCAGCACTTAGATGGCTCCTGCCCATGTTTTATACACTCATAATTCTACAAAGTACCCTTTTTTTATTTTTTAATAGAACCACAGTACTTCATAATTAGGTTATTAAGTTGAGGCCTGGACAAGCCTTGTTAAGACATGCTGCATTTTGTGTGTGGTTGCTCAAGTTGTTACAGTATTAACTAAAACCAAGATACTGAACAACTGTGGTGCCCTCCACCCCTGCCCCCCCCCCCCCCCTTTTTTTTGGGTATGTTCTTTTACTTGAGACTTAGCTACCATCCGTTTTCAGATCTTTGCATTATGTGGCTCGCTGCATATACCTCTTCCTTTTCTAATTTGCCCTCCTCAGGCTGCCCAAAAAGAGAAACATTATACTTACTGTTGTTTGTAGACTTGCTATTCAAAGGCTGGAGATTGCAAAAAGTGACTTGCAACAAAGAATTGCAAAAGAGGTAGATTGCTTTTAACTGGCTCATTGTATGCCAAATTGTGGAATATCGATTTTTTTTTTTTTGATGGAATTGGCAATGTTTCAATTTTAGGCTAGAGGCAATGCAATTTTGCAAGCAAGCTTAGAGAGAAGGAAGGAAGCTTTGCATGAGAGGCGCTTGGCACTTGAGCAAGATGTACCCTTCTTCACTGATACATCTATCCCTGCCCGCTGTCAATTAAAATTTTTTGTTTTAATTTGATTTGAGAAATTTCTTCCTTCCATAAATCTTCTGTTCTGAAAAATAGAAGTAAAACCTCAAATCATGTAATAAAATTAATTCCATGGCTTCAGTTATCACAAAATTATTTCATTCTCCTTCAAATCCTGTGCGGCACATAAATGAATAACCTTATGGTCTTCCTGTGAGCCAAAACCCGCTTAAGTAATAGGTGGTAAACAGACTAGTTTCAGACTATGAACTTAAGAATATGATATTTGTACTATGTTTTCCTTGCTGATGTGGCTTTTGTGGACAAACTAAGTAATTGCAATTTTTTCATGAAATTGTGGAATCTATTAAAAGAAATTTGATTAATCAGGACTTTCTTCATCTTGCATACTGTATAGCATTGTGTACCTAAATTTGTGTTCCATATCTGTTACAAATTATTATTGTGTCAAGTCCTATACCAGGCAAAGTGACTTTTGAAATGGTGTCTAATGTTCTATTTAGTATATTTATGGGAATTGAACCTAAGACCTTTCCCCAAACCGCACTCCACCCTCAAGACTTCTGCTGAGCCCAAGTGGCACTCTTACCTTTGTGTCATTCTGTCATATGTTCTGTAATTATGTTATCCTATATGACATTATTTATGGATGTATAACACCAATTGTTTTTTCCTCACTCCATATATGAGATATGTTGGTCTTTTTTACTCCAAAGGTCTCAAGATTGCAAGAGCAGTTGCAAGCTGAGAGGGATCTTAGAGCAGCACTGGAAGTTGGTTTGAGTATGTCCTCTGGGCAGTTTTCCAGCTCTCGCAGCATGGATTCCAAGGTACTTAATTATTGCAGTGGATTACTCTTTTCCATACCTCTTCCCTTTTTTAAATTGCTTTTCTAGTGCACTCAATCTTAGAAAATCTACTTTTGTAAAGACAAGGGCTGAGCTTGAGGAGATTGTACTTGCCGAAGCTGATGTGGCCAGATTGAAACAGAAGGTTGCAGAACTCCACCATCAACTTAATCAGCAACGACAGCATCATTATGTTTCACTTGCTGGTACTTGTGACTGTTTTCAACAAGTCCAAAATTATCCTCAGCAGTGAGTGTGCAAACTTGTGTTAACTTTAAAAATTACTTGTCTTATGATATCTTTCTTTTACCACATAATGCTTCAACCCTGGCTTTCCATCTCCATCTCGATGAAAAAGGAAAAAAGTACTTAAGACATGGTGACACTGTTTGATACTAAGGAAGTTAAGGCATGGTGCTATATAGGTAACACTATTAGATACTAGGAACTTAAGACATGGTGCTATATATCGATGAAACCAGGCATTGAGATTGATATATTATTGAATGAATAAGAGGCTAAATTGTTGTATAAAACATAATCTTAATTCTGTATTTATATAGAACTCTCAAGAAACATAAAGATTCTAATACCCTTAGACTTTGGGTCCAAGACAAGCAAAGCAAGCTTATAATATAATCTAAATCTAAAATCAATTATAATCGATCTAAGATTTTTCCGAATATAACAATTCTAACACTCCCCCTCAAGTTGAAACATAAAAAGCCTAAGCTTGTTACATAAACTTAAACTCTCAAAATCAAAATACAATAAAGCATAACTATAAAAAAGAAACTCAATAAACTTCAAATTTCATGAACAGCTTGTGAACATTCTCCTAAATGGAAACATTAACAAATCCCAAATCTTGACAGAGATACCTACAACTTCTAGAAGTCATTTGCTTAGGCCTGTCAAATGGACTGCAATCTGCCAACCAGACCGTTTTAGTCCACATACTAAGGTGGACTTAATTATTAAAAATTTGGTCCATTTTAACCACACACTTGTACAGACTGAGCTGGGTGGGCTAAAGTTCAAACAGACTAGTCTATAAACTTACAATTAAAGTTTGCGAATTCATAGACCAAACTATGAATACAAATCAAACCACCTAAAATTTGGTCTATTTTTTAACTTGATTTATACAGATCAATCCGTTTTACACCCTTATTTCTCTTAGGTTCCTTTGAGCAGCTACCTCAACTACCTAGCCAAAAACACCAACACCCATATTTGGAAAGTCTCGACTTCCTAGCCAAAAACACCACACCTTACAAGTGACCCTTCAATCAAATCTAAGGGGCATGGACCAATTCAATGCTAACTAGTGGTCTAAATTATCTTTAACAGAGGATAACCTTACCAAATCAGACTTTTGCAATCTCAAGTCACCAAACAATGTCCCAAATCACATGCAGACACCGAAACCAATGGTTTAAACCACCAAAGCCAAATGTGCATGGTACCAAACAATACAATTTTGCCCACAACAAAATTGCAATTGAAGCTACATTCACACCTTTTTGTTATTGAAACTGTTGCTGCTAGAACAACACCGAAAATACTATTCCTTGTAGTAACTCACCAAGTCACACCTCCACTGGCCCGAAAATGAACTCCAGTGGAATGCACATCAAATTTCAACGTCAACACATTGAAAAATCCAAAACCATAGCTCATGAAGCCAAATACCACACAAAACCGCTTGAAACATCACTGATTTTAAGCCAAATTCTACCAAATTTGAACTCAACTACAAAATTACAAACCAACACCAAAATCAACATATTCATCTCTCCATGCCAAACAGTCATGGCATACCCAAACCAGAAGAGCCAAATACCATGAAAACACATGCCAATAGTACCAAATCTGCCAAATACATGCAGAAAAAAACACAAAGTACGTCCAACAATATAGAAATCCACCACAACCAGTCCCAACAGCACCAAATCAACCCACTTGGAGCAAATCTATATCCAGCCAGTAAAATTGCATAAAATCTTGCTTCAAAAAACATTAAATTCAGTAACACCCTTCGTGGAAAATCCAAAAACACCCTTACCAAAACTGTCACAAGACCAAAATCAAATAATGCAGAGCCCGATCACTCAAAAATGCACTAACCAGATGCAGAATCAATTAACAGCAGCAAGAGGAGATTTAAAAAAAAGCCAAAGTTTTACCAGCACCAGAATAAATAACTTCATCCTTTATAGACAAGACTCTTTCACAGAGAACACTGACAGCCAAGCTGTTGGTCAGAAAATCTGGATCATGCAGATCATTGCTTAAAAACTGACACCCAGTGCAAAAAATCCAGCTCTGGCCAGTCCAAAACATATCACAAAACACACTAAAACAGGCTCAAATCTCACCAAATCTATTAAAGCCCCTCGGTCTTAATTAAAATCAACCAGAAAGTTCTTCAAAACCAGAGTCCATAATCAAAATCTGCAAAGAAGGAGCAACCCATAACCGATTCATTCAAACCTCCATGATATAAAGTCAAAATCTTCCAAAAATTATATTAAAACCATTGAGAAACTAATAAGAGCAGCCCCCAACAAGCTTCAAACATCATAAACCAGTAGAATCACCCCCAAACAGCTTGAAAGAATGCCAAAAACATTAAGACGGAAAAATAGTGAATCTGGTCACACTTTGATGGAGTTCTGGCCAAAATCACTGCAGAAACCACCATTGATCACCCAGAAATTGGTGCCAGTACTGTCTGCAGCAGCACCAACCAGCAACCACAAATAGGTTGCTCTGGAAAGTAGAAAAG
This sequence comes from Sindora glabra, assembly GCA_020226215.1. Lineage (NCBI taxonomy): Eukaryota > Viridiplantae > Streptophyta > Magnoliopsida > Fabales > Fabaceae > Sindora > Sindora glabra. Next base: position 2,924,769 of record CM035226.1, on the reverse strand, counting down.
AGAAGATTACAATGCTACCCTCTCTCCCCATCTCACTGAAGCTTCAGCAGAATTGTCACACCTCCGAAGGAGTCTCCGGCCACTGGTCACCACCTCCTAATTACAATCTTGATCAAGCTCTGGCCAGTTGTTTTTATATTCCTCCATGATCTTATTGTCTGCAATAATAGGATGGCACTCACAAACGAATGACAGGAGTGAAGTAAATCTCCTTGCAAATGATGGTGTCAAATTTGTAAATGGAGTTTTTGGCATAGCAAAGTTGCCATCAGGTCTGATCTTGAATTCCAAGAACATGAAGCTGAACTTGCCTGTGACCCACGTATTACCTCAAGTAGAAATTGCCACTGTAGTGTTCCTAGCCGTCAATTTTTTTCTTCTTATTTTTCTCCTTCCTTTTTTTTACTAAAAACTCAATGGACAATAACTAAAATAAATGAACCAAAAAAGTATCTACTAGAGCAGCAACTTGATTATTTTATTTTCTTTTCTGTTTTCCCCCTCCTTCACTAAAAATCCAAAAAGCTTAATAAAAAAAATAGAGAAATCTAAATTTTATGTTGTCAGCAATTTAACCTTTTCGAGGTTGCTGGTGGCAGTATAATCTATAAGGCTCATGGCAGATGATGTCCCTCTGATATTATAGAGAAATGTGGATAGGGTTTAAAGGGAGAAGAGTGGGGAGAGACTAGAGAGAGTTAAAGATAAAACACTGATATATTATTGAATGAATAAGAGGCTGAATAGGATTATAAAGCATAATCCTAATGCTCTATTTATATAAAGCTCTTAAAAAACATAAAGACTCTAATACCCTTAGACTTTTGGTGCAAGACAAGTCAGTCCATAATATAATCTAAATAATAATCAATCTAAATTTTTTTCTAATATAACATAATTCTAACACCAGGCACCATTTCTGGACATGAGAACCTTTTCTTCCTTTTTTCCCCCTCGCATTTATACTTGCTTCTATGGGGCCTGAAGTTTTTCAATACAAAACTTTATATAGTTACATTCTTCTGTAACTGCATTTGAGTTGTGCAGGAGAATTCTTCAGCAAGATTTCGATGCAACCCTTGCCTTTTGTAATCATGAAAGAAAACAAAAGACTGAGGTATATTTTGGATATTTTGTTCTGATAAAATTTGGGGAAAAAACGGCAGAGTTGCCCATGGTCCAATTTTGACCAGATGCCTTGTTCATTTTTTACATATGCCCAAAACTTCTTATGGTTTTGGGCACCAATAATATTATCAATAATTTGGTGTAATCATTCACTTCATTTTAACAGGAGAGTTTGTTTTGTCCGGATTGGAGAAATATGAAAGGACAAGGATTGGCATCTGGCAGTAGTAGTAGGCAGCCTTCCCGGAAACAGTTTATAGACTCAAGTCCGAGTGATTTGAAGAGCACTGAGGCATCCACGAGCATGTCTCTGGATGATCTTGGTGCTGTTGATTCTGCCTCACTGCCCTCCACCTCAAGAGCTGCAGAGGTAAATATGTGATAAAAGAAAATGCGCCTTAGAAAGTGGTTGAAAATTCTATAGTGAACCTGTTATTCATGATTTTATTCAATTTGTTAGCATTCTGAAACTTAAGTAATGTTCTATGTGCGGAAGTGCAAGCTGTAAAATTCTTCTACCGTCAAAATGTTTGATGATTACAGACCTACTATTCTTGATTTCAGGTGGTGGAACCTCCAAGACATCCGTCTTCAGCATCTTCAACTTTAGTAGAATTGACTACCCGTCTTGATTTCTTCAAAGAAAGGCGATCACAGTTGATGGAACAACTCCATAACCTTGATCTGAATTATGGTTCAACAACTTCCCAAGACTTTGTTTATAGACCATCATCTCCATCCTGGAGTTGACTGTAGCCCAATTGATGCTTCATGAATCCATTGGGAAGAATTTTGGCCGACATTTTTGTACATCCTTTTGACTCAAGCTGCATGTGTATCCTGCGATCTGCGCACTCTTTCATGTTCTCTTCTCCCATTCAAGAATTTATTTTCTTCGCTTTTTGTAGTGAGGTCGTTGAAGTTTGGACGAGAGAATCTTGCTATTTGATCATAAGATTTTTCCAGTTTTCATTCTTTTGTTTCTTTAGGGGAGGGGCTTGGGCATGGTGTAATTATTATATTGTGTTGTGTCAATAACTGGGGAGTTTTTAGTTGAACTAAACATCTATAATCAGGAAATATTTCTTTCTGAGAGGTATCTTTGTATATAGTGATCTGTATTGACCGGTCTATGCCATTTGATCTAAACTATTATGGCGCCAGAGAAGGAAGACCCGAATATGTTAATGTGCTGTGTGCACATCGGGCCGGTCTGTGACGATGCTAACGGGTATTGGGCTTTCCGCTCCACTTGCGTCATATGTAATACTAAACGATACTATGTAATAAGCCCTGCACCTCACGTTGGCTTTACTTCTTGTAAAGTCTTGTCACAGAATAAAATAATTGAGATTTTGATATTTATTCTCTTTTTTTTTATATACTTTTTAAAAACTGAGCAGTAGAAATTAAAATATCAAATTACATCTATTTTTTTAAAATTAGGTCTCTAATATTATCTTTAGCCTTGTGAAATAGTTAATAAAAATACTATTAATTACTTTTTGATATTTACTACTGATTATTATATTTCGAAATTGTTACATAGTCATTACAACCGCGCATTACATTCAAACTTTTGTTGGACGTTTAATACAATCAATACGAACGAACAGATAATATATAGTTACTATGACTTGTCCCAACAATATTGCCCAGGGAGATGTAGATATAGTATGAATTGTCATCCCGTAGGGCAAATTTACTCGGAGCAAATTTTGGGAATAGGATAATATTATGTTACTTTGCCCTGCAATGCCTTAAATAATCGAAATTACATTTTTAGCCATTATATTGATATATAGGAACATGCTATTACCAGGACCTTTAGCTATTTCTTAAATGAAAAATATGAAAAACATTATGCAAAGATGATGAAGGAAAAAATAGTAGTAAATTTTTGATCATGTATCTTGGTTATATATTGTTGAACCAATTATGTGATTTCAGATTTATATGCGGGCGTTGGATTAAATATTATATACAAATTTAAAGATTTTTCCAAATTTTTTCTATTTTTTTGAATTCCCAATATGGCACTGGTGCCTTACAATCATGGGAACTAAGCGTGGAGACAAGGTAAGGATGGGAAGATGAGGTAGTAGTATATAGTTTCTGTCCTCCTCCATTGTCATCCTAGTTGCAGTTTACACTGCCGTTACTTGAAATCATAGTACACTAAGAGAACCATACATTTAAGTTCTGTTATCATTTTAACGAAGATCGGATCGACGTCATTCTATCCCTCCGTGGATCAAAATGAGAGTCCCATCAGATTTCAAGAGCCAGAACTTGAACCCCATATGCTCGCATCGTGGAGTCTCATCTAAGAAAACAGCGGCAAAAATACCGGATTACGCGTTTTCTGTAAACAATTTATCGTTTTACGGTAGTTTGAAAATAATTTACCAAAATACGCAGGGCGCCATTCAAAACGGCGTCCGAAGGGGGTTGGAAGCGCCATTCAGAATGACGTCCTCCCCTTGGAGGCGCCATTTGAAGTGGCGTCCCCCAGGCGGGAGGCGCCATTCAAACTGGCGCCCTCCGTAGGGGAAGGCGCCATTCCAAAATGTGCTCTCGGCACAATTTTTTTGAATTTTGAATTGGGAGGCGCCATTTCATCAGGCACCTCCCCCCTCCTATTTATACCTCCCTTCCCTCCTCACTCATCACTTCTCACTCAGCAACTCCGAAACCCTTTCGCAGCCGCTCTGCTTCTCTTCTTTCTTCGCAAAACTTGTAGCCGCAGTTCTTCATATTTTATATTTCTTCGTTCATAAATCTTCATCTGTTCTTTCTTTTGTGCATTTCATTCGGAAGCATTTTCTGCTTGGGAGCAAATCTGATCCCAGTCAATTCTTGCTTGGTTAGTATATTTATAATTTTTATTTTTAAGTCATATTTTTTTTAAATTAATTATTATGATTTATGACGTGAAATGATGATTTAGGATTTAGAAAGAATTTTTTGTTATAATTTATAAATTTTATTTGTTTAAATTTTGATAATTTTTGTATTTATATTATAATATTTATTTTATGTTGATAATTATGATTTATGATGTGAAATGGTGATCTAGGATTTAGAAAATATTTATACAAATTTATATGATATGTAATAGTTTATATTTTTTACTGGTTAGTATTTTTATAATTTCTGTATGTATATTATAATTTGTATTTCATGTTGATTATTATGATTTATGATGGGAAATGATGATCTAAGATTTAGAAAAAAATTATATAAATTTATGTGATCTGTGATAGTTTGTAATTTTTATTGGTTAGTATTTGTATATTTTTTACATTTATATTATAATATTTATTTTATTTTGATTATTATGACTTATAATGTGAAATGATGATCTAGGATTTAGAAAAAATTGAAGCTTTAACATATTATATTTTTTAGAAAACTAACATGTTATTAACAATATTTTTTTTACAATCATTAATTATATTTTTTAATTTATTACAATATTTTAAGTGAATTGAAGATTTAATATACTTTTTTTTAACAAAAATAAATAATTTTGTATTATAATCTATAGAAAAAAGTTAGTGATTGAATTAAATATTATTTATATAAATATGGTTAAATTTTTGTTAATGATAATTTTTAAATATTATATTTTAAATTTAAAATACATCAACTGAAAGTTCTCAGAGGGTTTACAATTCGTACATAATTTATTCTTCATTTCATGTACCTTGCTGAATTTTTTCCTCTTTATTTCTTCAATCATTCTATTGAAAGTTGAAATTGAATATATTAAATAATATTAATATAATATAATATCATATTTCTGACATAAAATTACTTTTAATGATCAAATATCTTTTTTTGAAAAATTCATGTTATAGAAAACGCTGATTGAAATAACTAACTATATATTTTAGTTTTAATGATATGAGTTAAGAATAAAAATTAATTATCTTTTAAAATTCATTAATATTTTCTTGATATAAAAATTTGAACACTATATTTTAAATTGAATATACATCAATAAAATTTTTTATATATTGTTATTTTTATTCTTTTAATATATTATCTTACAAAATATATTTAATTTAGCATGATTTTTGCATAATTTTTTAATTGATACAATAATATCTAATAACTTTTACTTAGAGATTAAAGTTATTAAATTATCTAACAAAATTTTCTTTCATGCAGAGGCTTTTTTCTGTTTGTTTCTCCGAATACTTACCGGTTAATATTTTTAGAAATTTTATGCTTATATTATAATTTTTATTAGTCATAGTGAAAAATTTTTTTATATTGGTTGAGAAATTTATTTAGAATGTTATGATATTAATAATATAGATTTATTTATTTTATATTGATTGTTATGATTTATGATGTGAAATTATGATTTAAGATGTGAAGTTATGATTTATGAAAATTTTGTAGGAATTTATATGTAATGTGATAGGTTGTACTATTAAAAAAATAACAAACGAGATAAAGAAGGATGTCCTAATATAGGTCTTACGACGTAGGTGAAAGTTATATTTAGAGAATTTTTTCATGTGAAATCTTAATATATCATAAGAGAGGTACTAAAAAAGATTCTAGGAAATGTGAATGTAACCAAAAGCCTTAAAAAAGTAGGATATTGTTATTGAAAATTTGGACTTTTTTGCATTTAAATAGTAGATATTCTAAATGGAAGAATAGTAAACGTACTTGAAAAAATTATACTATACATAGGTTTATTTAGGAAGAATTAAAATATATATGGAGGTATTGGCAATAATAATGTGTATATAATTTTGGTTTCTATTTGGTAGTAGGTGTGAACGGAGAAAAAAGTCGTAAAAATAAAAAAGATAATGTATTAAAAACGTTAACTAATTTAATTAGTATAATTTGTGCAAAATTACTAAGAAAAATGATAATTGAAAGAGATAAACTAAATCATAGATAACATTATATAGTCAAATTTTATATTAGTTTTGGAAGAGAAATAACATTTGTTTGGCCGAAAAAATAATCTTATTATTACGTAAAATTAATAGAATACCTTGCAAAATAGTAATACATCCCGTTCATTTTTAATTATAGTATTAAATACTAGTACACTCGTTTACGAGAACAAAATTTGTATATGAGACTATCTGTCAGTTGTGGGGGTGCAGCGAGTATTGTGCAGCTAAAAGTAAGAAGATGAAGAAAAGTTTAATTGCCTTTATATATTCAAATGGTACAATTATTGAGGGATCAATAGGGATAATGTACGATGGACCTCCCCCAAAGGCATTAAAATTAAGAGGATGCAGTACTATAGATGTTTTGCGGGAGAGAATTCATGCCCGACTGAAGCTTCACGAAGATCAAGCTGTGGGGAAGATTGTTTACAGGTTTCCACAGCATCAAACAGAGGCTCAATACATGGCATACGAATTGGACGACGATGAAGACTTGGCATGTGCCATAGCAAGCTACGAACAGCATCCGACGATGACAGCAATGGAGTTGTACGCGGAGGTGATCACATCCGAACTGCACGCTGCCAACCTGGGTTCACAAGAAAGAGTTCCAACAACTAGATCACCTATGGTTCCAACGGCTAATGTCAGTACTAGTTGTTCGATGGTGTGGGAAGGCCTTCCTTACACGGGTGGAATCGAGTTCCACATTTCTGATAGTTATACTCCTGCATTGGACTCATCTGTTGTCGGTGTTTTCCCGAGAAGTATATCACATACCATGATGGGTTCAACAAGTGCCTTACCGGTCGTAGAGGAAGAATCCGCTGATCCTATATTGATGGATGCCCACCTTGAGTCTGGTTTTGAAGACGATGAGGTGTCTTGCAGCAGCGATGATGATTGTGACACTGATGACGAAGAACGCGCCACTACACATGGAGACAGTGTTGCAGCGCGGCAGGTGAGGAGTGACAATGCTGCACAGACATCATGTGGTGTCCCTCAAGCTGCTGTCTTCTCTCACATTGATTGGGATGCCATACGAAATCCTAATGAATTTCCGAAAATAATGAAACCAAGCTATGATTATGACATGGAGGACTTACAGGTTGGGCAAGAGTTCGATTGCAAGGAGGCTTTAATTGCGGCAACCAAGCATTACTACATCAGAAGGCACCACAGTTATTACGTGGAGGAGTCGGATACCAGAAGATTAAGCGTGAAGTGTGCTAATTATGGGGACCAATGCAATTTCCACCTCAGAGCGACGAAACTGAAGAATTGTAACGCTTGGACAATAACTAGATTTTCAGGGCCTCACACATGTGTCAACGCCAGTTTGACACAAGATCACAAGTCTCTGGACTCCGAGTATATCAGTTCCTTGATACTGGAGATGATTAAAGTGAAGCAAGATGTTCCAATCTTACTTATACAAGAGAGGGTGGAAGACATGTACGGGTATAAGATTTCGTACAGGAAAACATGGAAGGCGAAACAAAAGGCAATTGTCAAGGTGTACGGTGATTGGGATAGATCGTACGAAGTGCTTCCCAAATGGTTGGACATTTTAGGTTACTGTGAGCAGGCGCTGTTCAAGTTGGAGTCACAAGAATTCGTCACAGCTGACAACCGTGTTGATCCCCAGAAACATGTTTTCAACTGAGTTTTCTGGGCTTTCAAGCCATGCATTGCCGCCTTTCCCCACTGCAAGCAATTCATACAAGTTAATGAAACGCATCTGTATGGCAAGTTCAGGGGCATGCTATTGATTGCTGCGACCCAGGACGGTAACAAATGCCCCGTTCCTCTTGCCTTTGCCATTGTTGACAGGGAGAACTATGAAAACTGGAGTTGGTTTTTGGCATTACTGTGGGTAAATGTTACGAACAAGCAAGGAATATGCTTGATATCAGACTGATACCGAGCTATAAAAGATGCTGTAGTCACCGAAGGTCTGGGATGGCAGCCTCCTAATGCTTTTCACCAGTACTGTATCGGACATATTGCCAATAACGTTCACAAGAAGTGCAGGGATGACAATGTGAGGAAAGCTGTCCTTAAGATTGGTATGCGTTATAGCATAATTTCCTTGTTGAACCTTTCATCTATAAATTTGTGTATCTGGTAGTTCAACCCGGTTAACCTATTTGTCTTCTTCTATTCAGCGTATGAGCCCAGTTGGGAAAAGGCCATGGAGAGATTAGAGAATCTTAGCAAAGTCAACGAGGAGATCCACAAGAAGTTGACCGCTATTCCGATGGAGAAGTGGACGCTTGCTTATGATGAAGGCAGAAGATATGGTCATATGACGACTAACATTGTAGAGTGCATCAATGGCCTCTTCAAAGGATTAAGGAAGCTACTAATCACAGGCCTTGTTCAACAAACATACTATAGATATGTCAAGTACTTTGTGGAAAGGGCAAAAGAAGCACACGTTGAACTACAACAAGGTCACATTTACGCAAGCAGATTCAGACAGGAGCTTGCGACTATCCAATCATGTGCTTCTTCTTACCACGTTTGTGCTTATAATAGACATGGGACTAGGTTTGAGGTGGTGGAGGGCCCTGATATGGCCAGGGGGTCATGTGGAAAGGTCGTCCAAGTGTTATTAGACAAAAGGGCAGTGTGAATGTGGACAATTCCAAGCATATAGGTACCCTTGCGCTCGTATTATTGCTGCTTGTGCCTCAATCAACATATCGTGGGAACCATATGTCGATGTTGTCTACAGACTTGACACACTACTCAATTGCTACAAATCTGAGTGGTGGCCTATCGGGGAGTGGTCGCAATGGAATAACCTACCACCATTCCTTGTCCTAGTTCCAAATTATAGAAGATTACGTGCAAGGGGACGACCAAAGTCGACCCGGATCAGAAATGAGATGGATTGGCCTCAAGAGAGCGGTGTAAAGCAAAAATGCGGTCATTGTAAGATGCAAGGACATAACCGTAGGCGCTGCCCACTGCTACATAGGGAGGAAAGCCCTTCTTCACCTTGATTTTTATTACTTACTTTCCCATTTATGTTATAAAGTATGCTAACCATATCATAAGTGTAACGGTTGGATGATGTATTTTTTTTTATGGTTGTAAAATTGCACGTCATTATGTATATATATGTTACCCCACCACTAGTAATGTGAACCAACCATTAGTTAACCGGCTAAGTGTATACAAATCGGTTAAAATACCAAAATACGGATATTTTATACACTTTTTTCCGCTTCACCGTGCTTTTCGAAAGTATTTATCAAAGTACGCAGGGCGCCACACTGTATTGCGGGATTTGGCGTACACTGGAGGCACCTTTCAACATGGCGCCTTTGCTGCAGGAGCCATTTTCACTTGGCGCCCATTCCACTTGGCGCTTCCATTTGGCATTTCATAATATTTTATATTTAATTAATTAGACTTTATAATTTTTTATATTTATTTACATAATTTTTAGGTTATTATTATTTATAATAAAATTATAATTTTTAAAATGCAATGCTTGTCGTGGCAGATGACATCCACATCCCGGCGCGTTGATCCTAGACCATGAGATCCTTCACTGCTGACAGCTCAGGCCTCACACATATACCAGTCGATTTGGGCAGGCCACGTATGGGAATAGTTAGATCTTAATAAACTTGGTTAAGCTGTTTCTGAATTGCCAAACATGGTAATTGGTGATTTTTTTCCTTTTGCAGCCTGACTGTGTGCTCAGGATTCGACGAGCTCATCACTACCATCACCAACAGCCGCTAGAGTTGATTGTCCCTTTTTTACGAGAGGCAGGCTTTTACGGCTTGGCGATGTGCGAGTTTGTGCCGATCGACCATCAGCTGATAGTGCTTTTGTAGAGAGGTGGAGGCCGGAGACACACACCTTTCACATGCCGCAGGGAGAGACGACTATTACCCTGCAGGATGTTGCTTTTCAACTCGGCCTACCCATTGACGGTCGAGTAGTGATGGGGCCCACTGTGTGGGGATGGTCAGGCCTGATAGAGGAGTATTTGGGACTCCAATTACCGGTGGATGAGAATGTCATCAGAGGGGGGCGACTGAGGATGAGTTGGTTGGAGAGACATTTCACTCATCTTCCAGATGATGCGGATGAGGTGACAATGCAGAGATTCGCCCGGGCTTACATTTTACGTCTCATTGGTGGGACATTATTTTCAGATCATTCCGGCACATATGTCCACCTCATGCACTTACCCTTGATTGGACACTTACATGAGGTTGGGACGTACAGTTGGGGATCTGCTTGCCTGGCCTATCTGTACAGAAAGCTCTGCAAGGCCACTGCTTCGGATTACAGGGAGATAGGAGGGTGTTGCCTACTACTGCAGCTCTGAGCATGGGATAGATTTCCCACTATCGCCCTCGCGATAGCTGCTTTAGACATACCAGAGGGGGATGTAGGGATTGGCCCCTTAGCACGCAGGTTAGAATATTTTTCAACTCTCACTTATAATTAAGTTTGATACTGGAGATTATTTAACTTTGTTATTGTACTTCGCAGGTGGCACTATCAGAAGACGTTCTAGGATAGTCCGGCCCACAGCCTACCCCATTACAGATATGTGCTAGACCGTCTTCGACTCGACCAGGTATGTAGGGGATAATGGATGTCTTTATTTCAGGGCTTTGTCCATTCCATTATCGTATTTAAATGACAACCTAAATTTGCAACTTCAGATCGCCTGGATCCCGTACACTGAGGAGGTCACCGCATCACTGCCTCAGTACTACTTTGACGGAAGTGACACGTGGACAGCAGTGGTGCCGCTCATTCACTTTCAGATTGTCGAGTGGCACCAGCCTGATAGGGTTTTGTGGCAGTTTGGACTACGCCAGGCTATTCCAGAGCCACCGAAGCAGGTGGCGGAGGTCCATTGCCTTCACTTGTCCGGTCGGCACGATGAGGAGTGGCACATTTGCCATCAGCCGTATATTGCACTCTGGGATATCAGGCGAGACTTGTGCGTTAGCGCCGAGTCGACGACACGCCTAGTTCTGAGACCACAATTCGATTACATGACATGGTACAGACGGGTTACCAGGCGATGTATTACACCCGTTGGGGGAGCGCTAGACCTTGTGGTAATACTAATGCTAGTTTTCTGTATCTGATTTTCTTTAAATGCATTAGTATTATCACTAACTTTAATGTCAAAAATTTGCACAAGTAGATGAGGTTTCCACACTACAGGACTTCACTACCCCTGAGGGCCAGGCTATATTCACCTTCGATGCGCTTAGATCAGCGACGGAGTCCATCCTTCATGCCATTCAGGAGGTTGATCATGTGATTATTGACTCACATGCGGAGCCAGCTCCTCAGGCCCATCATATCTCAGACCCTGCGGAGGGTGACCATGATCAGCCTCGCTTTCGCCGACGACGTCGCACTGCTCCACGACATACGTCGCAGGCTGATGTTCCGTCCACTTTGACAGTATAGCAGATTCCACCTTCGACTGCCTAGGAGACCATGACGATGATGCCTCATGTCACTGCCTCGTCTCATGTGTACCCTACTGCACCTGATGATCCTTCATCCTCCACCATGTTCCCGGCTGCACTATATGGGCCGTCGTCATCCCAGATGTCCCAGTTTTCTCCTGGTGTTCCATCCTCATTCCAGGCATTTCCACACGTACTAGAAGTTTCATCTGCATTCTATGCCTTTCCTTCCGATGATGCTGGTCCATCGCAGCCATATCGTTCTGTATTTGATTGGCATACTCAGGATCAGGGATTAGCACATGGTGGCATGATGACAGACGACTCAGAGCTTGTAGATAGAGGTAGAGGTGGAGGCAGAGCGGGAGCCAGGGATAGAGATAGAACGGGAGCTGGAGGTAGAGGAGACACAGACACCAGGGACGTGACTCCCGAGCCTGCGCAGAGGGTTAGTAGATACGGCCGCCACATTACCGATCTTGGATGTGGGACTGGACATCACTTGCGTAGACATTAGCTTTCTTTTCTATGTTTATTGTATATTTATGTACATTTATCTTACTACTTTATTGCCAAACATCAACATTTAGGATGATTTTACTACTTTATTGCTAAACATCAACATTTAGGATGATTTTAATTACTATGACATTTTTAATTGCTTGCGTAGGAATAATTACAAATAATAATAAACTTCAAAAGCATTGCAATATTTATTTTTTAAGAAAATGATGACAAGGACATCTCCCAAATATAATAACTAACATTATTAATTATCATACTTCATAACTGTTATAATTATCTGCTCTTTTTTTATTTATCATGTGAAAATAAATAAATAATATTAAATTAAATTAATAAATTTTATATTCATAATGTGAAATATATATTTATTTTTTAATTAATTTTTTTCTCATTATTTATTTAAATATCAAAAAATTAATAATATTAATTATAATATTTGAAGGATAAATAACCATCATCCTTGTAAATGACATTAAATGCTGTGTTTATTCAATACGTTATGAGTCAAGTTCACCAAATATTTAAGAGTAAAAATACGTAGCGCAATTGTCAACGTAGATGGGGATGCTGCCTATGTACAGTACAAAAATTCAAGTCCTTTGGGTTCACAATCGACACGGTCACCGGCTAATTAACTTAAAAATGAGGAGCGAGGGTGTCGTAGGCCAAAGGTGCCATATCGCCTGTTGTCCCTTTCCTTCAGCGCCAACGACGCCATTTCGTCTAGCGTATCTCTACACATCATTTGGCGTCTCTCCATCGCTGTGCGTATCTTCTGTGCTCATTTCGATAAAATGTTTCGAAGGAACGATAAAACAAATAATAATTTCTTAAAAAATAATTAATCGGTACTTTTCCCTCTCATTGCCAAAATATTTTATCATTGTGACGAAATAAAAAATAACTAATATATGTTACAATTTTGATTTCATTACAAAATGAAAAGATTATTGAAACGAAATAATCACATTTTTTTAAATTTTCAGCTATCTTCAACCTCGTCAGTTCGCATTTACTCTGTCACAAAATAAAAATAATTTTATTGAGATAAATACAAAGTGACAAGAATATTATTCGAATAAATACAAAATAAGAAAAACATATTTATTTCATTATATTTCTTTTCATTTTTAACAATCTTCCACTTCGTATATAAAGAATATTATTGATTAATTCAATAAATTTACTTATGTGTAATTACATATTAAATAATTACTTGTAATAATATAATTCCATATGTTGAAAGTTTATAATTTCAAAAATTGATAAATATTAAGTGTCATTGGATCAAATTTTGATAGACATTAATATAAATTACGTAATTATTCTTTATTTATCCTATATTTTTTAAATAATATTTAATTATTTACTAAATATTCATTATTTTTATTCATTATATTATTATCATTAACTACTTTCTTTTTTAATTCCTATAATAAATTTATGTATTAGATATCAAACTGGAGTTAACATATTTTTATATGACATCAAATATAATTATAAAATGAGTAATTTATTTTTAAAAATTTATTGAGTCACAATCATATATTATTTATTTTTAAAATTTTTATTTTTAAATGATATCAAAATTAATTATTTTTAAAAGGAAAAATTGCAAAAAAATAGGCCCGAGGGCGCCACCTTGAATGGCGCCCTCAAACCTTCCCAAAGGCGCCATCCTGAATGGCACCCCCCCTTATGGCGCCAACCCAAATGGCGCCTCCCCCCTACGTGCGTATTTTGGTAATAAGTTTCGAAAGAACGGTAAAACGAAAATAAATTTCGTAAAAAATGTTAAAATGGTATTTTATCTGAAAACAGCTCGTCAAAGTTATAATTATGGTGAAAAAGATTTTGCAGTCTGGTGTATGCAAACAGCTCTTCGGGGTTTGTCTTCCTTAATGACGACGTAAAATTATGCCCTATACACAAAAGTAGTCTTGAAATAGAATTGACCGACACAATGATCTTGGATAACTGACTACTTTGGGCAATAAAGGTAGAGCCAGAAGGAAGCAATGATATGCAAACTCGCACCAAAGATAAATCAAATTATCAAAGTATACTCATGAATCTACAGGAGCGAATAAAAGTTTTGCTACATTGCATGATTGAAAACAGATATCGGATGTAAGGAATCAAATCACTGATACGAGAATCAAACGATTACAATAAACCAATTTCCATCTTAAGTTGGCGGGAGAAATTACAAAAAAAATTGAAAGGAGACGAGAAGAAAAACAAAGATGTGGGTTTTGTGCTGTGGCACCAACATTACCTAAAATCGTTATATTCCTTGCACAGTGTAAACATTTGCACCCGCAGACTCCGTATGGGTGCATCCCTAGTATGTCCACTAGGAGTAGTAATATAAATTCTGCTGCAGAACTGACAGCCACAATGATCAAACTAAGTGTAAATTCTGCTGCAGAACTGACAGCCACAATGATCAAACTAAGTATTCTCCTAACCATGAAAAAGAGGAGGACCAAACAAGTAGTACAATGAAAAGTGAATCCTTTTCCTTTCCATTTTTACCCCAGCAACAACTATCATGATGAAGTGAAAGATCAAAATGCAAACTCAATTCACAAACTCGGGTCCGCGTCCATGAGTATTTTCTTTTCACGGACTTGCTAACAGATACACAATGTTTTCATTACGTGTGTGTTACACTGGCACTCGTCTTCCTCTGTAGCGGTCAAACAACTGCAAGTCAACAGACAATAAGTAACCTAGCTTTGAAAGTATCATTGTGCTATTTTGAAAAATACAGAAGGTTTACACAAGAGAGCTAGCATAGTGTGTAGACACCAAAAAACAAAATTCACCAATTTGTAGGCAGTTAGTATGATGCTAACTACTTTTGATAGAATGATACCAACTACTACTCTTTCATATTGACTTTTATCGGCCTCCATGAACATCCATCATTGATACATTAACAAACAAACTAGGTAAATGTACTGCAATGCCAACAAATAATCAGCTACAACAAAAATGCTAATCTGAAGGCATGACACCAGACAGGTAACATTACACAACATACCGATTGAGCATATGGCTGTTGAATAAACCAACCAAGAATGGGTATCTTCTGCAAGAAAACGGCCAGAGTAGGCCAGAAACCACTGCATAGTATAACCCATCGTTAGCTTCAAGAATGTCAATAAACTCAATACAACATAAAAGTCGTTTTCAAAATCCAACAAACCTGAAGAGTACTATGAACCCATAAGTCTCCACAATCATACCCAAAATAGGCCATCCCGTGATAAGAAGGAAGAATCCAATACCAAATGAAAGTGTTCCCTACACAACCAGCACTCCAGCAGTAAGTCATACATGAAGGAAAAAAACTAATACAAATAGAGCAAGGAACCCAGGAGTTGAAAAGGCAGCAAACATGCAACAAATTTACCTTGAAATTGCTCGGTTTCATGAAGAACT
Organism: Sindora glabra; assembly: GCA_020226215.1. Lineage (NCBI taxonomy): Eukaryota > Viridiplantae > Streptophyta > Magnoliopsida > Fabales > Fabaceae > Sindora > Sindora glabra. The sequence continues at coordinate 2,909,264 of CM035226.1, read as the reverse complement.
GCATTGTAGATTTCAGTCCAACGGTAAGGGACACTCCAGAAACGAAGAGAATCTGGTTTGATGTGACAAAATGAAAATTAATAACAAGGCATTAGAAACGGTGTCATTAAGTAAAATCAATTTGCATGGAAAAAAAATCATAAACTTTAGAAAGACACATCCAGTAATCCAGTAAAATAAAACTCACGTTTCCCATGGCGAGAAATCCCTTGTCGAAGAAGAAGATTATCCCAAGGAATGAGAAAAATATACCAAAGCCGGTTAATCCTAATCCAATCTCTGTTTTATGCGCCAATTGCAGAAGTCAAATTTCACAATATAATAGAATTATATGGAAGTTAAAAGATGGGACTGAATTAGATGACAACTATGTAGTAGCAAAATAACTAATCATACCCCGTTTAATAATATCATATCTTTCTTCCCTTCCAGATTTACTCATGCAGGCACTAATTTAGTTCTAAAATATTGCTAGGCCAATCTAACAGCATAACATGTCAGGACACTTTTCAGGAGGTAAAAAAGTCAACATTGATCTTGAGAATTATAGCATAAATTCTCATTTGCTGCTCCTCCACTTCTGCTGTAACTTCGAAGTAATCAATTTCATGGAAATGCCCTGCTATCACCACTATTTCTAACTGTAGATTATTAATTTTGGATACGTATTAAATGATTACTAATAAGATGTGTGCAGAATTAAACAATTGCTAAGAAGAAGTCTTACTCTTTCGATCATTCATCTCAAAGGGAACCATTTTGCGATTTCAGATTTTCAGCTGGATTGCCTTCACTGAGAACATAACAAAAGAATCAAATTCAGTTATATATGAATGCAAGTTATCACTGTTTAGTCGGTTTAAGACATAAAAGATCATACAGCAACGTAACTACCAAACTTCCTAAATTTACTCCAGAATACCGTCCGTTGTTTCTGTAAATTTTAAGAAGGCAGAACATCAGCCAATACTTAAGAAAACACACAACTACAACGTTGAACCGAGCAATTTAAATTTATAGTCAAACTAACATACAGAAAGCGAAACAAGCAACAAAGGTGGAGAAATTCAAATCACAATCTCAAAGTACAATAAAATATAATTAAAATGTTTGGATCTGAAATCTTAGTGTTTACATTAAAAGCAATGTACGATCGAAGAACGAATGCAGCAATAATTTCAGATTCACACTTAGTCAGCGATAGAGTGATAACTGGAAAGAGAGAGATACCTATTAGCAGCGGTGGTAGCACTGTCGAAATGCGGTGAGGATCGTAGCCGAATGTGGTGGTGGTGAAAGCGGGGGAAACGGAAGTTGAGGATCGGATTCGGAGGTGGAAATGTTTAGTAGCGTTATATGAGCGACAACGATGGAAAAGACGGGAGCTGATGATTTCACCACTACCGCTTATACTTTCTCATTTAAAAATGAGAATACAAGGCAGTAGCTTGTGAGATAACGTGGCATTTGGTTTTCGAAGTTTTTTTGAAAATGATTCAATAAAATGTCAAATTTAAATTTTTAAAAAATACCTTTAAGAATATTTTTATTTTAAATCAATATTTTCTTAAAATATTTTTATAGGAGTGATAAATATCCAACATTCCTATAATGTAAGAATATTTTATGTAATGTTAGATATGATAAAATAGAATAAAATTAAAAAAATTTATTTAATAGGTATCATGAAATATGAATATTCATTCTGTAAATAATGTTCTTTTCATTAAATGATAAAATTATTATTTTATAATAAAAATAATGAAATGACTATTTCATTATTTATGAAATAACTTTTTAACCCTCATATCTCTCATTTTTTTATATATTTTAATATTACCATTTATTAATATATAATGAAATAATATCAATTTTTAATATTTTTCTACTCAAATATTTTGAAAAATATATTTTTAATAATAAAATTTGATTAGAACTTTATTTTAGCCCTTGAAATACTAGGTTTCTATCTATTTCATCTTTGAAGTAATGTTTATTGAAAATTTAAGCTCAAATCAAATTTTAATCCCTATTCTATACAAATAATATTTGTTAGAGTGATTAAAATTTTACTTAGGTTTAAATTTTCAAGAATCAAATTGATACAAACTTTACCTTAATGATGAAATTGATAAAAGCTTAATACTTCGAGGACCAAAATAGAGATTTATTCATAAAATTTTCAATAAAACATTTTCATATTTTTTATAAAAATTATTTAATATAAAAATTTTGATAAATTAAATTCTTTATGATTTTACTACAAAATTTTATTTTAATTATAATTTTGATAATTAATTTTAAAACATAATAATTTTTATTATTGTTCATATCATTTTTTAATAAATATTACTATTTTATTATTTAAAATACAAGCTTGACCATAAATTATATATATTCATTATAAATAAAAAAAATGACAATACTCTCTTTGATATAAAATGGATCCAACTTCACACATTTCCTTTAATTTTTAAATGTGTTGTTGTCATTGGTACCTTTTTTTTTATTTCATTCTTATAATTTTGTTGTACCACAAATAATTATGAAATAAAATTACCATTTTAATTCTAACCATACTAAATATAATTATGAAATGGTTAATCTATTTCTTTCTTTTTCTTTCCATTTTATTGTATTAAACATAACATTAGTGATATAAATGTATTATTTTATCTACTCACTTATCATCATTAATATTTGATTTTACTACAACTTATCACTATTGATTATCATTAACCACCATTCACAATTATTAACCATTGCTCACTACCATCTATTATCATTCATTATTAATGACATTTGTTAGCTATCATTTATTGCCAACTACTACTACCCATACTCAATAACTAATATTAATTATCACCTATTATTAATGATTATTATCAACCATAATTCACTGATTGTAACCACTATTCATTATAATTTATCATTAACTATTACCATTGTTTATTATTGACTATCACTCAATGCTGATAATCATTATTGATTATTATCTACTATCATTGATCATTTAATTTTTAATAAGAATATTTTTTATAATTTTATAGTATTTTTAAAAATATATAAAATAATTTAAATATAATATTATAACATTTCTAAGAACATTTTTATTGAACCAAATATAGTAATATCACATTCTTAAAAATTAAATTCTTATGAATCATATTTTTAAAATACTTAAATTTTCAAGAATATTTGATTTTGTCAACCAAATGTCCACTAAAAGTCAATAGCTACTTATTTCACTCTTGTATAAATGGTAATGCTATCAATTCATTTGTTATATTTATCTTTTTTTTTAATTATCTATCAATTGATGGATAGGAGTTTGAATTACTATTCTTTTCTTATTAGAAGGATAGAAATCCTATAATGCTCTAATTTGAAAAATAATTATTTTACTTGATAAACGTAATGAAATGGAATAGAAAAGAATTAATGTAATTTGTTTGATAGACATTATGAAATAGAAATGCCCATTCCTTAAGTAATAATCATTTCATCAAATGATGAAATCTATATTTTATAGTAAAAGTATTGGAATAGTTATTCCATTATTTATAAAATGACTTTTTCATACTTTTATCCCTTATAATTTTTTCATATATTTCAACATTATACTTTGTTAATAAATAATAAAATAATATTTTTAATATTTTTATATTCAAATATTTTAATAATTATATTTTTAATAATAAATTTTAAAATAAAATATTTTTATATTCTTTATAAAAATTATTTAATATAGAAATTTTAGTAAATTCAATTTTTTAAGCTTTTACTATATAAAATTTTGTATTAATTATGACTTTGATAATTATCCTTAAAATATAATATATTTTCTATTGAATATATCATATATTTGTTATTTAACAGATATTATTTTATTTTATTATTTAATAGACATTCTCGACTATCAATTATATGTATACTTAGTTATAAATATATAAACAATAATGATATCATCTTTTATATAAATATGATTTTAATTTATTAATTTTTATTTTTAAAGATATTATTATCATTGACATATTTTTTAATTTTATTTCTATAATATTTGTTGTATTAAATATAATTATAAAATGAAATATTCATTCCTTCCATTCCATATTATATGAAATATAATTATAAAATGATGATTTTATTTATTATAAGTTACCAAACATTACACTTTACTTTGCAAACTTACATTGCATCAGCAAACAACTCCGGTGAATCAAGCATATTCATTTGGTGCAGAACAAATATTGTTATTTTTATATTATACTAGATGATATAATGAAATAAAAATCGATAAAAATTAATAGCATAAAATAAAATTTATAAAAAATTAACTACATTATTAGGAGGAACAAATTATAAAAATTAGTAGCTTTTTTTGCTAAACAATCAACTACATTATTAACTTCCCTAAAAATATGTCTAATAACATGAGCTCTCAAGTTAGCAACTAGTTGTTTATACTCTTTCAACAAACTGCATATATTAAAAATCAAATTAATATGATTATTTAATAATGCTTGAACCACAACTAAAGCATCAACTTCAACAATAATTAGAAGAAAGCTTTTATTCAAAGCCAAAATCAACTTATCTTTCAATCTAGATAATCAACTGTAAAATTAGAGCAAATACCTAATCCCTTATAACAACTAATCCTCTAATTTCTATAGCTACCTATAATAATTATTGAGTAACTGGCGATACTTGAGTTTCCTTTTGCAGTTCCATTAGAATAGAAGGAAATTCCCATCCAACTTTCACTTCCAATTGTAGAAAAAGATTTTAACATGCCTCATAATAGCCCAATATTTAACAGCTTTTAACAAAATTATATATTTCAAATTAGCACTTCCTTGATTAGAATGAAAAAGACATTTGTTCCTATTAAGCTAAAGATTCCATATCTCAAAAACAAAAACAATAGCTCATAGGATTTTGATATTATAATTTAGTTCATTTGAGGTTAAATTACCCTTCAATTGCACTTGAAAATCAACTTGAAAGAGATGAGAACAAAAAGCGAGCACACCCAAGCAATCTCACAAACTTATAGTAGTTAGACATTCTTTAAGGATATAAGCAATGGAATCAAAACCATATTCATAAGAAATACAGATGGGAGGAACATCAACTCTTTTATTAAGTAAAAGTTCTCTAGTGGATTTTTGTAAAAAATAGTGATCCAAATGAAAGGAGGTTTGGTTTGTGTTACTTAACTCCCATGCTCAAGATTTATCTAGTTTCTCCAATGTTATATTCAAATCACTACGAAGGAAATAAAGTCAAAAAGGAATAGTCTTGCCCTATGGCTACCATGGAGATCTTCTCTTTTGAGGAACATTAGTGCAGAGAATCTTGTTCATTTTTCTGGTATTTGAAGATCCAGTTAGAAAAACTCATTTGATTATCCAGTATTTTTTTCCCCTACCAATTGGGAGACGGTTCCAGTTTGTTTTCTGGAGTTTGCTTTCACTTGAATATGAAAAGTCTCCTTACTTGCATAAAAACTATAATGTGATATATTCATTAAGGTGCTGGATGACAGCTAGACCTTGAATGCACTAGCTTTATCCCTTTTACATTGTTCATTTTTATTTTTAGGCTCTTTAGAGTTGAATATTTTGAATTATTTAAAATTCTGGAAGGAAAAACTTTCATTGAATTGGAATTTTTGGCTTTCATGAAAAATCCCTTCTACATTATCATTAGGGAAGAAAATGATAATAAGGTGGTACTATCTTATTGTACTTTTTACCTGAATATTCTTCGCCAAAACAGGATTTCCTTATCATGTAATATAAATATGTATAAATATCCAAATATGTCATTTACCCACCTTAAAAACATGTAACAAATATATCGTGAAATGCCAGAGGTTAAAATTTGCAGGAATTCTACCTTGATTCTGCCTGCCATGATTTTCACATTCTTCTAATTCTTGTTTTCTCCAATCAATTCTTAAGAAAGTTTTTTCTCTTTGGGATGAATCCTAAAAGCAAGCTTTGTCTGTTACATGGAACCTTGAATTGAAGAATAAGCGTCGGAAATCTGCTCAGGCACAAGTCTCATCAGATCCAAATGCTTGGAAACAACTGCGTGAGAATTATGAGGCAACAAATGGGTGAGGATAATTTTTTTTCTGAGCAACACAATATAGAGTATGCTCTGTGGCAGTTGCATTACAAGCGGATTGAAGAGTTAAGGGCATACTTTAGTGCTGCTCATTCTGCTACTGGCTCAAACTCATCTCAAGAAGTGAAAGGCCCTGCACGCCCTGATTGGATAGCTAAGATAAGGCTGCTGTTTAAGACCTTCCTATCAGAAGCAACTGGATTTTACCATAATCTTATAATGAAAATCAGGGCTAAGTATGGGCTTCCTTTTGGTTATGTTGATGATTTGTAGAATTGGATTGTGATGGAGAAAGATGGAGAGAAATTTTCTGACATGAAGAAAGGTTTAGTCTCTGGTCATCATTGCCTGATATATCTTGGTGATCTAGCTCGCTATAAAGGGTTGTATGGCGAAGTTGACTCCATAAATCATGAGTTTGCAGCAGCTTCCAGTTACTACTTGCAGGCTGCAGCTATTTGGCCATCAAGCTGGAATCCCCATTATCAGGTTTTGACCTTCCCCTATCTTTCTTGTTTACTATTTGTTATTTGATATATCACTTGTTCTGAATTAATCATGGTTATTGTATTCCAGCTTGATATATCTTTTCCTTTCAGCTTGCTTTGTTGGCTTCATATTTGGGAGATGAGTTGGCCGCTATTTATTGGTATTTTAGGAGGCTGTGGATAATCCATTTACAACTGCTAGAGAGAATTTAATGGTTGCTTTTGAGAAGGTTTATTACAAGGGTCTTGAATTTTTTCTCTTTTTTTTTCTTTCTTTCTAATGCTTTCTTTCTTTCTTTTGTCAATCCAGAAGATGTCAATCTATTTGAGAGGTATATCTCATTAAGTTTTTTCATGTCAAGCTTTTCAACTTTGATGTTGTCTATGTCTTGATATCTGCTTGTATACTGAATTATTATTATGATGTCCAAATTCAGTCATTTCAACCAATACTAGCATTTGATTGGTACTGAAAATTTAATGCATTGAGCATTGTATAATGACGCTAAGTAGTAAACTTTAGGTGGGGGATGTAAAATATGGCCAAAAAACAATAATTTATGTTTGATGTATTCATGTGCAATGGATTGTGCATCTATGCTAGACCTGTATGTATATTTGAGAATCCTGATGGGGGCACCTGTTCTCAAAATTTGTGAAGGAGGTCAATATAGATGATTGGTTAGCTCTTGATTGTAATTTCGGGACTGCACACAAATGTGTCTTGGATTAAGTAGGGGATGGAGCATCTTCAAAGTTCATTCTCTGACCTTGTTCATGCTGTGCTGTAAAGTATTTCATTGATCTTCTGTTTAACTCATAGTTTCTCTCTCTTTTTTTCTTTTTTTTTCTAAATGGAAAAATAATACTAATGTTTATCTTTTTTCCTATCTATTATTTTTTACCATGATAGAATCGTCAAAACTTTGCTCAGCTTCCTGGTGATGTCAAAGGTATTGCTGTCAAGGAATCTTCTGGACAACTAGCTCGCAAAGGAAGAGGGAAATTGCTAGCAAAACATGCACCATTGGAAATTGAAGTGAACGACAGTCCAAGAAATGAAGAAGCATTGAACATACAAGAGACTTACAAATCTTTCTGCACGCAATTTGTCCGTCTAAATGGGATTTTGTTCACACGCACAAGGCATGTAGTGGTTGACTCTGCCCATTTCTATGTCAAAAGTAATATTTTATATTAGTCCCTTCTTTTGACCCTTGTCTGCCTTGTTGATTATTTTTCTTTCTTGGCAATAGCCTTGAGACCTTCTCAGAAGTTCTCTCACAGATTAGCAGTGGCCTCTGTGAGCTTCTGTCTTCTGGGCAAGATGGCGAGCTGAATTTTGGTGCAGATGCTCTTGAGAGTGGACTTGCTGTTGTCAGAATTGTTTCTATTCTTATATTTATAATTATGGGGAATCTGAAGGTCAAACTTATGCAGAAATAATACAACATGCAGTTCTACTTCAGAATGCATTTACTGCAGCCTTTAGAATTGATGGGATATATAATAGAGAGATGTGAATGGATGCATGATCCCTTTTCTAGTTATCTTTTACCTGGCATTTTGGTTTTTGTGGAGTGGTTGGCATGTTATCCAGATATGGCAGCATGCAGTGATGTGGATGAGAATCAGGCAACTGTGAGATCAAAATTTTGGAAACTTTGTTTATCCTTCTTAAATAAGCTGCTTTCAGTTGGGTCTATGACTATTGATGATGATGATGAAGAAGAGAGTTGCTTTAGTAACGTGAGCAGGTATGACGAAGGGGAAACTGATCAGGCTTGCTTTGTGGGAGGACATCTAGTTAAGAGGATCTGTTCCACTTCTTCCTGCACATACGATCTTGGATTTTTCGAGGAAACATTCCCATGGAAGTGGTGGTGATAAGGAAAGAAAAGCTCGAGGCAAAAGGATTTTAGCTGCAGGAAAGGCTTTAGCAAATGTTATTAGGGTTGATAAAAGAAGGGTATATTTTGATTATAAGGTGAAGCAATTTACAACTGGTGTTGAGCCTAAAACCTCTGATGATTTTGTTCTTGCCTGCTACTCAGGTATGCCTAAAGCAGAAAAGTTGGTGCGATTAAATCCAATAAACAAAACAAAGGGGATAAGTGTTCAGCCAAACCAACACCACTATGTGGAAGGAGATGATCATGATGAGGTTATTGTATTTAAGCCTATAGTGGCTGAGAAGCAAACTAATGTACTCATCCCAAAATGGGCGCCTATTGAAGGTTTGAATCCTGTAGAAAAAGTATCTGGAGGAGATCTAATATTTCATGTTAATTCTACTTCATCTCCCCTCAATAGTCTAGACCTTCAAATTGCTATAGATAATAGTTTACATATTCCCATTTCTGTTGGTGGTATCTTACCTCAACACTTGCAATCAGTTAAGCATCATACGTATACCCAGTTAGAGGAGGAAATATCTCTGGCTAACAATCTGAAAAATCTCAGGTTCTTGGAGAATGGGCATGTGATGAAACCTGATTTGCAAGAAGCTGCAAGCATTTCCAATCATGCTGCACTTCCAGTTCCTATCCAACAAGCTGTCAGTGGCAGTACTGTTGGTGTGTTTTATGGTCTGTCGAAACCTCCAGAATCTGTAATACCATCCAAAATTGATGCTGCTACATCTTCTGGATTTACTATTGATAACTTGGCTATGAAGACTTCGACAGCATTGCAAGCTGGTTTTAAAAAAAAGCTGGTCAGTCGACCTGCTAGGCACCTTGGACCTCCTCCTGGTTTTAGACCTGTTTTCAAACAGGCAAATGAATCTTTTGTTTCCGATTCACTCAATGGGAATCCAATTTTGGACAATTACAGTTGGTTGGATGGATATCAATGGCCTTCATCAATTAAAGGCTTAGGCACAAATGGTCCTCTTACTTAAACAGATGCTCGGCCTGTTAGTAATAACAGTGGCTTGAGTGCGATTGGCAGCTTCCCTTTTCCCAGAAAACAAGTTCCATCCATAGCACTTCAGGTGGAGAAATAGAATGGTTGGCAAGATTATCAGACTTATGAGCTTTTAAAAGCAGCACGCCAAAGTCAGCAGCTGCTGCCTCAGCAACAGCTTGCTACTGGAAATCAGCATTTTACTCCACTGCCTGGCCAATTTCAAGGACAGTCAATATGGACAAATCATTACTTTGTGTGATGTCAGTGAGAGACTAGATGGTATGCCTTTGCTTTTTTATTAATGGATGCTCTGTGGTTCTGGTTTTGATGTCTAACATTATTATGCTTTTGATTTCCTCGAAGGATTGTTGCAAATAGGTTGCTACCCTTGGCCACCCATTCAAACTCCAACTCTGCTACCTTGTCATTAAAAGTTGTTGGAGTATCTTTGGCCTTGACTTGTTGCAGGCACTTGCCACTACGAAAGGTGAGTACCTATCTTATATTCATATTTCAATTTGTTCTCTAATTTATACAACTTGGAAGTTGGACATACGAGCAACTTTTATTCTGTCTTAACCAAATTTCATCTGTGTTTATATCTTACTGCTGTTTACTGCTGTTTGAGCCTGGCCGTATTTGCTAGCTTCCTAAACATGCTGGATTTTCCCGGAAATGATGGTATCATTCTTTTTGTTCTTGCTGGTGAATCTAACAAGCACCCCACAACAAAGTTAAATTTTGTTTCAGACATGAATATTAGTATTTCTGGTCTGTGAATTTGGTCAATTAATGCAGATTTTGCTTAGCTATCCAGCCCGATGGCTGAATATTCAAGCATCTTTACTGTTCCAAGGTTCTGAAGAGAAGTGGATGCTTTGTCTGGTTGGGATGAATAGAAAGTGTTAAATAAGGTCATCCAGTCCTATTGGGCTGGTATCTTCTGGGATTGGTGGTATGACAATGGTTTGTTGGATTCCTAGTGCAAATGTCATAATAGCAATCGATATACTATCATCTGATGGCCAACGATACTTGTGCTAGAGCCCTTAGCTCCGTTGCAAAGCTTTATCGGAGTATTGCGGGGTCCGAAGTGGGTGTCAGAAGTGGGATAATGGGATATGATAGTTATTAATTATATTGTGAGGCACACTTGACCAAGCACGAGTTTTGGTGGTTGTCGTCATTAAGGTCTTGTGACGTTTTGGTATACAATGAGTACTATATAGCTCACTCTCTTTTTTCCTTTCTCCTCAAGGAATTCCGAATAAATAGTCCATGTCGGATGGTGGGTGGTTTGCGTCTTGGTCAGTATTAATATGACATATAGTTCAAATTATCGACTCTTTGTTCCGCTGTTTTTTACAGTGTTTATAAGTTTCTTGGTTTTTATAGTGTCTGATGTTGCTTGAACTGGTAGCCTGCACATCAATCCATTAATACTTTCGAATTTATGTTCGTACAATCCTGATGTCAAAACCGCTTTCATGAGTTAGTTTCTTTCATTTTTGGTGAGAAAGGGATACAAAACCCAAAAGAACCAGAACAAACAGACTATCTAACAAAAGTATCTCCTGCAGAATCCGCCAACAGCAGCAAGCTAAGCTCTGGAGGTGGTTCCTCCCACGAAGCACAGTCTCCTTATGCATAGACCCCCATTGGCCCAAAAAATCTGCCGGTTAATTTCCCTCCTTCTCGAAACACATGAGAAAAACATACTGATGAGAAGTAATTCTGCAGCAATTTAATGTCCTGTAATATTCCTCAACGAGGATGACAGGCTGGCATTTCATTCCCAGTGCACAGCCTACAGGCATTTTGTGAATAAGTTTCAATGATCACTTTTGGGAATGGCCAAATTTAGAGCATGCTGGATGGCCAAAAATTCCACTTAATGCCCAACCCAAATATACAGAAGCTGATTTCCATTCCCATCTCTTGCAAGACCACTGACCACCATATCCGGCATGATTCTTTCACGAGTTGTGCTGCATTCACTGTCTTTTTCTCTAGAAAAATAAATAACTGAGCACTTGACATTAATGAAATACGGTTTAAAATGATTTTATTTATTCATTAAACCTACCTGTTGAGTAGTGATCTTTAGTGGACCCTGCTTTATTGTTAATTCTGCTGCATATTCGGATACATTTTCTTACACTCGTAAGTCGGATATCATGCAGTATGCAAATTAGGAAACCGAGTGTAGCTTGTTAGAATAATTAAAAACTGAGTAAATTACTTTCGATTAAGGTTTGGTCTAAATAAAATCTCATTTCCTTTGGGGATGGCAAAAATATCTATATTCAATATATCTTATCCAAATTGATGGATATTACCTATATTCAATATATCTTACCCAAATTGATGGATGTTTACTCAATGAATTTTATTTAAATTAGATCTACTACTTAATAGTTTAAGTTTGAATTTATTTATTAAATATCAAATGGATTTTGGATATTTTTTGGTACCTAATAATATTAATTTGTATAATATATGAATTTATTTCTTACAAATATTTAATGAGTCTTAAATTTCTTTTGGATGTTATATTAAACTTGTTTAAATAACATATTTTATTATTAACTCATTATTATATAAAAATTAATATTATCATAAATATAAAAATATTGTGATAGTTTATTTAAGATAAATGATATTAGAAATATTTAAATTTATATTATATTATAAATCTATTTTAAAATAATATTATTTATTTTATAATATTAATTTATATAATGTAGCAATATTTAATTATAATATATTTGGATAAATAATTATTTATGATTTGACCTAATATAACCTACATTTACTTTAAAGTCATTATAGATAATATAAATGGGTTAAAATGAGAATGATACAATTTACACTTACCTTAAAGTTAATTTGAATAATATAGATAGTTCAAAATAAAAATGAATGTAAATAAGAAAATAATAATTCATAATTGGTAAATATAATTATTATCAACAAAAAAAATAATTTTTAATCTTTTATTAAAAAAATTTTAAATTATATTTATATTAGTTGATTCAAATGAATTTATTTTGGATATCTTAATTGGATCTTATTAGATCCTTAATGAATATGGATTTAGGGATCATTTAATTGAGGGTAATTAAGAAAGGAAAAGGGAATGATGAGATTTCATTCCTTTTATTTTTAAGAAAATAGTGATTCCCCTTAATTTCTTAAGGAATTCCATTCCCTCATTTTGAGTTTTAAATTTATCATTTTTAATATAATAATAACTTATTTTAAAATAATCATATAAGAAAAATAAAATAATTATTAAATAATATTTAATAATAAAAATGATAAAATATAATAAAATTAATTAAATAAAAAATAAATAATCATATAATAACTATTATAATAAATTATTTAATAATATAAAAATAAATAATATCAATAAAATATTAAAAATTTAATCATAATAAAAAATAATAATAAATAATATAATATAATAATAAATAAAATAAAAAAATATATTAATAATTAAATTTAGATAATTTGGAAAATAATAATATTAGTTAATATAAAATATTTAATAACCTAAAAATAAATAATAATATTAATAATATAATAAAAATTAAAAATAATAATTAAAATACTAAAAGTAATAATTAAAATAATATTAACAAGATATTAATAATTAAAAATAATTATTATAATAAACTATTTAATCATATAAAAATTAATAATATTAATAAAATATTAATAATTTAATCATAAGAATAAAATAATAATAAATATTTATAATAAAATAATAACTATCATAGTTATAAAAATAATAAATAAATAATACAGTAATAAAAATAATAAAAATAAAAATAAAATATTCAAATAATAAATATTAAAAATAATAATTAATATTATTCAAATAATTTTACTTATTGTTAAGATATTAATAATAATTTAAATAATTAAAGTAATATTAATAAGATATTAATAATTAAAAATTATAATATTTTTAAATAAAATAAAATTAATAAAATAATAATTATAAGTAAATTATTTTTAATATAATAATTGTTAAGAAAGTAAATTAGAAATATTTGATTTCTTTTTTTATTTGAATTAAGGTTTTCATTCCATTTTCCTCTATTTCCGTCTATTTCATATCTCTTTCTCTGATTGAATTAAACGATCCCTTAATGGACCTCAAATAGTAGATCTTTGATAATTTGAATTTAATTGGATTTGAACTTAATTTACCCAAACTTGACTCATTGTCATCCCTAATTTGCTCCTATTATATGTTTTACAGTTTTGTTATATTCTTCTTCTAATCACATTTATTGTGTGATTTTTTTTCCAATTTAATAATGATTACTTTCGCAATAGATCATGATTAAATTTTATATCCACCTTGTGGTGTTCGTTAAAATGTGTTAGCATGCAAACTAGATGAAAAGTCACGTCAATGTACAAGTTCTTTTTTATTTTTCCCAAAATGCACTCTAGTCGTCTGGTTTATGTATTTTAAAATGAGTTTTCCACCGTATTATTCACATGTATATCTTAAATATAATACGTATCCATGTTTCCATTTAATAAAAAATAATTAATTATTAATTTTATTATTCATATGTTAATTTTGTGAAAAGTTATATTTTTCAAACTCTAAAACATAGAAGATTGCAATTATCTTTTTCCTATTAACCAAGAGTAAAGACAAATGTCATGATTGAAGTATATCAGTATTTTCTATTCCTACCTTGAAGCAAAATTCCAACCAAGATCTTCATCCTTATTTTGATTAATGTTTATGCAGATGTTTGGTTAGTACAATCATATATTTTTAAGAATTTTAACATTCTTGAACATATAATTATAAGAAATATTATATTACTACATCTGTGTTTAATTAGATAAATTTTTAGAAATGTTTTAAAATTATATTTTAATTAATTTATATATATTTTAAAATATTAGTAAATTATTATGAATGTTATTATGAGATATTGAAAAATTAATACCGAAAAGTTTGATCAATTAACATTGACATGTGATAGTTGATTGGCAAAAGATGATTAATAGTAGAAAGTGATTGCGGGAGATTGTTAATGATAGTGACTAATTATGAAAAGTGGTATAGCAGTAGTGGATGATTGCAGGAGGTAATTAATAATAATAAATGATCATGAAAGGTAGTTTAATGGTAATAGATGTTAGTTAAAAATGATTAACGATGATAAGTGATGCTCCTTTTGTTCCTTTTTATTTATCGTATTTAAAAAAAAATTTATTTATTTTTATTTATCGTTTTAAAATTTTAATAAAATATTAAATATTCTTATTTTAAATCTACTATTCTTTTTTATTAATAAATATTTTATTATTCTACACTATTAAATAGTTTGCATTTATTCTTTCATATTTTTTTTATTTTTAACTATCTTGAATTTTGTATATAAAGGATAATTTTATAAAAAATACTAAAAATAAATAAATTAAAATACTTTCTTAATAAGTGTAAAATCGATTAATGATGACATATAAGGAATGAAGGGAGTAATGTGCACGAATTATAGCAACTAATGGTTAACTAACAATAGAGGTAATGATCATTAATAATTAAAAGCAGTAGATAATGATAAAATTTTAATAAAAAATTATGTAAGATAATATTTTTATATTCCTAAAATATAGGAAACACATGTCTCCCATGAATATATTTTAGAAAATATTGAACTTAAAAATATTTTTGAATAATTTTTTCATAATTTTATATCATGAGATTTTAACATTTTCTTAAAAGCTTTTCCAAATTTGAGAAACACCTTGCGAAGGGAGGCAAACGTAACCAATATACCTTACCGAACCTAATATAAACTAGAAGTCTAGAACCATAAAAGAAATCAGTTCCTTTTTTCCCTTTTTGTGGGCTGTTGGACACTTCCAAAAGATCGAAGTTGATAAGTGGGGTATTGTGAGGATTTGTTTGAAAAGTAAGTATTATGGAATCCAGGTTTCAAAACCGTGGCATCCTGGTCAATCAGCAGGCACAGCCAAATGGTGTCATTTTTATGATCCAAAACACCGATTTTTTTTTTTTTTTTTGACGCAGAGGGTGAAAGCAGGAGAGATTTTTACGTTGGTGACGCCACACTTGAATTATGTACAAGTATCATTATCATTGATAATGGAAGGCTACGTTGGAAGCCGCATGATGTTAACTCCATTCTTCCCTCCTGGGGATATCTGGTAAAATTGGAATTCCATTTTTCATTCAAGTTTAGAAATAAAAGCTAAAACAGTACGAAAAACTGTTAAATTTATCCAAGTCAAATCTCAAGGAGAAGGAGGTGTGAATAATTTTTTTACCCAAAACGAAGTACGAGGCTATTAGGCTAGCAAACGTCAAACAAACAAACAACAAAGTAGAAGCAACAAATTTGAAGACAGTTAAATTTCAACATTAACTATAAGATTCTGTGAGAAATACTTTGTACAAGTTTGAATGCAAAGAATTTGGTTGTCTTCAAGAACTCTGCTTAACCAGATATCCTTAGTATTCATCAGCTTTCCTTTATGGTATATAGTTAATGTTTGCCTCAGCTTCTATTTAGATTTTCCCATTCAGATATGTGTGCAGTAGCTTCATTCACCATCTTTACAAGCCGTACCTGCCAATGATCAGCGCTAGATGATACTTCAGATCATTATTAATGCAATGCAGTCCTTAAGCAGATTGTACCTCAAACAGAAGAAAAAGAAAAAAAAAAAATTCATATGCCATTGTAGTCAGATGACTGATTTACTGCCTTTACCACAGCCCTCACTGGTAAAGTATAAGAAAAAAAATTAGACACAATCCCTCAATTTTGATTCATTCTTAGGACTGTTAAAATCTTGATTAGCCTTCAATTTTCTTTTTCTTTGGCAGTTACCATAGTATGATTTTGTCCAAGTCCATGATCAGTTTACACAAAATATTGGTCTAGATTTACTGGCTCCACTGCCCCAAACCACCTTATGGCTGAATCATACAATTCCGTATTGTTCATTATAAACTGAATCGTCAACTTCATAGCGTTTAGAGGACAACATATATGAGCAGAAAAACTGAATTTAACCGAAGTTACATACAGTTCAGTTTGGAAAATAGGATAATATACTTACCACACTTTCAGGAACTCCTGGCGGGGGTAAGGAAAGATTTCTTGGAGGAGGACCCATAAGATACGATCTCTTGTCAAAACGCCACTCTCCGATTTTCCCATATGTCAGTTCTCCCTAAACAAAGTAAACATGGAATAAATAACTTATGCAACATAGACAACAAAGAAAATTTTTAATTTTTAATTGTGTATATGGACAGAAAATATCAAAAGAAGCAATATTGCTACATACTATAGTGGATGAAATAGAGGAAGGAGAAATCAACTCACTTTCAAATTGTAGTCACATCCATATGTATAGTGGATGATAAACTTACTTCCAACTTCTAAGTCCCATGGTGGCTGGAAAGTTTGAATGAAAAGTTAAGAATTTAGGGGAGGATTGGGGTACAAAACGGATCAAAGGAAAGGATATCAAGAAGAAATGCAGTTCAAACCTGCAGCATAAAATCTTTCCTAAGAGTGTGCCGCACCCCATGTAATGCAGATGCCACAGCATATGCATACCTTCATTGAACGGTCAGAAGCAATCACAAGGAATCAAAATTAATCTAATAACAAACAAAGCTCCGGAGTTTCAGAAATACAACTCACATTTCAAGCACCCATCCAAAAGCCTTATCAGTCTCTGGATCAACTTTCATTTGCAGGGAAATATTCACCCATGTGGGAGCAATTTCTTCCAGCAGGTCCTGAACATAGAACAAAATCAATGCCTCAAAGCATAAACAGGTATGTGTAAATATGACTAGCCAGAGCTAACAGTGACAGCTACAAGAGGGGAAGTAACAGTAAAGTTACTAAGGCTCTGTTTGTTTTAGTAGCAAATATTTTCTGTAGAAATATAATTATAAACTATCAAAATGATAAAAAAGAGTTGATATTTTCAATGTTAAATGTAATGAGTTTGATGGAAGACAACTTCCACTTTTCAAAGAGAAAGTTGTTTCCCTCTCTCTATCATGACTGATTATTTTTTTTAATTGTAAGTTATAAAGTGATATACTACTCCTTTTTTTATATACAAGATGAGATTTTTTATGAAAAATATCTTCTGCAAAACAAATGGAGCCTAAATTATTTTCCATTTTTCTGCCTCACACAAGGTTTCCTACAAGTGTACACACAGACACAAAACAGCAGCTGACTGATACAATCAATTATTGAGGCTTTACCCTTTTAATGATTACAGGAGAATTGCCAATGGGATCAACATCAGTAACAGGACCCCTTTCCTCAGGGTAGAATTTCCGAATTATCTTCTCATTTTCATCTGGTTTTATATAGAAAAATGGATACCCTGCTGGTTGGATTCCATAAGCCAAATTAGGCAAAGGATTTGCAAATATGTGATCAGGCTCCGCCATCAGAATGTATCTGCACCATTCATGATATGCACGGCCTTTCAGATTCTGTTATGGAAGAGTAGAAAAGTTTAAGGGGAAAAAAAAAAAATCAAGAAACTCACTCTTCCTCAATGTTTGCTTTCTCCAGCCATTGAACAAACGCCCATGGTCTATTTAGGACAATGTACCCCTGGATTGAATGCAAAATTTAGACATGATAACAGCTAGACAATAAATTTGAGCAGTGGTAAGTAATGATACAACCATCTGCAATTAATTTTATGGAGTAAATATCAGCAGTTGAAAACCAACTTGATCAATAACAACATAAAATCAAGAAATGTGACTGAAAATGTGCTGTTTCATTGACACAGCTAATCCCATCTAGTATGGAGCTAGACCAAGATATGTTTATGACATCCACTCCTGATGTCATCAAAGTTAAAATTTTCCTACATATTACTTAAAAAGTTTAATCACCGCCAGAAATTCATAAAGGAAGACAATGATTTTGCAACCATGAACAAAGTTGTCAAAGTTGGATCAATTAAGTTTCTGTTAACTCTAGTTTGATACAAATAAGCAAAGGTGAAAAACAGTTCAATTCCAAAAGTACTGTCAACGCAATCCGGAAACATCAATTTTTATTTGTACCACTATATCATAGGGCGCGCATGTCATATGAATTGTGTCTAAATAGTCAAAAACAATCTAATCGTTGTGACTCTCAAAAACATTCATGATACCCAAGGAAAACAAAAACGTAAATCCTTCCTACATTTCTTCACTCTCATTGCATCTGGTAACAAGCTAAGAGAGTTTTTCTAATCATCTTGGAAAACAACACCAAACTTAAACATGCAATCTATGAGCTTGTGGATTAGTAGGAAAAAAATTCTTAACTAGTCATGACTGAGGATAATAACAGACTAAATTTACAGAGGTTGAAAAGATAACGAAATCTGAATGCAGAAGCAGAAAAACTCCTTACTCGATCCAAGCCCTCAGGAAGTGGATCAACCACAAAGGTAGGAAGCTCATTCATTAATTGATCCGCCCTTCCTGAATGCAAAATCCGAGTGAACTTTCCCATGTCTGATCCCGGCATGTCCTTTACCTTCTTGTACCAGTAGTACATAATCCGGCATTGCCATTGGCTGTAAGGAGCATCAGTTGCAGTCAAAGCAACATGAAATTTTGCGTTCAAATCTACTGAACCATCTCCGACCCAACCCCCGTAATTGGAACTTTTGTTGTGCACCATCATGCTAACCAAATTATATGAGGCAAAGAAAAACCCAAGTGCCATAAGCAGCATAAGCACTGACTTTGCTCGTCCCATGCTACCGTTTTTCTTCACTATCATTTTTGTAAATATTTTACGAGTCGAATAAAAATTCTAACCATCAAAAGTCTACTCAACTCAATTCTGTTCTTTATAATAGATTTGATTGAAAATCGTTGAATCCACCAAACCTTTTCAAAACCACAGCTCCAGTACATAAATCTACCAAGTAGATACCATCCCTTCCTTCAAAAAGTCGTTTTGATCAGTAGATGCTAGACAAGAAAACTCTGCATTACAGTAACAAAGGATAATCTTTAGTCAATGTGCCATAAACCCAGAAGCTTCAATAAAAAAAGGTGATAAATTAAATCCAAAATCAAATCAAAATTAACAAATAAACGAAATCGAGAAATCAAAACCCGAGAAGACAATACCGTAAATCAAGATCTGATGTCGTAATTCAATGATACCCAATGGACTGAACTATAATCCAATCAGAACAGAGGCAAAAGAACGAAAATTTGGTGCTAAACAGGAAGATTAAGAAACCAAATGCAAGCGGAAAGCGAATGTGAAATGGGTTATTCTCGGAACATAGAAGTCTGTGGGAGAGAAAGGCAAGATAGTTTGCAGAATTCCAGTCTTCCCTCAACACCTACCAAGAGAGTCCAACTAAAAGACGTGGAGATTTAAATGGATGAAAGAGGGTACCAAAATTTTCTCCATTTATACCTATTGACTTCGAAATTGTACCATTTATTTATTATTTATTATTATTATTAACGGCAAGAAAATGAATTATGAAATTGGTTGGCACTGTGAACTCCCTTTTTTGGACGAGAAGAATGCAGTTGCCGTCACCAGATGGGATCATAGGCAAGGAAAAGCAAAAGGTCGGTCCTTGGGATGGGAGGGCCGAAAATCCCGGTCATGACACATAGGATTTTGTCTCTATCCCACTTCACTTTATAAAACACACTTTACGGAGACGAAAATGCTGCTTGAAGGTGTACTGCTGTCTATTAAAGTTCAAATCAAAAGTTTTATCTGACACATTGTTATTTAAGGGTGCGGACTTCAGTATGAAGTGGAGAATTTGTGCTATATGAGCCATTAATTTTATATGTATATAAATATATTGGTTGTGAATAATTATCAGATGCAATAAGTAAAATATATATATATATATATATATATATATATAATTCGATATTTTCATTAAATTATAAATATCTCTTACTTTCTCAATAATTTCTCTCTATTTCACTCTTTTCATCTCCAGAATCTTTCCATTCTCAAATTTAATTCTTCTTCATATTTAGATTCAACCATCTAAAAATTAAATGGTTAAATGGCTCCCATCACCCTTAAAATTTGAACTAAATACCAACGATTCCTTTGATTTTTCAAAATCATCCAATCCTATCCCTTGTATTTATTTTCACATAATAGTATCCTTCCCTCCATTTGTTCCCTGTTAGGAAATTCTGTCAAACAATGAGATCATTCATAATCTAAAAATATTAATATCCAAATGACCCCTAACAGAAACAAATATGCATATTTATAAAATAAGCATAAAAAATCTATCATATTTAACTGGTCAACTCTTTGGCACTTACCATAGTTAACTACTTAAAATTTTGATATTAACCACTATAAATTAATTAACGTTTTAGTATTGGCTACAGTTGATCAACTTCTAATACCAAACACTTTTATTGATAAATATCATTATATATATACATATATATATATATAAATTTTAACTTTAAGGTCAAGTTACACTGTAATTATTTTATTATATTACTGTGGTTTTAAGATAGAAGTGAATAAATTATTACCGGTAAGAGACTAACAGTTAAAGAATATTTAAATACTTATTCTTCATTTTTGTCATTTCTTCACATAATTAGTTTATATTTAAATAACTGTTTAGAAAACTGTTAATTATATTTATTAATTTTTTTTATTACTCAAATACTTTCCTAACACATTTTTAATATAATTTTAAATATTTATAAAGATTGAATGAAGGAAGAAATAGGAGACATAGGAGAGAGAGTGTGGGAGGAGAAAGGGGAGAATAAAGAGAGGATATAAGGAGGAGGGAAGAGGAGAGGAAGAAAAAGATGATAAAAATGGATGAAGGAAAAGAGAAAGAAAAAATAACAAAGAAAGGAGAGAACAGAGTGAGTGGTAGAATGAAAAAGATATGAAAAAGAAGAGTAGCGATATATATATATAAAGAAAGGGTTAGAGAGACAAGGAATTAAAATAATGAGGGGTCAAAAACCTAATGAAAAACCTAATGCAATACAAGGTAATTTGATAACATGATTTCTTCTTATCAAAAGAAAAGTTTTTAAATATATTATGATTTTCTATTAACTATAATTTACTTTTTGGTTGACCAACTTTTTCATTAGCTCCAAACAAAAAAGTTAAGAAAAAGGATTTTATAAAAGTTTTTTACTTTCAAAGATCTTTAGTGTAAAATTAAAATTAGAAATTAATCATAATATATATTAATTACATTCATAAATTATTGTGAATTCAAGCCTACAACATAATTTAATATAACTTATATATAAATATCTGTTAAAATGGACGACACATTTAGTGATATACTGTCAGATGGTATTATTTTTTGAAACTTTTCCCTTTTTATATTTTATGTTTGAATCATAAAATTTATATACGTTAAGTGATTTATCAAATTTTATTAAGAAAATTGTCAGTTAAAATCCAAATTTTTATTTGTTTGAATTCTTACGAGCATTATTATAAGAACGAGAAGGGGGATGTATTGTATAATTAGACATAACTAATAGATTTAGATCATAATTGATTAAATTTGTTAAAATAGAAATGCTAAAAAGGGGGACCTTTATTTTTGAAAATGTGCTTGCCGTATTGGTATTAGATGTGAACAGCTACAATGCAAAGTTACTCCTATCTCATCTTTTATTTTGCATGCGCATCGTAAGGGAGAAATTTGGACGTAGCATTATAATAGTGCCCCAAGAAATTTAAAAATTTGAATTTATTAATTTATATAATATTATATAGGTCAAACAAAATTTAATAATTTTATACTACTAGTGCATGATAAGTTAATATACCTTAATCTATATCATTTATCCCCTGAAATTGAAAGTATTTTTATTGTGAATGTGATTTCGGGTGAAATTTACAATTCTAAGCATATCCCACTAAACCATAGAGGCAAAGTAAAAATACGAACACTGCATAAAGGTGAAGGCGTTCGATGAAAGTGGTGCATTTTTGAATTGCAACCTTCAACGCAGACAAGCAATGGCTTTTATTTGACTACAATTCATGTAATTCGATTTAATCAATCAATTTCAGGACTTGTGCCACGGAAATATCCACATTGATAGCATCTGGCTTGTCATGTTGTCACGCCATTCACGACGATGGCAGCTGTCATCTGGCTTTTGCGTTGTTCACATTAAACCTTATGGTTACAATGCTGACTTTGGTAAATAGATTGATTGATTGGGAGAAGGCATCCACATCAGATACTACTTTTGCATGACAACGTTTTCCATTCTTGTAGCTGTGGTCCTCCGTATTTCAGGCAAGAAAATCTCTAATATCCATTTCACATAGGAGGAAATTTTTATTCCAATAAGAAAAGCAGGTGCAAAATTAAAAGAGAGAGAGAGAGAGAGATGGGAGTTCTGTAAGGCTCCATTTGTTCTATGGATAGATATTTTGTATAGAAAAATCTCATCAACTTTTATGTATGCAATTAAAACTAAGATTTTATTTTATTTTTTAATAAATTTCTCTTTTAATAGATGTTTAAATTTAAGTAAAGAAACATTTCATTTCATTTATAATTCATATTTTAATTATGTTTTGTACCATTGAATTTATTATTAATTTCTATAGAGTTCATTTCGTTTAGCCTAAAACACATGTAATATTAAAAATTTTACTTTCTTTTTAATATTATATTTACAATGATATTATTAAAATTTATTTTTTAATTGAATTACATATATTTCTCAATATGTTTCAAACAAAAAGATTTATTTGCAAATGAATTGAAATTATTATTTTTAACATAGTTTTTAAATAATAGAATTTATTTGTAAATGAATTGAAATGATTTTTATTGAAATAAAATAAAATCAATTCTAAAATTTTGTTATCAAATAAACACTAAATGAAAGAGTAACATGTTATCTCTATATTTTTGTAATTAAAAAAACAATGCCTATAGCTTGTAAGAATTTTGGGTTGTCATTAACTAAATTTTCTAATTCTTATTAAAATTGGATTAATATATAGCTTCATTTAGTAACCTAAACCATTATTAAGTGATCTATTAAGTTTTATTTTACTTCTTAAATATATTGTTTTATTAAAAATATGATTGTGCCTCTTAAAGTAAAATTGATGTAGAACTTGCTATTTACATGAAGTTATTAAAAATATGATTGTGCCTCTTAAACCTGTTACTAATCTCATGATAGATAGAAGTAGTCAAAATTTATTTATATGAAGTTAGGTCCCCTTTTCATATACAAAATTATTAATAACTTGCTTTATTAGAACCTTCATGTATTGTTAAATGCAGAAGAGGGAAAATTTTCAATATTCCTTGATATACACTTATATATTGTTGATTTCTTTCAAAGGCTACTTTTATAAGTAAATTAAGAAGTACATAATCTTTTTTTTTATTTGATCTCTTAGTGGTTCTAGGTCTAATATAAATCCTATTAAATTATTAAAAATTCTCATATGTAGTATCAAAATTAGATTATACTGAGTTTAGAATCCTAATTGAATTCTTTGAAGTGTGAAATTAAGAATTTGCAATTTTTTAGAAATTAGAGATTAGTAGAAAGAAAATAAAATTTTTAAAATTTCTGATTTATCTTCCTCTTTAGTTGCACTACTGCTAGACTAGGATTTATTACTTGGATATGCAATAAGCTACTCGGTGTAGTATAACATAAAAAGATAGAGAGATAAATGAGGATTGAATAAAATAAAAAGGCTCAAATTTCAAGTTCAAAATTTTTTCATATTTTTTATTGTTCATTATAGAGTGGTTATTAATTAATTTAAAGGAACTGAGATTTTTTATTATTGGTTTATCAATGAACTCACTCCTGCAAGCCATTTTCGAATGCATTTGTTTAACTCATGTTAATATGAATCCATAAAAAACTCATGTATTGTTTGGAAAATTAGTTTCCATTGTTCCACATAGTTAACTCGTGACTTGTTTTTATCTTCACATAGATAACTTGTTTATAGATATTTTTATTTTATTTATTTATATTTATAATTTTGTTATACTATTATCATAGTTAATATTATGAAAGGAAGTATTATCCATTGCAAATTGAGTGATAATTTTCTTGAATGGAAGTTTTCATTGCTTATATCTTTTCAAAGAATGTTATAAGAATTGCAAGGGAAGGCCTATCACGATTTATGGCTGTATCTCAGCTAAGGAACAATGTAAAATACTTGGGAATCTTGTTTCTCTTGTCTCAATTAAAGACCCAACATTTTCAATTCCTAATTAACAAGGTGCAAACTTGGCTAACTGGTCAGAGGAAAAACACCTTTTCTTTGATGGGAAGAATAATGATAATGTCCTTTAAATAGCAAATACCAATATATATCATGTTGACATTGAAGTTTCCCTTTTTAATATGCTTTAAAATGGATAATATTTATAGATAGTTCTAGTGGAATGTCCCGAAAGGACAAATCATTTCATTTGTCCTAAAGTAAGTGAAGTTATTTATTTGCCTAAATCTAAAGGGAGGCTCGGGTTTAAGTTATTCAAACATATTATTGAGATTCATTAGCTAAATTATATTGGAAGGTGTTGACTTGCCCACCATCTCCATAGGTTCAATGAATAAGAAGTAGTAGTGAGGGAAATAGAGAAATTATGGATGCACAGAAGGTAGGAGGCTCATCGGCTTGGAGGGTGTTGCAGCTTGTAGGAATTTGATTATGCGAAAGGTTTGTTTTTTGGTCGGTAGGGGACATTCGAGTCATGAAGGATCGCTAGTTATTGGGAGCTCCTAACTATGTTTCAATATTAAAGGATAACACTTTATTGCAGGAGGATATAAAGGTCGTGCACTTATTACAATATTCATGTTATTGGAATGGGAATATTATCAACAACTTAATTAAAAAATGGCAATGATGATTATAAGATTACTAGTTATGCACTTTTCAAATGATGAGTTAATATGAATTTAAATAATTCGGGTTAATTGATAGTAAAATCAGTGCATAAATCTTTAATTTTTCTCTTTGTCAATCATAATTAACTAATCACGTGGAATCATCTATGGAACCCGAATATTAATCCATAGCTAAAAATAATTTATTGGAGGTATGAAAATGAAGTCTTACCTACTCATGAGAGGTTGAGCTAGCTAATGAATGTTAGTTCTATGCTATGCCTTTTTATGTTTGTTGGAGGTTGAAAATAAGCTTTATGTTCTGAACTTGTGTGAGGCAATGAAGTTGGTGTAGTTTCACTTTAGAGGCTTTAATGTTGCTTCTCTATAATTTATGACTATCATAGAGTCACTTTCTGCTATTATTATTGGCAACAATTGGATATACTTAAGGCTTAATTGCAAAATGTAACTATCACAATGCATCCTCAAGTATATGATTGGCATAAGAGGTAACTATATGCAACCACATACTAACATTTCCTCATGCATTTGATGCTATGTTTTTCTTAAAAAAGATTTATGAGGAAGAATATGCAATTTTTTTTCAAAAATTCATTATAGAGCATCTAAGTAAATTCTTATGCACAATAAAGCATGCAAATAAATTTTAATGCATAACTAAACTAACTATTTCAAAACTTATCTTGGCATTAGAATTCTCAAGCAAAATCACTTCTATTCCATTTGATAGCAGCAAGGAACCTAAAGGAAAAGTAACAAAAAGAAAGAGAAAGAATTTCTATAAAACTCAATAAGCAATGACAATCAAATATAACTTTATTAAAATATTTCTATACCTTAATGGAGGGATTTCAATTGAATCCTTTAAAAGAAGTCTATAAATTTTAATCTAAAGTAATAACTACATTCTTGTATGGATGAGAGAGGAATTCCAAAGAACCAACCTATTTATAATAGTCAACTACAAATATACACTATAACAAATCTCAAAAAGGTCATATCATACAATTACACATCATCTTTACACTAATACAATCATCTGAAAGGTTCACAATCCATTCATAATAATTAATTAACATTCAAAAGAAATCATGATTTATAATAAAAGAAAATATATAAATCCTCTTATAATTCTTAATTATCCTTATCCCTTTGCAAATCCAACATTATCCTTTCAAGAACAATATTTTTCCTTTATAAATGAGCACACGGATCCTATGCATAATTAATCACATGAGTATAAACACTCTCACATCATTATTCCCATCAAATCACAATGTAATAAAGTCATTTCAACTAACACTTCAACTTTTGTATACCTAATTCCAACATTCAAGTTCATACTTGTCCATATAAATATAACTATAAATGGATTATCTTCATAAATATACATAAAATTACTTTTTCAAAGGCTCATAATATATTAAGATCAATTTATACAATTTCATTGGCTTTTTACGCATGAACATGATTTATATACTCATTTTATTCACCATTATTCATATTTGAAGTTATTTACACACACCATGGTACTATTTGATCCCATATAACATATGTTATTAGTTATGTCATTATATGATAACAAGATAATAATTAACTATATAATTGATTATGAGTATTCAAAGAAGAATTCTAGTACCTATAGTCTATAAAAGAGTTAATTATAAAGTATAGAGGGCAACTTTATCACCTATATAGTTGACTATAACTAACCAAAGGATAAATCAATCCACTCCTAATAACTATATTCAACTATTTAGTCCATTATGCCATGCTAGAAAGTGATTCTACTAAACATAGTTAACTATATAGTTAACTAGCTCATTATGAACTATAAATTTTCTTAGAATTTCACCTCTTCTATACTTAGATAATATCATGTCCCTATCTAGATCATAATCAATTAGGATTTTACTAAGTGGTATCCATTTGTCTTGATTCTAATTACAATAATTTTATATTATTTTATTATTATATTTCTACCATAAGAAAGGTAAAAAATTTCCAGCTTTAAGGTACTTCCTAAAGGTTACACCTTTTAGTTTTAATCTTGTTTTATCTATAAATTAGCAATGATATATAATCACATAATAGATAAATAATTTAATACGCCAAATATAATATCATATTCTTAATTTCTAACTATTGAATATAATCTTAATAAAAGCCCAACTATCAAGCACTTCTCAAATATGCTTTAGACTCCTACACAAGTCATCCAACTTGATATTTTCAATTTAAAGCTTGAAATTATTAAAAGAAAAGAGAATTTGATAAAATCAGCAAATGTATAACTACCTCCTATTAGTAATTAAATATATTGAAATAATTTAAAATGAAATAAACGCTAGTAAGGAGTATATTACGAGATTCTATTAACTACTTTCTTGTTCACAATCACAATCAAGCTATTAACTCACATTCATAATTAGATCTTTCATTCACCTTTATAATCATGTTCCAATCACCAGTAAGTAAAAATGCAATCGTCATAATTCCAAATAATACATAATAGGAGTCAAGATTTAAATAATCAATATCAATTAGTCACCTTGTGTTTCTCAACATCCATCCATCTTAATCTTGTCCTTCCAAACATTGTTTCTCCTTCATATTAACTATGCGCATGATCTAGATTTAGTATTTCATATTAGTATCTCATTTTCAATATTATAATGTTATCACGTTTCTAATATGCTTTCCATAGTCGATGATTATCAATATCTAATTTACATACATAAACACATTTATAGTATGATACAATTAACACATTAATCACAACCATAACACATTTTACACTATAGTCTACAAATATCAAGACAAAAAGACAGTATACAATCATCATACCAAACCACAACATTCTTTATGAAACAAACAATAGCATTAACAAGAACCAAAAAGTACATAAGAAGCATTGTTATACATTACAACCACTCATCATAATAGGAATTGAATTAATTTACGTTCCCTATGTTC
The DNA here is from genome assembly GCA_020226215.1 of Sindora glabra. Classification (NCBI taxonomy): domain Eukaryota; kingdom Viridiplantae; phylum Streptophyta; class Magnoliopsida; order Fabales; family Fabaceae; genus Sindora; species Sindora glabra. Next base: position 2,880,770 of record CM035226.1, on the reverse strand, counting down.
ACACAATAAGGAAGCCTAGCTATATCTATCAAATCACAATTACTTAAATATAATATCTTCATGAAACATAATAATTAATATAACATTTTGATAAAAGACTAAAGAATAAGAATAATATTACTCACCTAATACCTCTTATATTTTTCAAGTCACCGTAGGATAGCCATAATCATATTTTCTTCTTCTTCTTCTTCTTCTATTTAGCAAATTTTAAAAAGATAAAATTATAAATATATTGATATTACTTATTCTCTTTTTCTAAAATTGTCATCCTAAGTTTTCACTACATTCTTTTATAAAATTATACATTTAATTTCTAATTTTTTTAATTCTATTTCATTAAGATCATTAACCTAAAATTCTCTTAGTTGGTTTTTTTTAAAATTATATATATATCATTTGAATCATCAGAATGTAATATTATGAAATTACATTAATCATGTTATTGTAATATAATATAACATAAAATCGTATTTTTAAAAGGTATCAACATGTTTTCAAACCATGTAAAAAATTAAGTTTTTTTTATTTAAGCTATTTAAGTATAAATATTAGGATTTGCATATATATTAGGATTTTATGATCATAAATGGCTTGCCTCAGTCCTTGGAGGCCGCCAGTAGCCTATCGGTGCCGGAGAGTCAATGAGGCTTAATGTGAAGCCATAAAACCAAACTCCTCCAACAGTTGTATGGAGCCACAACATGCAACTCCTTCTCATGCTTAAGAGCTGCCAATTTGGAGGAAAGCAGCATGCAACCTTTCAGTGATGCGCATGGTTGCTAGAAAATGTAAAACCTAGGCGATAATGGCATATTTTAGTTTTATCTTTGCCCAAACCCAATCTACAATCTTGCAGCTTAATCAATAATTGCCCGTTGTGGTAGGTAGAAGAAAGGAAGGAGAGCACAATGCAAAAGCATACAGGGCTCCGATAGTGCAGAGATACAAAAAAAGGAGAGACAAAAATAAGCATAAAGAGAAAGAAGAGTACTCAGACGATGACACAAAGAAGGATGCATGGGAAGCTTCTAATGAGGATAATTGTGATAGAAAAAGAAGAATGCTAAGATGATAACACAGAGAAGGATGAATGAGAAGCTTCTAATGAGGATAATTAATCAAAGATACCTTAACAAATCTTCATTCTAAAAGGAGCTAAAAGTTTTTACATAATGTAGCAACTACATAGTAAGCTTATTTTCTCTTTTAATTTAGTTCTTTTACACAATTGACCTTCAAAGAAAAAAAAAGGAAAAAAGTCATGGTGTAACAAAACATAAAATAATTACCATATATATTCAATCTTAATTAACCCATTGTATACACATGCATATATATGTATCATTCCTACACTCCTTTAATAATTTTAAAAGAAGTTTAAGGATTGAGAAAAAAAATTACCTTAAAATTTCAAAGAATATAACCAAGTTATCTATTAAATCATAACCTCAATATTTTCTTACATCATTGTACTTAATATCTTTGAATATTCTAAATTTTATAAGAAATCATCATAAAAATTATTTAAATAAATTTTAAAACTAAACCTTATCCTAATGAAAATAATTAAATATTACTACTAATAAAAAAATTATTTCAACACCTTCTTTTCTAAAAAATTAATAAAAGAATTTTGAAATATTATATCAAGATATTATAGGTAAATAAGTAAATTGTTAAATTATGTTGGTTTTACATAATTTAGTGTGTATTGAGCTTAAAGTGATGAAAGTTAAAAATTTTATATTTAATGCATGTGAATACTTGCTATGGCATGTTTTTCTTGTAGAAATTAGTTGAATTATGTGTATAAATAATAGTATTGGAACAATTTTTGGGCTTGGATTAGTACATGATAATTTATTAAGGTCAGAACACAATAGGAATAGTGAATTCGCAAGCAAAATTTAGGAAAAGCCTAGCATATATTTGATTACTATAATTGATTATACCTCAAAAGTAATTTTTTGGAAGCTTATATTTAGTTATCATAATAGATTATATCCCAAGAGAATCTTTTTAGAAGTTTATATTTGATTATAATAGTTAAGCGTTAATCTATTATTTCCAATTTTTCAAGTTTAATGAAATTCTATAATATTGTGACAATGTATGACTTTTACATTTATAATTTGAACATATGATTGTGGTCATATATGACATTGATACTGAAATCCCAAATTAGGATGTGATAATGATTGAAACATGATTGAGGGAGATGATATATTAAGATTATGATATAGTACCAGATCCAAAAAATATATTTACAAAGGGATAAGGTAAATTTTAAAGGGACAAAGATAGGATTTGTAAAGGGATAATGCTAACCTAAGAGAAACAAGAGGATTTAAATGCTTTCTTATATTATTTATTTACTATTGTTATCTTTATTTTTTTTAATATGAGCATTCAAATGTGAATGTGAAATATCTTAAATGGAAAAGGAATTTGTAACACCTTTGTACATGTATTGAAAAGTAGATTGTTTGCTCATTGTTGAATGCATTATTGTCATTAGGGTTTATGTAAAATTTTTTATGAACAATTGTGATTAATCAATGTAATTTTGTACATGAATATAGTAGATTGCGATATAAATATTTTTCATGAGTATAACATTATAGGACAAATGAGGCAATGATAATTGAATCTCACTTCATGCATGTAACATCTGTCTTATGAAAAGATAAACTAGTTTATAAATAACTTTTCTCTAAAAAGGTATACATACTCTCTTTCTCTATATGGTATATTCGATAGAAAAACTATCAAATTTTAGTTTATTTCTAGTACACTTATATTATTTTATTTACTTATTGAGTTTTTCCATAAAAACTCATTTTGTTGTCATTTTTATTTCTTTTTATTTTATGAAGAATCTTCCTCTAAATACTTAACTGTTATTTATTGAATGGGAAGTGGACTTATTCAAGTATTTTGGCATTAAGATAAATCACTAAATAATTAGAATGATTAATAGTATATGTTCTTATTCATTATATATATAGTAGATTTGCATTTTTCACACTTTTTTGTGTCAATAGAAATACACAATACTATGAATTGTTAAGGTGTCATAAAACATACTAGTATAGTTGTATTTCATTTAAGAAAGTTAGTAAGAGGTCGATAAGGAAAATTTTCTACGTTGCTCATATACTTTAGAGTTGGATTGTAACACAAGTTAACAAAATCTAGCTTAGGAGTCAATTAGGAAAGAAAAAAAAGAGAAAACTTTTCAATTGAACAATAGATTTGTATTCAATTCTAGATGCCCAAGCTCTAGCTTTAAGGGATACTTATAGTTGTTCATATGGGTAAATTCATCCTAAAAATTATAAAAATATCTCTCTACTTTAGAGTTTCTAGGCAAGCTTTTAAGCTTTTCCATGGATAAATAAATTTTTTTTATAATTCCTAATCAAAACCCAGAAAACTTCATGACTTTGATGACTAGGTGGAAGAAATGTTTATAATTTCATAAAAATAACTTCTTAAGTTTTATATTAGTTTCCCTAGTGGATAACACTCGCCCTTAAGTCTAGTTAAAATCTTCCTCATAGTATAGTGAAAGATAAGCAATGGTAAAGGTAGCAGAAATGCCATAAGAGTCTGGTAGCTCTGTCTTATAGGTATTATCATTGATCTTTTACACAACTCAAAATAGTCCTTCTACCTTTAGAGATAACAAGGCATTAAACTGATTTGGAAATCTCTCTTTCTGTAAGTATATCCATACCAAGTCTCCTTCTTTGAAAGTATATTGTCATTAATATTTATCTTACTGGGCTTTGTATTTGGAACTTTATTTCTAAATTCTTGCATAGATTTGTTCATGCAACTTCTTGGTCTTCTTTGCTCTTTGTTCTACATTTGCACTATATAGATGATTAGTAAAAGATGGTGTTACATCAAATGGGTTGAGGGGATAAGTACCATACACCACCTCGAATGAGCATCTTCTATTAACTTGGTTGGTGGATTTGTTGTAGGCAAATTTGATCTAGGCAAGTATAAGATCCCATTACTTCATGTTCATTCCTACAAAGCTACAAAATAGGTTACCTAAAAGTCTATTGATTACCTCTATTTGGTACCCATTTTCTTCTATAAGGTTCTCTGGAAATAACTTAGAAACTTGACATCTTGATTAGAAGTGATGATTTTTAGAATATCATAGAGTTAAACAATCTCCTTAAAGTATATGTCTGTAATTTGAATGACATTATTTATTCTTTGACATAGGATGAAATATGTCATATTTGAAAATATATCTATGACTACCATTATAGAATCTTTTTGTCTCTAAGTTTGAGGTAGTTTGAGGATAAAATCTATATTAATATCTTGCTATAGTGTTTCTAGAATTAGTAAAAGCATGTATAGCCCTGTATTGTAACTCTTAATCTTATCTATGTGATAAATTCTGCATCTCTAAATGTGTCTATTAATGTTTCTTTCAAGCTTAGGCCAATAGAAATTAGACATATAAAATAAGGTTCATGATGGTAGGCGATGCAGGTAGCCTGTGATCACAAGCTAATGCAAGCAGTTTAGTATAAAATTCACATTTAATACGAGCTTATGTGGTTGTGGGCAAGTCTGTATAGGCAAAAGGTCATACATTCGCAAGCTTGATTGTGAGTAAAAAATTAATTTTTCTTTACACTTAGACTTAATATATATATATATATTTAATTTAATTATTTTTTAACAAACTCAATTCAATTTTTATACTTTAATATAATCTTTTACCTAAATAATTTAATAAAAATTAAAATATTAAAATATAATTTATAAATTATAAAATAAAATAAAATAATTAATAAAAATATAAAAAATACGAGTCACTTGCATTGTATGCAGGGTGGTGCAAGTAATCTAGCATAAAACTTGCATTTAATGCTAGTTTATGCGAGCAAGCTCGTGTAGGCTAAGCCCGTATAAGTCCATTCCACCCATTTTACATGTTTAGTAGAAATTTTCTTTAACTAGAGCTATAATTTTATCACACCTAAAATTTCCTCGGTAATAGTTTCTCATAGCGAATATTGGAGAATGCATAAAGCCTTATCTTTAAATAAAAACCCATGATACTTGTAGTATTGTTAGAACAATTTGTGTTTCAATTATATACCAAACTTTTTTGAAATCCAAGTCATATTAATATAGTTATTTAATAATTTTAAATTTAACAATCTTGGTCTGAAAAGTTAAAAGCAAAGTGTGTCTTTTATTGAAGGCATCAAGGCATCAGCTACATCGTCCTGACTCCTAACTTTGTGCTTTAATAAAATCTAGTAACCTTGTAAAAATTCCAAGCAACATGCCTATGATTGATCTTTTGCTAAGAGTTTAAATATTTAAAGACTTCATGATTAGAATAAAGAATAAACTTCTTAAGTAATAGGTAATGGCTCTAATATTGTAAAGCACGAATGTATAGAACTACTTGTTATAAGTGAAGTATTTGAGTTTAGCATTGCTAAGTTTTTTATTAAAAAAGGTAATTGGACATCCTTTTTGGCTTAGAATAATGCCAATTCTAGTGTTAGAAGCATCATGGTTGACTTCAAAAACCTGGTTAAAATCTGGAAGGGCTAAGATTAGAGCTTCATCAATCATTTCTTTACCTCTTCAAACTTATTCTGGGCTTATCTTGTCTATTGGAATTTATCTCTTTTAATGCAGTTTGTGAGTAGGGTAGCAATGGAACTAAAGTTTTTGATAAATCTTTGATAGAAAGAGGCTAGTCCATGGAAACACCTAACATTATGAATAGACTTAGGAGTTAGCCAATTGTTGATGGTTTCTATCTTGCTTGGGTTAACTTAGATGCCTTCTATAGTGATGATATATCCAAGAAATATAACTTCATTTGTTAAAAATGAATACTTCTTGTGGTTGACATAAAGTTTTTGCTCTTTAAGGATCTCTAGTACTTGTTAAATGTGCCATAGATATTCATTTTTGTTCTTACTATAGATTAGGATATCGTTAAAGTACACGATTACAAATTTTTTGATAAAAGGTCAAAGTACTTGATTCATTAAGCACATAAATATGCTAGAAGCATTTAAGAGTCCAAAGGGTATTACCATCTATTCGTACAAGCCATCTCTAATCTTGAATATAATCTTCCATTCATCTCTAAGCCATATTCTAATTTAGTGATATCTATCATGAAGGTTAATTTTAGAAAAGGTAATGACACTATTTAGTTAGTCAAGCATGTCATCAATATTAGGTATTAGGAAATGACAATTGATAGTGATCTTATTTATAGCTCGATTATCAATGCACATTCTCCAATTCTATCTTTTTTTTGTACCAAAAGTACTAGTACAGTATAGGGACTAATGCTTTCCTGGATTAATCCTTTCTTTAGTAGCTTTTCGACTTGGCATTGGATCTCAATATGTTTTCAGGGGTTTATCCTATAGGCTGGTTTGTTTAGAATGATAGTTCCAAGGATGAAGTCTATGGCATGATAGATGTGTTGGTGTGTGCGTGTCATAGGAACCAATCATAAGATGATTGTTATAATGTATAATATATTATATTTTATTCTAGGCAATATAATTATTATATTATATTTTATTTTATTTTAATATTTGCATAACTTATAACTTAAATATAATAATTATCCATGGAATAGTTTTGTTATTCCTAAAGTGTCCATAGTCGAATATTATTACAAAAGGGATAATAATAATAATATATTGAAACTATCATGTATGATGACTGATGATTATGAATCATAGATACATAATATCAAATCAATACATAGGTACATTATTAGTGAATAGATGTACTGAACTAACCCATTGTGAGAATATTGCATGAATTATCATGTATCATTAGTTATTCTTATACGACCATAATGCACGTAGTTCTTTAACTTGCAGTCATCAAGGTTCCTATATGAGCGGTCAAACACTTTGATACCATCTTGTATCACTTTTAATCTGGATGACATGTAGGGCATTGATTGGGTGTGTCACGAATCATGTAGAGGAATGTAAGTGAACAGATATACTGAATTAACCCGTTGTGAGAATACTGCATGAATTATCATGTGTTATTAGCTATTCTTATATGACCATAATGCATGTAGTTCTTTCACTTGAAGTCATTACAATTCCCTACACGAGGGGTCAAATACTTTGATGTTATCCTGTGTCACTTTTAATCAGAATGACGTGTAGGACGTTGATTGGGTATATCACAAATCATGCAGAGGGATGTGAGTGATGTAAATAGGATTTTGTTACTCTTGTATAAATGAGAGATATCCTTAGGCTTTTTGATTGAGTGAGACTTAAAAATGTACGACCATACTTAACTAGATCAATATGTGATATTGATCATTTGTTTAAGTTAGTCTACTTAGTATTAAAAAATATAAATTGAACATTAATGAGAATGACACACTCCGTGCCTCCAATTTGATTTGGATATCATTACAAAAGAAATTGTGATGTAAAGTATTGATCACACATTAGGTGGATATCGAATTACAGATATTCTTACTACTTGGGTGGCAGTGATGTATTGTTAAATGCCGCTCATTATCTATGGTTCAATTATGGGTTATTACTAACATAATAGGAACCTACAGGGTTATACAAAAGAAGTAAAAATGAGACAATAATTAATTAATTTTTAGTTAGAGTAAAAACTTATTAATTGGGTTTGTTATTATATATATATTATTAAAGTAATAATGTATATATATTATTATTCATGTAATATATATTTTATATTATATTATGTGATATAATTTAATATTAAAGTAATATCAAATTACTATACAATTTGATATTAAATAATTATATTATGAGATAATATTATTATCTAATAATATTTAATTATTAATATTAAAATAATATTAGATAACTAATAGAGAAGCCATATCTCTCTTCACTCTTACCATGTTAGAGATAAAGTATTAATGATTGAGTAGAATTAAGATTAGTTATGATTTTCCTAGTAAAACTAGAAAAAATGCATGCTTTAGCTTTATAAAAGGGCATGAAGGCATCATTATTTTGTATGAAAAATAAGTTAATTTGCCATCAGCAAAACCGTACTAAACACTTCCTTTTTTGTGTGAGAGACGAATCCTAGAAGATTTGTGGAGGTTGAGAAGTCACTATTCACTCCGTATAGATATTGTAGAGGCATCATCACCTGATTGTGTTTGTGATTCGAATCTGCATTTCAAGAAGTAATCTTTGATTATTGATTCATGTTCCTACGCATTGATCCGTGGGAAGGTTTCACATGATATAATTTGAAAAATTATTTTTCCCCTACATTGCATAATGTATATGAAACCTAATAAGATGTCTTGCATTGATGGCAAACCAGGAGGAATCCCTTCTAGTGCAATATCTAAAAATTCAACTAGTAATTGCTTAACTTCTAGTGGAAAGGTAGGTTTGTTGTCCTATCCAAGCAATAATGCGAGACATATGGCTTAAGTTTTTGGTGATATCACTTTAAACTGAGCTTTGGATACTAAAGACATTAACAACTTAGCTTCATCTTTGACCTAATTGAATTTTTCGAGTGGTAATGGAGTTAACTTAATCTTTACTTCATCCTTTATAGAAGAATAAATGTTTGCATAATCATCATATATAGCTTAATGATTATATTACCAAAGTATTCCTAAGAGGAGGCGACATTCTTCCATTGGAATGACATCATACCATACTTCATCTTAGTACTTTTTAGCGATTGAAAAGGTAATAAGGTAGTGTTTTGTTACTTTTACCTTATTATTTTTGTTAAGTCATTGCAATTTTTAAGGGTGTAAATGCTTCTAGGTAGGTAGTTTGAGCTTTTCTACCATACATCTTGATACAACATTCTTGCAACTTTTGCTATCTATGATGATATCATAGATTTTACCCTGGGTTGTGCATCGAGTGTGGAAAATGTTGTGCCTTAGCCAAGGTTTTTCTTTTTTGATTACAGTGTGTAAGTTTCATCTAATCACTAATGATTCTTCATGATCAGTAGGGATGAGTTCTTCATCAAACACTAATGGCTTATTAAATTCACCTTATGCCTGTTCAAACTTTTTTTTTCTAATACTTCTTGAATTTCTCTTTTAATGATAGTAATGACTTTTTGATTTGGGCAATTTGATACAATGTATCTATAACATTTGAAGCATTTAGGTGGTTTAAGTTTAGTAGGTATTTTAGGGTTGGCTTTTTTAATAGATTTAAGTAAGGTCTTGTTTGAGGTATTAGGTTGTGTGGTTTGAGTTCTACAAGTATTAGTGAGGTTTCTTGAGGAGGAAGGTTAGAAAATAGGCTTTTTGGTAAGTTATTTCTCAATCTAAATGGTAAGTTAGATAATGTCATTTAAGGTTTAATATTGTTGAAGTTAGACTAGTTAAGTAATCTTAAAGTTCAAACCTCTAAGGTAGCCGATAATAATTTGCTTCTTTTTCTCTTGAATATTGCATTTCATTATTAATTTCTCAAATTTCCTGGTGTATTCTTCCACAAATAAAGATTTTTAGTGAAGATTCTGTAACTGAATAAAGTTACTTTGATAATAGTGATCAGGTAAGAACTTATGTGTAAGTTCTTGTCACATCTTCCCCATGTTTTGAACTTGCTTCATCCTTCACATTTTCATTTCTTCTTTAAATTTTTCACTAGATAAAGGCATGTTTCTTTAACTTGATAGCAATAGTTTTAACCTTCTACTCATCCAGTATATCTTTCAATTTGAATACCCTTTCAATTGTTTGAGGTCAATATATAAATTTATTTGGTTGGAGCCTTCCTTTAAATTTTAAAATGTTTACTTTAATTTTAGTTCCTCGGAATGGTTGCCTTTGGCGGTGATGACTAATTGTTAAAAAGTAGTTACTTCTATCATAATCATATTCTAGATTCTTTTTTTGATTTAGTAAGTCTTGTTAGGCATTAACAATCTTTTGTAGTTATTAAATCTATCTCCGTATTTCTTCCATTTTAATCTCTTAGATGTTTCTTTCATTTTGTCTTCTTAGTGACATTTTGATAATTTATAGTAAGTTATAGGGTCAAAATAAAATTTTTAAAAAGTTTTAGAGGGCTAATTGTAATAATAAGACTAAGTTTAGGGTTAAAATTAAATTTTGGCAAAGTTTAGAAGGGTGTTTTTGTAAGAACAAGACAAATTCTAGGGTCAAAATAGAATTTATAAAAGGTTTGGGTACATTTTGTAATTTTAAGGAATATTTAGGATAAAAATGATAATTTAAAAAAGTTAATAGGTAATTTTTAAATTATGAAAAAATTCTACTAACGAGGTTGTTGACATGGCTAAAATGACATATAAGCAGTGGCTGACTATGTACCTGAGCACTAACTCTATACTTGACATTAGATAGCTGACTGGGTATATTGACATGGCCTACTTTGACATGTGGCACCCATAAAGTGGATTATATGTGTTGACGAAGTTATCTTCAATCTCAGTTAGGCATGTGTGGTGAGTGGTTGACGCATAAGACTCCAGTGATGGCAAGTGAGGGCTCTAATTCCCATGAAATTTTGTAAGCCGATGTTTTGGAACTCATTGAACACATTTACAATGTTCTTTTGCCAAGAAACTTATCAGAAATAGAGGTTTCAACACTGGATGGTTGTGAAAGTATGAAACTGGGGAGAATTTCAACCACTTCTAATTCAAATACTTGTGTAAGAAGTTAGAAAAACTAACTCTGATACTAAAATGGTTCAAAAACCAATTGAGAAAAAAGAAGGGAGAAAACTCTTCAATTGAACAATGGATTTGTATTCAATTCTGGATGCTCAAACTATAGCTTTAAGGGGTATTTATAACTATTTACATGGGTAAATTCGTCCTAAAAATTACAGAAATATCTCGCCATTTTAGAGTTTCTAAGCAAGTTTTTAAGCTTTTCTATAACTAAATACAAAATTTTTATAATTTCTAGGCAAAATTTAGAAAACTCCATGATTTTCATGATTAGCTGCAAGGAATAATTTTATAAAAATATCGTCTTAAGTTTTGTGCTAGATTAAAAAGTCTCCCTTTGCTTTGGAATAGAATAAAATCTCCTCTTTTGAAATTATGTATTTATATTTTCTTTAACACATCAAGCTCTGACTCATACTATAAGGAAAACATCCTAGTTAGAAAATAATTTATACAAATTTTATATTGATTATTAGCCTTTTAAGTTCAATGACAATCTCTAAATAATACGATTGTTCATTAACCTAAACTTAAACCAAGTATTCATTAGGTGCTCTTGCTCATTCTCAACAAACTTGAAAGAATTTTTTAAATGTAGTTTTATTCTTTCTTGAAGACCTTTTTTCATTTTACAAGCATCACTAAAATAGTAGAAGTGTTTGATAATATGTTACTAAGAGAATGCGAATCCATAATCTCATGGTACAAAACTTTAAAGTGTGACCATTTGAATTAATATCCACAAATTTAAATTTACATCAAGTGACATAATTTTATAAAATTTTTAATATAAATTTCTTATCAAAAAATTGAAACATTTTATGAAATCATGAGTATAAGGTGAAGGAGATGTTGGTGAATGGAATCCAAGTCAGGAAAATTAGGTCTCCTCTAGTAAGGATCACAATGGATTTGAAAAGGACATACATAAACTAATTGCTTATTTTTTTTATTTGATATAATGGAATGAAATGAAAATAGGAATAAAATGATCATTCTTTAAGCAGCAATAAAATTTTGTTTATTTAATGGTTGCACCTAAATATGGACGGTCAAGTCTGCCCGGTCGAAAGTGATTATTTTTTACCACATGGGATATTTTATGTAAACCAGCATTTTTCAAATTGTGAACTCTGGTAATTCTAGCGAGTTACAACGTGGCTTTTTAGATTAATGCTATATAGTTGTCTTGGAGGCCTTGCGAGCAAGTATGAACCAACAAAGCACACGATATAACACAAAGAAGGCCACCATTATTCCCACATTTATCCACCTTGTGTCCTTCTCCAGCCCTCTACTTTTCAACACATCTAGGCCGCTAACCAAACACTCTGTTCCCTCTGTCTGTGAAGAGAAGCACTCACTTCTAACATCCCAATACTCATTTGTGAGAAGTGAATCCAATGGATACCTATAAAGTGACACATAGTACATAAAAAGCCAATACTTTGGGATGCTCTCTTTTGGAATGAAGTAGCCTGAGAAGAGAAAAAATGCTCCCAGAACTGTGCATATCAGAGAATTGCCTGAGATGAAGTCAGGAGACACTGCACTCAAGAAAAGCACCAAAGAACTCGCCATCAACACTATTAGCCAAACCACCAAACAGAAGAAGCCGAAGGCGGCCCGGGTAGGATTTAGTCCTACAATCCAATACACAGGAACTGCAAAAAGAATAGAAACTACAAATAAGAAGGGTAGGAATACTATAGTGTTGGCTATCATATAGGAGGAAATTCTATAGGCTCCTCTTGAGGCTTCTTTCATCAAAACACATCTCTCTTGAAGGTATATTGGAAGTGCTTCAACTGTGGAAGATAGCAGAAAACTGAGACTAAATGCAAAGAGGCCTAATCTTTCTGCAACTCCTCCTTCATCCCTCCTCACTTTTACGTAGACGCTTGCAAGCCCAAATCCTCCAACGAGTGCCTGCATTGTCCTTGCCAAGAATAGCTGTTTTGTCCTGTAAATCACTTTCCAAAATCTTGAGCAAAGACACAAGATTTCAATCAAATTTTGACGACAAATGCTGCCAATCTTTTTGCTGTTATAACGTGTTTGAAGTCCACCAACCTCTTCTTCCGGCCACAACGGATTTGGAAATGGATTGTTATCTTCCATGGGGGAAGTGTCATATTTGGTGTTAGAATCTTCCAAGGCACGCAAAATTTCCATGGCATATTCTAAAGCATTCAGTTGCATAGGAATCTGAAATCCCAACCTAGCTATTGTTTCCTCGAGTGATTCGAGGCTGCCATTGTGCACAACTGAGCCACGAGATAGAATCAAGAACTTGGAAATGTACTGCAATATTCTGTAGCTGGGTTGGTGAATAGAAAGAACTACCGTCCGCTGCTTTGATTTTGCCATTGATGAAAGAAGCTCTATCACTTGAAGAGCTGAAGTGCTGTCTAGGCCTGAGGTTGGCTCATCTAAGAGCAGAATTGGCGGGTTGTGAATCATGTCAACGCCAATTGATACCCTCTTCCTCTCGCCACCTGAAATCCCTCTATTCTCTTCATCTCCAACAAAACTACCAGCAACATGCAAAAGGCCGAGTTCTTGCATCAAGCTATTTACCCTCTCTTCTTTATCTTGTGCTGTCATTTCTTTAAGCCTAAACTTTGCACTAAACATTAATGTTTCTTGCACAGTAAGTAACGGAAGCAAGTTGTCTTCTTGTGCAACAAAGCCGCATATCTTCCTCAACTGAGCTGGATTTGCCATTGGCTGATCATTGATTAAGATGCTTTTAGGATCAAAATCTCTGTCCTTCACCCGCCCAGAAATTATACGAAGAAGCGTAGACTTGCCGGTGCCACTAGGACCGACCACAGCAACAATCTCAGAACTACTGGCAACGAAAGAGACCGACTTGAGAATGTTCACAGGCTTAGGCTTTTTAGCAAGGTTACAAAATGAAAAGGATGTGGATTTATGTGGGTGAAAAACGTAGGAGAGATTTCTGACAGAAAGTTTGAAAGAGCTTCTTGATTGATGCAACGGTGAATGGTAGAAAGAAGAAGAAGGGCTAATGGAGTCTTCAGGAGAATTGGAAGTTGAGAAGAGTATCACAGAGTCATCTTCATTGTTTGGCTGCTTCAAGCAGGCTGCCATTTTTTTTTTTTTCTTTCCTTGTGTGTGGATTTGAGTTTGTGGGAGGAAGATTGAGATAAAGGACGATGTATTTTATGGTGAAATTAATCAACAAACAAGTAGAAGAAAAGACAATGGGAGTTGAAACAACCAAGTTGAATTGAATATGCAGGTTACTTGGAGCAATTCTGATAGTGATGAGGTGTTTGGCAGTGTTAGGTTACCTGAAAAATTAGACTTTGGGTTGTATATATATATATATATAGACACACACTTGCAGTCCCCCTTGCATCATTGCAATATCTTTTAATTTGCCAAATAAAGAATTACTACGGCAGAAAAGTAAGAAAACTTGTCAAATTTTCCAAGATATTAGATTAATTGTTCTGCTTGTTTGTTTGTTATTTCAAGTTGGTATAGTTAGGTGACCCCATGTGGAAAGATGGCATAGAATTTTTCATTAAGCAATTTTCGTGAAAAAAAAGTATTTATAAGCACAATTTATGAATATTTAGCAATCCAATCTAATGTATGCTTAAATTAAGGTGTCATAATTCCACAAATGCAATCGAAATAAGTCGGTATGTGAAGTACAAAACGAAATAAATAGTTACATAATAAATCAAAGAGAGTTACACAAGCATATACATGAAATCCTTTGGCTACTAGATTTAATGATATAAGTTGTAACATTTATTATTCCAAAAAAATGCCAAACTATATATATATTATGTGAGACTTTTCAATTAAGGTAGGAGAATGATAGAAATTTTTGTATACCCCAATTATAATATGTTTCCTTATTCATGACCAATAAAGATAAATTAAATTGTCAATTTCATAAAACTCACGAATATTAAAAATTGTATTTTATAATTTTTAATATATTAAAAATTATAATTGGCTTCTTTCTATTAATTGTGAAGAAGAATATGTGTTATAATTGAAATATATAAAAAATTTTAATTTTTGAATAAGACACCACGTCAGTTTAGGAGTCAATCCAAACATTTGACCTTCGCCTTCGGTCTTGCTTCTGGTTGGTTCAGTGACCCGTTTGGTTAACCAGAATTCCACAATGCTATGCATTCTTTTCAAGGCAAAGCTAAGGTCTACGACACCAAGTTTCATGTTTGGTACGAACTGGTCGAAACGCTTTGACTAACTTAAAACGCCATTGTGCCCTGCAGTATTGGAATTAATCTTCTACAGACCGCAAAGCAACACTAGACTTAGCTTCAAGAAACATCGATGGCGTTCAAGTGGCTGCATGGAAGTTCATTAATAATCAGAATGGATTGTTCCAAACCATGACATTATGATAGCTTTGAACATCAATCCTAGGTTTCTGAGTGCAAACAATAATCCATCATCCATTGACCAACATCAAGTATGTCTCCTCAGTAATCAGTATATTCCTCCCAAGATCTCTAATTTAAATCACATGCCTCGATACTATAGCGCTTAAAGAATTCTCTAAATCCATGAGCATTGTGATCATAATTGAACTGCACATGCATAGGTGAACAGATATTAGACAACACTAGAGAGTATTTAACAGATGAAGCAAACTCCAGCGGACTTTCATGTACATATCTAATCAAAATGTCAAGTTGTCCTGCCACTCACTGTAGAATTACTGCCAAGATCGAAAAACATTTTACCCCCATTCATTTGGGAGAAGGAATAACAGATACAAGATATCCTAAATATTTTAGGATCACTTAGACATTGCTAAAGATGAGATTTTAATTCATTTTCAAATAAATTTCTTTTTAAAATGGTGTTTGGCTTTAAATAAAAAAAATATTTTATTTCATTTATAATTACTACTACTATTTTAATTACATTTGTATCAGTATAAAACTTAATAAATTTAGCAAGTACTTTATTATAATTTATTTCATTTGGCATAAAATACATATTATATAAAAGATTTAATTTTTTTAATATTTTATTTATCATGATATTATTAAAACTTACTTTTTAATTAAATTTTATATATTTTTTAATATATTCCAAACAAAATAATTTATTACTCAAGAAATAAACTGAAAGCAAATCACATAACTTACAGGCAAAACCTTCACATTTTATTTAGGTAAAGTTTGGTTTATGAAATCTTACATTTCTTAGAAAGTGTGCATTCGCAGAAATGTGATTCATAGGAATTTAATTGATGGGAATGTAATATTATTATGTTTGGTTTACTATAAATTTTTCTAAGAATATTTTAATATCATTATAAATCTGAGATATCCAACTCCCCCTATGAAAATATTTTAGGAGAATGTTAAATTAAAAAAAATTTGAAAATGTGATATTTTCGGATATTTTTTTTTCAAACTTTGAACCAAATATGGAAATATAATATTTCCTTAAAATATTTCTGGGAATGTTAAAAATATTTGGTGAACCAATCGCTATTTTAGTAACATTTGGATCGGCTACCCTTGCCACGTGTATAGAATTACAAAAATAAATTTCTAAGTTTCAATAAATCTCCAGATAAAAAGATTACCCTATACATGACCAATTGATAGCAGTAGAAATTCTTTTGTCATGAAAATGGTAACCACTAGACTCGTTCATAGGACTTGTAGGCCCAGTAAACTCTACGAGATATAATGAGTCTTGAATTAAAACTCAAGTCTTACTTATAAATTAAAGTTTAAGATTATGAGTTTGGATAAAACCTAGGCTAAATTCAATAATAAATTTAATTTATTTTAATAAAATAATAATATAATATAAATATATTTATCTTATTATATATGTTATTATTATAAATTTGATATAAAAAGGTATATATATATACATATAAATTTCATTAAATTATTTATTTTTTACAACTTATATATATATATATATATATATATATATATATATATATATATATATTTAATTTTATTGTGAAATAATTTACCTATTATAACTTTTATAAATATAATTCACAAGTATATTCAAATTTTACATATTGAAATCTCATGAAATTATATCTTATTGTAATCTTAAGGATTATATGCCTGTACAGAGAAGTTTTCATTTTGTGAATTGTGAACTGATTATTATTTCTAAATTTGATTTATTTAATGTCCTCATGAATATATTTACTACATAATTTTAATCTCATTATGTTTATTGTCACAGAAAATTGAGGAAACTGCCAATTAAATATCGAATCTCCCAATGACGGACTAATGCCACACTCGAGAAGATGCACCCTGTTGTAAGACAGCAAAAGATAAATTATTTGTTTAGAAACGTAAGAGTACGTGGCATACTTACCAAAGCAAGGTGGAGGATACGCGGTTTATAATTAAAAATTAAATTGTAATGCGTGAGGTGAATGGGTACAATTTTTGTTGTCAATTAAATATTAATTTTATATATAGGAAAATTTGAAAAGAAGTTTATTTTACCATTTACATAATTGCATTACTTTAAAAGTTTTAAAAAAATATTTATTCTTTTTAAAATTATTTTTAAATTTTCACAGTTAATTTATAACATATTTCTAAAATTAAAAATATTTAAATAAATATTCATAAAATAAAATAAAATTTCCGTTAATGGGTTCCAAAATTTTTTAAAATATGTTATAAAATTTTAATGCTTTTATTCTTTTACAAAAATAATTAACGGACTTAATTAAAAATATCTTATACAAAAATATCTTCATTTGGGATATTTTTAAAAAAATTCCATTAATTAATTATCTTTTAAAAATTTTAAAAATATGTTAATTAATTATAACATAATTAATTAATGGACTTAATTTCAAAAGTACTTATAATTAATTAACGGACTTAATGTTATTAGCTGATCCCAAATTTTAGAAACATGTTATAAATTTTTTAGAAACGTAAAAGATAATTAATTAACGGAAAGGTTCCAAAAATAATTTTTAAAATATGTTATAAAATTTTCCAAAACAGCAAAAGCAAAGGGGGTTCCAAAACACTGTTGCAATATTTTCCGTCGCCGACTAATGCCACACCCGAGTGTTTACCATTTTTATTTATCCTCCAACCTTAAATATTTAATGCTCTATTTTCCCAATGGCTTTGTATCATAAAAACTGCTGTTTTTTTATAAATGGAATTAATATTACCGTTATTTTGAAAAAAAAAATCTGACTTATTTCATGAAAAAATAATAAAAAATACAAAATTTTTAAAATTAATATAAGGTCAATTATAACTAATTTTTTCAATTAAAATAAAATTATATATAAAATTAAATTTTTTATTATAGAATTTTTTCATAATATACTAATTAATTATAATATAAATATTTATTTTAAAATTTGAATTTAGACTTAAGCCACCGTACATAAGAACTTTACCCAACTTAACCCCATAACTTATATAATAAATTAAATCAAAACTCATTGAACTCAGCTTAAGGCCTCACAGGCTTTTAAGTCCGTGAACGCTTCTAGTAATCACATAAAGATTCATTGTATAAAAAGATTCACGATTTGATTGTATTTCCTCCATTCGTATTTACTTATTTCCGATTTTATACATATTAAAAAATAATTAAATTTATTTATTTTTAATAAATTTTATAATATTATTCTTTATATACAAAATTTAAGATAATTAAAAATAAAAAAATATAAAAAATAAATATAAATTAACTAATAATATAAAATAATAAAATATTTATTAATAAAAGAAAATAATAAATTTATAAAAAAAATTTAATATTTTATTAAAATTTTAAAATAATGAATAAAAAATAATTTTTTTTAAATACGACAAATAAAAAAAACGGGAGAGTAATAGATTGCCCGTCGGATCAAATTTGTAAGATTTGAATCGTAGAATGTAAGATTCTGATAAGATGATTAACACAATTTAGTAGGTGATCATGTGAGGTACTTTTTCTGGACAACGAAATATTTCAGCGAATGGGTACTCCTTCTCGGCCGCAAACCCTGGATATTTTGGACATTCAACCTGAAAGATGTCAGAAAATAACCCAACTCATCAGCATGTGGTTAGAAGACTACAGAGCTTCCAATAGCTAAAATCCAAGAGATTCAGAGTGCTTCAGGATCAGATGAAAATACAGAATCCATAAGGTGCGATGCTATGCTCCATCGATGATGTTTGGTACAATTACTCCTGCATAATCAAGGCTCGGTTTATTTTAATAAAAAATAACTTCCTTTATAATATAATTATAAAATATTAACATGATAGATTATAATTAATATATTTAATATAAAATATAAAAATTTAATAAAATATAATTTTTTAAAAAAAAATTATTTTCTTTTATTACGTATCGTGATTCTAAATATCATTTTTTTCACTCATAGGGTATAAAGGTGCGTACAATACTCCTTTCTTCATCTATATATAAGAAAATAAAAATTTTCTACTATAGTTACTTTTCTCAAAACTAATAACCCTAAGAGTCGGTAACTTTTTCTAGAGATTTTGAACTATAAAACTCTAACGAGTAGACAAGTAGATAAGAATTGCAGGGCTGATTCCAAATTATTATTGGAAGTATGAATTAAAATCATAAAAATATAAAATTAATTATAATAAATTATGAGCGTACCTGGAGCATAATTTAATAAGACCATGACTGATCTGAATGATGATGAGTAGAATTACAACCTACTTGGCTCCTTAAGTTATCAAGATAGAAAGAAAAGGGAGAAAAAAATTTAGAAGAGTGGGAATCCTTATTTTTCTGTGTGTTCAAATAATAACCCTAATCTCTCTATTTAAGGTCAGACTTGTGATACGAAACTACTGACCACTAAAGGGCTGTAAGTTGAGTTGGGACCTCTACCCATACGGGCTTATGCATGATCCAACCTATCATGAATCATACACATTAAACCAAGGCTCAATCTGTTATATGCTTAATGTTAAAATACAAAACTAATTACTTAAATAAATATTCCAATAATTGATTAATGCTAATCCATATAATATTTCTAATAAAATTAATTATTTATTTTTAAATACAACAATCTCCCACTTGGATAGCATTATTAATTAATTATATGAAATAATTAAAACATCAATAATTAAGCAATTAGTTATACATTGAGCTATAAACTTAATTTAGAGAATAAGACCACATAGAATCACTGAATCCGATAGGGAGACAAGTGATATAATGTCTCATAATCTGAAAGGAACAGAATAAAATTTAGTCTTTCAACTATAGCTCAGAAGAGAAATAACTTAAAATCATTGAATCCGATAGGGAAACAAATGATTTATATATATATAAAATATATTACCAATGTTTCAATATCCAAATTGAGTGACGATTACAAAAGTGGAATGAGACCATATAGAATCACTGAATCCAATAGGGAGACAAGTGATGTTAAATTAATGTCTCATAATCCCAAAGAACTATATATATATATATATATATATATATATATATATATATATATATATATATATATATATATATATATATATATATATATATATATATATAAGGTTACTGAGCGATGATTGCATAAGTGGAATGAGACCATACAGAATCATTGAATCCGATAGGGAGACAGGTGATGTTAAATTAATGTCTCATAATCCCAAAGGAACTTGATATATATATATATATATATATATATATATATATAACATATCACTAATGTTTCAAAATGAGCAATTACTGGTCATAAATATCAATAAAATAAAATAAGCATATCTCAGACTCCCACTAAACTAAGGCTTCATAAAAATTTAACAAGACTCATATGAGTTAGTTGATTTTAAATACTCCTATAGGTAAGCCTTAAGTCAACGGATCCCTTGTATGTCTCCACTAGGGCTATGTTTAACGTGAGTCTGAAATTCAGCAATCTTTTCTCTCTAACAAATAGGAGTTTATCATCAAAAATATGTTCAATGTGTCTAGAATTCCTATTATTTTGAGAAAAGCACAAAACAAAAGCCTTATCGCAATAAAAATTTTAGTAGAGATCGCAATATAGAATTAACTAATTGCATATCAAATATCAACTTCCTCAACCTTACAACCTGTCAAGTGGCTTTATAATATGCGATACACTCTGCTTTCATTGTTAAGGTAGCTGTAAGTGTTTGTTTTAACACTTTCCCATGAAACAGCTCCTCCAAACATCATAAATATGCATCTAAGATGTTGACTTACGATCATCTATATACAAGGCATAATCAGAATCTAAATAACCAATACTTTCAAGTAAATTAGATTGTCTACAAGTCAACATATGATTCATAGTATCTTAAAGATACTACATATTACTATCTTGGTCGCTCTCCAATGATCTATCCTAAGGTTACTTGATAATTTTTCAAGCACACTAATAGCAAAAAGCTATATTTAACGAATGCAAACCAGTGCATACATAAGATTATCAATAGCGGAAGCATAAGAAATCTTATCCTATCTGTTCAATCTAATTAGCTTGATACAAACCTAAAATATTACAAGTTCTATTACGATAGATCTAAACTCAATGGTTAACCGATCAGGTTCTTCAACATGAGGATCTTTATTTATTTGAACTGAACTATCAATATCATCTCCTCTAGTGATAAGGGAATCTAAATAGGTACAGATAGAATGGTAACCTTCTTACATAAATTGATAACTCTAAGCATCAAACTCCCACTATCCAAGTCATCCTCAAAATAAAATGTCCAATTAAATCCGATGACCTTAGTACTATAAAAGGGACAAGAAAATCTGCAACCTCTTGATCTAGCCTAATTTCTTTAACTAGGGATTATAGAGTCTCATCTCTACTTTATAACTCCACACTTAAAAGTTTTAAGATATAAGAATTTAAGTTTAATAACACATCTTTGTTTTACCAATCTTTCTAATCTCTTTTTAGAAAAATGGCCTAAAATTGATCCCATAGAATGGAAGAATTTTAACTCATTCTAAGTTATTTATGCCTAATTATAACATTGATAAGAATATCAGAAGATACAATAGGAAAATCTTTCAAATTCAAAAGATATGGATCATTTTTTAAAGTGGCATACTAAAATAGTAAAATCATAATAAATTTTCTTTGTCAAAAGAAATAACTACAATTATTGAAATAGAACTGGAAATTAAAATTGAAAAAAAAATGCATAAATGACATAATTCAAATTAAAAGTATCCAGAAGATAAACATAAATAAAAATATAATCCTATGTAATTAATTTTATTCTACTTCCTTCTACTCCCAATACAGTCTTTTCCATCTCACTTGGGATCCGCTTGTTTTTTAGCCCCTTCTTGCTCACGCTTGTTCTTTAACTTATAACATTGAAACTTTTTGTGTCCAGGGATCTTACAATAATTACACTTGCCTTTAAATTTCTTTTGTTGTCCCTTGCCCTTATCAACACTTTTCTTGAACTCAGGCTTTCTAGATATATGTGTCTCTGGTTTCTTTCCTGACTTATTGTAGGAGTCCTGAGATAAGTAGTTGATAAAAAGTGGTTGTGGATTACTTTTCATAGTCTCCTCTTCTTGAGTTACTATAGAAATCATTTGGTCTATTGTCCACTCTCCTTCTTGTGAATTATAGGAGGTTCTCAGGTAATTATATTCAGCTGGCAATGACTGAAGGACTTTGTAGACCAAAGTATACTCTCCTAAATCAACACCGTATGATCTCAGCTTATTGTAGTAATGAATCATTTTCATAATGTGTTCTCTAACACCTAAATTTTCATCATAATGAGTGTTATCAAGCATGGAGAGATAATAGACTTTTTGAGTCTTATCAAACTTCTTGAATTTTTCACCAACAGCTTTCATATACTCCACAGCAGTGTCCTTATCTGGGATACTTTCTCTAATTCCCTTCTCAATAGTGAACTTAATCACTGCCAAACAAATTCGGTTCGATTCATACCATTGTTTATAATAGGTCTTATCTGCAGCACTAGACTGGGGTAAGAGATCAACCGACTTTGGTTCTCTAAGAGCCTAATCCTCCTTAGAGATTGTCAGGTACATGTTCAAGGACTCTCTTCATTCATCATAGTTTGTTCCATTAAGAGTCCTCACCACAGATAGTTGTTGAAAGGCAGAGACTGATGCAACAGGATTGGGAAATTATTAATTATGCATGCACAACATAATTACAACACAAGATTCCTAATTAAACAAATCAGTCAAATAACTATCTAACAAAGTGGTATCCAAAATACATGTACCATAGATTTGGCTTGTACAAGAGCCTACATAAAAATGTAATCAATATAACCATACCGATAGAGTACAAGAAATATTGAAAACATTATAAACGCTACATGCCTATTCTAAGGAGTCTAAACTCTAAAATTACATTAATAATGTCACACCGATAGGGTGTATTCATCATCAATGTAATATGCTCCTAAATATCTTAGAAGGACATTATTTTTATGGAAAATAGTTTTATTATATCCATAATCTATCACAGGTGTGAAATAAATGGCTTTAGGTATCTTTATATGTATAAAATTACATAATTAAGGGTTCAAAATTTATCTAATATAGTTATGCTTATAACTAGAGAGAGTGTCTACACACCAAGCCTAAAAAAAATGTGAACAATGTTCATGAATTTTTTTCAAAAAAAAATTTCATAAATAAATTATGTTTTTATACAATATAAACTTTCATAAATTCAAAATAAATATTTATTGGCATCAAAAAAATTCTAGAAAAAATATATAAATGTAGAAAATAAAATTTCACACAAAACATAGAAATTTGGAACCTAAAAGTCCAACGTGTGATACACACGTGCCAACACGCGCTATGGCCACGTGTGGGATTGAATCAGAAACACAAGAGCAATTTAGTGGCGCGTGAATTCACGTGCCATATACGCGCGTGGTCAATGCATCGTCAGTTGAGTGGTCAAATGATGGAAGCGCGTGTAGTTCACGCGCTACACGCTTGTCTTCACGCGCTACACGCTTGTCTTCACGCGTTATGGCGCGTGTTTTTCACGCGCTTTACAAAATTCCCTTTCATGCGTGCACGTGTCGTTCACGCTTGTGGCTAGCACGTGTTATCCACACGCTTGGGCTGCAGCATCCCTTCGTCTTCCTCTTTTGCGCAGTTTCAGATTTTGTTTCTATTTTTCCGCCATAATTGGGTTTTTTTAAGCTTGAAAAATTATTTTTAAGCCCTTCTAATCCTAGAAAATTATAACTAACTTACTTTAACACGGATTCATGCATTAATCCAAAGAAAATATGGGTTTAAAATTATGCTACAAGATTTTAAAAAATTTAAAATTTTCACGCCTTCGTACCAGAATAATCACGAAATCTAGAATATAATTTAACAACAATATAATATTCCAGATGTATATAAGAATAAAATTCATGAATCAATTAAAAGAAACACAGATCCAAATAATCTCAGAATCCAGAAACCAACTAGCGCTTAATAATCATGAATTTAATGCAATCAAATAACATAATAATATTCCTGATATATTTGAGATCAGAATTCAATATTTAATCGAAAGAGAACGGATCTAATTATTTCAAAATAAAAAAAAATTGAGAAATTTTATGAATCTGTCAGATTGCTCATAATCATAAATTCATACAATAACCAAGCTCTGATACCAATTGTTGGAAGTATGAATTAAAATCACAAAAATATAAAATTAATTATAATAAATTATGAGCGCACCTGGAGCATAATTTGATGAGACTATGACTGATCTGAATGATGATGAGTAGAATTACAACCTACTTAGCCCCTTAGGTTATCAAGATAGAGAGA
Source organism: Sindora glabra (assembly GCA_020226215.1). Taxonomy (NCBI): domain Eukaryota; kingdom Viridiplantae; phylum Streptophyta; class Magnoliopsida; order Fabales; family Fabaceae; genus Sindora; species Sindora glabra. The sequence continues at coordinate 2,856,167 of CM035226.1, read as the reverse complement.
AAAGGGAGAGAAAAATTTAGAAGAGTGGGAATCCTTATTTTTCTGTGTGTTCAAATAATAACCCTAATCTCTCTATTTAAGGTCAGACTTGTAATAGAAAACTACTGACCACTAAAGGACTGTAAGTTAGGACCTCTACCCATACGGGCTTATGCATGATTCAACCTATCATGAATCATACACATTAAACCAGGGCCCAATTTGTTCTATGCTTAATGTTAAAATACAAAATTAATTACTTAAATAAATATTTCAATAATTGATTAGTGCTAATCCATATAATATTTCTAATAAAATTAATTATTTTATTTTTAAATACAACAATTACCTGATAGCAAATGCAACAACAATATGATAACCGGTATAATGAATAAGCCGTGATGATCCAAGATCCTTTGGATGACCAATATAATACCTGATATTATGCTAATCTTCATTCTGTCAAGAGGAATAATGAAGATTTTCTTGTGCTACATTTCTGAAAATTCAATGTTACTTTTTATATATTTTTTTACATGTGTAGTAGTTTTCTAAATTTTAACATTAAATTTGATTCCTATTTCATAAAATAAATTGAAATGTATTTTATAACTAATTTTTCTAGGAAAATTAATACGCTTATCTTCCATGCTAAGGTAGCACGAGAAATTTTTCTAGAGTAAGAGAAATATATTATATTTAGGCTTACCATCAACAATAAAAAGACAGAAATAAGCAGCAGTCGTAAAGGTTAAGGAAAATCGTTTTAATTAAGGAGAACATGTCTGAAGTCATACTTGCATGTTGCACGAAGATTACTGAACATCCGAATACAAAATGTTGTATCTTCCATTATAAGCAGTGATGCACCGGATTTAAGCCACAAATCCTGGGTTAAAAAAATCCTTTTGCATTAATCAAACAGGATCAATGCTTAACGCTAGCGTTCTATGAAAAACAGTAATGTGAGGAACGTAGAAAACAGAAACTCTGCGTTGCCTCAAATAATTTATTAATGGAAAAGGGTGCCTAAAAATCCTTCTATTCAAGACCCATTTTCCTCCCTCTCCCGAGCAACCGGAATAAAAAAGACAGAAGATGAAAGAGAGAGAATTAGAATGGAAGCTTACGATTTGTTGGTGGCAAAAAATTTGAGCTTCAACAGTTAGCAGCAAATTCAACTGCCTCCGCAGGCTGACAAAGATCGAATGCCAATTGATGCAGGAAACTGGAAAACCACATTAAGCAGGTTGTATACTTGTATTACAGGGTCGTTTCATGCGTATAAAAATGGTTGGGTATACAACTCCCGTTTGACAACTATTTTATATTTGATATATAATTATATAAAACTATGATGGTATAAATTTATGCAATGGGGTGTTTGTTGTCGTATGCATATAATATGAAAAATATTAAAATATATTTGTTAGGATAAAATTATCCTTAGATAATATTTGATTTCAAGAATTATATATCTTCAGAAATAATAATAAATGGTGGTAATAAATAATAATTAACAGTAATAAGTAATTCTAACAATAAAAATGGTCAATTGTGATCGATGATAGCGGATAATTATTAATGACAATGAGTATCGACAAACAATAATTAACGATATTAGGTGCTAATAAAAAGTTGCCAACAATGATGAATGGCAAGATAATAAATAATGATAGTGAATAATAATAAATAATGATCAATAGTAGAAGGTGAAGGTGGGTTGTAGTAAATGGTAATCGGTGGCGGTCAATAATGATAGATGGTAGTACAAGAGAGTAACAATACTCATTTGTAATAGATGCTGACTAATAGTAATCAATGACAATGAATGCCAACAAATGATAATTTATAATGATGAATGAAAGTTAGCCATATTTAATAATAATGGCTAGTAATCAGTTATAGTCAATGATGGTGAGTAGTGGTCAACCATTGATTTAAACTCGTCATTTGCCAATAACTTTTATTTTGTTTTACAATGTCATCATTTGAAATTAAGGATAAAGGGGAAAAAAATTTACTCTTATCCTATCGACTCATATTATATTTAAAAGAAAATAATAATTTTATCCTGTATCAATAAAATAAAATGGTTTGATCATATTAAATTACTATATTTAATAAAATGGTTTGATCATATTAAATTACTATATTTAGTAAGCGCACCATATATTTATTAAGATCCGATAGCATATATTTATACTATCAGCATTCTTTTATACTATTTTCCCAACGAGTTGTAATTGTACTTGAAAGAGAGTACTATTACTATCTATCTCTTTGATTGATTCATAAATAAAAATTAGTATGAGCCGATTGAATTTTAATTGTTCCAAATCTTTAATGAAAGATGATTGAATAAGTTCTGCTTGTTTGACATGGTAATTAATTATAAATTCTGCTTGAAAAGGAGCACACTAGGGTTGGATCCTTGGATTTGACCGTCAGACCCCTCTTAATAGCGTGTAATTTTTATTTGCTTAAGTATTGTGTTTTTTTCGTTTTTTTTTTCATGTTTAATACTCTTGTTCACAATTTAGACATTAAAATTATAAAGTAGTATAAATATAATATAATATTTTTAATTTTATTCTAAAAAAATCAAATAAGGTAAAAGTTTATTACAAAATATATTAATTGAAATAATTAGTCATATGTTCTATTATTTAGTAAAACCATTTAAAAATTAAAATAAAATTTATTTAATTAAATTTTAATAATATTTTTTATATTAATTTTTAAGTGATATATTTTTTATTTTTTATTTACTACTATTATTTATAATTCAAATACTAATATAGTACTGAATACTATAAATATAATATAAAATCTTTTTTATTATAAAAATATTTTAAATAAATTAAAGATCTAATTTAATTAAATTACTATATAATCTATCTTTAATAGTCACAACTAGGGAGCAATGTCATCCAATTGATACCTTACCAACTCTACAAGTAAAGATCCTAAGCTTTGTAACATTGTCATATATCTCTCTATTTGATCAAGAAGCCAATAAGAATCTGCAGCTAGATTAGTACTAGTATATCATAAAAGTTTCAATTTTAGCAACTTAAGGACAATGTGAAATTTATTTTTAACACCCCTTTGAGGAAAAGTACGTTCATGCTCCCTCTTACAATCATGGTCTTTGTTACAATCATCTTGGTTCTTATGTTAGTCATTTCTTTGATTTTACTCAAAAGATTTAACCACTTGATTCATAATTTATTGCATAAAATTTGTAGCCTAAGAAAGGATTTACAAATCATTATCTCTTTCCTTATGTGTACTACTTGGGCTTGTGATTCTCTAAAAGATTCATTATTGTTGTATTCGTGGAGTCTTTAATTTCTAGTATTTATCATTTTCTAATTCACAATATTCTCAAGCATATGAAATGAATTATTACACCAAACATATAACTTTTCATACATTATATATCCTGGAATATCCAAGATGTACCATTACTTAAGAGATGCCTTTTTAACAAAAAGGGATGAAAAGAGATGTATTGGATTATATGGTAAACTACCTAACATGCCACCAAGTGAAAGTAAAATATTAATGCTCGGCCAGAGTGTATTAGCTATTTCCAATTCTAGAATGGAAATAAAGGAATGTAATAATAGACTTCCTAACATGACTACCAAGGATTTAGAAAAGGTATGACTCCATTTAAGTTATTGTTGATCAGTTAGCAAAGTCAATGCACTTTTTGCCCATTAGAACTAGTTTTTTAGCAATACAATATGTATAAGTATACTTTGATAAGATAGTATCATTGCATAAAATTCCAACTACCATTATATCAAATTAAGATACTCAGTTTACATCCTCCTTCTAGCAGTCATTCTATAGGTATTGAAATCTCAGTTACGATTTAGTATAACTTTCCACCCACCAACGGATGGATAGTCTAAATAGACAATCCAAATTTGGAAGATATGCTTAAAATTTATACACTAAAGAAGGAATTTGGAAAAAAACACATGTTGCTAATTAAATTTTCCTGCAACAATAACTATCAGTCAAGCATTTAAATAACACCTTATAAATCCCTTTTATGGCCATAAATGTAGATTTCTGCTGGAATAATTTAAACTAAGAGAGGCTAGAGTTCTCAAATGAGATAATCCACCTTTCACAAGCTCGATAAAATCAATTTACATATTTTGTAAGCCTACCATATAAAAGCCCTAATCCAATCCTAAAAAGATCATAAATAAACATGCTGGCCTATAATTTTGCAATTTAAGTTTAAAATATTTTAAATTTTTAGACTTTTAGATAATAAAAAAATGTCAAACTATTCTAAAGCATCACATATCCATTCATAAATAAGTCATAACACATTTAAAATTTATATATAACCTTAGAAAATGATATGCATACATATATAAGTAAAAAAGAAATTAAAATTAAAAAAATCATTTAAAAATAATTCATAGTACAACCCTACATAATCAAAAGTGAAAGAAGGGAGAATGATTTTTTATGAACTAGAAATTTGGACCTATGTAACAAAAAAAAATTAAAAAAAATTATATGGCAAAGTCCATAAGTCAAATTGAAATTGGCTCATATTTAAATGAGCCTTTAAAATTAAGGCTTGGACCATAAAAATTCGAAAGCAAATAGGCCAACCCATAGCCTATAACCTTTTTCAACAACTCTAAGAAAGGCAAAGCTCCTAAAACCAAATTTGATAAAAAGATGTTTTAAAGAAAGTTAAGATTACCTAAGATTAGTTAAAGATAATATAAAATTAGTAGAAATCATATGTGGACAAAAGGAAGAAAAAGATGGAATTTCAAAAGGAAAACATAGTATTTCTTATGGTGTTACTTATGAAATAAGTTATACATTTCAAAAAGAAAAGGAAACTAGTACCTTGCTTCATTGGATCTTTCTCAATCATCAAATGTATAGGAGTCATTACATATTGTCACATTTCTCTCTATTTGATCAAAAAGCCAGTAAGGATCCACAGTTATATCAATATTAGTATACCATAAAGGCTTTAATTTTAGCAACTCAAGGACAATGTGAAATTTATTTAGTACCTTTTTTAAGAGAAGTACGTCCATGATCCCTCTTACAATCATGGTCTTTATTACAATTATCTTGGTTCCTATATTGGTCATGCCTTTAATTTTACTTGAAAGCTCTAACCACTTGATTCATAAGTTGCCACATAAAATTTGTAGCCTAAGAAAGGATCTATAGATCATTATCTTGTTCTTCATGCCTACTACTTGGGCATATGATCCTATAAAGGATTCATTATTGTTATGTTCTTAGATTCTTTAATTTTTTGTATTTATTATTTCCTAATTCACAATTTTATTAAGTGTATAGATTGAATTATTGCTCCAAGCATACAATTCCTTATACATTATACATCCTAGAATAGCCAAGATGTACCATGACTTAAGATATGCCTTTTAATGGAAAGAGATGAAGAGAGATATGTTGGATTATATAATAAAATGGCTAACATGCCAACAAGTGAAAGCAAAGTATTAATGCCTAGCTACAGTATATTAGCTATTTCCAATTTTATAAAGAAAATGAAAGAATGTAATAATGGATTTCCTAACATGACTGCTAAGGACTTAAAAAAGATGTGGCTCCATTTAAGTTATTGTTAATTAGTTGACAAAGTCAATGCATTTTTTTCCCATTAGAAATATTTTTTAACAGAATATGTGTAAGTACACTTTGATAAGATAGTACCACTTCTTGGAATCCTAACTACCATTATATCAAATTGAGGTTCTCAGTTCACATCCCATTTCTAACGGTAATTTCATAGGCATTAGGATCTCAATTGTGATTTGGTACAACTTTCCACTCATAAATGGATAAATAGTCTGAATAGACAATCTAGATTTTTGAAGATATGCTTAAAACTTGTACACTAGAGTTTAAAGGAATTGAAGAAAAATACATGTCACTAATTAAATTTGCCTACAATAATAACTATCAATCAAGCATTAAAATGACACCTTATGAAGCCCTTTTATGGCAAAAAACGTAAATCTCCAGTGGAATGGTTTAAACTAAGAGAAGTTAGAATTATCCAGCGGTATGCCCCACCTTTTGCAAGCTCGGCCAAATCAATTTACATATTTTGTAAGCCTGCAATATGAAAGCCTTAGTCCAGTCCTAAAAACATCACAGATAAATGTGCTAGCTCATAATTTTTTTAATTTAAATTTAAAATATTTTAAATTTTTAAACTTTTAGATAATAAAAAATTTTGAAACTATTCTAAAGCATCACATATCTATTCATAAATAAGTCACAACACATTTAAAATCTATATATAACTTTAAAAAATGTTATGCATACATATATAAGTAAAAAAAATTCATAAAATTAAAAATATCATCTAAAGATAATTTATAATACAACCTTACATAATCAAAAATGAAAGAAGGAAATGTGATTTTATATAAACTAGAAATTTTGGCCTATGTAAAAAATAAAAAAATTAAACAATTAAAAAAATATGTGAATTAGCGTAACTTGTCCACGAGTTAGCTTACAAAGTCCATAAATCGAGCTGAAATTGGCCTATATTTAAATCGGCCTCTAAAATTAAGGTATAAGTCCATAAAAATCCATAAGCAAATAAGCCAACCCATGGCTTGCAAGCTTTTTCAATAACTTTAAGAAAGGCAAACTTCTTAAGACCAAATTTGATAATAAATGTTTTAAAGAATGTTCAAATCATCCAAGACCAGTTAAAAATAATGTAAAATTAGTAGAAATCATATATAGACAAAAGGAAGAAAGAGATGGAATTTCAAAAGGGAGATACAATATTACTCTTGGTGTCACCCATGAAATAAGTTATACATTTCAGAAAGAAAGGCAAACTAATGTCTTGCTTCATCAAACCTTTCTCCATTATTAAACGTGTGGGAGCCAATGCATATTGATTAAAATTATTAGATAACTTGTGTGCAATAGATATCCTATATTTCATGTTTTTATGCTTCGAAAGTGATGCATCTCATATAATTCGAGATAAGTTATTATAGCTAAATTCCAAGCTATGATACAAAAAGTAGTTAATTGAAATTCTAGATTGTCAAGTTTGAAAATTAAGATCTAAAAATGTGTCATTTGTGGAAGTCTATTGGGAATGACATGAAGTTAAGGAAGCTACTTGGGTGCTAAAATTAGAAATATGATAGAAATATTCATACTTATTTAGTAAATACTAGAATAGAATCAAACTAATTATGTAGAATTTATTAGAGTAGTGAACTTCTAAGAATTCGAGGATAAATTCTTTTAAATAGGAAAGCATTATTAGGACCCTCTAAAATTAAAAACATTTTTATATGAGAATAATAATTTAACATAAAGAAATATGAAATAAAATTTTGTGTAAGTAATAACTAATTATTCGAATAGACTTAAAAGGACAAATTTGTGCGAATTGGCTAAAGAAAAGTGAATGAATTAAAATGTGCAAAGGTTAAAAGTGTTTAGAAAGTATAGAAGAAATTTAGAATTTTTTTTATTTTGCCTTTACGCTTATTTCCCTTTTTCTCCCTAAAACTTTAGCCAACCTTTCCCACACTTCAATTTCCAAAATCCATGACACCTTTCCCTCTTACTCTCTTCATCTCTCCTTTTTATTCTTTATCGCTTTCTTCAATCAAGCTAAAAGAGAGCTAACTCTCGTCAAATCTTTCATACATCAAGGCAGATTTTCTATACCTATATTATTATTAAGCTCTTCTTCAATATTTCCTTTGGAATTAATAAAATCTAACCATTTAAGATCAAAAAGGGATATATGAATCTTAAACTTAAATTAATAACTTTGGATGTTTAGAAACAAATAGACTTTAATTTCCTCTTTCCAATAACATTTTCAAGTAAGGTGAGTGAATATTCTAGTTTCACTTTAAGGATTAAGTAGAAATTGTTTACTTTAAGATGAGCTTTTTGGGATTTTTTTATGATTATATGAGAAATATGTTCAATGTGATATTTTATTTAAGTTTGTTGTTGAATCCAGTACAAATGAGGTGATATAAATCTATATTAATGATTTGGTAAAGTTAAGTAGCTTCATAAATGAGTTTAGGTTAGATTTATTGCTAAATGAATAATAAAATCATAGGAATTTTTGGAAAAACCTAAAATTTAATTAATTATATAATCAACTATATAATCAATTATAAAGTTTGCACTCAACGCAAGCATAATCAATTACATAGTCAAGTATACCACCAAGGAGTTACTCTCTAGCCCTTTGTAGTTAACTATATACCCACAGAAATGCCTTTAGGGATAGCATAATTAATTGCTTTAGGATTTGCCTTGAAACCCTTAAAGATAACTATATTGTTGACTATGTGCCTATAGGATTACTCTCAAGCATTGCATAGTGGACTACCTAGTATGAAAAAGTTGCTCTTTGAAGTTGTATAATAGACTACATTCTTCAAATTTCCACATGTTATGACATGAAAGGGGTCGAATGAATAAAGTGTTGTATGATATTAAGTATAATTGTTATGTGTTGTCTGATGGTAATTAAAAACAAGATGTGAGGCTTTGCAAAAAGGCATAAAAATGCTATAATTTAAATAATTTATTATAGATGAGACCAAATGTATTAAGTTTCATGACAATTGATAAGAAAGGTGATATGATATGCTTGATGATTGAATATCAAATTTGATAGTAATTTATAAGAGATAAAATTGACTTGAAGGAATAAAGATAGGCTTGTAAGAGATAAAAATGGATGAAAGTCACAAAGTTACAAGGAGATTTACTTGTTTTCTTTTTCTTATTGTCTTTATGCATTATGTGATGTGGTTGTGATATGAATATATTTAAGTAATTGTACAAGTAAATGCATATATTCATGTGGTTGACCTATTAATATTAATAAAATTGTATGTTTGAAGTACTTAACCTGATTTCTTGATCCTCTGCTTCAGTTGCATCTTCATCTTCACCCACTTCCTCCAAAAGTGTCGCCAATCCATAATTCAGCTCCTATCCTTTTCTGGCTATTTTGTTGCTCGAACCCACAACTGCAGAACTCAATTTTTGGAGGGCCAATGTGCAACTTTTCAGCTGGTGGCCTCATTCAGACAGCTTACTGCAAGTTTCATGTTGACCAACATCCACATGTCACATTGTTGATGGCCAGCTTAGTGTTCTATACCATGGAGCATTTCCACCGTAGAAACCCCTTTTATTCTTTTACTAAAAGTTGTTATGCTATTTGTCCATCTCGACTCTTCCAATATCTCCACACTTGTCAATGAAAAATTGATACATACATAATGATAATCATAGAAGAAAAGATGCACAACTTAATGCTATTTACCTCTATGCTTATGAAGGGGATAGGAAGAAATGAGCTTGGAAAGAGGAATAGTGTGTTGGTTTAGGTGTTTCACGCGGTAGAAAGCCAGTCGGAGTCCGCCCCACACAAAAATCCGACGGCCAATTGAATGAATGGCAAATGGATAATGTAAGAAAAAGAACGAGAATATTGTTTTATTCGTGGAACGTATCGCAACGACACAAGGCAGAGAGAGGACTAGAATGAGAACACGTGTAGTGTGTCATTTATTTTTAGCAATTGTTATGAAACACAGATATCGAAAATATCTATGATCCATGACTGTCTAACCCCTATCCTCCGTTGGGACCGTACATGTATCGTTTTCAGAAGGCAGGGCTGAAGGAACATTGCATTATTATTGCGATAAGGGAAAGATGCCTCACTTCTCGGATTGAGATCTGAATGAATCAATGCTCCCTCCCAACGCTGAGGGCTGAGGTCTCTGTCCTCTTCTGCTCACCACGTGATCCCACTCTCTACGATTTAAAGTCTCTGTCCCGCAAATGCCATGCCCAATTTACTAACCATGGTAACTAATGTACGACCTGTGCATATACCACAAAAGTGTATGTCCATCTATCATATCCTTGTCTCCTGTGAAACAAAACAATTCTATAATTGGATTCATCCGTCCATGTTACTCTCCGCGTCCTGCAATGAAGAGGCGTTGGATTGCTGACTGCCATTTTTACATTTGCTCACTTACGCAAAATTCCAACCTCCACGAGACACTTCACGGATTTAAACTAGCTCAACCATATAAAAAGAACAAATCATGAATTAAATACTCAAATTTAATTAATTTAGTATTTTTATATAAATGACAAAACCATTTAAACTCAGATGTCCGAAGAATTATTTAAATTTTCTATCACTAAAAAAATTCACATACAACTAATGAACTCACCATGACACATAAAATTTATATTTTTTATGATAAAAAATGATAAGTAATTTAATACAGAAATAAAATAATAATATTATATATATATATTAAAGTAAAATTTAAAATTATATTTTAAATATAAATTAAAAATTATCATTAAATATTATATGATAAATGAACTGCACAAAATGCAATTTAAAAAATTTTAAAAATTTTAAATTTTATTTTTGATATTTATTATATTTATATGTTTATAAATAAAATTTTTAGTATTTAAACTCAGATATTGAAGTACTATTTTTTTTCCTAAAATTCTGGATGAATACCATTGATGCAAAAATTTCTTTTGAATCACACCAGCAACTTTAAATTATTACAATATTAAACTCTAATATCCGATCGTGGGAAAAAAAAAAAAGGGAATTTAAGGATGCTATATGATCCACGAGCTCGGTTAGCGCGTGGATAGAAATTTCTTTCCAATCAAACAACCTCTGTGTCCTTAGTTTTTAACTCCATAAATCCTCGTGTCCATTGTTCACTTCCATAGATTCGCTGAGTGTCTCTCCGGAAGAGAAAGAGATTCAAAATAATGTCTCGTCACCGACGGCAGGCTTCTCGGGTGCTACCGCCGGAGCTCATCGACGGCGAAGAGCTATCGAAGCCATTTGACATGAGCCATGTCAGTGCGGGTGGTGCCACAGCTAGTGGGAGCTCCCAGGGCCTACAAACGACCAAAAAAGGAAAAGAAACCGCTTCCAGCCACTCTCCGGCGCCGGTGAAGAAGCCGCCACAGCCGCCGTCGGCTGAGAAATCGGGATGAGATACAATGATGAAGGTGAAGAACAGTACATGTGGTGGAATCCATCCATGACTGCTTTTGTGTCTGTAATCTCATTTGTTGCTATGCATCAGGCCTTAAGAGCATCTTTTCGTCTAATGGAGTTTCTCTCCTCCCTAAATAAATGTAAGAAAAGTGGAGAAAGGAATCCGTAATCTCTATATGTTTGAAATGCTCTCTTCTATCTTTCATGCTATTAATTAAAAGTTGTAGTAGATAGATTTGATTGGTAGAATACTCTTATCCGGTTTAAATTGCATCTTATTGATCTGGAAGTGCGTAATCTTAAATTTGTTCTCTGATTTTTATAATGATTTTATCACTAAGGAAGGTTTATAGAAATTTTAATAACTACGTGTTCCGGACATATAGCCCATTAAACTTGAGATATCATAAAATCTTAGATTAAACTATATAAATTATGATATAGCAAAACAATGGTTAGATTTTGCTTATTTGGTTCAGGGCTAATTTGAGTAAATATTTAAGCTTGTTTTCCTTGAGATAATATGCATATTTATGGCTATAATAGAAGGTGATTTCAAGAAGAGTTAGAGATACTTTGCTTTGTTATTTGTTGATGAGGAACAAGTAGCAGTTGGTTAAACTCATTCAACCTTCCAAAAATTAACTATTATAGTTTTATGCTCCCGTAACACAATTTTAAGAGAAAATCAAAGTTGGTGAAACGCTTAACCTTATGAATCAAGAAAGTGATCAGCCAAATCCATCAAAGATTGGTGGAACTTTTAGCTTAAATTTAAAATTATCAGAACACTAGAAGTTTAACTCAGATCCAAAACTCTATTAATTTTGACGTTAGAAGTGTGGGAAATTTGTGAGGTCTAATTTTTTATGAGAAATGTGAAAGTAAAAATAGATATAAAAATCTAAAGATAGCAGAACTGATGTTGTAGTGTTTAAAGCATTACATTGTCAGACGGAAAAAAAAGAGTAATTGAATATTTTGAACCTCTTGGCGTTGGTAAGGCTCTTAATTGTCATTTTATGTAACAACAGAAAAGAAGCTGTCAACTAACGGATTTTAATCAGTGGTGAATAATATCCATCGTGCATATTTTTGTCAATAAAGAAGCCAAACTCAAACAGGCTCGGTGGACTCAATTTATAAAAATGGAGCACTAGTGAATAATACATATATTGAGAGAGGTTCATATGTAATACTTTGCATCTCAAAAGCCTTTCGTGCCATACAACGACGCTGGCTCTTCAAAGATTTCTGTTTTCATGAAAAGGATGCAATATGTCACGTGCGGAGACAGGAGAGATATCCTCCTCAAAAATTTCATGTGGTTAAAATAGGCTTGGCCCCAACCCTAACCTAACTTTAGGCCTTGTTTGGAACTAGAAGCTCGACCTCGGAAAAATGTAGGAATGCCGATATTATTTTTTATTGTATTTTAGAAATCACTTAATTACGCCGATAAAATCATTTGAATTTTTAAAATATGATAAAAAGTTATATTGAAATTCTAATACTACCGTAGGATTAAAATTTTTTCATCAAGCCGGGCCATCCTTCTTTTGGACTTGTTGGAAGTTATGCACATACGTACTCATGTATGTTATGCCTTTTACATTCCCTGCATTTTATTTTATGTTTATATAGGACAGAATAAAATTTAAGTCGTTGGGAAAAAAAAAAACAAAAAGGAAACTTGGACGTTGCTTAATTTATTATATACACAACCAATTCTTCAAACACAATTGCAAGGAAAATGTAGGTGTGGATTTTCCTTTTGGGTAAACTCATCAAAGCAACATGACACAACGCTCAGAGTGATTAACGACATGTGAATGTAACGGTATGTAAAACAAAAAAAACATACATGAATGCATACGTATATATCACCTAAATAAAAGATGACAATGCCAACTATTATTAGCCAAAAAAATTGAACTACATTGTAGAATTTAGGATTTTGGGTTTAAAGTTTGTAATTAAGGTCTGCAAGCCATTGATAGAGGATGACATTAAGTTAATAAATATAGTATATGTCTTTAGTTATGTAAGGGAGCAGAATATGAGCGTGGGGGATTGTGAATGCTCTTAATTGGAGAAATTTATGTCTGTATATGGAGAAGAGACATAATACTAATCCACTTCCTTAAAAAAATCATTATTAATCATATCTTTTTATTCATGTATATATAATCTATACCTTTAATTATATATATATATATGATAAAATTTAGTTTGAACCAATTTTATTTTTATTTACTGATTCTATCTGAATATATTAGCAAAATTTATGGTGAGCAGTGGCCAAAGTTTGCCTTTGGGATGGCTCCTCAGCATTTTGATTTATTTAACGATCTTATGCCTTCCGAACCTTATTAGTGAAAGTTAAATCCTCTCTTCATCACCCCCCCCCAACAACATAACACCAAAACTGATAATTTTGGAATCAGTGATGTGATATATATTCGAAGCTCTTGTAAAAAAAATATTTAATACTTCATGAATTTATTACCATTTTGACTTGTAAAATTCAACACCATGTGTATGCATATACATGTGACACAAAAACAAAACGTTGAAACATCTAAAAATTCTAATTATAATACCAATCAATAATTATATATAATAATTTAAATTTAAATTATAAAGATGAAAGGAAATAACCTAATATATATATATATATATATATATATATATATATATATATATATATATATATATATATATATATTGCTATGAATAACCTAATATATTATATTTCTTACTAAATAATCATTTTATATAAACGCTAACGGTTACCTTTGGTGTCAATAATTATTTGTTTTACATAAATCCTTTAACGCAAACAATAGATTTATTTCTAAACCTTGCCAGTAATTAACTATTTCATCGGTATTTTACAATTTGACAATTAATTTGCATACTCATGGAATTCATTACTTATGTTAAATAAATGAATTCAATAATATAAGTGAAAGTAAACAATAAATAACATGTCAACAATAAACACTCTTAAATATGAAATTTAATATATAGGCCTATAACATTAATATGTTACTATCCAAGAGCACCAAGTAGCAAGTGTTTTCATTTAATTTTCACATAGTCTTCAATTTGTTCATATTCCTGATAAACTTTCAAACATTCAAAAAATTAAACTTCCTAAAAAAAAAAAAAACTTGCTATAAAGGTTTCTAAAATTTACAACTTATTTCAATCAATTTTTTTTTTTACTTTCCATTTACTTCTTGATCCTATTGCAAGAAATTTGTGAGATGATCAAATCACCGATACGTACTCAAAGAATTCATTACACGTGTTAGATAAATAAGTTCAATAATATAGATAGATACTAAATAATATGTAAGTAATATAGACACATTTACATATAAAATTAAAATCCATATTGTTGCATAAAGGCTCTTCTAGCGAAATAAATTTTTTTCTAAAAATATACTTATTAAATATTTAATTAGATGGTAAAAAATATTTCATATATTTAACATTTTTTATTTATTAAAAATATTTTTTAAGAAATATTAAAAAGATGAAAAATATTATATATTGAGCCTTTGTTTGTTTATTGGAAAAGGATATTTTTTGTGAGAAAATTTTATTTATTTTTACATAAATAAAAGAATGACATATTACCTCTATTTCTCTTATTATTAAAAAAAATAGTATTTAGACTCATAATAATAGAGGAAAATAACTTTCTTTTTTAAAAAAAAATTATATGTTCCACCAAACCCCCTTATATTTGACGGTGAATATCAACATATAAGATATTTTTTATCATCTTAGTAATTTATAATTATTTTAATACAAAAAATATTTTTATTAAAACAAACGAGCCTTATTAATATTAAATGTAAGGAGTTACTAGAAGAAAACTTGATTTCTTTTAAACAAAAATGTAACACATTACATTTTCATTAATATAAAAGTAAATAAATTTTTCTTGCAATTTTTCTACTTTTCGCAGTAGGTCGCTAGAATTTAGCACGTAAAGATAGGCACTAAGTAATATGTCAATAATAGGCACACTTAAATATGAAATTTAAGTATATAGGTACATAATATCACTATCTGAAAGCACTTTTTGTAATGAAAATTGTCGTCATATTAGATCTTAGAGTTTTTTATTTCTAAAATGATGATATATGTCGTCTATTTATATAATTGTGTATAAAAGAATACATCATTCTTTTTGCATCGTATTTTTTACTAATAAAGCAATGACAGTCTGTTGCTTTAGAGATTGGTTTTTTCTGTACCGTAACGCGACAATGATGTCACCGTTATAAATAATTACTTATAAAATTAGCTCTTCGTTCTTTTCGTTGCAATTTTTGCTGATAAAGCGACACAATATATATATATATATATATATATATATATATATGAAGAAATACTTATATACACACTACCTGTTATGTGATTTCTAAATATTATTAATTAATAATGCATGAATTAATTTTATTTGATAAATTGATTTTATTTTTATTATAATTAATAATAAATGATTGCTGATTTATTATTTACATTTAATTGATTATTAAATAAAATGAACTAATATATTATTAATTGACAATATAATAGTATGTGACAGGCAATACTTGTACAAATATTTTTTCATATACATGTCGCCATTTTAGAATATAATTCTTGAAGTGTAATTGCGGTATTATTTACATTACTGTCATGAGATCTCCCTTTGAGAGATTATATTGGAAAGAGACTTGACCTAAAAACGTAATTTAAGCACATGGAGTTGGTATGTTCGATCAATGAATGTTGTCCGAGGTCATATTAATAAGAAAGCACAAATTTTTTTTTAAAGAAAACCACATGATAACTTGAAAAGAACTTGTGCGTGAGAGAGATTATCATACATCATCACAATTTCAGATAAACAAAAAATTACTGAAATAATATAAATAAATTGTTCTGTGAATATATATGATAACATGTATAAACCTACCTTATAATTATTAATTGTACCACTGTAACAATTATAACTAATAATTGAAAGCCTATAATATTAATTGCAACAATTATAATTACTAATATTAAAAATTGAAAATTGTTGAATGCATACTTACAGAATTTATTACTTGATGAATGCATTCAATAATATAAGGAAAGGGTGCATCATTCACGGGTGCACTAGAATTTATTATTATATAATTTATCAAATCTAACATTCAAAAAATGTAAAATTAATGTACAATAAAATTTGGTAATGTATCGCTGCATCACCGTATTAATGATATATCATAATCTTTTTTTACTAAATAATATGTCAATAATAGGTAGGAATGTAAATAAATTAAGTTATTTGTGAATTTGAAATTAATTTACAAAAAGCTTAATTCAAATTTGCCTTTAAATCAGTCGAGCCTAAACAAACTAAGTTTAATTAATATATGAACCAAACTTGAATTTCATGTTGTTCAATTTAAATTATTCACGAACCTAAATGAATTTAATACTAAAAATATTTATTTATTTGTATACCATATATATAAATAACACAATACATAAAAAATTTAAGGTCATTAATAATTGTTAATATTGCATAAAAAGTATGATATTTTAATTAAAGTAATTATTAGTATATGTGATAATTATAAGAGTATAATTAATGGATTTGACAATTCTAGAAAAATTTTATATTGATAAATAAAATAAAATAAAAAATGATATCATAATTTATTTGTGAAAAATAAAATTTTATGTCGTTAAATTGAGGTGAAATGAAAATTTATTTAAATAGAATTATAAAAACTCAATTAGGATTATTCTCATCAAAAGTTGAAATTTAAATTTGAATATTCCACGTCTTATATAAAATTGGACTTATGAACATACTATTCAAATAAATTCGTATAAATTCATATTCAAATTAAACTCAAGTTCAAATTTGAATTATTTGAATTTAATAATATTTAACCCAAATTCAAATTCATTTAGTTTTAATAAATTCAAACTTGAGTATATAAATATTTAATTTATCTTGATTCATTTACATTCCTAATAACTAGCACACTTAAATATGAAATTTTAAATACATAGATTGATAATATTACTACCCTATAGCAAATAGTTTCACTTTTCGTATAATTTTCAACTTGTAAATATTCTCTGTAGCTACCAAATATTAAAAGGTTAAACTATTCCTAAAAAAAATGCTGGCTATATGTAAAGGTTCTTAAAATTTATAATTTAGTCCAGTCAATTTTCTGGCTTTTCATATACTTGTTGGAACCTATTACAAGACATTTGTGAGATGATCAAATCATCAATTATAGTGTTATCTTTATCATCGTCATTAAACCTCTTCATAGAGAAGAAAACTTAACCCTATAACATAATTCAAGCTCAGGTTTGTTGCATCAAAAAAGTACTATCTTTGGTCATATTAATTGACAATAAAAAAGCAGATAAAAGTTTTTATAAGAAACAATGATAACTTGTGAATTAAAAGAACTTGTGTACATGCCTTTTCTACAACTACTAAATGATAACTATACTGTCTTAATATCTATTAAACTGACTAAAACTTAATTACTGACTAATTCAATACCATGGGTGTGTTTAAAAATTATTATTAAACATTGAACTGAATCCATTAAGGTTGAAAATTTTATTAACCTTGTTTAAAAATTTATCGCTTAAAATAAAATTAAGCTAGTTGGTCCGAACCAACTTCACCAACAAAAGTTTCAGTGAACTCGTTCTGCAGCCAAATCTCTTTTTATTAATTATTCTTTTTTCTTCTTTATCTTGCCAGACCTTTTTTTTTAAATCAGAAAATAACTATTGTCACAACATAGTTCTTTTATATATTATATCAAAACTCTTCATGTTGTCTAATGTAATAGGGCATCTATCATGTGAAATTATTAATTTTTGCATAGTATGATTCTATGAAGAATGACATTTATACTTAAATATATATTTTTAAAACATTTAAATTAAAATTAATATTATAATTCAGTGCATAAAATAAAATTGAACAAATATATAAAAATTAATGCTGATTCTATTTAGCATTAGCATTATCAAACACAGCAAACGTTTCAGGTAGCTACTATTACCCTAAAAGTTTATGTCAATTAACTGTAAAACAAAATTACATTTTTATCAACCTAACGATGCAACACTTGCGATATATCCTCAATATAATTTAAGGACATATATATATGTAATATGAATTTTTCTTTGACCCTCCACAAATATTTGGTAATTATTTTTATAACTTTCGACAATTATAAATTATGAGATATTTATTTTATTATTCTAAAATTTATATGTCAATGATAGCTCATATCATACTTAGACTGCGCAGGTACATCCTTTTTGAAAATAACATTAATTATACTATTTAATTATTTAATATATCTGTTGGACATATTTTATCTGCTGTAATTTAAATTCTATGTATTTTTTATTTCTCTTAAAATTTTATTTTAATCACATTACTAAAAATACTTATATAATATTTATAGTATATATTTATTTTTCATCTCCTACGATTTAAAATTTTGCCCTCTAATAATCAAATTTTGGATTCATCATGGACTGTGAACAAAAAATGCATGTATATTTTTTGTGTGAAAAAAATCAAATTGTACAACACACACCAATTTATTAAGCATAAAATTATAAATTTTATACAAAATGTTTATCAATAACCAATTTCAAAATAAAAATAAAACAACCTTTACGTATGCCACATTTTCATCAACCACAAAACTTGTATGAACTCTGGTAGGAGTCTGTAAAAATATTTTGGGATTTCACGTTTTACCTAAGAAAAGTTAGCCTTATTAACGTTTTCCTTACAAATTTTTTTTTAAAATGTAATATTAATCTGAAAAATATATTTTGGCCCAGCGCTATGCAGGATAAAAAGCTTCCAAATAGTGGTGCAAACGAGTTGAGCTATTCATGAGCAGCTCGAGATCAATTCATAAAAAGTTTAGTTCGAACTCGAATTTTAACGAGTTAATTTGTAAAAAGTTTAGTGCAAACGAGTCGAGCCTGAACTAGCCAAACTCCTTTATTATTTGAACTAAGCTTGAGCTTTTTATTATTTGGCTCAAGCTATTCGAGGACCTAAACAAGTTTAGTATAAAATATTTTTTATTTTTTATATTATATATAATACAAATATATTAAACTGTTACAGACTCATTTAGGCTCATTTATTTTTTATATGATATAAAATATAAATATATTAAACTATTATAAACTCGTTTAGGCTCGTTTAAGATCAAATACCACTTAAGTTCGAGTCCAAATTTAAATATTTAGGCTCAATTAGAAATTTAGAATAAGAAATGTAAAGCTCGTTTAAGCTCATATTCAAGTTCGAGCTCAACTTTTTTAGGCTCGATAAGTTCGAGCTCGAGCTCGAGCTTGGCGAAACTCGAGATTGTTTAATGTTGCCAAACTCGAGATCGAACATGCAGATGTTCGGCTCGACTCATTTACACCTCTATTTCCAAATGTAAGTGCAAGAGAGATGGAATAAATTAAAAAAGAATTAACAATTTTATTCCAGAAATTATAATATGTTGAAAAACTATTCTTAAATTATAAAAAATTATACAATTTTACCATTAAATAATAATTTATATATACAATTTCTTTTACTTCTTTGCATTTAGGGGACCTCCGGGGTTCACTGGTATCAGAGCCAAAGGGGAAGTAGGGATGGATGTGTGAATTTATGTTGCTTATGGGGAGAGCTTTATGTTAGCCTCTGAATTTGAATTTGTTTCTAGAAAGTCGATAGCACACATAGTAACATGTGTTCGTAAAAGGGCATAAATCTTGGTTAAGCCGTTTATTAAAAGACATTTATAGGTAGCCTCTGTCAACCCTTACTCACATGTGAAAAGTAAGCTAGTGGCTAGATATTCCAGAACAAGAAATTCATACTGAGATTTTAACATTTAGATCATCCTATAAGCATGATAAATTAATATGTTTATCTCTATGAAACCTTATGGTTGGATATCAGTCCCCTAGTTTTGCATATTTCTGTTTACATCTGCATTTTACTTTTTGTTTATTTTAATTTTTAATTGTACGATAAATTATTTCTTTCGCTCTTTCTTAAATCGACTTTCGCCAAGTTCTTTCAAATCTTTGATCAAATCTGGATCAGAATCTAGTCAAAAATTCATCTTTATAGATGAAATCAAATTTGAAAATATAAATCAGAAGTTTGATGACTGGAAAATACCGAATATCCCAAATCATGAACTTTATTTGATCAAAAGTGAAAAGTTTTTCAACAGGACTGATTATGTGATCAAGACTGTTGAACAAACTATTGGAGTAAAACTTAACGATGAGAACTTCACTCTCATCTCTAGCCAAGAAGCACAAAATCTTCAAAAGAAGTATAATTATATGCATATTGGTTGTATTCAAATAGCTGCTATTTCAACTCTCCGAAGAGGTTTAGATAATGTTATCTTTCTCTGTCTTTGAGATGGAAGGGATACTAATTTTAAAATTTTCCTTATCGGATTAGTAGAAACTAGCTTGTCACAAGGACCAATCTACTTCAACGATTTTTCAAAAATGAAGATAGTCCTTGCAACAGATCAATTTTCAGAAGCTCTCTTGAAGCTTCAAGTCAAATTGTATAATTATACTATGGAACTAGGCCAAATCCCTGTTGTGATCATATACCGAATCCATTACAAATTGCACAACTCATCTACATCATTGTGCGTGAAACCACCCACATGGAAAGGAAAGATAATTTTCTTTCAAATAGATGCCACAAAATTTAACCTATCTGTCCCAATGAGAATAATATGGGATAGATTGAGTTAGCTTGAAAATTAGAATTTTAGAAACGCAGTTAAACCCTAAGAGATTCCTATAAAGGTAATCTCGAGGATAGAAACCATGCCAGATGGTTCTGCCTCTATTTCTTTTGCAAATTGAAGAAGGATTGAAGACTTCATCGAAGCTGAATCATCCTCACAAGCAAATCAGACAAAAGGTAAAAATTTGGTTGAAGAATCAAGAAGATCTTGTTCTGGAAGAATCAGTTCTAGAAAAACCTCAAGAACTGGGTCTTCTATAAGATCATTATCTTCTAGAAAATCTTTTTCAAATCCTTTTACTATTAACATCGATTTAAGAGGTGCTGATAATACTTTAGATATCCCAAGACCAATTTATGATCAAACCATCCAATCTAAAGAAAATGAGAAAGATGGTGAATTGATAGGTCCAGACAGTGGGTATAATATATCCTCTGGAGGATCTGTTAGTTCTCCTACTGCCTCACAAATCTACCCCAATGACCCAAAGTTATTATAAATTATGAAAAAAAAATTTGTAATTGATAAGGAATCTTTAAGGAAGGAATTTTATTCTGAAGAATTCCTTCACCAAAGGACTAGGTTTTTACACAAATATAAGAGTCAAGAAAGGCAAAAATTTCAGGAAAGATATTATACTTATAAGAATCTTTTCCAAACAAATATATCTTTCTTTAAATGATTTGAAGCATATGCTGAAAATCACTAAATTGATTATCCTTTCAAAAGGATAAAGTCTGTTGGAGTAATCACCCAAGAATGGACTACCACCAAAGGAGAGAAGCTCATCTTAGAACTTCCACTAAGAAGACCATTCTAGATACAGACAACAGACCCAAAGAAGCCAGTTGTTATGTTTCCCTTCAAGATAAAAGACTACAAGGAAGGAGAAGTAGCAGCTGCAAAAAACATTGCTTCAGCCATCGAATAGAACAACTATACCAACAAGCATCTCCAATCATTTGGAACTCATATTCTGTCTGTTGGTCGTTTTGGTGTTTCTGAAAATTTTGCAGGAGAAACCTCTAGTTCTAGGAAGGTTGAAAACCCTTTTTTCAAACCTTACCAAACCCCTCCTAAAAAATAAATATCTCTTTCTAGAGAATCAGCCTTAACCAAGGTAAACCAAATGATAGATAAACTAAACCAAAAACTAGGTCAGGTGTATATAGATGAATCTGAAACACCTAAGTCTGCCAAATCTGTAACTGAAAAACTTGTAGGAGCCCTTGATAATTGCTCTAAAATATCTTCAGGCGAATATCAAGTAAACCCTATTAAACAAGAACCTAGAGAGATCAATTGGAGATAACCTCAAAAAATATATTACCCAAGAGCTAGTCCTCTTGATTTGATCTTAGAAGAAAAATATAAAATTATTCAAAATTCCTATAGCGGGAATAACATCTATGAATGGAACATAGATGGTAAATCTAAATATGAACTCATCAATACCCTTTAACAAATAGTGATGGTCTATACAGCCTACTAATCAAACCATAACTGTGATGATACCGTAGTATGCCACTACTTAGGAGCAGGATTTACGAGATAGTTAAAAGGATGGTGGGATGATCATCTTACAGAGTCTGAAAAAATTGAAATCTTAGAAGCCATTAAGCGTGACAGGGATAGGCAAGTTCTTTTAGGACCTGATAATAGACTAATTCCTGACGTAGTAAATACCTTAATATACACTATAGGTAGACACTTCTTAGGTGACCCTACCTTCTGGAAAGATAAATTTGCAAAACTTCTTTCCAACCTTAGGTGCAAAGATCTATCTAAGTTTAGATGGTATAAGGACATGTTCTTTACCCGAATCTTTACCAGATCAAATAACAACTAACCTTTCTGGAAAGAAAAGTTCTTAACAGGACTTCTTATAACTTTAGGAGACAAAGTCCGAGAGAAAATTAGGAGCCGTTATGGTAAACAAATCCCTTATGAACAACTTACTTATGGAGAATTAGTAAGTTATGTTCAGAAGGTAGCCCTCAAAATCTGTTAGGATGATAAAATCCAACGATAACTTGCTAGGGAAAAAGCCCAAAACAGAAAAGAATTAGGTTCCTTCTGTGAGCAATTTGGGTTATCCTGCACCAAATCCATGAAACCAAAACATAGAAAAAGAGTTAGGCAACAAATGATGCAGCCAAAACTTCAGCCCCAAACCAAGCCTAGACGTTCTTTAGACAAAACTTATAGGAGGCAATCCAGAATTAGATATGCTCCACCTCTTAATCAACCTCAAGATATCAGGCCAGTGTGTTACAAGTGAGGAAAACCTGGACACATTGCCAGATATTGTAGATTGAGGAGAAGGTTGCAGCAACTAAAACTAGACGAATCCGTCTTGAACCAAATAAATAACTTTCTAGCTGAGGAATCTTTTTAATCTGAACTAGAACCTAGAACAGAAGAAGGAGATCAAGTTCAGCAAATGGATCATTTCTCAGATGATGATGAAGTATCCTCAGAGGACTCGCCCTCTGAGTTGGAGGTAAATATGCTCAATACGGAGCAAAACTTACTTTTTGACATCATTAGTGATTATTCTAATAATGATAAGAAGCAAAAATATCTCCATAAACTTAAAAAAAATTTGGATAAACCTTCTTCTTCAAAAGGTTTTTTACAACCAATCTCTTATAGTTTTAAAGATATTTTAAACAAATTTAAGTCAGATCAAAATGAGCCTGTTACATTACAGGACTTATAATCTAAAATAAATCTGCTTAAGATAGAAGTCAAGGAGCTCAAATCAATTCAAAAGCTCCAAGGAGAATTTATTTCTAAACTTCAGATATCTCCAATGCCTCCAATATCTTTAAAAGGAAAAGAAAAGATTAATGGAGATGGAGATGATGAAGAAAATGATTTCATAAGATTTATTTCCAGAATTTCAGTTCCTAAATATAATATTTCAATCAAATTGGTGAAAAAAGATTGGGAACTGGAAATAGTAGCCTTATTTGATACCGGAGCAAATATTAATTGTATTCAAGAAGGCTTAGTTCTAACAAAGTTTTTTGAAAAAACTAAAGCCAAAATTAAATCTGCTAACGGTTCTCTTCTTGAAATCAATTTCAAATTATCTAATGTTCAAATAGTAAATTCTTCATACAAAACAAATCAAGAGTTTTTACTTGTGAAGAATTTATCCAACAAAATTATTTTAGGTAATCCATTTATTCAAGCCTTAATTCCTTATAAGGTGACCAATAATGGGATTATGACTAAAGTTCTTGGAGAAAAAATTACTTTCCAGTTTGTCAAGAAATCTTAGAAGATTAACTTGATAGACTGTAAAGAAACTCAAATAAATTTTCTTACTGAAGAAATTTCCTACAAAAAGATTGAATAGCATTTACAAAATCTAATTATTCAATTAAGAATCAAATCTTTAGAAAAAAGGATAGTCGGTAATGTATGTGCTAATTTACCAAATGCTTTTTGGGATAGAAAGTAGCATATGGTAGAATTACCGTATGAAAAAAAATTTTCTGAAAGGAAAATTCCTACAAAGGCAAGACCAATCTAGATGAACTATGAACTTCTGGATTATTGCTAAAAAGAAATAGATGATCTCTTGAAAAAAGGGATTATTAGGAAATTGAAAAGCCCTTGGTCTTGTGCAGCATTTTATGTCAATAAAAATGCTGAAATAGAACGAGACACACCTAAGCTTGTTATTAATTACAAGCCTTTCAACACTGCACTCCAATGGATCCGATATCCTATCCCCAACAAAAAAGATTTATTAAACTAACTTTATTCGGTAAAAAAATTTCAAAATTTGATATGAAATCTGAATTCTGACAAATTCAAATAAAACCTAAGGATATATATAAAACAGCATTCACAGTACCATTTGATCAATTTGAATAGAATGTAATGCTGTTTGATTTAAAAAATGCTCCCTTAAAGTTTCAAAGGATTATGAATGATATTTATAATCCTTACTCCAAATTTATCATAGTTTATATTGATGATATTCTAGTTTTCTCAAAAAATATTGATCAGCATTTCAAACATCTCAATATATTTCTTAATGTTACCCAAAGAAATGGTTTAGCTGTTTCTAAAATCAAATATTTTTTGTTTCAAATAAAAATCAAATTCCTTGATCATCACTTTATCAGAAAACTATAACTTTAATTGAGAGATCGATTAAGTTTGCTAATAAATTTTCTGATCAACTGATTGAAAAAACTCAATTACAAAAGTTTTTAGGTTGTTTAAATTATGTTTCTGATTTCTTCCCAAATCTTTCAAATTTTATTAAACCTCTGCATGATCGTCTTAAAAAGAATCCTCCTCTATGGACTGACATGCATATCAAAATAGTTAGACAGGTCAAAGCTCAAGTCAAGAGTCTTCCTTGTTTGCATATTTCAAATCCCACTGCATCTAAAATTGTTGAGACTGATCCATCTGATTTAGGATATGGCGGTATTCTAAAATAAATTTTGAATAACAAAGAGCATATAGTTGCATTTGCATCAAAATATTAGAATCCTGCATAATAAAACTATTCCACTCCAAAAAAGAAAATTTTGGCAATTGTTTTATGTGATCAAAAATTTCAATCTGAGCTTTTAAATTAAAAATTTCTCATCCAAGTTGATTGCAACTCAGCCAAATCTATTCTTCAAAAAGATGTTCAAAATATTGCATCAAAATAAATTTTCGCCAGATGGCAAGAAATTTTAAGTGTTTTTAATTTCGATATTGAGCACTTAAAAGGATCTTCAAATTCTCTTCCTAATTTTCTCACCAGAGAATTTTTACAGGGAATAACTCAGCAAAAATGAAGAAGTCCAAAAATAAAGATCCTCCTGATCCAAATAAGAAAAAGCCCACAGCCGAGGAGAAAGTCAAACAAGTTGCGACCTCCTCCTCCAAATCTAAGCTCAAATCCTCATCATCTAGATAACTCAAAGATGATGATTTCCAAATAGAGGTCCTCCAAGCTTTAGCGGCCTCAATCCAAAAACCCCTCAAATTAGAAAAGAAATCTTAGGCTGATATAGCCGAAGAAGACCAAAAAGTTTAGGAACTTATCCTTAGCCAATCTGATATTCTCAAGGCTATATCCAACCAGAAAAAATAAATAACCAAAGCAGGAACTTCATCCAAATCTATGGTTCCAGCTAATCCCAAAACCAACTACCTTGACTACTAAATACGTCAAGAAACCAAATCACTAAAATCTGCTCTACACAGAACCTAAATATTGGACCAGTAATCCTTTAGACCTCATTCCAAAGGTCTTCTCCAAAAACTGGCATTTTGTTCCAAAATCTTTCCTCCACACCAAAGAATTCTACCAACATATTTTGAAAGACTCTGGCTCAGTCTGCATTGAGCATTACCGGAGTAAAGAAAACTCAAATTTCATAATTCATTCGAGTTTCAAAATTCAAAAAATCATCACTTCAAATGAATGGGATTTAGAACCATTCAAAGTGAAGAAATTTAAAAATCCTTTTAATACAAATCTTATAGGATATTCATACTTGGATTATCAAGAAGCCTGGATGAATACTTTATATTTTCAAAATAAAAATTTTAGACATTCTTACCTTATTTTCTTCATTTGTAATGCCAAGTATCAAATTTCCAGTTAGTTCGTAAAATGGTGGAACATTTTCGAATCAATTGAAGAAATTTTACCAAAAAATATTAAAAAATGTTAGGAAATATTTCGTGATAATTTTAATTACGAAAATCATGGAAAGTTTCCTATCTTTTTGTAATTTTTTCTCAGAATAGGCCTGCTATGGTGTTATTTTTGAAAATATCAATTTGCCCAAAATCCTGAAGGAAATTACCCAATCCTCCAAAAGCATGGGTCTGTCAAATGGTGGGCAAAGTTCAAATATTTTTACATGACTGAAGAACCTCAAATCATCAAATGGTTCAAGAGGCATCCTGAGTTCAACAAAGATCCCAGGAAAAGGAACTAATCAGTTCCTCCAATCCAAATCTAATTTCATGGTTGCCCTCGCTACAGCCTCAAATCCAGATGAATGGCTTTCCAAAATTGAAGACATTCGTTTGATGATGAAATCTAAAGTTGAGGTAGAATCTCAAGCTTTAAATAATTCCCCTGCGCAATCTGAAAGATTTTGAAGATTATGCGCAGTCAAATGAAGACGACTGTTTCGGAATTGACCTCAACAAAGTTAATTCTAAAGATTTAACCTGAGCCATCAGATTTGAAGATCTGCTTGGAGCCCTCGGATGCAAATCCTGGAATCTGATCCCAGACTGTCGGCACCAAAAGATAAATTCAAAAGCGGGTGGAAGCAGCATTATTGGATTCCCCGACAAATCTGTTAGCTTTCTATCACATTTTCCTTTCGATGGCTAAAGTCAAATTTTCTGTAGCACTTTTAATGTAGTACTTTTCTTATGAATACCCTATGGGTAATTTCTGTAGAAGTCAACTGTAGGAGTTTAATTTTGCCTATAAATTAGGCAACCCAAATATTCAGAACTACGCATTCAGAAAACCTCAAAAATCTCTCTACTTGCTGGTTCTCTCCCTCTCCCATTTCTCTTTGTAAGCTTTATGTTTCATTAGTAAAATTTTACAATCCGTCTATGATCCCTGCTTTCATCAATAAAATTATTACTTTATATAATTTATAAACTAATTTATCAATGCATTACAATTTCAACAACTTGAAATTATTAATTTTGTGAAAATGAAAAAATAAAAAGCTTAATATTTACCTACATTTAAGACTAATAATAAGTCAAGCTAAATTGGTATGAGTTAATGCCTACCTCCCTATGAATCTTTTTAGCTAATGAGTCGACTAAAGTTCCATTTAACTCAAAATTTTTAGTTTGTGCTCCATTTGACGAAGATCATTTAGTTCAAATCAATAATAACATAAAGTATTTTGTAGATAATTTAATAATTTAATAAATATGAAAATAATGTCTTATAACTTAACAATATAGAATAAGTAAAAAGATGAATGATTAAAAATTATGTTAAAATACTATTACTTATAGTATATGCATACTAAGTATAGTATAATTTGATTTGGATTTTTCTAATTTACAATGGTTACTCTTAACTTGATTGATCTCCCTATAATCATAAACCTTGTTATAGAGCTCTTAATTAAAAATAAAAGTGATATATTTCATACATTTTTAAAAGAATGAAGTAATATATTTTTAACTCAAATTGAATTATATGAAAAGATAATATTAAATGTGGATAAAATAATTTATTGTTATCTGATAAATTTATTTTGTGATGAATTTGAAATCTGAATTTATTGTAAATCATGAACTATTTTAAGTTCATTACTTCTGTCAACCTTAGATAAAATCTTAATTAGAAAAGCTTTCTAATGCTGATAGAAATCATGAACTAGTCACAATCAATTGAATTATATAAAAAAATAATATTAAATGGAGATAAAATAATTTATTGTTATCTAATAAATCTATTTCACGATAAATTTGGAATCTGGATTTGTTGTAAATCATGAACTATTTATGACCAATCTTAATCATAAATTAAGTTCATTACTCCTATCAACCTTAGATAAGAACTTGATTGGAGAGGCTTTCCAATACTAATGAA
Source organism: Sindora glabra (assembly GCA_020226215.1). Taxonomy (NCBI): domain Eukaryota; kingdom Viridiplantae; phylum Streptophyta; class Magnoliopsida; order Fabales; family Fabaceae; genus Sindora; species Sindora glabra. The sequence goes on along the minus strand of CM035226.1, from coordinate 2,827,609 downwards.
AAGTGTTCAGAATTAATCTTAGAGTTTAGAAGAAGCGACCTTTATTTATATTGATAATATTAATGAATTAATCCATTGTCAAAAATCATCAGTTATTACACTATTGAATTAAATTATCATTAGGTCCAAACTATACAATCACCTTAATATTAGATCAAACTCTTTTGTATTTTATTTTATTATTGAATTAATAGGTTCATAATAAAAAAATCTAATAATTAATTCATGATACAAATAAATTGACTTCTAATAACTTAAACTTGATTCATTTTCAATACAAACTAGATAATTAAATTGGTATAATGCTTAATTCTCTCATAAGCTTTATTTATTGAACTAGAATTCAAATTAAGTTGTGCGCCATTGGGAGTTAGTTTGATTCGACCTTGTTTACAATTTAATTTTAAAAAAAATAGAAATGGATAGATAAAAATAAAAATTAAGAACAAGAGTGGATTTTTACAAGAGAGAAGGGATAAAAAGTAAATAAGATGTAAAAAGTTTTTATTAAAAAAATAAAATTTTAAAGAATGATTATTATAAGGATAATTTTGCAGGAATTCATATTTTCAAGAAGTCAAATATTTTTATTGTTGAATTATTTTTAATATATTACATTTTAAATTTTGACTTATTTATTTTTTGATTTGAAAGGAGATATGAAAAGTCCTAAGAAGTCGAACTCTATGTGAAGATACCCTTATCATAATTGAAAGAATAAAGAAATTTAGGTTCCAAATAGAGTTTATGTGAATATAATATTTAGTTTTCTTATTTATGAAGGTGATAATTATTACATTTCTTAAATTTTATAATTACTATTATTGGTTCGTTATTTTATTTTTGTTTTAACTATTCATCCGTTCATTTATTTATAATGTTAAAATAAATAAAAAATTATTGAAATTAATTGTTAAATTTCATCTTAACAATGAGTTTGAATTTAGTTTTCCAATCCGATCTTTATAAAAAATAATTTTTATTTATAAGTGTAAATATTTCACCTATTAACTATGACTTAAGTAATCTAAAATTATTGTAATATTTCTTCATATATTTTTTTTACAAAATAGGACTTCATAAATATCAATATCATAAGTTAACTTCTTTTATTTCGTCGGAAGAAACCTCTTTAAGTCACATTTTTTTTTCAAGTATAATTCCCTAATAACAGGTAAGAGGTAGAATAATTTGTAAAAGTTTTCATTTATCTAATTTTTTCCTCTTTGTTATACCTCTTTTTTGGTTAAAAATTTTCATTTATTTATAAATTTAAATTGTGGAGAACCTATACTTAAAGATAAATCATTTGATTATTAGACTAAATTATTTTAGACTTGTTAATTTATGTTAATTAAGTAATATAATAAAATATAAATGGATTTAACCCAAATCAAAATGACCATTTAGTTGGAGCCAAATGGTAGTCCAATTCATAAATATAGTAACAACTTATTCTTAATAATAGATAGTAATCTAATTCGTAAATATAATAACAAATAATTTTTAATAATAAGTTAATCCACTTTTGATTACATATTATAAATAAGGATCACTACTCTTAAATTCTAAACCAATTTATACACCCTATCTACATCAGATAAAAATTCACTCCAAACACTTTTGATAGTTAGAATTCAGAGTCAATCCTTACATCATTTCAGAAAACTGTAGTATTCACATACATATCCGTATTGCTTGAGATTCATTTGTTATTTATTATTGCTATGGATATAGTGGGCATTTTAGGTATAATTTATCATTATTATATTTGCATGTAATATAGTATTATTTTTACATGATTTAGTAGGATCAATTTTTATTAAAATTAATATTGTTTAATTGCATACCTTTATTTAGTAGAAAATAATGTAAATATTAAAATTTTTATTTTTTATAAATTTAAATGTATGATTGTAAAACAAACGTAATAAATTAGAATCTGTCACTTTTATAATATTTTTTGTAATATAAAATTCATTTAAAATTTATTTACATAAATAAATTTTAATTTAATTAAACGAAAGTAATTTTGCAATCCGTGCATTGAATAGGCATACAACCTAGTTACAAAAATTGAAAGGAGTAATGTTGGGATGACATGTGGTAAGAGAGTTTTATGTATGTGTGTGTGTGTGTATATATATATATAAAAGAAGAGTAATTCTATAAGATTTTCAATTTTTCAAGAAGAGGGATCTAATGTATGATTTTTCTTTTTTTTGGAATAAAGAAGAGGTAAAAAAACTCAAATTGAGGTACAGTCAACAATGTGGGAAGGATACACTCATGATATCACTTTAGGAGAAGACAAGAATATTTGGGGAGTGAGCCTAATTCGCCAGACAGCCGGCAACTCCTTTAGCTTTTCTATAGCGGAGTAACTTAACAAACCATGGCTGCTTCATTAAAAGCTGGGTGCGTGGGACAGCAACCAATTAAACCATTTTAAAGGGAATTTTCTTCCATCCATGAGATATATATAGCCGGTCGCAAGGCTGTTAGGAGGAGGAACCAAGGGCCCAGATCAATCATAGGCATTTACTTCAATAACCCTGTGTAAAATAAGACGTAAGAATCGTTCATTGGTATTTAATCCTCAAATTTTAATAACATGATTTTTTTTTTTTTTTAAAGGTCTTAATTCAGACCTCTCACCCTGTTGTACCACTCTTCAAGGAGGAGGAACCACGGGCCTGGTAGTAATTTGGTCACTAAAATCTTAGGCATCAGGAATTCCCAGTGTGAAGCCACGACGACTGAGTCCATCTATTGACCAAACTGCCCAACCCAAACACTTTCCAGATCCCATTTGGCCTTATAAGAACTGTCGGCTCAGCACCGTCCAAACGATGACATACTGTTCCTCCCATCAAAATCAATCTTAAAAAAATTAATTATTTAAATTTAATTCTTTCAGAAATGAATTTATAAAAAATTATTTATTATCAACAAACTTCTCTTTTTTTAATATAAAAAGAGTCAAACCATTAAAAACTTCCTGAAAAAAATTTTAAAAAAATTCCAAAACAATAAGATATTAGTGTATAATCAAGAGCCACAACGTAAACAAATGTTTCTGTGAAAAATGAAAATGTGATCCAGCGTAAAAATAATAGTCAGCATTGACGGCTCCATAAAGTTCTTATGGGCCATAACTAAATGTCTTTGATGGGACGTGTCCCTTGTTGATTAGGCCACGCACACTCGAACGTAATGTCCAAGTGGCACATTGGATTCCCTAGCTTACCTTACTTGTCCTTCATTCATCAATACACTCTTTTGGCAATGTGTTGCATGTTGTGTTGACAAAAATAGAACAAATCTGCCCCACCATTCCCCAATATTACAATTTAAGCAACAATTCCTGCCTATGATTTCTCAACCTTCGATCGTGATTCATCATAGTGGACCACATCTCCCCTTTTCATATCAAGTTCCTCTAAGAACCCAGATGGAATAAAGCTTCCAAGCACACAAATTTATGCCCAAAAGCATAAAATAATTTGCTTAATTCTAGAATTGGCTGAAAAAGAATCAATAACATATAGATATATACGTCGTGTAGATCTTGGCTAATGATTTATTCTAGTCAAAAATTAATAATTTTATTTTTAAAATTATGTAAAGTAATAATTTAATTTTTGAATAATAATTCATATATATAATTTCATTATTCTATATAAATTCATATAAAGAATTTTATCTCTAAAAAATATAATTTAAAGATGAAATTATATACAGATACTGATATTTAAATATAAAATTATAATTTTATATAATTTATAAATTATTTTATTAATATTTAAAATTTTGAGAATAAAATAATTAATTTCATCTTTATTCCGGCAAGGGTAGCAATCATTACAAAAGAAGGAAAGTATGAAAACCCCCATCCCATTGTTGATAAATGACCCAATAGAGCTTTTCTAAAAGCAGGAAAGATTTTTGTAGGTATCTATGACTTGAGGATTGTGATACCGATAGAGTGATGCCATCTTTGTTGATTTTTTATAAGTTGTTGATTTTTTTTTTTTTTTTGGGAATTCAATTTATATTAAATTTTATCATTTTTTCACTATCTGTAACTTTCTAAAATTTTATTAATTATGGACATGATTAAAGATATCTATTGCTTTATCAAAATAAAGATTCAGACAAGGTTTCATTCTCTCTGAGTGCATAAAGTGCAACATCATTGTTGTTGATGAGAAAATCAACAAAATGAAGAATCGTAAATTTTTAAAATTTACTTTTTCAGTTGTTTGTTATTTATCAAAATCTGAAATTTTGATTTTTTTTTCTTTTTTTTTTGTAATGTTGCATTTTAAAAGAGTCATTTCCGATCAGCACACCAGCGTGTGCTTCTTGCCAACCCTATCATGGAAAAGAGAGGATCCTTTTAGTACAGTCTAAATATGATAATCTGTTAGCTTGAAGCAGAATGATGATTTTAGAAGCAGCTTTAAACCTTGCTAACAGCACACCATCAACAGCTTTCTTGTAATCAAATTCTGGACAAGTTTTGTAACTTTTGTTGTCATGAGAACGCACAAAATGAATCTGCAAATGTTTACTTCAAAAAACATAGAAGGCAAGAACATTGCCATGATCACACTACAGAAAACCATATACACAGTCAACAAGTTAAATGACGCAGACACATAGGATTAAAAAGAACTGTCATCAGCAATGGCAGGAGGCTAAACAACACTACTAAGATCTGTCATAAATATTGCTTAGAAAGCTAAGGCTATCATGTTACAATAAAAATAAACTCTCATTCCCTGCTAAGACAAAAACTGTAGCTGAACTGCAGGATCAAGGGGTATTCAGAAAAATGCCCGGCTACCGTAAAACACCCGCGATCCATCCTTTTTCTTCTGATCAATCTCTAATTTGCTGCTGCTATGATTTTGAATCACATCACCGCGATCTTCTGTCTCAGGTTTGTCAAGATCCATTGGGAGTTTCATATTTGCCAAGGACTCAGTAAATTGCTGCATGCTTCTCATGTACATGTCCACTATCTGTTGCTGCATAGCAGACTGCTCAGCCTCAATATTGATGTTTCCAAGTGGAGCTGAAAAAACTTCACCAAACTTTGCAGCATCTATATTCCTCTCCTTGTTATTTCTCTCCTTTTCCTTGCTTGAGAAGTTAGACTCTTTCTCATCTCTCGCTTCGCTTTCTTTCTTGGAAGTTGGGGTATCTGGACAAGCATTTAAGTTTTGGTTATTTTCAGAAGTAACCAAAACACTAGCAGAATTGGAAGAATCTCCCCCCAAATGACACTTTTTCTCAATTGAATCTGCTGAGTTTCTGTCATCACTTAGGCTTGTTGTGGTGGAGCTTAAAAACCCAGAATTCTGTATGCTGCCGTTTGGAGAAATGGATCCACCATGATTGTCATCGGATGAATTCAAAGTCATTTCACAATCATCAACTTGAGGAGATGCGGAAAGGCGAAGAAATGGTAACAAACCACCATTGTTGGGCCTTGGAGCACAACTATTGTTATGAGCTGCGGCCAGATTGAAGTACTCGGATACCATTTGTTGATTCTCCTTCACAACACTGATATCAGGAAATTCAATCCTGGAATACTCAACCGGGTCTAACATAACCTCGGAGATTTTTCGATCAAGCAAAACAACTTCTGAAGATATGGAAGATGAATTGCCTGTTGGTTCAGATATTGAAGTGATAGAGGAATCAAGAGGCTGAGTACAAGTGTCTAGAGAAAGCGTTAACTGGACAGTTCCAGCAGGCGAATGGAAGAGATCAGTGGAAGAAAGGCTGTAATCTTGAGTGACTTTTCCTTTGCCAACTATTTGTGAGATTGGAACCAAAGCAAATCCCAAAAGCTGGTCTTCCATGTAATCTCTTGCCCTACTGAGCATCCAAATCTCACATTTGAGGACAGCATCCATCTGGGTAATCTTCAACCTAAGGTTTTCGTTGAATGTTGGGTTTTTTCCACCTCCATTGATGATTCTGGTGGAGAGGGTCTCATCTGGATTGTAAGTAAGAGAGAATTTGGCATACACATCTTGCTTGTCATAGATGCATATGTTGTGAATATTCCTAGCATGATGAACATAGATATCTAGAATCCCCGAAAACTCCGGATCCCCATCCTCATGGTTCATCGAGCTTGAATTGGGATTATACCTGAAATTAGTAGTATGACAACTGTGATTGAATGCATCCATTGCAATTTTTGGTTCCGGCAAGAGTTATTGTTTTATAGCTTGTAAAAGGTGTCCAAATGAGGAAAAACAGAACAAAAACAGAGTTGATATATCTATTAGTTGATCAATGATCAACTATCATCAAAGGCATTTCTCAAAATTCTGTGTAGGAAATATCTGATGAGCTGTAAGAACAGAAAAAGGTGAAGAGCGAGATTCAAATGAGGAGGGAAACCATAGAAAAGATGATTGGGAGAGTTTGGAAGGAAATAAATAGTAAAAGAGCAATGGAAAAGCTGGTTCTATGTGTATGGTGAACAATCTCGGAGGTTGTTGAAGGACTTTGGCAGATCAAAGCATGAATTGAGGGGAAAGCATACTGAGGTTGGATTTAATGGAAAATGAGAAATGTTGCGGTAGTAGGTGAGAAGAATGAAGCATGGGAATGAATAGAGAGGAAGAAGATGATGATGTAACGGTTGTTGTTTGGATGCCACTTTTTTTATTTTCTTTGTTTTGGGGATTGGGTGGGGGATGGATACTCATACATGAGTTTGCTTTGCTTGACATTGCAGCTTCCACTCCTTGTTCTTGTCACAATAACTTAGCTCCACTCAAGGTATTGGAGGGCCCACTTGGCCCCATTTTTCATTATCACTCACCCCACACTCCACCCTTCACTTCGTAGATACTCCCCAAAGCTTCAAGATAATTATGTTCTCTCTCTCTCTCTCTCTTAAGTCTTAATGGCTCCAGGTGAATCCCCTAATACCGCCATTAGTGAAGAAGACAAGCTTTGATTGGATGGTGGTGACGATAGCAGTAAAAGATCAGCATTTTTTTTTAATTTAGTAAATAAGCTACTTAAACTTCCTTCTACATTGTTTTGGAAGTTTTACTCTTCCCATTGAAATTCATGATTATTTGTATATTGAGTAAATTATCATTTTTATTATTAAAAAAATAATTTATATGTTTTGTGTGTATAATATAAGATCGTTATATTTACAACTATATACTCACTCTCCTGACTATAATTTCCGAAGTGTCAATCTCAGAAATTTCTAAAATTCACAGTTTAAGATAGAAGCAAGATTATGAATATGGGAGAAGCATTTTTCATGCAAGAAGCATTTGAGAACTCGAATGACTTCATTTTTACGTGGTTTTACGGGCAATGAAAGGTAGCGGGAGTTAAAGCAGCTAGACAGTGCAAAATTTCTATTCATTTGAAACGTGTCTCGAATCAAAGCTAATTGTAGAGGTATAATCTTTTAATTTGACTTAACTCACTGAAAATTATTGATTTAGAGTCCATTAATTGAATATATGGATATCCACTTTTTTCCCCCTCTATACAGTCACTGACTTGGGCAACTTAGCAAAATGGGGGGAAAAGAAAAAGAAAAAACTAACGATTACATCACAAAAATTATAAGATACTAATAAAATAATTATTAAATTATACAAAATTGTGAGTTTATCTCTAACCAATAATTCATATATACAATTTCATCACTCAATCATATTATTAAGAGATAAAATTGTTTATATGAAAGAATGACATTATATGTACAGATTGATTATTATTTAGGGATAAAAATTATAATCTAAGAATTGAAATTATTAATTGTATCTAACAATTAACATTACTAATAATTAATTTGTTGAATAAATTTTGAATATGATTTGTAGCTTTAAATGTGTAAAAAAAAATTGGTGAATTAATTGAATAGAATTCTTCACATTGTCAGTCCATGTGTTCCAGACTTTGAGTACCCCTGATTTAGAGGCGAAGTTATTTCTTGGTGCAGCTGATTTAATTGAGTTACAACTTACTGAAATTTGAAAGAAAAACATTATATCATCATTTACCTACTAAACTAGATCAAATATGTGCCTCCGTATAGTATTAGTTAATATTTGTATCCAAATTCTTCTTGCATAGCGTGAAATTATATATTCTTAAAAATCTTATTACATACACTCCTTGAGAAATACCTCAAATGTACTTTGCGTCAAAATTTTAGGATCGATAATTTTGTGGAAGGGAAGTGCATGATGTAATCTCAAATGGGATTGCATCGAGCATTATCGTATTCTCAGTCATGATGTTTCTTTAATATAATTAGATCCAAGTTCATAAAAAAGAATAGTCAACCATTTCGGTGGTGTAACGACATGTTTCTGTATTTGGAACTTGTTTCTTTAATAGCATATCTAAAATTTTATTTGAATTAAATAATTCATCATTGTTCTCATAAAAAAAATTAAAAAAAAACTACAAAAGAATAAGGAAATAAAAGTTCCCTTCTTTACTCCTCTCACACTTTTTTACCCATATCAGGAAGGGGGAAAAAGGGCTTATCAAAAAATGAGTTGGGTTTTACCAACCTACATTTTTTTATATGAAAAAAAAAAAAAGTGAAATGAAAGTGACGAAGAGGGATTATAAATAACATTACTCTAAAAGTCTCACAAGTTCAATATTTTAATAATATTAATAGATACTGTTATATTAGAATCAAGGTAAAAGAATAAGAAACAGTTCTGTTGGTTTCTTCTGTGTTACAGAAATAGGATTATTATTGGCTGATGCCCGACAAGACGCAGCAGGTCCCTGTAAACTGTGAAGCTCCAACTAACATTGAAAATATGTGATTTGGAAGCCACTTTGTTTAAAATTCAATGGAATTACCTAACCATTTAATACGTAATTGGACAAAAGTTACTGATCAAAATTCAAAATTATTGGGTGAAAGTAAGTTAATTTTAATTGGTGAAGCATTTCTGGTTGTCAGTATATGTCTAATGCCTGCTGTGGAGAGCAAATGTATCATCATCCTATGTACATTTTGGTTTAGAGGAAATAATAATATATTTAACATTCATTGCATTTTCACTTGTTATGTTGATTGTTAATGTGTTGAATAATTTTCTTTGTCTTGACATTGAATTTGCATTAAAAACTTAGAATTGAGTCCCACAAACAAGACATAAGATGAAAGCACAACTGTTGACCACTCGCCCATGTTTTTATTTCCTTGAGTAAAGTAATAGTAATGAGCATTCAATGGCCAAACACATCATTTCAGCTCAACTTGAAGACATTAGGATTGCCGTTCCCATTGTATATGGATTGCCTGCCATTTCATTTCATATGTCCGGTGGATGCAAGCCAAAACCCAGCACAACAATTATTATTTTTTTCTTATAAGGTAAGTAATAAGTTAATTAATACACATTCAACGTCAAGAATTCAAATTTAAATCATGAAAAAAAATTTGTGAAAATAATATTAATATTAGTATATTATTAAATATTAATAATACCAATTGGCTCGTTTCTTTTTCTTAAAATTACGTACTTGCCCTGTTAATTAATTGGTTGTAAAGTCTTCAGAGCACCTTTTTAATTCTCGTTATCACGACAGATAGCAGTGCTGTAACTGAAAAGAAAAATGGAATACCCTTAATTTTTCTAAGAATGTACTGTAGATGTGTAAATTTAGAAAAGAAATAAATATAAATTTTTTTCTTTATATTAAAATAGTAAATCCCAAACTAAAAGATTATATTTTTGTCTCTACTAAATTAAAGAAAATTCACACTTGAAAAAATTGAGGGGGATCTAGATCCAATTTGTCTTCTCTCGCCACCTAATTTTGCAACCTTTTTCTTTCTTTCTTCCTTTCTTTCATCTTTCTATTAAATAAAATCAATATGTAATGCTATCATTTTTCAACTAAGACGTATATAGATACATTTTTTAACAACTCTATAATTGCATGCGAGTTCTGCAATTTTTTTTTTTTTTGGTATAAAATTATGTTGCAATTTTTTTTAAGTAAAACTGCACGGATGTTGCCTAAATTTTATATAATTTTTCCATATCAAAGTTTCCTTTTTTCTTTTTAAAGAAATGAATTACAAAATTTTTGCAAAAAAAAAAATTACACCAAGCTTAATTGTAAATTTCTATTCTTTCTAAATTAACACCCTTTAATATAGAAGATAAGCCTTTTTTTTATTTGAAGAGTGTGTCTAGATATGCTTTTATTTTTTTATTTATATAATTATTTTTGAATTTCAGAAAATAAAAAAATAGTGCATGGTTAGTGGAGTAAACAAGAAAATATTTAACTTAATTATAGAATTTCCATAAAAAATAAAAATAAATTAAAAAAGCATCTAAATTTTTTTTATTTTTTTATTTTTAAATTACACATAAAATTCTAGTTTTTAAAACTGATTAGAAGAATGCTCATTCAAAATAAAAACTATTTTTAAAAATAATTAATAATCAAACATGCCCTTTAATTATTGAAAAGTAAGATTCACCTAATTTCCACGTAAACATCAACTATCGATTTCCAGAATCTTCAAAATGATTCCAAACCATTTTCATAAGTAAAACAGATGGCTTAGTCGCACAAGCAAACGCGTTTGAAAGATTCCCCTCAACGTCTTTCGACCGTTTCTTGTTCCACCAACATTCTTTACCCATTTCCTTAATCGCATATTTTATGTTTTTGCAACTTCTCCCTTCACACACAACGTATCACTTTTAAATGCCACATTTTTCACATTAAACATAAAATCAATTCGATCATTCAATTACACATTTGAATTAGAAGAAAATGAGTACTAAATTTATGCGTAAAAAGCATCCAAGTCACTAAACTCACAAGAAGCTGCAATCAAAAATTCGAGAGGAAAAGAAAGTAAAACTTCCTGAAAAAAACCAAGCCACTTGATCAACTTCCGATTGATAAGAACAATCTTAAACAAGTTGTGAGAACTACACAAAAGGTTATAAAAACTTAGCTTTGGAATTTATAATTTTTCTAACTAAATTGAGTGAAATCAACATCATTGAGTTGTCAAGATCATCAAAGGCAATAGAAAAGAATTATGTACAGCTTAGTTAAGGCATGGAGAATAGCCCAACTAAATAGAACCCAAGAGATCCATATTAGCAATTCCATCCACTATACACCCAAACAACCAACCACCTACCAATACATTATTCTAAAACATTTTCCCCACATTATGCTTTTACAGAATCACTGTACACGAACAAATTAAAAAAAGAAGAGGCATATCTCGAGTGAAGAGATAAACAAGGGGGAGACAAGTTCAAGGTTTGTCTCCATCTTAAAATAATTGGAAGAATCACTTTCTGCCCAGCCTTGCCAAATGCTGCTGATGCTTCTCTGCAGCTGCCTTATCTGCAGCTTCGCGTTTCATTGCCCTCTTTGCCCGGCGCCCAGCTGTAACTTTTGCAGTTGCCTCTTTCTTCTTTGGATCACGGGAAGAACTTGCTCCTGAATCCTGGGAGTTTGGCCGATAGACTGGCCTTGCCTCTTGACGCCCTGCCCTAACATATCCATTGTCTCCCCACCTCCGGTTACCAATTCGAAGACCCGATGAACCACCATAGTACACTTCATCTATATCATCATCTTCATTCTCATACTCATAGTAGTCCTCCATGTCATCATAAATATCTTCGTGATGGTTAGCATGATTTTCCACATTCAAAGGTGTAAACCATGAGGCCCTAAGTAGTAGACAAACACTTTCCTCGAACATGTAATCATGGACACTGTTACACCATAAATAATTAAGAGGTTAGGGATAAGTGACTCCTGGCTAGAAGTTTTCTGGGTTGTGTTACATCATTTAACACAAGTAGAAACCACAAATTTCTGATTCATATTTTCACATCCTTCTGCATATCATATTCCACACATTTCAAATTGGTACTTTCTGACCTAAATCTCAATAATCCAGATTCATGCGGATCTGCTAAGCAAGGAAGTACCTTTGACCAATACTAGATTACACAACCAACCCATTTCAACCCATTGAGAACCATCTTACAATCAAATCTTAGAACAGAATCCTTGATGATAAGTCCATTCATTCAAACAACGAAAACATTTTCCTTTACATTTGATAGAAGTAGCAAGATAATTAAATAGAAATGAGAGCGCAAGTAAAAGAAGACAGTAATTGTGGTGATTATTACCTGCCATCAAGAGATCGATGGACATTGAGGAACTCAAATGGATGTTTACACTGCGGGCAGGTAACTTTCTGCTTGTATGTGGCCCAGCGAAGAATGCATGTCACACTACATAAAATCAAAAAAGAATACCATGAATAGCAAGTACAGAACATCCTCTACAAAACAATTACAGCACCAGACCAGCTTTGCTATCATGAAAATGGCAAAGAAAAGTGGAATACCCAGTAAAATCATAATCACCTTTTTAAACTGTCCAAATCACAAACTTCCGAATAGTCATTGCTATCAGATCTAGCTTAAGTGCATCATACTCCAAGTCACGTCAACAAAAGTGCACCAAAAATATCAAAACTGACACACATGGAGCATGCTACAGAAAATGTACTATTTCAATGCCTTTAGATGCATAGAAAATGACGTTCTTTTATTTGGTCCATTATCTGAAAATTACGGCCTCCCCCTAACCCCCCCCCCCAAAAAAAATAAATAAATAAATAAAAAACACTTTCCTTTGCGGTAAGGTGAGGTCCAAACTCAGATCCTGGGAACAACTCTAAGAAACTTAATAGCTCAAACACCTTATATGAATGAGCAGACATGCATAAGCATGTTTCCATTAAAGATCAAGTGTCTGCTTTAAATGTTGAATATATGCAGTTTTACTGCATACCCCAAGTGTTAACAACAAAGATACCAAGCCCCAAATTTATAAACAGATCTCATCAAGTTATGCAATTGAGTTCCAACAATGTACGTACTATGTTAAATCAAATAGGTATACTAATTTCATATTAATTTGCAAGCATAAGCCAAAAGTTCCAACCTCAATTATATAATCAATATATCCGCCCTAAATTAAATCACTCCCAAGAAGAACAACATAGATGGCATACATAATAAGCACCAATAGTATGCCTGAATTGAAGACGTCCACAACTCACAAGTAAAGCTTCTCCAGAGCAACCAAACATAACAGCCTAACTTTGTTTGGGGGGGGGGGGGCCAACTAAGACTTCCCGATATCCTTTAATAATGTAAAGACTGGCTATGAACGATACATGCAATAAAAGTACACCTAGTTAGTGGCTAGTTCGCCCCATGACTTCAATCTTCCTTTCACAACCTTAGCCCCGGAACGTAATAGTAATTACATTTCCATTCAACAGGAAAAACACCATTGGAAAATGAAGATATTATAATCAAGGAAACGCATTTCCCAGAAATGAATTTCATATAAAAGAGCGAGGGGTCATTTGGACGAACCAGTAAGCATGCTCGCAACCTTTTACAAGAGCAGTTTCCTGAAGCACTATCTTATCCAAGCAAATAGCACAGATCCCCCCATGCCTCCCAAATCCCACCCCCTGAATCTCTGCTTCACTTCGTTTCTCACTCTGAAGATCAGCAAATGAGAAATCATGGAATCATTAATAATAAGAGAACAACTCTAATAATTCCAGCATGGGATTACGACCACAGCATGAATTCATCAAAAAAAATCTAACATTTGCGCCGCATCTCAGAAAACTAACAAATTCACCAATCATTCGTAATATGAAGAGGGAACCCAGTAACCCTCATGAAACCCCACCAAATTAAAATTTCTTAATTACGGCACACAGACAATTCATTATTATCATAAAGAAAGATCAAAAATTAACTTCTTTGGACCCAATAACATAGAACCATTAACATATAACAAAAGGTACCTGATCATGGAGAGATAGATCCAGCAAATCGTTGGCAAGCTGTTGGCTTTCAAAGTTGATAACTGAAGCCATAGTAATATATTCAAAAGGGAATTATACAAATCTTAGAAGCTAGTTATCTATCTATCTTTACACTGAACCGATATACGCCGAGCTATACACAAAGCTAAAACATAGAAAGGGAAGAAAAAGGAAAAAGGAGAAGGGAAAGAAAGAGGGAACAGATGCTAAGGAATAATTCTGAGATGCCAACGGAGGCAGAGAGACAGACGCGGTTTGATAGGAGAAAAATTAAGCGAAAAAATGGAAGCTGCTCGTTTTATATAGATTGCGAAAATTCAAACTTTTTGTTTTATTCTTCATAAGCGAACGTTTTGGAATCCACGAAAATAATAAAGAATAAAGAATAATAAAGTAAAGAATAAAGATAAAGGATAAGGTAGGAAAAGAAAAGGGACTTTATGATTTTCTTGCTCCAGGAAATTGACACCAAGAGCTTCGCGGACAAATGCGACACGTGTCTTTGTATTCTCGTTTAATCTCCTAACAAGTTGGGGGATAACGAATTCAACGTAAAAATAGATCATCTTGTAATAAAATGTTAAATTTTCTCCGTTTTATAATAAAAAAATATTTGAAATAATAATCCTTACGATAAAATACTTTTGCCGTCACTGATATTTATTTAATTATAATTTCCCCCTCTTATTTTTCATGTTTGTGTTAAAATTTTCTTGAAGCTAAAGGTGAAAAACTATCTTAAAATTTTAGGGCATATTTAGATATATTTTTTATTTTTAAAATTTATATTTTAGAATTTTTTAAAATACTATTTTTAAATTCAAAAATAAAAAATAGAAGATATTTGGTAGAATAAATAAATAAAAATTTTATTTAATTGCAAAATTATTATCAAGAATAAGAGTAAATTTAAAAAAATCTAAAATTTTCATTTTTACTTTTAAAATAAAATTTTCAAAACAAGTTTTTAAAAATAAATTTTAAGAATATATTGCCAAAAAAATTTCATTATTTTTATTTTTATAAATTAAAAATTCTTTTTAAAAATAGAATCCAATTTTATTTTGCTATAAAATTGGTTTCATTCACTTTCAAGAGTGATTAACAAGCAAAATATTTTCCCTTTCATTTTCTTTCATTTTTCAAAAGCTTTTCATTCTATTTGTTGCTTCAGCACCCAAAAGCTTCTCTCTCTCTCTCTCTCTCTCTCTCTCTCTCTCTCTCTCTCTCTCTCTCTCTCTCTCTCTCTCTCTTTTCGTTATTTGTATTATACTCGAATAGGATAGAATCAATAATTCTTAGGATTCACCAAAATTCAGAAATACTTTAAAAAAAATTTAAGATAAGAGCACAATTATAATGGAAATTTTTAATAGGTTCTGTAATTAAATTTTTAACCAATTTCATACCTAATCAATGCATATTAATATTTGTTTGTAAGATTTTTTAAGAAAGTCTATGTTTTTAAAGTTTTTTTTCCAAAATAAGTTTCGTTGGTTTGATGTATATATATTGTCAAAATGGTATGACAGAAAAATGAAGTTTTTTTATGCAAAAACTCTAAAAGTTGGTCTTGATTATTTTTGTTATTTTATCTGAAATACAGTTTTTATTACATATGTTATCCCACCATTCTATGTTTAAGGTCTATCCCCCCTTCCATTATTAACATTCAAAACCTAACAAACTTTTTTAGGCCCATGAGTAACTTTAGCTATGAACATGATTTTAATGTTTTTCTATTTAATTCAAAATTGTCTTCTCATTATTACAACAATAATAGAAAGAAAGGAGAGAAGGAGTGTGGTTATTGTGAAAGCAAGTCGTGAAAAATCTCTTTATGGAGTTTTAAGTGTATCTCCATCCACAATTACAATTGTGGATGAAATCAAAAAAGCTTGTAGCAAATTTGCTTTCAGAGTATCATCCTAATCTCAATAAAAAGATAATTGATATGCTTAACCATTAGTCCTTATTGAATATTGTGTAAAATTAAGTTAAAATGAATTAAGTTAAAATGCTAATAAGTTCCCTATTTTTCAAAACATTTGGAGACATATTTCGAATCTCTTTAATTGTAGATTTTGCATATTTTTGTTGTTTCCCATGATATGTAGCGCCCTAGTCTTCTTCTTTTATAACAAGTTTATTGTTTGCAAAATGGCATTACTGCCCAAAGAACTTAGCTTTTCTCACTTGTTGTTGAACCTCTTACATTGACTCATAGAAAACTAGTGTCTACGAGGGAGAGTAATAATGTTACACTTTTTAAATTTTAAAATATTTTGTGTAAGAGATAACTAATTATTATAATAAAAAAAATATGAGATAAAATTTTTGTGAGAAATAATTTAAAAAAGAATAAATTGAAATGCTTGGAAAAATAAATATGAGTAGAAGTGAGTGTAAAGAAAATTTAAAGAACTTTTTTCAATTTTGCCCCTAACTTTCTTTTCCCTTATTTCCCTATCGCTAACTAACATTTTCATTTTCTCCACTAATACACAAATATTCTTCTCTTTCTCCTTTTCTTCTTCTTATAACAGGCAAAAGGTATTAATCTTTATCTACCTTCCACACTTTTCAATTCAAGCCCAACAAAGTCTTCTAAATTTCAATCCTTGTAAAGTTTTCCCCCCATTTACTTTTAGCTTTAAAATGATTATACGATTTTTAAAACCCTAACATTAAACTTTTTATTTTTATGTGATTAAGAGCAAATAAACTGTAACTTTTTTCATCTATTGCCTACTTTATACATAGAAAATAAGCATTATAGTTCGACTTGGAAGATTTTGGATGGATTTAGATTACTTAATGATGAGTTTGCTTATTTTCATAAATGTTAGGAGATCATTGTTATTAAATGATTTTATCTTGAATTTCTTGATTGATCTTGTATATGTAATGTTAGAAACATCATATATGATAGGTTGATTGAGTCATTGAGCTTAAGAGAAAATTTTGGAGGGATTTTATCTCAAGTGAATAGTATTTTCACATGAAAATTTTGCAAAAACCAAGTTATAATTGATTGTGTCCTAAGAATTACCTTTTGGATTAATATAATCATTTATATAATCAATTATGCCTAAAATTATGCTCTAGAGAGTTCTATAATCGATTATGTCTAAGAATCTTACTCTTTAAGTTGATATGATCGATTATATGACAAGTTCATGCCCTCAAATCCTTTTAATCAATTATACCCACATAAAGTTGCTCTTTGGACATACATAATTAATTCGATCTCATGTATTTTAAATATTGCATATTCCAAGAATTCTATGATGTTAATATAAATGAGTATGCACTAATAAATGTTAGATAGGTATCTTAAGGCCATACCAAAAGGCATGATGATTTTATGATATATGAAAATGTGTTATAAAATGATCTTTGTAATAATTGAGCTTAATTTACGTTAATGTTTATTAAAATTAAGTTGGGAGCAAATCGATGATGCTTGTAACTTAACCACTAAATTTGTATATGGTTGTATAGGATAATGATAATCTCATGAAAAACAATAATAGATAAGGGTTACATGAAGATTTACATATTTTATTCTTATTTACTTTAGTATATACAATTAATTGATGAGAATATGTTATAACTGAAATTGTGAAAAGAAGGATATGAATGTAATTTGTTTATATAGATGTTTTCTTATTATCAACAAAAATTGTATTATGAAATGTATTAATCATATAATAGTGTCATAAAAGGGTAAATTCAATCTATAAGATCATGATTTTTTAATTTAGTTATTTTAAAAATATTTACCCATTAAACCTTGGACTTACCCCTTCATATTTTTACTTTATAGATTTGCCAATTGATATTCCACCATCACTATAATGAAGGTAGATCCTTCAAAACTTTCTTTTAAGCTTAAGCCAAGGTAATAATGGATATTTTTATTTGTAAGTAGTTGAGATTTCTTTTAAAACCTTCTTTAGGGAGTCTCGAACTATAATAGATAAATTAATGGATAAACACCATAAATGATTTAGGTTTTGATACAAGAATGTTAGTTAGGTTAGCTTATTTTGAAAAGCGTTACATATGATGAGCAAATTAAACTTCCTTTTTTATTTAAAAGCAAATATACTAAACATTGATATTTTGAAATTATAAATGTTACCATTAATTAATATCCAAAATTAATATTAAGTGTAGTTTTCAAGTAGGATAGACCGGTAGAAATTAGTAAAACAAATACCATATTAGTTAGGCTCTAAGAAAAATTATGATAAATTATCTTTAATTCTTTTGGAACCTCTAGCCCAAAAATGAAAAATGAAGAAAGAGATTGTAATTAGACCAAACTCTAAACAATGTGAAAGCATTTTACATTAATTTTGATGAAAAATTCTTTTTTTACAATTAAAGATGAGCTTTCAATTTGTATTAAATAGATTTTAAGCTCCTACAATGTCATGTATGTAAGAAATTATGTATGTACATACATTTTGTAAGATAAAATCTTTTGAAACTCTAAATAAAAAAATTATTGAATAAATAAATAATAAATAATTATTTAAAATGTTAGTTGATAACACTATGATAAATATATGAAAAAAAATACACTTTATCCATATATGATATAACTTTATTTACTACAAAGTTACTTATAGTTTAAAATGTTAAAAATAAGGAACATGTGATTTGCACTATTAACATTTTGCTCGTATATGCTAAGTTTCCATCCACATCTAATAGAAATTATTGTGTACAAATCATATGCTTATTTAATAGCCCTAATTTATCCTAATCTCAACTTAATTTAATTTTAATTTCACTTTGGTAGTCTCAATTTCCTACAACCTTAAATAAAATCTTCTATAAAAATTTGTGGGCCACTATGACATCCTAAAATAATTAGAAAATTGTAATGATAAAAAATCTTATACTTTGCCTCATCTTGAGGAATCCAACAAATGTTTGATTCCATTATACAATGTTGAATGAAAACTCCAAAAAATGAGATTAAGGTACTAGGATTTAGGATTAAGGAAGAATTGGAAGAAAAGATAATGCAAATTAATTTTTTAAAGCTCAATTTTGATTTAATGAAAAACAAAGAAGAGCATGTAAGGGTTTATATACCAAATTCTATTACATTTGGATAAAAATTAAGTATCATGGGTAAAATATTAACAATGCAAGTGACATGTATCCATTTTTTGATATTTTAAACCTCAGATAGGTGTATTGCAAATAAGATCATACCATAAGTGAGTACGAGAATTTAAATTAAAATTATACTTAAAATCAAAAATCAAATTAAACCATAGCATTAAAATCATAAATTACAAATTGAAATACTCCTAAAAGCATTAAAATCATAGATTACAAATTGAAATACTTCTAACTTCCTAAAAATATTTAATAAAATAAAAAGGCAAAGGATTTATGGCACACTCTCTTTAAAATATGGTATTTTAGAAATCGTTTTATAAAAGAAATAATTAATATAGTTAGATAAGTAAGAAATTTCATGTGTAAATTATGAAATAAAAAGAAGTTAACAATTTAATGAACATGAGAAATAGACAAGAAAAATTAAATAGAATCATAAAGTATGAAATTTTAAGTTATTATAAGTAAGTATGTGACTATGGAAGAAAGATAGCAACAAGTTTCTAAAAATGCCCCTAAGAATACTATTCCTCATTTGAAGGCCACTCATCATTTTCTTTGATTATTTTTCCAACTACTATAAATTCCTACTTCTTCTTCTCACTTCTCCATCTTTTCCTCTTTACAAATTGTAAGGAAAGTGTCATTCTTCCTTCAAATTTTTCATCCAAATAAGGTAAAAACACCATCCTTATTGAGATTTCTCTTTATTTCATTTTAGTTTGATAAGGATTAAGAATTATTAGACTCTATTCAAAGTTTGGAACCCTAGCCCAATGAACCATCAATTTTTGGTATAATTAAGGTTGAAAGATATCAAAACTAGCTTCCTAGTATTCTCTTCCATACAACATGAATAGATACTCCATCCATTCTTGTTAAATCTTGAGAAATTTAAGTTGAAATTGCTTATTTTGAGTTTTATGGCCATTTGAACATAAATGATTGATTTTTAAGTTAATTGATGGAAATGGTTTGATTTGGTGATGGAAGGACTTTATTAATATGTTATTGGTATGTATTTATAATTGTATGATGTTTGGTAGGCAAATTAATGCATTAAATGTAAATTTTGTAAGGAATAAATAGTGAAAAATTCAAAGTTTTATAAATTTTTCAAGTAATAATTGATTATATAGTTGATTATACCTTAGAAGAAGACATTCTAGAAAGGTATATCTAACTAAGTAGCTCTCTAGAGGTTGATAATTGACTAAGTGGTCGACTATAGATCTCTAGAATGCTTTCTAGAGCCTTGTAGTCAATTATTATGCCCTAAGTTTACTTTTAGACCTATTACTTGACTATATAATTGATTATGTTCCCAAAAGTTACTTTTAAGACTTTCATAATAGAGTATATAGTCAATTGTGGCTAATTTTTCTTGAAAAATCATGATACCTAAGAGTCTAGCATGGGATATATATTTTCTAAGCATCATGTTATGATGGAATATGATAGATAAGGAGAAAATACATAAAATATCATGACAAAATATCAAATTAAGTTAGTGTACCAAATAATGCATGATGTTAATGAGATTATATTATTGTTTAAGCAATGAATTATGATGCACAGCCATACGTAGAGGCATGGTATTATTGGATTACTTCGATAAACAATACTTATAGCCTAACATGAGAAATGAAAGCTTTAAGCTAATTATGAATTGAGAAATATGAAAGTGGTGATGTGAATATCATATGATTAAAGGTAGGAATAGTATAAGAGTGATCTTAAAATGATAAAGATAGATAAGTAAGAAATGTATAAAGTTAACCCAAGAGTCATAAAGATGTATGAATTTATTTATCACCCATTACATTGAATTATGTTATGGATTTGAAATCTGCTTATTCTTAAGAACTCTTTTATGTATGTGTGTGTGTATTTGTAATGAAGTGATTATATTTGATACCTTTTGAAGTTATTTGAAATTGAATTGCTAATATAATTGATTGTATATTAAACCTCTTAGGAGAGTGATTTGATGGGAAAGTTATTGTATTATGTTATTTGTTAAAATGAAATATTTATTCATTAAGCCCTGGACTCGCTCATCCATGATATATTTTATAAATTTTTAAGTCGAGCCTCCATTATCACCTTTTTATATCTAGATTATCTAAAAGCTCATTAATTTAATTATTTTATTGCATTGGATATTTGAATATATATTATCTTTTAAACCTTATTCTATATATAGGGTTGGATAGAGGATTTAAATGTTGAATTTCCTTTCTAGGTTAGTTATAGTTGCTTATCATCATCATAAGAGGATTATAAGTGACTCTAACTACCTTACCTTTTGTAAAACACGGTGAATGAATGAAATACATCCTTTTTGTCAAATGTTGCCTTTCTCCTATTATTTCTTTAATAAATTGTTCAAGTAAACTGGATTAAACTAGTGAAAATCAAGTAACAAATTTTACATCGGTTATAATTAGGATAGGATTGTGACACTCTATTTAATGCAACTAGCTAATAAGTTAGTTTGTTGTTAACAAGTTAGTTGATAATTGATAACTAAAAGCTTATAGATAATAACTAATTGTATTAGAAGTATTTAAAAAAATTAATTGTTAAATTAGTTGAAAAGTATAAAATGACATATTAATACAATTACATATATCAACTAAATTTATTTATATTTATTTTGAGATTAAATTATATTAATATAATCAAAATAAGAATATAATTACTTAAAATTTAATTAATTATATTATAGTATATCACATATTTATTTACTTACTTATCTTTAATTTATATTGAATTATTAAAGAAATATTAAATATTTATTTACATAATTAGAGTAAAAATTACCATTTAATTAAAAGAAGATGGATAGATTTGGAAAAAAAATTGAAAAATTACTAACTTATAAATTACAAACTATCTTATAAAAGTCATTAAATAAGAGCTTATAAGTTATCAACACCAAATAATCAAATTAATAAGTTATAAGTTAATGTATTTGTTATGCTAAATACACACGTAAATTAATTTATAAAATTTATCAAATAAAAACTTATAAATTACTAGTTTTTCTAGTATTCCAATGCGCATAAAAATTATTTAAAGAATGTATTTAATTATAACCTAATTTGAAGCATAAATGAATAGGCATGTCAAACGGGTTCAAAACTTGTAATTAATGTAGGCAACTTGTGGTCATGGGGTGGGTAAACTCCTTATATTAAAGTTCATATTTTTTGCAAGTTAATGCAAGAAATCCTACACGGGCACAAGTTCATGCGGTTTTTGCCTATGCAAATGTGAGCTTGTCCACAACTAAATCATATAATGCATTTAAATTGCTCCACAACTAAATCTTGGCTAGTCAGCTCCAAATATTTTTTATCGTGTATTTTGGTATCACAAGATATGGAGTTTGAAATTCCAATCCGGCGAGAAGGTACTGTAATATGGGAACTGTGGATGTCTGTTATCATTTATTTATATGATCTAATTTCAATATTAAACTTAGTTTTTTACTATAATTATAAATATTATGTTTTGGTTAATTTTAATTTGGTAGTATTCATTCTTTGTTGAGTAAACTCATTTTTTATTCTTGTAAAATTCACATTTTTTCCTTTCATGCTTGTGAAATATTTTATATTAATCTTAAATTTGTGAAATATTAAATTGTATGATTTTATCTTTTCGTTAATTTTTATATAAAGATTAATTTTCTCAATTTTGTTCCTCTAAAAATAGGAACGGACAAATTAATATTTTATAAGGACAAAATTGATACAAAATATTTTTCATGGATGAAAGTGAGAAAAAGTAAATTTCATAAGAATAAAAAAGGGATTTACTCTACTTCATTTTGATGATAAAATATAATAATATAAAAAAAATTACATGGATGAAAAATCTAATTGAAATATATTATTTAATGAGGAATTGATATTAGTATTATAAATAAAATATAGTTTCGTCTTTTATTTTTTTAAAAAAAAAGTTTGTATAGTACAAAAGATTTGAGAATTCATCATTACAGTGGAAACAAATTAATATTTGAATGAAAGGAATTAAAATGAACTCATTTCAAATTCTTTAAAATTTACAAGTATTCTATCCAAACACAGCCTTATTGGTGGTGCAAACTTACAAACTTTGAAATTAAAAAGAAGAGGATTTTATGCACACGAATAAAAGACAGATTTCTGGTGCAAATAAGGCATAGGTGGTTCAGTTGGATCTTCAGTATATGAAAGTATGACTGCAAGTTTTCCATAAACGTAAGATGTTGTCGTTTGACAAGTAGGGTTTCTAGGCTGTTATTTTATATTTATCATATCAATTGAGCATTTATAAAGTATCATCAGTTCATCACAATGATGATTAGATATTTTAATCGCAATAATTAAACATGAATTGTATTTGAGATTTCGTTTCCTTATAAGTAAGTTGTATATGAACAAATTATTGATTTTTTTTAATATAAATGATAATTTATTTAACACAAATCTACAATCTTAAATATAAAATATGAAGGAAGTAAAACCTCAAAAATTATATCAAATATTACTGTATGGTTAAAGTGCAGCCAATAAATTAATGATTTAGTTGGGGAATAAAAAAGCCGAGGTGGTTCGGCCTGTTGGCAACGGAACTTGGGAATGGGATTTTGTACTGCACCACCAAGATATCTATATATAGTGGGTCAATAAATATAGAAGCGTGACAAAGAGAAACTTTTTCCATTATTCTAATCAAACCATTAATTAATGCAGAGCACAATAATTTTGATTCTCACCAATTAAGCTTCCGAATACATTATAAAGGGAAGATGCTGAAAGGGGCCCTTCCTGCCTGCATCACAAGTTTTCTGCTATGGGATCCCCTTATGTTCCACAACAAATCATGACCACTGGAATGTTCTTATATATTGTTAGTTTGTCAACCCCATTAACAAAATTAAATTTTACTTTTTCACATCTACTTTAATGTCACCGATGCTTGGTTTTTTCCTTTTGATATTATAATCAGATTGGATGGTTTCTAGATTAGTTTGTCATAAGATTGATTCACAAAATAAAAATGAATAAATTATTACTCAACTTTTGCGCATGTCTAAAGTTTTTCTGAGTGAATTCCATGTAAAAACAAATGTATTGTAATGTACTAACTATCTAGTCATTAATTTTAGTTTAACTTTTACCCAAAAAAATGATTTTGAAGGAGGCATTTGAAAGACACTAAGTTTAGAATATGCTTGCGATCTGAAGAGTGCATTTTCCAAATATTGCTAGTTATTGCGTTGAGCGATGTATATCCTTATTCTCCATGAATAATGGAAATTTCAAATCACTACAAAATTTAAAGAATGTTACAAATAACTTAAAACCTTGTTTACGGAATTTCACACCAAAGCTGGTTTGTATTTCATACAAAACTCTGCACAATATTTCCATATGTATGAAGATGAACAAGGGGAGATTGCCATACCCATATGACATTTGATAGATGGGACAACCTAGGTTTTATAGCTAGGTACCTAGGGCTGCCATTATATTTTGTGCTCTACCTCTACACGTTCTTACTTACCGTTTATGCGGGAGCTGCCCTTGTGCCCATCTTCAGATGAAACCTTCCCATTTAAAGAAAATATGGCACTGCAACTGGCTGGCTTTTCACTTTGATGTGATAGCATTTTGTAAAATAGATCTAAGGGCTCATCATCCAAGAAAAATACATCATTTTGTGCAGTGTTTTGCTAAGGAAAGGATATGCAACAAGTTTTGTCGATATGACAAAGAAAAACTCTCATACTCAGATGGAGTCGGTGAATCAAAGAATTGAACCCCGCTATAATCCTACCTCACAAGCTTATTGTCTGGACAGTGAAACCGTAACCAAGTCACAATTGACAGATACATATCAGGTAAAAAGTAACAAGTGACAGATTCAAAAACAGGCCAAGGTTTTCTAAATTCTAATGTCATTTAAACCAACTCAGAATGGAGAGAATTTTTAAATATTACATTATAGAATGACAGTGGAAATTTCACAAGAAAAATGAAAATGTAAATGACAATTTTGTCGGTGTCATGTTGACACAACATGTAACAGATTATTATAACCAAATGACAGCACTTTAGAAGCTGTTAGTATCATTCACAAAAACTACAGCTGCCCTTGGTGGTAGATATCTCTTTTAAGCATTTTCTTGACAGAGAGGAAAGAAGAAGAAAGTAAGAGTTCCATTGTTTGAAAGAAGAGAAAAAGTATATCAGAAAAATATAAATTGTAGTTAATACTGTCTTCACCACATCAACATTTAAAATTTTTCTCTTCTCTCTCTCTCTCCTCTTTTTTCTTTTTTCCATTTTATCTTCTGAGTAAATTTAAAAACAAAAGTAATTTTCCTTTCTACCGAGCCTTGTTTCTTTGTCCATAGAATTTAAGCAACCAGCAATTTCGTACAAAGTAGCAGTGGTGTTAAAAAAGTTACTAGAGGTTAAAAGAAGTTAACTTGGATTCAAACGGGATTCCAGCTTCTTTAATCATTTGATGTGAAAGCATTTTGCAAAATGCATACAGCTTCACGGGCGACCTCCACCGAGCCATGTCTGACAAGCCTACGCGTGGCAAATGTTCTTCGACAAAGTTGACATTTTTGCATCTCAGCTTGCAACTTGCAAAAATCATTAATAATAAGATATTCGAGAGAAAATCATGATATTTTGAGCTGTAATAACAAAATTGATGTAAGCCTACGGTCTAACTTTACTATCTTCGCTGGAAACAGTCGATACTACAGAAAACGAATATATATATATATATAATCTGACGCTATGGACGAATGACTGGGAAATTCACTTCTCAAATAATCTCCGAAATTGTGATATTGTATGCCCGACCAAAATATAACACTACAATTACATTGAAATTTGTATAAATTAACGTACAATTTCAAGTAAATTCAAGCCGTCAATATATATAGTAGGAACATGGCGGCACTTTGATCTAATGTCCAAGTTGACAGAAAGGAACAAACTAAAATGAATTTCCTCTATCGCCTGGTATTAAACTACGAAACCACAAATCACCTCTTGCACAAAAAATGTGAAGTAAAACAAATCTAATGGACCAGTGTTTAGATGGAAAAAAAAATGTACTAGTATTTTCAGATACATTATTCTCAACATTAATAATTAGACACGTTAAACAAGAATCAATACCATCAGGTAATCAAGATCGAGACACAGAAGAGAGACCAAGCAAGCTCAAATCCAAAGTGAGCACATTCAGAAGCCAATTTGATTGTGGCAACTCTACATTTTTTTTTTTTTCTAACATACAAATGAACAAGTATTCTGCTAATAACACAGATTGTAAGATGGAGATGCCGGCCTCTTTACTGCATTATATGTTAGATTACATGAACTTACGATTTGTCAATTCAAATGGGAGAAAACAGCCAGGTGCTGAAAGAATCATCGATGTATACCCAAATTGCAGGACAGCATGCCCTAAATAAAGCCCTAGAATAATAAACCGTTTATTTGATAAAGCCCCTGTTAGGGATATTAATATTTTATTATAGCTAGAACAAAAAAACCGTGGTAGACATCTACAATAATTTACCAACTATATATCAAAGGTCAGGAACTTCATAGAGCTCGAGAGAGGATACTGCAAAGTAAGAAAACGTGTGTATTAAAACTCTCGATAAAAATTAAATACCAAAACCTTAATGGAAAGTATACCAAGTACCGTAAGCTAGACAGAAACAACTATACATCCATTCACTCGTTAAAATCCAACAATATATTTAAAAAAATGCTCAGACCATAAAGACGCCATGTGCAGGAAAAAGATAACCAAATATGCATTGAATACAGACAACCCTCTAATTGTTTATCAGTGGCAAGCAAGCTTCGAGCCAAACACAAACATGCACATTAATGAAGTATGGAAAGGCCCCAACAAAAATTCCGACAACAAATATAATGGCAAGCAGGTGCGCAAGAACTCACACTAGGCAGGCAACAAGAAAGAAATTGGCCCCATAAATTACAACCAAAACAAAGAATTGAAATTTTAGTGAGATTCTCAACTTGTAATCCAATTAGAAAAACCGGGCAGAAAGGCAAAGCAATAGACAAAGAATATTTAATCAATACGAAAGCAGAACGAAATAAGCAGCAAATGCAACGCATGACAGAAACATCAGTTGAGAACAGCATCAACTTAACATAGCATCTGTAAAATTAACCTAAATTTTTTTTTGGGATGAATTTTCATACAAGCAAAATTAACCAACCCTTCATGAATACAGAAACTTGGCAGGCACCGGTGATGAGATCTTATGACCAATATTCTAGGGAGAAAAGGACAGCCATATATATGACGAGGGTGACGTTACAACCACTTCTCATTCCAAAGTCTAAAGCAGCAGTGAAAACCCACATTTACTTCTAGTCTATACTAATCCAAACCCAACACAATTGGAAACACAGATCAGTTGAGCATTATATAACATGAAAACAGTATACATGTGTATGCAGAGAAAAAGGAGCACGCGCGATACTATACTAGATATGTTATATAGGCACAAAATAATATCTGCCCTAAGCATACAGCTAGCACTACCTATTCGCAGAACATGCAATTAGATACTCATGATGATCAATACGTTTAAAAATGAAGAGCTGAATTCTATGGTGCAAGCAAAACAGAAGCGGTTAGAATTAAATTATCTGATTACATGTATTAAAAAAAAAATGAATAGCTGTTTTTCAAATTTATTGCATCTTCCTAAATTTTAAAATTCTAAAAGTACCACAAGCTCCTATTCATGATTATCAATAATTTACACTTTTGACAAATTTAACACTAAATAAAAACAAAAGGAAGCCAATTGCCCAGAGAGAGAGAGAGAGCTGCGGCTACAAACGAAAAAGGTAAACAGTATGGTTATTATAATCAGCAAACTCCAACCATTACATGATTACTTCTTTAGAACAAGATTTTTAACATCTGTTTTCCATTCAGTTATATATCTAGTACATAAATTAACTATCCTCATACAGTTAGATAATTTAGTAGTTTTCTATGCATTGATGATCTCGTGCAGTGACAAAAGGCCTATGGGGCGACAACGTATAGAGAAAGCAAGCAAAATCAAGCATTTGAAAAATGCATAGATTGACATATGTAACAAGTAAAATAAGATACAACCCTTAAATATTAATATACCAACCCCATTAAACTTAGCCAAAAGAAAATAATCAGCCTACATTTTCATGATTTTCAAGCCCGCCTATAATAATATCTTTGGCGCACTCGAAAAGACATTTCAATTTATTGGATTACCATAGGCCGAACCTCCAAGCAACCCTCCACCTGAAGCTGCATACAAGTCAGATGGATCCAGCATGGGGGATGAAGATGAGGCTCCATTTCTTCCCGAACAACTGCCGCCGCCGCCGCCGCGTCCGCCATTGCCACCACCTCCACCCAAATGCAGTTCAGATAGATTAGGATAGCCATCTCTACAACTTTCGACTCCATGATCATGAAGAAACCCTTTGAAAACATGGCCGCCGATCGTTACAACCGCGTGATAGGCGTACTCATCTTGTCCGTCTTCCATTGGCGACACTCGAACACACTTAAACACCGCCGGTGCACGTACTTGAGCCGGCAATGACTCTATGAAACTCGCATCTACAAACAATTCAACCAAACCCTACCCCAATTATCACGAAAGTTAACATTTTTCAAATACTATAGAAAAAATATGAAGAGAATAGCATAAAAACCGCACAGTTAATGCATGAACTTATGAAGTTTTGAAGAGAAATAGAGAGATCACAGAAGCAACGAACCTTGATGGCTAGAACTAGTGTCAAAACTCCGAGGCGGAGTAGTATTTGATGTGGAGGTATGGGAAGTTGTGGTTTGAGAAGAAACGAGTCTAGGTTTCTTCACACCAGAAGATGACCCGCTAGAGCCACCAGCCACCACGGCCGCTTCCGCCATAAGCTGACGTTCTCTTCGCCGTGCAGCCGGGACCCACGTGCTCTTCACGTGAGTAGGGCAATCAAAACCTCGACTTTTGCAACAAGTTCTGCACCTTCTATGGCTACAATCTTTCTTCGACTGATTCCCGCAGTCTTGGCATGTAGCTCCCCCCGTTGTAGCCGAACCAGTTAAGCCACCGCTACCGCCGCCACTATGAACTAAATTCCCCGAACTTGTATTGTCCTCAAACAACCCTGGCTTCTTCAAAAATTGTTGGTCCTGCCACAGCTGAATTCCACCGCCCCGGTTTCGATTACCCAGCATGTTCTCATTGTCAATCCCTATATTTGCAGGTCCAAGACAAGGAGCTGTTGTAAGAAGAGGGATAACGCCCACGCCGAGTGCGGTGGCAGGATTGGAGCCGTTGACGGAATGAGGATCGGACATGACAGGCTCATGGTGGTGCTGGTGGTGGTTATTGTGGTGGAAGGAAGATGCAGGAGCAACCACAAAAACGTCTCGCAGTCCCACCATACCCATCTCAGACGAAAGGCCATAATTTACTGACCTAGAGGCGCCGGACCACATTCCGGAGGCGGCTCCGGTACCAGCTCCCCCGCCCGCGGCGGTGGGTCCCGCATTGAAGCCGAGGGAGAGCTCGTCGGGGGCAGCGCGACCGGCGGAGGAAGATGTAGCAGCCCAGTCTGCGAAAGCACCAGAATCTGAAGGCAACCTCCTTGTAGTAGCCACAACTGAAAGGTATTTGATACCTGAAAAATCTTCCACCCAATCAAAAATGGTTCTCTATATTAACATATATAGAAAAATAATGAGAATAACACAGTGTTGGGGTGCTGCTGAGAAGTGAGAATGATTACGATTGTCTGACTATAAATGAAGGTAGATAGATGTTCTGAGAGCTTGGATGGCCAATCTATATGGGTGTATCTAATGTGGGTGTTATTCGAGTGGGGTCTCTGCAAAATTACCAGAGAGAATTTCTGGAGAGAGTAAAAAAAGAAAGGGAAAGCCCTTTTTTAGGTGATCGAATTTAGAGTGTGAGCGAGAGATCTTGTTCGTTGGGTTGATTTGGATTGTAGTTCCTCCTTATCTCTCTCTCTCTCTCTCTCTCTCTCTAGTGCTCTGCAGCTGCTTCTTCTGCTGTCGTGGTTACTGCTACTGTCACTTTGGCTTTTTTTTTTTTTCCCGCAGAGGAAGAAAAGGTCTGGTGTGTGAGTGAGAGAGAGAGAGAGAGAGAGAGAGAGAAAGATAACTGAGTTTTCTGGAGGGACCAGAGAAAGAGCAGAGTGTGAGCAGTGAACAGTAGTGAGAGCGATAAAATGCAATAACGACCTTTCTTACTGAATTTTTTCTGCCCTTCCTTCCTTGTATCTTATTGTTGCCGACCTTTTAATCTCATCATCCTCTTCTTTTCTTTCTCTCTATCTTCTCCTGAGCTTTTGCTTCATCAATCTTTAGCTCACCCTCAAACCGAAAGTTCCCCCCTCCCTCTCTCTCTCTAACTTTCTCTTCCAAATTAGCTTCCTATTGAATTGGTGGGTTCTTCCCTAAACTTTCTCACTCACACTCTCTCACTCCAATTATCAGAATGATAGGTATAGTAGGCATAGACAGAGTTGAATGTTGGAGAGATTGGGAAGGGCTTAAAGGCTTTTGTTCTCTAGTTTTTGTAATTATATGTACCCGTCTTGAGGTCACATGAAGCAAGCTTCTCATGTCATATGCTGGCGCGTGCTTCAACGCAAAATGGCACACATGTAATTTACTTTAGAGTATTTTAATTATTGCTTTTTAAAAGTAATTTTTATAATAAAAAAGTTAATTTGAAAGTTTATTTTTAAAAATTTTAATTTTAAATACATAAATTGAAAATTATAAAAATAATTTTTAGATTTTTTAATTTGTTTCTTTTTAATATTAATTTTATAATTAAATATAATATTTTTATTTATAATACCAATTTTTTTATTTTTTAAATTAAAATAATTTTTGAAAATATAAAAATATATTCAAATATATCCTTAAGTGATTCTCCAATCAAATTAATAGTAATTATTAATAATTAATATTATCATTAATTTTCTTATATTGTAATTTGATTAAAAATTTTAAGAAAAACATATGAATTACTTCATCTATAGGTTCTTCTATATTTTATTTAATTTGTGTTGATTAATTAAACGCAGCGTTGCGTTCAACTGCAGGGTATTAGGTTTCTTTGGCATTTTCCGAAGGATAGTTGTTTCGTTGCCGATGCTCCAACCGTGTGTGGCAGATCTTAAAATTGTGTTTAAGCGAAGATGAAACAATATTGTTGGGTTACTTAATATGTTATATAATTTTCAAAGCTTTCATGGCCTTATTTTAAAAGGCTCCTACCCTGAAAAGATTAGAAGTGGGAGTAGATTTGGTGAAATTAAGCCCTGTTTAAAATGAATCAGGTTTATATTAGAAAAGTTGGATCGTCTGATCCATAATTTTATATTAAGCTTAAAATTTGACTTGACCTTATTTATATATATACTTTTTTAAATTTACCTTTTATTTTATATAGATTTATTACTAATTAAAAATTATTCTTTAAGAATAATATCAAGAGTAGAATTAAGATAAGTTATATCAAATTTTGATATTATTAAATATAATTTAATTAATATAAAAATTATTCAAACTCTTATTAATGATAATATTTTAATTTTAATTTATCTTAACTAAATAAAAAAAAAGTAAAATTCAAAGTTTGTTTCAATTTGAATTTGATTTGATTTCAAAATAAATATAAATATTACAATAATAATTTTCAATTAATTATTTAAATAATTTAAATATAAGTTTATGTTAAAAAAATTTATAAATTTTTGAAATATATGTAAAATATTTTTCTAAACATTATATATATTATATATAATTTAATATATAAAAATACAAATTAGTTTGATAGGGTAATAGATAAACTCTTATATAATAACCTAACTTATAGAGTTTGATCCAAAACTATTATATTTGACAAATAAATTAAATTAATTTAAGTTAGAAATAAGTTAAGATTTTAAAAGCCTTCGGGTCAAATGACCTATTTTCGTCCGTAGAAGAGATGAACGAGGGATATGGAGTTACTATTAGTGCATGTATACTTCTATATATTCTTGCAAGAAAATATGATTTCATTTTCTAGAATCATAGTTATTCTTGTATTAATCTGATGAACTCCTAGGGTTTTAAAATAATTCTGAATAAACTACAAAATTATCATAAAAATATTAGAAAGAAATCGAATTAATATTAAAATACATTTCAATATTAATTTAATATAAATTTAAAAAATTTTACATCAATCTAAAATTCTTCCACTAAATTTTGAATGGATGTCCATTTTAATTGAAATTTTGATTTTACTTTATTTTAAAATGTCTGTTATTTGAAACGACAAGGAAAGTTAATTTGACTTGGTAATGGTAAACTGTATTAATAAAAATTTTATAATGGCATTTAGTTTCTGTATACGAATACAAAATTTATTAATCATATACCATGTAGGCGATTTTCATAATAAAAATAATTATATTAAATTGATTTCAAATATGCAAACTAATTTAAAAATGGCCTCTCATTATTGGTTTAATACATCGCAAATATTTCGGATATTAAGTTCGTATTTCATGCATTTATTTTCTAATAATTGCAATTGATAGATTCCAGGGGGGAGAAATTAATAGCATGCTTGCCATAATATGGAAAAGAATGAAATTAAAAAGTTTGTTCGATGGTGAATTATACGGTGACACAAAGATTTTTAAAATTAGAATGATGTGGTGATCTTAAAGGCTATTGGATTAAATTATTTAATTAAAAAAATAGTTGTAATTGAATAATTTTAATTTAATAATTTTAAAACTTGTTATATGATATCATTTTAAATTTTCAAATCCTTAAAGTATCATAATGAACACTTTACTTAGAGAATGATCATACTATCAAATAATAAAATCTTTATTTTATAATAAAAGTAATAAAGTAGTAATTTCATCATATTTTTTAATCTTACACTTTAAATTTTTTATATATTTCAATGTTATCCTTTATTAATAAATAATAAAATAACATCAATTTTTAATATTATATTATTAAAATATTTTAATAATTATATTTTTAGTAATGCAAAGTAAAATAAAATATTTTTTATAAAAATTATTTAATATGAAAGATTTTTTAAAATTAAATTTTCATGTTTTTACTATAGAAAAATTACTTGTTAATTATAATGTTGATAATAATATTTTTATGTTCAATTATACAAAAATTATAAATAAATAAATAAAAATATAATTTTTATATGATTATAATTTTAATTTTACATTTTCTTTTTATTTTTAAAATATTATTATCATTAACACATTTTTTATTTTATTCTTATAATTTTTATTATATTAATATATAATTATGAAATAAAATATTCATTTTACTTTCAAACATATCAAAATATAATTATAAAGTATTTCGCTAGTAAACGCACGATGGCGGAAATTGAATGCTTGGAGAGGCAATGCACCAAAACTATAGTGCTGAGGGAAAGTCTTCTAGTTTTGCTCTCAAATTAGAATGAGAAAACATAAAAAAATTAAAATGAGAAGAAATAGATATGTTCTCGGTCGGTGCCGCACTTAAAAGTTTTTTGATTCGGAAGGAAGTCAATTTTAAAAAAATTGTAAATTTAAAAAAAAAAGTTCCAAATTATTTGATTTCTAATTGGGAAACCGCTTAATTTCAGAAAAAATAATTTTTTATATTTTGCTTGATTCAATTTTAACTTTATTAGTAATGATTATCAAAATAATTGTTATATATTTGAAATTATAATATAAAAAGCTAATTTTTTTTATAAATTTTAATCTTATAATCAATTATTTTTAATTTATTATAAAAATTAAAATTGAAACTAATACAAATATAGAAATATTAATTCTCTTTTTAATTTTACATAAAAAATTAAAATTGACTTATATAAAAAAGCAATATGATATAATAATAATTTTAATAATTAAAAAATATTATAATCAATTTATTATTATCACTAATATCTTCAATTAATGATTGTATTTATTATAAAAATGTGAGAAAATAAATATAATTAATTTAAATATTATTAATTTGTATTTTTAATTAAAATTATTTAAATAAATTTTATTATTATTAAATTAATAATATAAGTTTCTCATCCAAACGAAAAAGTAGAAGCCACTAAACTAAATATATGGATATAAATACTAGCAACCTTATATGTTTTGCAAATTTATGGTGAGAATAAAATTGTAGGGTGACCAATAATCAAACTGAATGAGTTGGCTTTGCTCTACCCCAAAAAAAAAAAGAAGGATACAAATAATTTTGTATTTTTACTTGTAAATTATACAAAAAATTATATTTACCTGTAGAGTATGGGTAAATGATTTCTTGTTTTAATAATTAATTGGCAACTAAATAATTTAAATATATTCTACTTCACAATATGTTAAATTTTTTATGAATCAAAAGGAGATTATTACCATGTGAAAAAATATATAAAAAATTAAAGAAGAGCTCCAATATATTGTTGATATAGTAATATTATAGAATTTTCAAAGATTAATTTTACTTAAAAATAAAATGATAAAAAGATAAAAGTAAAAGGGAGTGATGGGAGAAAGATGCAAAGAAGAAAAAAGCCATGGAATTTGCCTTTTGGTGAAGTGATAAGCTGGCGTCCAATCAGTTAATTAAGGATGATTAGGTGGGAAACTTTTAGCAAACACAAGATTATTTGATTCATTAATGGAGCACGTGAAATCAAAACATACTCTGGGGGCCCACTTGTTTCAAATTTCAATTCCTTCTCCTCTCTTTATTCACATCAATCGCTTCTCTCAAGCTTCAATTCACATATTCCCGTTTCCCTCCTTCTATTGCAACTCGCCATGTGATGAGCCTGCTCTTCTTTTCTTCAATTAACTCACTGATATTTGATTGATGCTCTTTGCAAACCATTATCTTTAAGGCTCCGCCTCCTCTTGCCTGGAGTTTTTCTATTTATTGTATTATATTACATACTTTTTTAAGTTTAAAAATTAATGAATTGAAATATCAAAAATATTAATTCAATGATGAAAATATTAAATTTTTTTTTCAAGAGGTGAAACTTTAGGGTCGTTTAGATGGCATATAAAGTTGTAAAGTAACTTTCGTAAAAATTTAAATCTTAGAGGCAATAATTTTTTATGTGAAGTTTACAAGAAATATTTAAAATGATTTAATTAACATTGAAGGAATAATACTTTCTTCAAAATAATTTTTTCATATTTCATTTGTTTTAATTTTAAATTTTTTAAGAAGTATTAAGAAAATAATTATTATATTTTTAATATTATTATAATATATATTAATAAATTTTAATTATTATTAATCAAATTTAATAATTATTATTTTATTTTTATATCTATAAATAATATAAAAATAAAACTTATTTAAAAGAGGTAAATAAATAATTTTTTATATTTTATAAAAAATTAAAAAATCTTTAAAGTATCTATTTTTAATTTATTATATAATAATTAATTGAATAATCTACCTTTTTTTATTTCTTTTAAAATAAAATTTATTATATTATTGCCACCCCTCTCAATAGAATTATTATCCTACTACATAAAGCACCAGTCTTTTACACACACTTTTTAGTCCTAGCTAGCTATTATCCATAGGAGGGGACTCACACTGCTAAAAAATAAAATTGCTATCCTTCTTTGTTTTTCAATAGCACAATATTTAATTGATGATTAGAGATTCTGAAAAAAATGGTTGGATGGTTGCATAATTGATGGCATTAGTGCCCGTTTATGTAATTATATTTTATTTTGATTTAATTTAAGTCCAAAAGTACATTCTATTCTATTCTATTCTATATATAGATCCCAAACCCAAACGTCTTTCTTCGCTCTCGAGTTCCTCAGCTTTTATTTCCACCGACCAAAATTGTTACAGGCATTCACCCTCCTCCCCCTCTTTTTCTTCTTCATCCTACTTTATTTCTTTTCCATCCTGTCATTTGTGCGGCTTGCCGTCTTCCATTCGCAAAAAAGCTCCTTAATGATTTGAGTATTTTCCCTTTTTTTTTTAACATTTGATAGAAATAAACAAAAATATCTTTAATGTTATTGTGTTATTAGGATTTTCAATATTATAATCTCTTGTTTTTTAATAAATAGAATATTGAATCAATTATGATGTCAACATAATAGAATAAATCAAGATTTCATTATTACGCTTACGCAGAAATAGAAAAACATTCCCAACGATGCGCGTTAAGTTAATAAACTACGTGAAATTATTCATTTGAAATGACTACAGGACAGAACTTTCAAAACAATATACATCTTTTGCTTATAGCTACAATGTTTAACATCCCATTGTTAATTATTAATACTTATCGGAGTAGCCACTCAAATGTTGTAATCATTTAACATTTTTTTTCCCTTAGAAATAAACAGTATCATTCTAAGCTGTTCAACTATTTTTATCTTTTTATCGTATTGATTTAACCTAAAATTTAAAATGTATTTTAAAGAATGAAGTGCAACATCATGATTAGAAAATCAAAATTTTAAAATTTATAAATATTACATTTTTATATTTTTTATAAAAATTATTAATATTATATATTGTCTTTTTAAAATATGTTTTATACTTTAAACAACTCGATTCGTTCTTATCATCAAAATTTCTTGACTCTTGCCTCTTGGGTGCTGTAAACATGACATGAGATTTAACCTTTCACGACTTTTACATAGAAATTAGAACAACATGAGGAAGGAACGAGTGTATTTTTATTTGAATTTCCCTCCTCTTATACATTTTTATTTTAAATTTCTCTTCTCATATATTGAATTAGAATTAAAAAAAAAAATAAGCCAGTCAAATGACCACTGATTATTGTGATAAAATAAAGTAGTGGGAAAATATATATATATATATATATATAATGGAGACATCGATGAGAGTGGCCCAATGGTAATGGTGGAAGATATATTATGATATTGGCAAAGGCAGTGATGTTAGTTAGTGGTGATAACATGATTCTAATGCGAATAATAGGTAAAATATGCCGCATATTAAAGTCAATAATTTAATTTAACATAAGTTTTATGTATAAAAAGCTGGATATGGGAATGTTAATTATCTAAAGCATGATTAGGAACCCTTTTTGTTTTCCCGAAGGAAAGCATGAAATTCTTTAAATCCCTCCTCGGATTGGCATAAAAATAAGAGAATTTGCATATGTTTCTGAGCTGCTGCTGCTGCTGCTTCTCGGTTGCATGCAAGGTGGTAGGAAATCTACAACTCAGATCATTAGACCCACAATCTCACAAAGACAAACATCTCCGATATTTATAGCCTTGTTTCTTTGATTTGATGGGATCCCGTAGCTCAGCTTCAAAACCCTTGTGTAGTCCCGTAGGTCAAGCGTGTGCCATAGCTAGGTAGCCTTATAGTATTAATTAAACTCAACTTCACATTTTTTTTTCTCATCTTTATTATCAAGTTTAATAATAAATTTCCATTTTCTAGCAAAGAGCACTCTTTGTCCCGCCAAATTTAATTATTTTTTTTTATTTTCACTTTTGAGAGCATCTTAATGGACGGATCTATAAATCAAGTATTGATTGGTACTGGTTTTTGTTTGTGAATTAAATAATGATGATTATGAAAGCTTGATGGAGAGTGTAATTATAATTTGAGGGGTTGAGGTGACAAAAGCCGAATTTTATGGAAGGAAAAGACTGAATATTGATTTAAGTAATGTAGATTGTGGCATTATAACCGGACAGCAGCAATGTTTGCAACACATATATTCCATATTCCATTGAAGTAAAAAGGAAGCCAGCTAGACGGACCCGTCGTGGTCGTCCGTCACATCGCACATTAAAGTCCAAAAAATGTCAACAAAAGTCTCATCACCGTCCAATCCTTTTACGCATCGTTGACCATTCAACAGTAAGTGAAAGCAAACCACATTGCACAAAAGCAAGAATCCCACTCAAATCCAAGAATATCATCTTCCTCGGCAAATGTGTATTTTTTCTTTCACCACCGTAATAAGTGCAGTATAAACTCTCGAAAGGGCTGGGTCATCTTCCCTTTCTTATTAATTACTGCCACAGCACCATTTCAAATTTTTGAGCAAAAGCTTATTGTATTATATATATATATTTATCTTTGCGCATAAATTAAACCAATATATATTAGCTTTCGGTGAATGCGTGTAGATCGGGCTGGAATATCCCGGGTCAGTTAACGGAAGCAACTGAGTATCAGAAAAACTCTCAGACGCCAAAGTTAATTCTCATGTTCGAGAACGTTTAACAGGACATATCAATATGAAGGCTCTTCGATTCAATTAAAGAAAATAAAAAAATTAATAAAGAAAAATAAGAAGGAAAAAAATAAAAATTCTATTATTATACATTTTATTTGACTTATATAGGAAAGGAAATTAAATATTTTTAATTTATTTTCTTAATAATTATTATATTAAAAATAATTTACTTATAATAATTATCTTATTATTTTTATTTTATTTACTAATGTTATAATTTTTTTAATTATTTAATATTAATTATTAATATCTTATCAATATTATTTCAATTATTAATATATTAATAATAATTAATATTATTTCAATAATATTAATTATTATTTTTAATAGTTATTATATTTATTATTTTATTATTATGATTAAATTATTAATATTATTAATTTTTATATTATTAAATACGTTATTATATTTATTATAATAATTATTATATGATTATTTATTTTTATTTAATTAATTTTAATATATTTTATTATTTTTATAATTAATTATTATTTTATAATTATTTTTACTTATATTATTATTTTATAATAATAAAAAATTATTATTATATTAAAAATGATAAATTCAAAACTCTGAATAAAGGAATCGAATTTCTTAAAAAAGAAGGAGAGATCACCATTCTCTTATTTGGGATAATCTCATTTAGAAAAAATAGAAAAAAGAATAATTTTTTTTGAATCAAACAAAAACAAGGAAAGTGAAACTCATAAATCATAAATACTAAACCCATCATTTTCTTTCCTTTTCCTAATTATCCTTAACTAAACGATCCCTTAATATTTATGATATTTTTTATCAATAATTTATAAAAGAGTCAATTGATGTTAGAATTCAATTGATAATTTGATGTATTAGAGATAAATTATTGAGATATGTCTATATCATAATAGAGCAAGTATTTATTTATAAATTAAAAAATTAATTTTTATGGTTGAAAGGGGGAATACCAACCAACACATCATAATTCACATTTGGGTAATTAGTTATTAAATTGAATCATTGAAAGTGTTAAAATCATCCCCAGGTTATTATTTAATATTAATTATTAATATCTTATTAATATTATTTCAATAATCTTCATTATTATTTTTAATAGTTATTTATATTTGTTATTTTATTATTATGATTAAATTATTAATATTTTATTAATATTATTAATTTTTATATTATTAAACACGTTATTATATTTATTATATGATTATTTATTTTTATATATTTTATTGTTTCTATTATTAACTATTATTTAATAATTATTTTTTACTTATATTAATATTTTATAATAATAAATAATTATTATATTAAAAATGATAAATTCAAATTTTAAAATAAGAAAATCAAATTTCTTAAAGAATTGGAAGAAATCACCATTTTCCTATTTTGGATAATCCTATTTAAGGAAAATAGGAAAAGAGAATGAATTTTTTTATCAAAAAAAAATTAAAGGAAATGAAACTACTAAATCATAAACACTAAACCGATCATTCTCTTTTCTTTTCCTAATTATTCTTAATCAAACAATCCCTTAGTATTTGTGATATTTTTGAACAATAATTTATAAAAGAGTCAATTGATAATTTGATGTATTAGAGATAGATTATTGAGATATGTTTATATCAGAATAGAGCAAGTATTTATTCATAAGGTAAAAATAATAATTTTTATGATTGAAAAGGGGAATAGCAACCAATACATCATAACCCACCTTTGGATAATTAGCTATTAAATTGAATCATTGAAAGTGTTAAAATCATCCCCAGGTTAACCAGAAGACGGTGAAACTCTCATTAGCTTTCCAATTTTTCTTTTCACATCGACTATAAATAGAAAAATTCGAACCTAATAGTTTCAGTGTATCATTCAAAGTTTTCAGTTTCACCACTAATTTACCACTAACTTCATAATTAACCCAATCCGTCCATGCTGCAACCACTAACGTACATTTAGGAC
This sequence comes from Sindora glabra, assembly GCA_020226215.1. Classification (NCBI taxonomy): domain Eukaryota; kingdom Viridiplantae; phylum Streptophyta; class Magnoliopsida; order Fabales; family Fabaceae; genus Sindora; species Sindora glabra. The sequence continues at coordinate 2,787,149 of CM035226.1, read as the reverse complement.
ACTTGATCAGCCGAAATAGCTTTGTAATTTTCCATGTATGAGAAAAACAAACTAGAGCTTGTTGTATGAGTGGTATTTAGCGGGCTCAGGCTTAGACAATTGTCATTCTGTGAGCTGAGTATGTATATTCCTTCCTTGGTTGCTTTCTTTTCCGTTTACTATGATTGTATGCAATGTTGCGACACAGCCTGATCGAGCCTGCTGCTCAAATATCTGGTACTTGCTGCTGCCCATGTGTATCCTTCATCTCATCATCATCATCATCACTGCCATATTCATATCTGTTTGTTTGTTTGTTCCTGTGTTATCCATCCATGTGTTTTTCTAGTTATATATTTATCGACGATGACTATTCATATGACTGCTAATTTGTCACTACAGACAAAAAGAAATGAGAATCTGTTCCGAGCACTGAGGGAGAAAACGATAGTGTGTTTAAATTCAAACTACAGTGATGCATATGTGTTAAATATAAGCACAAAATTAGTGGCTAATACATTAGTGGTGTAGCAACTATTTCATAAATTTTACTTTCATTATATCTTAATTTAAATTTAGAAATTTTGTGTGTTTACGTTGAGTGGGTATAAGCGAAAGGAAGAAAGAGAGAGAAAGGAAAAAGGGAAAAAAATGCAAATGCTTAATTTGTTTTTGGCAGTGTAACCCTTACCCGTGCCTTATTTTCTTGATTCTTTCACATCCATGTATTGTATACCGTTAATTAAGGTTGAAAAATCGAAATATATGATTCCATCTGGAAACGAAAGAAGCAGTTTTTAGAGGCATACGTGTACCACACAATGTGTTCGATCAATCATTGTAGAACGTTTATCAAGTTTCAATCGTCAATAATGACATCTTAAATAGAAAAAAATGCATAAGTCTCGTTTGAAAACTGCTTTTGTTTCTTGCGCGTATATATATATATATATGCCTCTCAAAACTGCTTCTTGTAAGTTTTGTCCCACATTGAAAATCATTCTTTTATCATTTCAATGGTAAGTTTTGCCTCCGCAGGGTTCTTGCTTTTTACATATGTAAATGGTAAATGAATGTGCATTGATGCCCCCATTGAAGTGCAATATATTTTAAGATTGTATGGTTTTACCCTTAAAAGTAAGATTTTGTTTTTTTAAATAGTATTTGAAATTAAGTGAAAAGAGGTTTTATTTTATTTTATTTACAATTCTTATTTTAGTTATATTTGTACTATTATAAAATTTATTAAATTTAGTAAAATTTCCACTGCAATTTATTTTATTTAATCTAAAATACATATTATTTAAAAAATTTACTTTCTTTTGAATATTATAATTGTTATAATACTATTAAAATATAATTTTTAATTAAATTTTATGTATTTTTTAATAGAATTAAAATTATTATTTTTGAGATGATTTTAAAATAATAAAATTTATTTATGATTGAATTGAAATAAAAAGATAACGCACGAGCCCTAATCTATTTTGATTGAATGTAAGTTTTGGGTTCCCGGGCGAGCATGGCACAGAATTTCCCTGTTGGTATGATGCATGTACACTAGCTTTGGCCGTATCCAATGTCACGAGTCGATTGTCTTATTCATAATTACACTTAATTTCCCTAGTTTCACAGTAACTAAAAAATGATTATCACCCGCGTCACCAACCCTTTGTTTAGTTTGTCAATATAATTGGGAGAACCTCTTCTTATTTACATCCAACTATGTATGCAACCAAACTGAGTGGAGTGAATATTCGTATAGTTAAATCCGAGCCTAATAAAAATACGATATTAATTGAAGCTCATTGGATAATTAAAACTCAAACTCAAACTTTGACTCGAATATAAATCTAACTAAGGTTAAAAGGCTAGCTAAGATATTTATTTGATTTGCTTGAATTGTATCAGAAATTTTATTTTTTAAGAAGTAAAAAAATTGATGAGTTATTTGATTGATAACTATTTTATAAATAAAAAAGTCTTACTTCCTATAAAAATATAAAAAATTACTTACTCACCTCTCTTTAGGTAAATTTTATTTTCTATGTCATCTATAAATATAATGATAAAATTATTCTTATTAAATTTAATTAATAACAACTAAAATTTATTACTTTATATTATAATAATATTAGAGATATAATAGTTATTTTATTAATATTTATTAAGATATTCAAAATTGAACCAAATAAGATATTAGAGTTATTGCTTAGGAAATGTCACTTCCTATAATCAATCAAATAACTTTGATTATTTATTAGGAAATTTACATAAAAAGTTATTTCTTTTTACAAAATTCAATTTTTTATAAAAAGTTACTACGTAAACCAAATAACTCATAAGATTAAATAAATTTATTCAAATAATATGTTATTTGATTTAAATTTATCATTAAATTTGTAATATTTAAATTCTAGCTTCAACTTGTAACAAATTTGAACTATTTATACAAATTTACCTAAAAAGTTTGCTATTTTTTCAAATATAAGCAGATCCATAAAACTAATTTTTGGCCAAATAAATTAGATGATAATTTTTTTACTTATTAATATAAATTTTTCCATAACTATTAAATTCATATAAAATTTGTTATATAAATATAACATAATATTGACAATTATGCTTCTTAAAAAGTAACAAATATTATAAAACTAATTATTTCATCAAAATATTATACTTTTTATATAACATCAGTAATTACTAAATATCATTGAATATTTTATTATTGATTGATTTAAATACTCAAATTGTTGGAAGACAATAATGTAAAACTCATATTAAATTCGTATATTAGTCCAATTCAACTTGTGTAAAATTGATTAGCTTAAATTTAAATTGAAGTTATTTTAGATCAATCTCAAATTACATAAGGTAGATTCCTTCCTTTTCTATTCTGCTCCCATCCATGCTATTACTTATATATTATGTGGAAATTGGTTATATAAAACCATATAAAATTAATTTTATAAACATACCTTGAAGTGAATTTTATAGTATTTTTAAAATTTAAAGTAATGTAATAATTTAAAAAATTATTATATCAATATAATTTAATTACATATATTAACAAATAAATAAATATAATTAAATATTTTATATATATATAATTAAATAATTTTAATATTTTAAAATTTTAAAATTTATTATCTGACTTTAAATTTTGTACTTGTTTGATGGATTTAATTGTTTGACTCCATAAACCAATTATTTCAATGTTTGGCAATTATTTCAATGTTTGGTAACTAGTTATTTCAAATAATTAACTAACCTTTCAATCAACTATTTTAGAAACACTAGAAAATTTAGCGTTTTTTAAGAAGATGATTTAAGAAAAAATAATTTTCTTATTTTTCATTTTATGCTTCCAAGAATAACTATAAAAATTATATTAATTTAATTTTAAAAATATATTTAATATATAATAAATTATAATAATATATTATTTATAAAAAAATTAATCTAATAAATAATATATAAAATTAAAATTATTAAAATATTATTAAAATAAAAAATATTTAAATAATTCATAATATATATCTATATATCATTTTATATACAAATAAATAATCATAAACAGTTAATTTTATAAAAAATTATTATTGAAACAGTTAATATACTTAGTTAATTAAATTAATTAATATAATTAATTATTAATTAATATCTAATTAAATCAATTAGCAATTAATATAATAAAATTATCAAATAAGGGTTTAAAATCTTTAAAATTACGGTATCAAAGCACCACATCTGGAAATGGGTTCTGGAAAAGATGAAGCTTTGCTTGTTGTTACGGTAGACGGCTGATGGTGGGTGGAGTTGAGATGCATGGCGAGAGAGGGGAGGACGGGAGATCAATAATCAATTATTGGAGTGAGGATTAAGATGATGGGTCCCGCACGAAACAGACGTACGGCTGTGCTGAGACAACACGCAACCCTCCGTGAATTTAGGTTTTATTTTGCTTCTTCGCTCCGCTTGTATTGTGCTTGTTTATTGTTAGGCAGTCGCTCCTTCTCTTCGCTTACTATTATCTATATTAATTTTTTATTCTTACAATTATTACGGAGTGAATTCTTAGGTGCCCTAAAAATTTGGTATTTAGAGTGGTGTGGTAAAATACAAATCATTGGATGAGATTATTAAATTAATATTTAAATTTTTATAATCTCATCCAATAAATTATATTTTACCATACCACCTCGAGTACTAAATCCCAGGAGCACCATAACAAACACGAACTTTTATTGAGCTCCGAGCTGTGTCCCTCTACCTTCTCTCACCGGAGTCTTTTCCTTCTTTCTTTTCTTTTCTTTTCTAAGGTTGTGATGGCTTTGGATTTAGAAAATTATTATTATAATAAAAAATTATATTATTACTACTTTCAAATTAAGAAAGTAATAAGTAAGACAAAGAGGAAATTTAGATACATTCTTTTACTCGAAAAAAAAAAAAAGGGTACGTTCACAAACATATAAATATAAATGTCAATTGATATTATTAATGAATGGACGCATTCTCATATTGTAATTAGTTTTGATCAAATCATAGCTGAGAATTAGCTTTGAGTCAAAATTATAGTAAATATAATTTAAAGTTTAAAAGAATGGAAAAAAATTAAAAAGAGATTTTCATTATATAAAAAATTGAATGGAAATCAATTTTAAATAAACTTGAAATTTTTAATTTTAAAAATTTACTAAATACATAAAAATAAAATAAAAAATCAACTTCGTTAGACTAATTAATCCATTTTTAAAAAAAATAAAATTTGACAAACGCACGTAATCTTGATAAAAGATCTGCAGCATGTGCATGGAGCCGCAAAGCTGATTATATGTTGCCAGAAAAATCACCGACCCAACATGACGATTAAGCCTCCACGTCATCATCAACTGTTTATGTTATCCTTCAGGAATCCAATTACGAAAAGTTCCTCAATCGTTGTCTTCAATCTCTTTTTTACTTGAAGTCACACATGCGTGTTCCAACTTATACATATATGATTCCTTATACGAAAAATTTATGATGCGTAATTGATATAATAATATATTAATATATTATGATATATTTTCATATATTAAAAAATTATTATAGTGTACAATAAATATTTTTTAATCTAATATAAGCATCAATTTTAAAATTCATTAATGCTAATCAAACTTATGAATATAATAGAGAAAATCTTCAAGTCATAAATATTAAATTCGAATTAAATCAACCTATTCTATTAGGGAAGTAGTGATTGATCCGTTTTAAATCACATAATCAAATCAATTTTACATGTAAATTGATAAAAAAAAATTGATTCAACTGATATGTTTTAGTGAAAATCACTTGAATAGCTATATTATATTAAATCAATTATCTTAAAATAATTTTAATTTATTTAATCATAAAATTTTGTATAATCTTAAATTATTTTCTTTTTATTATCATATTTTAATAAATTATAATATAAATTTATTATTATTATTTTACTCATTGAATATATCTTATTATTTTTATATAAATTTATATTTTAAATGTTACAAACAAATGGATCAATAATCTACTAATTGAATCAATAGTTTAATGAATCAGATTTTTATTTAGTTTAATGTGCAGTTCAATTTTAATAACTATACTTCAGGTAAAGCTCAATTTAATTAAAATATATTTATTTCATCCTGTAAATAATATGACAAATAGATAACATTACTAAGGATCCTGTTTTTATCATATGTTATTTCTAACTTTTATTTTTACATTCGGAAAAATTAAATCCCGTTGTGAATCTCACGCTCTACGTTAACTAATTTTGGACACAGAGTTGTAATTATTGAAATACTAATGTAATATTTTTTTTTTAGACAATTATCCACTGAAAATGAGGTATTGTCGAAATTAGCCTTGTGCGCCCATGCACAAGTATTCGGGATTACGGAAGGCCTCCCAAGGCCCAACCCAATTATTTGTATGTAAACTAAGGTAAGGTAAAATAGAAAAGAGAGAGAAAGGAAAAGTAGGAGACAGGCAGGCAGAGGAAGAAGGATGAAGGAAACGAGCAGGAGAAGATGACTTTACCGAGGCGGAAGAGAATCAGAATGGCACAGACAAGACAAACAATCATAAAGTAAACACACTATTCATCCATTAATTCCCCAACTACTCTTCCTTCTAAAAATCAAAGTACGCAGCGGAGGAGCCACTAAAGCTGCGGCGGCTAGGTAGGCGGCGAACAAGCCGAGAACGGTGGTGAGCCTCGAGCCCTGCAAAGCGTGATCACCGCCCTCCAATTACCCGTAATAATTAACATTAACAACCTCCGATCCGATCCGATCCGAGTACAATATCTGAATTTGTTCCCCCATACGCGCACCCTTGCTGTCCAACACGCGCACCCTTGCTGTCCAACACGCGCTTGTCGTTTTGCTACATGGTACGGCGGGGTGCAGATTGGGATTTGAGAGAGGGACAAAAGGTCGGCGCGTGTGCTGCTTTTGGCCCCAACAGGGGAATGTGGGGGAATGGTTCGTGTACGCAACCGAGGTCTACTTGTCTACTGCTACTCCTACGGCGTAGTCAGGCAGTATTGTACACGTGTCCCACTCCTGGGAACGCTTGTTATTGGTCAGCCCTAGCTTTGTCGCGGATGGTCGTTTCGGATCTGGGAATATGTTTTGAGGCCCCTAATTCGCCCATTTTTCAGCTCCTCTCCCTTCTTCCCAAAAGAAAAGAAATTCCCCATTCCACATTATTATTAACTACAAATTTTTTAAATCCAAAACACTTGGACCATATGCTTGGTTGAAAATCAAGTGAGGGGAATGAAAGAAAATTTTAAAAGGTAATGATTATTGTATATTAAATTTGTTGATTTATTATTGGTTTGAGTGGTTAAGTTTTATTTATTTTATATAAAATATAAATAAATGAAATATAATAATTTAGGTAAGTGATGTACTAATATAATTAATATAATTATCAAAATATTTCTTAATTTTAAATTTTAATTAAAAATAGACAAAAAATTTAAAATATTTTTATATATAAAAATAATATTAACTACAAATTTCAATTTTCTATTTTCACTTCTATTCTTTATCTTTTAATACACACAATTCAAAACTTTTACGTTCTTTCTTCCCCTTCTCGTCCAAATGTTGAGGAAATGCACATGTTCGATTAAGATCCAGAATTATTTATGGTATATTACTTTTAGTCAAATGTAGAATTATACTATTTATTCTATGAATGAGATGTAATGTGGGAATTCTTTTAAAAAATAGTTATGACAAAATTTAGGATTAAAAATTAGGCCCTTAATTTAAATCAACTACCTGTTTAAAATTGCATATTATAAAATTGAACTCACAATCATTCGTAAAAACTATATTAATTACTTAAACTCACATATCACGAGTACCATTGAATATGGATGAATTTAATTTAATATTATTCTAATATCCATTAGAATTCTATGTTGCTATTGTCCTTCATCCGTGAGGATCCAATAAATTAATCAAGAAAAACTAACTTTTTGGATGATAATCTCATAGTTTTCAAAAAAAGTAAATAATTTATGATAATAAATTTTTTGAATTAGATAAATATTTTTTTAAAATTTAAATAAAAAAGAAGGAAAAAAGTCAGGTCGGTCTCGTTCGGTGCAATTTATTATAGCGAGATACCTAAAACTTACTTTCTTTTATTTAAGTACACTTACGCACAAAAATTTATCGCAATGCCCAAAAGATAAAAGAAATACTTACAGTATGTTTCAATAAGATCAAAAATACTAAAACATAAACCTCTTTTGCTATATGTTAAAATTAGAGAATTTTTAATTTAATACAAATAAAAAATAAAAAGACTAAAAACTTATAAGAATTAAAATTGGGAAATTTTTAATTTTATAAAAATTAAATTAATATAAATTCTAATTATAAATGAAATTAATAAAAATTTAATTTTTTAGAAATTAAAAAAATTAGTTAAGATAAAAATAAAAATAAAAAAATAAGAACTTAGAGACATAGTAAAATGTTATTATTTGACAATTTTGTTGTTAAATATACTTGATTTACCTATTTATTTAAAAAAAATTGGTATTACCGTTTTGAAATAAAATAGTAACATGTTACTGTTTAGATAACAAATAGTAACGTGCTACTATTTGATAATTTGGTTATTAATTAGACTTGATTTATCCATTTATTTAAGATTTTTTCATTGATGTTATTGTTTTAAAATGAGACAGTAACATCCTCTTCTTTAGTAATTTGATTGTTAATTAGACTTGATTTATTCATTTGGAGTTTTTGTTTAGTGTTATTATTTTGAAATGAAACAATAACATTCACTTCTTTAACAGTGTGGTTGTTAATTAGACTTTATTTATCTATTTATTTAAGATTTTTTGCTAATGTTACTGTTTTAGAATGAAACAGTAACATCCTTTTCTTTTACAGTTTGATTGTTAATTAAACTTGATTTGTCTATTTAATTGAGATTTTTTTATTAATATTACTGTTTTAGAACGAAATAAAAATATATTATTATCTAAAGAATAAACAGTAACATGCACTTTTTTTGACAGTTTGATTATTAATTAGACTTAATTTATCTATTTATTTGAAATTTTTTATTGGTATTACTATTTTGGAACAAAATAGTAACATACTCTTCTTTATAGTTTGGTTATTAATTAGACTTGATTTATCCATTTATTTAAAATATTTTTGTTAGTATTACTATTTTAGAACGAAACAAAAACATGTTACCGTTTGAAGAATAAACAATAACATGTATTTTTTTGATAATTTAGTTGTTAATTAGATTTAATTTATCCATTTATTTAAGATTTTTTATTAGTGTTATTATTTTGAAATGAAATAGTTACATGCTCTTCTTTTGTAATTGGGTTGTTAATTAGACTTGATTTATCCATTTATTTAAAATTTTTTATTAGTGTTACTATTTTAAAACGAAACAGAAATATGTTACTATCTGAAAAATAAATAATAATATATTGTTATTTAATAATTTATTTATTAATTAGACTTGATTTATCCATTTATTTAATATTTTTTGTTGGTGTTACTGTTTTGAAATAAAACAGTAACATCCTTTTCTTTGGCTGTTTGGTTATTAATTAGACTCGATTTGTCTATTTATTTATGATTTTTAGTTTTGGTGTTACTATTTTAGAATAAAATAATAACATGTTATTGTTATGTTATTATTTGGAGAATAAATAGTAACATGTTACTTGATTATTTGATTGTTAATTAGATTTAATTTATTTATTTATTTATAATTTTTAGTTAGTGTTATTGTTTTAGAACGAAACAAAAATATATTACTGTATGAAGAATAAATGTAACATGCTATTATTTGACAATTTAGTTATTAATTATACTTGATTTATTCATTTATTTAAAAAAAATTTATTGGTGTTACTATTTTGAAAAAAAATAGTAACATATTACTGTGTAGAGAATAAATAGCAATGTATTATTATTTGATAGTTTAGTTGTTAATTAAATTTAATTTATTTATTTATTTAAAATTTTTAGTTGGTGTTATTATTTTAAAATAAAATAATAATATACTTTTATTTGACAATTTATTTGTTAATTAGACTTGATTTATCCATTTATTTAAATTTTTTAGTTAGTATTACTGTTTTGAAATGAAATAATAACATATTACTATCTTGATAATAAATATGTTATTATTTGGTAGTTTGATTGTTAATTAAACTTGATTTATCCATTTATTTAGAGTTTTTGATTGATGTTACTATTTTTGAATGAAACAGTAACATGTTATTATTTAGAGAATAAAAAATAACATATTATTACTTGATAATTTAGTTATTAATTAAACTTAATTTATCTATTTATTTGAGATTTTTAGAATGAAATAGTAGCATACTTTTATTTAATAGTTTATTTGTTAATTAGATTTAATTTATTCATTTATTTAAAAATTTTTGTTGGTGTTATTATTTTAAAATCAAACAGTAATTACTGTTTGCAGAAAAAATAGTAATATATTATTATTTAGCAATTTATTTATTAATTAGACTTTATTTATCTAATAATTTAAGAATTTTTTATTGATGTTATTATTTTAAAATGAAACAATAATATATTACTATTTAATCTATAAATAGTAATATATTATTTTTTAATAATTTTATTTGTTAAGAAAATGATTATAATACTATTAGACACCAAAAGAGTTGAGGAGAAATTTAATATAAGATTCAAATGAATTTAAATTGATAAAAATAAAATTAAAGTTAAAAAAATAATAAGAAAAATTAAGAAAAGTCATTGAAAAGGACCTTTTTTCACCATCCAGAGTAATCATGAAGTTACACCTTTTCGAAGTTCTTAAATTATAGTCACATTCTTATAGTTAAAAAAGGATATTCCTAATTCTTCGAATGAATTTGAATTGACAAAAATGAAATCAAAGTTGAAAAAATTGCAAGAAAAATTAAGAAAAGTCACTGAAAAAGGCCTTTTTTCACCATTCAGAGTAATCATAAAGTTATGCCTTTCTAAAGTTCCTAAATTATAGTCATATTCTTATAGTTAAAAAAGTATATTTTAGGAATATAATAGTAATAATTCATAAAATTGGCACCTATTTGAAATAAAAATCAATGCTAGCACTTTGTTGAAAAGAAGTTTAGGAAGAGACACTATAATGCAATTTATCGAAAAAAGAAATAATCCAAGGTTTGATATATACATATATATAAGTATTATTATTTTTTAATGTAAGAAAAAGTAACAATATCTTGTATCATTTCTTTTTATTATTGTATATATTTCTCTTGATTATTTTACTAAGTTATGATTAATATTGAATAATGGGTTTTAACTAACACCTACCCATATAATTAAAATTATCTTTTAAATTTTGTCAACTTCTATCGACTACGATATCTAATTCGACCTAAGCTATATACCTTTGAATTTTGGTGGGTGATTTATACTAGTTGAAACTAAAACTTCCGACCCTAATAAAATATAATTTTGCTAATTGTAATTCTTAAGACATTTTTTTGTAGGGTAAAGCCAAGGGCCTAAACCCAAAGACAAACAAAGCAAAAAAATCAAGTCAAGAAGAAACTATACGAATCATTGTGACCCTTATCAAATTAGTCAAAAAATTATCTTTAAACTTGCCGAAATTTCCTTAAAAAAGTAAGTGTCGTCTCCCAATATGATCCCATGATTAACAAACTAATCTGCAAATTTATTCCCTTCTCTATACGTATGACAAATAACTATAGTCATATTACACTTCGACATCTTTCATCTAGACAAAGCCAAATCAAGGCTATGTTTTAGAATTAATAAATCTATACTGTATAAAAAAGTAGTATTTATGAATGACATATATCAATCAATTAACAAAACAAGCTTCAAAAGGCCATATGACAATGAATACAATTAACTAAAAATATTAATTGCTGACTCTATTTCTTGACATAAATTCAAAATTCAGGGAAGGAGGGGGTGATGATCATCGACATTTAGTGCAAAAATGGATGGAACAAAGTCAAGCGCATGGAACATTGATTCAGATTTTTCATCTTCAATTTTTCTCAGTTATTGTTCTTCTTTATAGGTTTGATTCCATGTATAGAAGTTTTAGCTATTATTTTTTTTAAAGTTTTCGATTGTGTTTTCTTGGTATATAATTTTGGACTAGGATTTGTTGGAGTGCTTGTTTTATTCCATATGGTTTCTTGCTTCGTATATTTACACTGGATTCTTTTTAACAGCACTTAATCAGGTTTAATTTCTCCTTAGTTCTGTTGATTTATATATTTTTCCTATACTCTGTCTTTACTTCCGATAACATTTTAAAAAATTAACTTCAATTCATTTTATAGAAAATATTTTTGTTTATTTATAAATAAGTTTTATAGTTCAAAAATTATGTTAAAAGTAATTATTTCAATTTAAACAAAAATATTAATTTTTAATTTAGAATTATGAAGTACCAATAAAATAATTTCAAAATAAAATTATAGCTTTATATAATTTATACACCATTTTATTTGTGCCTTATAATTTCATAAACAAAAATAATAATCCTGCCTTTCAACTTATTTATAAATAATTTTTTTGACAATAATAATTTTTTTATTTGAAACATATTAAAAAAATGTATAGAATTCAAGGATGAAGTCTTTTAAAAGGAAATAAGTATCATTACATTTTGTTTAAAATATAAAAAATTAGAATTCATTTTTGTGAAGAAAAATAATTGAGATACTCAATAAATTTTGTCAAACTAGAAATTTCATGAATGAATTACAAATTAAAATAAAAGATGTTATTTTAATGAACATTGAAATATTTATTCTAGGACATTATCCCTCATTTTAAGCCAATTATTATCTTTCTTCACTCATTTTCCAAGTCCCTCAAACACAATTTTCTCTCTTCACTTCTCTATCTTTTCTTATTCAAGAATTGAAAAAAAAAAACATTAATCTTTCTTCAAAATTTTCATTCAATTAAAGTAAGAACATCATTCTCATTGATATTTCTCTTAATTTCTTTTTAGTTCGATGAAGATTAAGACTTATTTAGTTTTCATGGAAGTTTGAAATCTTAACTTAAAGAACCATTAATTTTTGATATGATTAGAGTTAGGAAAAAATTCAATCTAACATTCTAACATTCTTTTCCATACTAGGTAAGTAGATACTCTATCTACCCTTATTGATTCTTGAGGAATTTGAGTTGGAATTATTTATTTTAAGTTTTTTGGCGATTTAAACATTCATGGTTGATTTTTAAGTTGATTGATGAAAATAGTTTGACTTAATGATGGAAATGACATCATTAATGTGTCATTAATATGTAGTTACGATTGTATGATGTTTAATTGGCATATGAATGCATTAAATTCAAGTTTTGAGATAAATTAATAATGAAAAATTCAAAGTTTTACAAATTTCTTAGGTAGTAGTCCATTATATAGTCAACTATGATTTAGAAAATATATTTTGAAAGAGTATAACTAATTATGTAATTAACTATTTGACCTTAAGTATCTCGTTGGAGGTTGATAATCAACCATATAGTTGATTATGAACCTTCAAAATGCTCTTTAGAACCTAGTAATTAACTATAGAATCAACTATTATGCTTTAAGTTTACCTTTAAATTCTATTACTCGGCTATATAGTTAACTACAATCCTTATAATTGCTCTCGAGACTTTTATAATCAAGTATATAATTGACTATACCTAATTTTTCTTAAAAAATAATGACATCTAAAAGTTTAACATGGGATATATGTTTTTCAAACAACAAGCTATAATGAAATGTGATTGATAAAGATAAGATGCATGAATTATGATAAGGAAATATGGAATCAAGCTAGTATGTCAAATGATGCATGATATGAATAAGATTATATTCTTGTTTATAAAATGAATTGTGATGCATTGCCATGCATAAAAGGCATGGTATTATTAAATTATTGTGATGAACAAGGTTTATGGTCTAATATGTGAAATAAAAGCTTTAACCTAATTGTGAATTGAGAAATATAAAAAAAATGATGTGTATACTAAACGATTTATGAAGTGGTAATGGTATAAAAGTAACCCTAGAGGGTCAAGAATGGACATGCAGGAAAGGTATAAGGTTGATCAGGAGTTAAAAGAATAGATGTATATATTTGTTTATTGCTTATTGTATTATGTTGTATTATGGATTTGAAATCTATTTATTTTTAAGAACTTTCATGTGATATATATTTATTTCTGATGAAGTGATTATATTTGATATCTCTTAAGGCTAGTTAGTATTGAATTGCTAATGTGATTGATTTTATGTTAAGCCTTACACGAGGATGATCTAATGGGTAAGCTATTACATTATATTGTTTGTTTAAATAAAGTATTTACTCAATAAGCACTAGACTCACTCCTTCACAATTTATTTTGTAAATTTTCAAGTTGAGCTTCTACCATTACTTCCTCAAAGCTAAATTATCTAGAAGCTCACTAGTTTGCTTGTTTAGTAGCACTAGATTTTTGTATATAAATTTTCTTTTGAGCCTTGTTCTATATATAAGTTTGGGTAGAGGATATAAATATTGAATTTCCTTTTTAGGTTAGTTAGATTGATTTATCCTTAATTTAAAAGGTTTATAAGCAACTTTAACTTCTTCATATTTTATAAAACCTTGTTAATAAATGAAAAGCACATTCTTGATCAAATGTTGCTTTTCTCTTACCTCTTCTCTAATAAATTATTCAAAATTATGATAAGTATATGATATTAGGCTGGTGAAAATTAGGTTGTAGGTTCCATACCTATTATGATTGAACTAGAATTGTGACATAATATTAGTGATATTGGATTTTGTTTAAAGATACTATTTCGAAAATAACTTTTTATCAATTTTTAAATGATTTAATATTTTTTAACTATTTAAGTAAATCAATTAATTGATTTTGATATTTTGTAAATAATTTTTTAGTCCATTAATTAACTTTTAATCAACTAACTTGTAAAAATTAATAACCAATTACCAAATTTATTAGATTGATTGGCTCTTAATTTTATTTTTTATAAGTAAAGTGCTTTCAAATTTCTTATAATTATTGTAATTAATAAAATACTGTATAATTAATAAAATATTGTATGATAATATGATATTATGACAAAAATAACTTTTTTAAGGTAATATAAATTATTTTTACCATATTTAATTTTTTTATTTAATTATTTCATAATTATAAATGCAGATAAAAGAAGTTTATTAGTAAAACCTTTCAATGAGGTAATCTTGTTACCACCCATCTAAGTTATAACTGATATAAAATTCATTTCTTAATTTTTACTAGCTAAATTTAACCTTATAACTTAGTATTATCACAGAAACACTAAGAAGTGAAGGCATTCTATAAACATTAACAAAATGTATATACAAAAGTAGTTAGAATGTTCTATGTTCATATTATACTACAAAGCTTATTGAGTTCCTATATACAAGTTATTTACAGTTATGATTGCCCTGAAGAAGTTATGTAAAGAAAAATTTACTCCTGTTAAGATGGAGGAGGAAGAGTTTCTGTCATTTAAAAATTAAGTAAGTGACAATAGTGAATTTATGATTTAGAAAGTAAAAAATTTACTTAAAAGCGACATGCATATAACTTTATTGGTACATATAACATTATGTCCTTGATAATTATATCATTTTCCATTCTTGCATGCCTATGTAATTAACAAATACCAACATCAATAAGATTATTAAAGAAAAAGGAAAGTAAATAAATTTTTATGTCCCTCCCGACCAATCTTATTTTCTCATAAACTCATTTTTATCCTTTCAAGGTATGCCTTATCCTTTCCTAAATAGTTTCCTAGATATGATAATAGATCAATTCTATTTTTTAATTAATTATCCCTTTTCACATTTTTAATTATAATATAATTCAAATATAATCACATTTCTTTTAGGAATTCCATCATTAAGAACATAAACAATAGCATATAAAAGTAATTCATACAATGAATGGAGCTATATATACATATACTAAATGAAAAATATCATGAAATAAATAAGTTAAGTGAAAAAGAGGCTATACTCGAGTATAAGGTTCTAAAATTATATTCTAACCTTCTTGCTTGAGTATATACTTGTGTATTGGTAATCGAAGGTGTTGGGTATCATACTCAAGTACATACTTGCACATGACCATTCAAAGGGCTACTCTTTTTGGATACTAGAGTATTGCTTTCAAAATTGTGAATTTTCTACAAGAACATTATCATACAGTCAATTTGCCCTTAATCTAAGATGTACATAGTTAGGCTACCAAAATTCAACACCAATTTATCATCTATGCTTATTCCCAATCTGCTAATATCCATAATTCATACTATAACACATTTTAGGAACATTTAATTCTCAATTTAGTAATATGACAACATCAATAACTAATACCACTAAATCATGCAAAACCATTAGTTTTTAAGTAGATTATCTACTTGTAACTTATGAAAGATATCAGAGGAAGGTTGGAATGAAGTTTGGTTGCTCTAGACAACACGAAATCAAAGAGAATTCAATTTGAAGTCTTAAATTTCCTTTCCCAAACCAAATTCAAGAGGATTTCAATCAAAATCATGAATAAGCAAATAATTACTCTGATTGCTCAAGTATTATACATGCTTGTTAATGATTTGAAGCTTAATTTTGATAGGTTGAAAAAGATGAAGATGAGGAAGTGTGAAAAGAAGGAAGAGTGAGCCAATATATAAAGAAAATTTGAAGATATTTTGTATTTGGGATTTAAAAAGGTCGCTATGGGCAATTTGATAATTTAGGCCACTACTAAAGATAAAATGGAAAAATAATTATCCTAAATTTCCTTCATATACATATTCCTAAATCTCATCTCACGTTAATCTTATTTTAATTCAATTCTTTTCATTTTTGTCATAAGACCTTATTTTTCTTAATTAAATTCTTACCCTAAACCAATGTTTTAAAATTCAATTGAACTTATTGACTTGGTAAAATGATTGAATCAAGATCGATTTGATTTAACTGATTAAACCAAGCAATTGAACTAATTAAGTTATATATATTGCATTTAATATTAAAAAATATAAAACAAAACAAAAATTAAACTTACAACTATCCTCACCCAAGACAATGACAATTTAAATAAAAAACACTTTGAATATTGATATTATAACAATTATAATTGTCAATTTAATATAAATTTAGAACAAACAAAATTATGAATTATGATTTGTAAAAATTCATTTGATTATTTAGTTAAATAACAAATTTATTTAATATGTAATATTTTAGATAACATTACTGTAATTGTGTTATTCAAAAATTTGACTATTTTTTACCATTGAAGTATATAAAAATGTTGCATGCATTATACCGAACAACAGTTATAGTGTAGTGGTTAAGGACTTGCTTATGAGTTATAGGAGCATGAGTTTGATTCGATTCTTTCACAAGCCAATGTAGGAAATAATTATTTTAAGCAAGGCAAGATTTGCTTGCTTGGTTGAACCAATGTCGAGTCTATTAGGCTTTTAGAATTTCCTCGATTTCAACGATGCCATTTTAGGCCAAATGGTTAACTAGGTTTCGGGGTTGATTTAGCTTGTTTCATACGTTGGGTCCTTGTCCGACTAATTAAACCAATCTAACCTGATTGGGTTTTAAAATACATGCACAACAATCAAGTAATATTCAAATTCACAAATATATATTAATAAAAGAAATTTAATAAATTCTAATTTTTTAAGGAGTGTGAAAAATCTTAGTGTCATATTTGGTATAATAGAATGAAATGAAATGAATAAAAAGAAAAAGAAATTATTTGGTAGGAAATTATGGAATGATGGAATCTCTATTTCATTACAAAAGTGATAAAGTGACTATTCTATTATTTGTGGAATAGGTTTTCTTTACACTTTTCTTACTTACATATTTTATATATTTTAATATTATCCTTTATTAATAAATAATATAATAACATTTATTTTTATATTGCATTATTAAAATATTTTAGTAATTATATTTTTAATAATAAAATTTAAAATAAAATATTTTGTATTCTTTATATGTTAATATCATGTTTGATATGATAGAATGAAATGAAAATGAATAAAAAGAAAAAAAAGTTTATTTGGTTTGGTAGGAAATTATGGAATGATGGAATCTCTATTTCGTTACAAAAGTGATAAAGTGACTATTCTATTATTTGTGGAATAGGTTTTCTTTACACTTTTCTTACTTACATATTTTATATATTTTAATATTATCCTTTATTAATAAATAATATAATAACATTTATTTTTATATTGCATTATTAAAATATTTTAGTAATTATATTTTTAATAATAAAATTTAAAATAAAATATTTTGTATTCTTTATATGTTAATATCATGTTTGATATGATAGAATGAAATGAAAATGAATAAAAAGAAAAAAAAGTTTATTTGGTATAAATTATAGAATGATAAGGTTTTCATTTCATAACAAATGTGATGAAATGACACTCCTATCATTTATGAAATAAGTTTTTTACACTTTCTCACTTGCATATTTTGTTAATAAATAATATAATAACATCTATTTTTATGTTATATTATTAAATTATTTTAGTAATTATATTTTTAATAATAAAATTTAAAAAGAATTATTATGGTATTTTTTATCATTTTTTTTGTAGGAAATGCAAACAAATCCCTAAAGTATAATTTAGTGTCTCATAATTCATTCAAAGTTTCAAAATATATAAATATCTTTCCTAAAGTTTTTAAAATAACAAAAACATTAACAATTCAGTTTAAAAAGATAAAAAAAATATGTAAGTCACTCATAGCTATTTCTAACTATTTTTTAATATGAATTTAGCTATTTTTTTAATGAAAGTTCATCTAAAATAAATTATTTATAATAAAAATGATTCTATAATATATTCATGATATAATAAAGGTTAAGTATTTTAAATAAATTATTACTAAAATTTGATTAAATTATATTTCGGGAATAAATATGTAATTTTTCATTAATATATATATATATATATATATATATATATATGATTTTAATTTTACACATTTTTTATAAAAATATTCTCATTATTGATTTTTTTTTCAATTTATTCTTATAATATTTATTTTATTATATATAATTATGAAATGAACTATCGTTTTTCATAACAAAATATGTCAAACATAATTATATGGCGACAGTTCTATTCCATTCGAGTTAACACGAGTGTAACCAATAATTTCGTAAGAAAAGGCAGTTTGTTTTGTTGGGTAGTGGGGATAGGGAGGACAGGAATGCGTTGGAAGGCAAAGCATGCGGATGGGCTGAGGCTGGGCCACCCCATGATGCGGTGTCGCTTCGGGGAGGGCTTCCCTGCCAACTCAATTCAATGCATTAAAGCCACTAATAAGCTAATCGGTTGAAGCTGTGAGTGGTCCCTTTCTCTCACAGCCTAAAGCTGTAGCCTATGCGACCCTAACTATCCTCTAACCCCTCATTTCCGTGATTGCTTAGACAACCAGAAGAAGCCTCCCTCCTCGCCTTCTCCTCTCTTCAGTCTTCCCCCACCCACCACTTCTTCCTTCTTAGCTTCTGAATTAGACAGTTGCTGTCGTTGCCTCTGCCAAGCCATTGGCCCTATCCCCACAGTCAGCCATCTATTTTTTCCTCCAAATATAATTATAGGATTTAAGTTAAAGTTAATTTTGCAAATTTTTACAAATAACAATTGCCAGAGATGAGTCCAACATAAATATATACGTTTTGGGAACGATAGAAGTGCAACAAGTATACATATATATATATAGTGTTTCTTTCATCTCATGTTCTCGTCACCACGAAATTCAAAAGAAAATTTCATATTACAATAGTAGTACAACAGTGTACGAGTGATTATTAAATTTAATTATTGATATATTATTATATAATAAATAAAATTTAATTTAATTAGATGGAATGAAATAAAATAAAAAATAAAATAATTATTATATAATTATATTTGATATAGTAGAATATTGAATATCTATTTATGTTTGATATAATAAAATTTTAATAAAATAGAATAAAGATATAATTAAAATAATAAATATCTTATCGAATAATTTAGTATTAATAAAATATATTATATAATTAATAATAAAAATTATCACAATTTAAATTTTGTCATCAAAATTATAATTAACCAAAAACTTTCTCTAAAAAAAGCATAAAACTTCTGATGAACTAAAATTTTATATTAAATATATTTTGTAACGAATATAAAATTTTCATATTTAAATTTTATTATAAAAAATATTAAAGTATTTTAATGCAGAAATATCTAATAATCAATATTTTTTATTATATATTAATAAAATTGTAAAGTTGAAATATATGAATGAATGACACATTTTATTATTTTTATTTTATAATTTATACTAAATAAATTTTTTAATTATTCTCATTTTATTTTATTTAAATTAATTAAATATATTTTTAATATATAATTAAATTTAATTACATGTACAAGTATACTAAAATTTCTTCCCAAATCCAAATTCAAAGTCTCTTGATCCGTTACTGTTCCAATGCACACGTGATGTGAAAGATCAAAGAAGCCACGTCATCCTCATAATTAATGGGCTCCATTATATGTGTACTACGTACTTCATTCAACTCCCACATCCTGGCCCCATTACCTTATCAACTTCATCATACCCATTTTTATTATTTTCTGACAAACTGCCAATCCTATTTTATATCGTAGAAACTGGGCCTCCCAGGAAGCTTTCATTTTTCTTTTCCCCTTCTTCTTCTTGTTCTTCTTCTTCTAAATTTAAGACTAATTAGTTGTGTATATGCTCAATGACGTTGAAACTGATATACAGTTGAATTGATTTCTGCAGGGGCCATCATAATTATAATAACCAAAGTTTCTTGTCAGTACATACACCTTGGAGCGGCTGCTATATATGTCGAACCAACGTCGTAACAAACGTACGTATCTAACAATGAAACTGGGAGTGGGAGGTAATAATTTGGATCAACAAGCTTTTGAAAAAGACGATATCAAATAGGCAAGTGACAACGTTTATATGTACTCTGGCAGTGGCAGCCATACTAGCCTTTTTTTTTTCAATATTCTCATTCCCACCCTTATCTTATTATTCTTAATTTTGGACTGACATTTACTAAAAACTTAATTGATCTTAATTTCAAGAAATAACTAATTATGTTTTTTCCCAGCTAGAGTTATATCTCCTAGGTTACCTCCTAAATCTGAGAATGAGCGATTAAGTACTGTTTCGGTACGTACCTTTATAAGCCAAATAACACAAGGAAGAGTTAACTCGTAATTTCATTCCCCAATTTTATTTTTGCTATATATTTAGTCCTTCAAATATTGGATTTGTCACTGTAAGTCTTTCAAAAAATATCCACAAAAAATTTTTCATCCTTATATTTATGGGCTTAATGGAGTGTTAGTAAATATCACTAATTTTTATGAAAATGCACCATTAAATTTAATAATAAAATTATAAAATGTCATTCACTTTAAGTTTACTCTGAAAAAGACAATTTAGATTAAGAATTTTTTCATTCTCCATTACAAGACACAATGGGTTTATAGACATTAAAATAGACAATATCAAGTAAATAAGAATCATCGATGGTAATATGAATTCCCATTTTCTCTATTACTGCCTTTGTTCAAAGATGGTAACAATAAGAAAAAAAGGGTTCATCTCGCATAAAAAACACAAGAAAATGTTGCATATCATCATCATTCTTATTCTCATTATGCCTATGATTTCTTGGTTTCATAACTCGCTTGTTTTTTCTAAATTCCCTCGCTCTAACTCTTCATTCACTCACACACTCACACATTTTAAATTTTGATGACCTTTTCAATTCTTTACTCACCTTCAAATGCTTATTTCACACTCAAATTCTTTCTTTATATTTGTCTTTCATAGTTCTTGCATTCTACCATCATTTCTTTCACCTTTTTATGAAGAAAAAGTCATTTCTTTTTGTTACATCCAAAAAATTACCCATTTTTACATTTTAAAAAATTCAAGACACACTTGGAACTCCATTTCTATTGTGATGACCCAAACTTCCTTCAACTGGTTTTGAGAAAATTTGATTTTGAGTTAATGCAGTAAGCCTTTGAAGTAGTTTAATGCATGATGGTTTTTGCTGCTAGAAATGCTTACTTCGACGCTTATATGCTATTGGAATCAAGCTTTTTAATCAAAACTTGCTAGGGCAAAAAAGATAATTTTGATTTTTTTTATTTTAATTGAAACACATAATTGGAAAAAAATAGTACACTTTAGCATCTTTATGCCATATTGACAGTGCACATTAATAGTTATGGACAAAAATATGAAAAACTCTATCAGAATTGATCTTAGAGGACTCATAATGAAAAAATTAAAACTTGAAGAACAAAATACAGGGTAAGAATAAATTTCAAGGATAAAATCACAAGTTACCTTATACAATGATGACATAATAATGATATATATGTAACTATGATTAATTTGCTTGGTTTATTTTAGAATTGAAGTCTTATGACCTTTTTCTAACACACATGATCAGTGTAAAAAATTATTATAGGTGATAACATATCAACCTTCCTTACAATGTATTTAATATAATATTTTATATGCAAGTATACTATACTTCTAAAGAGGGTGTAATTATCAAAATTCTAATGCAAATGTATTACTAAATCATTGTGCAAAATTATCCTAATTATCCTAAAACTTACTTTGGCACTCAAGTTCTCAAGTTAGCTTATTTTCATCTCATCTAATGATAACTTAACATGTTAAGGGAAATCTCCAATAAAGATGTTAGTGAATTAAGGATTAGGTTTGTTAGTTTCTTATTTACCAAGATATATGGGTTATAGGTTTATCTCTTATAACCCTATTTTTTATTATAAATAGATATGTCAACCTCTGGTAGGAGTATGGCTTCAAGAATTCCTTTCTATGGTAGGAGTATGCTATCCTTATCCCGTTTCTACATATGTGTCCTATTCCTCATTACCTATCTCCTCACAATCATATATTACCCCGTTGGATTCTATTACTATTCCTAAGTGTGTTATAGAGATACTTTCTCATTTTGGGTGGCGTGCTGTTATGGAGGAAGAAATGATAGCCCTTAAGGAAAATCATACATAGGATATTGTGTCCTTACCACTAGGTGAAAATTCTATTAGGTGCAAGTGGATATTCATTATGAAAGTTAACCTAAATGGCGCTGTTGCTCGGTTGAAGGCTTGTTTAGTGGCAAAAAGATATGCACAGACTTATGGTGTGAATTATTCAGAAACATTCTCTCTAGTTGCAAAACTTACTTTTATTCGCATATTTATTTCTCTTACTACATCTTATGGATGGCCCCTCCATCAACTTAATGTTAAAAATATCTTTTTGCATGGTGATTTATACAAAGATGTGTATATGGAGCAACCACCCGAGTTTGTTACTCAAGGAGAGTATAGCAAGGTTTATTGACTAAAAAAATTTTTATATGGCCTGAAACAATCTTCTCGAGCTTGGTTTAGGAGATTTAGTGATGTGGTAATAGAGTTTGGGATGAAAAAAATGATCATGATCATTTAATTTTTTTATAAACAATCAGATTCTGGTTGTATTCTTCTAGTTGTTTATGTAGATAACATTGTGATCACTAGTAGTAATAGATTGGGTATTTCAAAATTAAAAATTTTGCTTCAAACTAAGTTTCAAACTAAAAACTTGGGAGCGCTCCGGTATTTTTTAGGGATTGATAATGTGCACGCCGCAATACACTAAAATTATATTAAAATGGGTGTGCCGAAAAATAACATTGTATAGTGGCACAACCAGGTCGTACTCCTAGTGATCCTTTAATTTTATCTTTTCTAAATAATTTTCTAATAATATATGCATAATTATTAAATTGTTTAGATAATGAAAACGTGAAAAACTAATGTAACAAATTGTAATGTAATCAAATAGAATGCTGTGCAGAAATAGAATGAAAATTAAAATAAGGATACAGAATGCTATATTATGCTATATGTAGAACAGAATTAAAATTGGAGGGGGTTAGTTGCATGAATTTAAACAATGTAATAAGCACGAAATTAAGAAAAATAGAAATAAAATAGAAAAGAAATCAATGAAATCAAACAACTGATTCAAGAAAATTGAGAGCCCTAAATTGGATTAATCATAAATTAATTAGAATTTAACTTACTTTAATTAATTCTTTAACCTTGAATTATCCAAAATCCCTACAATAATGAATAATTTGTGAATTCTACGCTAAATAATCGCCTAGAATTTGATCAATTAGAATTAGCTGAATTAAACAATCACTATAATCCCTACGTTAGATTAAAATTGATTTATAAATATAATTCAATTAATTTGAGAAACTAAATTAGAAAATTCTAAATTAATCCCTCAATCCTTTGTCCTTATGCATAAAACTATGATTTATCAATCATAATTTCATAATAAAATAGCAAAAAAATCAGAAATCACAAGGGTGAATATTAATTATATCAAATCAACATCTAACATAAGGAATCTTAAGACTTTAAGCACAAGTAAATAGATAAAGAGGAAAATTAATTAAGAAATGTCAATATTATAAATCATGATTTTATAATCCTCAAGAGGAGAGCCTCAACTCCGGGAATTAACCATAAATTTAGGCTTTCATTGATGAAAAATAAAGAGAGCTAGAAGAAGAAGAAGAAGAAGAAGAAAGTTATTTGTTGAATGATGTGTGTAATCTGAATTGTGTTATTCTCTTCAGCCCTTTTATCTATTTATATAACCTAAATTGCCTAAAACCTTATTGGACTAGGACTAGATGTCTCTTAGAATTACAATTATAGTAATAAGGCTTTTCAAAATTTCTAAAAGTTTAAACCTATTTAAATCAAATCTCTAGAAGTTGTCAAATTTCTAGAAGCAGCATTAGGAAATTCTCGTAGGTTTGACTTCCAACCCAATTTTGACCATGAAATTGATAAATTTTGGAATATCCATAAACATAAAAGTTGTAAGCCTATGTCTTCTGAGAATTTGGCACTAATTTTAGGCCAATTGGACCACTATAGTTCTAGATATGGCCCAAATATAGAAACGAGTTTAGTTGGAATAGAAACACGACTTTAGCTTGTTGGTAAAACAAAAGGTTGAAGGAGTCCGAATTGAGCTTTGACCAAAACATAAAACTTATAAATCTTTCTTTTAGCTTTCCATCAATATAAATTTTACCTCAATCCAACATCCAAAGCCTAAGATATAACTGAAAAATAGAAATAGTGTAAAATTCAGCATATATCGAATAAATTCAAAAACTTGTAAAATTAATCCAAAATTATAAAATAAGGCATAATAAGTAAAATTAAGCAAATATAACACCTAAGAGACATAAAATAAGGAAAAAATAAATAGTAAATATTTTTCTTATCAAATTTCCCCACACTTATCCTTTACTCGTCCTCGGGTAAGATAGAACTTTATTCACAACTGAAACACAAAAGACTTTACTTATTCAAAAACTTCAAATTTACAAATCCATAAGCAAGAACTAATCAAAGCCAGTAGGAAACATAGCACATCATGAAGAAAAATCTTAACAAATTTAAAATTAACTAACATAGCAACTTCATTTAAAAAGAGTAGACCAAATTGGTAGATTCTCACAATCTTCACTTTCCAACTTTTAAGTGTTTAAGGCAAGGTGTTTCACCTAAGTTCATTCCATGAAATTTTCTACTATAAGTTTGCTAATCATCTAATCTTCACTGCTTAAATTAGATGCATAACACAAATCAAAAGGATTTTATTCAAAGTTGTAATGGGGCTAGAAAAAATGGAAGGAAAACGAAAGACGTAGAAGATTAGAAATTAAAGAAATCAATAGAACACTTGAATTAAAAATATATGGACAAATCATAAACAATTACAGCTTAACATATCAATCCAAATTTAAATTCAAATACTCATAAGCTTCTTTCTTTTTTTTTAATTCTTTTTTTGCCATTTTTTCCTTTCTTCTCTTTTTTTCATTTTTTTCTATTTTTTAATTTTTTTTTCAAACCAACCTTTGATAATGACTTTTTAAAACACAAACTTATACACTCCCACACTTATTGAAGAGCCCATCTCATAAAATTCAAATGCTCTATTAATCCCTAAAGTTAGGTAAAAATATTTATTTTTAATTAAAAAAATATGCTTATGGGTTAATTAACAAAGAAAAAGCAATAAAAGTTCATGGGGGTTTAATAAGGGTAAAAACATCAAGGTTAACTTTATAGCTCTAGTTTAAAAGAAAGAAAGAAAGCTTTAATCATGCTTGTGCATGCATGTGTAAAATGTAATCTCAAAAAGATTCAAAACAAGTTCTAAAGAAATAAATCATCGAAGAACATGACACAAGAAGGAAAGATAACATCATGATATAAATTTTCAACAAAAAGCTTAAAATCTCACAAGGTAGGTTATGCTACCAAATTTAATCTATCAATTTAAAATCCATCACTACATTAATTAATTTCAAGAAGCAAAATTATTTATTCAATCATGTTATGAATCTTATTTAACTTTAATTGAATGCTACTCATAAAAGTATAAAATCTCTATTAATGAAAAGTAACTCACAATAACTCAAAATCAAGTGAAAATCATATTTTTTTAAATTTTTTTTATTTTTTTAAAAATATTGAAAAGCATTGAATGAAAAAATAAAGCATAAAGTAAATAAAAAAGATATAAAAGCATAAAGTAAAACACATTATCCTCAATATAAAGCACATCAATATCATCAAGAATAATAAAAAAAAGAGATAAAGGACATGTAAATAAAAGTGAAGGGTAAAAGAAAGCAAATCTAAAGTAACTTGGGTTGCCTCCTAAAAAGTGCCTTTCTTTATTGTCTTTAGCTAGACCATGACTTTAATTTCTTTAACCAAGATCTATATGAGGATTGACTATCTCCTTTACTTCCAATTTCTTAAGCTTTTCTTCATCCATCAAAGAAGTGTTATGAAATTTTGAATCCTTCACTATTAGTTCTTGAAGTGTTATTCTTAACTTATCTTTGCATGAATGCTCAAATTCATCTAGTAAAATAAATTCAACATGATCAACAAAATGGTGAGAGGGATTAATGTAAAAATACTCTCTTTTTTTTCTTGTTCTTGTAAAAGTGAAATGTCTCCATTATGTTTTTATTTTTTTATAACTTTTGAATGAACACTGCTATTTTCATATAAAAATGCAAAAATTTCATCACAAATAGAACACTTAACAGTACCATCTTTACAAGTGCATTTATGATTATCAAAGCAATCTATAAATTTAGAAAATTCAAGAAACTTAACAAGTAATTCATCTTAGACAACATTAGCATGTAAATTTGAATGGTGCATAACAAAATCAGAATCGAAAGAATTAAAAATAACAAAATTAAAATAGAAACATGCACATCAGAAATAGTAGAAACAACAGAAACAGAATGAGAAGAATCATGCACTAAAGGCTCCAAAATGCTAAGAAATAATATGAAGTTATCTTGCATATCTTTAGAAATATTAAACTTGGCTATAGCACCATCAAATTCCATAGTTAATGTTCCATCTCGGATATTAATTATGGTATTTGCTATCTTGAGGAAAGGCTGACTACGAATAATTAGTAGAAAAATGATTGAATCCTCATTTTCCATCTTCAAAATATAAAAATATGCTGAAAAAATTAGTCTATCAACTTGCACAAAAATATCTTTAACAATTTCTAAGGAATAAATATTAGATCTATTTACTAATTGAATAATAATCCTTGTTTCTTTCAAAATGCCTAAATTCAAGGCATTAAAAATAGAAAGAGGCATGACATTTATGGATGCTCCTAAGTTTTACATGGTATGCTCTATTCTAGTTTTTCCTATGATGCATAAAATGGTAAATATGCCTAGATCTTTGCATTTTTTTGAAAGTTTTCTTTGAATTATTGTAGACACATTTTCCCCCACACTTACTTTCTCATCCACTTTAAATTTTCTTTTATTGATGAACAAATTTTTTAAGAAGTTAGCATACCTTAGAACTTGTTTTTATTAAATCTAGTAAAAGTATACTAACTTCTATTTTTCTCAAGGACTCTAAAATCTAATTCTCATCTTCATTTTTCTTTTGATGAAAAAGTCTTCTATTTGGAAAAGAGAGGAGAATAGGGAAAGAATTCACCTCATTATCATTATCTTTTTGCTATTTTTCTAATTGCTTCTTTTCATTTTGTTCTGGTTGTTGACTTACTTTTAGCTTACTACTTGCTGGTTGTGCACATGAAGGATTGCTAACTTCCCTACCACTTCTCAGCATGATTATATTCGCCATTTCGTTGTTCTTTGTGTTGCTACAAGATGGTTGACTTGATCTTTGTGCCTTAAGCTCACTTAATGTTGAAGTCAATTGGCTTATTTATGTTTGCAAACTCATCGTGGTGGCTTTTATTCTCTATTGGAATTGCAAGTTACTTACTATCATCTGCTTGACTAATTCCGGAAAGGATGGCTGAAAGGATGATGAATTCATTTTTAGTTTTTGGATTGCATTAGGTTGTATTTTGGTATATGCAAGTGAAGGATACTGATTTTGAACAGGATTGTTGCCATATTTGAAATTTTAGTTATCTCTCTAACCAGTATATTGATTATGCTAATGTTATTGCTGTTGGTACTAGTTTGGTTGTGATTGCTGGAATTGGTACTGATTTTGCTATTGAAATTGTGGTTTCCCAGGGAAGATTGTTGCTACATATACTGAAGGAGGAGGAGGGCACTTATCATCTTGCAATATAGGACAACAATTTGTTGGATGAGTTAGGCAAGAGCAAATGCCACAAACTTTGGCAAGAGGAGTAGGAATTCGTTGCTTCTATCTTGTAGCCATTTGCCTCACTAAAGTAGTCAGTTCATTCAGCTTATTTTCTAATCTTTACTTGTTGGAATTGGGGAAACTCGTCTTACTCACATTTCTAGTTGTAGTAGCCATGATTCTTGTTCCAAACTATTGAAAATTTGCTGTCATGTTTACAATGAGGTCTTTTGTTGTTATTGAAGTTTTGTCCATTAAAACTATACCACTTGCAGCATCAGTCATGCTCCTATCCATGGGGAGAGAGCCTTCATAAAAATACTGAATTAGCAGCTACTTACTAATTTGGTAATGTGGATAGCTTGCACATAATTTCTTGAACATTTCCCAATAGCCAAGTAGTGTCTCCCTATTCATCTGTCTGATGCCACATATCTCTTTTCTAATGGTAGCTGCCCTGGATATAGGGAAATTTCTTTTCAGGAATTGTTACTTCGTGTTTGTCTAGGACATAATAGAATCAGGCTGCAAGTAACATAACTAATCCTTGGCTGCATCAACTAAGGAGAAGGAGAATGCTTTCAGCTTAATTTGATCTTTTGATATACCTTGAGGTTTCATTGTTGAACATACCATGTGAAACTCTTTCAAGTGTTTGTATGGATCTTCACCTACAAGACCATGAAACTTTGGAAGTAAGTGCATTAGTCTAAATTTTAATTTAAAGTCAGCATCTAACTCAGGATATTGAATGCCTAAAAATTGATATATGACATTAGGGACAACCAATTCCTTTAATATTCTATTATTGTTTGTCATGTTTTCTAGTTTATCTAAGGGTGCAGGAAAGCTAGAACCATTTATATTTTTATTCTTATAAAGTAAATGAAATGTTCTATCAATTTCAAAATCAAAATCACACAATTCAGTAGGATTTCTTCTTGTCATGCATTAAAACTACACAGCATTACACAACATTACAGAGAACAAAAGAGAAAAGCACCATAGAAAGATAGAGACACTAAAATGTAAAAGCACCATGAAAAATCAACCTAAACACATTTAATTAACCTATTTAGATAATTTTAAAAATTATGGAACAACCATAGAAAGTTTTCTCCAACTATGAAAAAAAAATGTAATAAAAAACTCAAAAAATTAAAAAAGTGGTCAAAATAATATTTTTTTGAAAAAAAACTAGGAAACTTATAATCTAAGGCTAGTGAATTTTGATAAGAAAAGTTATATCTAATTTCCATAAAAATTTTAGCTTAATTAAAATTAGGATAAAAAAGTTATGCTTAAAACAAAGTCTGAGTGCAGAATTTTATGTAAAACCTTGTTTCTTGGCCAAAAACCTATGTTTCAATGCTTGATGATGTTTATTATGATAAAATATGATGAATTGAGGTGAAGGTATGAAAGGAACAAGGAATGTAATGAAATCCAGAATAAAAAAGAAAACAAGAGTTATTGTAAAATACAAGAAACACAATTTAGTGGATGCAATTAGCTACTAGAATGTTGTAAGAAATGTGTAATATACTACTAAGAATATGTATGAAAAAGATAATGTTAATTATGAGCAAAAATTAGAGAATGCAAAATAATGCAATGAAACACAAAAAGATAGAAGGATGCAAGTTACCGTAAAACGCAAGAAACATAATGACAAAAGCAAAGACTAGTTGGAATGGTTGATAAATTATGTAATATATTGCTAGGAATATGTATGGAAAGATAAACTCAAGAGGATCCCTAGCAACGGTACCAAAATTTTGATGTGCATGCCGCAATGCACCAAAATTGTATTAAAACTGATGTGCTAAAAAATAATGTTGTATAGTGGCACAACCAAGTGGTAACCCTAATGATCCTTTAATTTTATTTTTTTTAAATGATTTTATAACGATATATGCACAGTTATTAAATTATTTATGTAATGAAAATGTGAAGAACTAATGCAACAAAATGCAATGTAATCAAACAGAATGTTGTGCAGAAACAGAATGAAAATTAGAATCAAGATGCAAAATGGTATATTATGCTGTATGTAGAGTAGAATTAAAATTGGGAGGGTTAGTTGCATGAATTTAAATACTATAATAAGCATAAAATTAAATAAAATAGAAATAAAATATAAGAGAAATCAATGGAATCAAACAGCCGATTCAAAGAAATTGAAAGCCCTAAATTAGATTAATCATAGATCAATTAGGATTTAACTTTTTCTAATTAATTTTTTAACCTTGAATTATCAAAAATTCCTGCAATAATTTATGAATTCTATGCTAAATAATTGCCTAGAATTTGATCAATTAAAATTAGTTAAATTAAGCAATCATTTTAATCTTTACGCTAGATTAAAATTGATTTATAAATAGAATTTAGTTGATTTAAGAAAATAAATTAGAAATCTCCAAATTAATCCTTCAACCCTCTGTCCTTATGCATAAAATTATCATTTATCAATCATAATTTCATAACAAAATAGCAAAGTAATCGGAAATCATAAAGCTGAATATCAATTATATTAAATCAACATCCAACACAAGAAATCTCAAGACTTTCAACACAAGTAAATAGAGAAAGAGGAAAATTAATTAAAAAAGGTTAACATTATAAATTATGATCTCATAATCCTCAAGAGGAGAGCTTTAACTCCTTAAACCAACCATAAATTTAGGCTTCCATTAATGAAGAACAAAGAGAGCTAGAAGAAGAAGAAGAAGAAGGTTATTTGCTGAATAATGTGTGTAATCTAAATTGTATTATTCTCTTCAGCTTTCTTGCTTATTTATATAACTTAAATTGCTTAAAACTTTATTGGAATAGGATTAGATGTCTCTTAGAATTACAATTACAATGATAAGGCTTTTCAAAATTTCTAGAAGTTTAGACCTATTTAAATCAAAACTTTAGAAACTGTCAAATTTCTAAAAGGAACATTAGGGAATTCTTACAGGTCTAACTTCCAGCCTAATTTTGACCATGAAATTGATGAATTCTGGAAGATCCATAAACATGAAAGTTGTAGGCCTGTGTCTTCTAAGAAATTGGGCACTAATTTTAGGTAATCGAACCACTATAGCTCCAGATATGGCCCCAATATAGAAATGGGTTCAATTTGGGACAGAAACATGATTTCAGCTTGTTGGAAAAATAAAGACTTAAAGGAGTTCGAAATGGGCTTTGACTAAAATAAAAAAGTTGTATATATTTCTTTTAGCTTTCCATCAATATAAAGTTTACCTCAATCTAACTTCCAGAACCCAAGATATGACTAAAAAATTGAAATAATATTAAAATTCCAACATTTACCGAATAAATTTAGAAACTTATAAAATTAATCCAAAATTATAAAGCAAGGCCTAATCAGTGAAATTAAGCAAATGTAATACATGAGAGACATAAAATAGAAAAAAAATTAAATAGTAAATATTTTTCTCATCAATTGAAATTACATGAGGAATGAAAAGAATCTTTTTATCTCAAAGGAAATATGTTCTTGATCTTTTGAAAGAAACAGGGATGCTTAGTTTTAAACCCTATCATACTCTTATGATTTTGAATGTTAAACTTAACTTGGATGATAGGGAGTTGTTAGAAGATCTAGAATGATATAGATAACTAGTGGGTAAATTAAATTACCTTACCATAACTCGACTTGATATCACCTTTCTGGTAAGTGTAGTAAGTCAATTTATGAAATCTTCATGAACTTCTCATTAGGATGCAATCATGCACATTCTAACATATCTCAAGAAGGTAGCTGATCGTGGAATTTTGTATAAAAATTATAGTCATTTTAGAGTAGAAGGCTTCTCTAATGCAGATTAGGTTGGATGTCCTATAAATAGAAAGTTTACCTTTGGGTATTATGTGTTTATTAGTAGGAATCTTGTGTTTTGGAAAAGTAAGAACCAAGCGGTAGTATCACGTTCAAGTGCAGAGTATGATTATTAAGTTATGGTTTATGCCACATTAGAGCTTGTATGGATTTCCTACCTTCTTCATCAACTTGAAATTAAGCCTTACGAAACTATGCAATTATTGTGTGATAATTGAGCAGCTACACATATTGCCACAAATCCAATTTTTCATGGACATACAAAATATATAAAAGTTTATTATCATTTTGTTAGGGAGAAACTTCAGGAAAGGATTATTGATATGAGAAACGTTAGAACTAGGAATCAAATGGCTAATTTGTTTACTAAAGCCTTTTTAGGAAAAAAGGGTTGATGATATTTGTAACAAGTTGGGCATGTTTGATATTTATGCTTCGGCATATTTGATATTTATGCTCTAACTTAAGGAAGAATGTTAGTGAATTAAATATTAGGCTTGTTAGTTTCTTATTTACCAAGACATATAGGCCATGGGTCTATCTCTTATAACCTTATATTTTTGTTATAAATAGATATGTCAGCCTTTGGTAGGAGTATGATTTCAAGAATTCCTTTCTCTTAACAAAAGATAAGCAAAGAAAGGAAAAAAGTGAGTTTCAAAACTCCATGAACAAACATTAAGCAACAAGAAATTAATAAATTTAAGTATTAGTACTAGATTATAAGAAGTCAAAGTTGGATTTGATGAAAGAACTTTAATGTAATATCTAAGATAAATGATTATATTTTTATACATTTACTAAGGAAAGCAAAAATTTTTTCAATAATTTAATCTATCTATTAAAAAATACAACAAATGCACACACAATCTTGGATTCCAACTAAGATTTCTTTAAGCAATTACTACATCATGGCACACAAAAAGGTAAATCTTATTATTATGCCCTCCTAAAAATATAATAATTTTAATTTATTTTATGAAAGAAATAATTAGAAATAACCAATATAATTAGTCAAATTGAAAATCTTATGTATAGATGATATTCTAGTAAGAAAAGGAATATATGCCCAAGGGAATTGGATGAAAAAATCAAATAGAATCATAAAGTATAAAGTTTTGAGTTGTTACAAGTGAGTAAGGATGAGATTAAGTAAAAATTTCCAAAAAATCCATTGCTATTATAGATTAAAATCACTCACTACTCTTTCCCCTTTTATTTTTCCATTAAATTTCTTGATTTCCTTACAATCCTTTCCTCCTCTTTTTTTTTTCTTCTTCCTTTCATTAATTAGGCAAGGCAAAACAAAATTCATCTTTAATTTCTTCATCTAAACAAGATAAAAATATTATTTTTATTGAAAATCTTTCTTGTTTCCTTTGAGTTAATGAAGAAATTTGAAATTATTTAGTTTCCATTGGAAATTTCCAACCCTAACTCAAAAACCCTTAAATTTTGGTATGATTATGATTAAAGAACCTTAAATTTAACTTTTTAGTAATATCTTCCTTACAAGGTGAATATTCCATCCATTCTTATTGCATATGAAGAAAATGAATTGAAATGAAATATGTTTGGATCCATGGAAAAAACAAAGAAAAGAAAATGGGTAAAAGAAAATAGGGTAGAATATTCCATTTTCTTTTATTTGGTTACTGAAAAAAATACAAGGGAAAGAAAATTGCAAAGAAAAATTTAATGGGTCCCACTAGAAAAAATTTCTCCCTATGGTAAGAAGAAAAGCTAAAGAGAAGTTAGCTTTTGTGTTATTGTTTAGTGTCTTTATTTTTTCAACTCTGCATGGAAAATTTTTGAAGGCTTGTTTCTAGGTAACATTAATTTCTTCTTCTTCACTAAATCTGTATTACATGATTGGAGTTTTCTTCCTTTATTTTTATACTGCTTCTGTTTGTTTTTTTTGTTATTTAAATGCCTAAAATGGATGAACATTGTTGTTATGGTCTCTCGTTGCCGACACTTCATTGTAGTTGGTTGCTTGTATGCTTGCCAATTGGTCTCTATTACCTATATGCAGGAGGGAGACATTATGTCTAATTGCTTTGGAGACAAGTGGTGGAGCAAAGGCAAGCGAAGTAGGAGGCTATTTACAAGTGACTCGCCAATTTCTGACCTGACCTTATATCTCTCTGCTTTTAGGATTAGTTATTTTTTTTTTACTTTTACTTTATCAATGCTTCTATATTTTTACTATTTTGATTATTATTTTATTTGTTCTTAAATAGTTACATTTGTTGTCAAAATCATGGCCCAATTTAAAGTGTTTTGTTAACTAATACAACACTGTTATTTAGTTCAATTCAACAATTACGAGTAATAGTACATTTTAATTGATACTTTAATCAGTGTCAAGTTACTATTTTAATGTATAAAAGTAGTTTATTTGTTTTCTCGATTTACTCAAACACAATAATAAAACAACTTTGGCGTAACTAATTATGCATCTTCACTTTGTAATATAGCTATTTACTTAATAAATAATTATTATTCTTTTAAAAATATTTAATTATAATATTAAAAATTACCATTAATTAGTTATATGCAATTAGAGGTGTACATGGATCGGGGCGGGCAGGTTTTAGGTCGGGCCAAATAGTAAAAAAATTATAACCCAAGCACTGCTCGATTATTAATATATATGACTCGAAGCCTGGCTTGAATACCTGATTAATTTATTTTTTTTTACTTTTTAAGTAAAAAATTTATTTTTAATATAAAAAATATATATTTAAAAAGATAATATGATACTTAAATATATAAAATACTTAATTATATTAAATTAATTTTTTACATTAAAATAATAAGATATAATTATTTTTTTAATATATAATTATATTATAAAAAATAAATTAATATAATCGAACCGGACCGAACCGAGTCGGGCTTTTTTATTATGGCCTGAACTCGAGTATGGCCCATTTATTATCGGGCCACATAAAAAAAGTCTAACAGGCCTATTAGGTTAAAAAAATGAGTTTAAACCTTATATTTTTTTAGGCCGACCTTAATAGGGTTAGACTGGTCGCCCGACTTATATACATTTCTATATGCAATAAATTCAATAATAAAATAAATATTTAGTAAATTTGATGAATTGATAATATTAATATTTCTATATTTTACATAATGAGAGTATTATGATTATTTTACTCTAATAAATTTTATCTTCATCCAAATAAAATTAAATAATTTTTTTCCTATTTTCGTTCTCTTCCATTTTCTCTCTAACAAAACCTAATTAAAGAAAATATCTTCTTTCCTATTTTTTTTATTTTTTATTTTTTTCAACCGAACACAACTAAAGAAAATATGTTCTTTCTTATTTTCTTTCCTCCATCATTTTTTTCTCTTTCATTTTTCTCTTACAATTAAACAAACCATAAATGCTTGATTTTAGTAATAATTAATGATATAAATGAGATATAATGATAGAAATAGTATTAATAGGGTAAGTATAACCTATATTTATGAATTTCTTAGTGTTTAGTTAAGTATTAAATGTAATAAAAAGTTTAATTTTCAAATAAATAGTGAGAAAACTAATGGAAGAATGGATTACGCTCACACATAAAGCCTTTCAGGAAGAGTTTCTCATTACTTAGATTTCACTGCGTAGGGAAGCAATTCACAAAGTGCTTTTTTATAGGATGATGTTATTGGAAGTCATAAAAAGCTTCGTGAAGCCCTTACCAAGCTTAAAATTTTCAAAAATTAGAAAGCAAGGGTTAGTATAAGGGAAAGACAAAGGTCAAACATATTAGTGAATTTTAAGAAAAGATAAGTAAAATGTTAAAGCCTCTTAATAAGGTTTAAAAAGCCTTGCAAAGCACTTCTCCTACCTTGTTTTTGTAAGTCAATATTATTTTGATTTTATAAAGATTAGAACTCCTTTCTAATACCCATAAAGCTATTATATTATAATTAGCATTGAGAAATGAACTTTTTATATTATCTATGAAATGAAATGAGATTTAGAAATAATGTAATATATAACGTAGTTGATCTTGTTTAAGTCACTATGAGATGAAATGTAATAGATGGTCATTCATGAAGGCATGCTAATGTTATAAAACTATATTAACTATAACTTGAAGTGTAATATGAGAAAGAATTAGATTATGAAATCTGATGGGAATTGACTTGTAATGATGTTTAAGTAATGGACTATATTATATGGTCATATTAAGATATGGTGTTATTGATTAATGTGATGAATAAGGCTTATGCATGAAATGAGAAATATGTTAAGGGCTATGTGAACATAGGATGGATAATTTTTTATAATATACTTGTAAAGGGTATAAGACAAACCCTAAAAAAGTAAGGATAGAAAGCTTATGGAGGATATAAAATTAATCCAAAAGTCATAAAATGGATATATGTATCTTTATTATTGTTTAATATGCCTTGGGAAATAAATTTAGAATTTAATTATCATTATTTATCTTGATGAAATTGTTATAATTGAGCCTTTTAATGATATTTAGGAATGAATATGATGATATGATTGTGAATTACCTTTTATTGGCTACTTAATGTGAGTTTGACAATTGTAAATATTTTACTATGTTAAATTTTGCATAAGGATGGTCTGATTGGTATGATTGTCTTATTATTTTGTTTATTTATGTTAGATTATCTACTTATTAAACATTGGACTCACTCTTTCATGAATTTATTTTGTAGATATTTAAGTTAAGCCTCCATCACCATATTTTTCGAGCTAAATTTCTTGAAACCTCATCAATTTAGTTAATGGTGGTACTAGATATTGTAAATAGGATGTATTTTAGGC
The DNA here is from genome assembly GCA_020226215.1 of Sindora glabra. NCBI lineage: Eukaryota > Viridiplantae > Streptophyta > Magnoliopsida > Fabales > Fabaceae > Sindora > Sindora glabra. Next base: position 2,750,049 of record CM035226.1, on the reverse strand, counting down.
TTTATGTGTAAGTTTAAGTAAAAGATTTAAATATTAGAATCCTTTTAGGGTTAGTTAGAGTGGTTTATTCCTAACTGATGAGGGTCATAAGTAATTTTAACTTTCTTATAGTTTTGTAAAGCTTTATTAATGAAAGAAATGTTTCTTTATGCCAAATGTTATTTTTCTTACTACTCATATCTCATATAAGCATTTAGATATATGATAAGTAAGTTAGATTAGATTGGTGGAAATCGGCAGTAGGTTTCACATTGGTCACAATCAAGTTAAAGTTGTGACATTTATTCTTATCAGAATTTATTAGCAACTATATTTAAAATCACAAGCAGTTTCCCATTAATAACACAAATTCCTTTATTAACATCATCTACACTTATTGGTGCCATTATTCATATGTTCACAATTATTCATACCATAATCTCACTATGCTATACACATAACAACAAGATAAGGAGGAAAAATAAAAATAAAGAAATAAACATCTTTGTGACTTTCAGTTAGCTTTATTTTTTCATAAATTATTACTAGATTCGGTATTCACATATCACATCATCAGATACACTCTATGTAAGTCCTACATCATATTTCATATTATCAATATCACAATAATTCATTTCCAAGAATAAAAACTATATTAGATAATAAAATTACCATGCCTCTATTACATAGCATTAAATTCAAATCATTCATCCACATTATATATATAATTGATAAAAATTTATATTTTAAAACCACTTAACAACATTGTTTTACCTTTGTTGCCTGGCCTTAAGGTTTTTTCAACAACTATATATATATAAACACTCTCTTCCAACATACATAATATGCTAATTAAACCACCATATCAAATATGATACCAATAAATGAATATAAAAGAAATATCACATTTCTATTTACCTTACAATCTAGGATTTTTTGAAGAATTTCTTAAGTTTAGAGCTCTTATATGGAGAGCTATATAAAATACATATAATTTAGAAAGAAAAAATTCCAATCTTGATTATTTTGATGTAGCTCAATCAAATTATAAGTTTCAATGAATTTTTAAATGGTTATTTAAGGATGGAAAATAAAAAAATTCATCATTTTGAACTAGAATCTAAATCTATATTTCTATTATTTGGATTTTTCTTTTTTTTATCATTTTATTTAAATTCAAATAAGAGGTATTTGCTTACTTACATTTGTAAAATATAGGATCCCTTTTATATCTTCCAAATAATTATATAACTGAGTTTTAATGATCATATAATTAAATATATAAATTACTAAGTGTAAGTATGATAGTTTAGTGATAATATGTTACTAGGTTGAGTGCTTTTTGGTTTAAAATCAATTTTGCATAGGTTAGTCTTTTGCTATGCTAGAAAATGATCAAATATGAAATTCCACATGTTATTGCATGTTTATTTACTTAGTTTGGAAAGGATTTGATTTAGTATTAAAGGTTGCTTATTATATTAGTGAAATATTGCTCTTTTACTATCAAAATTATTTATATCTTGATTGCTCTTTGCTATTTGGTTGTATGGTTTATGCATATTTGAATTTTATAGGTTTTTTTTTATTGCTAATTCATTATCGAGTTAGCAAAAGTACTTTAACATGTGATCAAATTGGAAAGAGTAAGCAAAGTATTATACTTGATAGTAATAACACTAGAAGAAATTCAAAATTTTTAAAATGAACACGAAAATTGTACTTTTAAAGTATACAGTGAAAGTGACCTTTTAAAATAATAAAAGAAATAACAAACATTGCTATTTAGCATATGTTGACTTTGAAAATGGTGACATTTTGAAAGAGCAAGTAGCAAAGTAGACTAAAGAGCAAAAAAAAAACCTTGAGAATGAAGTTATCCTTTGGGAATTGTGCAATATCCAATGATTTGTTTTTCCTTTTCCACTATAAATAGAGGATCTTACAATATTAGTAAGATATATAAACATTTCCTATTCTTTCTGGAAGGTTTTTTCTCTTTAGAATTTTTCTATCCTCTGTAGTATTCTTATTTGATCTTAAACTTGCATATCTATACTATTTAAGTGTATAAACCTTTATAGTCTCTTCAAAAGATAAAACTTTGCCTTATAAAGGTTTATTAGCTAGGGTGAAATGTGAGAGAAACACTTTTAAACACTTTGGAACTAGGTTATGAGAAGGAAAACCTTAAGTGTTGAGGTGTGATTGCTTAAGCTCTTAAAATATTAAGTAGGAAAGTGTATTTGGGCTTTGTAAAAGGAAAAATGCCAGCAGATAATCATCAAGATTGGCATTCATCTTAGAAAAATGGAATAAACCTAAAAAAACTATTCTTTCTTTGAACAATTGAACTATTATACATTGGTGCTATCTTTTTTTCCCTTACTTTTCAAATTTATGCATTTAATTACTTTATCATTATTTACTATTTGCTTAATCTTTCATATATTTATTCTTATTGCTTTTTTGGGGGATTATGAAAAAAAAGCTAAAAAGTAAGTTATTTTCAAAACTAATTTGCTTAAAATTTTTAAACACTAATTCACCTTCCTCTCAGTATATTTTTATCCTATCAATATTTATGTCTTAAGTAAATTAATCTCTATAAACTTAAATGACATAAATGAAAATAAAGGAACAATATAAGTCAATCAACCTTTATAGCCTTAAAGAGTAGTCTTGTCATATAGTGGATAGTGATTGATTGTCATAGACCCTTAATAGAAAATCTTCTAAGCTTCTAATCTAATGGCCCACTATTTAGTCCTAACAATCAACCATTATCCTAGGATTTAACAAAAACTCCCCATGATTTTCACTGTTTATTAATAATTAAAACCTTTATGATGTTTTTATTTCTCAGCTAATCCATATTAAATCATGAATACTTATATAAGATAACTTTTTCAAGTCATTTCCAATATCTAATACAATCAAACATAACAAATCATTGTATTTTCACATGCATTCAAAAGGAAACCTAAACTTTTACTTAAATTAAACAAGATTATTCTAATTTTATAAATAAGGCTAGAATGTCACTTACTTAATATGGAGAAAGATATGAGAGGTTGCATTTGTTAACTTTTGGCACAAATTAATTAAAATAACAAAGATTCCATGTTAAGGTTCATTTTCCCTCTTTTCAAGTAAAGACCTATATTCCTTATATGTTTATAATACTTTATACATACTTTCCTTCATATTTACATCTTTTAGGATGTGATAATGCTTAATTGAATCAAATTTATCTTGTTTTGAGATAAATCACATTATTGTGGGATTAATTGAATTATTTGCTAAATGCTAGATTCTTGATATTATTTTAGATTTTTGTTTATAACTTAAGTTTTGAGTATTAAAATTAAGTGATCTTTATATTGTTAGAAAGCCAAAATAAAGTTTTACAAGTTTCACATTACCTAAAAAATTTAAGCATCTTGGAGATCTAAAGTTAGTGTGAAGATGAACAAAAGTTGTTAATAGTCTAATTTCAACCTTGTCTTAATGTTTAAGGCATAACTTAAGCTCCAAGTGGTGTAATCATGTAAAGTCAAGTCCAAAAGTTCACCAAGATCTTGAGTTAAACCTCTATGAAGGCATTTAAATGAAACTACATAGTTTTGGAGGTAAAAAAAGGTTAATTATTGGTTATTAGTTGAGTTTGAACTGGATTAAATTTCATTTAATATTTAAGCTTGTATAGAGTTATAATTATCTAAATAAGGTGAAGTTTTAAGGCTAGAATCCTAAAAGGCAATCCTATATTTTATTATTTAGGTTTAGAATGTAATTAGTTCTTTAAGGGGAAGTTTAGAAAGGGTTTTTTAGGTCAAAAATTTTTTCTAGTGCTTTTTTCTAAGAATTTTCTATTATTTTCACCTATAGAAGGTTAAATTTTGAATATATTTAAGGAATTTGAGGCTTAATTTAGTTCAGGTTATGAGATTTTAATTTGTAATGTTAATTATTGTTAATTGATTTATCTTTTTCTTTAATTTTTTTATTTAATTTTCTGGTTTTGCATGGATTAAATACAGATTTGATATAATTTGTATTCAATTATGTGAGTTATGATTTTAACCTAAGGTTATGTTAAATTTTGTTTAATTAATCATCATTCTTCCTGTGAGAATAGATGATTGAATGATTAAATTAGATATTTTTATTTTAATCCTTTAATTTGATTGAATTTTACTTTTAAATTAATTTAGATATAACTTTATGGATTATACTAGTTACTTAATTCTATTAATTTGAATTGATAAAATTTTAAATGGCAATCTTGTATAGAATTTGTGAATTATTGCTTGGATTCTAAATTATTCTAAGTTAAGAAATCAATTACAATAATTAAATTTGAATCGATTTATAATTAATCTACAAAAAAGTCTTTAATTTCCTTAGATTAATTATATTTTTTCACTATTTTCAATATTAGATTCCATTTAATTTTGAAATTAAACCCCCTTAACTTAGGTTTGTTTACATTCTTGGATTCTACTTGGATACTATTTGCATAATTGCTCTATTGTGCACAATTAACTTTCATAATTGCTTATATTCATTTCTTCTATTTTTTTTGCATAAAAAGCTTAAATAATACTATAAATAGAATTAGTAAATCAATATAATAGGATTTTTTAAATTAGTATATTTTAATTTTGATTGGCTTTAATAGCAACCACCTTTCAAATCTCTAGAAAATCATAAAAAAATTTAGTTATTTTGAAGACCTTACATTGTTAGTGTAAAGAATTTAACAAAAAATTACTTTTCGATTACTTGATTAAAGAAAAATCTTGATGGAGGAGAAGAAACAGAAGAAAGAAGTTAGGAAAGAAGTTTTCGCTTTGAGAAAAAAAAGTAAGGAATAGTGGCAATGAGGGTTGGGGTTTGGGTTAAATAGAGGTAGGGCCATTTTTTTCCTTTTTATCATAAATTTCTTTTTCATACTCACATTTTCATTTTTATTCACTTTTAACCTTTATTTTTTCATTCAAAGCTTTTTTCCTTAATTGACCCCTTTAATTTTTCTTTTTTAATGCTAACTCGAATAATTTTTTTATTTACCCAAGGTTTTATTTAAATTCATTTAATTAATTAACTAATTAATTCTCTTTTCTCAATATATCATTCAATTATTCGTTATTGAAATTTATTTATTAAGCTAATTGATCTCTCCTTTAACAACATTAAATTTTAGAATTCTAAATAAAATTTAACACATAATTAAATAATAACAATTTCATTCTAGAGGTGTAACATAAATTGTTAAGATAATTAATAATTTGAAACTTTTTAGATTGTATCTCTTTGAATTTTCAAACGAAGTCTAAAATTCATCATTAGTAATTGATAACTATGAAGCCTAAAAGTCACTATTAATAATTTTTTAGTTATAAAGTTTAAAGGCCAATCTAGAAAGTCTCTCTTTATATAGATTATTAAATAGATGTATTTCTTTAATTATTTTTTTGCACCCATAAATATCTTATTGTACTTAGCATTTTCAATAAGGTAAATTTGAGTCTTTTTTTATATTCTTCTTTTTCCAATAAAGTAGCATCAGAGCTTGATTTAAATACAAAATTGAGTAATGATTTTATTCTAGTTTCTAAATTCATAAAGGAGAAATTTGTTATTTAGTGTGTACAAAAGAAGGTCCTACTTGGTGGTCAATAAGCATGGGAAATTATAGAAAGATGTTATAAAAAACCAAAGAATGAAATAAGTTTGAATCAAAATTAAAGAAAAGCCTTTATGAAGAATTACACATTAGATTAGCTTACACTTTCCATGATCCATTTGGCTTTGGATGAAGGCATGTTTAAAAAGGTTAGTACTATAGCAAAGGTAAAAGAAGCATAAGAGATGCTCTAAATGTCTTCAAAAAAGTTCATAAAGTGAATAAGGTTCGACTTTAAATTTTACAGGCCATGTTTAAATCTCTTTAAATGACGAAGGTTGAGTTTAACTTGGATTATTTCACTACAATATTGACAATTGTCAATAAAATAAAAGGTTATGGAGATAATAATGATGATATGTAAGTGGTTGAGAAGATTCTTTAATCACTTAATTTGAAATTTGAGATTATTAATATTATTAATAAAAAATTGAGGGATTTAAAGACCATGATTATTGATGAACTCATAAGATCACTAGAAGCCTAAGAGGAAAGAAATATGTCATGACCCACCTAATCATGATTAGCGTGGAACCTAGATCTTGGTTTCCATTAACTTAGGTTAACCCAAAGATTAATACCATCATATAGACTTTTAAAAAATAATATTTCAAAATATTTTTTCAAAAAAATTTACAAGTAGAGTTTACATTATTCTATATTAAAAGATACATACAAGACTTAAATTGTCTCTAACTACAATCTAAGTCTGACTATAGTTGCTCAACATAGATTCCTAAGGAGATTTTCACTTTTGAGTTATTGTTGGTGGTGAAGCCTCTACGCATGCATTGATAAAATAAGAAAATAACTAACAAGTAAGCCATTAACATTATAGGCAAATAATATGCTTAATGAAAATATAAATAGCCATATATTCTTCCTATTACACACACATATGCATATTTTAGTATCGAGTCATAACCATTTTCCTAATTTGTATGCCACATAATAGTTATATCTACTTTAATAAAAAAGATAATGTTTAATATCTAGGATAATGGATAATAAACATCTAACCTACCTCGTGCTTCTCAATCAACTTTATTCCTTCATAAACCTCACCTTTGTCCTTTTTGAATCCCACTTTATTCCTTTATAAATATTTTTTTCAAATTCAGTACTATATCATGTTATTTTAATTCCATCTCCCTCAATCACAAATTAACATATACTATATCATATCTTTAATGGGATTTCATCATCAATTGTAATATTTATTCACTTACCATAGTTCATCAAATAACATTACAATATATATTAACTCTTACCATCATGGTATATTGATTAACAAATTAAGTTTGCAAAATAAGGTATAATATTCAAATATAACTCTTGCAATGTAACTTCTATAGCCATATTCCAATACTATATTAAAATATTTGTAACCAAAAAGGCTCTAAGCATGTAACTCTTATCGTCAAATTCAAATATCTGTAATTAGAGGTGATATTTTTTTGGAGTATTTAAATATAATGGTTAAATATGGTCCTAACCTACTAGGAAGGCTATATTCGAATACAGTATTCAAATATTCAAATCTAAAGGCGAAGCCTCTTTGGAGTATTTGAATATAATAACTAAATATAGCCTGCTAGGAAAGGTATATTTAAATATCGTATTTGAATGAAAACTAGATTTCCTAACTTATTATTGAATTTCACCAAATAATTTATCATTTCATCCTCATTTAACATAACACAACAATGTTAACCAAAATTTACAAGCAAATAACATTCAGAGTCATTTTCCCACCTAGATATGATAACAATTTCAAATTCACAAGACTTCACATATCTAATCATTAAGGTTATAAATATCCACTATATAAACCTAAATAACACAAATCCTATTAATTCATATATTATAAATATATTATCTACTTACTTAATGTGTTAAACAAATTAGAGAAAAGCTAGAAAGAAGGCTAGTTTGCCTAAATAATACCAAATTCAAGTGTTTTAGCTCAAGTTTTCAAATCTTTATTTTTTTTCTTTCCTTTAAACCAAATCTTATAAATTCACTAAACAAAACTAAGGAATTAAAGAAATTACCTTAAATTACTTGAAAAGGATGAATAATTGTTTGAATTCATTAGCCATTTGTTTTTAAATTTTGACGAAAATGAAAGGGAATGAGAAAAAGGAATATGAACTAAAACCTAGCAGTAAAAATAAAGAAATAAATTAGGATGGGAGGCTTTAAAATGACCTCAAAGGCATTCTAAAAATTTTAAAGGATTTCAAGGGTAGTTTAAGAAAAATATTTTCTAAATCTCCTCTATACACCTTTATTTAATCTGACTTTACCCTAACTTTTATTAGACTTAATTCTTCCTATTTTCATCATAAGATTCTATTATCTTTAAATGAAACCTCATCCTAAACATACCCATAATAATTAATTAATTTCCATATTTATGTAATTATTAATAAAATATTTAAAATGTATTGTAATTTTCTATAGTGCATAACAAAATAAGAAGAAAAAAGATCCACTAATGCAAACCTTCCAACCAAAGCTTTATTTGAAAGATAATAAAGGAAATAAGGGTCAAAAAGGAAAAGAATAAGGAAGTAGTTATGAGCATGGTTGTGGGCATTATCAAAGAGGTAAAAGAAAAGGCAATTACAAAAATTCGAGCAATAATGAAAGAATCTTTTAATTCAATAAAGGCCATAGGAGACTAAGAAGAAGAAGGAGAGGTAGTTATTCAAGAATTAATGAGAAAAGATACGACAAGTTTAATGTTAAATATTTCAATTATTAAAAATTTAGACATTTGTCTTAGGAATGTCACTATTCTACTAATGATATTGAAGACAAAGTTAACTTTGTTGAGGATAAAAAGTGAACTTTATTACTAGTACTAAAAGATGATGAGAAATATGACTAAAGTTTGTTGTATCTTGATAATAAAGCAAGCAATCATAAGTATGGATTTATAAAAAAGTGAAAAGTAACATTTCATTTTAAGCCTTTTTAAAACTCCAAATTCAAAGGAAATGTACAAGTTTAATTTCCTTGAAAAATAATGATAAAAAACCCATTACAAATGTGTATTATGTGCTTAAATTGAACAACAAAATTTTGGGTTTAGGATAATTCCCTGAATGTGGTTTTGAGATTCACATGAAAAATCATTGTCTTTGGCTTAAAAATTCAAATTCTAATTTAATTACAAAGGTGCTCATGTCAACCAATAGACTATTAAAGTTGAATATTAAGGCACATGGAGTAAAATCTTAAAGACATATGTGAAAGATGAAGCATGGTGATGGCACTTAAGATTTGGCCATTTAAACTTTAAAGCTATCAAATCCTTGGAAAATGAGCATATGGTGAAAGCAATGCCATCTTTCAACCATCTGAATCATTTGTGTGAAGCATGTCTCACTAGAAAACGTGCAAAGAGAAGTTTCTTAAAAGAATTCATGTCAAGAGTAATGGAGCCACTTCAACTTATCCATGCTGATGTATGTGGTCTTATTGATCCAACATTATTCAATAAAAATAAGTATTTTTTACTATTTATTAATGATCATAGTAGAAAAACTTTAGTTTACTTTCTAAAATAAAAATTTAATACATTTGTAACTTCAAAAATTTCTAGGCTTAGGTAAAGAAAGAGAATTATTATGTAATGAAATGTTTAAAAACTAATAAAAAAAGGCAAATTTACTTTGAACGAATTTAGTGAATTTTGTTATGCATATGGAATTTGTCACCCTTTAACAGTTCTAAGATCATTACAACTTAATGGAGTGGTAGAGAGAAAAATAAGACCATTTTTAATATAATTAGATATATGTTGAAAGCTAAACACATGCCTAAAGAATTTTAGGCTAAATTTGCTTCTTATGCAATTTACTTATCCAACTGCTCTCCACAAAAAAAAAAGTCAATGGCCAAGCTTTTCAAAAAATATGGAATGGGTTAAAACCTAATGTGAATCACTTATGAGTATTTGGAAATATTGTATATGTTTATGTTCTTGATTAATTAAGACCTAAGTTTGATGAATGAAGTGCAAAGCATATTTTTATTAGCTTTGGCTATAATCCAAATTCTAAAGGTTACAAGTTGTAAAGCCTAATCATTAGAAAGATTATGGTGAATGAACATGTTGAGTTTGATAAAAAGCAACTTGGAATTGAGAAACTTAAGAACAAGAAGCTTATGACTTCTTTCTATACTTCGAAAAGGAAGAACAAGGAACAACTAAAGAATCTATACAAATGATGACATCACCTCCTCCCCTTGTTTCAACTGTTGAATCATCACTATCTTTTGAAGGAAGTTTAGGTAAAGGCCTTGAAAAGTGAAAAGCCTTAGTAATTCGTATGAAGCAACTGAAGTTAGCTATTTATTTTGTCTTGTTGCAAAAAATGAGCCATTGAAAAGGAACTAGGAAACTCTAGAACAAGAAGCCTATGACTTCTTTCTATACTTTGAACAAGAAGAACGAGGGACAATTATAAAACCTATACAAATAATAACATCACCTCCTTCACTTATTCCAACTATTGAATCATCACTATCCTCTGAAGAAAGTTCAAGTGAAGGCCTTAAAAAATGAGAAGTCTTAATAATTTGTATGAAGCAACTGAAGTTATCTATTTATTTTGTCTTGTTGCAAAAAGTGAGCCGCTAAACTTTAAGGAAGCCATAAAAACACACTGATGGGGGCAAGCTATTGATGAAGAAATCAATACCATTGAGAAGAACAATATTTAGGAGTTAACAACACTTCCTACGAATCATTTGAGGAAGTCATGAAAAAACACCAATGGAGGCAAGCTATGAATGAAGAAATCAATGCCATTGAGAAGAACATCACTTGGGAGTTAACAATATTTCTCAAGGATCACAAAGCCATTGGAGTAAAATGAGTGTTCAAGACAAAGAAGAATGTTAAAGGACAGATGAAAAAGAATGTTGAAAGAAATGTGAAGTTGTGCAAAACAAATGCCGCTAAAATCTATTGTTTCATGATTGAAGCAAACATATATATATGAGGTATCATCTCATCAAAGAATGCATTGCTAACAAGGAAGTGGAGCTCAAGTATGTGATGACTAAGGATCAAGTTGCATGTAATTTTATAAAGCCCTTTAAATTCGAAGATTTTTGAAGATTGCAAATTAAGGGGGAGTGTTAAGATAATTAATAATTTGAAACTTTCTAAATTGTATCTCTTTGAATTTTCAAGTGAACTCTAAGTAAAAGTCACTATTAATAATTTATTAATTGTTAAGTTTAAGAATCTTTTTGGAAGGTTTTTCTTTGTATGAATTATTAAATAAATGTGTCCCTTAAATTATTTTTTTGTATCTATAAATACCTTCTTATACTTAACAATTCAATAAAGTAAATTTGAATTCTCTCTGACATGTTCCTCTTGTTTTAACACAATTAACCAAAAGTTGGTAAGAGGCTGTCAGCTATAGGTTTAGTGCAGGATATTAAATTTTTGTTCGGATCAGAGATTACTTGCTCTTTTAGATACGGATTGGAATTTGGAATGAAAGCTAATGGGTGGCTAGCCGGACGTGGCTTTCAATGGAAAATCTCCCTAGCTCATGGATATGTACGCATCCTCCCAAATTGGCTGATAGTGATTTTGAGTATTGCTGTGTTTACAGTTTCAGCTTTATATGATCTCTTTTGCTTGTAGACATATGGTTGAGTTGAGCCCGTGTAGACCGCACTAGTCACGTATTATTTTGTTTTTGTGTTGAGGGTTCAGTTCCTGATTGTGTTTGTCTTGGGAGATTTGATTCTTCGTAAGTCATGCTGTTTGCCTTCTAGCTGGTAGATCTAAAAAAAACTTCAAGTTAGTGAAGTATGATTCAAAATTGCGATATTGCAACTAACGTTATTATAATAAAACATGGAAAAATACAATCATTACAAATTTGTAGTTTAAAAATTGAGGTTATAAGTTGAATAAAATCAGGCTACAATAACCCAATAAATAATGAACATGGACCATGGAAGGAGGATTTAGTGTTGCTGCTGTAATGCAGTCAAGCTTCTGGTGCCTGATAATATACCTATCTACAGCATAGAAACATAACTGCAGACCTTACATTCGATTACTAAATTAAATGGCTCCGGACATTTCAGACAACATTCTTCTGCATCATCAGCCAAGTAATTAAGAACACAATAGGCAGAAAAAGAAATCTGATGCGAATATGTATCACGCAAAGTATAGAGTAATCTTCAATTCAATCACATAACGATCTATGTATGTATAAACATCTCATATGTATCAACAAAAATAGACATAAATTACCCCATAGACTTCTCTTTTTCTTTCCATTCAAAACCTATACATTTACATGGCAAAAACTTAATTTTATATTCCGAGATGGTCTCAAGCTTGGGTGACCAAACTCGATCCTTAGACTTAACCAATTGATCGTAGTGCTTTTGCAATTCTGGAGTGTTACATAGGAACTTGCTTTTTCCTTCCAAACCAATTTCTCTATTATCTCTAATAATAAGTCCGCTTATGAACTCCGGCGTAACCTTAAGCCAAATCCTTCCACTGCCATCCCTAAAATACTGGAACGGACAATCGCCAAATTTGATCGGAGATTTAGTCAGACTGGAACCGAAGGCGGCCAACGAAGAAGCGGACAGGACATTGCATGGAAAGCGATCAATGGGGAGCACAAAGTAGGTTTGTCCCGGCACGAGGTCGTCGTCATTGGCTAAAGCCGGGATCGGTTGGCCGATGAAGAAGGATTCTGCATGGCAAACCATCTTGTTTGGGAATTCCGACGTGATGTCGCCGGCGATGTGTTTCCCTTTTAGGGTTCTTGTGGTTCCTTCCCAGAAAATGAGTTTTACAAATAGTGAATTTGCTTCATGTCTAAAACATGGAGTCACTACTGCATTTCCCATATTCAGAAAAGAAATGCAGAGAGAGAGAGAGAGAGAGAGAGAGAGAGAGAGAGAGGAGCGTTTTGGTTAGAGAAGGTAAATAAGGGAAAATATTTTATATAGAGAGAGAGAAGAATTGATAAGGAGACGAGGTTGACTCAGATAATTGAAGTGTGAGGTTTGTTTGATAGAGTCGGGGGTCTGGTCAGCCGTGCCGGCTTTGAACGTTATTGATCCCCTTTCTTTAGGTCTTCCCTTTCGTCGACTTCATGTGGGGCTCTTGGCTCTTGGGACATTCTTATATTAAGTTTTTAACAACCAATAACGTTTAAATTTATTATTATAATTACCATTGATGCTAAGAAAGAGATGAATTAAATACATGTTTAATTAGATATGGTCACAATTTATTTATTTTCAGATATGTATATTATGTTGAGAAAAATATTATACATATTGAAAATAAATTTTAAAATTGAATTTTAAATATTTTATATTTAATAATAATTGTTAATTTTAATTTAAAATTTGATTTTAAATATCATTTTTTATATATATAATGTTATTATTTTGTTAATTGAAAAGAAAAAGGAGTACGTATGAACATATGATTATTTACGGTGATATTAATTAAAATGTGATATATGAAAAGGGCTTTTATTCGGGCATATTTATAACCTCGAGGGCAAAGCATATGATTGAGGCACACATCAATGAAACTAACTGAGAAACCACTTGTTTCGTATAATTCCACTTCTAAGTAAACAATTATTTTCTCCATTTTTCTAGGGTGCTTTAAAATCAATGCATAAAAAATTAAGAAATGCAATAAACAATTTTAATTTTAGAAGAGATGAACTATAATTTATTAAGATACTTTTTATTAAAATTTAATTAATAAGTAAAGTTATTAAATATTTATTTAAAATAAATAACAAATACATTCTTGATTTATTAAAATAATAGATAAATACAAATATTTTTTTTTTAAAATGACACAAGAAAAATGGAACAAATAATAATCATTTCAAACTAGATGAAATAGCAGTCGATTGATTCGGAAGGAATCATTGATGAACAATATCATCATTAATGAATTTGATGCATCCCATGATGAATGAACTAGTTTAAGGGGACACATATGATTAATTTAAATGTGAACACTAATCAAACATAAAATAATAATTAGGCACGTACGTATTTGGCAAGATGAGCTTTAAGGTAATTTTAATTATAGAAATTAATGATCTTTTGTTGACATTATGTTTTGATGCACAACATTCTTATGTGATAAATATTTATATAAATGAAGCTGGAAAGCATGCATACAAATAATCAAGATTTAACACTTTTAAAGTATAAGATGCATTTAGAGTAAAGTAAAATATTATAATTTTTTATTAAAAATTAAAAAAATAAGTGGTTATAAATTTAAAAATTATTTTTTAATTAATTATTATGTATTAAATTTTAAATCCTTAATTTTTTATTAATAACTGAAATATCGTTATATAAATTGCATTAATTCAAATAGCCAAACTGATCTTAGCATCATCACTCATGAAATACTTGAACGTGTTGCATAGAGGGGTCGTAATATTCTTCAAATAAGGTTTTAATGCATTATATATATATATATATGCCCAATAATTAAATGCACCTAGCTTTTTGTTTCGTTGACAAAATTATTAATTTATTAGCTCTTGAGATAACAGCAATGGAATGGACCCAGCTAATTCATTTGAATACATTTTTCCTTTTTAAAAGATAGGTGGGCAACCACCCGAAGATTATTAACGTTAATGATTTCTCTTCTCCTAAGGTCATATATGAAATTTGAACTTCTACTCAGTTCATTTAAAAATTAATCATTTATTTATAACTTATAATTATATCTAACACGCTACATTAGTTCTCAACTAATTTGAATTTAAATTGGATTGGATTCTTTTTAAAAAGTAAAATTCTTCTAATAATAATTTTTTTTCATTCATGAAATTTAAATTTGAGTTTTTACTTAAAAAGATCAAGTCTCAGTCACTGTTATTAATATAACTTGTAATTATATATATATATATATATATGAGAATTTCTAACCTCCATATTGGATTAATAATTTTCATTCTTTAATATTACTAATTTAATAATAATAAAATAATAAAAGATATTTAACAAACTTAAATGAAGAAATATTAATTTAAAATATTTAAATCAAATTCATTCATTATTCCTTATTTTCACAATAAGTATATTCATTAAGTTTAAAAATTAATAAAGGAGGCAAATTGTCCATAATTCTTTTTATTCTTTTATTATCATTAAATTTGCGATATAATTCTTTTTTCGTTCGAAAGAGTAGAGGTTGCTGATATAAATTAACTCTTAATTATCATATTTCATAATTTTATGGAGTGCACGACTTTCACGTGCAATTTTTTTCTCCATAAATGCATAATGCGATATCAAAAATAAACTTGAAAAGGTTCAAATAGAATTATGTAATTTTCTACGCGTTATTGCTAAATGGCCACCAATAATCAAATTAGCATACATGAATGCAGTTGCCACTAGCAAGTTTTGCGTTGGTACCAGCTCTTCGCACTATTCCGATTCATTAGTATATTTCTTTTAATATATGGGAAATTCTATGTTATCCCATGTGTTTGGAATCCATGGAAATGTGACTAAATTTAAGCCATTAAATAAATTGACCAAGTCAATGACTTCACTCATCCAATGGTTTAAATTTAGTCACATCCCCATGAGTTACAAATTCATTCCAAATCCATGGGGGTAACATAAAAAGCACCTTATATATATATATATATATATATATATATATATATATATAATTGATAAAGGAGAAAAAAGTTTAATTATCATTAAAAATTTTAATCCTTTTCCTCTCTCTTATTTAATTAATAAAATAATTGAAATTTTTATATCTATTGAAATATTTACTATTGAAAATTATTTTTTAAAAAATAAATATTTTCATTTAAATAAGAAGGCATATGCTAATGATAGTTCCGGAATTATTGTTAAACTTTAATTATATATCCTAACTGAACAAATTTAATAATTTGTTTCTATGTTTAGTAATATAATATTCCCTTATTTGTTTTTATGTTTAGTAATATAATATTCCCTTTAATTTTTTTATTTATTATAGTTAACTGATTTCATAAATATTAAGACTATCATTTATCCACAAAACTCAAGATAGTTGAAATTAGAAAAAAATATAATTGAATAAATGCAAATGATTTGAGAGTATAAAATAATAAAATAATTATTAATAAAAAAGGATAAAATTGAAAAAATGTTTAATACTTTATTAAAATTTTAAAATAAAAGATAAAAGTAAAAATTTTTTTCTTCAAAATATGACAAAATAAAAAAGAATGGAGGAAGCAAATGGCAATACAATTAATATTAGAATCATATTTTGCATTTGTTTCATACAAATAATAAATAAGTTAACTGATAATTAATAAGTTACTTAATTATGTATAAAATATATTATAAAATTAATTATTAAATTAAATAAAATTATAAAATAATATATTAATAAAAATAAATATATAGATTTAAATAGTTTATTTTTATCTAAAAATTAAATTATATTAACTCAATTAAGATGTTCAAAATAAAAATATAATATTGAATATTTAATTAATTATATTTTATGACCTTATATATTTATTTATTTATATAAATTTTATTTTATTTATTATAAAAATATAATTACTTAAAATATAATTAATTATATTTTATGATATTACATATTTATTTATATACATATTTTTATATGTTTATTAAAATAAAGATTTAATTGTGTTAAAATTAAATTAATTATATCTTATGATATCATAAATTAATAAAAAGAATAATATAAATTTAAAAAAATTTGAAGAAGTAGTTATTTATAATTTAAGGTGACTTATTAAATCAAAATTTATTTATTTTTAATAAGTTAATATGTGAAACACATCTAGAAGTTAAGTTAATAACTTATTAACTTGATTAATAAGTTATAAAATAACTTATTTGTTGTATGAAATGAAACCTTAATATTTTGTTTCTATTTTAATAATATATTACTCCATCCATTCCTTATTATTTATTATAGTTTGAAGAATTTTTTTATTTTCTTATTTATTGCTTTAGAACTCTAATAAAATATTAAATATTTTTTTAATTTTATCATTCTTTTTATTAATAAATACTTAATTATTATATACTCTCAATCCATTTGCATTTGTTTCATCATGTTTTTCTCTATTTTTAATTATTTTGAACTTTGTGCATAAAAGAAATTTTGAAAAGCCTACTAAAAATAAATAAATAAAAGTTTGTTAACGTTTAATGTTAGATTTTTATTTCAACAATATATTATTTTTAAAATTAGTATCTCTCCTTTATTATATTATTAAAAATAGGAATACAAACATTAATTGTGAATAATCGAAAATTGGTAATTAATGCTCAGCTGTTAGTCCGGAATTGTTGTTAGCATTTACTTTATTGAAATTAATATTTTTTATTTATTATATTATTAAAAATAAAAACAAAATAATAAACATATAATTAATACTTAATAATAATTGGGGGGGGGGGTGATGTTAGCCTTTACCAAATGAAAGTGCTGACGTTAAGAATTCTAGTGGACATTCACAATATGAAAATATTAATGCGAGAGTGACCGCTGACTTAGTTCAAATATGGTATTTGGGCTGTGACAAATGAAGATGTTTCCATCCAGTCAGCAAGCAGCAGCCATTTTTATCATTCCACGGAAGGGTTGAATATTCAAGCTGGCATTTTGAACTGGTCAGAGTTATCGTATACAAGTCAAACTCAAATATCTCACGGATGCTAGTTAAATGGATTCGAATCGGTCCCCGGCAACAGATTATAATTCATAAAAAATATAGATTTTTTTTTAAAATAAAAGTTCAAATCTTAAAGTTAACAGATCAAATATTCACGAACTAGATCCGCGATGTTTCATTTATTTTTTTGAAATAATTATAAATTTAAAAATTATCCATTTATTAAATTTTTTATCTACACTAATAAAAATTAATTAATTTTAAAATTATTAATTTAAAAATAATTTATTTAAGTTAAACAAAAAAATGAATATTGAATTAATTAAACAAAAACTTGTATAATATATTAATTTAATTTAAATATTAAAACAATGTAAATCCATCCGATGTGATATGTGCGAATCTAACACCTTAATAATATTAAAAATAAGATTTTATTTTTTTTTCAAATAAATTATTTTAAAAAATAGTGTTTAATTTTAAATAAAAAGATAAATTTAAATAAAAAAAGATTTCATTTTATTTATAATTCATATTTTAATTACATTTTTGTCATTATGAAATTCAACCCTTTTAACAAAGATTTCACTAAAATTCATTTCATTTGATTAAAAAAATATTTTGTATAAATATTTTACTCTCTTTATAATATTATATTTATAATAATACTATCAAAATCTATATTTTAATTAAATTTTATATATTTTTTAATGTATTCTGGATAAAATAATTAATTTATAAATGAAATTATTATTTTTACTAAAGTTTTTAAATAATAAAATTTATTTATAAATAAATTAAAATTATTTCTATTAAAATCAAATCAAACCAAATCTAAAAAAATTACATGTGAAACGAAGTATAATAGAAAAAACCGCCATAAATTTGTATTTAAGTAAATTCATATCTTATTAGTTTTAACCCGCATTTTTTCCATCCAGACAGCCTGCCAGCCCAAATCTGTTCTACAGTTTTAATCTTAACACAATGGACTATCGGCAAACCACCTCACCAACTCCCATTTTTTTTTTTTTTTAGTTCTTTTCGGCCTTATCAACTCCCGTTCAGTCATCACTGCTCATAATACACCTATAACTTTATTTCACAATTAATTGATTATATGAATAGTTAATTAATTTAATTAATTATTAATCATTAATTAATTATATAAATAAAAATATTTAATAAAATTAATTATTTATGACTAGTTATTTACGTATAAAATGACAGTAAGCGTATATTTCATGAATTATTTAAATATTTTTTATTTTAATATTTTAAATTTTATATATTATTTAATAGATTAAATTTTTTATAAATATTATTATAAATTATTATATATTAAATATTTTTTAAAATTAAATTGATATAATTTTTATTGTTATTAAATTTTTAAGGAATCAATAATTATAATTATTTAATTTTTATGTAAAAATAATATTATAATTTTTTTTATAGGAAGGATAAAATTGAAAATATAAAAATTAATTAGGAGTAATATAATTATTTTATAAAATAACTATTTCAAAATGTTGTCGCATTTTGAAATTAGCTAATTTAAAAATAATTAAGTAATCAAATTAGTTGATTATCAAACATGAAAAATAATTTATTTAAATAAATTAATCAACTAATTTAATTAAATCAACTAAAAGTTATCCAATAAGTCATTTTCTAAATACTTTGTGAGCCATTAAAAGTAGCCCATCATATTGCTTAAGCTAGTGAGCGAGTACGACTGGGGGCTGTTTGGTAAATGACATTTTCTTTGATTTTTAATTTATTTGATTTATTTGATTGTAGCAAATAATTATTTTAAATGATTGATTAACTTGTGATTAGTTATTTTAAAAGTATTAATTTTTCAATGTTTTCAATTAAATTATTATAAAAAATATTTATAATAAAATAATATAATATTTTTTAACAACTATAAATTTAAAATAATTTAATCTTTATCTCTTTTAAAAAATTCTTTCACAACTAGCAATTTAAATTCCATAATTTTCTACACAATGTTTATTTTCCCTTTTGTAACAAAAGAGAAATGAAGGTGATGTTATCCCAACATGCTTTTTTAAAAGCAAAAATTATTTTTACAAAAATATTATTATATATTTATATACATTGAAAATTAAAACAATTTAAATGTGACTCTTAAAATTAAAATGTATAGTCGTGATATGCTATTATTTATTTGTATTAGATAAGAATAAATTAATTCAACAAAATTAAATGAATTTTACAATAATGTTTATTTTATTAATTGTAATGCAAATATTTAATAATTTATAAAATAAATAAGCAATATATGTTAATAAAAACAATGAATTCACATGATATTACTAGATAAATACTCACTTCAATTATTTATTTATTTTTGGGTAATCCCATTTTAACTATTTAGTATTTGACGAGTCAAAATTTATCATATTATTTTATATTTTATAATTAATTGAATAGCTATGATATTTATTTACTTTTTAAAATCAAAGTTAATTTATTGCTATAGAACCACCATATTGGTTAAGTCCAAAAACTTAAAAAAAATAATTATATTTCTTTCAAATACAGATTTGATTTGATGTAATAAATTTAATTTTAAAAAATAATTTAATTGATAACAAAATTTATCAAAACTAATTGATTATTTACGAAAGTAATTAAAAAAATTAATATTTGATATATAAATAATAAATTAATTGCATCTGAATACTCTTTATCATTTAAAACAATATTATGATAATTAATACATTGAATTTAAAATATTATTAAATTAAAATAATACTCAAATAAATTATAAAATATATTTATATTCTTATATATTATTTTATATATAGATAATTAATTATAAATAATTAATTTTATTAAACATCTTTTACTAAATAGTTAATATTATTAGTCAGTTAAATCAGTTAATACAAATAATTATCAACTTACTGTTGGTGCAATTAATTGATTGCCAAACAAAATTTATGTATGAGTTAGCATTAATTCATTATAAAATTAAAATTAAATGGAATTTATATATTATAATTATTATATAATGATTGTAAAAAAATTAATTTTTTTGTTAACTACAATTGTATTGTATTATATAATATATGTGAAGATGAAATTTAAGTCAACATTCATCTTTTGTTTCATATTTGTTTATTAGTTTGACACATTAATGAATATTATACATTATCATACATTACGCACACATAGAGACGTATATATATGTATATATTAACAATAATAAAAGGACCTTTAAAAGAAAAGATAAAGATATGAGTAAAATAAAAAAATGAAACCTTAATAAATATGTTTTTTATTTTTTTAAAATCTATTAGCAGAGGGATGTAGAATTAAAAAATATTTTTTTTATAAAAAAATGCATGTATTTATAAAAACTTGAAACTAGATATGAAATAAGAATAGAAAATTTTAAAAATAATAATAATAATTGAGTTTATGTGTCTTTATGTCTCTCTACATTACTTACTTTTTTAAAATTATTTTATGTATTGAATCTATTAATTTATTAACCCTCAATTTAAAAATATAATTGATATAAAATTATATAAATTAACATTGTAATTCAATAATTGGTACAACAAATTTGTGTCTTCCCTTTGGTGTTAATAATAATACATGTATATTTATGTAAAGAAAGAGACGCATACCATTGAATGATTTTTTATCAAATGCATTAATTTATTTGCAAAAATTATTTTTTTGAATTCTTATTTATTATTATAAGCATGATCCCTAATTTCTTCTTAATATTCATATTTACACATATATAATTAATTATTGTAATTAAATTTAATTTTCCTTAATTAATTTATTATGTAATAATAAAAATAATATGACATTAACACCTTTTTATTATGCATTATTAATCATTATAAAAATGTATAAATTTCATATAATGAATATAGATTTTATAAATTAATACTATTTTTTTATAACCTTAAATTATGATATTATCATCTTTTTATTATGCATGATCCATTATTATAAAAATATATAAATCTCATATAATGAATACAATTTTATAAATTAATACTGTTATATAAATCTCAGTCTGTTACGTTTGGTTTCATGGTTTGGTTAATCTGATTGAATAGAAACAAGTTAGTTTTCCAAGAAAGTGCAAAAAATGTGCATCAAATTCCTGTCGTAGCTATGTCCCGTACTCGACAACTTTCAAAATAGTTTGAATTCTCATATTACACTGAGGGATATAATTAAAAGACAAGAAATTTTGATTAGTTGGAATCCTTCGAAGAGGGATTGGATTAAGTGTAA
Organism: Sindora glabra; assembly: GCA_020226215.1. NCBI lineage: Eukaryota > Viridiplantae > Streptophyta > Magnoliopsida > Fabales > Fabaceae > Sindora > Sindora glabra. The sequence goes on along the minus strand of CM035226.1, from coordinate 2,728,353 downwards.
TATTGATTGTTCGATGAAAAGTCAAAAAGTAGGCTATGGGGGTGTATTTCAGGATAGTTTTGGTGCCTAGTTATTAGGTTTCTATCATTAGACTAGTAATTCTAATGTGATTATGGTTGAACTTTGGGGAGTGCTTACAGGCCTTCGTTTACTTGACAATATGGATGGAAGAAAGTTCATTTTGAACTCGATTCTACAACAATTGTTAATCTTATCAAGAAATGTTATGATAGTATGCACCCTTGTCATTCCATTATCTCATCCATAATAAATTTGAGCAAAAGGAATTGAATGGTGCGGTTCTCCCATTGCTATAGAAAAGCTAATATAATGGCAGATCGTATAGCAAATTTTGCACACTCCAAGTGTTCAATTTAAGAACTTGAGGTTGTCTTATCTAATATGCCACCTACTTTTACCTTGTTATTCCTGTCAGATATGATGGGAGGATTTTCTCTTAGACTTATTGCTTTCTAACTTTGGGCTTTATCCTTCCTTGTAACAAAAAAAGAAATAATAATATTGTTATATTTATTAATAATCCTAATATTGAAATTTAATTCACTATTAATACCAAAACTTTTTTATTAATATGTTATCTTCTTGTTTATTGATAATATAAAGAGTGATGCATTTAGAGTGAATCAAATATTAACTATAATCTTAGTAATTGACTAATATTTTTTAATTATATTTATTAATATTTACATTATCTATTTTAATCAATGATTTTCATTTGAAAATAAAAAATTGCCAAATATTTTTCTTTTATTGAAAGAATTTTGCACAAACCACTTTAAATTAAATATGTTATTTTATTTTATATTTATTTATTAAAATAAGATTAAGAATGAATTTTTATTGATTCAAGTAAGATTAAATTGAAATTAGTGTTTATTGATATTAATTAACAATTACAATATTTATCAATAAAATAATTATATATTTAAATTTAACAATAAATATATATTATTTGTTATGATGAAAAGTTGTAAAATTACATTACAATTTAAATAGTTGGTTATATTAGTCACATTAAGTTAAAAATTAAAATAACTATTTTATCTTAAAAGTTATAGGTTTGATTCTAAAATAATTAAATGATTATTTTTTTAATATTATAAAGTTAAAAGAAGTGATTTTTTTTTTATATTCCATCATGTGGCATGAACTTATCATCATAAGTTGTCATGTAACAAGAATTAAACTCTGTTTTAATAATATAAATAAATAGAATATTTATGCCTTACTTTTGTAGCATCAAATTTTACGGGAAGATTGAATATACTTCTTAAACTTTGATTAAGTGATAAAAAATAGTATGCTTAAAAGATCTTTTATTTTATCATATAAACTTTAATTGAGTAATAAAAATTATACTTAAATTTTAAAAACTTTATATTGTATTCCCTCAAACTTTTAAAAATTGTGAATTTATTAGCTTTAAGTTAAATATATACCTTTATTGATCTTATTATTTTGACAATATGTATATAAATCATCTAAAAACTATGAAGGTATTATGACAATCATTAAAACTCGAATAATACATAATGTTAAAGTTTGATCCACTTGGATTTAATAAATTTTTTTTTGAAAGATTTTCAAAATTCATATGTGTGAAAATTTGATAAACTTCATCTAATCTATAAATTTAAAATTGAACTGATCAACTTCATAGAAGTTTTTGTTTAAATTATTCCAATAAATTATGATCTAAAAGGTTAGTATATAAATGATAATTTGTGGTAGAGGTACAATAAAATTGAAGTTTAAAGTTTGATTTATTTTACAAATTCTTAAAAACTTGAGCAAATTTGTATAATCAAAATAAATTATGTACTTAAAAAAAAATTATCTCAAATTTTAGAATTGATTTTGAATTTTAATATCTCAATTCCTCTTTTAAAGTTAATATACTAATTTTGCCATTCAGTTAAAGTTCAAAAAATAAAATGTAAAGTTTTAAAATTCATGTGTCATTTTTGAGGTATATTACATTTGCCCCATATATAACACATTTTGAGGATGTCCAGGCTTCTTAATAGAAGAAATCTTACTTCTATTATACATTTGTTACTGCTTTCGCTTTAATCTTGCAATATTAACTAGAACAGTGAATGAAAATGAAGACCAGCTAGACTAGAAACTTGGCAGCAGCATTAAATCCAATTAACTGTCAATTGTCAAATGTTTCAATATTGTAGTTGGATTCGAAATATTTCTGGACTGTGACTAATGAACTTTGTGGCAAATAATTAACTCTAAGTATTGAATGAATAGGTTAAAGTGAATGTACGTGGATTTATAAGTAATAGAAAGATCAATATTATTAACATTTACGTTAGGTTTTGACTCGAGGATAACGGATTAAAAGCAAAAGAAAAACGTTAGAGTGAACTGCAAGTAATGGGAGTTACAAACTCTTTTGCTGCGTTAGCGTTTCATCCAAACTACTCAAGTTCAACTTATTCAATGCCTTTTATTTTATATCAAATTAAATTAAATTAAATTTTAAATATACTTATTTAAAATAGGCACAATACTTATTTTAACAATTTATCCAATGTTTTACCCCACAAAATCTGTCCGGATAAACTCTAAGAGGAGTCATGTACTTCGGACATAAATTGCTAATTAAACCATTTAAAAAGATGAATAATCCCAAATTAAAATGAAATGAAGTGAAATTTGCATGATCAAATCATATGTTCCCATTTAGGATTTTTGTAAAGCAGAATGTTGAATGTTCTTTCCTCCCCTTCTAAATTCATTTTCCAAGCATAAAACATGCAAACCCCATCACATAGAGCCAATTTTTATTTGTTTTTCCAATTAAATGAAACCCAACCAACTGTGAAAGTTGTTTGCAACAGGCAAATGAAAAAAACACAGACACATTTTCTCTCTGCCCTTCCACTCTGCCCAGAAGTCCTCCTTCTCTATCTGTGCCCGATTATCAATATCAATTTGAGGGGTTAAATTTCGATGTGAACTGAAACTCATCGCATTCGTTTTTGCTTTTGGCCTGATGGGGTCGCTTTTTTGAGAAGCAAGTGAAAACCCCTTCAGCTTTTGGGCAAAAAAAAGAAAAAAAAATCCTGCTAAACGGAGGGAGATTTACCCAGAGTTCTTGACACCATCACCATGGAAGGTATTTTTACCTTCTCCTGAGTTATTGGCGTACATGGGATAAGTTCCGCCCCCCCCCCCCCTTTTTTTTCTTTTTCCTTTTTGGTGATTGATTTTGTTTATTGCTTCAATTTTCATGCATGGAATGGCTTGATTGGATTTGACTCATTTGAGGGTCGGAGTTGTTTGCATTTTCTGGGAAGTTGTTGTAATAGTGGATACAAAGCCTAGGACTCGAATTTTGTGTGTTTGGTTTCGGGGAAAGTGAGTCCAACGGGGTTTGAATTTCAATCAATTTTTTTTTCAGCTGTCTAATTGCACCATTGAATGATGAAAAATTGATGTTGAAGATCATGCATATCATTTTGCTCTCCCGCATTTTCCTGTAACTCTTAATTTGGCACTGTTTTGGTTGGTCTCTATACTTGGATCTACCTTTTGAGTTCAATCCCTTGCCGTATGTTTTTCTGCATGCAATTTGAGGATTGGGAGAATTTTACCTCTAGTTTTACTCTATACAAAGCCTTTATTCGAACTTCTATTGAGTATACCTTATATTACATTAGGCATGTCTAATATGCCGTCATATATTTGATTATATTTAAATATATATTTATTCTGGAGGTTAGATGTCTTCTTGTCTACCATTTTTTCATCACTAATATGCAGACTCTAACTTTTGCTTTTATGTTGATCTTTTAGAATCGGGTGAGTTGCTTTCAGAAGAAAACAAGGTCTTGATGGAGAAAAATAAGAAAAGAAAGCTTAAAACGCCAGCCCAGGTTATGGGATTGGAGAAATTTTATAATGGTAAGAGTACCTTTATTTTAGGGGAACGTAAGAGTACCTCTTTGTTCACATGGGTGTTAATGCATTTTGCTAAGTGCTAAATTTTGAGGAACGAACTTGAATTTTGTTGCCAGAGCATAAATATCCCACAGAAGAAATGAAATTAGAACTTGCCGGGGAGTTAGGATTGACAGAAAAGCAAGTATCTGGATGGTTTTGCCACAGAAGGTTGAAAGATAAAAGATTGTTGAAAGATGAAGCCCATGCCAATGGACGGCAAGATCGTTCAAGTGGTGTAATCCAAGATCGTGGCAGTGGACTGGGGCAGGATTCTTGTGGAAGCACAAAACACGGTGATTATAAGCTTCTTGATCCCAAAGAGGTAGAGAGTCAAGGACTCCTTGGTCATGCATTTTTATCTCCAGATATGACTTATGAACATAGGAGTCATTGTAAAGAAAATGTTGATGGAATTGATGACACATCATCTGAGAGTAGCTCATCTCTACAAGATAGGTTTCTTTCTCAAGGCCAGGATCCATATAATATGGAGCGTTCTAGGTATGTGACGCCTGACCGAGGTCTGCCACCCATGAATCCCAAGGCTGCAATAAACGTGGGATACAAACCATCAGGATACTTGAAGGTGAAAGGTGAAATAGAAAATGCTGCTATTACTGCTGTTAAAAAGCAATTAGGAATGCATTACAGGGAAGATGGTCCACCACTTGGCATACAGTTTGATCCGCTTCCCCCAGGGGCATTTGAGTGTCAGACTTCAGATCCAGTCCATGGTAGGTTCTACCGTACATATTTATTTCCCATCTTTCAAGTCTCATTCAATTGGTTTATTTTTGAACCAGTACGGTTACTTATTCGGTTTAATGAAATATTGTTGCATTTACAAAGAGGTGTATTCTATCATGGGCAGCGTATCTCAGCAGATAGAACTGGGCCAAGTCATGTTAAATAAGTGTGATTGGGTATCTCTTGTGAACAATATAATATTTTTCAACCAACCCACATCATGGTTATGTGCCTTGCATGGGTAGGATTCGGATTATGCGGCAAAATTTAATGGTATCTAGGTTATGCCCTTTTAATGTAATCACTAATGAAGCTATTGAGTTGACAATCAATCTGATTAGGTCAGTTTCTTGTCTGCAACAATAATCAGTACTTGTTAGAAGATTTGTTCTCAGACTACATAGCACGACACTAGATTAGCTGAAAGAATGTGCATAAAGTTAAGATGAATTTCCCTCACTTATTACCCAATTTTTGTAAGTGAGGGTTGTTAAGATGAATTTCCATCATGTTAGCACCAAGGTGTTTTAAGGTTTCATCCTATAAATGGCTTGTATATTAAATGGATGAACAGGGCTGAAGCTGATGAATAAGGCACTCAGAATTAATTCTTCAAACTCCAGATAGGGTATCTTGTGAACAATAAAATATTTTTCAACCAACTGGCATCATGGTTATGTGCCTTGCATGGGGATGATTTGGGATTATATAGCAAAATTTAATGGTATCTGGGTTATTCCTTTTTAGCTACTTACTAATAAAGTTAGTTAGTTGACAATCAATCTGATCAAGTCAGTTTATCATCTGCAATAGTAATCAGTTCTAGTTAGAAGATTTGTGCTTGGACTACAATGTGAAACACTAGATTAGCTAATAGCATGAATGTGCATGATAAGCTCTGTCATGGCTTATTACCCAAATTTTGTAATTAAAGGCCTGATAAGCAGAATTTCCATCATGTTAGCACCAAGATGTTTATAAGTTTCATCCCATAAATGGCTTGTATATTAAATGGATAAATAGGGCTGAGGCTGAAGAATAAGACACTGAGAATTAATTCTGTAAACCCGATATTTCCTAAATGCATCTTAGTTCACTTTCCTTTTGCTGTTGCATATTACTTGCTTAACCAGAAATTGCTGAAAAGATAAATTTGGTTGTTCATATTATTTGTATTGAAGGAGTTGTGAGTCTTGTGACTGCATATCTGTTGAGCTGGGGAACCTGATCTGCGGTCGGATCATGGATTAAGGTTTACAACCAATGGTGTTTGCATGGTTCTCTACTCAGTATTTTTTCTGTGCGTTATTGCCTAAGTTATCTTAACTTCACTGATTTTCTTACCTGTGAATCCTATTTTGTACTGCATTGAGTCATTTTAAGAGAATATTATGCCAGTCTTAACCGTGATAATTTCTATGGCAGAGCCATACTATGTTGTGAATGATGCTCTTCCCAGTATACAACAAATCTCTGCACTGAAAAGACGACCCAATGTTAGCTCTGTAAGTGAATTTTCTAATGCTTTTTTATATTTTGGATGTAGAAGTAGAACATAGGTTGTTTACATTGTAAGACGTATGTGATGTGTATAAATTTTTTAGAATAATTAGTAAGGCACTTGAATTTTTGGCAATAGAAGCTTGTGATGAGAAGGAATTGTTGTAACAACCACTGCTGACCTGCCCCTTGTGAATATTTATGGGATGCACTATTCTTTTCAACTACCAAAGCTATCACTTTCATTTGGGTCTCTACCCTTACGATTACCTTGTGTTGTTTTAGAATTATTTTCTTTGTTATTGAACTTAATATCCTATGAAGCATGCCCCTATTATATTAAAGCTTTTGTACTGTTTTGTTTATTTATTTATGGTTAAATTTAGAATTACAACTTAATATGCTGTGAAGCATCCTCCTTTTATATTAAAGCTTTTGGACTGTTTCATTTATCTATTTATTTATGAATAAATTGGATTCACTTCTCCTAAGGTTCATCTTAATTACACTTGACATCTCTTATTTTTTAGTAATATATGCTTACCTTCCCTACACTTCCATTAATTTTTTTTTATTTTATTTTTTTTACAAAATTTAATTTTCTTTCCTTGAAATCTGTCCAATTTTATTTTTCTCAATTTTTCTGCAAAATTTTTATTATAGCACACTCCTAACTAGCCAGTTTGAGGGAGGATCAGTGCTGAATGATTATTTATTTCTTTCATAAAGTAGACTGGATGATTATTTATTCCTCCCAAAATAATTACAAAAATTACTAAAATATTTTATACATTAAAACATTGAAAATATATATTTTGAAATTAAATTTTCGAATAAACTCATATATTCACTTTAGAAAAACATCTTTTACAAATCTTGTGCACACATATTTAGATAATTCTAGTAAACACATTATATGGGTTACCTTAATACAATTAAAATGCTATGTCAGTTACTTTTTTTTTTTTTTTTGGGGTAATAGTAGGAGTAATAATTCATCTAATACACACATGTCAGGTCTTGGGTTTGAACCTAGAAGAGGGGGGGAGTAAACCACTGCACCACTGTGTTAGTTATTTGATATGTATTCCTTAATTAATATACTAGTTTTAATGACACAAAATCTAAGAATGTATTTTTATTTATTACATTTAATTGTGTGAACCAGGAAAATTTAGGAGTGTATTATAATAGATAGTTTTGTAAAATTTAAGAAAAAAACAGAAAAGATTAAGGAGGAAAACAATGAAGAAATTGGGAAGTTAATGAAAATTGGAAAAATTAAGAAGTTTAAAAATTGGAGAATTGGGGGGGGGGGGGGGGAGTTAACGGAAGGTTCACTGAAGTCTAGTGTATAGGAGGTGAGTGTATATTACTGAAAAATGGGAGGTGTTTAGTGTAATTAGGCCAAAGTGGAGAAGGGATATTTTGATAGCTGTGAGAAATGGAAGGGGGGGGGGGGGAAAAAGTGGAAATTACACAGAATGGCTTTTCAATTGATTTGAGCCATATTGCTTCAAACATGCTATAGCCTGCCAACTTGTGTTTTTAACCTTTTAAGGGAGCCCCCATGGATTCACAGTGGTATTGGGGAAAATCTTGTGTTGGAGCATTTTTTTTCCTTTAGGAGGAATTCTTATCCTCCATTTTTATGCATCTTTTCTATTTCTTAGAATAAAAAAACATAGGATTCTGTTTATGTTTTTCTCCTATTATTAAAATAATGTGGTGTCACTTGTAACAACATCCCTTGGCTTTTCCTTTATATTGCATGTTAACTTTGCAGAGATATGATTCTTATAATGCTAAATTAAGTTCTCAGGATTCACACATGGAAGGAACAGAAATTGGTTCCTTGCAGGACTCTCATTTTCAGGATAAGAAATCTTGCCAGCATATGAAGCAACGGCCAACTTTTCATGTTTATACCCATCCTTTGCCTGGGAGGAACTCTACCTTGGATTTGTATGATGACTCTACTGGAGAAGCATCTGCTTATAATAGCAATAAGAATCACAGAATGGGCACCAAGCATGGTATTGAAAGGATGAGATCTGATTCTGCTTCTAACCGTAGTGATCAATATGAAGGAAAGCTTGTGGTTAAGCAGACAGACTCGCAGCATGGCTATGATGATGTTAATCCAAAGAATGTTCAAAGGAGTGAATATGTTAAATCTAAACCTTCAAATTCAATACGCAATCATCACATTTTTGTTGATGCCGAAGAAAGAGGACTATCTGCAAGTATAGCAAAGGTTCACTAAAATAATTACTCCTTATCAGTGTTTTCTGTATTAAGAAAAAAGTTGGGGCTTAAAATGTTTCGTTTGGCTGGGATGTGTAGGAAGAAAAGTTAAATGGAGATGGAAAGGCAAGAAAAAAGTACCTCGATAGAGCAAGGATGCTTCCAAATGAAATCAAGGTCAGTTTGAGCTGCATGAACTGGCCTGCAGAGAATACCATGATCTGATTTTCATTGCCCTCACTTGCCTCCTTAAGTTCATGTGTCTAAAATATTTGACTTTGCTATGTGCCATGTCGTGCACCCTTAATTCTTACATTAACGCTGCAGGTTGCAAAACAAATTAGAGCTGATCTGCCTCAGCAGCATAATGTGAAACGAGCACCTCTTGCTGAGATGAAACCGCAGCAAAATCAGAGGTGGTCCTTTATTTGTGTTTGCTCTTGTAATTTTATGGTTGCATGCTTGCCCGACTACTCTTAGTCTGATTTTTTTCTTGTATGCTTGTGCTACATGTTTTCTGGATGTCATTTTGACTGGTAGGTTTTTATTTTTGGGTTGGTTTCTTTTCTGACGTTATTGTGATTGATCATGTAGATCTGCCATGGAGGTGCCATCTAGCTTCAGTGAGGATGAAACTGCAGAAACCAGTTCCTCACTGGATTAAGCAGCCGCTTGTTGATAGATAGCATAGAAGCGAGGGGTTTCTTGAAACCATGAATATGTACAGTCCAAAAAGACAGATAGGTTTGCTCAGTTGCAGGACACATCGGGACATGCTTCAATCTATAGCCAGCAGAAGTAGTCACATACGACTACTGACTTTCATTTTTCTCCTTGAGGTGCTCACCTGAATGCCTTTGCACCGAAGAGGAAAAAACTGCACCCCCCCCCCCCCCAAATTTTTATTTCCAATGTAAAATGTCATTTGCTTCGAGCTGCTTGTGGACCGGAGCTTTCTCTTCTCACTGGGTTTTATTGGCTAACCTATGGCAGTGCCTTTTACATGAGTTTGGTTTAATTCCATTCTTGATCGGAGGAGCTCTGTTTTAATTTATGCATGTCATCTTATTTAGTATGATGAGTTTGGTATCCCTTAAACTTGTGGAGTGAATTTATGTCTAATACCATTCCATGATTTTGAGTTAACATGAGAATGAAATTACATTGATGGGCAGTTTGGATGAGGGACAAAAAAGGGATTATCTTTTAAAAAATGCACTAAAAATGGGAAAATAATCTTATATATATATGGGTAATGTTATGAGAGGTTTCATCTTTTAAGAGATTTAGTATTTTACTATTGAATTATCATTATTATTATTATTTTTGTAAATATCAAAATAAATGAATTAAAATAAAAAATTTTGATGCATTGAATGAATTCTAATGATAGAAACATTTAATTTCTTAGGAGGGGGAACTATTTATAACATCATTCTTTCTTTTTATTTCTCGAACAAACTATTGGAAAAGGATTTTCCACGGTATATAGGGACCACAATCGGCAATCGAAGTAGAATGAAAGGAGGATTCCATTTTATTGTAAGGTGAATGAGAGGATGTCTTCCCTTGGGTAAAATTGACAATTGAGCTTTTGAAGGGTTTGGTCTACCTCAGATAATTGTGAACTGAAAGGTTGCTTCAACAAGAGTTTGAAAGTCATTTTTGCAAAGCAAAAAGTTTTGGCCAAACCAAAAATTCCTTTTATCATGCGGCAGAGGACTTTTTGGGCTTTAGACTTCTTTCATTTGTACATCAATCCAATGTGTTAATACTTAGAAAGTCTAAACAAGTTTGGACTGCTTGATGCATAGGGGGCCCAGAAATTCTCTGACCTGTGGTGTTGGTCTCAAACACTCGCTCGCTACTAACTAGTGCCATTGTTAATTTCTCAATCCCAGCTGTAACTAATGCATCATTTTCAGTTATTAGTTTTCTACTAACACAACCAATTCTTGAATTACGTAAAATACATTGCCAATTTTTAATTTAATTTGATATTATGTATTTGTTTGTCTAGCTTTCAATGTTGAGAGAGATTTGACGCGGAGACATCAACCTCACCGTGTAGGGGTGAAAGCAACCCATACAAAGAGAAATTAAGAGGAGTCAACACAGAATGATGCTTTGTGTTTTCTTTTCCTTTTTCCCTTTATTGGCCCTTTTAATTGACCTCTTTTACTACTATATTTTTTTAATCTTTTAATCTTCTCAAGAGTCCTGTTTATTTTTTCCCCCCCGATAATCAGTGCAAACTTATAAATTTATAAGTTTATAACTATATTTTATTTTATGATGACTTGCAAGTTTGAGATATATAAAAAGGCATAAAAACATTCATCAATTTCTAACTAATCTTACATTTGGTTGGTTGGATAGAATTAAATGTGATGAGAATAAGAATAAAAATAATAATGAAATTGAATAACTATTTTATAATTATGATCGATAGTGCAAATTATGGCAAGAGCCGAATAAAAAAAATGGCAATAATACCTTTGTAACAAAAGATAATAAAATAAGTTTCTTAAAGTACTAAAAAAGGCTTCACTTACTCTAGTTATGTTTTATATAACAATAATATAAAATTTTTTGATAATAATGAAAGTGATTTTTTGACTCTAAGTGTGAATATATGATACAAGAGGAATAAATCTCCTAAAATAACATTGAGCACCAATGACAATAATATAGAAGTTAAACAAGTAAGATTGCAATGCCAACAAAATAATAATAAAATATAATTAAAAAAACAAATTCTTTAGATATTTATTATGCTGCATTTTTTTATAGATGACAGTTGTTTGCTTTTCAGGTATGCTAAATTTTTTGCTTACCTAGAAAAAACAAAAACATAGTTTTATATATAAATAAATAATGATATATGAGAACCTGAAAATAGGATTTAAGAAGAGTTGCTAGTTTTAAAGTTTAGAAAAAATGAAAGACACATTCTCACGGCATTCTAAGAATGATAGAATAACCATTATATCACTTTATCAATGGAATGGGTAAGAAATAATAAATTCTTGTATAATATAATATAAAATAAATAATAATTTTAAAAATAAACAAACTTACCAAATATTGTAATAGGAATATGATATGTGATCAAGATACTATGATTTTTTTTCAAAAGACAAAACTTAACCCAAAGATTAAGAATCTTTTTTAAAAATTTAGAGTGTCTTTTCCTTAACGTAATTTAGAGTTTTTACAAGTAATTAGCTTACTACTTTCAACCAGATAGTTTTTATTTGCATATTTCCCTTGTAAGACCAATGAAGGTTACTTATAGAAAAGTTTTAAACCTTTCGCATTCAATGTAGGAATATTGTTATTTATAATAACCTACATTCCATTCATTAGCAATTGCCCCCATTAAAGTCACTGACACATATTCATGGCCATAAATTTCATTAAAGATATTAAAACCATTCATAATGTGAATAGAATACCATGTCTTTTAAAATTTCATCATTAAATGAATTAAAACTCTTTTAAAACAAGTAGTTAGTTCTTTGAAACCATTAAAATTCTTACAATCTCCCACTTGATTTCAAAGCAATATATATATATATGTGTGTGCGCATGCGTGCGTGTGTGTATATTAATAAATGATCATGAAAATGAGTATTATCTCAAATCTTTTGATATAAATTTTATATAATTAATCTGAGGCTAATAAAATATATGTCATCCAATCAGTGATTAAGACTAAATCTTTAATTAGTTTACCATTCATATTATACTTAGAATTAACCAATTTGGATAAAATTGCATTCCAATTTGAGTATTAGCCACTAAGAAATGTACCCTTAAACATTTCATAAGTTTGAACAATTTAAGATCTAACCATCCCTATTTGTTGAGACCCTTTTGTATATATTTGCAAGTTTATACCTAATAAAGGAGTTGAATCTTAAGGCATAACCATAAGTACGAAACAAATAAACATCAATCAACTATTCATATCATACTCAAAGTCTAACAACTCAGGTAAAGTTATGTTCTAATTTGAGTATTAGCTAATAAAGAAATGTGCCTGAAACATTCCATAGCCTTGAACAATTTGAGATCTAACCTTTCCTCTCTATCAAAACCCTTTCGTATATACCCACAAGTATGCACTTGATAATCAAGATGAATCTTAGTAAATAATCCTGAGCACTTAACAAAGCCATCATATAGTGAATTCAATGGAATAAACATTTATTCATTTTATAATGCATGCATAACAAAGCAATCAAAATTATGTTCTAAATTTAATTACCAAAAGTCTTAGTGGATGGATTTGCTAAATTATCTTATCAATGATATCTTTTTCAAAATAACTTCTTTCTTTTCTAGCAAAGTTTGAATCTAATTATATGATTCAGTTTTCAACATCCTTTACCTTAATGTAACTTATAAGATCCTTTATATTTACCATAACTAAAGAATTATAATGAAAGGTCATTATGGAAGTCATAGTACCACAAGAAGACTTCAAAAGAAAATCATAATATATAATTTCTTTAGAATTATATTAATAGCCACATACTTAGTCTTCAAAATGGATTGATTAAAAAGGAATATATATATATATATATATATATATATATATATATATATATATATATATATATATATGTTACTCCTTAAATAAACATATATTAAGTATATACCTTATAATCAGAATCTTAGTACCCGATTTATTATAACTGACTAATTTAATAAGTCAAAATGTTTGATATAATATTTCTCAAATAATGAAATACTTATTTCACTTTTATTGATGACTATTCCTACATTAGTTTGAAAAATACTAAGAAATCTTATATAGAGACACAATGAAGTCAAGTATATATTAATGTACATATAAAACTTCTTCAACCAAGAGCATGTGGAAATAATGTTTCATTAAGCTAATTTTAAAAAATAACAAGATAACTCTTTATAACTTCTTTAATAAGTTACAAGAAATATCTCTGTTATTGCAATAATCCATCTTAAACCAATATAAAAGAGTAGCCATATATTTTTATATAATTTATTAAAATAAATTGTGACTCCTTTATACTATCTCCTTGATAATTCTAATACTAAATATTTAAGGCCTCATCCTGATATATGGAAAAATGTCAAGTTTTTTTTCTATCTCTATGTTTAAATATAAAGTGGTCACTTTTTCACTTTCCACATAACATCCTAATAACTTTTTCTTTTAGAGAAGACAAAAAAATGTATTTAATTAGCTTTCGATAAATTATAAATTCTATTACAATTAAAGGGTTTTCCAATAAACAATCTTTTCCTTTTTAATATCATATGGAGCATTCTTGCTAGTAAGAATGAAAGTAGGATAAACCGAGTTAGGTTTTGCCTAAAATAAGCCAAGCTTACATGAGGAAAAAAAGTTAGTTTAACTTGTAAGCTTGTGGTAGGTTTAAAATTTTGCTTGGCCTTTGACTTCAATTATTAGCCTATTAGCTTATATAAGCTTATTTATAATTAGCATATATATTCTTCAAAAAGATTATTAAGAACAAAATGAGTTAAATCAAAATTTGATATTATCAAGCATAACTTAATTAACATAGAAAGTTGCTTGATCTTTAACTAATAATAATATTTTAAATCAAATTTGCCTTGGCTAATTAAAAAATATAAAGTTTAAAGTTCGTTTCAATTCAAAATCAATTTAATCCTAAAATAAATAATTAAAATATCATAATAAATATCATAATAATAATTTTAAGTTAATAATTTAAATAATTAAAATATAAGTAAAATTAAAAGAATAAGTATGTGTTCAAATTTTCATACATGTTTTAGAATGTATTAAAATATTTTTTAATATTATATATAATTTAATATATAAAAATATGGGCTAACCTAGTAGGTTAAATAGCTAAGTTTTAAATAATATAAGCTAACTTATTTTGTAAAATGAGCTAAAAGTTTAACTCAAACTTATTTTATTTTACAAATAAGCTAGACTAGACTAGAATGAATTGAAAATAAGCTAAACCTTTAAGGGTTGTAGGTCAAGTGACTTATTTCCGCCCCTACTTTCTATATATAAAATAAAGTTTGGAATATAAATAGTAGTAAGGAGAACTTATGCAAATCAACAAAAGGAAAGTTAGCAATAGCCAACATGTGTCATACTATTTTTAAAAATATCTTTATTATATTGATACACCTTTTTCAAAATATAATAAATTAGAATTTTATGTGGTGAGGTTAATAACTAGAATATCTGGTATGCCTTTAAGTTGAAATGAAAATCATATGTGTATAAAAAAAATTTGATAAATAAATACAATTGAATTATGGAATAAAATAAAAGTTGATATCTTAGCAAATGTAGAAATATGGATTTTATGATAAATAAATGAGAAAAGTTTTGAAGAATATTAAAGAATGAGATTTTAAGTTGTCATAAATATGGAAAAGATTTAGAGACACATTTTCAAATATGCCTTAAGCATTATTCTTAATTTATGAGCACTATCATTCTTCCTCTTTCTCATATTTCCTAATTTCCCTTAAAACCTTTCATTTTCTTTTCTCACTTTCTTTTCTTTTCTTTTTCAATTCAAGATAAAGGTACCTTAATCTTATTTAATTTCTTCATCCAATCAAAATAAAGGCATTATCCTTATTAATTTATCTTTTCATTTCTTTTTGGTTGGATGGGACTAGGGTTATTTTGATCTGTAAAGGAAATTGAAAACTCTAACCAAGGGAAACCCTTAATTTTGGTGTAATTAAAGTTAAGGAATATTATATCCAACTTTCTAACATCCTTTTTCATATAAGATGAGTAAATACTTATTCTTTATTTGTTAAATTTTATGAATTTAAACTCGAAAGGCTTATTATAGGCTTTTATAGCTATATGGATATAAATCCATGATTAATATGTTATTTCAATATGCTTGCTTGGTTTAATGATGGAAATGGTAAATATGACATGAGGCTAATGTATATTTATGATTTCATAATGGTTAATTATGTAACAAATATGTTTGGATGGTTAAATTTTCAAAAAATAATGAAAAATCATGAAAAAATCGAATGAAAACAAGCTATAGTTAACTATGACCCTTGGAGGCTTTCTGGGTGCTAATAATTGACTATAATAGTCAATTATAAGTGTTAAAATTACTCTCTAGATCTTATAGTCAAATATATTAGACAAAATTGTTATGGTAACTTTGAAAGATTATAATTCATTTGTCTTATACCTATTTTTAACTAACTATTTATTGTTAGAAAGATAATAAGTCTACTTTCAAATGGAGTTAGTTTCAAATTAATATCTTATGTATATTTTGATATATTACTAAAATAATGGATGAAGGTTAGAAATTTAGGATTTTAAAAAATTAAAATTTTATATCTAACTTATAAAGAGTATAACTCTTTTAAATATTAATTACTTCGTGAATAATAAATTTATAAATCTTGAGTTAGTTATAAAATATCATTCAAAAATTAAAATTAAGATAAATTGATATTTATACTGATGATAAAATAAATTGAATTTGGTGACCATGTAAAGAATCATAGGATGCTTGAAATTTTAAAATGTGAATAATATTGATAAAACGTAATGATTGAGGTACTAGTTGAAGAACTTATGATATTGTGATAATATTACATGCTGAATGAAATAATATAAGTCATTGAATGATATGATATATGATATGAACAAATTTATATTATTGTTATGAAATGGAATATGTTATATGGCCATGTATTAAAGTATGGTGTTGCTAAACTAATGTAATGAGTATAGCTTATACCCAGCTATGTAAAATATGAAAAGGGCGATGTGAACACTAGACAACTGATTCCCAGTATTAGGTGAGAAAGGTATAAAAGTGATTTTGAAAGGATAAGGATTGATAAGTGGGAAAGGTATAAGGCTGACTCGGGAGTCATATAGTAGATATGTATATTTTATATCTAATTGCCATATATTATGTTATGAAATTGTGATCTAGATGTCATTGGTTATATTACTATGATATTGTGGCATTAATGTGGTTATATTTGAGCCTTTTATAACTATTTGAGTATGAAATAACAAACGTAAATGTTTTATATGTTAAGCCTTACAAAAGGATAATCCAATGGGTAAGATTATTATATTGTTAAGTTTATTTATGTGGAATATTTACTCATTGAGTCTCGGACTCATTTTTTCATGATTTAATTTGCAAATACGCAAGTCTAATCTCCACTACCACTTTCTCATAACTAAAATAATTGGCATGCTCTTTAATTTAGCGTCAGTAGTACAAGATACCTATAGTTAGATTGTTTTGAGACATTATTCTATGTATAAAACATAAGTAGAAGAGTTATAAACCAAATATCTTATAAATTAATTAGACTAGCTTATCCTCATTTTAGTAAGAATATAAGCAAACTTAACTTTTTCATTTTTTTTGTAAACTTATTTTTGCTAATGATCGAAATCCTTCTTTTTATTTATTGATGTCTTCCTTTTTACTACATTCCTTAGTTAATTAACTAGGTTGATAATGAATAAACTAAATTAGGTTGGTGAAAATTAGGTAGTGAGTTCCATGCTAGTTATGCATGGGTCAAGATCATGATATGTACTTTCTAATAATTTTAATCTTTTTCAAGTATATATATGATGTAACATACTACCTAAATGAATAGTATTATCAAATGAATCAAATTAAAGTTCACTTTCACTTAAAAAGAATTATCTTAATCCTTACTACTAGTATTTACAATTTATAACTTCAATTATTTAAAAATTTTAATGGCTTTACTTATCTTATATAAGAGATACATTTTTCAAAGTCAACAAATTTTATAAAATAAGAATGATTACTTCCATTATGCATATTCATATTACCATAAATATTCAAATAGGTTATGTATAAAAGAAAAAAACCACTTTCATTAGCTTTTAAAAAAATTATTCATTATTTTATGTAAAAGTGCAAGCTATTTTTATTAGTATCCTTGTTAATATGACTAAAATAAATATGATTAATTGGATTGGATATTAAAAATTCACTCATAAAAAATAAGTTCACATACTAATGGAAAACCACTCCAGTAAAGAATTTATGGTACAATTATAATTAAAACATTTCTTATAAAAGATATATAATGATAACCAAAGAATCGTAGCACAGAAATAATCTATCAAATTATTATTAAATTTAGTCACTTTGGCTCAATTATACTTTAATGTCACTAGATCATTATTTTATTAGTAAAATTATGTTTACAAAACTTTATATACTCAAAATGCAATCCTTGTATGTCATTTAAAGATTTATACATGAGCCAAGAACCATATATATATATATTTTTATATAAGGCTGTAAAATGAATCAAAGTCTGCAAATTGAACTAGTTCAATTTATGGATTTATATGGATTGAACTTTGCAAAATTTGGTTTATTTTTATCACGGGCTAAAATAAGTTGATTTGCAAACCAACCTAATTGAAAAATTTTAAAAAAAGCTAGTTATATTTGTTAGCCTAACCTAATATAAATAAACTTTTTTTATTTAATTTTGTACCCAATAACTAGCCCAACTTAAGCTAACAATAAACCCATATTTTATTAGAATAATCTTAAAACCCAAATCCAAACATCCTTGTTGCAAATGTTAAATAATTTAAATTGATGAAAATGTTTTTAAAGTGAATTGCATTACATCATAAAGATAAAAAAACTACATTATAAAAATAAAGAGAATGATTCACCAACATTCCTTAACATAAGAGGGGTTAAAGACAAATCAAAATGTTAGTGAAGGATCCAATTAATTAGGAGAAGACGCATTTAGAGATGAGAAAAAAATGCTAAAATAGAGAAAGTTACAAGACCCATATCTGAAATCAACTTGGAAGTAAATAGGCTTATAGGATAGATATGATTTGTTTTCATTGAATTTTATTGTGAGGTTGCATTTTTAATTTAATTAATTATTAGAAACTAATTAATAATTGGTTTAAATAGGTGCATGTTTTTGAATCAATAAAGGTGGAAGGTTCACAAAAACAAATTTTCTTAGTTTAATTGAATTACTGATGAATCAATTGCTTAAATTGGATGGGATTATGACTAGTAAAAATGTCAAATTACATAGAAATAGAGTGGTTTATGGACAGATCTAAGATTCTTATAGATTAAATTTGGACTAATAAAAAATGGTTCATTTATGTTCATGGATTTTATGAATTGGTTTGTATAAACTTCGTAATCAATAGTAGAGGCACATAAAAGAATATTAAGGATAAAACATCAATATAAATGAAATGTAACACTCAGAAAGATCATTTTTTAAGTTTCATTAAACTCTACCTACAATGCTACAATCAAATATAAACTTAGAAACACCAATAAAAGTAAATAAGTTTTGCGGATACAAGCAAAAAGCATTAGTTATCTCACTTTACTTAGGATTTATTTTATTATTTTATCATATGATAATTTTTTTAATAAAGTCAAGCATATTTTTGTGAAATAATACTTTCTATGTAATATTTATATTATTCTTCTAAAAATTGAAAAAAATATAACATGAAAATTGAAATTTCATCTTAATTCATGTTAAAACTTTTATTAAATTTAATTATTAACTAAAAGCTCAATTCTTCCAAGTTTTTCATATTTATCATTCTAGTACTCAAACTTACAAATAAGAAAATCAAATGATTAAACTCTTTGTTGAAACTTAGCTAATAAAATCATCAATAAACAAGTAAGACTTTGACATATATTTTATGATAATTGAGATTATATTTTATTTTTATAATTTTATCATAAAACCTAAAATTTTTGTCAAATATAACAACTAAATCATTCATATATTTCTCACATCAATTAAATCTAATAATCTCTTCTAGAGATTATTTACATAAGTTAGTTTTATTTTCATGTTTAGCCTTAATTTTTTTCAAAATTTCTTCATGTCCTCATGTAAAAATAAGTTATAAAAAAAGTATTGTTAAGTTCATTAACATTGTATATAGCATCAACCTTTCTTTGCTTTAGAGGTTAAAGATTCAATTCTTTTTACTCTTAAAAAATTTAATTTTAGCATAAAATTTAGGAATGTTAATAGCCATCTTCTAATCATTTAAAGCCTTTAAGTCACCTTCACACAATTCATCATTAGTAGTTACATCATTCTCCTTAGTTATAGTTAGTTAAGAAAAAATAAATGCATATTCAAATAATATCCTTACAATCATATAAGGTCAAAAGCATATCAACTCCTTATTTCCATTCCATATAGTTAGTACTGTTCGACTCACTAGATTTAAGAGGATTAATAAATACAAATCCACTATTAAGCATAGAAAAGGAGATTTTCAATTCACTCTACTTTAAAATAATCACTTATAAAGGAAAATATATTTTTAGAAAAATTAATAATTCTAACTTATTTGTTGGAGATTTATGAAAATTATCAAAAGATCTATACATCCACATTACCTATTGAGAATTTTCCAAAGCATAAGATAATAATAAAAAAAATTAAAACACATATATATTGGCATTACTTATTAGGGATTTTGCAAGCCAATAATAAGAATACTATTAAAAAAATTGTAATTAAGAATGAAGCATAACAATTGCATTACTTATTGGAGATTTTGCAAATCAAAACAAATATTATAAGTTATTAATGAAGGAAAAATTATCATAATATTATTTTCTTCAAAATTATATGAAAATTATATATCATGTGAAAGCTTAATCACTTATAATTGTAAGAAATAATAAATTCTCACATAATATAGTATAAAGTAAATAAAAATGATATAGATAATAACATACGATTTGAAATTAAAATTTGAACTTTTTCTATTTATTAGATTAAATTTTATAAATTTTCCTTACCATTTTATATTTATTGACAGTCCTTGATTTATTTTTGAAATATAATTTTTTAATCTCATTTTCATTGCATATATTATTACTATAAAGTAAATAATCATTAAAGAAATAATTAAAGTAAGTTACTTAATATTGTTATAGGAATATGATATGTGATTTAACGTGATAACCTCGTAAGCCATAAACTTATTCAAGATTTAATAAGCCATTTTCAAAAAACATAAACTTAGCCTGAAGATCAAGAATTTTCTTTAGAGATTTGGAGTGTGTCAATGTAATTTAGAATCTTTTATAAATGATTAGCTTGCTACTTTCAGTTAGTTAATTTTCATTTACATGCCTTACTTCTAAAATCAATGGAAGTTATTTATAGGAGGAGTTCTAAACCTTTCATTTCCAATATAGAAATACTACTAGTCACAGTAATCTACATTCTATTCATTAACAATTATCCATATTAAAGTCTTTTACTTATATTTATGGCCATAAATTTCATTAAGAGCATTAAATCATATTTCTTAAAATTTTATCATTAAGTGAATTAAAACTCTTTCAAATCAAGTAGTTAGCTCTTTGAAATTATTAGAATTTTTAGTAGAGCAATGATTCCATTATTTAATGAAATAATTATTTTTTGAAAAATAAACATTGTCTTTCTATAATTCCTATTATATTATAAAAATATTCAATACTAAATAAATAACCAAAGAAATATACAAAAGAAATGAAAGAGAATTATGAGAGAAGAATTATATTTTATTTAATTATATGTAGAATAATTCACACAACCTATATTTATAAAGCAAATAGGTCGAATGTTATAATTTCATAATAATAACTAATAAAAAATTGAAACCTAAAAATTAATTATACTAGAAATGTTATGCTTGATTTATGAATATCTGTATTTAATTATCATTATTCATAAAATCCTCCTTTGGATGTCCATCTTATATAGAATATGCCTTGTTCAAACCTCTAGTGGGGAAAAATCCAATGGAAAAAAATTTAGTGAAGAAAAAAGAATATATTATTCTTTCAATGAATATTTAACTTTATTAAAAATTTTGTCAAAAAAATCTAATAAGAAAAAAACTATAGTCAAGGAAAAAAGAGTACAGCATGACTAACTCTCCCTATTGAAAATATCATTAAAAATCTTTGAGTCAATGCTTCTATTAACAATTCCATTAAGGATAATTTACATAAATTTGCTATTATAATAAAAAATGACCACAAGCCTTTTATAAGCATGAGAAAAATCTCTAATGAAATAAAATTTATTTCAGTTTCTTTGATTTATTATTCTCTAATTAAGCTTTTGCATGTAGCATTACCTTGATATGGATTTATTGAGATTTTTTCCTTGGAATTTAAGGAAATTAATTCTTCACTTGTTACATACATTTTAAAAAAATTGCAACTATAATTTATCTTAACAAGAAATATAATATAGATGTGTCATCAAAAATAATAATATGAAATCAAACTTTATGTAAATTGAACATGCTTTATTTGTATAACTAAATAGTTATGACTCAAAATTCATATAAATAAAATAATTTTATATGATTGTTCTACAAAGATACTAAAATGTATGCTTAATTTTATTGTGATATCTTTTAGTTAAAAAAGAACTATATCTTGTTGAATCAAGATATGTATAATTAGCAAGATGTATTAGTATATCAATTATACTAAGATATGATACTTTAGAACTAAGAATTTTTTTAATTAGTATTTGAAATTCCAAATGAACCCTTATTAGTAATAGGTGATTGAACAATTATTGGAATATTCAATGGATGTGATTTGTTTATATAAAAATATTTAAGATATTTTTATTTTGATTGATAAATAAATATTTTATCATTAAAATGATTAATTTGCAAGCCAAGATAACAATTAATTTTACAAAAAATTTTATTTAAAACTTTTGTAAGCTCTTCATGAGTTCTAATTATATTTATATTACTAACATATATAGCAATTATAGTGAAATCATATTTAGATTTCTTGATAAAACTACAAAAGATTTTTATATACATCTTTCAATAAATATTCATTAAAGTGATTATAATATTTTTATTTGGATTACTTTAATTTAGACAAAGATCTTTGTATTTTAATTGAATATATTTCTCAAAAATTCAAATTTCATGCCTCAAGCATTTGAAATTATTTAAGAATTTTTATATAATATCATTGTTAATTGTTATATGCAAAATAAGATATTTTAAATTCATTAGATACATATCAAATTCTAATATATTGTTAGAAAAGTATATTCACTACATAAAAAATAAATATTCTCATAACCAATAATAATCATTGTAAAAGTTTTTGTGTACAAACCATACTTTCTCTTTATAACTTTAATTTTCTTATTATCTTGATACAATTATACATTTAACTTCATACCTTTGGGTGTTTCATTAACTTAACACCTTTTGTATGTTTCTTCACTTTGCAAGTAAATTTAAACTTTGCATCACTATCCAAATTGCATTTTTTCTTTTTTCTTTTGGCCAATAACATACATCATCATTTTATAAATTTAATATTCTCACTAATCACTATTTTTTTCATAATTTTGAACTCTATATTGTATATAAAAGTAAATATTGTTAATAACTACTTCCTTTTTTATTCCATTTCATCAAAGACATAATTATTTAAAATTTTTTATTTCCATAAATTTTAAGTACCTAAACTTCTTTAAGAAGTTTATCATTATTTCTTAAATTTCAATTTCTTCAGAAAGTTTTTAATTAATTATGTTTCAAATGTCTTCAAAAATATTTAATTTCTCAATAAGGTCCTTTATTTACTTCTCTTTATTTTAAAGATATTTGTATTTGAAACTAATAGGTCTATCATGTATTAAACTTAATTGTTATTGATAAATAGATTGTCTTGCATGAACATCAATATGAATAGGAGCATTTATAACTAATATATATTATTTATCTATTCTCTTTAGTTTGTAATATATATGGAAATTTTGCTATGCTTTATAAACCAATTATTTTATGAACTTTGGATTCATATTACTTTGTACGAGGATCAAGATAATTGAATATCATATCATTTCTATAGCTGCATATTATCTCCTCCTAATTTTAGAAATATAATTTCACATATGAATTTATATTTTCTATTACTTTTTAAAATCATTTATATGTATTATGAGAGAATAAAAATATAATATGCAATAAAAATTTTTCTATATATAAAACATTTTAGCTTCTGATGAAAGCTAATTATAAAAGGAAAATATAATTTTTTAACTTTATGTGTGTAAGTTTTGTATCATACAAAATTGCATGTTTCTTAAGATAATATAAGAAATTTTCTTTTTTTAAAAATATAATTAATAATTTAGCATATTAAAAATATTATAGCCAAATTATTTTACATATGAACATGTTTCAAGATGTTCAACAATTATTCTAATTAATATATAATAATCAATAAAGATTTTAGATATAAATTCATTAACACTATCAAGTCATATCTTAATTGTATAATTAAGAAATTATGCTAAAATTTAAATTATTTGAGTAAGTAATCTCGAAACATTAGTTTATAGATTAATAATAAATAAATATATAAGTATTTTGTTGAAAAATTAACTAAAATAATAAAATATTCACATAGTCTAGATATCCTACATATTGGATAAATAGATCAACATATTTTACTTTATATTTATTTAAAAAATATTAAAAATTTAGTGCTAACCGTAATTGATAGTGGCCTTATAATTGTCTTGAGAACAAGTAGTACATGAAATTTTATTTAAAATTTTTTAGGTTCTTTAATGAATAACTTTATGAATTCTTTATTATTTTTTACATTATTATTGACTAAGGATGGCTTATCCGATCGTGCCAAATAGTGAAAAAAAATTTGGTCAAAGAAGTTTTGGTTCATATTTCTTTCAATCAACTTTGTATATATATAATACATATTAAAAAAATAATACTAACTTTTTTAATATATTTTTCTTATTTGAGACAATTGTTATAATATAAAGATATTCAATATTTTATTATCTTAATGGAGTATCCATTTCGTCTAAACCGTTGTAAATGTTTTTGAGATTTAATTGATAAAAATGCATATCAATTAACTTTATACTACTAGATATTATATTAATATAATTTTTACCAATCTTAATTAAGAAAAATATTTTTCATTATTAAGAATGGTGTGCATTGTTACATTATTTATAAGAGATAAATATTTAAAATTAATTCAATAAAAAAATAAAATTGGCCATTATCATTATCAATTAAATTATCAATTCTTTCTTTAGGATGCATAAAAGAATTTGACACATTAAAATGTACTATATTATAAGAATTATGGTTAAGAATATTATTCTCATTAATAAAATTAGATTCATTTTATCTTTTTTTAAAGTAAGGCACACTAAAACTCCACAAAATATTTAGATGCACAATAGGTATGTAAGTAAGACATTTTGTACGACTTTAATAAAATATACTTAAAAAATTTCTAATAGCCTTTGACATCTTAGACCTTTCTTATTATATTCTCCAACATTTAGTGGAGAAAACTATTCCGGTGGTTATTTGCATCATTCTTATAATCACTACAACTGTATAAATTAATTTGACCTTTTTATATATATATAGTTATAACTACAACTTTGTCCACTTCTAAACATTCTAATATTAATAATACATTCACTTTAGGGAATGCAATAAAAGCAACAAGACAAATTTTATTATTTTTCATCAAAGACTAGCTATTTTATTAAGCCAAAATAATACATAATAAAGCATTTACATGATAATAAAAGAAAGAAAAAGAAGAAAAACTAGATCATGTAATTGATAGAGAAAAGAAAAATAATGTGAAATAAAATTTTACTTTATTTACTCACTTTATCATTATCATTATAAATTTTATTTAACATGAAGATAGTAACGAAAGAACATTATTACCTTTATAATCTAATTGCAGTTTAGTGGAAGGTATGATTCTTTTAATACAAAAATAAAATGTTTGAACCCTTACATCTATCCATACAAAAATAAAATGTATGATTCTTACCCTTACATACATATATATATATATATATATATATATATATGTATGTATGTATGTATGTATGTATGTATGTATATGTGACTTCAACATACTCAAAGTAAATAACAAGTTACCAAATACTTAAAAACATGAGAAAAATGACAGATTATTTAATAAAATAAAATAATCCAAACCAAATCAAAAGTCAATAGTGAGTATGATTTCTACCTATAAATTTTTATACTTTTATTTTATATTTTAGATATATAATACAAGTTTTTTAAAAAAATATTTAAACATAACTTAACATAAAAGATTTGTTGGATTCGGATTAAATTCTAAGTAGATATAATAAGAAATAAGAAAGAACCCAAATTTGTATGAGATTCTTGAAATGTCACTTTATATCCAAATATATTGACCACTTATTAATTATAATAATGGTAAAGCGTCTAATTAAAGATAAAATATAAAAATTGGAATAAAATTGATTGAATCATAGATCTATTACAATAAAATTGTATAATAATAAAGAGGTATAAAAGAAAATAGACATGTAAATTCAATATAGTTACCATTGGCACGATAAGCCCATCAAATACAATTATGACAGACATGAATAATAACCTTCTTAGGCATTTTTGTACAATTTTATATTAACACTTTATTTCCTTATTAAATTACATTTTTTAGAATTCATTACATATCATTCAATATCCACAATAAATAATTTTTTTTGTAATATTGAGTATTAATAGTTATAACATGAACATTAATTGAATTAAAAGATATATCAATTAAAACAAAAGCAATCTATACATACATAAATCATTAAATTATGTGTGTAAATATCATTTCAAAATATAACTAAATCAAAAGTAAATGGTGTGCAATAGTAGACAAATAAAATTTATTGATAGGCTCACTTTCCTTTCAAATAATTTGAATGCTTGAATTAATAAAATAAAATTAAAAAATAACAAAATTAATATTACAAAATGGAGATAAAAAAATCATTCATTATGGTGTAAAGCTACAATTTATGAATAAAGAAATAATTTTATACTGTAATGCAATGATTTTAAGTACAAATAATAATGGTTACAAATAACAAAAAAGATGTAAGTTTTTCTTATTTTATGCATTAAATTTAATATGCATAATCATAAAGAAAAATAAAAAAAATCTTTGGATAAAGAATCTACACAACTTAATCATATCTAAATTTGATAAGAGTAAAAGTTAAACTTACAAACTTTACAAATCTAAGCAAATCGAGTGATAATTCTTTTCTTATGAATCCAAAAACTCAAATGTTCAATATTAAATAATTGGCCAAGGAAATATATAAAAAGATGAGGAAGAATTATAAAAAAAGAGAAGTATATTTTATTTAACTGTATATAGAATAATTTATATAACTTATATTTATAGGGCAAATAAATTAAGCATTATAATTTTATAATAATAACTTATAAAGATAGTTGAAATCTAATAATTTATTATAATAGAAATATAACGTTTAATCTACATTTAATTACCATTATTTATAACATATTAAATAATTTTTTAATTCATATTGTCGTCCAGCTTCATTCAACTAAACTTAATACAAGAGCTTGACCTCACGCGTAGTTGTTAGTATAAATAATAATACTTCACATTTGTACTCTCTGCATGTACATGCACAGGAATTAAGGAATGCGAATTAAAACAAACATACAATATGGGAGGCAGTAATTGAATTATCCCGCTTTGTAAAATTACTTCTGATCTGATTAATAGTACTCGAATTACTCACGTGCGATGAACTAGTTTTCCGTATTCTGGATGACCCTTTTTTTTTTTTTTTGGGTTTTTCTGAAAAGGATTTCTGACATTTAATAATAATCCTATAATAGTATAATGCTAATAAAAGTTATTTGACTAACGATAGCAAAAATATTCATTCACAGTGGCTTTTAGCCAAATCGATGAATATAACCAACCTTATTCAAATTAGATTCAAATTTAATCATTAAATATTTATTCAGCTCTAAATTTTTTTATATCACATTAAATTTATTATAATATCAATTTATAATATGTATAAGTTTTTCTTTAATAAATATTCAATAAATTTTAGATTGTCATATTAAACTTATTTAAATTGAATAACATATTTTATAATTAGCTTATTATTATACCAAAATCAATATTATTATATATATAAAGATATTATAATAATTTGTTTAAGATAAATAATTTTAAAAATATTTAAATTTATATTAAATTATAAATATATTTTAAAATAATATTTTTTATTTTATAATATTAGTTTATAAAATATTAGGATACCTTTTGCAAATATACATAAATAAATAATTATTTATGAATTAACCTAATATGACTTTTATTCAATAAATTCAATAATAATACAATCCACATATACTTTAAACTAATGTGGATAGTATACATGGGACAAAATAATAATCGATATGATTGAAAAAATAAATATAATTAATAATTGGAAGGTTTAATTGCCATCAATAAAAAATAATTTTTTTATTTTTATCAAAAAATTAAAAGTCATATTTTTATTAATGAGTTCATTTAAATTTTTTTAATTAGATTTGTTTAATAAGTTCTTAATGAGTTTGACTCTAATCTGGTTCAAATTAAATTTATTTAAATTCAATTCATTGTCATTCTTATAATTAGCTTTTTTTTTTTACAATATTAGAGCAAGAGAAAAAATTATGAAAATATTTTATTTGATTCTATTTCTATTGCATATGTATTGAACTGTGATGTTATTATTTCATAAAATTAAATAAACTATAAATTATAAAGTACTAATATAAATGCTTAATTTCATTTTGTGATTGCCAACCAGGAAAAAGCGAATCCGGCATTTTTGACTGTGCCGTTCTCTTCACAATCAGAAAAAGAGCTTCTAAATCGTACTTTTACTTTTTCCAATTTTCTCCATTGATTTTTTATTTATTTCGAGTTGATGGTGTTTCAAGCCTTGACTTAAATTTTGCCTGACTTGAATTTTATAATATATCAAAAATATTAATTATTCATTTAAGTCAATTATTTTTTTATAGTTTTCGTTCTCTATTTTTTTTTTTTACTATCAAATGCATAAATTATGTTATATTTGGTACAATAGAATGAAACAAAATAGAATGAATTAGAATGACTATTCTTTAATTATATTTAATATGTTTAGAAATAAAATATGTATTTAATTTTATAATCATATTTAATATAATAAATATTATAAAAATAATCCAATGACAATAACACTCTTAAAAAATTAAAAAAAAGTATAAGGTGGCATTTAATTCAATTCATAAGAATTGAAACGGAATGAAATTAGATAAAAGGGAGGAATGGAAAGGAAACTACTATTATTTATTTATTTTTAAATTGTTTGATTTACACAAGAAATGAACTATACTATTTGTGATTTCCTTTCTAAAAGTAAATATGAGATGACAATAATAGCAATAGCAACATTGGTGTTGATGGCTATGATAGTGATTATGGTAGTGGTGTTAGTTGTTTGATGATGATGACAATGGTCATAATGATTATAGTGAGATAGTAAGAGTGGTGGTAGCGCAGTAGCAATGATGTAATGATAGGCAATAACAGCGATAATAGTGGCAATGACAATAAAGGTAACAATTGTGTTGGTGGTGTGGTGATGATAACCATAATAACAATGATGGTGATAATAGTAGTGATGATAGCAATAGTGTTGTAGCCTTTAAAAAAATTAAAATAAATAGTACTATTTACTTTTATTAATATCTACTTATATTTGATAACTATTAAACTATTTTGGATATGTTTATGATGAGAATTTATTTAAGATAAATAAATTTTTTATGATATGGATAGGAAAAATTAAATTAGTTAAAGGATCATATAAAATTAGATTTAAATAAATGTGCATGGAAGAAAATTAGGAATAATTTTTCCTAATTTGCTTTTTTACCACTTTTAAAATTATCAAAATACCTTTATTGCATTAAAAATTTTCCAAACACCCATTTCCTCTTTCATTTTCCTATTCATCACCATCAAGTTCTTCCTTCTCTTCTTTAACTCTAAATTTCTACAAAATTAGTAAGATTTAACTAGGGACCCAAGAAGATCATCAATTACTTGAGCTAACATAACATGACTCTTAGAAACTTCACGTTGTACTGTGTTGTTTGCTAAGTTTTTGGGTTTCTAATGAGAAGTTAAGGATTTAACATCTTTTTTTTATTTTAGTTAAATTGATAATGAATAGAGTAGGCTAAACCTTCTTTTAGCTTCTTCTCATCTCTTTCATGCCACTATAAATAGATAATTTACTTAAACTCCATGATTTTGTATGACCCTTACTTCCTTTGAATGTTTGTGTGGTTATGTTGTTAAATTAAGGATTTTAGGTTGAAAGGATATAATATGGCATGACTTATTGTTGTTTATGATTGTAAAATGAGTATAGATGAGGAATTTATGTTAGATATTAGCGTTATGGAAGTATAGGGAAAAACTAACTAATTATATAGTATTTTCATAAAAAAATGCATTTCTATTGGTTATACTTGAGTATATACTCCGATATGATACCAAAATTGACTTTTGGAAGCCCATACTTAAGTTCCCAAAAAGATTAGTTTTCTAGATGGCCTAACTCAAGTATATACTCGAGTATGGTATTCAAAGTTACTCTCTAGATGGGCATCAGTAAGTACATACTTAAATATGGCATTCAATCTCCATAATTATTACTGTAAAATCATATGCGAGTATATACTCAATTATGAGAGCCAAAATTTGTTTTTGGATCCCTAATACTCAAGTACATACTTAATTATCATCCCTTATATGCCTAGTTTAGTCAAGTTATAATAATATCAGTTTGTGTGTGCTTGTATAGCTTCTATATTTGACAATTAACCATATGAATATCAATGTTTATGAATTTGATAATACATTCTCATATAATAATGTGTTATGAATGAATTGTAAGTCTATTTGTTTATAAAAGAAATAATGAAATCCCAATAAGGATATGTAATTATATAGAAGTATGAATTAGGGGAAAGGATATGAAAATACTATTAAAGAAATTGAAACTGGAAAAGTGTTAGCAAAAGAATAAGATGCTTGGAGAAATAATGATAGGTTAGTGAAAGAATAAGATTAACTGGGAGGTATAAAATGGTTTAACTGCTTTCTTTTTTGTTATTATATTTTGTTTATGATGTCATATGTTGACTATTATTATTTAATATGAATATGGATATGGTTGAACATGGTATGGTATGATAAAATAACAGATGAATATGTATTTATTTTTTAAGTAGATTATCTATTTACCGAGTCATTAACTTATTCTGTTAGTTGTTGTCTTTTTCAAATACACTAGTTGAAGCTCTTTTACTTCCACTTTCATCTCCACCTCCACCTATAACTTAAGAGTAAAATTCTCCAACGCCTAACTTGTTACGGCAATTATAGCTTATAATACCTCTTGGGCAACATTTAAAGTTTTATTATTTAAAATGCCCTAAAATAATTATATTAATTAACAAGGATAGTTAAATTATACTAATTTATACTAAGATGAAATATAGACGTTTTGAATTTTGATTGCATACTATCATTATGATTTTGTCTAACAAAAATGTCATCCAAATTTCAAGATGACTTATAGAAATTAAGAGTAGGGAGTTTATGGAATATATGTATCAACTTTGATAGATGAGTTTCGTTCATTAATTAGTGAACTTATAAAAATACTTTCAAGATTCAAGGTGTGATGAATTGTGATATATATATAAATATATAATTATATGTGTATGTGTGTGAGAGAGTATGATTTAAATAAAATAAATGAGGATGATTGGAGGGTTAGGATTAACTGTAATATAAAATGAAAGGTTGAGATCTAAAAGAAAAAAAAGGCTTACAATACATCGTGAAATATCTAATAAAAGCCCAAGACTCCTTTTTTTATATTTTTTTCTCTTTCTCATGCTTATCGGTTCTTTTCCTTTTCCCCTTCCTTTTCTTTTTCTTCCTTTGCCTTTTCTCCTTCTCTCTTTTAGCCACTCTTTCTTTGTCTGCTAGCATTTGTTTTCTCTTCCCATCACTAAGATCCTTGTTTTTAACTAAACACTTTTTTGTAGTAGCATGTTAAAGCTTCGAGCTCATAAATCGATCCAACTAAGATGTATGGTAAGTTGGCCATCCGTCACTATCCTAGTGGTTTTTAGTCATCATGTGACATCTAGAGCTAGCCTTCACTCTTCCCCAGTTGCAGTGATGCTTGGATGCAGAGGAAAGCTATAATTCACACTGTTAGGTATAACAGAATGTGAGAGTTTGATTGTTATGTTCTGGTAGGTTGTTGCCGTTGGCAAAGCTCCAACGAAGCTCTCTTGAAGAGGTGTACTAGTTTATATTAAAAAACTTCAATATTTCTATTATTATGTGCTAGAATTAGAAACCTATTTTTTATGCATATATTAAGATAAGTGATGATAGCTTCGAAAAATATAATTTTTATGCTATAAAGTATTTAAATAACATAAGTAGAGTTATTTTAAAGTATTATATGATAATATTTTCTGTAATGATTGTGTATATTAGAAAATCCATGTTATGAGTAAATTTAAATATGTAATGATAGCTCTTGAAAATAAGACTTTTATACTATAGAATATTAATGCAATAAGACTAGAATAATTCTAAAGCATTCCTTCTAATATTTTGATGATTTAAGCTTGAACGAAGAAAACCCCAAATATGTGAAATGAGGTTGGATGATCCTATTGAATTAGAATTAAGAATATTAGAAACTAAGGGTGTGATTTTACATAATGATATGAATAAAGCATTTTTGAAGCATAAAATGTATTGATGGTTTTATATCTTATTAAGAGAAATCCCCAATTGTAAAAATCTCTAATTTTATTATAATGATTTTCAAATGTAAAAAGGTGATAATCTAAGATAATAAAGTGATATAAAATGAACTTTTTTGAACCTTCAAGTTATTATATTTTTACTTGTAAGTTTAATTTGAAAAGTTATTGTAAAATGGCATATTTTAGTTTTATGAGTTAACATTAGAAAAATATAAAAGATGATAATTTTAAATGTCATTATAGTGTGATTTGAAATTGAAATTGTTATATTTAGGAAGAAAATAAGTATACCTATATATTTATAATTTATTACTATAACTTAAAAGTAAAAAGTTAGGGAAAGTTAAATTTGGATATTTAGGGACTTCTTGGAAAGCATGCACCCTACCAGATAAGTATATATCTCATCTTAAATTAATATTTTAATAATAATTTATTTATATGTTATAATTTATAATTCTTCTTATAAATGGTTTAGATCATATATTTGTTCATATATGAATCTTTAATAATATAACTATGAATCATAGTGTATTGTTGAATCATCCTTGTAGTTGTATTTGAGGAATATGGAAATAATATCTATGATAAGATAATGATTGTTAATTAAATAGATGTTGATTGGCCATGTTTAGAAAGTATAGTGGTGCTATTATTGACTGTTGATAGATTGTGAATGAGTTCATATCGTTACTTATATGTTGTAGAATGTAGTAAGGACTATACTAGAATGTAAATAATTGATGTAGCTATACAAGAGGACATGGAAGTGTTGCTATATATGTATATATTATCATGTGCTTAAATATTACACCGTGATGATAGAATGATTGCTTTACGTTGATATTGCATTGAATCTTATGATATGTAGAGCTGAACTCTAATAAATTTATTACATTTTGAATTATGCCATGAGTAGCATTTGAAATGAGAAATGTGAATGAGGTGATAATGTGAAAGTCAAATAGAAAATTTATGACAAATAGTTTATAAAGGGTATAAGGTATACCTTGGAGGGATAAAGATGAACAATTTATGAATAGTATAAGATTGACCCAGAAGTCAAAAGGTGGATATATATTTTATGATATGTATTGTTCTTTATTACATTGTGAAATGGAAATCTATTTATCCTTGAATATTATAGATTGATGTGATTGAGATGACTTGATTGTGATTGAACTTTGTTGACTATGTGGAAGTTTGATAAATTTCCTAAAATGGGTTATCTATGGAATGATGATAATATTATGTACCACTAAGTAATTGATATGACTATGAATTGTGATATGAAATAGAGAATTTAAGCTGTGTGCATATAAATACAGCAACCTGAGAATTGGTAAAGCATGCTTCAAGATTTCAGGATTTTAGTTTACAGTTGTTTTCTAATTTAACACTTGCTTAACATGTGATTATTTATATTATTGATTTTAAAAATGGTTGTGGTAAGTATATACTTATTAAGTTTTCGTAACTTACTTCATTTTATTTTTAATATTTTTATGTTGAAACAAGTATATATGAGCTCTGTTGCATCTATAGAGAATTAAAAAGTATTTAGTTAGAAGATTTGTAGTTGGGATTCTTTTAAGATCAAATTCAGATAATTTATATAGAGATTATTTTGATTTGACACTTAATGTATTAAATCGTTTATTTGTGTATAAGTTTAAGGAAGTATAATATTGTGTGTATGTCTACTACTATTGTATCTATGAAAAATTTTTAGATTTCATATTCACAAATTTAGATAATTTATATAGAGATTATTTTGATTTGACACTTAATGTATTGAATCATATATTTATAAGTTTGAAGAAGTACAATATTGTGTGTATATCTGTTGCTGTTGTATCTATGAAAATTTTTCAAATTTCATATTTAAGGTGTTTGGTCTTCAGATAGGGGTGGGCAAAATCTTGCAAACCATGACAACTCAACTGACTTCAATACTAAATAGCTGGACTATTGTAATTAAAATTTGACTTCAGTTTTTCATAGGTCAGTTATAATTAAAAAATCGATTACAATTGACTTATTTGGATAACATTATTCTAAACTAGAAAGAACAATTCCCAAATGAACACTAAGTAAAAAATTCAACTCCGTACTTACACATCATCGTTTTGGGCTTAGAAATATGTCCTATGTTGAAAGCTTCTTAACTTTCATTTTGTCTTTTTATTAGATTATGTATTGAAAGTCTAACTTCCTATTTACACATCATTATTCCTATTGAAGATTTCTTAAAACTGCAACAGTGGAATGCCTTTACTCAGGCCATTTCCCACTTCATTTTTTTTTCTTTTTTAAATGCATACAAATCTTATTTTTATTATCTTTTTCTCTCTGGAGCTCACTCTTAAAACTCTCAAATATATTGTGATATTGATATTGATGATAACATTTCCCGTCTCATTTCAAGTTCTTTTGTCTTTGTTTCTTCCTATTATACTTTCGCTTTATTTTTTAATATTTTATTTGATGCATTTTTGTTATTGTGTATTTATATTTTTGTTTGAATATAGTTATTTTTTTTTGCTTATTTTTCAATACCCCAAATTGAGAATAACTATTTGAACTTTTATTAAACCTATTTGTGTAGTTAACTTCGGTCCTTTATTTCAAATTGGTTAATGATGGTTGTTTAAAATTTCAAATCTGCAAGGGTGAGTTGGTTAAAAAAATTAGCTTAAATTATGACAAATTGACCTGTGGGCACCCTTACCCTTAGAAAGTATTTAAAAATAAAGAAAATTATGTCCATTTTCCTATAAAATTTTAAATGAATTTTGAGTCATTATGGAAATAGAGATATTTCCATTGAATAGAATTAAAAAGAACAGTGTTGAGGCTAGTGGAAGTTGAGTAACAAAATTCATGCTAGTTATAATTTAGAATGAGTTATAACATAACTATTTTGTAATTTGTATATAAAAACATAGAGGGCTTATAGGATACTAATGTATATAGTTATAAAGCAATGCAAATGTTTGAGTGAAAATATTATGTTTATAAATTATGTTTGTGTTATTAGTGATTATGTTGGAATGCAAATTTTCTAGTAGTAGATTAAGTTGGTAGTAATCGAAAAACGGGTTTTGTGTCGGTTATGGCTTAAGTGGGTTGTGACACAATGGTAGTAGGAGCAATATCAATAGCAATGACTATAAGTGGTGGTGAAATATGAGTGTTTTATATTTTTACCAAGTAATCTAATCTAAAATCTTAAGAAAAGGAAAACAATCAAATGGAAAAACTTGTTATAAATAAGTAAAGATAGCAGATTCTACTACGTGTAGATTAAGCACTTAGGAAGGGAATTGATTTTCTTATTCTATTTCCAATCTCTTAAAATCATCAAACCAAACGTCCTTTAAAATTGAAAATATATTTATATGAAAGATGTTATAATCATTTTTATTTATTTATAATTTTTTATAATGAAATAAAAAATCATAATTATTAATATTATAATTAACAAATAATTTTTTATAATTAAAGCATAAAAATTTATTTTAGCAAATTTTTTATAAGGAATATAAAAATATTTTATTTTAAAATTTATTATTAAAAATATAATTACTAAAGTATTTTAATAATATAATATTAAAAATAGATGTAATTTTATTATTTATTAATTAATGAAGAGTAATTTGAAATATATGAAAAATAAATAGGATAATAGGTTATTCCACAAGTGTTGAAATGATCGTTTTATAACTTTTGTTATGTAATGAAGATTCCATTATTTGATAGAATAATTATTTTTTGGGAATGAATATTCTCGTTTCATATTTTATAATGTCTATTAAATAAATATTTTTATTCTGTCATACCAAAAATTACACCAGTAAAAAAGTAAGTGTTAAAACCAATAATTGATTGGTTCAATGATAACAAGTTGAATTTTCTAATGGTATATTTGGTTGGTAAAACAAAATAATACAGGAATGAAATGGAATAAATGTAGTTAAAGATAATAATATTTTTACTATAAAAATAATAAAAATTTTATAAAGTAATTTAATAATATTAAAATATATGATATAATTAATAATAAAAATTGTTATAATTTAAATTTTATCATCAACATTATAATTAACAAAACAAAATTCATGATAAAAGCATAAAAATTCTAATGTGCTAAATTTTTATATTAAATATTTTTGTAGAAAGTACAAAATGTAATGTTTTAAATTTTATTATAAAAATATAATTATTAAAATATTTGAATGTAAAAATATTCAAAAATTAATATTTTTATCATATATTAATAAAAAATAATGTTAAAATATATAAAAAATATGAAAGAGATATATATGTAAAAAGGATAATCTATAAATGATGAAATGTTCCATTTTATCACTTTACCTATGAAATAACAATTTTATCAATGATTAATCTTATTCTGTAATGTATATTAAGTAGATATCTTGATCATTTTCCTTTTTATTTCCATTCTATTCTAATCAATAAACTTTGATATTCCGAAACCGAAGGGTCCTAGCTCTGATGTCAAAGTCGTAAATCGATCCAACGTTACGGGCAATATGCGCTCCATCCACTTTTCTTTTATTTATTTATTTCATTATTTCTGTTTTTGGGTTCTTACTTCTTACTTCCCAGCCATAGACTACACAGTATTTTTATACTTTTATGATTCTCTCTCCAGCTTTCTCTCTCTTCTGCAACTGATAATCAGATCATAGTTTCCTAGATTTTTCCCATTTATTATGCCGCACTTTCGCCCTCCGATTTTCTTTCTCTGCAAGCACTCGATTTCAGTTCGATCACTTCTTCATCACTGCAATCTGTGAAGTTCTTTGTCTCGTTTTTCGATTGATTCTGATTCATAATATAGCTGGAAAAGGCTGTCGATCAGTTTCGAAGCTCACTTTCAAGCAAGCTAGAAGTTCTTCTGTGCTTGGAAGCATGAAGTTCTGAAGCATTGTGGTGATATGGTTGCTGCATGATGGAATTGTAATCAAGGCAATTGAAGTTCAACGAGTGATATCATGGTAGATTTCTGTGCCAGTGAAGATTTTAATCTGATAGAGCGTGATAATTTGCGGTCAAGTGGGGGTTTGGAGGGATTTTCGGGGCGAATTGATGAATGGAAGGGTTCGGGTATGAAAATGGGTGAGTGCTAGATTGGTGTTTAGATTTGGAAACTGTTTTTAAGGAGTTCTGCTTTTTGGTGATGTCACACACTAATAGGATGGCTTCGGATCTTATTAGAACGGGTCCTGTGGAAAGAGACATTGAGCAGGTATTTCTGTTTATCATCTTTTGTAGTTAAATTGAATTCTATAATATATTTGTAAAATTTTGTATGCACCGGTTAGGATTTCTTGTGCTTGTAAGATTATTGCTTCTGTGTAGCTTGTGTTATTTTGAAGATACTGAGAGCAATGTTCGTTTATGGATAATGCCTAATCTTGTGATTTGCTTTATTAAATATCTTCTTTTTTTGTTTCTGATTGCTCAAATCGCATTACTTGAGATACGTCGAACTGGATGAGTGCTTATAGATACTTCGGACATGGACTTCGGTTCAATTGATTGTAACTCAAGGAATGGAGGCAGCACGAGGAACTTTTGAAAGCACAGACTTATTTAGTGTTTTTATAAGTACTGTGAGATTATTATCTTTCTTTCTTTTTCTTTTCTTTTCTTTTTTTTTTTTGGTGTTTAGATTTTAATATGAGTTATTAATTATTAATAGGGGATAAAGTAGGTAATTAGCTGATTTTTCACTTTGGGCATAGCATGTGTTACTGAATGGTATATAGCAATAGTAATTAATGTTTGTCGATCATCTTTCACAAGGAGAAATGGATTGTAGGCTCATGGCTGATTAAGAGAACTGCCAATTGGGTTGAATAGTGGATTTGAAAATTTCATTCATAAGAAGCTTCATTTTCTTATAGCTGATTAAATTTCTGCTTGAAAAGTGTATAGAGAATCTGTTGCTCTTTAGATGCTGAAGCTGATGGATATTTAAGCATGACCAAGGTTGAAGACAGCTGACATTTTCTGCATAGTTACCTGGACTATCATCGACAGTCGTTATTCAGTGCATTGTACTTTGTCAATGAGAAGCTTTACAGTTGATTTACATTGTACATGGTGAATAATAACATCCACTGATGTTTGCATTTGAACTTATGGAACTAGCTTAAAAAAAATTTGATAGCTTTTTTAGCAAATTAATTATTCCAAATGTTTGACTTTACTTGAGATATTAAATTATTTTAGTCTCTTATTTCGCAGTTTTCTGTGAATCATTCAATTTATTTGTCATATTCTTTTGAAGGGATTGCTTATTGTGTTTTGTCACATATATACTAGGTGTAAAATAGTGTATTGTCACAGTTATATTGTTATTGATAAATCGAAGGAGAGCTTGTTATGTTCTTTTCTATTTGGCCTCATTGCAGTGGATCAAAACTTGAGTAATTACTCTTTTCATTGAAATTTGTGTGTATTCAGTCTATCATTGTAGTGCAATACCTTGGTATGATCTACATGGAATGTCTGAGTTTGGGCAAAAAGATTACTCTTGTTGCTGACTCTCCCACATAAATTTGATTCCATCAATGAATTATTTTTTCCTTCACTTCTCATAGTTTGCATGTCAAAATTTAGTTATGATAATTCCTTCATGCTTTAACACCAAGCATTCTTACATTTGCCACAGGCCATCACTGCTTTAAAGAAAGGGGCTCAATTGCTCAAGTATGGAAGAAGAGGAAAGCCCAAGTTTTGCCCCTTTCGGCTTTCTAATGTGAGAGCTGTGTACTCATTTTCTTTTGATGTAAATGAAACCTATTATCTCCACTGGTTATCTAACTGGTGTCTGTAATCCCCCCCCCCCCCCCCAAAAAAAAAAAAAAAAGGCTCAATTGTTGTTTAATTGGCATTATCATGCTTGTGGTTTTTTTGGATTATATGTGATGCATTATTTGACCTTCTGACAAACCAGCTGATTATTAAATATCACTCTTGCTGTCAAAAAGTTGTAATATGTAATTAATTGATTTTGTTTATGCTTTCAGGATGAATCTGTTTTGATTTGGTTCTCAGGGAAAGAGGAGAAACACCTTAAACTAAGCCATGTGTCTAGGATTATATCTGGGCAACGCACTGTAAGTGTTTTAGAGTGACCAAAAAAT
This sequence comes from Sindora glabra, assembly GCA_020226215.1. Classification (NCBI taxonomy): domain Eukaryota; kingdom Viridiplantae; phylum Streptophyta; class Magnoliopsida; order Fabales; family Fabaceae; genus Sindora; species Sindora glabra. The sequence continues at coordinate 2,688,816 of CM035226.1, read as the reverse complement.
CATTTATACAATTTTGCTGCTTCAGATCTAGCTAAAACTGAAAGTAGTTATTGTCTCATTGAGATGATTAGTTTTATGGGATAGTTCTGTAACTTCTACAATGACTGCAACTTACATTTGGTTGTGAGTTGTGACGGCTTCTGTTGTAAACTGGGATATATTGGCATAACTTTTCATAATTTTCCAGAATGAGAGGATTTTTTTTTTCCTGTATTTAATCTTGAGTCTTTTCCAATATGTCTGTTTGTGGCAACTCTTAGATTCTCTTTCCCTTTAGGGTATATTTCTGATAGATTTCCTGCTGTGTCCTGATGATTAATCTGTTGGGTCATAAAATTCTATAAAAATGCCTCTATGTTTTCACTTTTATTTGTATACCTGCTATTGGTAATTATTATGCTGTTTATTTCCAGGCGCTTATGTGCATTCAGTGCTGTCTTGTTCTTCCTTTTCTAATTATAGTTGTCATTTATGTAAAAATACTTTGCTCGTCATAATCTTCTGTTTAGCATGCTCATGATTTTATAATGGATAAATTCATAGTTCCTTCTGACTTTGGCCATCTGCAGTGAATTCATTTTAAGTGATAAGGTGAGAAGTTATGACTACTTTATTCATTTTTCAGCCAATCTTTCAAAGGTTTCCACGGCCAGAGAAGGAATACCAGTCATTTTCACTTATATACAGTGATAGGTCACTGGACTTGGTACGTTTCTTCCCAGTTCCTGCCTGTTTGGTTTTCTGTCTGTACTTTTGCTGTTTCTTTAGGATGAACAGTTTTTAAGGTATTTGCGTATAGAACTTTCATACAATATGTTGATATGTCTATCTCTACTAGATTTGCAAAGATAAAGATGAAGCTGAGGTTTGGTTCAGTGGCTTGAAAGCATTGATTTCTCGTAGCCATCACCGGAAGTGGAGAACAGACTCAAGAAGTGATGGTATTCCATCTGAAGCCAATAGTCCTCGAACATACACTAGAAGAAGTTCTCCCTTAAATTCTCCATTTGGCAGTAATGAAAGTCTGCAAAAGGTATTACTATATTGTCTTCCCAAAGTTTCATTCAGTGACAATGAAAAGTATGTTAAGAGGATTTAATCTATGTTATTCAGGACAGTGGGGACAACCTTCGCCTTCATAGTCCATATGAAAGCCCTCCTAAGAATGGTTTGGATAAAGCATTTTCTGATGTGATCTTGTATGCTGTTCATCCAAAAGGTTTCTTCCCTCCAGATTCTGCTAGTGGCTCAGTCCACTCTGTGTCATCAGGAGGATCAGATAGTGTACATGGTCATATGAAGGTGATGGCCATGGATGCTATTAGAGTTAGTTTGTCAAGTGCTGTTAGCACATCTAGCCAGGGCTCTGGTCATGATGATGGTGATGCCTTGGGTGATGTTTTTATATGGGGAGAAGGCATAGGTGATGGTGTTTTGGGTGGTGGAGCTCACCGAGTTGGAAGCTATTCTGGAGTCAAAATGGATTCTTTATTTCCCAAAGCCTTGGAATCTGCAGTAGTACTTGATGTACAAAATATTGCTTGTGGTGGACGACATGCAGCCCTAGTGACCAAGCAAGGAGAGATTTTCTCCTGGGGGGAGGAATCAGGAGGCAGGCTTGGGCACGGTGTTGAGTCTGATGTTCACCATCCAAAGCTTATAGAAGCTCTTAGTAATACGAATATTGAACTTGTAGCTTGTGGGGAGTACCATACATGTGCTGTGACCCTTTCTGGTGATCTGTATACTTGGGGTGATGGCACTTACAATTATGGTCTTCTAGGTCATGGTAATCAAGTGAGTCACTGGGTCCCAAAAAGAGTAAATGGGCCCTTGGAGGGGATACATGTTTCATTTATCTCTTGTGGACCATGGCACACTGCTGTTGTAACCTCTGCTGGACAGTTATTTACTTTTGGTGATGGTACATTTGGTGTTCTGGGTCATGGAGACCGGAAAAGTGTCCCAATACCGAGGGAAGTAGAGTCGCTTAAGGGTCTTCGTACGGTGCGGGCTGCTTGTGGTGTTTGGCATACTGCTGCAGTTGTGGAAGTCATGGTTGGGAATTCCAGCTCCAGCAACTGCTCATCAGGGAAGTTGTTTACTTGGGGTGATGGAGATAAGGGTCGCCTTGGGCATGGTGGCAAGGAAGCAAAACTTGTTCCTACCTGTGTTGCTGCTCTTGTTGAACCCAATTTTTGTAAAGTTGCATGTGGACATAGTCTAACTGTTGCACTTACTACCTCAGGTCATGTCTATGCAGTGGGCAGTCCTGTCTATGGTCAGTTAGGAAATCCTCAAGCTGATGGGAAACTACCAACCCGTGTTGAAGGAAAGCTCTCAAAGAGTTTTGTGGAGGAGATAGCTTGCGGGGCATATCATGTGGCTGTTTTGACTTCAAGGACTGAAGTCTACACATGGGGTAAGGGTGCAAATGGTCGATTAGGTCATGGTGATACAGATGATAGAAGTACCCCAACATTAGTAGAAGCACTCAAAGACAAGCAGGTCAAAAGTATTGCTTGTGGTACTAATTTCACTGCAGCTATCTGTCTTCATAAGTGGGTCTCTGGTGTTGACCAGTCTGTGTGTTCTGGCTGCCGTCTGCCATTTAATTTCAAAAGAAAACGTCATAACTGCTATAATTGTGGACTTGTTTTTTGTCATTCATGCAGCAGTAAGAAGTCTCTCAGAGCATCAATGGCACCAAACCCCAACAAACCTTATCGTGTCTGTGATAATTGTTTCAATAAACTAAGGAAAAATATTGAAAATGATTCATCATCTCATTCTTCTGTAAGCAAAAGAGGAAGTACCAATCAGGGGTCACTTGAGTTTATCGATAAGGATGATAGGTTGGATTTTAAATCTCGTAGTCAACTTGCTAGATTTTCTTCAATGGAATCCTTGAAGCAAGTGGATAGCCGGTCTTCCAAGAAAAACAAGAAATTGGAATTCAACAGTAGTCGTGTCTCGCCTGTTCCAAATGGAGGTTCCCAGTGGGGTGCACTGAATATTTCTAAATCTTTTAATCCTGTGTTTGGGTCATCAAAGAAGTTTTTCTCAGCTTCCGTCCCTGGATCTAGAATTGTTTCTCGAGCAACATCCCCAATATCTAGGCGGCCTAGTCCTCCTCGTTCAACTACTCCAACTCCAACACTGGGAGGACTTACCTCCCCAAAGATAGCTGTGGATGATGCTAAGAGGACCAATGATAGCCTCAGTCAGGAGGTTTTTAAATTAAGAGCACAGGTATCCTGGTTTATACGTTTGCCAGTGCTCTTCCTTCTTCTCTATATTAGCATTTAAATAATATTATAATAAAACAGGCTTACAAGTGATATTCTCTTTATTTCTCTGAACCCTGAAAAGGATCTTCAATTCACGAGGTTATCTATATGTAGTGAACCTGATCAATTATTTTTATTTTAAGGTGGAAAATCTGACTCGCAAGGCCCAACTTCAAGAAGTTGAGCTGGAAAGAACAACTAAACAGCTGAAGGAAGCAATAGCAATTGCTGGCGAAGAAACGGCTAGATGCAAAGCAGCAAAGGAAGTGATCAAGTCACTTACTGCACAGGTAGGATGGATTATAATGCAATGCTTGATAGGTTCTGGATTTTGTATTGTAACTGATTCTACATTTCTTTGGTTCTTGCACTGAATAGTTGAAGGACATGGCTGAGAGGCTGCCTGTAGGGGCAGCCAGGAATGTCAAATCACCTTCTCTTATGTCCTTTGGCTCCACTCCTGGTTCCAATGAATTCAGCAATGCTTCTATTGATAGATTGAATATTCAAGCAACAAGCCTAGAACCAGACCTAACTGGATCAAACAACCAGTTACTCTCAAATGGATCAAACACCATCAGTAACAGGAATGCGGGTCACAACAGGCAGAGCCAGACAGATGCAACAAATAGAAATGGGAACAGAACAAAGGAGAGCGAATCTCGCAATGAAACTGAATGGGTTGAGCAGGATGAACCTGGCGTATATATTACACTCAACTCCCTACCTGGAGGTGTGATAGATCTTAAGAGAGTAAGGTTCAGGTATTGGAAGAGATTACGGATGTTTTTTATGTCAACTTATAGAATTTCATCTCATTTATTTCATAAAGTAAAATATGATATATGTGGTGTTAAGGTGTGGTTGCCTGGCCTTATAACCTTGAATCCTTTGAATCTAACTGCAATTGAGTCCTTGTCAGGTCATTTAGAGTACTGACATTTTGGTTCAGTTAAATGCTAGACCTTGGATAGATAAATGATAATATTATATTATATAGAACAACCCAGCAACATGCTCTCCAACAAACCTTTAGTGCTTAAAGGGACTAATGTATGAGAGAATACATGAGAATAGCAATGGATGGTATTCTGTTACCGTTAGGAGCATGTGTAAGAGGAGTGTTTTTTGTTATCTTTTGCCTCTTAATCAGCTAGATATCATCTAGCATCGGTTCTCATTTAATTTCTTTTGCATGATTCAGTATCTGGTAGAAAAAAAATGAGAATTTATAAATTAGGTTCTTTGCGTCAGAATAAGATTGAGATTGCTTATCAACTAAGTATATTGGGTTATAAGTATTCGTGATGTGATGTAAATGTTTTTGGGGGTTATGTGGGAGCTTGATAAAGATTTGGGAGAGATGTAGGGATAGTTGTTAAGAAGTTGTATGTTTGAAAACTTTCACATATATTATGTAGTGGATCTTTTCTCATTTGTGATTAAATTGTTAAGTGTATTTTTATTGTACTGCTCTTCGTTTTTATTTGCCTGATGCTTGTTTGTTTAGAGAGGCATATTTTTCCGAAATGGTTAGTTTTAATCTCTACATTGGTAAATGCAGTCGGAAGCGATTTACTGAGAAACAAGCAGAACAATGGTGGGCTGAAAATCGGGCAAGAGTATACAAACAGTATAATGTGCACATGATTGATAAGTCGACTGTTGGTATTGGGAGTGAAGACCTGGCTCATTGACCTGAAGATCTGTAAATGAGATGTTCTTTACCGCATTTTTGCTGGATTTATGGCAGGATCCTACTGGTCAATTACATTTGGCTTCCATCTAATATAAATCAGTAAGGGAAGCTATGTTTGTTATAATAGAAAAGAATAGGGATTTGATTGTGATTTTGTATCTCCTTTTTATTTTTATTTTTATTTTCTTTTTTTGGTTTTAAATTTGATTTCCCTTTCCATTTTTTTCCCTATAATGTACGTTGTGTGGGGGTTGAGGGCGAGAAATGTAAATTCCTGGTAGGTTGCTGGCTCTTGTTGAAAGTAGCTTCAATGTAAATTTCATAAGCAAATGCATTTGCGAATTTTCTATACCATTTATAAATTCCTTTGGCCATGTGAGGGTTGGCTCTTATCACAGGCTCTAGCGCATCTGTTTTTCTATTTCTCCTTATTTTACAATACTACTTAGCAATTTGCATGTTTCAGAATTTTCATTATTATTATTATTATTTGGTCCGAGGGTTTGGGGAACGGGGAAAGGGGAATTGGGTTCTCTGTACTACACCTTATAGAGAGCACAATAGATGCGCCATCTGAACTAGGCTTTCGGTTTAAAATTTTTATTATCAGAAGATAAATTATTACCAATAGGCGGAGTAGTTCATATAAAATTGTTTCTTAGTCAAAATTAGCAAATTAGCAATGTCAGAACATAAAGATACCATGTTACATACATCTATCATTTGTATATCGTATGCATGGTCTTTGAAAACTTTATTCGTAAAATTCTAATCCCTCTCCAAGGGAATTGAGAATCTGCAGACTTAACGAGTGTTTAATTTTTTGGGTTTAGCTAAGCAGGTACTGATGGTTTTTTCCCTTTTTTTCCCCCATCACCTGTGAAACATCGGGTGGCCACTGTGATTTTGAATTCATCCACATTTTTTGACCATCTGCGTCTTTGAATGGGAATTGCAAGTCTCCACAACGCTTATAATAGCAGACTAAATTCCCGTCTATCTTTATATAAAATCGAACTCTTCTATGCTCTTCAAACTATTGCAGGGGAAGAACTACCAGTTACAAGAATACTCACACGATCTATAAATGATCTCAGCAGCAAGCCCCATAAGGTATAAATTATCTCAATAGTAAGTCCCACGTCGAAGAGCCTGGATGAAAGTATGTTAAGAATGGGATATAAAAGCAAAACATGGATCAATGAGTTAAGTACTGATGTCGGCGGAGTGTATGGATAATCAAGAAGGTTCGTGGCCTAGGCAGTTTGACTTTCATTGCACTGAGAAGGGCTGCCCAAGCAGTGGACCTACGTCATGATTGGGGGCAGTGGGGATCTGCGTTCGAGCGGCTCTTTGCAATTCTAGTCGAAAAGTGTTTTGGGCCATTTTAGTTGTGCATAATACAATTATGAAGCAGAGCGCACATACTTTTTTATGCATATGTATGAGCACGTATTTCACGCTCGGTACACATATACAATTATACCTGAAAATGGACAACCGAGAAGATTGTCTGGAAATAACGAGCATAAAAAATATTCAAAGACAGGTGGCACAGGTTACCGTTATCACTGGAAATAGACAACTGAGGAGACTGATTAAGGGCCACGAAATTACGATATTGCAAATATTTGATTGCAGGCATAGACGAGGCCACCTACATCAAAATTCCATTGTCGTCCAGCTTAGGATGTCTGGCTTTTACCTAAGAGATCCGAATCCGATTCCCGGCACAGCTTTTCTTTCCAATCCTAATATATGGGATTTTTCTTCATGTTCTCTTTACGTCCGATTAATCCATATTTTGTTTTGTTTAAGTAATTTAAAATATATAATTTTTGGGAGGAAAGAAAATGGGAAAGAATTTTTTTTTTTCTAATTTTCTTCTTTCTTTTATTTGAATGAAGAAAAGAGAGGAAGGAAAGAAATATTGGAAGTAAAATTTATGTTTAAAATTTTCTTAGTAATTCAAAATTTAAAAATTTTTCTCTTCTATTTTCTTTTCAATTTCAATTTGAAAATTTTTCCTTCTTTCTCCTCTATCATCTTAGTTAGTCTCCATTTATAAGAACGTTACTAATCCTAGATTTTTATTTTTAATATAGCATAAAGGTGTATTTGGCATTGGCAAAACGAAGTTTAATAATACATCTTAATTATTTTTCATTTACTTTACCCTTTCAAGTGGAGGGATGAACTAATAATAAAAATAAAAAGCAAGAACTATTAATGTTAGTTATAAAATTTATTAGATATAATAGTAAGTGTACTTATAAATATTATGTTTAAATCATACAATTTTAACATTTTAAGAATAAGATGATGAAAGGTATGTTTGGTATTGAAAGGATAGAGTTTAACAATCCATTTCAATAATTTTTATTAACTTTATCGTTTCAAGTGAGGGAATTGATAATTATACCAAAAATAAAAATTAAAGGTCGTTAATGCTACTACACGGGATTTTTCTTTATTTTTTTTTTTTATAAATCCTCCAACTAATCCATATATTGCTTAAATAATTTAAAATATATATCCTTTTAAACAATGAGGCTCTCATTTATGAAAATGTTAGTAACCCCATATTTTTAATTTTATTATAATTATGCTTCATTCCTTCCATTGGCATTGCTAAAATAAATGATGAAAGGAATTTTTAGCGTTGATAAAATGAAATTTCACAATCCTCTTTCGGAAATTTTATTTACTTTACCATTTCATGTGAAGTGAGGAATTAATCATTATAACAAAAATAAAAATCAAGAATTATTATTGCTAATTATGAAATTTATGAGACATAATAATAAGTATCCTTATAAATGAAGGATTAAATATTATGTTTAAATCATGCAATTTTAACATTTCAACAATGTGATGATCAAAGTTATATTTGGCATTGGCAAGATGGAGTTTAACAATCCACTTTAGTAATTTTTATTTACTCTATCATTTTTAGTAAATAAAAATATCAATAATTATAATAAAAATAAAAATTAAGGACAATTAATACTAGTTATGAAATTTTTGAGATATAATAGCAAGTGTCCCTATACATGAATAACTAAATGTTGTGTTAAAATCATACAATTTTAATATTTTAGAAATGTGATTTGAGTAAATCTCATGATTATGTTTGGTTTAATTAAAGAGATTCATAAAACTATTATAATATCATGATTTAACTCATTTAACATTTTAAAAATATTATTATATCATCAAAATGTTCTAATTAGAAATTAAGAGGTCAATATCAAGAGTGTTTGATTTAAGTGATATTTGATGATCCTTATACGGTTTTATTTTCCTTTGTTAATGGTGGTGAATAATGATCAATAATGATAAGTAGTAGTGATCTGAGGCTAATAGTGGTAGATGGTGGATTAACAAGTGATATATCATGGTGGTGGACAATTATTAATGATGGTATGTGATAGTAGATAATGATTAACAACATTAACTTGTGTTGAAAAATAGTCAACAATAGTAAGTAATAGTGGATGATAATTAATGATAATAGGTGATAGTGATTAATGATTATCAATGATAAATAGTAATAAATAATAATCAATAATAACTAGACAATAGGAGGTAGTGGACAATAATCAATAACAATTAGTAATAATAGATTAATGTGGTAATGCCATAATAAAAAGATGATAGGAATAGAAAAATGCATAAAATATTTTTTTATTTGATTGAAATATTCTTATGAGAATATTGTATATATATTTTTATGAAAATATTTTGAAAAATATTAGTTAAAAACATTCTTCAAAATGTTTAAACTTTTAAATAAATACTTCTTAATTTTAAATCAAAATGGAAATGAAACATTCAATTAAAATGTTACCCAAAATGTGAGAGATTCCATAAATGAATCATCCCCATAATATCATCTCTTTTTTTTTTTTTCTAAACATTATGACTATTTCAAGTAAGCTTATACATTTGGTAGGGATGGAAGTAAACTACTTGGTTGATCTGTCCTTGTGATTTAACTTATTTCTAATCAAAATAACCTAATTTATTTATAAAATAAAAGAGATTTAGGTTTAAATTTTGATTTACAAAATAAGTTAGATTTTTTTAGTAATTATAGGAATAGTTAAATCACTAAATGCATATACGTGAGGATTAGGAATTGGACTTTAGATATAATGAAAAACATAAATTTTTTAAGAATATTAGATGTTACTTGAGTTAAAAACTTCTAACAAATAAATTAAACTTTATTAATTAAAATTTAGTCTATTGTTACTAACATGAGTTAGTTCGAATGGAAGTTGCTTAGGCACTTTAAGCAAGACGTCTTCGGTTCGATTTAGGCTTTGTGTATGGAAAAAACTTGTCTACAAAAGGTTTTCGTTTTTAACACTTAATAATACCTCAAGTACTAGTCTTTTGTCAATTAGGTACAAGATATCTTGGTGAAAAAAAGTTTAGTTTATTGTTGATTCAATGAAAAGCATAATGGATGCTGATTCAGTTGAAAGCATGTTGACTTTAAGCGAACTTTATCTCTCAATGAATAACAGTTTGAATCTTGGAAAGACCCTTTGGGAAAAGAGAAATTTGTTAATACTTTAATTCTTAGAATGATTACTCCACTTTGCTACCGTTTTAAAATTTAGCTTATCGATATGCTAGATTACTCATAGGCTTTTACATATAAAACTATACAATATATAAAAATAAATATATGTTTTAAAGAAAAATTTATATAACTCTCAAATAATATTTAAAAGAATTTTCAAAAAAAATGTAGAGGTTAACAACCTTAATTTTTAAATTAAACAAAAAATTATATTACCAATTTAGTAATAATATAATAATAAAGGATATTAAGTTTAATTTGCCATAATTGATAATTTTTCAAATTAATAAGTGCATTTATTGTGAATATGAAAAAATAAGTAAATTTAATTTAAATATTTTACATTTAAATTTTCTATAAGTATGTTTTAATACCCTTTATTATTTTATTATTATTAAATTAATATTATGAATTTTTTACTCAATTAAAAAAAGTAGAGACTACTAACTTTTATAACTAAATATAAAGGTTACTAATCTTCTTTTAATATTTATATCATTGTCTTATTTTTAGCCTATATTATAACATGACATTGAGATTGTCACAACCCAAATTCTATCATGACTTACGTGAATCTTGATACTCAATCTCCATCAGCCTCCACACTATTTACTCTAATTCTACCTAATGAAAATTTCCTATTTTCGTAAGAACTCAAAATTCATTTTTAAATTTTACAAGAAAACAGATAAAGTTTTCCTTATTTGTGGACATTTCTCAAAGGCAACATGTTTAAAATACAAAACTTGTAACTTGTATTTATCATAGATTCAACAATATCATCAACTTATACAATACTACATAACTTCAAGACATATACATAGATAAATAATTCAATACATCAAGTGTTAAATCAATATAATCCAAATTTTTATTCGGATCCTAATTCAACTATCAAAATCTTTTAATAAGGCAATCTTAATTTTTCATGGATGCAACAAGGCTTGAAAGCACTTATCTTTACTTGAAAGCATTGAAAATAAAATAAAGTGAGTTACAAGAACTCAGTAAACATATATCTACCATAATCATATTTAGAATCCATTATATAGAATGCTCAATGTTAAATAAATCTTAAAATAGAATATAATTGCATACCAATTTCTGAATTATTGTAACTTATGACATCAGTCTTCTAGCTAACATTATTTACTTGCATATACTTGATCATTGATTTCACATCACAATTTAAAATCCTCACAACCATTCACTTTACATACTATATGTACTATATCATGTATATAACCACTTTCTGGGTAATCATTAGATTTCCAAATGGCCAAGAAAGTATAATCATAATTGAATCATCATAATTACATCGAGTCTTTACAATCATATCAAATAATAATATCAATTACAAATAGATTTTCAATATCACATAACATTATATAACTACTTATAATAAACATACATGCATCCATCTTTCGACTTTCAGATCAGTCTTATACCTTTCACAAATTATCCATTTTTATCTTTCCAAGGTTTGCCTTATAACTTTCACAAATTATTGTTAGGAATTTCCTATTTGACTTTCACATCATTACCCCATCATATTTCTCATTTTAAATGCCACTCATGGCATAATTCATAATGCAATATGCACACTAGAGTTCAGTTCTACAAATCACTAGATTCAATGCAATATCAATACAAAGCAACCATGTTATCATCATAGGACAACCAAAGTACATAACATAGTATATATATATATATATATATATATATATATATATAACAACACCATCATATTTGATTGCATGGCTATAAGATTCATTCACATTCCAATGTAGGTCACACTATACTTTTCAACATGCATATAATGATATAACTCGATCACAATTCAAACTACATCCTCTACCATTCTAATTTCATTACAATCAACCAACAATTAATAATACCACCATCATGTTCTTTAAACATAGTAGACCTATAAACACTCAAATCGATAACCATTACCTTATCACAAATATTATTTTCATATTATTCACGTATGACTACAAGGTTAACTCAATACTAATCCATAATACATGATTATTTCTTTAAGGTTTCATGGGTAGATATATATATATATATATATATAATTCATGTCGTTTATAATATTATATACATGTCATATAAACTAAATTATATTAGAGTATTTGTTTAAAGTAGATATATATTCACCTGTAGGATCCATCTATTTCATTTACTTTGAAGCATTCAAGTTCAACTTCCTTTCATCTTTCTATTCATGATTTGTGAGAATAAATTGTAAATAAATAAAAAAAATTATTCTCTTTTCAATCATCTTAATTTTAATTTTATATCCTAATATAATAACAATCTAGTTCATTAGCTTTAAAGTCAAGCATACTATAATTTAGGAAGTTTCAAATTAAAGCCATACAGACAAAATTATTATAACTTAAAATTCTAAAAGATCTATTTGTTTCACCTAAGCATTCTAAATTACTACATTCCCTTAATTTCAACTATTCACTAATAAAAGTGAAGATATGTCCTCATACAGTAATTTCTTCAATCCATACAGTTTGAAGATAATCAATAAGACTTGATGATCCATAATATAATATCCTTAGTTTATCATCAAGTTCCTTAATATATATATATAATATAATATAAATATGTAATTCCTCTAGTTTAATTTTAAATCATCTAAAGATATTAATGTTGGTAGCATAAAAAGACTTTGTTATATTACTCAAACATCTTATAACATAAAGTTCCCATTTTCAAAAGCAGTACTCAAAATCTATAATATAGATAAAATCGATTTTGCTTGAATCATAGATGAATCCTTCAAGATAATAAAATAGAATGTTCCACGTATACTTTAATTATCCTATTTTAGTATTTCATAACATAAAAGGTTATATTTTTCATATATAGCATCCTATATATATCATACATACAAATGGGTTTTTCCTAGATTAAGTTTCAAATTAGCATAAATATTAAAATTTTCTGACAGAGACATGCTTACCCATACCAGAGGTACTTGAATTGAGCTTGCTGATAGTGATGACTTGCTAGACCATCGACAATAAGACCCATATGCCCTTAGCTACTATGCTTCAAAGTTGGCTGCAAATTGTAGCTTCTTTATATTGCCAAGTTGCGGCCAATTACCCAAGGATGGAAAAATGGAGGTGGAGATAATGGAGAGGGGTTCTCCTTGCTTTAGGGATAGGAAGAGCAACAGCGGTTGCTGTAACTCCCACATACGCTTCAAAACAATGTCACCTAGCCAACATTAGAGGAGAGCCATCCATTACAGTGATCATTGATGCTAGTAATGGAACCATCAGCATTAGTGATGGTATACATAATGCAAGAATTGACCTACAGGAAAAAGAGGATAAAAAGAGAGGGGGTCAGTGAAGGAGGTGGAAAAAGTGAGGAGAGAAGGGGGTTGGTGAAAAAAAAAAGGAAGAGAGAGAAAAGGGAAAGAAAACTATGAAATATTTTTTGGTACTTCATAATGCACCATAAATTCTCTTTCCATTAAATTTCAACCTTTCATCCTTAATATAAACTAATCCTAACTCTTCATTTTAAAAAAAATGTATTCCCATGAAATTCCTTTCTTATTTTATTTAAAATCCTTTCCTTTTATTCCAAATGACTATTAGGAGATCATTTTAGTAAATCATGAATATGCATTTACTTTTATATATATATATATATATATATATATATATATATATATATATATTTATATTTATATACCATACTTCAACATGCTTAGAGTTTTGAAAATGTTGTCACAAATTCATAAACTCATGAAGAAAATCATTCATCAAAACTAATTCACATAATTCTTAAATTTCTCACCTTAATTTTGAAAAGCCTTAAAAATTTAGATATCAGTTCTAAATTTTTTTGTATTTTTAACTTCTATATTTTTCAATAGATGTATATAATAATAATTAGATAAATTAAAATAGTTAGAAATTCTAAATTTTACTTTGGATTATTATAGAGATTATCTGAATAACTAGTTTGTAATTCTTATTATAATATTTAAAATTAGTTTATAGCATTGTAATTACTAGTAATGTTTTTAAAAAGGTGAGGTCCTTCATGCCTTGGATGAAAATCCAAAGCATGGATATCTGTATTGAAAAGAAAATGAAACATAGACACATAGCCATGCACTTTAAGCTATTATTTTTTTTATTTTTGTTTGTTTGTAAGAAATAATATTTATAAAACGAAGCTAAGCGTTTTTTAACATAATGTATCCATGGTTGTTTAAATGAAAGGAGTTAAAATTATCCCATAATAAAATATTTTTAATTACTATAAAAATGATCTAAAATACTTAATTATAAATTTTCATAATAAAATAATAATTATGATAATTATATATGTTTTTTTTTGTGATCTTCACTATACTTTTCATATTTATCATAAAAAGTTACAAAATTTTTATGTTATAATTTTAAGGGTTTAAATTTAATTTATTATTAATACAAATTAATTTTATACTATCACTTATTTATATTTTATTATATTAATAAAAAATTATTGAAACTCTTTAACTGCATTTAAAAATTTTAAATTACTCCTACTTTTTTAATGATGTATTTTCTTTTTATTCACTGATGTATAAAATATTTTATATTGATAATATATCAAATTTAAATCTTAATTTTAATTAATAATTTTTCACAATTATAAGATACAAATTTAAGTTTAAATTTGATTTAATATAACATTTTTTTACACTATCAGTAAATAAAAATATAACATATCATAAAAAAGTTATTTTATAATTATATTTTATAAAAAAATACTTTCCATAGAAACAAACAATATCAATTATAATGTTAAAGTACCTTCTTTATTAAAATATAATAAATATGACCATTTACTAAAGAAAAAATTATAAAGATAATAATGATGATGATGTCACACTTGGATTAAAAATAAGAAAATGTTTGTCAACTTACCACTTAATTCAATGATTTTGCCCTAGTGACACAATGGAAGTTTTAAGTATAAATGGAGTGAAAATCCTTTTTTAATTTTTCCACAAAATCAGATGATTTTTTATTTATTTGGCAGGAAATTTGCTATTTGCAAAAAAAAAAAAGAGTATTTTAAGAAATTTTCCATTTGAAAAAAATATTTTAAAGGATATATTGGTCAATAATTAACTTTATAAAGGAGGGGATTAAATATTATGTTTACTCTAATAATTTCACTTTAAAACTTCTAACAAGTAAGCGCTAGTGACCAAAAATAAATCTTAAAAAGTTAAAAATAAATAAATAAATACACCACTTATTTAATATTATATTATATTTTATATAAAATTAATTTTTTATTTATCTATTATAATATTTTAAATTATTTTCTCTATAACTCCAAATTATAGTTGCTTCCAAAAAATATAAAAAGTGTTAAAATGAAATTTAAGTAAAAATTTCTTTCGGTGCAAACATTTAGGGGTTTGACATTATCTTTTTTTTAAATGATTGAATTAATATCCAAAAATTTAAAATATTTATTTTTAACAAATTTTTAAATTAATTTGTTAAATGGAAAATGATAGATTAGCCAAGTTGTCTTGAACAAGTCCTATAATATATAATACTAATCTACTTTGCTAAGCCATTTTGGGTGTCATTTATTATAATATATTTAGAGGAAATAGCACCACTCTTATTAAATATTATAATGCGTTCAAAACTTGATATTTAAGTGATAAAGGGAATATAAAAAATTATAAAACTTAATCTTCTAACAGAATCAATTGCATTAATTTTTATCAAGAGAAATTAATTTTTGAATTTTTTTTATCAATCAATTCTTTTATCTACAATTTTAGAATATTTAAATTACAAATCCCTCTAATAAATTATAAATATAACATAAAAATACTTTAAAAGCAAGGCACAAATTATTTTTGAAAGGAATGAAATATTTTTTAAATATTTAAAATTAAATTATTTCTTTATTAACATTTTATTAATTTAATTCATCAAAAATATTAATATAATTTTTAGCATGTTAAAACTATACCTATATAATAAGGAAAATTTTAAAATATTGCTTTAAAATATCTATTTGAAGCTTTGCATGTGCGACTTAAAAAAAATATTACATTTGAATTGTGATATTTAAAAAAAACATATAAAATAAAAAAACTTAATTTTAGAATACTTTTAACAAAAATAAATCAATATTCTCCATATCAAAACTTTGTTAAATTCCTAATTGATCATAGTATATTTGATTTGAACTACATCCTTAAAAAATTGATACAAAAAATATTGATAAAAATTAAATAAATAAATTTAATTTTGCCTTTTACAATTTTTTAAATGGACAATTAAGGTTTTTTGTTCATATTCACTTTTTAAGGATCAAAAATAAAAAATTTATAGCAACAAATTGCTTTTTTCTCTTAGTCAAAAATACCTATCATCCAATACTCATCAATTTGCCTCATTTACAAGGTTAGGATGCCTGTACTTTCACCCAAGGCACCATAGTCATGGCTTTTTAAAAAACAATTACCAATGGTTGCTACATATGCATTGATTAATAGATTAGGAATGGTAAGTTTATAAATTAGATTTGATCAAATCATTTTTATATAAACTTATGGAAATTTTATATGTGATAAAAATAAGATTTAAAATTAGGTTTCGAATGCAAATCAAATACTATTAATAAATATATAATGGTGATAATAAATTTATAAAATTCAATCTAATGAATATAAAATACTCAAATATTAATTTTGAATCTCATTTTTATTACTCATACCATTTTTTATAAAGTAGATTTATTTTGTTAAAAATTGAAATTGTTAAACAGTGCTTTCCTAAGAAAAATGAATTTCCAATAAATGAATTGATTTTTTTGTTATTTAACAAGATAACAGAGAATATTTTCTCTTGTTTGATGCATAAAACAAAATTATCTACTTTTATTAAAAAATAACATTATCTATGCAAATTTTATTTTTAAAGTCAAGTCTTACAATAATCAATTATTATTAAAAAAATTATCAGTGTAGGAGTCAATAAATCTTTAATAGTAAAAATTTAAATTTAATGTATTATTGTATTAAAAATAAAATTAATTAAAAATATTTAAAATTTTCCTTCTCATCTTTATTAATTTTTATAAAATTAATTTATATTCATTTAATTTTATTCAAAACCTAGTAATCTTATTTATCAATTCTCATAATTGTTCAAATATTTATACAATATAATTTATTATACATTTGTAAGAATGAAATGAGAAAGATAAAAGAGAGTGAGGAAGTAATGGAGAAAGCGATATACAAAATGTTAACAAATAAAGGGCAATAAAGAGTAGAGGTATTAAAAAAATAGAGAGAAATAAGGAAGGAAAAGACAAGGAAAGACAAAAAAGTGAAAAGAAAGAGTGATAGATGAAAAATGATACAAGAAACAAAGGTAAAGAGAGAACAAAATGCAATTGAAAGGAGTAGAGGAAGAAAAATAGAAGAAAGGATGAAGAAAAATGAAGTAAAATAGAAAGGGATTTGATATTGTAAGATATAAAGTAATTTAGAAAAATAATTTTCTTTAATTAAAAGAGAAATTATTTTTTTCTAATATACTATCATTTTTTATTGACCAAAATCTATTTTCTATTAACCAACTCTTTTATTGCATCCAATCAAAAGAAAGTTAAAAAAAAATTAAAAAGCATTTTCCTCCAAAATATATGAGTGCTTAATTTATTTTAAGCTAAAGGTAACATGACCTAATAGAGATAGATCAAAACCAATTATATGTTTCGTTGAAAAATATTTTTTGTAAAAAAATATCATTTACACCTATATTAATAAAATAATGATGTGCTATTTACATTAATAAAAAAATAATATTTAAAAATTTAGAAATAAAAAATATTTTTTTTTAAAATAAGAAAAGTTACTTTCTCTAAAATTTTCATATTTAATATTAAACAAGTAAATTACTTTTTTTATTTTAATATTTTATAATTATATTTTATAGAAAATAATTTTCATGAAATAAAAGAAGTGTAATTTCTTTTTCTAAATCTTAAGAAGGAATCCAATTATGTATAATTTGATTACCTGACTTATCACACCTGGTGTGATTAAATAAATTCTAACTTTTGAAATTTGATGACATGACTTATCATCAAGACATATATTCATTGTTGTTTTCAAAAATTTTTAGATCTTTTCTTAAAAATAAAAGAATTCATTTATTATAGTGCATTTGATGGTAAAGACATTACAAAAAGTTAAGATAGTTAATTGGATAAATTAAGAAATTTTTATTCTAATAGGAAACTAAATCATTATGGCATACATTAATTTTTATTTTATTTTTAAATTTTCCTAAAATGAACATATTTGATCATGATAGTGTATTGATGAAATTTGTGATGATGAAGATGTTATGAGAAGTTAGGATGTATGAGTTAATTTCTCATTCCATAAATCAAACTTGCAAGGTTGATTTTAATAAAATGGAATCCTCCTCCACAAGGTTGGTTAATTGTAAATATAGATGGAGCTGTTAGTGGAAAGACAAAACTTGCTGGAGCTGGAGGTCTTATAAGAGATCATCAAAGGAATATTAGATTATAGGTTTCTCTAAAGGATTAGGTTGTATCTTCAGTGTAATGGATGAAATTTAGGCTTTACTAAAGGGTCTAAAACTAGTAAAAAGCCTTAAAATTTCCCACTTGCATGTCCAAATGGATGCTAAATTTGTTGTTTCTTTACTGCAACGCAACACTCATGAAAATATAATAGCTAACAATTTGTTAAATGAGTGCAGGAAATTGTTGGAGGAAATTCCAATTAGCAAAATGGATTATATATATAGGGAAGCCAACTAAAGTACTGATTATCTAGTAAGGAAGGGCAAGAAAGAACAAAATTCCCTGACCATCTTTTGTAGTCCGCTTGTGGACGTTCTATCTTTTCTTAGACTTAATTTATTTTCTGAGGTATCAAGTTATTTTGTAATCTGTTTCTTTCTTTCTGGAAAAAAAAAACTTACAAAATGAAAAAGAAATTATATTATATATAGTTTTTAATTCTTACTTTTAGCAATATTACCATTTAATGTGCGAGTGGAAGAATACAACTTACAGTGGGATGAGCCGAGATGGTCGGCAAACGCATTTGGCAGTGGCGCAATGCGGTATTGCACAATTAAAGGCTAACGGACATTGACGCCTTGTTGGACCAGCTTGATCGTGATCGATAGAAAGAAGAGGAGAAAGTTTGACAGGAGGAGACTAAGGATTTAGCTTTAACCGGGGTGCCATTATAAGCTGGAACAGAGGCTTGAGCCTCGCGGATGGCTGGGTTAAATGGGTGAGGTTTGAACTCGGCCTACTTTTCAAGTAATTGGATTCCTCCCCTGATGAATGTGATTACAATTGACGTTGACGTAACTTAAGTTTCATTCATGGCCAAACTTGCAGGAAATTACGAAGGTCATGTGCTAAGGATGTCGTATTGTTAAGATTTTGACCAAAGTTCTACTTTTTTATAATTAGACGAAGCCTCTAATTAAATTTGATAAATTTTATTATTTAATATTATTATCAACTTAGACTTATTCTTTAGTAAATATTTTGAATTATATTTTTTAGTTTAATCACCCAGTATCCAGCAGGCTTCATTGGGCTGCTGACTAATCTAAATTCGAGATGTATCAGACCCAATATAGAGGTAAGCTCTCCCAACGCCGTTTGCTCCATTCACAAGGCTTGAACCCAAGACCTTACTTAAGGGGTGCCGAACTCCTTGCCACTCGAACCAACGATTGTTGTTAATATTTTGAATTATAAATACATGTATTATACAAGATTTCTTTATAAGAATTAAAAGGACAAAAGTAAGAGAGTTTATGTTTATAACTCCAATATGGTGTTAGTTGAAATTTTACAATTAACTCTTACTTTTTTTATGAGATCTTTTTAGGTGAGGAGTATATACACTATTTATAAAAAATTGTATGTTAGTTAAAGGAAGATTGTGATATTTTTCTTAGTATATTTGAAATGTGGATTTAAGAGTTATTAAATATTTTATATTCTTTCAATAATTCCTTTAAATTAGTAAATTTTTTTTTCTTATCTTTGCTCATAGAGTAAGTTAAAAGCCAAATCACATTAAATTGTTTATGTCTTACCATTTTATTTCTTCCTTGATTGTAATTATATCAACGTTTCTCAACAAATGGTATCAAAGCTCATATCTATGGGGTTTGGTTCTTGTTTTTACTAATTATGGCGATTTCATATGGCACTCAGTTTGATAAAGAAGTTTCAACATAGATTTGTTTCAAAGTTTAGCAATATCAAATTTTGTTTGAAAAGTAACTCTATTTGTATTTTTCTGATAATTTTATTGAAAGAACTTTTTATGAAGAAGATAAAGTAAAATTGGTAAAATCCTCTTTGATGCTCATGGAAAGTGTTAGAGCTCCATTAGAGGTGGAGTTTTGAAGATTATTCCTTATTTGTGGAGAAGATGAAGCAAATTTTATGAAATTCATTTTGATGCATATGTAAAGTGTTAGTGCTCTGTTAGAAATAGAGTTTTGAAGATAATCCTTATTTGTGAAAAAGATGATTCAAATTTAGTGAACTACTTAATCCAAAGTTCATTTGATTTAAACGTTTAAATCTCTTGATAAATTAAACTTGCATCATGATAAAGATTGTTAGAATATTGACTCAAATTTTACTTAAATTTTATTTTTTTATAAAATAGCATAATTACTTATTTATATCTTTATTTAATTTAAGTTTGAATTTTTATTAGACAAGAACTCTAATTAAGTTTGATAAATTTATTATTTAATATTATAATAAAGTTAGACTTGCCTTTTAATAATAATTTTGAATTATAGATACTTGTATTCTATAAGATTTGTTTATAAGATGTGAGAAGAGAAAGGTTAGAGTGTTTATATCTGTAACCCCTAAAGGAGTTGCTTGAAATTTCACAATTAATTCTTATTCTTTTGGTAAGATTTTTTAGAGTGAAGAGTATATACGCCATTTATGAAAAAATTATATGATTAGATAGAAGAAAATTATGAGGTGTTTTAGATGTATTTGAGGTGTGAGTTCAAGAGTGACTAAATTAAACAATTTGTAATCTCTTTGTAATTCCTTTAAATACTAAATTTATTTCTTATCTTCACTCATGGAATAGGTTAAAAGTCAAACCATGTTAAATTATTTGCTTCTTGCTATTTTACTACTTCTTAGATTTTAATTAAGACCTCATCACCACTGGTGACGAGCTACTATCCACTCAAAAAACACTTATCATCTTTTATAAATTTAAAGGTAGGCTTATTCAAATGGAAAGCAACTACAAAATAACTATTAAATCATGGTTAGGTTAGGTATTATCAATTGTCCATGAAAGATGGGTCCTATGTTTAAGTCAACTTTAAAATTATTTTGATCTTTGTCAAATGTTGTCTTGTACTAGTACCTATGGCTCTATAATGTAATTGCTTATGAAATTGCAAAGTGAATTGATTATGTTATTAGGTGGGATACATGGTCTTTGTCCATTATTCCCCCACCCCAACACTATTAAATCCTTTGTACCTCATAATAGTTTTGTGGGTTATGAATAAAATTGAATGCTTAATAGCCAAAAAAAAAAAAAAAAGGAAAAGTCTAACGTAAAGTTAATTCATAATTGCAGCTTCTTGTTCATTATGGATAAGAATGATTTATAGAATTATAAATCCTTTTAACTTTAAACGTATCAAAGTTAGCCATGTAAGAAGGAATGTGCCTTACTAAACAAAACTTTTATAAATGTATCCTAAGAATATACAAAAATATAACAAATTCATCAACATAAATAGATCAAACCAAATTTGAAAATATTATTGAATGAACTGCAAAGAATCTTAACAATGATAATCTTTTTGCTTTAGAACATTATATGAATAAATAAAAAACATAAAATGTTAGTATATACATGGATTGTAAATTTTTTAGATCAAAATGGAAATTAAGAAAAAAAAAGGAATCTTGAAAAAATCTTTGAGGGAAGTGACAGAGAATTTAAAAAAGAGACATTTATCCTAAATGTGACATTTTTGGAGAGAAGCGTTAGGTGTAGTTGAAACTATATCAATGTTAAGTAATGATGAAGCTCGTGGTTGGGAAAGAAGAAGTGGCACACTTTAGAATATTGTTAAGACAATAATCAATAAATCAAAAGGTAAAAACAATAAAAAGAAAAAGTTACTAATCCATACCTAAAATTAATGGACATAATACTTATCAATTTAATGGAAATAAAATACCTTGAATAATTAACAAATATAAGAATGACAACAAAAAATAATAAATTTATTAAAAAAAACCTACTGAATGTTTTGAAAAAAATGATTGATTGAAATCATTGAATAAAATTCATTAAATAAATTAGATTTGCCAATTGATGGTGAACACGTTAATAGAAATTAAGAAAGAAAATCTTAAGAGATATAATTAATTATTTAATAAAATATAGAAAATATAATATAATAAATAATAAATCAAAACATAAAATCATTCTTAGCTTGGAGGGTTCATACCACACTCTGTCTTTTTGTTAAAAAAAAAAAAAGAGAGAGGAAGATTTGTCCTCTTGTTTAATTGATAAAAAATAGATGACAATGATTCTAAACATTACATATAAGATAATTGTAAGCAAATTTTGTAAAACTTTAAGTTAGAATTATAAGCAAATTTTATAGACTTCAAATTAAATATAAAAAATTTAGGATTTATTTTTTTGTAGTTTTTGTAAATAGTTTTTCATTTTTATATTTTTAAAAATAGAAGTTATTACTTGGTAACTATTTTTATAATATGTTTTTAAAAATTGTAACTCTAAATGTATAACTTACAAGCATAAAAATAGAAATAACTTTTAAATCTTTTCTTAACCATTTTTGGTTGTTCATGTTAGTTTTATAATTAAATGAAATATTTTTTTTTCTACCAATCATAAAGGATGAAAATAAATCTTAAGAAATATAATTAATTATTTAATAAAATATAGAAAATATAATATAATAAATAATAAATCAAAACATAAAATCATTCTTAGCTTAGAAGGTTGATACCACACTCTGTCTTTTTGTTAAAAAAAAAGAGAGAAAGGAAGATTTGTTCTCTTGTTTAATTAACAAAAAATAGATAACAATGATTCTAAACATTACATATAAGATAATTGCAAGGAAATTTTATAGACTTCAAATTAAATATAAAAAATTTAGGATTTATTTTTTTGTAGTTTTTCTAAATAATTTTTCATTTTTATATTTTTAAAAATAGAAGTCATTACTTGGTAACTATTTTTATAATATGTTTTTAAAAATTATAATTCTAAATGTATAACTTAAAAGCATAAAAATAGAAATAACTTTTAAATCTTTTCTTAACCATTTTTGGTTGTTCATGTTAGTTTTATAATTAAATGAAATCATTTTTTTTTCTACCAATCATTAAGAATGAAAATAAATCAAATTATTCATAAGAGGCTTATCATTTAACTCATTAAAGGTTTCACTTGACTTTTTTTATTTAATTAAATAAACTAAACATAGGCCAATATATCAGCCTATTTAAATTTAGGCTTAGTTGATTAGTCTATTGAATGTTCTACTTAACTAATATGTTACTCTAATATAATCTAATGCTCTTAAATTAATGGATATAGCTACATTATACTAGCCACTCTTTTATCATTGTGCCTCTTTTTTCTCTTTCAACTTAGCCATCAATGATTCAATCTTCTCAAAGTTTTAAAGTTTATGCATCTCTCTTTTTTTTCAACTTAGCCATTAATTATTTAATCTTCTTAAAGTTTTAAAATTTGTAAATGATGAATTTATGCTATTGTATCATTTAATCTTTCTTTTCAAATAACTATGATTATTGTTTGTTATATTAAATTATTAATAATTCTATAAAATTAAAGATAAATTTTTTTAATACTTTATTTATTTAACAAAAGTATTATTCTATTTTTTTATAAAATGATCTATCTATGGTGTATATACATAGGTGTTTGTCAGTGACTTTTCAAAAATTCATTTATTAGGTATAAGTAAGCTAGTAAGTTAGGACATTTTTCTTAAATTTTTAGGTTATTTGATTTATGAAAGTAACATGTGAAGTATAACTTTCTAAAAAGTAGGAAATTCATTGAAGGTTTTATTACTTATTTTGATAATACTTTATAAGAGACTTAGAACATAGAGTTAATTTTTAGAACATGTTAACTTTCTTAATATTAATCAAATAATTTTATGTATTTGCTAAGAAGTTTACAAAGGAATTTACTTCCTAGGAAGTTTGGCTTCCTATGAAAATTTACTTCTCATTTGAACTAAATGAGTCCTTTATAAAAAGCCAGATTAAACTAAGATTTTGGCTTATAAATAGGCAATAAGCCAGGCTTAAGCTTGAAAATTTTGAAATAACTGTAACATATTTATATTAGGATATAACTTGACTTAACTTATTTTCACTTTTAATTAATACCCTTGGTTTTTTATTTTTCTTAAATTGAAAAATAATTTTTATATAAAATAGTTTTATAAAGTAATTTTTGGAATCATTTCTAAAAGTAATATATATACATGCCATTATGCCTTAATATTTTACTTTATTTGCAATGGATTATTTTATAGTTTAGACTAAAAATTTATTTTAATCCCTATAAAATTAAATTTTTATTAATTTTATTCCTATCTAAAAGTTTGTATCAATTTGACCCTTATAAAATTAAAAATCTTCAAATTTTAATCATTTTGTACAATAATTTTATATTCTATCTCATGTATAAAAGAATTAAAATTTGAGAATTTTAAATTTTATAAGAACTAAATTGATATAAACTTATAGTCAGTAATAAAATTGATAAAAATTAAATCTTTTAAGGATCAAAATAGGTTTTCAATCAGTAATTTATAAAATTATGATAAAATTTGAATTTAACATCGTTTTGTAAAGTTTTTTTCTATATGGGTGATCCCATGTCACGAAAGTTGGAAACAATGATAAAAAGATTAAATAAACAAGTGCATCATTCTTTGGAGTGGGAAAAGGGCCTGTTTCCTATGATATTAAGCTCATGCAAGCATTTATAGGGGATAAAAAGGTAACAACAAGTAATGTAAGGAAACCTTAGCAAATGGAAGGGGTTTTATGGAATAAGAGAAATTGACGTCATATGATAAAGAGAGAGAAATAGATGATAAAGAGGATTACAATGGTTTCAACGTGGAAAAGAATATGAACGGAGGCCATCCATGCCATAGGATAATTATGTATTAGAAGGAGGAGAAAAGGATGAATAAACCATGGATAAGAATGTTAATCATCAAGTTGCTAAGGAGGAAGATTAGTTTTAAAATGTTAAAGACTAAATTACATCAATTATGGGTTAGGGAGGCTATATTTAATATTATTGATCTATCAAAGGAATACTATTTAGTGAAATTTAGTGCATTTATGAACTATGAATTAGCTTTTATAAGAGGTCTTTGACTGCTCTTTGATCACTATCTTATGGTACACTTCTAGAACCCAAAATTTGACTTAATAAAAAATATTATAAAGAAAGTGGTTATGTAAATTTGAATCCTTGATCTTCTATGTTTTGATAGAAAAATTCTTGCTTTCCTGAGGCAATAAGGTTAGCAAAAGATTGAAAGTAGATACCACCACAATGGATTAAGTGAAAGGAAAATAGACGTGTATATGTGAAAATGGATTTAATTAAAGAGTTATTGTCAAAATTCTCATTTTGAGGGAAAGAATATTGCATCCAATATAAAAGCTTGCATACCATTTGTTCTAATTATGCTAAGTATTGTCATTATATGGAACATTGCCTTGAAATGGTGAAAGAAGTCCTTATGGTGAATGAAGATCTTATGATCAATACTACCATTTAGAATGAAGCTAGAATGAAGTAAGATACTAATAAACTCAAGTATAGTGGGTAGATGAATGCATAGCAAAATAAGTGTAGTCAGAAAAAAGTTAAAAATAGGAATATAAAAGTGGGTTAAAGTTCTAAGATATTTATAAAGTGTAACAATAGGTCTTGTTTTATGGTCCTAAATAATGAACCTTTAAGGAAGAAAATATTAATACTCATTTTAAAGAAAATGTACATGTTTTTTACTTTAGGACTAACATGGACATATGTTTGGAAGGAATAGAGGAAAACATTTCCAAATGAGATAATGGGGCCAATTATGATATTAAAATGGTGGTTGATTAAGATAAAAATGTAGATAATCATTTTTTCTAGGTGCTATTAAGTTAAGTAAAGCATAAGTCACCAAGGAGTGAATAGGTGCAAAAAGTGAACCATTTGAAAGTTATTAAAGGTGCCTAGAATCTACATGTTAAAGAGAATATTTCTTTAAATGTCAATATCTTTCAAATTTCTCACATTCTAGAAATGCCTTTAGTAATAGATATAATTGTAAGCAAGTTAGACAATAGAGCTGAAAATACTATGATAAAAAATTATATAGACGTGAGGTTAGATGAAAACTCTCTAGATAAAGGAATTTAATTTGATTCTATATCCAAGTTATTTAATAACTTAAAGGAGAATAAGCATGTTACGATTGAGTAGGCAAGAATGGAGGCAATTAATATTGCTTAATACTTTATCGTAAGGGATCTCTTACTATTTTACTTGCCATCTTTAAATAATTAGAAAAATATGGGTTTGGAACTATTATAATGTAGGTAAAATGGAAATTGTGAATAAACTTAATGTTCTTTTGGATCCCCATAATCTAAAAATTTTAGCATTAATGGAGATGAGAATTGGTAATAGCACAACAGAAAATATTTTTAAAGGCTTGGGTTATAATTGTTGGGAGTTAGAGATAGTGATAGCTTTTTGGGTAGAATATAGGTTGCATAGAAAAGCTATAAGGCGACAATGAAGTTAGCTTAGTAGAATTACAGATATATCCAATTGAAAGTTAAACTTAGTAATGGTATGGGTAAGTTTATTATCTTCATCTACTTTAATCCAAATCTAGACATAAAAGTTCTTTTATAGGAAAATCTTTTACAAACAAGTAGTAATATGTGAAATACCTGTATAGTAGTTGAAGATATGAATGATGATAAATATTTAAGTGAAAAGAAAGGGGGAGCCTTATTTAATTAGCACTAAGCCAATAGATTTAGTGATTAAATTAATTCATGTAACCTATTTGAGTTTCAAACATAGAGAAGTAAATCTGCTTGGAAAGGGTAAAAACTTTTTGAAAAATTAGGCTAAGCTCTATGTAATATGGATTAGTGTCTTAAGTTCAATGAGACTTTTTTTAAAACTTTTCCTGAAGTATATTTTGATTATCACCCCATATTTGTTAATTTTTATGGTAATTCTGGTGATAATGAGCAAAGACCATTTAAATTTGAAGTAGCTTGGTTAGCTTATAAAAATTTTCAATAGTTTCTCTTTTCTAAATGGAAGGTTAACTCTAATATTGTAAAGGATTTGAATTCATTAATTCATATTGTTAGGGATTGGAAGAAAAATGTTTAGGGGCATATTAGAAAATGAAAGAGATCCTTTTTGACCAGATTAATCGATATTTAATGCTTTCTTGAAAGAAGACTTGTGCCTTACCTTTGGAATTAAAGAATAATCTTCAAGAAGAATTAGATAAAACTTACCAATAGGAAAAGGTATTATGGCATAAGAAATCAAGATCCATTTGGAGAGCCCAAAGTTATAAGAATACCATGTACAACTACACTAAAACTATTATTCAATGGAGTCAAAACCTAATTAAAATGCTATGCAACCAAAATGGGCTTGTGAAAATTAGGAATTACTCATTTATAATTTATATAAGAATTTATTCCATGGGGACTTAATAGATCATCTACCTTCCAATATAAGGACTTATCCTTATTTAACTAATGCTCAAAATATAATGCTTACTAGGGTTGTTTTCTTTAAGGAAGTTAGAAGAGCAATATTAGTAATTGAAGGAATTAAAGCTCAAGACATGGATGGTTTTCCAAGTATCGTTTATGTGAAGAATTGGCACATTGTTGATGAATAGGTTTTTAATTTTGTCCATTAACCTTTCAGAGGAAAGGATCTTTATGATGTCAATAAGGCTTTTATCTATCTTATTCCTAAATTAAAGAAACTTGAATTTGTTAAATGATTTCATTTACTTCTCTTTGCAATGTGATATATAAATATGCTATTAAGATTATTGTAAATCAACTTAAAAATTACCTTCCTTGGTTAATTTTGCCCTTCCAAGTGACTTTTGTTCCAGACAAATGTATTTAGAATAATATTGTTATAACTTAAGAAATGTTTCATTCAATGAGGAAAAATAAAAGGGAAATATGATTTCTTTGATATAAAAGTAGATTTAGAAAAGGCTTATGATTGTTTAAATGAAACTTTTATTTAAAAAGTGCTAGAATATATTAAAATGCATTTGAACATAGTCGAACTATGTCTGCATTGTTTAATGTTTTGTGGAATGAAGCAAAACAAGTGAAGTTGTGGATAGAAAACTATAGAAACATTTGAGGACTATGGTGAATGGCATTGCTATCTTTTATCTTATATTTGTCGGAGGCCTTTATACAACAAATAGACAAAATCTTTAGCTTTTATTTTTTTTAGGATGTTAAGGCAATAAGTGAACTAAGGCAAATCAAGCATTTTTTTTCTTGAAATGTCTGCAATGAGTTATGGGAAACTATTTAAACGTTGTGGTTTCTCTACTATAAATGAATTAAGATAATATTTTGAGTGCCTCTAATATAAAAAAAGGTTAATAGGCATACTTACTTTTATCTGGTTGAGAAAATTCAAGATAAATTTGTAAGTTGGAAAAAGGTTTGTTTATCGATAGCAGAAAGAGTTATTTTAGTTTAGTTAGTTCTAGAAGCTATTCCAACTTATACCATGCAATATATGGCCATTCCTATTTTGACTTTTAATGAGATTAAGAAGAATTGAAGATGTCTTATTTAAGGTTATGATGTCAATATAAGGAAGTTATATACCATCTCTTTGTAAGTTTTCAGCCAACCTAAATCTTTAGGAAAGCTTGGTTTTTGAAATTTTAGATTGATAAGTAATAAATGTCTTATGAAGTTGATATGTTAGTTAATTATTAGGGATACAGATTTATGGATTACTATTATAAAAAGGAAGTATCTTCGTGAAAGAGATTGGTTTATTAATGTTATTGCGAAGAATTCTAACTTATTCTTTTGGAAAAGTCTAGTTAATCTTTGGCCTTTTGTTTTGAAAGGTTTAGCTCACCAAATTAATAAGGGTTTTTGAACTTCTTTTTATAATGATTGCTAGATTAATGAAGGCACCTTAAGTAGTAAGGCAAATGGTTTGATTTTAGATGTGATAAGAAATGCTTTAATGGTTGGTTTCACTTTAATAGATAACCAATAGGATCTTTTTAAATTAAATTTATATCTTTCTTAGGAGATTGTTTTGCATATTGTTGTAGTTCCTCCTTCACACAATAATCCAGCATTAGATTTATTATTCTAGAAAGGCAGCTTAAATAAAAAATTTAGTATTAAATCAACATGCTTTAGTCTTTGTTCTAGCATGTAAAAGGAACAAAATCTGCTTTTGAAGAAGATTTAGCATTGACAAGCCTGGAATGCATTAAGCTCTTCTTATAAAAGTGTTGCCATCAAGGCTTAATGATGAACTGAAGTAGATATCTTTAGGGCTTAGGTTTTGCTCTCCATCCACTATGTAATAATATTGTTAAAGACATCTTGCATACTTTGAGGGATTGCTAGATGAATAAGGGAACTTGGTTATAGTTGTTGCACAATAGCAAGAAGGCTTTCTTCTTTGAGCTTAATACATATGACTACTTCAATTCCAATCTTTTGTTGAACAATTAGGAATTAATCATGGGATAGACCAAAATTTAATTTGGACTTTTGCTATCTAGTGATTATAGAAGTGGAAGAATAATCATATTTTCAATATTGATCTTAAAAGGTCAAGAGATACTAGTACTTTCATAATACAGTATGCTAAATAGTTTTTTATGCTTTGGCAAATGTTACGAGGTCTCAATAGCTGACTATGACTAGTGTGTTAGAGATTAGTTGAGTTTTTTCCTCCAAAAGTATAGGTTAAGTTTAATATAAATGGTGCATTAAGTTCAATTTGGGTTTAGTTGGATGTAGGATATTTTTAGAAATAAGGAAGGGAGATGGTTAAGGTGTTTTTATTAAAACATGGGTATTTGGTATTATTTGGTTGTAGAGTTGTAAGGTGTTTTTTATGCTTTATCCTTGGCTTGGCATTTCGAGTATAGAATGGTAATCTTAAAGTTTGATTTTGAACAATTAGTTGACCTCCTTATTGAAAGAACCAAGCAACTTCAAAGCATTATCCTTTCTTATGTTGCATTAGAAACTTGTTAGGTTGCAGGTCAAATAACACACTGAGAAAAATTAAAATTTATACCAAAACTTACCAAGGATCCAAGTGAAAGAAACATAAACCAATGTTAATATTTATACCTTTGTGGAGTGAAACTAACTTGCTGTAGAAAAATCCATTTTTTGCTTCCTAATGAACAATTTGATCACCAATGTCTAAATGATTTGATTACGAATGCACAAATGGTTATTCATAAAGACATGAACAAAATTGTTACAAATCACAAACGTTGTCCTAAAAAGCAATGTCTTTATGGTATCCATATAAGCATTCAAATATTTTGATCCAATTAGATAAGATTGCTTTCTTTCTCTAAACATAATGCTAACTATAGGAACTTTTTTAGTTTTGGATCACTTCACAAAAACCACATGACCCTTTCTCTATCTTATAGATAATAATTGTAGATTTTTCTAATCTTAGTTGAATATTTATCAAATCATATGATTAATATCTCAACCAAATATTTTTCTTTTAAAAGATTAATATTTCATCCAAAAATTTCCTTTTAGGAGGATTTGACTAATATTAGTAAGATATTGTTATTTGTTTAATTTATTTTAGCTCATAAATAAAATTCTTTTTTTATTTCTAATCAGAACTACCTTAATAAAGGAGGTAACTGGGTTTTGATTGTTGACTAGGCCTAAACACATCCCTAATTAATAACTAGCCTATATATAATGTTTCTTAAATATAATCCAATCATATTGTGCTATTACTTAATTGAGCCTAATCGTACTAGGCTTATCATAATTAGAAGCCTCAATTTGACTAAAAGTTTCTAATTATACTAAGACCCAAATATTTGCCACACTCTTTGTATATGATCCTATATGTTCACATTTTATTGGTAGTGATCCTAAAATCCTATTTCGATATCATAGATAATAAGTAATATTTAGTAATACATCACTGTCACTTAAATGGTGAGAATGTCATTAATTCGACATAATCTCTTTATGATTAATCTTTCATATAATTTAGTTCCTTTTGTCGTAGATATCTTAATTGAAATCAAGGTATGAAATGTGTTACCCTCTTCATAATTCAATCTATATGTTTCTTGATTTTTTAATAGACTAACTAAAATAAATGATCAATATTACATATCAATTTATTTTAACGTATTCATACATTTTATAATCTTGCTCGATTAAAAAGCTGATAGATATCAATCCTCCTATATAAAAAGGATACAATCCCATTTAGATCATTTATATCTCTTTGCATGATTTGTGATATATCTAATCACTATCTTTTAGACCAACCCTATTATATATGATATTAGATGGTATCAAAATACATGACTTTTTATGTAAGAAATCATAATAACTTTAGGTTAAAGGATTACATATATCATTATCATTATAAAAATTGCTTATGACATTCACATAGTAATCTATATAACATTTCATAATGAGTTAGTCCAATACAGATATTTTCTAATATGTATTTATGAGTTAACTTGATATCATAGGATGATAGCCACTAATTAACATACATACTAATCTTAATATATTATTGATATCCCAATTTGTAATAATACTCAATTAGGAATATTTTATAAATAATATAAATTATTTAGGAACAATTGTTATATTTACTTATATTACACAAATATAACATTAAACATAATAATTGAAATACTTTTAAAAAAATATAATAAAAAGTATGTAAATACAAATATTTTTGATCGACTACTATAACATATATCAACAAAGCCTTTGATGATAGGAGGGCAAGTGTCTATTTAATATATCCATAGATAAATAAATAAATGTGTAAATTGATTTACTTCTTTCAATTTGAACCATGAGATTGGAGTATAGGTTCTTAATGAACCGCCGACAGGTTTAAGCAATTTATTAACCGGTGATATCATTCGAGTTTCTATTACTTGTGTAATTTCTATACAATTTTATTTTTTTCTTAGGCCCTTTCTTTTACCAAATAGTTAATAAAAT
Source organism: Sindora glabra (assembly GCA_020226215.1). Lineage (NCBI taxonomy): Eukaryota > Viridiplantae > Streptophyta > Magnoliopsida > Fabales > Fabaceae > Sindora > Sindora glabra. The sequence continues at coordinate 2,656,742 of CM035226.1, read as the reverse complement.
TGAAATTTTCGGTTTAAATAAATACTATCGAATTCCAATGGCAATAAAATGATTATCCTCTGAATTAAAAAAATTAGAAATAGGCGTTGCCTTGCCGATTATGTAGAGATAAGCGAGCTGAGCTGGGAATCAGGAAACTCACCGTCAGCTTTCTGGAATTACACTTTCGGAAACCTAAGACAGGGCTTGCTGGTTTCTCTAAATACCAAATACCCTTCTTATTTTCCTTTATAACCAGTTTTTCTGATGGCGAAGGATAGTTGCCTGGCTCGTGTTGGCGCCGGCGTTGCTGTTGGCGGAGCTATCGGTGGAGCTGTTGGTATTTCATATACTCTCTATACATCTTATATAGCTTCAGAAACCTTATTTCTCTTCTTTGCATTAACTATGCTTCAACTATTAATCCTTCAGGTTTTGATTCATTAATATGCTGCTGCTTTTGATTTTCTGAGTCTTTTGCAAGAGCTTTGTTTTTCGGTTTCTTGTCTTGATTTTTTTCTTCCTTGGCTATCCACATTCGAAATGGCATGAACTGAGATTCAATTTTTTAATATGAGCCTCTAAGTTCTGAATTGCTTCTTTGAATTAAACGTACCAATTTGGTACTCCAATTGATACCCGGAACCATTGGTATCCTGAAATTTCTTGGATTGCGGCGTTAAGTTTTTTTTCGCCCTTGTAGTCCGATTATTGGTTCAGTTAGATGAGTTCAATGCAGCCACTACTCAACGCAGAATGTTTCTAGCTGCCTGGTTTCAATTCTTGTGGATGACGTATACCGTGCTTTAAACCTTCAGATGCGGTTCCATTATCCCGTCACTTACCCTAAACAAGTTAGATGTATAAAGAGTTGTCAAGGGAGTTACACTTGTCTGGAACGTTTAACTGGCCATTCACGCTTTTTGATTCAGATTTTACTCAATAGTAATGCTTGTGAAAAAGTATGAACATCTTAAATGACCTCCTTACCGTGCTTTGCTATGTTCATGAAATATTTGTGTGCTGGTGTACAGCTCTTGCAGTTAAAGATCTAATATAGCAAGCATGAAAGACAGTGGATTTTGACAAACATTGTGAACTTTATTTTTTCATCAATATAAATTATGGCTGTATCGAGGGTCATTCTGAAGAATGTTTTATACTTGTGGATAGTAAAGAAATTTCTCGATCTCTCCTCCTATCAATGTCTTCCATCACGGTTACACTACCTAAGCAACTGATTTTATCTTGCCCGTAGTTTTATATTCCCCCTTATGCCTAATCATTCTTAACTAGAGTGAAAATGTGTTCTTTATTTTTGCCTCTGTTTCCCATTACTAATTATTACCTATTGTAAGTATATGTTTAGTAGATCAAGACTTTAATGTTAAAACCCGTTGATGAGGTTATTACAGCTGGACAACCTAATGGTAGTCTCTCAATTCTGATTCTATGTTACCAAAATATTAATTGGTATACATTGAAAGAAAAGGAGACGTAGTTGGAGTCTTTCTCCTACAAGGCTATGAGTTAAGTTTCCCGTTTTGCATCTAATACTGGATGTATACAGAAACACCATTCACCATTTTATTTGGAGCTTGTGTGTTTCCTATTAATTGCCATTAACATTTCCTTTTAACATTCGCGTGTGTCTAGGTGCCGTTTATGGGACATATGAGGCCATTCGCTATAAGGTATGTTATATGAAAGATCTGAGTATTTTATTGTGTCTATATATATATATATATTATTGAAAAATAATAATTAATAGAATAATTTTTATTAGTAGCTTTAGGGTTTAGGATATGGAACAACAATATGAGGCCATTCGCTATAAGGTATGTTGTTATATGGAACAACAACTGCTTATTATGAGACATAACGCAGGAATTGCTTTAGTTACCCACTCAAGGAAGGATAAAAATTGCATATTTGTCCATTACCAACTAAAACTCGTTACATTAATTTTTCAAGACCAAGGATCTGTGGTGCATAACTCCTTCAGTTATACTTGATTATTCTATTCTAATTTTATTGTCTGGCCAGAAGACCTTTTTCTTTTCTTTTCTCATTTTGCCCCAGCTTCTTGTGCATATAAACTTGGATTGAAGAGCCAAATAGAGATTGGGATAGTGTCGATTAATTTAAACTATAAATTGTATAATTTCTGTAAAAAAATGTATTCAAATAAAGTTGGAGAAGGTATATTGATTGAAATAAAATTAGATTAAAGTAATTGTAGAAGTGTAATAGTTGGTGACATATGGAACTTTGCCTGCATCACCATGGCATTATTTGCTCTTTATCCTGGCAGGTCAAGACTTTAAATCTGTAATCTTTTATCATTATAATATTTATAGCATGCTGTGAGGGAGTAACACTTGGTTACTTTCATCAGCATTAACATTTGGCTATATCTATGCTAATCTATTGATTATTGGGTATGTAGGTACCTGGACTTTTGAAGATTAGGCATATTGGGCAGACCACACTGGGAAGTGCTGCTGTTTTTGGTCTTTTCTTGGGTGCTGGAAGCTTGATACATTGTGGGAAGTCATACTGAGCCCATAGACATTTTCTCCTCGCTTATGAACTTAAAATTTGGCATCCTTGTGAAGTATGAGTAGGCAGTCATGGGGATTTACGTGTTTCTTCATAAGTGATACTTTGGTATCCTGGCTCTCATAAGCTTTAATGGTGCCTATCCTTTATTATGGAATTTATGAAGGTGTTTTCTCACATGAAAGTGCTGCTGGAATTCTTTGTAAGGGTGTTGCTTTCACTTCTGATTCTTCATGACTGCTTTATGATATGCCAAAATGAATTTGCTCTTGATATGAAAGAAATTTATATGTACCTGTTCGGTGTTAAAACCTGATTTCCCTATCCTCGAAAACCGTGAGATGGAGAATTTGGGTTTACTTACAGCTGATGTTTTTCCGTGAACAATTGCAATTCCATGCATGCTTAAATTTAAGTTCTTAGAGGCTGAACAGCTGCCATACCTGGACCTATGGCATAAAAAAGGACTAGCGAAAGCCTTGTAATTGCATTTTACACATTTTGGAACTTTGTTAGTCTTGTCTACACCCCTTCTCTGCTAAGAATGTTATCAGGCCATATTATCTTCGAGTACCCTCCCTAAGAAATTCATGATTAAAATTGAATTTCTTCTTCTTCTTATTATTATTTTGGCCTGGAAATAATAAATTTGTTATTCACGCCAGCACATATATGACAAGTAGACCAAGCAATCATCTTCAGTAGCACAAGAGAGGAATGGTACTTAGCTATTTGGCTGGTAGGATGATTAATCAGTGCTGCCATGTAACTTAATATGGATCAGTCTAATACTGCCTTAAGATGAATTGCTTGCCATCATATTCTGGAGGCCATCATTCCACTTGTTCTTAGTTGATCATAAACCGCCAGTGCAAACAGAACCTGCATCAAAATTGGGATGAAATGTAAAAATTGTATAAGTTTGGAAATGTATATATTTCATGCTTCAGCTTGTAACGACGTCAAGTTTTGCCCTTTTACTTTCTAGTTATGATCTTCGTATGGCATTTTATCGGAGTTGAATATAATCTAATGTTTTATTTAGATGAGGGAAAGTAGAGGAAAGGGAGAAAAAGAAAGATGGATGTATGCCATAATGTAATTTTTTTTTGAAAAAAAAATCTGAGAGTTTTTGGTTAGAAAGGAAAAGTTGGTTTATAATTAATTTTCGATTTTTCTTGTTCCTCCATTTTAAAAATTTAAGGGTTTTATGTCTAATTGAAGCAAATAAACAGGAAATGCAGAGATAATCTTTTTACTGTCTATTTTTTTTCCGTTGCCTTTTGTCTTCTATTTGTTTTATTTTCCGAACTTCTTTTCATTAGACAAAGGAGAACCGAGTAACAAACATTTTTACTGTTTGATATCAGTTGGTGCTTTAGCTTATAATAGTTCCTAAAAGATTTCTATTTTTTTTAAAAAAAATAGTGAATCGCATGTGAGCGTCAAAAGCTAACGCAATTTGCTTCGTTTTTTCCATGAAAAATGAGGATAGAGACCCACGGTAACTGAGATGGAGGACAAATTCGTGGCATCTCAGTTTCGCGCGGTTAATGACTAGGGATAGCAATGGATTGAATTTGGGTAAATTCAATTCAAATTCAATTAGATAAAAAATTATTAAAAATTCGTTATTTTGAATTTATTAAAGATTCATATCCATTATGGATTTAATAATAATAATAATAATAATAATAATAAAATCTTATTTCATTAAGTGATGTTGGTTATATAAATTACATGATGTCATTGAATTCTATCTGAGACCATATTTTCAAAAATGTTATTCACTAAGAGAGGGATCCAATAAGATTCGATTAAAAATTCAAAATAGATTCATTTGGATCCGCTAATATAAATATGATTTAGAATCTTTTTAATCAAAAATAAAATGTTAATCTTTTTTTATAGTAATTACATTTGGTAGTTATAAATTATATCTATTTTCTCATTTACATCCATTCTTGTTTTGACCTATTTATACTATTTATATTAATTTTAGAGTAAATATAGATTGTATTATTCTTATTAATAATAATTATACTTAACAATTACGAATTATATTAATTTTATGATTTATACCTATTTTTATTTTGACCCATTTATATTATTCATAATAGATAAGGGCTATTTGATTCAAATTAGAAAAAGGGAGTGGAATCAGAAAAAGGAATTAAGGGGATATTATATGAATAACTCTTGATTACCCAATCTATTTGGTTTAAATAGGAAAGGGAATCAAGTATTTTTAATTTACTTTATTAATAATTATTATACTAAAAAATAATTTACTTATAATTATTATTAAAATAATTATTATAATTATTATCTTATTATTTTTATTTCATTTACTAATATTATAATTTTTATAATTATTTAATATTAATTAGTATTATTAATATTATTTTTATTATTACTCAAATTATTTCAATTATTATTAATATCTTAATAATAATTAATATTATCATAATAATATTAATTATTATTTTATTAATATTATTAATTATTAATAACATAAGAATATTATAATATTAAAAATAATAATTATTAAAAATATTATAATATTATTAATATAATTAAATAATATTATAATATTTATTATTTATTTAATATTTAAGAATATTATTTATTTCTTAATTAAATATTAATAATATTATTAATATAAAATAATTATTTATTATTTATTATTTAAATATTATTTAATTATATTATAATTATTTTTTAAAATAAAATTATTATTTATTTAATTATTAATATTTTATTAATATTATTACCTTTTTATATCATTAAATATTTTATTATATTTATTATATTACTTACCATATTAAAGATGGAAAAGGGAAAAGAGAACTAGATTCCCTAAAGATTTGAGAGGAATTATCATTCCCTTAAATGGGGTAATCCCATTAAGAAAAAATGAGAAAAGAAAATGAATTTTTTCTGAATTAAATAAAAATAAAAAGAATGAAATCCTATAATTCTTTTTCCCTTTCTTGATTACCTCCAATTAAATGGTCCTTTAAAGTAAATATGAGTTATATTAAATTAATTCATAAATAATTATTTATCTATTTATATTATAATTAAATATTCCTATACTATATAAATTAATATTATAAAATAAAATAATTTTATTTTAAAATATCTTTATAATATAATGTAAATTTAAATATTTTAATATTATTTATCTTAAATAAACTATTACAATATTTTTATATATGATAGGATTAATTATTATATAGTAATAAATTAATAATAAAATATATTGTTCAAAGGGATTTAATGTAATATTTAAAAGAGATTCAAAATTCATTGAATATTTATTAAGTATACACAAACCTAAACTATTAAACAATAGATCTAATTTGAATAAGATATTTTTATTGATTTAGATAAGAACTATTGAATATAGATATTTTTATCACCTTTATTGATTAAAAAAAAAAAAAGCTTTGGTGTAATTACTTTGCCTTTACATCAGTGACTTCTACGGTGCCACAAGCAAACAAAAGGGGTATTGAAACTCACGGTGGCGTAATGAGGAGTGTTCATACTAGTACAAAGCAATTCTAATCAATAATCATAAAGAAATATCCCTTATTTATGTGAAAACTAAAGTACTCCCGGCAGTTTTTCATATGTAAGATAATATTAATTGTTAGCAAATAATTAATTATATCAATTAATTGATAATTATTATTGACTATTTATATGTAAAATAATATAAATAATTTTATAATTTGTTTGAATATATAATTTATTAGTTGTTTTTATGGTAAAATTTAAGTATATTTTATAATAAAATTTAAGACACTATATCATTAGTCAAATATGATTGGCAATAATGCTGTGGTTGACTAATTTATTAAATAACATAAATCAAACCAGAGCAACGGATACACCAGAAAACTTCAAAAAAAAATTTCTAATTTGATTACATGCTACTAATAAAAATAAAATTGATCAATTTACCTAAACCCATATGTCAAATTTTGTATTTTAACAATCTAAGACAATTTACTCTGACCAATCACACACATGATTACTGTAATTAAAGTTGCTTAGTTCATTGAAGTGTACAAATCGAAGCAGAGATATAATAGGAACCGTATTATCTCTAAATACACTATGATTGAACTAAGTCACAAGTTCACAATTTATATTCACAGTGAATAAAAGCCTTAATTCTTAAAAATTGAAAAGGATAAATGCATATTCATTTCATATATGTATGTATACATGCACAACACACGCTTTTTAAAACTAAATATGTATTTTACTAGAATGTTTTTGTATGGAATATTTACACACTATCCATCCAACTTGTATTATAGTAATAGTGAGTCGAATTTAGCCATATCTACTGTAAAAAAGTGGGACAATTTAACATAAATCGTATGGTTTATATATATAAATATATATATATATATATATATATATATATATATATATATATATATATATATGTATGTATGTATGTATGTACACACACATACCATCTCAATAAATAAAATATCATTTATAAATTTATAAATTAGAAATATATTCAAAAATATAATAGAGTACCCATGGATCATCAAGTTAACAACAATAATATTCCTATAAAAATAAAATTTAATAATGTAAATTGAATATCTATTATACATATTAATAAAATAAATTATTATAAAATAAATATTAAAATATCAGATTTTAATTCTGTTATTGAAATGTTTTTAACAAATTTCTTTAATAGAGGATAATTTTTAAAATACCTTATTTTAAATTGTATTATAGAAATATAATTATTAAAATATCTAAAAGTATTAAAAATTGATATTGTCTTACTTTTTATTAATATTAATATAAATATAATATCAAAATACATGAAAGGTGCAAGGAAAAAAATGAAAAAAAAATTCATATATAATGGAATGGCCACTCCATTGCTCTAGCTGTAGAATGAAAATTCTATGACTTGGAATGACCATCGTATTTCACAATAGCAATCAAACTCTTTGATAATTTGCTTTTCTATTTTTTAAGGAATGTGGGGTCACACTCTATATTGCCAAATAAACGAATCTTTTGGCCTCTTCTTTTCCAATTCTATTTCACCTCATTAAATAAGTTTTAAAGAGTTATGCTTCAATATTTATTCAAATATATATGAACTCTCTCAAGTTTTGTAAAAAAATTTCGTACTTTTGGTTGCCTTTTTCATTAATACTTATAATTTTATACTAAACATTTTTGGAATTTAATTTTGGAATGATGAGTTTGTAATTTTTAGTGTGCTTGCTATACATAAAATCCATACATAATTTTTTTTTTTTTTTGGATTACAAATGGAAAAAGCAAATCTAAAATACAGCGACAGGCAGTTACATTTCCTCCTGCCGAAGACGGCAACAGTCATGGGGAATCGAGTTGAGCTAACCTCCTAATCCGTCGTAGCAGTCCTCAAAGCGGCTGCGTTTGGTAAACAGCTTATCAGTTAATTTTTAATTAGTTTGGCTGAATTTGATTTGTAAAATTAATTAATATAAATATTTGATAAACAGCTGTTATAAATAATCTTTTGGCTTCAATCGCCAAAATGAAAAACGCTACCACAAGTAGCGTTTTTGCTGCGCTGTTGTGCGATTATTGTACATATTTCTTGAATTGTCCTCCCTGATACAGCTGCCACAAGCGTAAGTTATTTCTTTGAGTTTTATTTCTTATGCGGCTGTTGTAGCTAACTGTGCATTAAACAATTTAGACTGTGCCTTCGCTGTATCCAGACAAATGAAAAAAGAAGGATAACACCTTTGGATGCGTATTTATTTTTTTATTTTAAAAAAATATTTTTAAATTCAAAAAAATAAATATTAAAATATAATTGATAATATAAATAAAATATATTTTATACAATTATAAAATTAATATTAAAAATAAAATAATAAATTTAAAGAATTTAAAAATTATTTATATTTTTCTTTTTAAATTATACATTTAATCAATAATTTTTTAAAATAAATTAGTGATTTATACATATTAATTACATTTTCATAATTTCATTGATCTTAATCACATTTGATTTCTATTAATAATTTTGATTAAAATAAAACTAAAAATTTTGATTAACAAATTGAATTAAGTTCAAAATTAATAATTATTAAAAGAATTAGTTGATTAAATTATGTAAACAATTAGATCAAAATTTTTTATCTTATACATAAATTAGTGATTTGAATTATGTTCTATTATAAATTAATTTATATGTTTTTCATATGTTGTAAAAAACCTATAATAATTAGGATATAATTATAAATTCTTACAAAAATTATATTAATCTAATTTTAAATAAATATTTAATTTATAATAAATTATAATGATGTATTATTTATAAAAAAATTTAATCTATTAAATAATATATAGAATTTAAAATATTAAAATAAAAAAATTAAATAATTCATAAAATATATTTATATCCTTATTTATTATTTTACATATAAATAACTAATTATAAATAACTAATCTTATTAAATATTTTTATTCAAACAGTTAATACAATCAACTGGTTAAATCATGTAATGCAATCAGTCATCAACTAATAATTAATTGAATCAATTAACAGTTATAACTATCAGCTAATTGTCAAATAAAGTCATAATCTATAGTGAAAACTAAAAATTTATAAAATTTTATATAAAAATTATTTTTATAATTTTGATGTTAAATTTTGATAAAAAAAACTTATAGAATAATTAAATACATACCAAAGCATTGCCTCAAAACTTACTCCATCTGTTTTTATTTATCTGTTATTATTAACTGATTTTACATATATTAAGAAAGTAGTTTAATTTATTTATTTTTAATAAATTTTACAAAATTATCCTTTATGCATAAAATTTAAAATAGTTAAAAATACAGAGAAAAATATAAAAAAATAAATAAAAATTATTTAATAGTGTATAATAATAAAATATTTATTAAAGAAAAAGAAGGATAGTTTTGGAAAAAAAAACTCATTTAATGCTTTATTAGAATTCTAAAGTAATAGATAAAAAAGAATAAAAAAATCTTTTTAAAATATGACAGATAAAAAGGAATAAGGAAAGTATTACATGTATGCTTATTTTCCCCGTCATTTCATTTCAAAAAAGTGTAAAAAGTTAAACCCTTCAACTTGATATGATGGAATGTTCAAATAATATGTTAAAAATTTTAAATTTGAAATTCATTGTCATTGATATAGAAAAAAGCAGATAGGTAAAAATTTAGAAGGAAAAATTAATGGAACGGACCCACAAATGTTATCTAATTAAACAAGAAAGAGTAAGGGTTTATTTGTTTACTATTTTTAAAAATAGTTTTTTTTTAATTTTAAAAGTAGAAGAATTTGTTTTTAGGACTTATTTTTAAAAATATCCTCTAAATATTTAACTTAAAAATAGAAAAATGAAAATAACTTTTAAATATTTTCTTCACTTTTTTTATTCTTCACATTAATTTTATAATTATATAAAATATTTCTTTATTTACAATACCAAATACTCTCTAATATTTATTTTTTTTCAATTTGAAAATAATTTTTTAAAAATTATTTTTGAGAATACTTTTTAAAAACATAAAGAAATAAAATATATTCAAATACATCCTAATTTTTTTTTTTTCACTTTTGAATGTTTGAATTTTTCACTCAACAATTATTAAAACTTGTAATTAAACAATAAACCATTTTACTATCGAAAATTCTATGGTACACCACTAACATAATAGTGTAATAATATATTGGTATACTACTAGATCTAACTGTTAATCAGGCATACAAAATTTGACCTTTTAGAAAATTAAACGTAATCAATGATGAGATTTGGTGGTATACTATAACCTCTCCCTTTTATCATTATCAAAAAGTTGATTAACGTTGGATATTTAAAGGATTTTATGTCAAAATACAACTAATATTTTATTGAGCATCATTGTAAATATTTTATAACGTTGATTACAAAATTGTCATAAAAAAGGAAAATAAAGTTATTCTCCATAACAAAAAAATCTCATTATTTCTTGTAAAATAGACTACTCAATAACCAATGTAAAGTTAAAAATATTAATTTTTAATAAGTAATTGATGGGAAATGTTTGCCTTTTTTGTAAAAAAAATTAATTTTGACTTTCTTACTAGAATATTTATGATCAAAATTGAATAATATCAATATTCTATGTAAAAAAATATATTTTGAATAAAAAATTTTAAAAGGTCATAACTTTATATTCAATTATTTATTTGGGGTAAATTTTATAACTATTTCATGTAACTTTTTGAGATATGTCCATCTTAGGATTTTTATAAAATCATGAAAAACTATTATTTTTATGGACTTTTTCCATACTTACTCCATTTTTTTTTATCATTGTTTGGCCACTTTGATTTCAACTATAATATTTTTTTATACATATAGTAAGCATATAACACTTAAATACAACTTCAAAAATTATACAAAGGAAACAAAAATAAAAGTCTCTTAAAAAAATTTACACAAAAATCCCAGAAATAGAAGAGATGAAAATTTGAGAGAAATACAAGTTAGAAAAGACTTTGTTATATGTTAAACTAGTATCCTGGAATAAGGCATTTGCTTCATGCTTGATATTAGTTAAAAAAGTATTGATAGTGTACTAATGTATAGTAGAGGATGGAGGAATATTTAGAATTCTACAGAATGAGTTAAATGAAGATAAAAAAGGAGAGTAAGAATGATAACGAGAAAAAGAATAATATGTGCTTTATTTATAGCGTAAAAATGTCACCATGGCTCGAGTTCTTACCAAACTTCAATACATTTAGACATCAATTATTTTTAAAATGAACATCTTATTTTTTATTTTTTAATAGCTTTTAAATATTATATATTTTAACATCAATTATGTAAAAAATTGATATATTATGTTTTCTAATAATTTCAAAAATACTATCATGTTCAAATAAATATCAATTAATTCTAAAATCGAGGCTTTAAATTTCCTCATTTTTTAGCAACTTTTAAATGCTAGACATTATGGTGTCAGTTAGGTAAAAAATTGATATTTTAAATTTTTTTATAATTTTAAAAATATTATCACGTCCAAATAAATGTTAGTTAATTCTAAAACTAACATCTTAAATTATCTCATTTTCATAATACATTCAAATGCTATACATTATGATATTGGTTAAGTAAAAAACTATTATTTTAAATTTTTTGATAATTACAAAAATATTATCATATTTAAATAAATGTCAATTAATTCTAAAATTAACATTTTAAATTTTCTTATTTTCGTAGCATCCTTTAAATATTATATCTTATGACATTGGTTAAGTAAAAACTATTATCTTAAGTTTTTTAAAAATTTAAAAAATATTATCGAGTCAAAATAAACACTAATTATATCTAAAATCGATATCTTAAGTTTTCTTATTTTTCCAATATCCTTTAAATGTTATACCTCGTGATGTTAGTTAAGTAAAAACTATTGTCTGAAGTTTTTCAAAAATTTAAAATATGTCATTATGTTAAAATAAATGTTAGTTGTATTTACTAACTATTATTTTATTAGTTTCAATAATTTAAAAAAATGTTATCACATTAATATAGATATTGATTTTGCCTTTTATCACTGTCTATTCACTAATATAGAATCACAATTCTATAGTAGTGTTTAAAATTTTGAAATCAACAATAATCATTTAATTGATTAGATATTTTATTTAATTATATGATTTTTGAAAAGGATCATAATATTATTTCATGATGGTTTATCATGTGATTTTTTAAAGAATTTCAACATTATGTACTTAATAAAAAATTAAATACATAAAATTTTAATTAAAATACATTAAAATGAGATAAATTATTTATGACAAATCATTTCATAAATTAATATATAATAATGTTGTAGATGTCCTTGTTGTACTCATAAAAATATATATATAATTAATTAAGTGAATGATAAGTATTCTTTAAATTTTTTTTATAACTTGAAATTTAGATCTAAATTTTTGAAGTTAATGATGGAAATTTTAACTACTCTCCAAAATTGAAGAATTTTTATTTTTGTATTTTCCCTTTAAAACTAAGTTTGCTAATAAAAAATTACTTCAATTGTAATATATTTTAATATCACATATACCCCTTCTATTATGGTTGTGCATGGTTGGATTAAATTAGTTTTGTGCCAAGTTTTTTTAACAATTGGATTTGAAATTTGAACACTTGTTGCAAATTGTTTCAAAATATATAACTAATTTTAACTAATGATAATAGGTAGGATTGGTTTCATGTGGGTTAGTTCGATTTTAAGGGCTTGAAATTTGCATTTTTATTTTTTATTGTTAGTGGGTTTTGAATTTTTGCTTTGTATTAGACTATGTCTTGTCTATCTTTGATATAAAAATTAAAGGAGATTGAAACTTTTATTTTCTAACCTTGCTACGAGATGGTGTTAGTAAAGTTAGATCATTTGTGAATTTTTTGTAAAGGTGTTAGATTTTTGGCTTGAGAATATGGAAAATAATTTCAACAAAGTTAAAAAGAAAAATAGACTTCCATTTATGGGAAAGGACGAAAGTGAAAACATTTTACCTGAAATTAATGCAGTTAAAGTTATATTGAAAAAGAATGATTAATTTAAGACCTTAAAACCTAAATTATGAAACTTGAGAACAGAAAAGATGGACTAAAAAGAGTTTCAAAAAGTATGTCTAAATTGTGGTGTTTGCTTTGGGAACTACCGGTGAGAGGTAAGTAGCAACTTTTGTATTTGAAATGCATTAGACTTAGGATAAATGTTATTATTAGGCCTTCAAAATATTGCTAAAGGTTAAAAGTGAGTTCTAAAATAATTTTAATTAGTTGATTTTGGTCAAATTCAGTCACATTTTTTTAATATGAATAACCCAATTAAAATTGAATTTTTTATATTATTTTAAATTATTGCATTTTAATTGATTTAACCCATTCGTTATACAATCAATATGGTCGGATAGTATCAGTTTGATCCAATTTACATAGCCTTACTTTCTATGAATGGTAAATTTATATGATATAATTTAATTATATATTATATATGTAATACAATAAGGTATTATTAAATATTATATAATATACAAGTTTATATATACTATCAGACTTATTGCAGTGTACCAACCCCAAACGGAAGTCAAAACAATTTTGAGCCAATTTTGACTATGAACTTACATAATACAGCATTTCATGTTTGTTTGATTGAGCAAAGAAATAGTTTCGTTGATCTTGTTTTCTGATGGATTATGGCCTTTTGTCGCTACCCGATGGATGTGATCCTTTCCCTTTTCTTAAAAAATGAATGGAATTATTTTAAAAAAATTATTGATACAAAATTTTATTTTATTTGAAATTTGAAGTCCTAATTAAAAAATTGTAAAGTAAAAATTATACTTTTATCTTTTAAAAAATAAAAAAAAATAATGATAAAAAAAGAAGAGGAGAATCCAAATTCTAATTAAAAAAGTCAACGGAAATCAATCAAAATGAGCTGTTATCTAGAATTATTATTACTTTTGAGGCAATTTGGTAAATAAGATAAGTTGTGTGCCGCATGGTAATCGATCCTAGTCAAGATTCCAAAACTCCAAAAATTATAAAGGCACCCGGGAAGGTACCCTTTTCTTTAATGGAAAAATGGAAAAATACTCAAAGGATATAAGAAATTCTGAAAAATGTCGAGCAGCCATATTAATTATTTGAAGTCTAAACATTTTTATGGGACTGTCAAATTTTACTATTTGAATTCAATCTTTGTATTTATGTGTATATTTGACTGTGGTTTGTTTGATATGTTCAAAAGTAAAATATTAAATTAATATTTAAACTTATTTTAGTATCAGTTTTAAAAGATGTTAATTACATCAACTTAGTATTATAGTTACTAAAGGTTGCATAAAAAGTTATTTTCACTTAAAATTTGGTCTTTAATTCATTATGATATACTAATAATTTAAGATGACAACGTAAATAAATTTAAAGTTTATAAAAGTGAGAATAATTGAAAAAGAATTTAGAGTTCATTTTTGTTGGAAAATAAAATTTATGGAAAATATCTTTTTAAAAAATTAAATTTCTAGAAAATGAATTAATTTTTTATAGTTTGACAATATAACAGAAAATATTTTCTCTTATTTGATGAAAAAATAATTTTATTTTATTAAAAAATAACATTATATATATAATTTTATTTTTAAAATTAAGTCATATAATAATAATTTTATTATTAAAATGTTATCGATGTATAAGTTAATAAATCTTTAATAGTAAAAATAAAAAATTAAAAATTAAAAATAATCATATTTATTAACTTTTATAATTGTGTAAATATTTTTTTAATATAATATAATTTTTAATATATTTGTAAAAATGGAAGGAGAGAGATAAGAGAGAAGGTGAGAGGATGGCGAAAAAAGGGATGAATAAAGAGTTACTCCCTCCGTTCCTATTTATTTGTCATCATTAATCGATTTTACACATTAAGAAAGTAATTGAATTTGTTTATTTTTAATGAACTTTACAACATTATTATTTATGTACAAAATTGAAAATAGAGATAAAAATATTAAGAAATAAATATAAGTTAACTAATAGTATAGAATAAAAAAGTATTTATTAATGAAAGAGAAGAATAAATTTGAAAAAAAATATTTAATACTTTATTGAAATTGTAAAGTCACAAATAAAAAAAAATAATTTTTTTTAAATATGATAGATAAAAAAAACGGATAAAGTATAAAATATAAGGGCCGGTAAGGAGGAAAAAAAAACATATGAGAGGGGGAAGGGAAAAAAGAGGGATAAAATCAGAAAGGAGTAAGGAGAGAGGGGTAAACAGAGAAAGAATGAAAGTAGAAATGAGTAGAAACTGAGAGATGGAAAAAAGCAAAGATAGTGGAGAGGGTTATGAGGTTATATAATGTCAAGGGATTTAGGAAAATGATTTCATATAATTAAATGGGGAAATTATTTTCTCTTAATTTTTATTTATTTTGATAAAAATATTTTTATAAATATGATTATAAAATTTTGAAATGAAAGAAAATTTTTTGTTTATTGAATTTTAAATATAAAGAACTCGGGCAAGGATAGAGCCAAGATTTTGTGTTAGAGGGGCAAAATTTTACATACATATGAAGTGTTATTAAATAATATTATTATATAAAATAAAAGATAAATAATTATAATTTTTATTTTCTTTTAAATTTTTATGTACTAATAAATCCAACATTTTAAATTAAATAATTATTATTGTACCTCATAAAATTAGTTTAAATGATTGAATGGATAAAAGTTAAAGTAGCAATCTTAATTTAAAATGAATTAACATTTTTATACCATAAAAATAATAATTATTAATTTTTTATAAAAAATCATTTAGAAAATAAAATGTGACAAAGATAAATTATTACAAATAATTTAATGAAAATTTAAAGTACTTTACTTAAAAATTGTAAAGTGTAAGTATGTATAATTTAAAAATAAGAACAATCATTATTCAAAGAACATATATAATATATTAAGAACATAATTTTTTTTTATATATCCATGTCAAAATTCATACATAATAAGACTTTTAACTGTAATTTTCATATTATTATTAGTGATACAATATAGTTAAACATGATTTTAAAATTACTCTTATAAACTAATAATTGCTTAAAATTTTACTTGTAATTTAATATAATATATATATATATATAAGCAATTTACATTAAACACTCTATCAGTTTAAAAGAGAAAGTTTAATTTAAATTTCATTTGAGGTAACCAATATTAAAATTTAGGAGAGGACAAAAGTTACAATATATAAATGTAAATATAGTAAAATCTTCTAGCTTAGGGGTCTGGCGTACCCTTAGATTACAAGTGGCTCCGTTACGAGGTTTTATGGAAAGTGAATTCCTCTATTTAGGGAAGAATTTGCTCTTTTAAATATTATTTTTTTCAATTATAAATATATATAATGTGCCACTTTTTTATTAATATCCATGCAAATGATATATTTTTAATGAAAAATTCTTTATGATAAAACAAACAAAGCTAATATATTATCATTTTCTATTGATCAGAATTGATTAACTTTCCTATTACCTTCAAATACGAGAAAGTAAGAAAATAATTTCTAAATTTTTTTAAACAATTAGGCCTTTAAAATTTAATTTATTGTCAATATAAATCAAGTTTAACTATTATGTATTCATGCATTGCTATTATCATAAAAACTATTAAAAAATTTTATTGTTAATAAAAAATTATTAATTATTATTTTTGAATAACATATCATCTTCTAGTTTATCCATGATGTAAATGTCTTATATTGATAAGGAGATAAAAATTTAAGCTCATTAAGAAATCATGCTTTATGAATTTAATCAATAAAACAATTGGGATTTTTTAAATTTCAAATAAATATTTGTATCCATTTTTTATAACAATTTTATAATGAAATTTAACTTGTATAATAAGACTTTTTAAACATATACCATATATATAATTTAATGATATTATTTAATATCATTGAAAGTAGGAATATAAATAAGTTATTTTAGATTAAACTTTATTTTAAATAGATCAATCTTATTTTATAAATTATTGATTAGAACCTCATCCAGTGATCTATATAATATTAAAATTTAGATTTGAACTAACCCATTTAAAATGTCTAGTCTTACCTATTAACTTATTTAAAAGCTTTCTTATATAAACAAAATTTCAATTAAGCTAATAGGTAGAAGCCTTTAAAAAAAATAAACCAATAATTAAATTAACTTTGTATTTATAATTGCATGTACTAAAATTATATAGTTTAAATTTGATCCAAAATATTTTATAGTGTTAGTAAATAAAAAGAACATATATCATTAAAAAAGTAATAGTAATTAAGAAACTTTAACAATAATACATGAATTTGAACAATTTTTTTCTTTTATATGGTAACACATAGATAAGTAATAATGTAAAATTAATTTACGTGACATTTAAATTCAAAATTATATTAATATTATATATATTATAAATTTACAAATTATATACAATGTCATATTATATTACATTATATTATATTATATTATATATAAATATATTAATTATTAAATAAACTAGCTTAATAAGCTTATGAGTCGACTTTTCAAAAAATTGGCCTGGCCTATTTATCAAAATTTGCCTATTTATCAATCTTAATGTGATCTATTTAAATAAAAAGAATAAGCTAAATTAGGATGAAAATAAGTTAGATCATAAGTCCCTAATAGTTTGACTTCATTTATTTAACTTTTAGCTAAAAATGATATTCTTATTGTTGAATATAAAAGGTAAGGTACACATTTTTTATTTATAATTTTATTTCAATAATGAAAATACAATACTTAAATCTATTTAATTTTTAAGTTTCTATATATAGTAATAAAATTTAAGCAAATTATTTGATGCTCAGTTACTATATTATTATGAATCCTAAATCTAATGATATTATTTCGTAACATTGAAAGGATATTCTCGGCCTTGAATGTAAATAATAAAGTATACAAATTCCATTTATCATTTTGTTTTCAATGATAAAAATATAATATTTGCATCTATTTAATTTTTAAAATTTCATAATTTTAGAAAAATTTTAAAAAAAGGCCCATCAATAAATGTATAACTTAAATTCCTTATAGCATGATTGCAATAAAAATTATTTTTTAATAGATTTACATTATTATTAATATTGTAATTTTATTATCAGATATTATATATCATATTAATCTTTTATTTGACTTTAAATCAATCCCTAAGGTTTAAGATTATCATGATATGTTGGACAGTTAATAAATTATTTAAATGTATTAGGTGCCTTTCATAACATTGATTCTTGAACATTAAGAACTTAAAAAATGAAATAAAATAAATGATTTTCTCAGTTTTATACATTTTAAATAAGATTTAAAATTGATCTATCATCAATATAAATTAAATTTATATTATTATCTACTCATATATTATCATATTGATAAAAAAAATTTAGAAAATATTAGTTAGATTATAGTTGAATAAACTTACTCTTAACTAAATTTTGAATTAACTAAAAATATACATTAGAGTTAACGTTATGAAGTAATAAGTAGAATATTATGTATTAGCCAAAAAAAAAAAAGTAAAGTATTCTGATAAAACATGCCTTATTATCAATCAATCAAGAATTAAGTAAAAACACATTTAAATAATAATTATATATGACTAATTTACCAAATTTTAAAATTCATAATTTCTAAGACTGTTATGAAAGCATAGAATTGAAAATTTCATAAATTTACACTGTATTTATTTTCACTAAATTTAGAAATAATTTTGTAACTAAAAGTGATTTATAAATCTTTTTAATTACTCATTGACATAAGAAAAAATTGCATTTTACCTATTTATGATTTTGTCATTTTTCAATTAATTTACTTATCATTTTAAAGGTTACAATTACTCCATTTAAATTATTTTTCATTCAAAATTTAATAAAAAAATTCACATTTGTTGTAAATAATCTTTAGTTCTCTATATTTTGATTCAATTTAATGTTTACTTGAAATCAATTTTCAAAAAAAAAAAAACTCTATTTAGCACCATTAATTTAATAATTGTGATGTGAGTTTTATAAGTAAATTTTCAATAAAATTAAATTTTTTGAGAATAAATTAATTTTGAATAAATGTGAAATTGAGTTCAAATATGAGAAAATAAAGATCACGTACAATAAATTTGAATTTTTTTGTTAAATTTTAAATAAAAAATTTAGACAGATGAAATATTAATAATTAAAAATACACATTGATAAATTGTAATACTATGAATATAATGAAACTACAAGTGAAGAAACTATAATTTACTCTTTTGATAAAAATAAAACACCATAATGTCCTACAATTACATAACGTTTCTACTTCGACACCCTATGCCAGCAAAATCGTTCAATGACACTACTAGAAAATGATAATGTTTCTATGTGTTTTCTCGTGATCTGTCGATAGTAGGAATTGCCATGGAAAATTGTAAGAATGACCATTGGCAATATTTAGCAATTCATATTCTTAATATACATTTCTTTTCCACAGTAATAAACCATGGAGAATTTAAATTTCATAGTTTCTCATAGCAATAGACAGACCGTGGAAAAGAAAAAAAAAATATAGGTTTGGTTTGTTTACTAATTTTCAAAAACAATTTTTTATATTTTTTATTTTTTAAAAATAAAAATTTTTGTTTGACAAATTCTTTTCAAAATTTTCTTTTAAAAACTATCCCTAAAATTCTCGTTTAAAAAAAGAATAAATTTTAGATATTTTTTTGGACTTATTTTTTTTATAGCATTTTTGTAATTAAATTAAACTTTTACTTATTTGTTTTATTAAGCATCATCTATTCATCACTTTTTTTAATTCAGAAACTGTTTTTGAAAATAAAGAAAATTAAAAATAACTTTTAAGAATAATTTTTAAAATAAAAAACAAAAATACATTCAAACACACTTATATACTCCTAAAAACTGTTATGGGAACGCACAAAATACATTGTTTTTATTAATGTTGCAAAAAAGCTGATTATATATTTGCTATCCGGCGATGGCCTCCCTCCTTTCTCTCTTAATTTTCTTTAGAGTTCATTACTCCATCTTCGTCCTCCACCCAATTTCTTCCATTTTCGCTACTTTTGGAGGTCTGTTACAGCATTTTGAAACTTTTTTAGGTTCTTCAACGAAAGTAATCCCTGATAATCGATTGCTTTCTTCTTTTGCCTATGAATTGAGATTTCGATGTCTCTCATGCTTCTTGTATTGTCTCTAACTTCATTCCATTATTACTAGGCTGTTTAACAAGTTTGGTAGATTGGATTGGACAAAATTTGTGGGCTCAATTAGTTTAGGCGCCGTTTTGGTAAGGCTTATATTTTAAATGAACTCATTTTTAATTTAATTCATATTGGAAACTTGTGAAATAGATTTATTTTATTTTAAAAAAACAGTTGGTTTATAAATTGATTTGTGGTTCATGCGGATTTAACCTATTTAGAACTTTTTTTTGTAGGTTTATTTTGAGTAAGCTTAATTTGTAAAATAATTCATGAACCAATCAACCAAAATTACGAATCCAAAACCCGTTAAACACCTTAGTCATTAGTTATCTTTTTGTTCATGTTTAAAATTTTTTTATTAGTTTCATGTGAATTTTAATTTTTAGTGTTTTATTTTTTCGAACTTTGATGTTGATTTATCTAAAGTTGTAAAATTTTTCCAATATTTTTATTACTAATGAAACTATTCTAAATTCATTTTCTACGGTCACTAGTCTATTTTAAAGGATTTTCCTTCTAGGTTTTGGAAAGTGATAATACACTAAAAAATTTGGCTAAGCTAATTCAACTAATTCAATCAAATTTCCTCCTATTTAAATATCAAACAATGAAATGATTAAGTTTAGCCTAATAGGCTTAACTCTAACCATCTGACACAACTAATTATTCTCAATCGTGCTTAATTATCCATAATTAACATCATAAAGAATTTATAATACCCTATCATCTCATGCATGATTCATGCTTGATAAATCTATAAATGATTAAGGTATGTTCATTTCAGCTTAACTAATATTTCCTACTATTATTCTACTTCATTGAGATACTGATTTAAGTATTAAATTATACACAATGAATTATCTCGATATGTTCACCTTAGATTACTCCGATATGTACACTTGACTATTTGTTCCCTTATGTATATGGCTTGTCCAACCAAATTCCCTCACTCAACTAGAAGATGAATTGAAATTTATTAAATTTTTACTGACTAAGAAATTATTCTAAAGATTCTTTTGCTAATTAGGAATAACATTGAAGGAATTGTTGTTGATCAAAGTTAAAGCTAAACTAGTAACTACTAATTAGGAAGAGCAATTAAAACAATCCTTTTTAATCAGGAAGGGCTACAATATTTGAGTAAGCTATCAAATATTGAGTTGAAGAAGTTCATGTTGATCAAGAAGAGTAACTAAGAAAGGTCTAGTTGATCGAGAAAAGCTTCACCCTTATTGATCATATTCTTATTATAATTTTTTTAGATTTATAAAAAAATTATATATTTATAAAAATAAAATTGTATGATTTTAATAATATTTAATTTTTTAAATTAAATTCTTTTTTATTTTTATGATTTTTTTTACTTTGTTCCTATAAAAATCTAATATATACTAAAACTCTTGTCTATAACACCATTTCGTAGACTCAATAGTTACAACACGCTTGCATGGCTTCGCCATACCTTCAACAACCTTTACATCTAGTGGTTTCTTACTTCTTCTCTTCCATTTGCTGCTCCATCTCCTTTTATTGCCACTTCTTTTCCCATTTCTTCTTTGTTATATATGAGGAGTTATGTTTGCATTTAATGATTTGCAAAGGTTTTAGTTTTTTTATTTATCTTTTTGCAATTTGCTTTTTGAATTCTTGATTTTGCATTTGAATTTGTTTTTGTTTTTATGCTTAATGGTTTCTTTGGCTATCTACAGCTATATTTTTTCTATATTGGTAATGTCAATTGACTTATCTCCTGATTTCATTGTCTCTAGGCATGATTTCATTTTTAATTTATTAAGATTTTTAGGTTACTTTTTGTATATTTTATATCTTTTAGTTGCCTTATATATGTTTTATTGCAATTGAGAAATGTGTATGCTTATTTTTTTCTATTATGGTGATTTTTATTTGTTTTGTATGCTAATCTAGTTTTTGTAACTATATCATGTGATCTATTTAGGGACACTGATTAGTTATTGCTTCTTTTGTTTAACATTCAACTTTTGCCTCATTTTTTAATTTCAAAATATGTTGAGATTTCAATTTCCTTCCTTATTCCTTATCTATTTGATTATTTTTAGGTTTTTGATATTTTGTTTCACGATTGGTTATCTTTTTTTATATTTTATACGACTCATTATAAAGCTCAATTGTCATTTGTTTCACCTCTTGCTATGGGATTGATATTGCTATTTCAACTACTTTGCTTGCTCTATTCCATTAAGGTAAATGAGACCTCTTGTTATTTATTTGATCTATGGTTTGTTGGTAATTTTTTTTTTCTATTTGCTCTATTAAGCCATTCCATTGTTGTCTTCGTACATCAGGAAGGTTGGTTTCCAGTTTCAGGAAAAGACGGAGATACTAATTTTATCCTTATTTAGTTTCAAAGGTAATAGATTATTCTTTTCCTTTACTGGCAAATCTATTATTATATAATCTATATACATTATTGATTTACTATTCTTTGTTTGATTGAATGTATATTTATGTTTATTCAGTTCTTATCACAATTTCCATTTTTATTTTTCCAAAGTGATCCTTTTATAATAACAAAGAACTTGGAAGTTGTTTTTGAGTATTTTTAAAATCATTCACTATGTTTTCATTTTTTGATTTTTTTTTACTATCTTGCATGGTTTAGGTTATTGACTTTGAAGTAAATATATGATTTTGAAGAAAATATATCATTTTGGACATTAAAGTTCCAATTAGCTTTTAAAATATAGTTTTGATGTGAACTTCATCATATCTATTTCAAAATCATTTTTTTAAATTAGTTATTTTTGTGTCTGAGTTTTTAAAATAAAATACTTCTCATGGGTTCTTTTCATATACTTTTTGCATTTTTTTCCAATGTGACTTCTTTTCAAAGTATGAAAGACTTTAAAGTTATTTTTGATTAACTTTTGCTCTAAAAGGTTTGAATAACTAATTGCATATATTTTTCTTAGTGACATCTTTATTGTGTTTTGTTATACCTAGTTTGTATTATCATCTTCAGATGCTAAGTCTTTGAAGAATTTGATTCTTTTATATCAGATTTCTTCACCAAAGTTTATGCTTTATGAATGCTATCAAGTTAAAAATTAAGCACTAAATATAATTTCCTAAAATAAGGAACCGATAAGAATTTATTTTGCACATATTTGTTTGATGATTTAGCTATTATGTACATATTTGGTTAATGATTTAGCTATTAGAAATAATTTACCACTACCATATAATTTCCCTGAATTTGTGTACTAAACATAAATCCAATAACTAACTCTCCAACATGTAATATCTTTTCTAGATAAAGTAATAATTGTTTTGACCTTCAAGTTTCTATTGATTACAGTGTGAGTTTATGTCTACATGACCTTTTCATTCATTTTTATATTTTTATCTGTAAATCCAAAAATTTCTTGAAAACACTAAGCCATATAATTTAAACACTTTGAATTCTAAGTCACCGATATTGAATTTTTATAATAGCACTTTGCTTATATTTTCAATAAAGATTGTCGAATGATGAAGTGAATAGCACAATCTAAGATATTATCTTATAAAAAATGGACTTTCATTTGATTTGAAATTTTATTCACCTAACAATTATATGTATTACTTTGCATAAGATAACCATGCACCATAACTCTTAAATGTTATATTAGGGGTCCTAATATAGATTATATGATATAGCTATAAATATCGAAAAAAATTTAATAGCTAAAAGATATCTCATAATATCAATTATTAAATATATGTAACATAATTTTTTTATTATATTTGCATATTTCCTCTTTCATGTTCACTGCCTTCATTTTCCTTATAATCTTGGTTTGTGAGTATTTTTTTCCCCAATAAATGACCATTTGCTTTATCTATTTATCCTTTAACTTGCGTTAGTGGTGATATTTTTCTTTTATATATTATCATGGTTCTAAATTGGGGGATTTGTGTTGTTTGTCTTTTGTTTGACTTAAAACTATCTACTTAGTGATTTATAAATATAATAAAAATTCTTTATTATTCTGGCTTTTCATGTTACATATAGGTTGAAAGAAGAATAGAGGATCATGACATTGAGCATAGAGAAAGGAAGAAGAATGCTACTGTTATTGCAAGCTTCCACAAAATTGGCACTGAAATTTAGAAAAAAGGTAAACTACTTTCTCTCTCTCTCTTCCTTTGCTAATTTAATGATAAATTTTCTTGAGTTCTTTAAATAAATTATGTTCTATTTTTGGCTACAACAATTAAGGAAATATAAAATTGTTGCTAGAGAAGAGTAAAGGTAGTCTAACCTGATGGATACCGGTGGCTTGCTAACAAGTATTGTGATATGATACTAATGTAATAGTCGGTAGATTTAGCCTTCAAACTTAACCATGTTCTTTAATTGGCCTTTTCTAAAGGAATTCTATATTTTAGTTACTTTAAAGTTTGTTTGAGACTGTTGTAGTTTTCAACCTTGGGATCTTTCATGCTTTGTAATTGGTGTCATAGTATTATTGCATATAACATATTTTGTGATAGAATTAGAACAATAATTGTTGATTTAGAATTAATTTAGACAAGTTTAGAAACTAGAAGAAAATTTTTTGTAAGGAAGTTGATATCATAATGTGTTTACCAAATAACCCTTTCCCAAAAGGATGATTGGTGTATAAGTGATTTATTTATGAAAGTGAACCCACTAGCTATCCTAAAATAAAAATATAAAATAAACACACTAAGAAATGTGAAAAGGAGCCACCAAGAAAAATGAAATAGCAATATCCAAGTTCAAAATTTCAAGTTACTTTTAAGTAGGAACTCTAAGTATCTAAGACTAAAGGTTGTCATTGCTATGCTTTAACTATCTTTAACTAAATTTTTGTTTTTGTTTATTTTTAGTCATCCATTAGCTTCTTAGTTCTTTTATCTCTCAGATCTTTTGTTAATTCAATTCTTCATGTTCATGGTAATAAGCACCACTTAGGACGAGTACAGTACTATAGCTTTGACCAAAAAAGATATGTTCTATTTTAGCATGATAGATCAACTTTGGAGTACAAATTTTCATATAATACTACCAATTTTTTAATACTTACATATACTGTTTTTAGTTTTTCAACGGTATAATTTTCATTTTTGCTGTTAGACTTGATGAAGTATACCTTGATATAACTAAAGTGTGCAAAGAAAAGGGTCTCACAAGTAAAAAAGTAAGTTGGTAATTAGATTAAATTAGTAATAGCAATAAAGAAGGTTATAGAGATGAACTGGATATTTATTTTTATAGCAAATTTTGCATGATAGCTTTGTGTAATAAGTGTTGCATTGTTAGACATTCTATTGCTTAGGTTCGTTCTAATGTAAACAAGACAAACAGACAATTGTAGTTGCAAGTATGATCTAGTATGATGTCAACTCCCACTTTACGTGAGAAAATCCTATGGTGGCATTTTTGGTGATTTTTCTTAACTCTAGCTTATATGATTATTGTGTGGAGTTGTTTCATTTGTATCTTCAAGTTGTATAGTTTATGATTTTCTTTATGTGTTTGGGTATTTGAATTTAATGTCCTACAATATGGGACACTGATCCACTTTATTTCATGCAATTTTATCACCACTCTGAAAGAAGGACAAATGACTAGCTCTATTTCATCCATTTTTTTCATTCTATTTTGATGTATAGGAATTCACTTCTACCAACTTTTGATTCTCTGCATTATATCAAGTAGGTGGCAATATTCTTAGAAAATTATTACTATGATTGCTTGAAAATAGTCTTACCTCAAGATTTATTTCTATTGTTTCTCTAATTTGAAAGCTAATAAATGTCCCAAATGATAATAAGTTTTATTTACTCAAGAAAATATGAGTAAGCAATTTCTCATAATTTATATAGAGTAAAATTTGATTTGATAACTAATAACCAATTAAATAATTTATTTTAATAATTAATAACCAATTAAACAATTTAAAAAAATTTACCCTTTAAAAAATTACACTTCACTTTTTATTTCTATAAATCAAACAGTCTCATATAATGATCACTCAAATTCATTTTGTCATTCTAAACACGACATGGTAGTTTGCGTTGCATTAAGAATAAATGAATGAATAACAAAAGTCAACAATGAAGAGAACAATACCGAAGTGTACCCGAAAAAGGACCAAGGCAAATATTAACAGTAATTTTAAGAATTATGCTTAAAATTTAGTAAATCTTTCTCATTTCTCATTAATTTTAATTTTTAAGAAAATTTTATGAATAATATTAATTAATAATTTAAATTTTAAATATATTATAATTATTTTTAATTAATATTATTTTATAATTTTTTTTAAAAATTAAAAAAATAATGAATAAAAAATATTCATTAATTTCTAAGCGTAACCCTAATGATTATAATCAGCAGAACCGAAGACCAAATAGTCTTTTATATCAGTTAATTGATGTTACTATCAAATCACAGTAAAAAGAATCAAAAGAAGACACTAAATTAGAGTTGACGATTAATTTATTGCATACATTAATAAGCATTAAAATAATTTATTCAAGTAACGCATTTATCAATTACTCCATGCGTTAACATTTATAAAACAATAATTCATTCAATAACAAAAATAAAAATTATTACATTGGAAACATTCAATAAATAAATTTCAAATAAGCCGTTGAAAAATGAAAATACATCTTTCGACTTATAAATACTCCTTCCGTTTCTTTTTATCTA
This sequence comes from Sindora glabra, assembly GCA_020226215.1. Lineage (NCBI taxonomy): Eukaryota > Viridiplantae > Streptophyta > Magnoliopsida > Fabales > Fabaceae > Sindora > Sindora glabra. Next base: position 2,629,634 of record CM035226.1, on the reverse strand, counting down.
TTGCATTTTGAAGAGTTTTTTGTTCTTTTATCTGTCACTTTAGAATTTCAATAAAGCATTAAATATTTTTTTTTCAAATCTACCCTTCTTTTTCATTTATAAATACTTTATTATTCTACACTATTAACTCACTTGCATTTATTCTTTTACATTTCTCTCTATTTTTAACTATTTTGAATTTTGTACATAAAGGGTAATCTTGTAAAGTTCACTAATAATAAACAAATTAAATTACTTTCTTAATATGTGTGAAGTTAGTTAATGGCAACAGATAAATAGGAATAGAGAGAGTATTTACTTACTTGTACACTTTAAAATTGGTTACAATAATATTTAATGTTGCATTATGGGCTTTTACTCTCCATTCCATTTGGAGTTTGAACCCAAGATAATATGTGTGTAGATTAAGTGAATTATCATTCTTACCAGTACAAAAAAAAATTGAAAATAACACTATTACAAAATTGTAAATACATGTTTGGTGTTTAAAAAATTACATGTTGAGTTTCGACCAATGTATAATCGAATATCATTATAAATTAATTTTAACATTTAGTCTATAACTATTGTAAATAATAATATTGATTATTATATTGAAAATAACTAACGTCATTTTTTTAATGTGTTATGGGAAATAATATTACATGCCAGTTTTTTTTATAAAACAAGGATGTGAAATGTCTTAAATATCATATTAGTTTACTTTAATAAATGACATGATATAGTTTGTCACTTCTTTAACCTAAACCACATTCTCCCAATCTTCCTTTCTAAATTCTCCCTTATTCCTCTTATATTTCTTATTACAAAATACCTTACCCTTCTAAATTCTTCCTTATTCCTCTTGTATTTCTTATTACAAAATACCTTACCCCAATCCTCTTCCTGTGCTCCTCTATATTATCCTTATATTTTTCCTTACAAAACATCTAACTAGAAATAAAAACTAGCATCTCTTATGACACTACAAAATTTCAATTTCGACACTTTTAAATAATAAATTAAATTAAAAAAATTTAAAAATAATAAAAGGTTTTATCCAATATTCTAATCAAAGATAGGTGCTTTGTTTAATATGTGTTAATACTTGTTACTTAATATATAAAGTTCGTACTCCTTAAAAAAGTATTCTTAAATCTAATACCTTCAAATGCAATGATATTATAGAATCTAAAATTTAATAATTTTAAAGAATAAATTGAATATCAAAAGTTTGAAAATAGTGATATCTATATTAGTACTTATTACTTAATGTGTGAGGTTCATACTTCTTAAAAAAATATTCTTGAATTTAATATTTTCAAATACAATGAGTATTTATTAAAATTTGATATATGATATCACACATTTTATTTAAATAGATAGTAGATAATACCATCAAATGGCAAAAAAGATAAATAAAATTAAATTTCTTATCTATACAAACTTGTAAAAGTTATATCAAAATGATGAGTAATAAAATATAGTCGATTAAAAAATTAAAAATTAAATTATAAAAATAAACACAAAAACCAATTAGATTCTTACATTTATATTTATTATTTTTTAAAGAGTGTTAAACTTTATATATTTAGTAATGGGCTAACAAAACTTCAATTCTACAAAATAATCAATAAGCGTAAATACCAAACCACAGAGTATCATCTTAAGATTAAAAAATGAGCATACATTATTAGATAAAAAATCATTTTAGAGTTGGAAAAAATTCAAAAGAAAATTTGCAACTAGCATTAGTATTTTACTTTTTTTAATTTTCAACTTGTAATAAAGGATAGAAGTTTCCACATTTATTACTAAAAATCAATGATGTGTAAAGGTAGGTTAGGTAAATCAGGTTGAATATTTGATATCGATTAAGTCTAAAAAATATTGTGATTTATAATAAGATGAATGTCATCCTACTTAGTTATTAAATAAAAAGTGACATCATAATACTTTAATGTTAGTTAATCAATTAATTAAAAAAATTGACATCTTTTGTTAAGAGAACTTTTTCCATATTTTATTTAAAAATTAAGCATAAATTTTATAAAAATATTATCATCATTTTTTGAATTAATCAATTTTTTTATTTAACTCACTCTAAGTGAAATTGATAATATTAATTTTTTAAATTATAATAATTTTCTTATGCAATTAAACAAATACAAATAATAATAGATAAAATATAAATTTGAAAACAAATGAGAAAGGAAACTATCTATTATGAAAATATATTCTACAATTTTATTTATTTCCATATCCCCACATCAACATATACATAAAAATTACTATAATTTAAAATAAACAATAAACGTACATTGAAAAGGGATAATATATATCTGGAATTATCCTTTACTCATAATTCTTTTATATAGTGTTCCTACACAAATTTTTGTCGTCCTTACAATAGAAAAAAAGTGGGTATTTCTTGATTTTTAATTTTAATGAAAAATTACACCATTTTTTATATTGCTTGAGGATTTTTGAGTTAAAGAGTTAGAGGGTGTAATTCATCGTATTTAGCATTATCAAATTTAGGTAATGTATTTGTAGCTATTACTAACTTTAGAGTCTACAAAGAATACAAAGGTAGCTTCCCTTTCATCTCATGAAACACATTTGGAGGTACTACGATTCTTGCCAGTGGATTTGCTGTCTCTAATATTTTTACTGTAACGTATTAGTAAAACTCACATTTAGAAAGATTCTTGTCAAAGGACTTGCTAATATATGAAACTTGAGATCTTAGAGGAGGTAAGTCCTTTAATAAGATTCATAACATCTTTAAATGTGCTTTTTAAGATAGAATGTGAGCTATCTTCATATTCAACCTAAATCTTATAATTAGAGATGAAGATTAAGGCATTGTTAAGATGTTTAAATTAGCAAATAGAGAAAAAATTATAAGTTATGCAAAAGATTATACATCAGTTATTAATAGAAAATTAACATTTTAGGTTTGATCATGTCCAAAGAAAATGGCAGTTGCCATACATTAATATGTTAGGTAAGTACTTAACTAACGTATAAGCTTTTGACATGAATTATTATGATGATTGAAATAGCTTTAGATGATAATTATTTATAAAAACTAACATCTTAAATATCCATGGTTTTGTCATAAGCTCATAAATGATCTCTATTTAAACAATGATTATGTCTAAAACATATTAAGTTTTCATAGTTTTCCTGCAACCTCATAAATGAACTTCATTTAAATATCAATTAAGCCTAAAACTGAATTGTTAAAGTTTCTCATTTCTTCATCAAAGACATTTGGAATATTTTTAGATATTTGTTTTGCAAACAATTGATGTTATAAGTTATTTAACTATTAGTCATATGAAAAACTAATGTATTCTATATTAAAATTAGGAATATAAAGAGAAAATTATTTTTAACTATTTTAAATAAAAAATTATTTGTATTACGATGTCTTATATTTAATAAATTTTGTAATATAAATGCTAATTATATAAATATAACATAAATAATTCTAAAAATTTATATTGAATTTTTTTTTCAAATCTCATTACATATATATCATTTATATCATTTAACTGTCATTACATATACAGATAGTTGAGAAATAAGACAAACAATTCTAAAAATTTATAATAATATTTCATTACTTTGCAACTTTCATTACATATATATTAAGACAATAAAATGATAACAAAAACTACACCAAAACTATAGTATAATATCAAATTCAATATGTTTTACAATTTAATGTCTAAACTAAAATTATAAACATATGTATCTAAATCCTTGAGACAAATTCCCATATGCTGAATAAAGTTTTGTTTCACTATACATTTATAGCCATTCAACAAACATTTTAGAGATATCCTTAATATATTAACCTCCATTACTAACTTTAAAGTTAAGATGAAATTTGAAAATGGCTTATATATTCTTATAACCGAGATTTAAGAATTCCCAATAATTTTAAAATTATCACTATGTCTTTATGGACGAGTTATATTTATTAATAGTTATATTCATTAATTATCACTTTAAGTATATATATAATTTCAAAAAATGATACCATGTTAAAATAAATATTGATATTAACTTAGACTAACATCTATGTAGTGATATAGATAACCTATTTCTGTAATTATGTAATCAAGTATTTTAAACTTTAATTTCTTAATCAAGGGCATAGTTAAACAAAAAATATTATTAGAGTTGAACTATATTTTATTAAAAATTTTAATAATAATTTTTTTGAAATTTTGGAAGGTTATGTATAAATTTTTGAAAAAAATAAAAACAAACGTCTTAAAATATGATTTAGTACCATATAAACCCCTTAAAATTTCAAAATTTACAAATAAACCCCTAAAATTTTTTAAAAAGTGAAAATATTGCTAAAAATAGAAAAAAAATATCTAAGTCAATCATAAATGTTTTTAACATGAATTTTGCCATTTTTTAATTGGGTTTCTTTTAAAATAAATTATTAACAATAGAATTTATTATGTAATGTGTTTATAATATGAATAAAGATAATCATTTTGAGTAAATTATTGCTGAAAACTAACTAAATTGTATTTTAGGAGGTAAAATATATGTATTTTTCATTTCTTTAATTACGCGTTTAGCTTTAGTGTACTTAAAAAGTAATTAGTAAAAACTATAAGTGACTCATATATCTCTTTTTCTATTTCTTTTAATTAAAATTTTAATATTTTTATTTTTTTGATAGCTTTAAAAAGATTATTTGTAAGATTTAAAATTTTAATAGGGTTACTTTAAAAAGGATTATTTGTAAATTTTAAAACTTCAAAAGAATTATATAATATTTAACCATACTTTAAGAAGTTTATTTACATATTTTTTAATTTTTTAAAAAAATTAAGATTTAAGGGTATCTTATAAAATTTTCTAATTTTAGGGGGCTAAAACCATCTACAACTTTGCCCATGCTGTTAATCATCTGTGTATGTATTTTGTTTGATAAATCCTAAAATATCTTATTAGCTTAATGAGGTGATCCATTTTGATACTTAAGTCAATATCATGGTGAGATGAGATATTAGTTTTCTAAAATGAGTGTACCTTTACTATTTATAGGCTCAATTGGATATGAGTCATGTTTGAGATAATAAACCCTTTATAATATTAACTGTAGATAGTTAGGCATAAGTCATATTTTAATATAATGAGATATTATGAACTCTTTATGATACTAAATTAGGTGTAAGTGGAAGGTAATTAATTGTGCTAGCTAATTGGAGTTAGGTTAACTTGATTATGGACTAATTAGCTATTATCGACATTGTGATTTCTAATATAGATATTTCTAATTACTAATATATAAAGATACAAAATGATTGTATATAAGTTTCATTATATTTATCAACTCAACAAAGAGAGAATCAACAACTAAAACAAATATAATAAAAAAATATGAAAATCATTTATTCATATGTACGTAGAAAATAACTTCCTTTTATGCGACTACCATGAAAATTATTTACATTGAAAATAAAGTAGCTTGCACTTTGAACATACACCTGTTAACATACACCTGTTAGAAGTATGAATTAAAATTCTGAAATATAAAATTAATTGTACAAAATTAAGAGCGTACTTAGAGCATAATTTGATGCGGCCATAACTGATCTGAATGATGATAATGAGTAGAATTACAACCTACTTTGCCCTTTAGGTTATCCAGATAGAGAGAAAAAAAAGAGAGAGAAAATTTTAAAAGTGGAAATCCTTAATTTTTCAATATTAAAATAACAACCCTGATCTCTTTATTTAAGGTCAGACTTGTGATAGGAAACTACTAACCACTAAGGGGCTGTAGGTTGGAACCTCTACTCATATGGGCTTATGCATGATCCAACCTATCATGGATCATACACATTAAATCAGGGCCCGATCTGTTCTATGCTTAAAGTTAAAATATAAAATTAATTATTTAAATAAATATTTCAATAAATAATTAATGCTAATTCATATAATATTTCTAATAAAATTAATTATTTAATTTTTAAATACAACAATCTCTCACTTGGATAGCATTAATTAATTATATGAAATAATTGAAATATCAATAATTAAACAATTAGTTATACATTAAGCTATAAACTTAATTCAGAGAATAAGACCGCATAGAATCACTGAATTCGATGGAAGACAAGTGATATAATATCTCATAATCTGAAAGGAACAGAATAAAGTTTAGTCTTTCGACTACAGCTCAAAAGAGAAACAACTTAAAATTATTGAATTCAATAGGGAAGCAAATGATTTATATATGTATAAAATATATTATCAATGTTTAAATATCTAAACTAAGCAATGATTTTATAAGTGGAATGAGACCATACAGAATCATTGAATGCGATAGGGAGACAAGTGATATTTAAATATAATGTCTCATAATCCTTAAAAAAACTGGATATATATTAGGTTACCACAACTCATAAAAGAAATAACTTAAAATCATTGAATTCGATGGGGAAACAAATGATATATATATATGTATAAAACATATCACTAATATTTCAATATGAGCAATTACTGGTCAGAGACATCATCAAAATAAAATAAACATATCTCAGACTCACTCCCACTAAGCTAAGGCTTCATCAAAAGATTCAACAAGACTCATATGAGTTACTTGATTTTAAAATACTTCTATAGGTAAGCCTTAAGTTGACAAATCCCTAGCATGTCTCCACTAGGGCTATGTTCAATGCGAGTCTAAGATTTAGCAATATTCTCTCTCTAATGAACAGGAATTTAATATCAAAATGTTTAATACGACTAGAATTCCTATGGTTTAAAGAGAAGCACACAGCAAAAGTATTATCGTAATAAAATTGGTAGAGATTGTGATATAAAATTAACCAATTGTATGCCAGATATTAACTTCCTCAACCATACAACCTAACAAGTGGCCTTATAATATGCGATAAACTTTATTTCTAAAGTTGAGGTAGCTGTGAATGTCTGTTTAACACTTTTCATGAGACAGCTCCTCTAGACATCATAAAGATGTATCCAAATATTGACTTACGATCATTTATATATAAGGCATGATCAGAATCTAAGTAATAATTATACTTAAGTAAATTAGATCGTCTACAAGTCAACATATGATTCATAGTATCTTAAAGATACTACATTACTATCTTGGTCACTTTCCAATGATCCATCCTAGGGTTACTTGATAATCTTCCAAGCACCCTAATAGCAAAAGCTATATTTAAACGAATGTAGACCTGTGCATTCATAAGATTACTAATAGCGGAAGCGTAAGGAATCTTATCCATTTCAACCCTTTCAATATCAGTTTGAGGGTAATATAATTGAGATGATGTATCATCTTTCTAAGCAAGCATTGGACTAGACGCACAAGTATCCATTTTAAATCTTTCAAGCATTCGTTCAATCAAATTGGCTTGGTACAAACCCAAAATACTATGAATTCTACCACGATGGATCTAAATTTCAAAATAAAAGATGTTTTGCTAAAGATCAAAATGACATAATAACATGCGTTTTGACTCATTTAAATTAATTGAGTTTCTAGCCAACAAAATGTCATTAACATAAAGCACTAAGATGATAAAATTACCCTAATAAATTTATTAAAATTCCTACAAGTACACAATATAGTCATATGGTATTACAAATCTCTAAACCCTTTGAGATCGTCTAAACTCAATGGCTAGCTGATTAGGTTCTTCAACATGAGAATCTTTATTTATATGAACTGGACTATCAACATTATCTCCTCTAGTGGTGAGGGAATTAAAAAAGGTATAGGTAGAATGATGGTCTTGTCACATAAATTGATAGCCTAAGCATTGAACTCCTACTATCCAAGTCATTCTCAAAATAAAATGTCCAATCAAACTTGATAATCTTGGTACTATGAGTAGGATAATGAAATCTACAACCTCTTGATCCAATTCAGCACCTAATGAAGAACCCACTAATTATTCTAGAGTCTACTTTCTTTAACTAGGGATTATATGGTCTCATCTCTACTTTACAACCCCAAACTTAAAAGTTTTAAAATATGAGAAATCTAAATTTAACAACATACCTTGTTTTACTAATCTTTCTAATCTCTCTCTAGAAAAATGGCCTAAATGTCAATCCCACAAATGGAAGAATTCTTACTCATTCTAGGTTATTTATGCCTAATCATAACGTTGATAGGAATATCAGAAGATATAGTAGGATAATCTTTCAAATTCAAATGATACGGATCATTTTGTAAGGTGGCATACCAAAAATAGCAAAATCATAATAAATTTTCTTTGTCATAAGGAATAACTACAATTATTCAAAATTAAATTAGAAATCAAATTTCTTCTTGAAAAAGGTACTTAAATGACATAATTCAAATTAAAAGTGTCCAAAAGATAAACATAAAGAAAGAAAATGATCCTATGTATTTAATTTTATCCCTACTTCTTGCTACTCTGAATACAGTCTCTCCCGTCTCACTTGTAATCCACCTGTTTCTGAGCCCCTTTAAAGAATTTGCAACATGAACAGTTGTACCAAAATCTAACCACCAAAATTCAAAAGATATTTCAAGATTATTGGACTCAAAACACACTAAAGTTAGATGGGTAAAATTGAATTTTTCTTCAACAACTTTCATGTACTCCACAACAGTATCCTTATCTGGGATACTCTCTTTAATTTCTTTTTTCAATTGTGAACTTAATCACTACCAAACAAATCTGGTTCGACTCATACCATTATTTATAATAGGTCTTATTTACAGCACTAGACTCAGGTAAGAGATCAGCCGGCTTTGATTCTCTAATAATCAACTCCTCCTTAAAGATTGTTAGGTACATATTCAAGAACTCTCTCCATTCATCATAGTTTGTTCTATTAAGAGTTCTCACCACAGATAGTTGTTGAAAGATCGAGACTGATACAACTGGATTGGAAAATTATTAATTATGCATGCACAACATAATTATAATACAAGATTCCCAATTAAATAAATCAGTCAAACAACTATTTAACAAAGTGGTATCAAAATTACATGTATCATAAGATTTGGCTTGTACAAGAGTCTACACAAAAATGTAATCAATATAGCCATACCAATAGGTTACAAAAATATTGAAACATTATAATTACTGCATGCTTATTCTAAGGAGTTTAAACTCTAAAATTACATTAACAATGTCACACCGATAGGGTGTATCCATCATCAATGCAATGTAATCCTAAAAATTTTAGAAGGACAATATTTTATGTAACATAGTCTTATTATATCCATAATCTATCACTGGTGTGAAATAAATAACTTTATATGTTTTATATGTTCTAAAATTATATAATTAAGGGTTTAAAATTATCTAATATAATTATACTCATAACTAGAAAGAGTGACAGCTCACCAAGCCCAGAAAAAATGTAAAGAATGTTCATGAATTTTTTCAGGCTAAAATTCTTTAAATAAAATATAATTTTATACAATATAAACTTTACAAAATTCAAAATAAATACTTACTGGCCTTAAAAAAATTCTAGAAAAATTTCCAATAAATAGGAAATTTAATTTTACATAATTGGACTAAAATTTGGCTTGAGAAACAACACGCGTAAGTCACACGCGCCCACATTCTCTCTAGTCTATAAGTGGAAAATAAAGGCAGCAGGAAAAACTGCACAAAAGGTAAAGGAAAATTTTTGTAACGCGCCACTCAGTGCGTGTAATTCACGTGCGCACTTCCAGAACCCTTTGGCCTAGCGCGTGTGTCTCACGCGCTTTTCTCGCGCGTGGGAATCACTCTCAGTGCCTCCTGGAATGGTTTTTCAGCAACTCCTTCTTCTTGGTTTTGTCCATGGCATCCGTTTTTCGCCATTAACAAGTTTTTCATGTTCTAGAAAATTATTTTGAGCCATTTAAAAAAATATATATATGTATATAAGGTTTTCCATCAGCTTCAATCAACCATAAAATTTTGTACTTTTAACAAGAAAACCATAGATTCAGTAGCGTATGAAATATATATTTTCAAATCATATCTAAGTTCATCAAACGGTGATTCAAAACAATTCAATAATTATTTATCAATAGGAGAAATAAAATTCTATAAGAATACAAAAAAATTGATGTAATGATATTCGCATGTAGAAACGATGCATACTGATACATGCCAAAAAAATTAAATCTGGTGCATTAAGGAATAATTAAGATTTGAAATTCTTCATGCCTTCATACCATAATAATTATGAAATCAGAATATAATTAAATTGCAATATAATATTCCAAACATGTATAAGAACAAGATTCATGATTTAATTAAAAGAAAAAATAGATCCAAATTATTTCAAAATTAAAATTCAATAATTCCATGTACAGAAATAAAAAGGAAAATTGAAAATTTTATAATTTTTTTCTAGATAATCAAAATTGTTCATAATCAAATTATTCATATTACCAACATGACTCTGATACCAATTGTTAGAAGTATGAATTAAAATTCTGAAATATAAAATTAATTATACAAAATTATAAGCATTCCTAGAGCATAATTTGATGCGGCTATGACTAATCTGAATGATGATAATGAATAGAATTATAACCTACTTTACCCTTTAGGTTATCCAGATAGAGAGAAAAAAAGAGAAAGAAAATTTTAGGAGTGAGAATCCTTAATTTTTCAGTATCAAAATAACAACCCTGATCTCTCTATTTAAGGTCAGACTTGTGATAGAAAATTACTGACCACTAAAGGACTGTAGGTTGGGACCTCTATTCATATGGGCTTATGAATGATCCAATCTATCATATATCATACACATTAAATCAGAGCCCGATTTGTTCTATGCTTAATGTTAAAATATAAAATTAATTATTTAAATAAATATTCTAATAATTAATTAATGTTAATCCATATAATATTTTTAATAAAATTAATTATTTAAGTTTTAAATATAACAAAATTTGTTTGACATAAGAAGACATTAGAATAAGTTAAAAAAAAAATTCAAGCACATGCATTGCAAGAATAGTTAAGGTCAGGATGTTGACCTAGTGGAAAGCCTATTGATTCCGAGAGGATTTCGATTTTGTTATAGTTTATAATTTATTTATTTATTTAATTAATAAATTATAAGTTATTTAATTAATAAGTTATAAGTTAATTTGTAGATATATCAAATATATTAGATTATTTAAAAAATAAATTCTAATTTAATAAGTTATCTTGAATAACTTATAAGTTAATAACATTTTAATTTTCTTAATTTAATATTTTTTATTAATTTACAACTCATAAATAATTACATTCTTATTTTAAATAATAAATAAATACTTAAAAATTAATTAAATAAGTAAATAAACATATAATATTATAAATTTAATATAAATAATTAAATAAAAATTATGTAAGTAAATAAACATGTGAAGCTATAAAATATAATTAATCAAATTTAATAAAATTATATTTTTATTTTAAATATTTTTATTGCATTAATATAATTTAATATTTAAATAAATATAAATTAATTTATTATATATATTTATTTATATTAATATGTGCATTTATATAATTTTATATTTTTAACTAATTCAATAATTAATTTTATAAAATATTTTTATATAATTAGTTAATTTATTAGTTATAATTAGTTTATTAACTATCAACTACTTGGGTAAAATAGAATTTTTATATGTTAAGGCTCAAATTTCAAAAATAACTTTTATTAAGAAGGAAGAATGCATTAATGCTCTAATTTTTAAAATCAGTTTTCCACTTAGTGTCAAAAAAATAATTAACACTAATTACTCAAAAATTTAAGTTAAAATGTATTTTAAATGAACATTGCCATGGGATAATGAGAAAAGAAAGAACAACTTTTATTATCATTGATCCTAATTTTGCTTTTATAATTTATTTCTTGTATAGTTACAATTTTTTCATTTTTTAAATAATCATATAATATAAAATTATAATTTATTCAGGTAAAGGTAAAATAAAATATATTAATTATTACCTTACAACACATGGTTGTACTAATTTTAATTTATAAGGATCAAAATCATGTCATTCATATTTAGAAAGATGAAAATTAAAGAATATATAGTATGGTACCAATTTTTTTGCTAAGGTTGACCTAAATGAACTCCTTTACTAGGTTCTTCTGCTCCAGGGATAACAATGGAAAAAAAATAATGAACAACCAGTTGACCCAAGAAATTCTGAAGAAAAGGAAGAAATAATGCAAGATTGAAGGCCTGTATTCTTCAAAGAGAAACTCATAGAAGGCCTAGATGGTAGATCAGACAGAGATCCTAAGGATTTGATAACAAATTATAAAGTAAAAATTATATTCCATAATGGAAACTAATGCTTGCTAGAAATTCATTTTGATGAGAAGCTGATTGATGAATTATGCATATCTTGGCTAAATTCACTTGTAATCAAGGTGCTAGGGAAATCAATAGGATATCAAGTTCTACGACAAAAATTGGAACAAATGTGGCAAATCAAAGGCTCGATAGAGGTAATTAATCTTGATCATGATTTCTTCTTAATCAAATTTTTAATGACTTGTGATCTGGAATATGTGATGGTTGAGGGTCCGTGGTTAATTTTTAATCATTACCTTATAATAGGAAAATAAATGCTAGAATTTATTCCAGTTGCTTACTCGATAACTTCTACTTTAGCTTGGATCCGAATTCTTGAACTAAATGTATTGTACTATAGAATAGATATCTTAAGGGTCATTGCCTCAGCTATAGTTAATCTTCTTAAAATGGGTAGAAATACCTTCATAATGTTAAGGGGTAAATTCACTCGATTATATGTTAAGGTTAATTTTGCTAAGCCTTTGGTTCCTCAAGTTCTAATAGAAGGTTGTTGGCTGAAAGTGGACTATGAGGGTTTCCATAAACTTTGTTTCTCTTGCAGCCAATATGGATATAATGAATACCAATGTACTGAAAATGTAACCATGAAAACTATAAGCTCGATGGCAGGAAAGAAAGAAAAAACATGAGACAATGTTTGGGGAGTGGATGATGGTTTCAAAAAGAAGGAAAATTAACTCCTTGAAATCCAAAATTCATACATTTAATTAACAATCGGGAGAAGCAATAAATGTCAAATTAGGAAGGTAGAAGGATCATAATGCTTTTGAAGTTCTTTCAAAAATGGTAGAACATGATATCAAACCTGTTCATCAGGTAAATAATTAAGTTCCCTTCAATCCAGAAAGTATCACTATATCACCTTCTCAAATTGTTATAAAGAAGTCCAAATATGCTTATAGTCCAAAATATCCATCGTTAATCAATCGCAAAGAGAACCCAAAAGCAATAGTGTCACATGGAATCCCAAAAAAACCCTCCTTTGAAACTTATCTTAATTCTGATGTAGCAATTAGAAGAAAATAACCGATCTCTTCCACAAAGTCTTAACAGTGACACATGAATCCAAAAACCAAACTACTTACTTTGCTTACACAAGATAAACAAATGTTCCTAAAGATAAATACCATAAAGAATATCTCTAAAGAACATAAATAAAAAAATCACTCGTCTCAGGGAAACTATGGGGAAAGCTACTTGAATAAGAATTTATTGATATGAATGAAGGCCCAAACTTAAAAATTGAAGATGAAGATAAAGATATCAATGTAGTTGAATTTTTTGAAAGTGATGATAAAATGCTATATGAAGCTTCTCAATAAACTATATATGGTACTATCTCCCTTTTTATCTTTAGATTATGTCTTAATTTAATAGTTTCTCTATTTTAGCCAATAACATAAGAGGTGCTACTAGTTCAAAGTCTAAAAGTCATATACATTATTTGATCCAAATGCATAAACCAAACTATGTAATTATTCTTGAAATTCATATTCCTTTTAATAGAATAAGGAACTGGTGGAATAGAAAAGGGTTTGCACCTATAGCCATTCAAGATCCTTAAGGATTTTCAGAAGGGATATGGATTTTGGGATATAATTGTCTTCCTCTTATCTCTACCATCAAAATTCATAATCAATTTATTATTACTTGGATAAAAGCCTAGGAAAGTTCTTGGAATTTAGTGGCTATTTATGCAAGCTTCATTCCTTCATCTAGAATTCTAATGTGGAATGAGTTAAAAGATTTCTTCTTTCAATCTAATACTCCCATAATGGCCATTGAAGACTTAATTGATATTACCTCCTCTTTTGAAAAAAAAGGATATCAAATATGCCCTTGCAAAATTGATAATTTCTTCGAAAGTATAGCAGTCTGTGATCTTCTTAACTTAGGGTTCAATGGTCCTAAATTTACTTAGCATTGTATGGTTAAGGATAGATGTATTTCCTCCCAAAAACTGGATAGAGCCCTTGTTACTCCAAATTAGAAGGAGCTATTCCTTGAAGCTATTGTTTTCCATTTGCTGAGAACTAACTTTGATCATTATCCCATTCTCTGAAGAAGAAAAAAATGTATTGAGACTCCTAGAAACAAACTGTTCTAATTTAAAGCAGTGTGGATGAATCACAAATGCTTTAAAGATATTATGTATCAATGTTGGAATGAAACTTCTATTAATGTACCTCACAAATTACACTAGCTTCAAGAAAAATGCTTGGATTTTAACAAAAGGGAGTTTAGCAATATCTTTCATCGAAAAAGAAAGATATTAGTTAAACTTGAAAAAATTCAACAAGAGCTATCTCTTCAATACTTTCATAATCTCATCATGTTTGAAAAGTAACTGAATGAAGAATTTAATGATATTCTTAAGCAAGAAGAGCTCTTTTAGTTCCAAAAATGCCGCCTCCAACATTTTGCCATGGGGGATCGATGTACAAAGTACTTCCATGCAACTACCATTGTTAGAAGGAGACGTAACAAGATTGAATGCTTGAAGCTCTTAAATAGTAATTGGTCCACAAACCAAAATTAACCAAAGTTTGCAATAACTCATCATTTTTACAATCTTTTATGCCACTTAGAAGACCAAAATAACACAAGCTTAGTGTTGGACTATTCCCTAATTTATCTTCATATGATTACTCCTCTCTGTTAGCTTTACTTAGTAAAAATGAAGTTTATACTACTTTTATGTCTATTGGATCCTACAAAGCCCTAGGTCTTGACAACATTTAAGTTATCTTTTTTGAGACCTATTAGGACATTATCAAAGACTCTATTTAGAAGTTAGTTTCGGAAGCTATTTCAACAAGGCATGTCCTAACTGGTTTAGGAGAGACTCTTTTGGTGCTTATCCCAAGAATAAATATGCCTTAATACATCACAGATCTCAGGCCCATTAGTTTATGTAACATAGTTTATAAACTCATTACCAAAGTTTTAGTCAACAAAATCAGGCCTTTCATATCCAATATCATAAGTTCTTTTTAAAGTTGTTTTATTTCTAAAAGAAACACTATTGACAACATTATTTTTGCATAAGAAATTCATCATTTTATCTATCATACCAAAAGTAAACAAGGTGCTATGATGTTCAAAATTGATTTAGAAAAAGTTTATGATGGACTGGATTGGGATTTTCTCAAATGGATTCTTGGAAAGTTTGGCTTTTTTGAAAGAACTATATCTTTAATTATGAATTGTGTTATTGGTTCATCTTTTAGCATATTATGGAATAGTGAATGGATGGACTCTTTTTCTCTAAAAAGAGGAATTAAGCAGGGAGATCTCTGATCTCCCTACTTATTTGTTTTCTATATGGAAATATTTTCTCAAGTTTTTCAGAAAAAGGTTAATAGAAAAGAACGGCATTCGCCAGTAATTTCTAGAGAAGGGCCTTTTATCTCCTACCTTTTCTTTGCATATGACGTCTTATTATTTTCCAAAGGAATTATTACCCAAGATAGAGTAATTATAGCTTTCTTAAAGGAATTTTGTAGATTTTTAGGTATGAAGATTAATTTTCAGAAATTAAAAGGCTATCTTTCTTCTAAAATCCCTAAGAAAACAGTCTCCAACATAGGGATCATTAGCAATATTGGATTCACTAATGATATTGGCAAGTATCTTGGTATCCTTTTGTTTAGAAAACAAAGACTAGCAAAGCCTACTTTCATTTCATCATCTAGAAACTAGAATTAAAACTCAGCTTAGAAAAGCAATTTACTCAATCTAACTAGGAGGATTATTCTAGCTCAATCAATTTTAAATGCAATTCCTATTTATTTTATGCAATTAGCTCTTCTTCCTATAGGAACTTAGGATAAAATAAACCATCTTGTTTATAGTTTCACATGGAGATCTCATCAAGCTAGACATGGACTTCATTTAGTTAATTAGGAAATAGCTACCTTACCAAAAAAATTTAGAAGACTTGGTATCCGAAAAGCTAGAAAGTCAAATCTAGCTTTTATAGGAAAACTAGGTTAGAGCATAATCCAAGAGGACAATAAACCATAGGTTAAGGTTTTTAGACAAAAATATAAGTGCAAGGATTCTTCTATATTTAACTTTCAATATTCCCCCGATGTCTTTCTAATATAGAAGGATATTGTTAAATCCATGGAGAAATTAAAAGGGGTATATCATTTTTGCATTGAATTTGGTATAAACACCAGATTTTAGATTGACAAATGGATTGAAGACTTCAAACTGAAGGATATAATTTCCCTTAATACTCAAGAGAACTTAAACTTTCTTATCAAAGAAATCATTTCTAATAGGAAATGGAACTTTAGTGTCCTTAAATCTTCTATCCTTAAGGAAATCCTTCTTAAAATATAAGCAATTCTAATTCCATTCATCTCATAAAGTCCTAATAGAATCATTAAAGGCCATTTAGGGGATGGGATTTTTTTGCTAAATTAACTTACATGTAGGTTTCCTTAAAAAATATGAACATTACTCCTCCACTTGACAATAAAATCTAGTCTTTGAAGATACCTTAAAAGATATGTACCTTTTTCTGGCTTTATGCCCAAGACAAGATAGCCACTAACCTCCTAAGATGGAAGAAACATCTATCAAGCCTCCCTAATTATTAGTTCTGCCTGGGTGAGAATGAAACCTTTCTTCATTTATTGAGAGATTGCCCTAAAGCCATAACAGTTTGGACCTCCATCAATGCTTCCTCCTTCTTATTTGATTTCTTTCTCTTGATGCTTTGAACTCGCTTATGAGCAATGCTTTTCTTGCCAATTAAGTTTTAAAGGAAAAATGGAGTAAAACTTTCTTGTTGACTATTTGGTATATATGGGTTGACAAAAATAATATGATATTTAGAGGTGCTAAGATACCTTACTAGATTATAACTTAGAAGGTCTACCATTTAGAGAAAGAGTATGTTGAAGCTTTTCAATGGCAAGCAACTACTCCTATTTTGAACCCTGATTGATTGCTGAAGTGGGAACCCCCTATGGGTATTATTAAATTTAATGTTGATGATAGCTCCTTTGAAAACCCAGATAATGCGAGAATTGGAGGTTTAGCTAGAGATTGGAATGGAAACTAATTATTTATATTCTCTCATTACCAAAGCTAGTTTACAAATTTGCAAGTAGAGGTTTTAGCCATCAAGTTTGCTTTAAAATATGCACTAGACAATAAGATGAACAAAATTATCGTTAAATTTGATTCTACAGATGCTATTCGTATATGCAAACAAGGAGTTAATTCCTCACATCCTCTTTAGGGAATATTTCAAGATATAAGACAACTATCTCAATGCTTCAACAGTATTTCTCTCTCATACATTTTAAGGAAGGGAAACCAACCTACAGATATTTTAGCTAAATAGGGAGTTATGCACCGGCTTCAAGAGAAACACTGGAACCAACCTCCTGAAGATCTTACCATGGCTTTTCTGGCTAATTCCCTTAGAATTTGCTTTACTCGTTAGCTTGCATCTCTTTTTTTTTTGTTTTTTTGTTTTCTTTTGTTTTTGTTCTTTTGTAATTCCCTTTTTACCAAAAAAAGAAAGATGAAAATTATATTTAATTCTAAATTACACTACTAGATTATTAGAAATGAACTAATGGTATAGAATTTATATAACTTAAAAAAATCATAGGGTTAAGTTTGCACTATACCATTTAAAAAAAAGATAAATGCTTATAATAGTTCTAAGGTGATGGATAAGACACATTAATTAGATTACAATTATTTTTATTTGTATTATTTTAAAATTTATGTGTTTTAATACAATATTAAATAAAAGAAAGAAAAATAAAATATTAGTAATTAAGAGAGAAATAAAAAGAGTCAATATAATTAAATTGGATTTGCATTTAGTACATGTGTAATTGCAGTTGCTACATTTAGTCATAGATTCACTGGATTTCATGAAAATGCAGAGGATCCTATACATTTTAAGAAGCATATTCAATATCTAAACTTGTCAAAATGAATTAATCTAACCCAATTAGACTATTCCAATAAGTAAAAAATATACATTGAATGAGTCTTAAGTTAGACTACTTTTTCATTAGATAGGATTGCCACAATATCAATTCCAATCCCACTTCTAAAATTGACTTTTACTAAGTATATACAATTAATTACTTATTATTATTACATTATTTATTATTAATTTCATATCATTAGTTAATTAAAATAAATATAATTATATTTTATTATTATGATTATTTTCATTTTAAAATTTTATAATATTATTATTACTATTAGTAGTATTAGTAGTAGTAGAAGAAAAAGATCTCTCCTTCTTATATGACATATAACACAACAAAAAATGTTGGATTCTTAACAAGTGTATCACTAATTTCAAAGAAAAAAGCTTAGGTGCAATTGGTGGCAATGAAGTGTACTTTACACTATTCAAAAGATGCTACGAAAAATTTTTAAGGGCTATTTGGTTCAATTAAAGAAAGGAAAAGAAATCAGCAAAGGAAAATAAGAGGAAAGGAATGAAAATCTCATAATTATCAATTTTGTTTGGTTCAAATAAGAAAGAAAATTAAATATTTTTAATTTATTTTACTAATAATTATTATATAAAAAATAATTTATTTATAATTATTATTAAAATAATTATAATAATTATTATCTTATTATTTTTATTTTATTTACTAATATTATAATTTTTTAGTTATTAATAACTTATTAATATTATTTCAATTATTATTAATACCTTAATAACAATTAATTTTTTTCAATAATATTAATTATTATTTTTAATAGTTATTATATTTATTATTTTATTATTAATATTTGTTATTTTTTTATTTTATTAAATATTTTATATTTACTAATATGATTATTTTCATAATTATTTGATTTTAATTTTTAATATTTTATTTTCATTATTACCATTTCAATTATTACCATATTACTTATTTATTATTTTTTGTAACTATGATAGTTATTATTTTATTATCAATATTTAATATTATTTTATTAATATATTATTAATATTATTATTTTTATATTATTAAATTCTTTATTACATTTACTATAATAATTATTATATGATTATTTATTTTTATTTAATTAAATTATTATATTTTATTATTTCTATTATTAACTATTATTTTATAATTATTATATTAAAAATGATAAATTCAAAACTCAAAATAAAGGAATCAGATTCCTTGAGAAATTAGGAGGAAATTCTCTCATTTGGGATAATTATTTTAAGAAAAATAGGAAAAGAAAATAAATTTTTTTTAATTAAATAAAAATAAAAGAAATGAAATCCTACCATTCCCTATCCATTTCTTGAATGTCCTTAATCAAATAGCCCCTTAAAATATTCTCACACACTATTTAAAATCAAATTGTAATGCAGGAGGAAAAAATCATAATTAATACCCATGTGTTAAAGTAATTCTAACAGTAGACTTGGTTATAATAAATTTTAAAATTTTAAATAAACTAATTTAATAAATTGATAAAATTAAATTAAATTGTATCAAATATAAAATAAATGAATAGATGAAGTAATGAAATTATTAAAATATATATTTAATTTAATTTTAAATAATTATATATTTATTTTGAATTATATATACATAAAAGTATGCAAATGAATATTTAATATTACAAACTATAATTAATTATATTTTAAAAAATTATATTGTTATTTTAAATACCTTAATTGTATCAATATAATTTAATTTCAAAATAGATATAAATTAATTTAATTTATATATCTAATCATATTAACATATTGTTTTATCTCATTTTAAAATTTTTAATTAATTTAATAGTTAATTTTATCAAATACTTTTAATATAATTAGTTAGCTTATAATTATTAGTTATAAATTAGTTTATTTGCTACTTGAGCTAAACATAGGTTATGTTTAGTATAAGCAATTGATAAATTAATTGATTACATTAGATATCTTTAGTTAAATTAGTTATTAAATTGGCTAAAAGATATAAAATAGTGTAAAAAATATGTTAATATAAATAGATATATAAATTATATTAATTTATATTTATTTTGAGATTAAGTTATATTCATACAATAAATATATTTAAAATGAAGATATAATTAATTAAAATTTAATTAATTATATTTTTATATTATATATTTATTTATGTATTTACATATTTATTTATTTACTATTAAAGTAAAAACGTAATTATTTAATAAATATAATTAATGGCATTTAATGTGAATCAGTTAAAAATAGAAGGATAAATTTTAAAAAAATTGATGAGTTATAAACTATTCATTATAACTTATTAAATTAGAACTTAATTTTTTTAATAGGATAATTTACTAAACATATCCAAATTTTAACTTCTAATTTATTAACTATACCAATAAATTATAAGTCAGTTTATTTATTGCGTAATACACCATCATAGTCCATAACTTATAGTTAATAGTTTAGGGTTTATTCCTCTTCTTTTAATTAAATAACAACCTATGTAAATAAATATTTTGTCTACTCTTAATAATTTAATAAAAATAAGTAAATAAATATATAATATAAAATATAATTAATTAATTAATTACGTAATATCATAAATATGTATTGTAAATCGAGTTAATCAATCTTACTTTTTTTACTAAATTAAGTCATTATTATTATTATTATTATTATTCATATCAATCTCAGTTCTAAACCAATTTATTAAATTTAATTTATTTTGACACCTTTAGTAACATTTAATTATTAATTAGCATGGATCTCATAAAAAAGTAGAAAGTTTCACACATTTGGATAATCAAATGCAACATCTAGTCATTAATTACTGTAAATGCTATAAAGATGTAGAAAGTCCCAAAATATTTGGACAATTAGATATAGTAATTATAATTGCAATTATTATACTGGACCAAAATATAATTTTATTAAAAATAAAAATAAAATATCAAATGAGACTACATTATTAATTATACTATTAAAAGTAAAAATAAAATATTAAATAATTAAGTTCTGCTATTAGTATCAGATGTAATTAGTTAAAAATTATTAATTATAGGTTAACGATGACCCGTGAAACAACGAGTAGCATTTGCCTAAAAAAAAGTAAAACGTATTATACATCAATGAACAGAAAGGATGGGACATTTTCATGTAATGTAAATACTCTTTGGGTTGAAAAAAGATGATGGAACTTGAAAAGAAGAAAAACACACTGTTATAATTAAGAATATCAGTTTTACTATAAAATCAGGGGAATTCTATGTTACCCTCAAGGGTTTGGAACCCATAGGGATGTGGCTAAATTGAAGCCATTGGATGAGTTAATCAAGTCAATGGCTTCACTCATCCAATGGCTTCAATTTAGCCACATACCCATGGGTTCCAAACCATGGGGGTAACATAGAAAGCATCATAAAATCATTAAATGAATACGACAAGTATTAAGTTTAGGGGTAAAGACAAGTGAAGTTAATCTAAACTCTAGCATGCATAAGTTAGGTTTGTTTCAAAGTATATTGCTTTGAACTTGACTTATAATTTATTTATAAGTCAAAATTTTGTCTGACTTTTTTATAAAATTTAAAAAGTATGGGTTAGCTTATTTAGAATTAACTATTAAAATCTAAATAAATTATTAATAAATTTATAAATTTAAGTATATGTGTCATAAATAAGTTTCTCAATAAAAAAAGAAAAATAAATTTATCAAATAAATAAGACATTAAATAAAATTTTATCTTCACTTTTATAGAAGTTTTAATAATTTAATATAATAAATAATAATCATGTTTATTTAAAATAAAAAGATTAAATGATACCATAATATATTCATCCTTACAAACTTTAAAACTAAAAAATATTGGTGACTAAATTAAAAAATAAAAAGAAGGTATAATGATTAAAAATAATAATAATTATAATATAGTTAGTGAATTAATTTTTAAGTGAATTATATAAAAGTAACATATTAATTAAATAAGTTGACGTAGTAACCTAACAAGTTAAGACTAGAGTTAAATATGGTAGGTCTATTTAATAAGTAAGCCAATATATTGATATAGAACTAATTTGTTTAATTAAATAAATAAGTCACATCTTTAACAAGCAAAATCATATGCCACTCATGAACAATCTGCTTTATTTCTACCCGTAATTAAGTTACATCATTAGTAAGACTTATTAGTTAATTATTTTTAAAAGTATTTGTAATAAAAGAGTAATGTTATATAAACTAAAAGTAAAATTCAAAATTAAATTCTAAATATTTATTGAATTAAACTTTATAAATTTTTCTACTATTATATATTAATATTTAATTGACAACCCTTAATTAACACTTGGAATCCAATTTTAATGCATATAGCTTTGCCTTTTTTTATCATAAAAATACTATTATATGCACAAAAAATGAAATATGAAATTAAGTTTCAAATCTTTTCTATCCATTAAATTGAGTTTTATAAACTTGTTCTATTATCTTATATTCAATTAATAATTAACAATATTTAATTTACATTGAAAATCTATATATTCTAATATCAGTGCATATTATTGGAAATGATCTCATAAAAGCAATTAATTTTTATAAGTTATATTTTTAATAGAAATAATTATAAATATTTTTAAATGCTTATTTTGCATAAAAATTGAATAAAAGTCTAATTAATCATATTATATGCACTCATATGATCATAATATGGATTCACAAAAAAATGAGTATACATTATTTATAATTAATAAAAATTATTATTCGTAGTGTTTTAATATGGTTGAACGCTTTAAAAATATTGTTGTAAAATTTGAAATATATGGCTAATCTTGGTTATATAAGATTTATAAATGCATTTGGCATATCAAATAAGATCATAAGTGAAATTCATATGATTATTGTCAAGATAAATGAAATTTTATAAGCATTAATTTACTTTATTCTAAATTGAGTTATATATAATTATATTCTTATAGGTATAATCAAATTTGAGTTGCAAGTAAGTGAAACTCAATTAAGGATTAATATACTTTATAATTTATTATTGATATATTTATTAAGAACACAATTATAATATCATAATATAGAATTTGGTGATATAACAGTCTTAATATATTTTGATGCTTGATTATGAATCTTAGACCTAAGCATGTTAGTTCTAATTAAATTAAAAGAAGATTAACTAATAATTGTTAAAGAAATTAGTAAGTATTAAGATAAATTAAATTAATTTTATTAATTTAATTGAATATTATGCAAAAGAATATAAGTAAAGAATTAATATGGTATGAGAATACAATTTAAGAAAATTGTTCATGTGTTTGGATTGTCATCTAAACAAAGACATATATAAGTGGAGTGTAGTTTTAGTTTTATAGTAGAATAATCATTGAAATTAAATAATTAAAGTATTTATTTATTTAGGAGCAAATTATATATGTATCTATAAGATCCCAAACTAATTCAAGGCCCTATACATATTGATATTAGATTAAGTTAATAGAGAAAAAATTATTGGACTAATAAATGGAAAGACATACATGACCTAATTATTGGATACTTATATGTGACTCAGTATAACTAAATAGTGGAAGTTAATTTCTAGAAATATCAATTTCTTGAATATTCTTCAAGGCAATTATCTAAAAGTCAAAAATATGATTTAGAAGAAATCATATTAGATATAATTTGGATTGTTTACTTTATTAAATAAAATTATATCAAGAATCTGACAAAGATGATGTTTAATTTCTAAATATTTATTGAAAATAAATTCCAAATCAAGAATATTCAATAAATAAGTTTTAAATAAAGCAAATATATTTCAAATATTAATTGGAGATATATTTTTAAATAGAAAATATACAATTAGAAATATTTGAAATTTAAAAATTAGAAACCTTGATAATACATTATGAGTCTTAATGAGCATTAATGGCCTTAATGAGCTATCATGAATTTTAATGATGCGTTATAAGCCTTAATAAGAATTATTGATCTTAATAAGTCATTATGAGCGTAAATGAAACATTATTGGTAGTTATGATTCTTAATAAAATATTATAGGTCTTAATGTGATATTATGAGTGAGTATGTTTTAGAATGTCAATAGATATAATTTCTTATCCAAATTCTCCACAATAAATAAGATCCTAGGATTCTACTTTTCTCAAAACTTTAAAGTTTCGATTTTCACAGGAATATGAAAGCAGTTTTAGACGATCAAAACTCTAGAATTTCTAGTTTTTATGTGAATAGGAGTGAGCTTCAAATCTATTGAAATTCTAATCGATTTTAGAGAGAATTTCAAAAAATTAAGTGAATAATTTTGTGTTAAAATTTGAATTTATCACTTTTTATCCTTAGGACATAGCTTGATCTTACAAATGATCTTCTTAACATAATATATATATATATATATATATATATATATGAAGACGAATTCATTGACACTAGTGTGAAGTTGAAATAACTTACACCGAATTTGGATGGTTAATTTCATTAAAATTTAAAGAATAAGATCAATTCACTTTAAATTAATTTTTACATAGTACTTGATTTGTTCTCCCTTTCAAAATTAATGCATTAAATAAAAATTCTTGAATCATAAAAATATTGTAAGTCTATTTTAGTTAAAAAAATTACATGTTATTTACGACACATTCCTCCAAATATATTTTAGTAAATAAAATATTGAATTAAAAGGTGAAGCAAGTTGTATTAATTACACATGAGTCCTTTTGATTTCGCATCATTAATGCATTATATGAGAGTTTTTCTTCTTCTCAAATTTTATCATTATTATATATTATTAATTATAGATTATTATAGAGAAGGTACAATTTTTTTTTGATTTTGTATATATCTCTTCATGCATTTTTCAATCTATTTTTGTAAAAAAATATTAAATGAAAATAAAAAATTTATGATTAAAAATATTAATTAAAATTATTTCAAGTATTATTGATTATGAATTATTGTAGAGTAGGGAAACAATTTTTTTGGATTGTGTATATATCTCCTCACACATTATTCAATCTATTTTTGTAAAGATAATATTAAAATAAAATAAAAAAAATTTATGATTAAAAAGTATTAATTATGATCATTTTGAGTGTAAGTGTATTTTTGCAAACAAAATATGAGATTAAAGGGTGAAGTAAGTCTATTTTAGCCATCTACTGTTATTCGTATTATTGATTATTTAAATTACTGATAATATATTAAATAAAAAAAATTTCCCTGTCAGTTTTTACTATTAATAAATTACAAATCCATTTTAATTAATATTTTTTAATCACAAAATTTTTTTACTTAAATTTAATAATTTCCTTACAAAATAGACTGAAAAACTCATAACAAGACGTATACAAAATCAAAATGAAATTGATTACCTTCAGTGCAATAATCAATCATTAATAATATATATTAATGGTAAAATTTAAGAAGGTGAAAAAATCTTATTTAATGCATTAACAGTAAGAAATCAAAAGTAATTAATACAACTTGCTTCACTTTTTAATTTGACATTTTATTTAGCAAAATATATTTGGAGGAGGTGCCATAAATAACAAGCAATTTTTTTAATTAAATTAGACTTATAATATCTTCATGATGTAGAAATTTTTATTTATTGGATTAACTGTGTAAAAGAGAACAAAGTTGATTAAAATAAATTGATCTACTTTTTAAAATTTTAACGGAATTGATTGTTGAAAGACGACTTATACTGATATCAATCAATTCTGTTCGTGCGCGTGCGTGTATATATATATATATTCAAAAAGAATAAAAATTTAAAAATCCGGTCCCCAACACATGTAGTATTGCTGTTTGCGTTTCAAGAGAACATTTTTGGTGGGAAAATTTTCATTTGTTTGGGTTTGACGTTGACCAAAGAAAGTAATAAATTCCCTGCGGAAGGGAAATCACTTATTCACCAT
Organism: Sindora glabra; assembly: GCA_020226215.1. Classification (NCBI taxonomy): domain Eukaryota; kingdom Viridiplantae; phylum Streptophyta; class Magnoliopsida; order Fabales; family Fabaceae; genus Sindora; species Sindora glabra. The sequence continues at coordinate 2,603,370 of CM035226.1, read as the reverse complement.
CACATCCTTTTCATTTCGCGTCTCTGAACAATGGGCAAGCATACTTTCATTGTTTTCCTTCTTGTATCTTTCATCATTATATCCTCAATTTCGATACTGTCTGATGCTAATAGTGATGATGGAAGACTTCATATTGTTTATATGGGATCACTTCCTACAGCTAACAGTGCTTACAATCCAACATCTCACCATCTAAGCATGCTTCGAGCAGTCATTGATGGCAGTGATGCAGAATCCTCCTTAATTCATAGTTACAACAGGAGCTTCAATGGATTTGCTGCCATGCTCACCGATATTCAGAGGGAAAAACTTGCTCAGATGGAAGGAGTGGTCAGTGTTTTCCCAAGCAAAACCCTCCAACCTAAAACAACAAGATCATGGGACTTCATGGGACTGAGCGTGTCAGTCAAACGAAACCGTACTGCTGAGAGTGATATTGTAATTGGCGTCATTGACAGTGGAATATGGCCAGAATCAGAGAGTTTCAGTGCAGAAGGTTTTGGCCCTGTTCCGACAAAGTGGAAGGGCACCTGTGCAGGCGGCAAGAACTTTACTTGCAACAACAAGATCATTGGAGCAAGATACTACGAAGATCAGTCTGCTAGAGATGATGATGGCCACGGTAGTCACACAGCATCAACAGCAGCCGGAAACAATGTTGTTGACGCAAACTTCTATGGACTGGCTCGCGGTACTGCAAGAGGCGGTGTACCATCAGCAAGAATTGCTGCCTACAAAGTTTGCAATTCTAAGAGTGGTTGCGACGAAGCCGCTGTCCTGGCTGCTTTTAATGATGCCATTGCAGATGGAGTTGATATTATTTCAATTTCATTGGGACTATCCAAGGCACATGACTTCATTAGAGATGTTATTGCAATTGGCTCTTTTCATGCCATGGAGAGAGGTGTGGATACTGTTCATTCTGCAGGAAATGATGGTCCTAGTCCAGCTACGGTGGCAAGTGTAGCACCGTGGATTCTAACTGTAGGAGCAAGCACTACAGATCGTAGAATCATTGACAAGGTTGTTCTTGGAAATGGAAAAACATTAACTGGGAATTCGGTAAATGCTTTCGAGTCAAATGGAACAAAACATCCTATAGCTGTGCATAATGGAGCTTCAGGAACCTGTCCAAAACCTAGTGCTGAAGCATGTGACTGCATCGACAGCGATACGGTGAAAGGTAAGATTGTGGTATGTCCTACAAGCGATGGACAAAATCTTGCCTTTTTTGAAGGTGCAATTGGGTGCATCGCAACAGATGCAGTTTTAGATAATGTGTCGGATGTGACTCCATTTCCTTCATTGGTCCTGGATTCCAGTAACTATGATCTTGTCAAGTCCTACACAAACTCTACACAACATCCACAAGCTGAAATACTAAAGAGTGAGATTACTAGGGATGATGGAGCTCCTCGAATGGCTGAGTTTTCTTCGCGTGGGCCAAATGCCATAGTTCCCGAAATCCTGAAACCGGATATAACTGCGCCGGGAGTAGACATCTTAGCTGCATATTCACCCCTCGGTTTGGTATCAGATAATCCTTATGACAGAAGATCGGTCAAATACAACATAATTTCTGGGACCTCCATGTCAAGTCCACATGTTGCTGGCATAGCTGCATATTTGAAGAGTTTCCACCCAAATTGGTCACCGGCAGCCATCAAATCTGCTATTATGACAACAGCACTGCCAATGAAAGGTACCAAGGACCATATTGGTGAATTTGCTTATGGATCCGGGCATGTCAATCCATTAAAAGCTGTTGATCCCGGACTAATTTATGACATTTCTAAGAAAGATTATGTGCAAATGCTATGCGACGTTGGTTACGATGATTCAAAACTTAAACTGATCTCTGGGGAAAATACCACATGCCCTCGAAGTTCTCAAATATCCTTTGTCAAAGATCTAAATTATCCTGCATTAGGAATCAAAGTTGACCATATGAAGCCATTTAAAGTCAGTATCAAAAGAACAGTCACAAATGTTGGTTTTGCCGAGTCAAAGTACAAGGTCAATGTCTCATCACCGTATCCAAAGATCAAAATTACTGTTGTTCCTGATGTTCTCTCCTTTAAATCATTAGGTGAGCAACAGTCTTTTGTTGTCAATGTTGTTGCAGAGGAAGTCCTAGGAAGAGCTGTGCTTTCTTCATCATTGGTCTGGTCAGATGGCACTCACGGTGTGAGAAGTCCAATTGTATTGTTGTAAATGGATAATATCCAGTTATAAAGTTAAGAGAAATTTGACTTTCATAAAGTCGAGAGTTTTTGCAGTCGGATTCTAATAGGTTGCATTGAATTATTTTTTAGTACTAGTCATTACGCCAATTTCTAATGGAGGGTAAACAGACAGGATTTATCCTCCTTTCCTGCTGTCATAGTTAAGGATGCAAAGCAAACTGAGGAAGGAGAAATATGATAGGGTATGTGACAATAAAACAAAGCCCAGTATACATCTATATCTCTTGCGTGAAAATATTCAATCAAATATATATCAGTTTTCAAAAACGCAGCGCATGCATTTTTTATTCAGAAAAAGAGAGATGCAAGATAAAGAGGCACCTGAATTTCTATTTTTTTTGAACCAAAATAATGTCCGTATTTTCTTCGGATTAAATTAATGTGGTCAAGCATAAACGTATTAGCCGTTTCTGTGCTAAAGTATCGTTGATTGACCATCTCAGAGATAGAGGAAAACAACAATCTCATTTACATTACACGTCTGACCCACTTTTTGAGGTTTGACGTTTGATGTTGACTTCTCCTTTGAAAAATTGAAACTAGTACATTCTGCATCTGAATTTCAGGTTGGCTAGCTATGCTGGAAGTGGCAGTTATCAAAACTCAAACCTTAAAAATTTTATTTCCTTGCATTTCTATTTACATAGTAATTTTATAAAAAGGTTAAATTGCACTCATCTTCATCAAGGTTCAGTATAATTACATCCATACCCCTTCTATCTTTCTATATTTTGAAATATATATTGACCTTCCCTTCTTCATACGTTTACATCTCTTTCCTTTATTTTAAACAAAAATATACCTCTCTGCTCTAATAAAAACTAAAGAAGATGAGTGTATATTTTAAAAAAATAAAAGATTAAAAGAGTACAGGTATGATTAGACATCTCATTTCTGTTTTTTTTATGTTTTTAAAAATAATTTTTTATTTTTTAAAAATTATTTTCTAAATATGTAACTTAAAAATAAAAAAATAAAAATAATTTTTAATTATTTTCTTATCCATGTCAATTTTATAATTAAATAAAATATTTTATTATTTACAATATTAATCCCTCTAATTTTTAATGTTTCTTTAACTTAAAAACAGTTTTTGAGAATAAAAAGATAATTTTTAAAAATACAAAAATAAAAATATGTCCAAACACACAAAAATAAAAAGATAATTGTTTCTGAATAGCGGCTATGGTGGAGTTCATGCCAGGTCCCTAGTCAAAGATCCCACCGCATATAATGGAAAGAGACTTGGTAAAATCAAGAGTTTCTCAATGAAATTATAATTTTCCTGGGATTTTATCTGTTTGAGAAAAAGCAGAGCCTGTATCGGCAGTTTCTTTTACCCGTCTGATGAATATTAATACAACGCCTATTTTCCCCCCACTCTTTCTTTCATTCGACAAGTATTATTCTCCAATATTATAAGAATTTTTCATATTAGATTTGGTAACCGTGATGAATTTTGGTGTAGTTGGTCTGGAATTATTGAATGTGATACACATAGTCTGCAAATTTGCTAACTTGTCCAAGGGAAGATAGTCCGTAGAACTCAAATACGATCTTAATGCATCTGACTCGGCGAGAGTGTGGTGATGAAATCTTCTCCCCCCCCCCCTCCCCCTCCCACGCCATGTAAAATAGGCGAGGCAAGCTTATACAGATTTTGTTCATGCGGGCTTGTCAATATAAACTTGCATTAAATGCAAACTTCCTATTAGGGTACCTGCATCACATTGTGTGTGATGCGAGCTTACTCGCGGATAATCCATATTTTTTTAAATATTTTTTTAATTATTATATTTTATAATATATAAATTATATTTTAATTTTTTAATTTTTTAAAATTATTTAGGTAAAAAAAATTGAATTAAAGCATAGAAATTAAATTAAATTTATTAAGAAGTAATTGGATTGAATTTTTTTTAATATATATTAAACTTAAATATAAAAAAACAAAAAAAAATTGCACATAGTTAAGCCCGCAATTGCACAGGCTTGACCATGTGAGCTTTTACTCGTACAAGCTTGCCCGCATCAAATACGATCTTTATGCAAAGCTGCCCACATTAGTCTGTGATCCGATCGCCCGCAATCACAGGCCTCGTTTTACATGTTTACTCCCCCTCTCATTTCTCAAAATAAACAGCTGTTTGCCAATGTATAATGTGCCAATCAGAGTTCACACCTTTCATCTCCCATGATGCTTTTCTTATTCTTAGTTTATCTTTCATGCCTGCATCAATACTTTCATTGTCGTGCTGTGTCGATGAAGTAAGAAAAACTCATGTAGTGTATATGGATCACTTACAAAGACAGTATAAATGATATATTCAGAAAAACGACGCCAACACCCACAAGAAATTAGATATGAAAACCCAAGCGTAATACAGAACAAGTTGACATAGAAACAGTGACCAATGCTGGCTTTTAATCTACACAAAAGGTTTCTTCTCTCAGATATCACCAAAAGGACTGATCTCAAACATAGTTATCAGTTCCACCACTTTGTACAGAACATAGTTCGTACTCTCCTTTCCAACAAAACACAGTAATAGGTAGCGGATTATGTTTATCTCTTCCATTTTCAGTGAAAGAACGGATTCTTACTTTTTCCTAGACACGGCTGCTGCAATCCCACCTGCTAGCAGTCCTACAGCAGTTGCAGCAATGCCTACCCCAATGACGCCATCTACAATGGAAAAATAGAGGAAAAAATGTTAGGGCTGAATCACATTAATTTAAAAAAAAAAATTCCATTTTTCATTCTCAACACCAGAAAAGAAGACAGGAATGTTTAGGATAGCATCGATAATGGGTGGTAACCTTTTGTGATACGATCTTCGATTATTTTCTTGAGCGTCACAGCCTGCCTCCAGTCAGGTGCAATCTACAAAAGGAAGCACGTTGTCATAGTATGTATAATCAATTCATACAAGTTAGTATTAGCAAATTGAGATTTATCTGTGACCTTTAAGCTAGTTATTACTCAACGGTTAAATGTGTTAAGCTGTGTTTAAATGTCAGTCAGTCAGTCAAGCAATGACTGTAATGTCCCATTTTTAGTCGATAACTCGCTAGTCTAGTCTATCTAAATATGACGTTTGTCGAAGTTTAGAAGCCATTGTTTTGTATAAGTTCTGTAATTAACTTTATATGAAATGATGACTAATATTGTGTTAATATAATGAAATGAAATGGAAAGGATTAGAATAGAATAGAATAACCATTCCATAATTATGTTTGGTATAATTGGGAAAAGAATAGGCATTCCATTACATAATTATATTTGATACAACAAATATTATAAAAATGGAATGGGGAAAAAGATTTCAATAATAACACTTTTAAAAATAAAAAAATGTAAAATTGAAAATATATTTATACAAAAGATGCTATTGACATTTTATGTTTACTTATAATTGAACATATATATAATTTACAGTTGAACATGTGTATTAAATAGTAAAATAATAACTGATGTAAAATAAAAAAAATATCATCTAATCAATAAAAAATTATTATATTTTAAATTCAATTATCAAAATTATAATTATCAAAAAAATTCTAGCATAAAAGCACAAAGAATTAATTTGCCAAATTTTTTACATTAAATATTTTTTTATAAAAAATACAAACATATTTTATTTAAAACTTTATTATCAAAAATACAATTACTAAAATATTTGAATAGAAAGATATTAAAAAAATGATATTATTTTATTATTTATTAATAAAGGATAATGTTAAAATATATGAAAGATGTAAAGGATAAAAGTATAAAAAAAGTCATTCTATAAATGATGGTCATTCCACCACTTTTGCTATGGAATGAAGATTTCATCATTTAATGAAATAATCATTTCCTAATAAATGAATATTCTTATTCCATAGCACTTAACAAATAAATTTTTTTTCCATTCATTTCCATTTCATTCTATCATACCAAATATAATATAAATGTTTCAACTTCAAAAACTTGTTTTTCTTTCTCTGCTGCTCCCATTTCCTGCTATGTTCTTGCTGCTGAGTTTTTAACATGGTATCAAGAGCTTGAATGATCTAGTAGGGCTGTGAGTAAAGAGAAAACCAGAAAGGCTTTCCTCCCCAAAAGACAAAACTCTCCTTGTATTCAGACCAGACTTTCCTTGTGTCTTCACCTCCAAAAACAACCAAAACAGCTAAGAGTGAGTGACTATGGCTTCAAGAAGCTTGTTTGCTCCAATGCTTCCTACTTTTATAGCAGTTAACTATCCAATATGGGCAGTTAAGATGAAAACCTACTTAGGGCTTGTGATTTGTGGGAAATAGTTGAAATTGTAAGAGATCCAAATTCTTTGCCTCCAAACCCTATTGTTGCATAAATAAAGCAACATAATAAGCAGAAGGCCTAGAAATTTGTGGGCGTTATTTGTAATCCAATCCACTGTGGAAGATGAGGTATTCACAAAGATTATGAATCTTGAGTCACCAAAAAAGGCTTGGGACAAACTTGAAGAAGAGTTCCAAGGTAGTCACAAAACAAGGCAAATGCAAATTCTAGATCTCAGAAGAGAGTTTGAACTGTTGAATATGAAGGAGGAAGAATCTGTCAAGAAGAAGTCCAATAGACTCATGGAGGTGGTAAGCCAAAGGCTCGTTCGAGAGGAACTTGCTGAGAGGAGGATAGTTGAGAAAGTCCTCATCAATGTTCCTAAAGAAGATAGCATCAAAAGAGAAGGAGAAAGAAAAGGCAAGTACATTCCATGTCCTCACTGTAAGAAGAGAAGACACGGTGAGTGTTTTTGCTGGTACAGGCTTGAAGTCAAGCGTAGAGGCTGCAATCAATGCGGTCATATTGAAGAAGTTTTGTAAAGTCAAAAGGAAGCAGCAAGCGGAGCATGCACATGATGTTGATGAATATGAGGAAGCTGAAGAGCAGCTGTTTGTTGTCACCTATCATGCAACAATTCAGGAGAAGGATTTGTGGCTCATAGATAGGGGCTGCAGCAACCACATGGCCAATGATCCTTCCATCTCCAAGGAGCTGGACCTGTTCTATACTTCCAAAGCCAAGATTGTCACTTAAAGACTGCTTGTAACTCAAGTCTATGACACAAAAAACTTGGAGATACGAGCTTCACAAAAGCATGTGTCTTCAAGTGGTTTAGTCCTAGATTTGTCTAAGATTCATGAAAATTTTGAATTTTGTGAAATTTGTCAAGTTGGGAAACAAGTCACACTTCCTTTGCCTAAGAATCAAGAGGAAGTTGCCCAGTACTCAATTGAAGCATAGCAAATTTCTTCTGCAAGTACTGCAAATCAAGTTGTCTGCATTCATGAAAATCCTTTGGACTTGGGACATCCAATGAATGAAGCAACTAAGCATTGGAATGACAAGTCAGCCATTGCAAATATGCAATTGCCCAAGATCCAATGCACCGTGGAAGGATGTAACACCAAAGTGTCAAGGATCTTCCAGTCCAAGACACAGAAAAGTTGAAAGAAGTCAGCTAGCAGTTCAAAAAATTTACAGGCTGACTAGTTCACTATGGCCTTACCGGAGAGCAAGTTTAAGGAGAAACCTGGAAGTATTCAAGAAAAATCTCAAGGAAGATTGTTATGAAATTGAGATTTTCCTATAACCTTTTAGTTAGTTATTACTCGATGGTTAATGTGTTAAGTTGTCTAAAAGGAAGTTAGTCAAGTAATGTCCCTTTTTTGGTTGATAACTTAGTGGTTTAGTCTATCTAAATATAGTGTTAGTCTAAGTTTAGAAACAATTCTTTTGCATAAGTTCTATAGTTTACTTTGAATGAAATGATTGAATGTTTCAGCTTCAAGAATTTGTTTTTCTTTCTCTGCTGCTCCCATTTTCTGCTATTTTCTTGTTGTTAAGTTAGGAAGGACTCACAATCACAAGCACAACAATGAAGAGGTGGAAAGAGCTCTTCTATTCTTAGAATAATATAAGAAAATCTTGGAGACAAAAAAGCATACCATCAGACATCTCTGTACAAGATCCCTACTCCTTGAATACTCACTACTTCTATAGTATCCAACAGCCAGAAGATAAAGCTTCTCCCTCTGTTGTAATGGGTCCGTTGTACCAGGTAAAGATGCTGCAATACAAAATCACATTTATGGTTATCCATTGGTCGCAAGACGCAGAAGTAGACAAAACAGCAGAATACTCAGTTGTAACTGGATAATATGTATATCATTGTTAGTTGATACGCGAGAGAGAGAGAGAGAGACTTAGAGTCACCTTCAAGCATTGCTATCCCACGTTGTACATCTTCTGGTCGTCTTGAGTGAACAAGAGCCCATGATAAACGCAACAGACATTCTTTCATGAACTCATCAGAGGATTGTTTCCCAGCCTCGGCAACCTCTCTTTCACATCCCTGAAGACACATTAGGTTATAGGTCAGACAAAGGGACATATGATTAGAAAACAAGGATGCCCTGAAAAAAGGTGTTTTTGGAAGGAAATTGAGGAATTCTATGCATCAAATAACAATATCAGTATCTAGTAGATGGTTTCAAAAGTAAAACTTGTGCGAATCAGAAGATCAAGATATTAGTGCAAGAGGAATATCAGTGAGAAATCAAGGAATGACAATCAAATTAAATAAAAACAAATCGGTCGAAGAGAGTATATGAGAGGAGAACGATTTGAATTCCTATTTCAATTCCCCAGCTTTTCTGTTGTTAAAGTATCAAAAATTAACAGAAGTTGATAAATCCATGCTTAATCTGTGAAACCCTTTTCAATGTAACACCAGCAATGAAAACCCTTTTCACAAGAAAGAAACAAACGAACAAAAAGGAAGCCCAATTCAATATTTTTGTTTCATTGTTATCCGTAATCAGAAATTTTGCAAAGAACAAACAGATACCGTTTGCAGCACGACCACCGCTTAAAATTAAAAGCAAGTTCAAAAATTTCAAGTGAAATATAAGAAGAAAGCTTGAGCTCACAGCGACGATGTCACCGTCGCACCAGGGTAGCTGGTCGCTGCCAGAGAAGAAGTTGCCGACGGAGTCAAAGATCATTCCAAGCTTTGCTTCAAGTTTTGCCATCGCAATTGGGCAAGTTGAATTGAATCCAATTGAATTCGAGTGAGTTTCTATAGAAAACGGTAACGTGAAATTGAAATAAACAGTGGAGAGAAGAAGAGGGCGTGATGAATTGTAGAGAGATGAAGACCGGTAGTTGTGCTTAAATTGTAATTTATTCAGACCTTAGCGCTGAAGTTATAAGGTTTTTCCTCCTCATTTTTTATTGCTGGTGGATGCCGCAATCGAAGTCAAATAGTTGAAGATTTCTATCAAAAATTAATTTGTGAGTTTTTTTATGTAATAAATATCCACCACTTTTTATGATATATTAATTAATCAATTTCTTGTGCTTAAATATTTAGGTTGGCGGTGAGGCTAAGAAATAATATGGACCGCCTATTCCGAGGAAAAATCCAAATCCCATCTATGTAAATTGCCAAGCTGAAGAACTTCGAATTCAACTTCTATATATATTATTTAAAATTAAATTTATAATTATTGCCTCATCGGTATATTATTGTTCTCCATGTTATTACTTATCCAATTTATTATCCGCATAAAGTATTATTAAAAACATTATAGGTAACAAAAATGAAATTTTAAATTAAATTTTAAATTTTTTATATTTATTAAATTAAATTTTATAAATTTACACCACTATTCTATATTTGTTGATGACCCATAATTTACATTTCAAATTTTACTTTTATTACTTATAATAATAATAATAATAATAATATGTGTGCAATTTTGCTGTCTGTGAAGCAGAAAAAGAGCCACAAGACAAGACCAAGAGGTTTCCATTTAGTTTTTTTTTAACATAATTATCTACCTATTTTGCAGAATTTTTTTAATGTGAATTGTAAAAATAACATTATTCTGATATACAATTTGATTGTTAGAATGATCCTGGTCCTTTACAACCAATTATTGAATTTGGCAAGATGAAAACTTGTAGTCAGGAAGCAGCAGGGAAACTGCAAGGGGCCTTACGAGCGAGTGTACCTTACATTCCATTTTTGAGGCGAGGCTTCCTTCCTGGCTTCTTCTGACAATTTATATATGTCAGTTATGCAATACTCACACCTTAACATGTTTGGCTGAAAACTTCAAACATAACAAGTAACATTTAGGCGCTTCGACAGGACATATTTATGAGAAGAAGTATTTTATTTATTTAGTATTAAATATAATAAGTTTAGAGAAAGTAAATTTCTTTTTTCCAAAAAAAAATATTTTTTATTATTATTACAATTTTAAGTATCATTTTTTAATTATAAATTAAGTAATATATCACTTTTGAATAATATATATAAACAATATTTTTTTTACAACAAATATTTTCTAAGGAAACGAATGGAGCCTTAGATACGCATTTATTTACAAAACATCTTGCTAACCAACTTCACTATTATTATGGTAAAAATTGCCAAATGGGACAATATTCTTCTCATTCAAACAGAGAAAACTACAAATGTTGAACAGAAACTGATTAATTCCCTGTACATTTCACCACTTACAACAAACCATGTCTAAATCCCCTGTGCTACGCCAGAAATGAAATGAACAAAATTCACTGTGCAGATGGTTTTGACAAACTAAACTATTCTTTATCCCACTTCACTTTCTTCCATCATCTAACCGAAAACATTCACGCTATCCAAACTTTAGATCTCACATTAATCAAACAAATACTTCTTACATCCTACAACCTAAGTTGACAAGTGGACGAATGACTTCTCAGAAAACCAGCAACTGGACACTGTACAATACATTGGTTCTCGAACCATCTTCAAAACTAGAAACCAAAGTGACTGAACTACTGAAATACTCATAATAACAGAATGGCTTCAGAATTTTTTTCATTGCTCACCAGAAAGCCAGATGATATCATCATGTTTTTTCATGACACTATCTAATATAACTCCTGTCTTCTTAAGCAAATGTTATCAGAAGGTGATCCATTTTCCACAGCTTGCTTGATTGACTCCCCATTTCCACTGCAAAGCCGGACAGATAATGAAGGCGATAAAGGTGCAGAATTGCCAACTGCAATTATGTCAACAAGGCCTACAACAATTAAAGTTCCATAAATCAATTTGGCATTGTAAGGCACATAAATAAAATGGCATGAGAAAAATTATGACAACCTCTAAAAGATGGGCTTCGCTCTAAGTCCTTGGTTGCATGTAACAATATGGTGCCAGAAAGCACGATAATAAACCCACATATTTCTGATGCAATGGTTCCACCACTTTGGCCATCCCAGTCCTGTAAGCACGAGTTTGACATACAATTCTCACGCTTAGAAATTTTTAGATACCCTCCATTAGATGCCATAAGTAAATAACTAGTTGACAATACCTTGAACATTATTACGCTGGCTAGGATTGTAAATGATGTGAACATGACATAATATATTGGAGACACAACTGCAGTGTTGAAGGTGTCGAGAGCCTGAAGTACTAAAATCATGTTATCAAACAAGAACTATCAATTCCATATAAAACTCTGTGAATACTTCACATGACAAGTTTAAGCTCAATAATCATCTTTTTTTCTCTCAGAAATTAAAGTAATATATCAATTTGAACGATATAGAACAAAAACACATTATGTTAGTAACTCAAGCCTAATGAACCAATATACAATTGGCTGAACCCTTGGCAAGAGCGATTTATTAGTTTAACCTGTATAGAGAACTTTCAAATCAAAAATAAGCTGATGCCACTGTGATAATTTGAATGCAAGTGACCAACCTTGTTAAGATAATTCATTTGAATGATGACACATGTAGCCACAATCAACATAAAAAACCATGTCTCTGGGTAGATTAACTGATTCTTCCCTTCAAAAGTTAATTTCAATGAAGTTCCAAGGGCTTTAACACTCATTACCTGCAAAATTGCAATTATATCACATAGATCAGTTACTACAGTGAACAGTGCATTCCGAGGTGCAAAGTGAGAGGGGGGATTTCATAAGTGGGGTTTTGAATAAGACAACCTTTTCTTTTTTCATCTGTGATTACTTTTTCCAATATGAAGAAGTTATAAGAATGAGAGGGGGAAAATAGGAATGGGGAGGGAAAGAATGCAAACTCAATTTTTTAAAATGCTCAGAGTGCAGAATGCAAGTGGAGAACTGGAAAGCAGAAATTCTGAAGGTAGCTGTGCCACGTTGCCTCCCCAGATTACATCCTCTTCCTCATAAAAGGTTGAAATGGGAGGTTTGGGAAGTATACATGTTCAGACAATTTCAAATTATTGCAGAACATGTAGGCATGAAGCTAAAATAAGTTCTTTTAACCAAGACAGAGGTTTCACAATCCAATTGCTTCCAACATGAACATATTTCTCCATGTTTTAAATATGTTGAAAAAAAAAATAGAAAAACCAAATCTTTCAAATTGAGATCAGTCAAAAGATTAGGGTGATAGAGTTTTCATTTACTTACAGAGAGGGAACCCATCAATGAACATATGCCAGTAAAAACTAGTACATTGGAATGCCCACATCGTGGTGCAAAATGAAAGACCAGAATGAAAACCAATACTATTACTGAACCCACATATACCAGAAATGCTGCAATACAAGGTGAAAATTTCAATTGTCAGGAAAATATAATAAAAACATTCCCAAAAATGAAATGATGGCACATTCTAACCTGGTTGAGTTGCCAGATTCCATATTTCCTGAACAGATTCAATAGAATGCTCCTTTGGTGCATGGATAACAATAATGACAGAACCAGCAATACACATAACACAGCCCAAAATCCCAAGCTGGTGTAATTTCTCTTTCAGAATTAAGTGAGCCAAAACAGCACTGTAGGATACCATTGTTACATAATTGAAAAAGAAGCCGTGTTGCCAGTGTCAGAATAAGTACAAGAAAATACTGCTTCAACTTTAAAGTAATGCATAAAACCAAGGGAAATACCTTATGATAATACTTAATGCACCAAGAGGGGTAACTAGAATTGCTGGGGCAAATGCGTATGCAATGAAGTTTGCAACCTCTCCGACAATCACTAAATCAGAAACCATACAACAACAAATATTCTGCAAGAAGTCAGCTATACATTAAATGCCCTCATGCCCATCATAAATTACAATTTGCAGGTTGTATTTAGCAATGAATAATAGTACTAGAAATGAAAAAAAAAAATAGACTCTTGCTTAATAAAGCATCTCCCAAATGCCACAAAAGTAGGTGAAGCAAAACTAAAGAGAATCTAAAGTACAATGACCAAGATAAGCATTGAACCTCAAATCCAGATTCACGTAAGTAAAATACAGTTAATTCAACTTGACTACGAGAATACGTACAAAGAATACCCAGTTAATTTAGAACAATAATCAGATCAAAGTAAAACAAATTAAGATACAGAACCTAGATATAGGTAAAAATGAAGTTAAGCTAAAGAAAATGCAGCCAAGGTGCTTTTGATTTAAGACGCTAGGAAACCATAGATTGAACTTACTTGTGACCATCCCCAACCACCAGAGTGGCTCCAAGAGGTAATAGTACCCGCCAACACCTTTAGAATCAGGAGAAAGAAAATCATGAATAACAAAATTAAGCACGCATTAATATTGTTAAGAGAAATCGAAAAATTACAAAAATTTTACCAGCTCTGACACCAGAAGTGGCAGCTGCCCTTCTGAGGCCTTTCTTCTTAATGATGAAGCTTGCCCCAATGAAGCCACTCGACAACAAAGCTACAATGACGCCTTTAAGATTGTCTTTAGAGATACCCATGTCGAAAATCGTCACTTTTTTTCGGTTCTGAATCTTTTTCTTCTCTTCATCCATAAGCTTGAAAAGAAACAAATTTTCAGATCATCCTTGCTGAATCTGTGATTGAGCTGTCTTTTTTGTGAAGAAAAGCTGGAAAGAGCAACGGTGAGGATCAGCACAGCAGTGTTCTACTATCACCTCTATGGGCTCCACTTGTTATTATTAACTAAATCGATCTGAACCAAATACTGCCGAATTAAAATTACGGTTGACCAAAAGCATACCAGCCAGCAAGGAGATCATCTGGACTGGTGGCTTAAAATCTGAGAAAAAAAATTTTATGGGTTAATTGTACTTTGGCCAGCGTAATTTCCCCCAATATCACTTAAGTCACTTATATTTTTATGTGTCCCTATCCATTCACTCATCCTTTTCATCGTTAACATTTTATCAATCTAAACTTTTCTCCCATTTAATATTTAACAAAATAAGTTAGCGCAAACCACATGATTTTCTTTCTTCTCGATTCCTTGATAATTAAACTTAATTTAAAATTCAGTTTCTAAAACAATTTATGCTCATAGTTAAAGTAATTATTTTTGAATTGTTTCAACAAATCACCGATGAAAGCTAGAGCTTTCTTGATAAATTGTTTTTGATAATAAATTTTAAATTAGGTTTAATTTTTCTAAAATTGGGGACAATAAAAATTATTTGTATTGCATACGAGATTGTTGTTAAGAATTAGATAAAAAAATTTGGGTGAAAATATTAATAATGAAGAGTAGAATTAAATGAATTTTAATACTAAAATATATATATAAATTAAGCGAAATTAAACAAAATTACGAACGAGTAAATTGTAATTGCTCTAATTGAATAGCGTATTCCATAAATTGTATCCCATCTGTCATGATGAAATAGGACTTCAAAGACAGTATTAAGTGATATTTGACAAAACTTCAATAACTGGTTAGTTAAATACAGATTTGATTTTCTTTTTAATAATCTATGGGTTTGAGGTACTTTTAAAAATTTTTATATTCTAATTTTGATTGAATAAACATCGAATTTCTCCTAGGAAAACACTCATATTGATTATTTTAAGATTAAATAGAGTACAAAAATTAATAGTTTGAGTAAATTTTAAACAAAGTGAACAAGTAATCCGCTAACCTTATCATAAACTGTAAATAGAGAAAATTCCATATATGATAAAGTATCAGATTTATTTGTCCACATTCCAATTATGATGCAGCTACTCTGCTACTCTTATTATCAGGGCGAAGCTAGAACAGATACTTTGAAGGAATTGGATAAAAATTTATTAAGGATTTATATAAAAACTTTTCAACTTTAGAGAGTTAAATATAATTCTTTTACAAAAATAAAATAAAGTAAGAAACATTTTGGATCTTTTTTCAAACTTGAGCCATCCAAGCATGTACATAGCCTCGCCCTGCTTATCTTTATTGATTCACTATCATACATTTTTTTTTTCTTAAGAGAAATATTTAATCGAAAAATATTTTAAACTAGTCTTTAAAATTTTTTAGAAATACGTGAAGGTACTAACGAAGAACAGTTGCTTTTTTTGTCCTTTTTTTTTTTTCGCTTTGATCACTTAGGCTTTGTTTAGACGAGGGGAAAAAAATTGAAAATTTTAGATACCAAATATTAAATGCTAAATTTTTCAACGGTGAGAAACATTATATTTTCAATGGAGACCACCACAAATTGTAATGTGGAGCACTACATGGAATTGCACCGAAGCCATACGTGTCAAGGTGTTATGGTTTCCAAAGTTGCCAATAGGAGAAAGAGAAGAAGCATCTCGTCCCGTACTGTACATCATTCCAAAACAGCCGGCTATTAAAATCGGTCCACTATGTGCATATACTATTGCCACGTGTCATGTTTCCTGTATTATATTAAAAATAAAATAAATAATTTATTTGAATATATTTATATTAATTAGCATTAATTAATTTATTAAAATATTTATTTAAATAATTAATTTTATATTTTAATATTAAACATAAAACAGATTAGACCTTGATTCAATGTATATGATCTATAATAGGTTAGATTATATATAAATTCATATGAATAGAAGTCACAACCTACAGTTCTTTAGTGGTTAGTGGTTTCCTATTATAAATATGACCTTAAATAAAGAGATCAAAATTGTCATTCAATAATATATAATAAGGATTCCTTTTATTAAAATATTTTCTCGCTATATGGATAACTTTAGGTGAAGTAGGTTACAAACTCTATTCATCTAGATTTATGACTTCATCAAAGTATACATCAAGCATGCTCATAATTTATTCTAATTAATTTGTGTATTTATATTTATTATTCATACTACCAATATCCTGTACTAATAATTGTTTAGTTGGATGGAAATTAAAGGGAAAATAAATTTCTTGGAAGAAAATGGAAAAGAAATGTGGATTTTATTTGTTTGGATGCGAGAAATGGAGGGGAGAAGGAAATTGCGAAAAAAATTTATTGTAAGACTTAACTAATTTTTGTTTTCTTCATGGATAGAGAAAAGTGAGGAGAGAAAATGTATAAATAAGTTATAAAGTATAATTTTAAATATATTTATTTTAATTATTTATACTTTAAAGATAAAAAACATGCCCTCTCTCTTTTTTTTATTCATAATATATCAGTTTGTTTCTCAAGTTAATTCATCTAGTATAATTTATTTGGAAGTTGTATACGATTTTTTATTTTAAATCATGTAAAAAAGTTAAGAAAATATTTTAAAATAGAAAAAATAAAAATCATTTCATTAAATTTTGGTAGTTGAATTTTCTTTTTTATAATTTTAAAAACTTAAAAGTTATTCTTTTAAATTTTATAAAACTTAAAAATAATACTCATCATCTACTTAATTAATCATTTTGTTTACTTATATGATTTTTCGTCTAATTTTTAAACAAGTATCGCAGAAATATTGTATGTTAATTTATTTTATTATTTTTTCACACATACTTCTTATATTATATAATTAATAAAAATTATATTATATGTATTGAATATTAAATAAATACTTCTAAATGAGTTAAAAAATTATGTGTCAAAAATAACAAAATAAAATAATATACTATAATCTTGTTATTCTTGTTTAAAAAATTATTAAAAAAGTCATTTAATTTAATAAAATAATTAATTAAGTGGATACTAATCATTAATTTTAAGTTTTGTAAAATTGAAAAGTGTGATTCTCAAGTTTTTAAAATTGGACATGGTAAAATCCAACTATCTTATGAAGGAATATTTTACATTTTTTTCCTTTAGAATTTACAATTAAAATGCATATCTACTTTCATTTATAATAATTTCACAATTTAATCATTTTATTTTATACATGTTTATTTGAATAAGTAAGTTTTTTATCATTAAGTAAAGAGTATATTATCATTTAAATACATATAAAATATCTTTATTCTCATTTTTCAATTCAACTAAATAAGACAAAATAATTTCTTTATTTTTTTCCTCCTTAGCCAAACACAAGAAGAAAAAATACCTACTTCTTCTCTGTTTTCTTTCTTTCTTCATTTCTTTGTATTCAATTTCCATTTGCCCAATTTCTTTTGGCACCAAACAAAGCCTAAATGCGAATTTCATCCTAAGGGATAATTCTACGCAGGTTATACGCAGGAGAAATTCATATGTACATATCTTTTTTCATGTATACATAATGAATTATATTGAATCATTTTAAATAATTTTTAAATATTGAATTTTTTATAAATCTTAATTTAGTATAAAAATTATTTATAATTATTTTATTTAATCACTCAAATAGTTAAACTTTTACTAAGAACCTTTAACTCAAGTGGCACTCAATATACCTTGAAGATTTTACCTTCCGTTACATTCAGGGTTTGACCCCTGATTATTATGTGTGTGTACATCTAATGGTTTAACCACTTTTATTATTACAAAAAATAATAATTAAATTTTTATAAATTTCATACTAATTAAAAATCATATAAACAATTTGTAATAAAATGAGATTAATATAAAATTTATAAAAAAAGCCACATACTTAAACTATCAAATACAAAAAATAATTGAAATTATTACACTGAATCAAAATTTATAAATAATTAAATATCCAAAAATTATTTTAAAATAAATTTATATAATGCATGATGTGCACCTAATAGTTTCTCAGTACGTGAGCCTAGGAGAGTTGTGGCGATCAACATCATGACTTCACAGTCTTGGCCCAATCGTGGCCCAATATCCAACAAAGAAATAGACAAAAACTCCTTATTAATAAATAGTGGAGACTACGGTATCTTCAATAAGTTAGGGGTTTAAAATCCAGGGCACGTGACAAGCTCTTAACTTGCCATGTGTTCGGGTTATTGTTTAAAAATTAAAATTAAAGAATTAACATGAATTGGGTTAAATTGCAAAAACACCTCAAATTTCAGCATTGGAGATGAGTGGCATAAAATTTTCTTTCAAGTCACTTTCTTGTCAGCAATCTGGTCTTGCAAGGTCATTTGCCCTTGCAATGGAGTACTGTTCTCTGCAATTCAGTTGCCCACGGTTTCATCCTACCCATGCTATGCAATGTGAGCATTCTGCACTGCATCATTAGATTGTCTGCATTGCATCCTTTTGGAATAAATCAACCCAAACTCAAAAGGCGAAGGATCACTCAATCCAACAATTACAAGAAAAAGAACACAATAGATCAGAAAAAGACAGAGATGAGATAGAGCCTAGCTTGAAGAAATAGACGAATAGATTTCCATCCCTCTTCAAGCCTTTCATTCATGGAAACTACTGAATCAAGTTTAAGGCTGAGATCCCCATATTAATTAAAAGAGTACACCTAAGATTTACTGATTCAAAAGAAGGAGAAAGAGCATGAGCGACCAACATCCTTCTTCCTTGGCTGTCGGCAACGATGTCGGCTTTGAACTAGTCCGATTACCTTCGAATTTCACTACCAAATGAAAATAATCAAAGTTCAAAGCCAATAGACTCATATGGTGGAATTGAGCTTCGCATCCTTCACTCCTATCAGCAATTTCAGCACCAACCAAGCATTGGGTCAGGATCTCCTCAAGCACCAGGAATTTATGTTTTTGGGGTTAATATGCCATTTCAATAATCGTAAAGACTCTTACAAAATTTTCCTTGTCCAGCAAAAATACTTTATTTATCTAGATGGCTGGAATTTGAGGTTGCATATCTAATGATTAAGATTCGTCCACGTCCCCCGAGTTCTAAAATCCCGGGGCACCTTAGAATCGGCCTTAATAAATATAATAGGCCAAAACACTAATTTATTGAAATCAACCATTCTTTGTTCAGAATTTTTATAAAAAAATATACTTATAAAAAATAGTGTGTGTTTCAAAGTTAATTTGTTTATCCCTTGCTGTATCATTTTACTCTAATTTATGAATCCACCTGGGGTCTGTTCTATTTGACCCAAAAAAACATATATATTCCAGAACGGAAAAATTAAAAATATAGTCCTACGTTTTCCATTTTGGTAATTAACAGTGCCAGACATTTTGTTAACTTGCATATTCTATTTCAAAGGCTTCAAATTGAAAAAACTTTTTGAGGTGAGTGATAAATTTTTGGGAAAAATTAATATAGTTTGTATTAAACTGAAAAGACAGTTATAAAAAGATATGAACTTGTCCATCAATTTCGGATATGATACCATTGATGTTCTTTTAATACAATTCTCTTTGTGTATATTGACATCATCGAAATATTTTCCCCCTATTCCAGAGATTGCAGAACAAATTATAAGCTTTTTTATTTTTTGCCTAGAGGATCGGTAAAGAATTTGATTTTCATGGCACAAAAGTAAAGTTCTTAGACTCTCAGTAGAAATAAGAGAAAAAAGAAAGAAGCCATACATTTAAGTAGAGAATTTGTTTAGCCTCAAAGGAGTGCAGGCAGGGAAATATAATGATGTATATTTTACAGGAAGGACTGGAAATGGGCTTATGTATGAAGCTTAAATTCTGGAAGGAATCACGGGGATATTGTTCTGCAAGTATGCACAAGCAGCAGCAACTCCACTTCCAAGCTTTACAGGGTAACCCACATCCTTCAGTATCATCTCCACACCACTAAGGCATCCCAAGAGTTGTAACTGACAAATATTTAAAGAAATCATTACATCAAGCAGTGGTGGAGCTATAATTCTTACCTTGAGGGGGCCAAGTAAAAAAAAGTTCTCACTATCAATTTGAAATTCCTACACATAAGTATAAACAAATCAAGATTTAGAAGGTAATGACTCCTATCAGTCCCCTTACCCTTGTACATTGATGATTATGATTTGAGACTTAGAATTTGTTATTTACATGGCAAATCAAACACCTAAAACCGCACTAGAAACTGCTGAACCTTTTCCGCTTTAGCTAGTAAACTATCGAAACTTCGTAAGATATGAGGAGGAAGAAAACATGTACTTTTATATACTATATAGTCATGCCATGCAATATGTGCCAAAGTAAATTTGGGAGATTAGCATACCTCATTCAGATTGCCGAGATGCCCTATTCTGAAAACCTTGCCTGCAACTTTGTTTAACCCCAGACCTAAGCTCAAGTTGTATCTCCTCCATGCCCTTCTCACTATTTCTGAACTATCAACGTAAGGAGGAACTACAACAGCAGTAACCGTGTCACTGTACCACTCCTCCTTTTGAGTGCAGTTCTTCAAGCCCCATGCCTCCACTGCCAGCCTGCATTTACCATATTGAAAAAGCTATCATATCTATTCACCAAAGACAAAATATACAATAAAAATTTTTGTTCCAAACTTCAGAACCGGTAATGTTGATTCTGAATATGCAAAATATGCCTCACCTGGTTGCTTTGCCTAAACGGCTGTGCCTCGCAATGACATTATCAAGTCCTTCCTCAAAAATGAGATCAAGAGCTGCTCTCAGACCGTACAGCAAATGAATGGAAGGAGTATATGGCCAATAGGTTCCTAACTTGTAGAATTTCAAGTAGTCGTTCCAATCAAAGAAAACTCTAACTGACTTAGCAGTTTTTGAAGCCTCAAAGGCTTTGGGGCTGGCGCACACAATACCAATCCCAGTGGGGAGCGAAAGAGCCTTCTGGGAGCCAGTGAGGGCCACATCTACACCCCATTCATCCATACGGAAATCAAGAGCACAAATGGATGACACTCCATCAACAAGAAAGAGGGCTGGATGCTGGTAATCATCTGAATGTTTCAAAGAAATATGAGAATCATTTTATGAGAACAATGTGAAAAAAAAGAAAAAAAGATTCACAGAATTCTTTGGACACAAGGAAAAGCAGAGGCTTAGTGAACGAAAAATGCTTCTTACACACTTAACTCTCACAATCGCACACTAACACAGCTCAAGTCAAACTGATCCCACACAAATGGGGTCATATGGATAGAGGCTGTTATCGAAGGCCATTGAATGACATGCTCACCAAGAATTTTTCTCACTTTGGCCAAGTTATTAGTGACTCCAGTTGCCGTTTCATTGTGAACAATGCAGATTGCCTTAATGGTGTGTGCAGAATCTGCAGCAAGTTTTGATGCCAGAATGTCAAGGTTGGCACCCTGACCCCATTCACTTTCCACAACATCGACATTGAACTTAAGGCGTTGCTGCTGATCAATCCAAAGCAAACTGAATTGACCAATCAGGAAAGATACAATACGATCCCCGGGAGACAATGTGTTTGTGAGTGCACTCTCCCATGCACCAGTTCCTGAAACATAAGTAGAAGCTAATCAACAAAAGAAAACGACAAATAGCAAGATATAACAATGTTTTTTCATTAGTCCTAACTTCAGCATCAATAGTTGTAACCTCCAAAACACACACAGGAGAAGAGAAAGACGAAGGGACAATAAAGATGAAGGATAACATTGCAAGTAGTTTTCCAGAAGTTGGATGGTTTGAGTTATCAGTGTAGTTAAGATGATTAAGACGAGACAATATAATAAATTTCTAAAACTAAGAATCATATAACAATAATAAATTCAGCCTGTCCATTCAAGCAGTACCAGTTGTAGGGATAAGAAATGGAGTTCCAGTGGTAGTCTTGAAAATCTCCTTGACATCCTCAAGCAGAGTTTTCGTCAATGCTGGAATTGCTGGAGAACGGTAGTCTTCATTGTTCCTGTTCATTGCCCGGATGACCGGTTCAGGGATGTTGACTGGCCCCGGAACAAAGAGATGATTCCTTCCTGGTCCATAAACATAATCCATCTTTCCCGGCTTGAAATTTCAACCTCCTTGAATTCAAACAAATTCTTAAACTTCCACCAATGAAAACCTAAGTAAAAACCATAGAAAAAAAGGTCAATCTTAACTCTCTTACTAAATTTTAACACTAATTTATTTTTTTAACTTTGAACTCTTCACTAAGGAAAAATTTTCTAATGAAAAATCCATCTGTGCAATTCACTTGATGGTATTGGAATTTAAGCAGGCTTTGTCACCGTTCAACTATAAAATATTTTCAGCTCCTAATGCTACTCTCTCAACCGATACTGTAATTTATTAAAAAATAAATAAAAATAAAAATTACTGATCATATGACAAATCAATGGCAGAGTCTGGACTAATTGGGAATGGCTTTACTTTATGAAAATTGGCTAATGGATTATCTAACAAATAAGTTTTGAGAAGTAAATTAATAGGAAAATTGAGTACCTAGTCAACGATTTACTCTGTGTGTCAAGTTGCAGAACCATAAGCAGAATTTCTCGGGAGTCCAAGACATCAATAGTGTAAGACTACTAGAATGAATTATTGATCAAGATGCCAATAAACGAGAATTTCTAAAAATGATTACCACGAAAACTATTCCATTAGTGAACCATCATCACTCATTTTAATGATTTGCTTCAAAACGAAAAATTATTGAGGCCACAACAAGAGAAAGAAATCTGGTTTTGGTTTTAAATTCCACCCCATAGTTCTTATGAACCAACGTAGGCCTTTCATCAATCTCCAAACAAGATTTTACAAAGTCCAAAATCGATCCCAACTAAAAAAAGTAATAACAAAATGCAGGAGTTTATAGAAAAAGGCATTCCGGAAACAGAGAAAAAGAGAATTTAGAAAATAAAAGTCAGACAGACAAGAAGAGATATTCAAAAGTATGTCAGATGAATATTGGTACGTAGCATACCAGGCAGATAGAATCTTCCCTGAAATTTTGGTGAGGTTTGGCAGAAAGAAGAGCCGTGCCCTCTCCCCTCTCTGACACAACTGTAAAACCTTCTTATATAGGAAGGAACGCCAAAATGAAAATGTACTTTTAATTAAGAGCGCGGGTGAACCAATCAAGTCTGGAGGTGGAGCCCACTCCACTCTTACGTGGCAGATAAGGGGAAAAGAGTAGTGATCTAATGATCTTGCGGCCAAGAGTGGGCGAAGAGGAGACACTCTCAGATCTACTTGGATTTGTGTTACAATGACAATTATATGACACTTTCACATGCTCTGAGCTTCTTCCCAAAAGTCCATCCATTCTCCCATTTCCTTCTCGAAGTCTTTATTACATTATAAATGTGTCCGTCTATGTCTTATACATTATTAGAGTAATGTTAATGTTGCAAAAGAACACAATTCTTGTGCTTGTGGAGAAGTAAACACCCAATTAAACAGTAAAAAAAAAGGAACAGAAAGAAGAAATTAACTTCTCTAGCTCAGGAGGATTAGACTTGCATTACGTGCTAATCATATATTTCAAATTTGCCACTCAATTGTTGAGCCTTCCGTCAAAGTATCAATCAATGGCAATCGTTGGTTTAATATTATTATTAAATATTAATATGAATTACATGATAATCTTATACAAGATTTATTACTTTGCATGTAAAAAGATTATGGCATTAGTGTTATATTTATAATTCTTTTGTTATTAAAATTTATGTTGTGACAATACCGCAAGAACTTCAAATCAATCAGTATTGATTGGTATGAACTTCGTTAAATTTAATCACTGCATTTCAGTATTGGAGTTTTGAGGCTGAGAAAACAATATGGAAGATATAGAGATAAAAGGCTTTCGACCACACTTCACTTATGGGAAATAGGGTGTTGAGTAGTTTTGTCAAATTCCCTTTCAGGGTTTCGGCAGTACCCCCAAGTTTGAGGTTGCATGCGTCAGTTCCACCTGTCAACACAGAGCAGCCTCTATAAACTATCAGGCGGTATTCCTCAAATCTTCTCATGTTTCCCTGTCAATTATTGGGTTTAATTCCTACATGGCAATAACACCGCTTTCCATTTCTTCAAAATTTCAGTAACACTACATACCAATTTTTGGTTTTTTGGCATGCACATGACACGTAAGAATTTTTATAATCTCTCACAGGATCCTCCCAATTACACGCGCTCTTCACTCATGCAAATATAACGGCGTTTCCGTATATATGTCAGCTTTTTAATACCAAGATTATCCACTATTCAGTATATCTCTCAAACTTGTCCATAACACATGATAAATTTCAACGTATTCATTCCAAATATAACGTTATTATCTCGTCACAGCTTCAAGGATGATACAATATCTTCCAATTTTCAAAATAGCATCGCCAGGACAGGACACAACAATCTAATCTAAGTGAAAAAAAGTCAGTAGAATATATTTATTAAGAACAAAAATGATACATGCCGGGGCAAATGAAAAATCTCAACGATGCTGGAATAGTATTTCGATGACTTGCCCCATGACACCTATCCATGTACACGAATCCAACTAACACGAATAATATACATGCAGGAACAATGACCTCAGCAAAAAGCCAAGAATTCATTTTCATTTACTAATGAAAATCGCTTAAAAGAGAAGCACACATGATCCTGGAGATTATAAGCTAGAGTTACTAACACAATCATATACTTTCCAATTTAAGTAGACTGACAAAATTACTTTGCATGTGAAAATTTTCGAATAAAATTGCAAAACTGATAATGTACATTTTCCTAATGTATGTCTATTGCAAATGAGAAGTAAATTCTTTTTCTTTTCTGATTTGCAGTATATACGTAAACACCTTGATGGGCTCATCTCCAAAGGAGGGTAGGAATCAAAAGAAAAAAGGTGGAAAATTTTGAGCAAGAATCTTTCATCTTGCAAATACCAGATCATTGGCTTCAGCTAACATGTTCTAGTATGCACATCCCATCTGCAGGGTAATTTGTCAGATTAGACAGTGCACCAAAAAGGGATCTGCAAAATCTTATTACCATGGGTGGAAGAAAAAAAATTTCCAGAGAATGTACAATGGCTAAAGCCATGGAATTTACGAGTGCAAGCCAACCACTAACACTCTTTGAACAAGCCTCTCTCTTCCAGCGAAAAGGACTTACTACTTGATACCTGAAGAGAAACCTTGTCTTGAAGGAAACCCACCAGGTCGTGTCCTATAAGGTTTCTCACTAACAAAACGTTTGTCTGATGGCCCAGCCCCAAGAATTCCTAGCGAGTTAGGATCAGAGACTCGGATTCCATTACACATGGTTCTCTGTGGTGGGGGCTGTCCTTGGACATAACCATCATTTTCAGCTCTTCGTCGTCGTTTCCATGCCTCAGATTTCCCAGTATTACTAACTGGCTCTGGCATCTGGGAGGTTGCCACATTTTTGTATCCTCTTAGCCTATCATTAAGGTTACCATTTCTGCCAAATGGAGCAGAGAACGGCCCATTGACATGAGAGGGACCAACCCCTGCCTCATCCCCTTGCTCCTGTTTAAGTTTGGAATAAATTTGTTGAAGCCTCCCCCCAGAGAGATGAGAGAAGGTAGAGACATAGTTCCACAATCGCGTAGTCATCCCTGTAAAACAGCAAGAAAAAACATAAGTTTAATAATGTAGTCAATAAATCCTCAGTGCACAGATCAAAAACAAGTCGTCTAGAAGGGGGAAAAAAAGTGTCAACATATGTAACCAAACAAAAAAAAAATGGAATCAAACATTCACAAGGGAAACACTTTTCCAGGAAAATGGAAACTCATTTAAGAATGAAATTCAGAATGGGAAAAGGCACTTACTATCTTGCTTATAGGGTTCCTCTTCGTGTTCTAACACAATTTGATCTATCCTTAGCCCAAGAAGCCCTAGATAGTTGCGGATTTTGGAAAGCACCTAGCGAAGTAGTGGGCAAAAAAGTGTAAAATTTCTTTAAAAATAAAACATATATAATGAAACAATATAAGCTCCCACTTAAAGTATACCTTTTCTTTTGGTAGATTAGCACTGGTGGTTTGCAACCTGTGAAGACGTTTCAAGGTTTTCATTTCTTCAACCATCATATCTTGACACCATTCCATCCATTTTACTTCCTTGAACTGCTCATATACTTCCTCATTGTCAGACATCTCACCCTCTTCTTTTGTCATAGGTTCAACTCTTGGGGGTTTCTGAGATCTACCAATTCTCATTTGGATATTTTTAGCAGAACCTGATTTTCCCTTCTTCTCCAGCCCACGTGACAGAGAAACATTCACAAGACTTTCTCTCTCCTTCTTGGAAGCCTTACGTCCCACTTTGCCATTCGTGTTTTTACCACCACCACCAGCAGCAAGTTCCTAGAAAATTGTATCCTATGCATTAGCTCAATTGACACGGTCAAAAACAAAATAAAAGACAGCATGACATGTAACAAGCCATAGAACAGATACCCAACAAGTATTATCACAGATCAATAATTAAAAAACCACATGGCTTTAAAATGTAAATTGATATAGAGAACAAGAAGATCAAAGATCAGAGGAGGTAAGAAAACATTTCTGTACATAAAATTACTATTAAAAAACCCCCACAATACAACATCCTCAAGGAAGAAAACTAACCAATAGAAAAAACAGACAAGCATGCATGTATATAATCACAAGAACAATGAGAGATATAAGATAATAACAAGTCATTAAGGTGATTATGAAGTCTAAAAGAAGAATGCAAAGGATGCAAATATACACAGAAAAAATATAGAAACATAGTGGGCATGCAAATTTTTTATTAAAAAAGAGAAATATACAATATATATATATAGATGAATAAAGTGAATTAAATTGATGTAGAATTGAACCCATGTTGGTGCATACTTGTTCCAAAAGGGCAGAAGCACGGTCTCTCAAATTTGGAGCTCGTGGCAAGAAAGTCTCGTGGTGTTGAAGTTCCACTGGGGCAATCTTCTTCGTAAGGCCAAGCCTTTCATCTAATCGTACCTTTTCCCAATTTCCAAATCCATGGTAATATATTCCAAGAAGCAATCTTGCATCATCAACTGTAAACAAGTATAAAATAAAATCAGCATTCAATTCTGGATGAAATGAATTTAAAAAAAAAAATGCATTGGGAAGAGCACATACTTTGATTCCATCCACAACCTTTGGACCAGTTCGAAGGCTTGAGATAAGATAAAACACGGAATTGTGCAATAGGATCCTTGTATCGTCTAATGCGATTTGCCAGAAGCTGGAGTTCTTGAACACGAGTAAGCAGGTCATTTGCCTTTACTGGTACACCAAAAAAATCCAACAATGGCCCCTGCATGCAATATTAATCAGAATAAATGATCTCTGAATACCATGAGGAATCAAATAACTGATTCATCAAGTAATTTATGCAAATTTGATGTTAGCCTAACCTTTGGGTCGAGGCTCCCAAGTTCAACTGCTTCTCTACAGCCATCAATCAGAGCATTGAAGAGTTCAGTTTGTGCTTCAGGTGGAGCAGCTACAACAGCACCACCAACCTCAGCACCAATTAAGTTGATTTGGCTCTCATTCCCAAATTTCATAACCTGAGAATTTCAATGGAAATGGACAGAGCAATATATAATCTATCCAAAAAATATGTATATGCAAAGATACACTCATGCACACATATAGCATGACCACCAATCAGTAATAATGACAAATGCAAGAAAAATCTCTGGTTCAACACATGATTTCGGGGATTGTTCAATGCACTACTACTTTTCTTTTGTCAAATCATACAAAAAGACAACAATAAGGGAGGACAACGTAAAAGTTAAGAGGATAAGAAATCAATATCTAACAGAAAAGGAGAAAGAGGGGGAGGACCAGAGGCAATACATCAGCTCATACAAGCTGTCCAATCCCTCTGCTTGTCTATCCATTTGTTTTGACCAAAGTAAGGGCAAAATATTATGTCTATTTCTATAAATACACACATGGTAAAATTAATGTGGAATTGCAGCAAGTACTGATTTTTCATGAGAAAGAAGTAGACACAACTTTATCAGTAGGAAAATGATCTAATGATTACTAATGAAATGTGTAATAAAATCTTACTGCACGAGAAAAACGCAGTGCATCCCTTTTAGACAAGTTCCCATATGACCAACTCCTCACTTGAGCAGATGCTCCCTCTATCATTGGTACTGTAGGAACTGAATACTCAGCTTTCCGGCGTTTTTGAGATTGCCCCGGAGGCTGAGGCTCTTTCTTTTTTCTTTTAGTACTTCTTTCGGACTGATTAGCCTCTGCATAGCTTTTAGTATTTCTAGCAGCACGAGGAGCAAGAGCTTCCTAGAGAAGGAGACATAGTGCAAGATAAAAAAGAAGCATCCAAAACAGATACCTTAAGTAAAATACACTCTCTATAAAACTTAAAATACTCCACAAGCACGCAATATTAATTCAAAACAACATATAAAAAAAAAAATAAGAACAGTATCATACTTCAGCTTGGGCTACTGCCTCAGGCTTTATCCAACGACTCCAGAAACTTCCATCATCTTCATCATTACAGAAATTAGCTACCTGCAAAAAAGCAAATTACAAAACAGTAAACAATTTATGGATGCTACACCCCTACTCAAACCAACCCTTCTCCAACCTGAAATAGTTGTACGGATGGACCTCTTACAAAACTCCAAAGTGATTTTGGCAATTAGAATGATTTAAAAAAATAAATAAATAAATGTTCATCTTTTAGAAGATGTTGAAAACAGACTTCTTTCACTAGCTTTGTCATAAACGACAATTTCTAGCTTCTAAAAGACAACAATATTTCACTAATATACTTTATTGCAGAAAAATTTCCACCAAAATGGCCTCTAAATACAAGAGAAGAAAAGAAAAATAAAATCCACAACATGTCAAAATATTTTACCTTAAATGCACTCAACAATTCATGTGCTTCTTCTCCATCAGCTTCCTTCTCCTCCACCTTCTCGGCTCTTTCAAGAATCTCATCAATATCCATACCTAGAAGTCCCTTTTTGCTTTCCTCATCATTCTTTTCTTCCTTGAAAAGCTCCTCTGCTCCAAACCTTAATATTGCTGACAACTCATTCTGTCATAAGTGAAGTAATTGTTTGATACATTAGGGGTGCAACAAATTAAAAGAAAGAACTTAATAAGTGTTAGATAACATAATTCAAAACATGCCACATATAAGCAACAAAATATGAAATTATCTAACTAATTTCCTTTTTTTAATCTCGACAAACTTCTCATCACAATTGAATTGTCAAGGAAAAAAAACAAAAGCAACACCTGAGCAGTTTCAACAAATGTCCTTACCTTGTCAAAATAGCTTCCTTTTTTGGCTTCTCTCTTCTCCAGTCTACCCTCTGCATTTAGTTTTTGAATCACCAAATGATCCAGAACCTTAAAACACATTCACAAGATTATAGGCATCGAGTCAATTCAAGGAGTAGTTTAATACAGATATAAAAGTTCAACATGACAAGGTAAAAGAAGAGAAATCAACAGCAGCATGGGATATTCAATTTTTGCTATCATACCATCTTCTTCTTAGCTCGTTCCAAGATATCTTCCTCAACACTTTTGCTTGTCACAAATCTATAGATGTTAACAACTTCTTGTTGCCCAATTCTGTGAGCTCTACTCATCGCCTAATACACAAACACATTAGTAAGTCAAGCAACTGTCTGTTCTGACAAGTAAATATAAAGGATAACACCGCATTGTTAGTACCTGTAGGTCATTTTGAGGATTCCAGTCTGAATCAAAAATTATGACAGTGTCTGCTGTGGCAAGGTTGATACCTAGACCTCCTGCTCGAGTTGAAAGAAGGAAGCAAAAATCATCACTACCAGGTGCATTGAAATGATCCATAGCCTGCTGCCGCAACTCAGCCTTTGTACTGCCATCCAACCTCTGGAATTGAAACCCTCTAAGTGACATGTACTCAGCCAGTATATCCAACATCCTTACCATCTGCATTGCACCTCTCATAATTTAATATTATTGCATACTAATTCTTGGCAGTTATGATTACCAGAGTAAAATCCATTCCAATAGAAAGCACAGACTTGCTAACAGAAAACTATGCAACCTCATAACAATAAACTTGAACCATGTAGAATTATGACATAGCATTGTTCAGCTGAAAGTATGGAACAAGAGTTACCAAAAGCACATTCAGTCAACCAGTTAACAACAAACCTGAGAGAAAATCAGAACACGGTGCTTAGTCTCGTGCAATCTAACAAGCAGCTTATCAAGTATAACAAGCTTGCCACTGCTAAAGACAATTCTCTCTAGTTTACTGCTGTCACTACTCACCAAGTCCCCGCCATAACCATGGTCAGCACTTTCAAACAGGAATGGATGGTTGCAGCACTTTTTTAATTCCACCACAATATTCAGAAGGGAGACCTGAAATGGAGTAGATAGAAAAGAGCGCAACCTGAATTTGGTGATTACTCCCCAAAGAAAAAAAAATAAGCAATGTTCATGCATTAAGGTGATATGAGTAGATATAAAATTCCATTTCAACTCTTTCCCTCCAATAACATCATACCACAAGCAAAATAAATAATTAGTATGTATTACCAGAACAAACAAGAAAAATAGGCCTACCCAAGCAATTCTCCAGTGTCTCCCAATTTTACATCATGGAGAAAGAACATAGGCATTAATGCATATATTATTTATAAAAACACAAGACAATAACAAGATTACTACATAAAGACAAAACCTGATTCCCACGAACTCCTTTGTTCAAATCATGAAAGTTGCGTTCCAATATCCACTTATAATACCTATGCATGCAAACAGCAGCAGGAATATAGAAGGTGAATTCACGGGAATAGCCATGAAAGCAATTTAGTGCTGGAAATAGCACTTACTGTTTCTGAAGAGGAGACATTTCAACTCTTAGGATACGCTCAATTTTAGGGGGCAATGATTTCTCCACATCTTTGATAACTCTTCGAAGTATGTGCGGCCTCAATTCCATGTGAAGATTAGCAAGCTAGCATGCATAATATATCATCATCAATTTACAGTGAAGGCAAGAATCAATAACAAGATACAAGAGGATCAGAGAAAAAAATAAACATAATAATAGTGATGGTATAATATACCTCATTTTCATTGAATGAACTCAGATTCTTATAGTTTTGAACAAAATCATCTTTGCTTTTGAACTTATCAGGATCAAGGAAGTGAAGCAAAGCCCTACAAAACAGAAGGTGAAAAGATTGCTATAGAGAAAAAAAGACAAAGTAAGAGGACAAAATTAAGGGCATTGATATCATTTTTTTGCAATGGATAAATAAAGATTGAAATATCATAGAATAGAATTCTTTAAGCAGACATCTACAAGCATGTACTAAAAATTAGGATTGGTACCTATAGCAGTAGCACAAGGACAGTACATCACGTCTTGCATAGAAACTTATAAACCAGAGATATGACAGCCTTAATTTAAATACTAATTGACCATTATCATGAATGTAGAAGCATCTTAGAGCAAAATGGATATCTGTGTCAAATATTTTTTCCATAAAAGAAGAATGAATGCTGGTTTTATTACTTCAATAGTATGCAAAATATTACTAGTTATGTATATTTATGTCCAAGTGCGCTTCAAGGAAGAGTGAAGATGAATCATATTATTGCATCTACTCATCATTCATTTAAGTTTCTTGAAAGATGAATGATAATAAATCTAACTGCATAAAAGATGAAATTCATTTTAAAAAGCCTTAAAATAAAGGAAAATGTATATCAATACCATAGCTCTTCAACACTGTTCTGCAGTGGAGTACCAGTGACTAGCAACTTATTCTTTGTGCTAAACTCCTATAAATTATGCAAAATTGACCAAAATTAGTAAAGTAACATTTACTACTAACAATAACTCAACAGAAGAACCAAGGGGAAAAGTTGCGTACTGAAAGTGTTGTGTACAACTGTGCCTCACTGTTCTTTAGTCTATGAGCCTCATCCACCATCAGATAATTCCATTTAATCTTGGAGAGAACGGCCTTATCCTTCAGAACTACTTCATATGTGGTCAACAGAGCATTGAATTTTATCAGCCTACCAATCTTTTTGTCATTATAAAATTCGTGCTGCTGACAAACCTGCCACCAAAAGCAAAATGGGAAAGAATTGTCATCTAAAAGAATCAAAATGAATTAAATACTGTATGTGAGGTATCAATAATATCCCCATCAAGATGGCCACATGCAAATATCGCAAAATTTTATACCGGAATATGTCTCACCTCGCGACTTGCACGAGTGCCAACATATACAATAACATTCATTTCAGGAAGCCACTTCCTGAATTCTTTGGCCCAGTTTGATAAAGTGGACAATGGAACAACTATAAGAAAAGGACCATGGATTTGCTGGGCGTTCTGTATCAGGAAAAGGACATATTAATCCTTCACATCACAAACACAGTTGCAACCAAACAGAAGTTTATACCAGATATACCTGTAAGAAACCAAGCATTGATACTGACTGAACAGTTTTACCAAGACCCATTTCATCAGCTAAAATGACATTTGTATCATTTCTCCAACTGTCAGAAATTAAAAGGTATTAAATCATCTAACAATGAAAGGCTGGAAATAATACCATAGAAGTACATCTACGTGCATACCTGTTGACAAGAAAATTCAATCCCTCAAGTTGATAATCACGGAGCTTCCCACCCTTCAGCCATTCAGGCTGTTCATCAAGCTTCCGCAAACTTGCTAAACATCAAAAGAACCCCATATTAAAATCATAGGAATATAATAGATATTTCTGCATGTGAAAAAAGAATATGCTCAATTTTTGTAATAGAAATATATTCTCCATATAAACCAACCTTTGCTCTTCTTACGCTGTTGATCTACTGTCTTTCCTTGAATTGACATAGCAGCTTCACGAACCTGCTCAAATATCAGAGTGAAAACCCTACTATGACATGATTGTCTCAATCTCAATCAACATGTATGGAGTATCCACACGTGCATTTGAGAGCAGAGATTGCACACCATTGGTAGGAATTAATTGACAATACATGAAAGCCATGCCATTTACATTTGCACAAGTTGAATACAAGCATTACATTAACAAAAAAAGTATTTTAAGTTAAATAAAAAGTCATCTTCAAAAATCAATCAAATGACAAAAAACCGGGGCTGGGTTAAAACAGAAAGATACCTTATACTCGTCAATAGCAAGTTGAGCAAAAGCAATATCTACATCCTTCTCCCTGGTAAAGTATTATTAGCAAACAACGTAAGCTTTCCATATTACATTGTATTTCTAGCAAAGTAATAAAACTACATACCAAAGCAGGATACTATGTGAGATAAACTAACATCTCTTACTAAACAAGGATCTAACACTCAGCAACAAGAGGGCAAAAAGATCAATCTATACTTTCTACACAAAACCACAGAATGTGCAGAAAAATATAAGCACAATTCACACATTACTAAACTTTAGCATACCATGTTGCCTCTGCATATGACAACCCTTGCCATTTGACTAAGTATTCTGGAATAACATTACCAGAGTTATCTTTGGTGATTCTATCTGAAATTATTCTTTCCACCTGAGAATGCAAATTGAAACCCATTAGGAGCGCTACATTGGAAATAAGAGAAGGAATAACCAACTCAAGAACTGCAAGAAAGCAAACCTGACTGTTTTGCTTGATAAGATCTAAATCCATCTCCTTACTCACATCATTGACCTCAATCTAGATATAGCACAAAAAAATATTCAAAAATTAGATTACAAAATATTACAACCACCCATTTCTTATCCCATTATTATAATCTATTATTAAATATCTCAAAATTAAATCTCTGTTACTGAAATGCTAATTTTCATACTATGAATGACACATAAAACTCATTAGAGAGAAAAGAGAGATAAAATGTACAAAAAGAGAAAAGAAAACTACCATATGCACTTATTTCACACACAAGTCATTTACAGACACTTCTCTTCTAGTACAATGCAACAAGAAAATTGATACATTGAAGAAAGAATAAACTAAATAAACCAAAACCATGCATTACTTTGATTGAGATATCACAATTATTCTCAACACCAAAACAGATAGATTAAGCTATCAATTAGAGTTTATTTTCAGGGAATTAGTTAATAGCAGTTTTCTATCAATAATTTATATTTTCAGCCCAGATCTACAACTCATAACATTAAAGAGAATGACTGGGTTAGGTGGGTTGGCACTTATAACCAAACCACAAATAGTAACTGAAGTAAAACGCTGACATTTACATCCAAATAAATTAGTGACAGTCGTGTGACAAAAACATGTTTTATGGCACCCAAGTAAGTGAACCAAAAAGCCAAAAAAACAATACACTAACAACAGAATGCAGACATCTACTCACCTCCTCCCTTGAGACTGTCATCCTATACCTGATGTCCTCTGTCACTTTTTTTGCATAATTCAAAACCTTCTTAAATCCACTGAGCTGCAATCTCACACAGATAGAAATTAGTGCAGATGAAGGGAAGAGAGGAAGAAGCTTCAATATACAAAAGATTAAAACACCACAAAGCTAAACTGATACTGAACAATATTTTAAAGAAAATATGACAGTAAAACATAATAGTGTTCAATGCATAATCAAAAGTATATATTAGAAGCATACATGTTGCAGCTCAGCAAAAGATTTCCATTGACAATGCAAATGTGATTGGCCTTTCCATTTAATCAAGAATTCCATCTCATTCCAATCAGGTTCAGAATCAAACAAGTGGCTCAATAAAACAGGCTCTGTTGGTCTATTATTCCTCTGAGCCTCCTCAGCCATACCCTTTGGCTGATGCCACAGTACTTTTTCAATGGAGTCGCCATCCTCCTCTTCAATTTCCTCCTGAAGATATCAACCAGAATAATCAAAAGCAACACATCAATAAAGAGAAAGCCTAGGACAGAGTCATCATTATCCATATTACTCCTAATTCCTATTATCAATTGGGAAATTTCAATACAAAGATGAACTACAAAACATTTGCCCCAAAATATGTACAAGCAATAGAGAA
This sequence comes from Sindora glabra, assembly GCA_020226215.1. Lineage (NCBI taxonomy): Eukaryota > Viridiplantae > Streptophyta > Magnoliopsida > Fabales > Fabaceae > Sindora > Sindora glabra. Next base: position 2,568,010 of record CM035226.1, on the reverse strand, counting down.
AGAAATCATGCTCAAATGTGTTAAATTCATTAAGAAAAATAAGTAGGCTCCACCTTTTGGGGCTTTTTCTTTTTCCCTTCATCAATGTCTTCGCTTTCTTCACTTTCAACATATGATACCTTTCTAACTGACCTGCTAGAAGTGCGAGTCTCACTGTTGCGTCCAGAAAAGCTTGTTGCGGCAGAAGATCTAACATTATTCTTGCGAGCATGGACACTTCTCTTTTTCATGCTTTTAAAATCCTCATCGCTGTCACTGGCAGAATCCTCTGCTGTTGACTCATCCTCTTCAAAAGATGATTTAACTCTTGTTTGTGGTTTGCGTTCTCTGGTAGGTTTTACACTTCGACCAACTTTACCTCCTTGCCTCCCATTAGGTTTTTTACCATAGTAACAATAATCCTCATCAGAGACATCTAGATCCTCCTCACTGTCTTCATCTTCATCCGACTCTTCACCCTGCCAATCATTATGCTGAAATCACAAGTCAAGTTAGCCAAAAGTTTAATGAATCAAAAAGCAACAAAATATAAAAAACTTGCAGAGAGTATGTTTAACTCCAAAACCAACAATAAAGAAATGCGTGACCTCTAAACAACATATGAACTCCAACTCCCTCCACTAATTAGAGGAATTAAGATATTAGAAACAACTACATAATGATGTCATCAAACCAGCATACCTTCTATTCTAATCTGACCTATACTACCTTAAAAGATTCTAATAAGAAAGGTATACCAGGAGCTTTGTGACAAGATGACGCAAACTTTCATCTATAAAATAGAATCATAATATTCCGCCACCTATAACATAGTGATTCCAATGCCAAATGATACTTTCAAGCTCTATCATCCATAACATTCAACCAAAAATACATTCCAATGCCAAGTAAAATTTACTGTGAATTATCTACAATAACGTTGCATCAAGTCTGATTCAATGGAAAAAGTAATCACTGATGACATTTTTATATTTATAGAACATATTCCAAATCAATATGTCAACTAAACCATTAGAGAAATTACAAGGAAACCAGTGAAAAGGATATAACCAACCGAAACAAAGACAGAGATCACATGGGGTACCATTATTCACCAACATTTGTTTGACTCCAGATGGCAATTATTAAGAAAAAAGTGCCAACAAACAGATGGTAAAATGCAAACGGAATAGAACTTCATATCTATTATATACAAATAAAGACAACCTTGTTTGCAGTACGTCCACTTGTGGCTGGCTCAAAATCTGCATCATCTGGATCATCCTCTGCAAGCAATTATCCATAACAAACACAAAAGACATTACGTTCATTCATCTCTAACCATAACTGGGGAGTGACGCCTAGACAATAGCAAATTTTGAATGTAGAACTCTGTGATAGATCATCAATCTCAGACAAGAAAAACATACCATCTGCTTCATCCTCTTCTTCATAATCAGCATCACCATCATCAATATCATCATCACCATCATCATCTTCAGTATCATCTATAATCCTAGAATTCCTAGGCATGCGACTATTAACAACAGCAGAAGTTCTTTGCGGCCAAGATTTTGATCCAGTGGATTGATGAGTACCCCTGTAATGCAATGAATCACTATGCTCTTCCCCATCCTGCTCATAATATTCATCAGACAACATCTCCTCAGCAGGGACATCAGATGAGCCTCTAGGACCTTTTCTTTCTAGCCTTTGTCCCTCGTCATCTTCTGAATCTAATTTTCCTCCTCTTCCATCTGATGAATTGTCTTCAGACCCCTCAGCATTTCTATAGTCTGATCCACTTTTTGATTCCTGCCCTGACTCAGACCCATTACGCTGGCACATAGGCTGGCAATCCTTCCAAAATGTAGAACCCCACCTTCCAACCATAGTTGTTTTTCTTTCATTATTTTGTAAGTTTGATTCTTTCATGCTAGCTCCATCATCAGTTGCTACTCCATTTTCCATTGTACTGGCACCACCTGGTTCACCATCACTCTGAAAATGCAAATCCATGTTCATATCAAATTCTCTCTCACTTGACATTGCATCAGCACCTTCACTACCTACTGATCTGTGTATTCTATTGTCATTCTGTCCTTGGCCTTTTTCTTCCAAGACACCATGTGAAACTGTTTCATTAGAATAGTTTCTAAAGAAAGCCATCCCGTCTTATGGGATTTCCTTAAAATTTCATTTACTTGAAATTCCTGGCTGTAAAGGTGATGAAAATAAATAAGCAAGGTATATGTCACACTTGGTGATTTTGTTATCCTCTATCTCCGGAGAGTCTGAACAATGAAAGAATGACATTTGGTCAGTGCAGGCAATTCACCAAATGTTAATACACTGTTGATCAAAGCCAATTAAATTAGAAAAGCAGAAATACAACTACCCTACAGGTTTATAAATATTTATGGAAATAAAAGCAAATATCTACCGATGATATTAACCATAGGCATAATCCACCAAAAATAATCAGTTGCTAATGGGTAAATAACCGGAAGCAGAGAAACTCTCATTTTCAACAACCGAACAAATCACTGGTTGACGAGTGAGCCAAAATTCCTTTACAAATTCTTTGCAGCCAAGTATGGCCACACTACATGAAATAAAACCAACTCACGTTCAAGCAGAACTAGGGCTTAAACTTCAAATTTTAGATAAAAACATGTCAATTCACAACAATCCAAGGTTTTAAATAAACTTCAAAGACAAAGGAGGGAACATAGCTTGAAATGAGAGTCCAACGGTCAAAATGGGTTCAAGTAACCATGTAAGACAAACTCGAATTACAATAAGTTGCAAATCCACAAATTCATCAAAATCTGATAAAAGCAAGCTCAAAACACAAAGACAGTGAGAACAACGAATCGAAAGGAGAAACTGACGGATCAACAATGGAATTCACAGGAACTGAATGAAGCTCGACACTAAAATCCCTTAAGACCTAGAGAAACAAACTTGCAACCGCAAAGCAACCCGAATCCTAAATCGATGATCGAAAAAACAAATTTGCAAGCCAGTCACTACGCAATGAACGAATCAATACGCGAGTAAACAAGTCGATGACGCAACAAGCTGGCGTCTCACCTTTGTATCTGAAGAAAGAGCGAAACAAAGTTTCAGTAAATAGAGAGGAACGAACATGAAGACTAACGGCGTGCGCACCTTCTCGGACGACGAAGCATTCGCCGGAGACTGAATCACCGGCGGCGAAAGCCAAAACCAGTGAAACGAAATCCTTTTACGGTAAGGTTGAGATTTTTTAATGGTTAACCGCGGTAGAGGTGTCGGCTGAGATTGGCCAAGTGCGGCGGCGAGGTTAAACGTCAGAATTAAAGAGTAAAACGACGAAGCGATTTGGATTAATCGACGATGATGTTCAGATATGAGGAGAGAGAGAGAGGCAGAGAAAAAGAAAGCCTTTCCCCTTTAATTTTTTAGAGAGAGAAAGAGTTTTTTTTTTTTTTTCCTTTGCCTACAGAGAGCTACAGCCTAAAATTCAAAGGAAATTTTCAGATGATTTTGAATATATTGACGTTTTAAAGAAAATATATATTATATATTTCTGAATTATTTTTCTTCGTTTGTTTGGAGAAACGTGTTTATAGATACTTTTTCTCATTATTTCCTCCCTTTACACTATAACCAACGAGATTGCACCACATGGAGATGGCCCTGAGCAGTTATTGAATCGACGGCGCAGGTGAACCGGAGTTTCTGTTTCAGGAGTGGAATTGGGCCGAGACATGAAAACCAGCACTCTTATTGCACCTTGTACTGTAGCAACCGGAAACTTGCTTTTGTGTGCCTTTTTGGGTCCAGGGACGGTAGCGTAATAGGCAGGCCTGACTTAGCAAGCGAAGGACCCAACCGGAAACGCGGACCAAAGAGATGTGGTCAAATTTCTTATTTTGGTTTTATGCAATTAATGTAGGGAAGAGATTATGGTACACTACCAAAAAAGTGGTGCACTGGTGCATCAAGATATTAACAGCTGAGATTTGTTGAGTTGATAGAAGTGGGAAAGAAAAATCTGAAACAAAATATTTATGTAATGACCAAAAAAAAATTATAAATTGTAAATATAATACTAAGCCTTATCAATCTCATAGTAGTCCATCTGAAGAATTGAAAGCTGAAATCCAAACAAGGTATATATTTCAATCCATCTTATTGCTTTCAAAACTCATTGTTCTTAACTATTTCATCATTTTTCTCCTCATCTGACATCCCATTACACCCTTCTACTTCCAATCATATATTGGCCATTAAAGTTTCATCCTTTTAAACATTTTTTGTTAATTTTCCATTTTCGGAAGCAAACCCAAGTTCACATTTTGGATAAACACTTGAGATTGGAAGCTGAGGTTGAGTTGTGATAAATGGGTATAGAGAAAATGGGATATTTAGATTAAAGAAAAATTTTAGAATGCCAAGGAAATCGAGAAAAAAGAGTGTGAAAAATTAAATTTTTAAGCTTCTACAGCTATTGGCATTGTTGCAAGAGGATTTTTTGGGAGTTTCATCAAGCAGAGATTGCAGAGAAGAGGATGGAATCAGGTTGATGATTTTAGACTTTGCCATTCTTTTTTATATTTTTTTCTTCCGAGAGACGAATGCATTGGGTTACGCTTATGGTGGGAAAACTTAGTTTCTAGAAAGAGAAAGAGAAGGGACGCGATGTCAGAGTGGAAAGAAATGCAATTTTAAACAAGTGTACCAAAAATTGTATATTTTGAACAAAAAATGGAAAATGTGAAAATACAGAAATTGGCTAGTAAAACTTCTTTGGAACCAGTTAATTCCTTATACAATTGGATATTGACCATTAATTTAATGGTGCATTGGTGCACCACTTTTTAGGGTTTAGGGTTTAGGGTTTAGGTGATGTACCACAATCTCTGCCTTAATGTAAATAGAAACATGAAATTTCCTTTTGAAAACACTTTTGTTCACTCCTTGTCTAAAATAGTTAGGGTCAATATAACATTTTTCATTCTTTTGTTAATATAATAATATATAACTAGATTTTTTTATGAGATATATTATTATTAATATAATATAATTCTTAATTGCTCTAAAATATAATCATTTGGTAGATTGCTATTAAAATTCTTTGACAAATATAAAAATAAAAAATAAAATTTACACTACATGGAATTATGTTACAAATAGGATAATTAATAATAAATTTTAAATATTAAAAAATATGTAATCTTTCAATAAAAATTAAGAAATAATTATAATTATAAAATTAATTATTGAAAATAATTATATTAATGATCAAATGTATGCTATTGTCTCACAAAATTAATTGAAAAAATGAAAACGAATCAACTTTAACCCATCAATTTAAAATTTAAATTTGAAGTTTTAAGTTATATCAAACTTTAAAATTAACATATATTATATATTTAATTAACTATTTTATGTGATTATAAAAACATAATATGAACTTTTAAAACTAGTATGACAATATTATTAGATATTAGTTTATAAATTACTTTTTGTAAATAATTTTTACATGATAAAAATTAAATTAAACATACAATTCTTAAATAAATTGATTAAAATAATTTTAAAATTATCTATAAAAATAGCATGATAAATCAACACATATTATTGTCACTCTTCTCAAAAATTTATTGAAATAGGACACTAAGTTGAATCAAGGTTATATATATCTACAACTTCGTATAATTTTACATTTTTTATGTGTTGTGATTATTTATAATATAAAAATTTAGAATTGTGTACTTATAGTTTTTTTAAAATTCTAAATGAGTATCTATAGTTAATTTTTATCCAAGTTTGCTAATGTTATATCTAAATTTTGTAGGGTATGTTACATAGTACTCTCCTAAACTTTTTAATATAACTTAATTATTATATTATTAAAACATGCTTATTATTTATTTTTACTCAATGTAAAGAATCATCCTCCATTAATTTTCTATTTTATATTCTAATAGAATCCACATGTGATCCTTATTTGTAAAAAATTTCCATCTAATAAAAATAAAGAAAAAAAATTATATACAAAAGGATCATGTGTGGATTCCACCATAATATCACGCAAAAGATTAATAGAAAACAACTCTTGGCATCATTAATTAAGTGAAAGTACGTGATAAGTATATTTTAATAATAAAAGAAAGTGATCAACACATTTAAAAAAATAGTATAGAGGTAAATCACATGTTAAAAAAAATTCAAGAAGATTTTTTATAATATAGGTAAACTTTTAAGTTGGCATCTACATCATTGTTCACTTTTTTCAACTTATCACAAAAAACAACAAATACAAAATTTCAAAATTTTAAAGTACCAGTATAAAAAGAAGATTAAAAGTATAAGGAAATCTACATTAATTAAACCATATTTTTTTTTAGGATTGTTTTGTTTACCTTTAGTAAACATATGTAAGGTGATTCCTTTGTTTACTAGAATATATTAAGATTAATTTAATTTGAACTTAATAATTTAATGGTTTAGATTAAAATGTTAAAACATTTAGTCTAAAACAAAGTATAATGAATATTTTCGACGATAAGTTAACCTATTATCAGTTATAATTTTTTAAGTAAGATAACTATTCCTAAATCCTGAGTCAGACTAAATACTCTTCATTGGTATTAGTTCATTTTCTTCCTAAAACACTAAGGATGTTACATCCTTTAGAAAATTAAAAATAATTAGAATAATTTTTAATGTATAAAAATAATCATTTAATTATTATGATTGTCTTTAGAATACAAGTTTTAGAAGAATAATAAAGTTTTTTTGGTGAAATAGAAGGTAAATAAGTAAAGATAGGAAGAAATAAAATATTTAAAGGGTATAGTGTAACTAGAATTAAGTGAATGTCTATGAAGAAGATTTAAAAAAAATTCCAATTTTACCCCTTAGCACTTATTAAAATCTTAAACTACCTTTTAAAACCCCAATAACACTATATAATCCTAGAACCTTATTTCCACTAGCAAAAATTATCCTTTAACATTCTTCTTCTATTTCTTCTCTTTATCATTAAATTAGGCTAACGACATCAAGCAATTCATCTTAAAAAATCATTAACAAATTCAAGTTAAAATAAGATAAGCCTTGTGGTTGAAGTTATTAGATATGTGTTTCTTAGGTTTATTGCTTTGAATGAGAAAGGTAAGGTATTTCAGATTTCCAACACTAATTCTTTGAAATTATTGAATGATTAAGGTAGCTAACCATCATCCAAACTTCTTTTATCTCCTTTATAAGTAAATAAGTTAGCAATTTACTTAAATTAGTTAATTTTGTATGCTTTTAGGTTAATTTAGCTAAATTGGTGAATCTTGATCATTTTATGAAAAATTACTATAAATTCTAGTTTATATCATAATTCTCTCGTTAAGTTTAAGTCAAATTACATTATAGATGCTTGTTTAGTGTATAAACTAAGGTGTATTATGTGAACATAGAATATGAAATAAATAGTAAAATTGTAGAAAATCTATAAAATTCAAGCTTATAATGAATTATAGACATAAGAATTACTCTCAGAGGACTTATAGTTGATTATTACAAAAAATGTGCTCTTGGAATGCCTGTAGTTGATTATAGCCTCTAGAGTTGCTCTCTAGATGGATATAAGGACTATAGGGGCCGGATTTTGCCTTCAGACCTCTATAGTTAGTTACATAGTTAACTACTCCCCTATAAATTCTAATTTTGAGTATTTCATAAATTTTAATGATATTATGTTGATACTTTGTTTATATACTTACATATTTGACATATGGATGTAATTATATTAGATTTCTAGTGATAAAATCCTAAAATAGGATATGATTATGGTGAGAAATGTGAAATGAGGAGATAAATTAATTAAGTTATGATATATAACCAAACTTAAAAACATTTATAAAAAGATAAGATAGACTTTAAAAGGATAAAGTTGACTTAGAGTCACAAGGAGATTTAAATACTTTTTGGCCTTATTTATTAATTGTTATTTACCCAAATGGAATTATTATTACTATTATTTACATTATTTTATGTGAGTATACTTTTTATGTATCGAGGAATGACTTGAATTAAAAAGAAAGGTATTATAAATATCTTTTCATATATTTTATTGAGAAGATTGTTTAATAAACAAGTCTTAAACTCACTATTCATTTGTTTAATTATACAAATACCACTGCAAAACCTTCACCACTATAACCATCATAGGAGTAGGTTCTTTGTAACTTATTTTGTACATGGCAGCTATAATAATTATTTTGTTGTAAATAAAATTACTCTCCTAAGCTTTGTAGCATGTAATTAAATTCTTTGTTATAGGAATACTTTATGTATATTAAGATTAACTAAGCTAACTTAACCCTAAATTATAAAGGCAAGTAAACAAGTTTAGCTTCCTTTCTTTAGTAGTTTTGACTAAACACACTTAAATGTAATTATTTTGTTCCTTGTATGTAAAATACCTTGCATTATTAGTAATTATGTGTTAATATCAAATATCGAGTACTAGGATTAGATTAGAGCAGTGGAAACTAGGTTATCAAGTTTCCACTAGTCACGCCTTAGAAAGGTTGTTACAAAGTTAATATCAAAGCATGAATTAGGGTTTTAGTGGGAAAACAAGGCCCTGAGATAAGATGATTAGGATATAATTACTTACTACCTAAATAAGTTTTAATTGAAACTATATTAGTAATATATGTGCACTTGAGATTACATATCACCAATATTATTTCGATGGATCATAAGATGCCTAAGGATATGATGGTGGAGTTATTTCCTTATAGATTGTTGTTATTAGTTTATGTTTCTCTCTAAATATTAGAAAATTCTATGAAATAAGTAATATAATTAATTTAAGCAATTATCAAGCCAATAATCCTAGTGATAAAGAGTCATCCTAGGGTTCATAAGTTCCAAGTAGGTAGCATAAGAGCGATAATGATTGGAACATCCTTTCGTGGGCTACAATTTTCAAGCAATAGATAATGGTTGAAATAGCTTAGATCTTCCAGTAGGATAGAGAGTAGGACTAATGTAGAAGCTAGGACAATTAAGCTTCTAATCAAATAAGGAAATAAGAAAGAAACCAAACTCTTTCCAGGGAAAATTTAGATAATAAGTTATGCATTATCCATGAATTCAATGAATTAAAGCCACCTTATTTTATTAATTTGGATCTAGTTGCAAATCTATATCAATTTCTTAGTCAAATTGAAAGATATGAAAGGATTTTTTTTTGAATAGATGATAATTGAATTAATAGGATATCAACTTGGTAATTTAGCACATTATTGGTTCTTTAGTACCATAAACAATCAATATGCAGATTCGCCACCCTCAACCTAGGTAGTTTTTTAAAAAATTTATTAATTATTTCTTATCACTTAGTGTGAGGAAGTAAGGGTGAGGAAGTTTGAATATTTAATGTAAGGATCTCTCTCCATCAATGAATATGATGCATAATTTGCCTATTTGTCTCATTATACAAGTTATCTAATACTCAATGAAAAGGCTAAAGTGAAAATATTTATGCATGGGTTGCAAAATCATTATTTTAATATCACTTATGTCATTAGAACCACTACTTATTAGAAGGTAATTGATTAGGCACTTCAAGTTGAACTTTAAATTGAAGAGAAAAGGGAAAGGAAAATGCAATCTAGAAGCAGGAAGCAAAATAGGTCAAAGGGACCTAGTTTAACATCCAATGTAAAGGAAATGTTTCTTCGTAATGCTTATGAGTGAGAAGAGTAGATCTTTCTTAAATCCAACCCATCTAAGAAGTACTTTCAATAGGTGTTTAAGAGGAAAAGATCAAGGAAACTAAAAATTTCACTCTAATGCCTTTGTAAGCTTTAAAAATGGACAATCTCAAGGCATAGGCAATTTTCAATAAGAATCATTTAAGTATGTTCAATATAGGAATGAACAGTTATGGTCAAAATAATATTATATGTTATGGATATGGTCAATTGGGGTATAAGATGAAGGACTGCCCTAGGAATCTCCTAAACTATAATGTAAATTACCTTGCTCCTCAACAAAGTACACCACTAGCACAAATTGTAGCTCCAGTGATATCCTAAGTAAATTTAGGACTAGATAGTAATGGAGGTAGCTAGGAGGTAGCTAGGGAAAGAATATAGATAGGAATTAAGCTTGAGTATTTACCCTAACCAACTAAGAAGCACAAGCATCAAATGTTATTGTTATAAGTATTACTGAAGTTGATAAATTGCAAGCTCATGTATTATTTTATGCTAGAGCTACCAATTCTTTTATTTCTAAGAAATTTGCATCTTTAATAGCTAAAACTAATAGTAAATTATAAAATCCCTAATTATTAACTACTCTAATAAATAAAACTATAGTAACGATCGTAATTATAAATGTTTGTCTTGTGTGTATACATAATTACTAAATTTTATTAGAAATAGTAAGCTATAATGTTATCTTTGGAATGGATTAGTTATTTGCTTATCATACTTAAATGGACTATCTTAATAAAATAGTAACCCTTGATGTAGAAGGAACTCCACATGTTATGCTTTAGAAATAAAAGCATTTTGATATTTCTAGGATCATTTCTAGTATTCAAGCTTGGATGCTTATAAAAAATGGATGTACTACTTTCTTGATTGTAATTCAAGATTTGAATTAACCTTCTCTAAGTATAGATAATGTTCTAGTTATGTAGGAATTTTTTAGATGTATTTGCAAAAGAGTTGTCAAGATCACTATTTTATTAAGAAATTGAATTAACATTAATCTAGTTCTTAGTATGAACTCAATTTCTATATCACTCTATTAAATAGCTCCAATTGAGCTGAAAAGGCCTAAAAAGTAGTTACAAGAATTGGTAGATAAAGGGTTTATTTACCTTAGTTCATTATCATGGGGAGCCTCAATGTTATTTGTTAAGGAGAATGATGGAATTTTTTAATTATATATAGATTATCAATAATTGAACAAAGTGGCCATCAAGAATAAACATCCTTTTACTTCAAATTGATGATTTATTTAATTAGTTACAAAGAGCTAAATACTTCTTAAAAATTGATTTATGGTCCAAATATCATCATTGAGAATTTAGAAGGAAGACATACCTAAAATAGAATTTAGAACCAATTATAGCCATTATGAACTTCTAGTTATTTATTTTACATTTATAGGTCTTATGAACAAAGTCTTTAAGCTATTGCTAGATAAGTTTATGATTATGTTTATAGATGATATGATAATATACTCTAGGATTGAAGAAAATTATGCATAACATCTCATAATTATTTTACAGATCCTATGTGAAAACCAATTATATGCAAAAAAATTTACATATGAATTCTAGTAAAATTCTTATGACATAAAATATCCTGGGATGAAATATAAGTAGATCTCAAAAAATTAAAGCTAGCCAAGACCTACCACAATGATAAAAATCTAAAGTTTCCAAGGCATGACAATATATTATTAATAGTTTATGAAATATTTTTCTAAAACAATAGCTCCATTAACTAAGTTAACTTAAAAAGCAACTAAGTTTGTATAGTCTAATGAGTGTGAAAATAGTTTTTAATGATTAATAACTTGTTTAACTTTAGCTCTAGTTCTAGCTCTTCCTTCACGTACCAGAAGGTTTATAGTTTATTGTGATGTGTCCTAAGTTAAACTTGGCTATGTGTTAATATAGAATAAGAAAATTATAATCCATGGGTCCTAATAACTAAAAAAGTGTAAACCTAATTATCCAACTATGATCTTGAAATAGTTATTGTGGTGTTTGCCTTGAAAATATAAAAGTATTATTTGTATGGAGAAACATGTGAAATTTACATTGATCATAAAAGTTTAAAATGTATCTTTGAATAAAAAGACTTGAACTTATTAAAAAGTATGATTGCATCATCTATTATCACCTAAATAAGGTAAATATAGTAACAAATGTGTTGAGCAGGAAATCTAGAAATGTAATTGCTAATATTCAACTTGGAGAATAAGTAATAATAATTGTACAGGTAGCTATTTAATCAATGCTCATGAAAAGAATGAAAAATTCTTAAAAGAATGATTCCCAATACTTAGTTTTGAAGGAAGAAGCAATGTTAAATTAAAATGGTGATTTTATTATGGATAAAAGATAGGCAATCATATATCAAACATGGATTTAGGTTCTTTTTTATAAAAAGAATGAATTTGTTTTTCATACACCATACATCCTGATATAGAAAAAATATATCATGATCTATAGGAGAGCTTATGGTAAAGAGGAATGAAAAAAGATGCGCTAAATTATGTAATCAAATATTTCACATTTCAATTAATGAAAAACGAACATCAATGACTTGCTAGTTTACATGAACCATTTCCTATTCTATAAAGAAAATGAAAAAGTGTAACCATAGATCTTCTCATTGGGTGACCACAAACTCGAAAAGGATTTAACTTAATTTGGGTAATTATTGATCAATTAATTAAGATAACTCACTTTCTACCAATCAAAGTCACTTTCTTTATAGCCTAATATGTTTAAACTTATTTAAACAAGATAGTATCATTGCATGGAAATTCCCTCACTATTATTTTAATTTAAGGAACATAATTTATAGCTTATTTTTAGCAATCATTCCAATAAGCTTTAAAAACTTAATTGCATTTTAGTAATGCATTTCATCCCTAAATAGATGTATAATTAAAATGTAAAATTTAGATTCTAGAAAACATGCTCTAATCTTGTACTTTTAAGTTTAAAGGCAATTGAAAGAAATATCTACCATAAATTAAATTTACACATAATAATAGTTACCAATTAAGTATTAAAATAACATTTAATGATGCCTTACATTGTTAAAAGTGTAGATTTCTTGTGAAATGGTTTAAATTAAGAAAGGCAAACTCATAGGACTAAATTTAGTGACAAATGCTTTAGAAAAGGTATAGATCATCAAAGAGTTATTGAAGATTGTGTAAGATCAATAAAAACCTTATACAAATAAAAGGAGGAAAGAATTAGAGTTTCAAGAGGGAGACACATTCTTGTTAAAAGTTTCATTTATAGGAGGAATTATGCAATTTTGCAAAAATAGGAAAATTAGCACCCCTTTTCATTGAATCTTTTCTAATCCTTAAACAAGTAAGAGTAGTTGCACACAAATTAGAGTTACTAGATGGTTTTCAAGCTGTACATCTATTATTTCATGTATCCATACTCTAAAAATACATTTCTAATGCATCTCATGTAATCCAACATAAGCCATTACAATTGGATCTTAAACTCTCCTATGAAAAGCACCTAATGGAGATTGTAGATCTCCAAATTTGAAAGTTGAGATTTAAAAAGCTACCTTTAATAAAAGCCAAGCGGGAATGACATGTATAAAAGAAATAACTTAGGAATTTAAGTAGGAAATGTGGCATAACTACTCACACCTTTTCGATAAGCTTTACAATTTAATGACCTTGCCAATATAGTTATTCATAAAAATATTAAAGTAACTAATTCCTTAAGAATTCAATGATGAAATCCTTAAAAGAAAAAATTTATTACACTTTTTGAAAAATTAAAAAAATAATATTTTTATATGAAAATAATTATTTAATTATTATGATTATTTTTAATAATATAAATTTTACAAAAATAATAGAGTTTTATAGAGAAACAAGGGGTAAATAAGTGAAGATTAAAAGAAATAAAGTATTCTAAGGAATGTAATTAAAATTGAGTGAGTGTGGATGAAGTGAATTTGGGAATTTTTTATCAATTTTACCTTTTAACACTTAGTAAATTCCTAAACTATCCTTTAAAAACCCAATAGTACTATATAATCCTAAGACTTCGTTTCCTAAATAAATATCATCCTTTAACACTTTTCCTCCGCTCTTTCTCTTTACCACTAAATTAGGCCAATAACATCAAGCTATTTATCTCAAGAAATTATTAACAAACTTAAGCTAAAACATGGTAGCCTTTGTAATTGAAGTTCATAGATGTGTATTTATTGATTTTGTTACTTTCAATAAGGAAGGTTAGATATTTTGGATTCTCAACATTGATTCTTTGAAATTCTTAAATGATTAGAGTAACTAGCCATCATCTCAACCGTCCTTTATCTTTTTTATAAAAAGATAAATAAGTAATTTACTTATATTAGCTAATTTTGCATGCTTTTAGGTTAATTGTGGCTAAATTGGTGAATCTTGACCATTTTCTGAAATATAAATTCTAATTTGTAGCATGATTTTTTATTAAATTTAAGTTGAATTTCATTGTTAATGCTTGTTTGGTGTATAGAATGAGTTAAAGATGTTCTGTGATGGAAATTTGAATATAAAATACCAAATGAATAATAAAATTGCAAAAAACTTGCAAAATTTGAGTCAATAATTGACTATAGCCTTAAGAATTACTCGTAAAAGGCTTATAAGCAACTATATAATCGACTATCCTAAAAAAATATTCTTTTTATATGCTTGTAATCAACTATATAATTAATTATGACCTTCAAAGTTGCCATATGGATCAATATAGTTAAGTATAAAGGTTATATTTTACTTTTAGACCCTTATAATCAATTACACAATTTGACTACTACCCTAAATTCTAATTTTACATACTTTCTGAGTTTTAATGATATTATGTTGATACTTTATTTATATACTTACACATTTGACATATAGATGTATTTGTATTATATTTCTAGTGCTAAAATCTTGAGATAGAATATGATTATGATAAGAAATGTGAAAAAGGGAGATAAATTGATTGAGTTATGATATGTAATGGGATCTAAAAATATTTATGAAAGGATAAGGTTAACTTTAGAAGGACAAGGTTAAGTTTGTAAAAGGATAAAGTTAATTATAAGTTATAAGAAGATCTAAATACTTTCTTATTTTATTTATCCATTATTATTTACTTAAATGGAATTATTATTATTATTATTATTATTATTATTATTATTATTATTATTATTATTATTATTATTGTATGCAAGTATACTTTTATGTATTAAGAAATGATTTGAACTAAAAGGAAAGATATTAGAAATATCCTTTTGTATATTTTATTAAGTAGATTATTTATTGGCTGATTTTTAGATTTACTTTTTATTTATTTAATTTTATAGATACCATTATAAAAGCTTCTTTACCACTAATACTATTAGAGTTAATTCCCTATAGCTTATTTTGTATAAGGTAGTTATAGTAATTATTTTGTAATAAATAGAAGTACTCTCCTAGGGTTTGTAGTGTGTAGTTGAATTCTCTATTATATAAATACTTTATGTATATGAGGGTTAGTTAAGCCAGTTTTACCCTAAATTAAAAGAATAAGTAAATAAGTTTAAGTTTAACTTCTCTTCTTTAATAACTTTGACTAATTACACTTAAATGTAATTATTTTGTTCTATATATGTAAAATATCTTGCATTATTATTAATCATGTATTGATACCAAGCATTATAATTAGATTAAATTAGTAGAAATTAGGTTATTGGGTTCTATGCTAATCATAACTTAGAAAGTTATGATAAAAGAATAGGTAGGATTCATAAAATGAGTGTTCTTTATAATCCATTTTACGCTTAGGAAATTAGATATCGTAATTGTTATTCATTTAATTGTGAAAGTGTTTGTAGTAGTAATCGTGATTAAAATACCAAAAAATTTTCATCTCAAAATGGAAGCAGTTACAAGTATAGATATTTATTCATTCTATAAAATTATTTGCATATGATATGTATTTGTTTACATAATTTTAGCAATAAATTATTTTCATGAAATATTTAATATTAGAACCTAAAAATCATTTAAGCATGGCTAATTTATATGTGGATTTGAGATATAGATTGTGATAAAAAAATAATAATAATTTATGTGATAATTTTCTTGTAATGAAAATTTGCTATGAATTTTAAAATTATTTCATAGCCTTTAGATTAATTATTTTATCTTTATTTATGTCATTTTAAAATTGTTATATATAATGTACACAAATTGTATGAAAAAATTTGTGTTGGATTTATATTGCATGATATACATAAATTTTGAATTAATTTTGATATGTTTATACTGTTAACATAATTATTCAAGAGTCTTGTGTTCCGTGCAAAAGTCATATTTGTAACACTTCCATTCTTCTAAGGAGTTATAGTTGTTTAAGGTTCATTAATTATACTTATTTACTTATGCTAATATAGATGTAAACATATATTCATCTTGTTACTTCAGGCTTATCCTTATACCCTCTTTCCTTTTCCATCCTTGTTCTTTCTACGCTAACCTTATATCTTTTTTCTCCTTTCTACTAAGACACTATCAATTAGTAGTCATATTTTCCCATCATATCTCCTTATATCAATCTTAACTTATCGATTACCTATCCATTCATACATAGGTTATCATTATAAGTGTTCAACCATTTATACATGTCAAATTATTCATATAATGTCCTAAATAGTATAATACATGGGTGAATTTGTCATGTTGTCATTCATTACTTTATTATTTAAAAAAATCAACACAAGGTTCAATATATTTAATTAATAAATTAACATATTAGTCTACATAGAATGACTTATGTTCATTCTTTATACTCATGTATATTAGAATCTAACAAAATGAACCATATTCTATTTATATGCTTTATCCTGATCGTTGCTTATGTGTGGCTTATTAATCACTTATATATCTTACTAAAACTTAACTTAACTAGTTATATTAACTCCACCTAATTAGTGGTTATTTTCAATCAAATAGGGTGTAAATAGATAATTATTTATCTCTAGATAAGCACTTTAGAGATTTTCAGTGAAACAAACAGTCATTCTTGTAAGAATAATTAGCTATTCCGTTAGAAATCTATAGATATTAATCATGAATTCATTATTCAAAAAGAGATCTAATCTTTCTCAATCACTTCCTAGACTCAAATCAACTTAATAATTACCCTATTATTCAATATTATAGAGATTTATTAACTTGGTGACATTATTCATTCATTTTCAAGTTTGAGACAAAATTGAGGATTTGGGTTAAGAATCCACTCACTTGGGATTAAAGAATGACAAACAATGCATCGTCCATTACTTTGGCATTTGAATCTATTAAGATTTCAAAATGAAATGGAGGATTAGGTTCCTACTTTGCTTTTAAGTTCAATTTGGTCTATTGGAGTTTTAAAATGAGGATTTGCTACATGCTTACATGATTTAGTAGTCTTATCTTGCCTAGACAACCACTCAACCTCAATTTTTCCTTTTACTTCATTTGATTCTATAAATTAATGTAAGGTCTTAGGATTAAAATGGAATGAGAGAAAGGTTTTAGGTTTTGTTAGGAAAAAAAGAAGAGTGGAAAAAGATAATAGGTGTTAGGAAATAAAAGGCTTAAAAGTAATTCTATCCTTAACTTTCTATATTTCTACTTAGTAGTTCTAGTGCTAACTAGTAAAAATTAAATTTTTCTTAAAAGGATATGAAGGGGAGTGCTAATAGTAATTGGACAAACTACTTGTGAAGTTTTTAAGCAATGTCCATAACTACCAATATGAGTCATCACCAAAATTGGTATTCAACTCAAACCCTAAAAAGGTGATATATGCATTTACAAGATAAAAGTTTATTGTATTAATACTATAAGATTAAGATGACATATAGAATAATAAGAAATATGATTATTTAATAATTCTTGGAGGAGAAGATTGTCAAACACAAACTAAAATCCTATATTTTAGATTCTTAAATACATATTAAAACTATAAAAGTTAAGGAGAATCGTAAGACTAGAAAACAGAAGATAGAGACCAAATCTACTCATACTTAGCTAATCTTATCTATTATTCAAATTTGAATGTAATCCCAAATATCTCTCTAACAGCCCTGTACATACCTATCCATACATAGCTTATATATATATATATATATATATATATATATATATATATATATATATATATATATATATATATATATATATACTACCATTAAGTGAATGAATAAATAATCAATCCTTCTCAAATTTAGACTTCCATACATTTCTTTCTTGGCATCAGAGCTGCTTAAGCTTAACGTTATGGAGAATCTAGGGACCTTTAGCTAGAAAAATGCCCTCACTTCACTTTGTTTTGTCAAGTTGAACAGGAGCAATTACTTGTTGTGGAAATCAATGGTGTTACCTACCCTTAAAGGCAACAGACTCGATGGCTATGTACTGGGTACCAAAACCTGCCCTGAAGCTTTCATAACTGATACAGCAGGGAAGAAAAGTAATCCAGAATTTGAAGAATGGATCGCCACAGATCAACTGCTGCTAGGCTGGCTATTTAACTCCATGACTTAAGAGATAGCCACTTAACTCCTTCATTGCCAAACATCAAAGGAACTTTAGGAACAACCCAGAATTTGACAGGAGCTCG
Organism: Sindora glabra; assembly: GCA_020226215.1. NCBI lineage: Eukaryota > Viridiplantae > Streptophyta > Magnoliopsida > Fabales > Fabaceae > Sindora > Sindora glabra. The sequence goes on along the minus strand of CM035226.1, from coordinate 2,549,607 downwards.
CACACGATCACGTATCACATTACTAAAGGCTGAATTCCACCGTAGCAAGAAAGGATCTTCAAAGATTAAGGAATATCTTGATAAAATGAAGAATCTGGCTGATAATTTAAATCTACTAGGGAGTCCCATTACTACCTTTGATCTCGTTACACAAACCTTATGTGGCTTTGATGGTGATTATAATCCTATAGTAGTATAACTAGCTGATAAATAGTCACTGACCTGGGTAGATTTACAAGCATAATTGCTTTCTTTTGAAAATAGATTGGAACAGTTTAACATCTCTCAAATCTCACCCTTAATCCTTCAGCAAATATTGCAACAAGATCTAAAAGTAAAGGCGGAAGAGCCTATTCTCATGACAGCTTTAGAGGAACAAAGTAACGAGGAGGAACTAAAGATGGAAGAGGCAGAGGATGAAGCTCTAGAGATAAACTAACATGTCAGATCTATGGTAGACAAGGCCATATGGCATGCCATTGCTTCTATTGATTCGACAAATCCTATGTAAGATATCTATCTGAAGAAAACAAGCAAGACAAAGCTGAAAACCAAAATTACAATGCTTATGTTGCCTCATCAAACTCAGTTCATGATCCTGACTGGTACTTTGACAGTGGGGCAAGCAATCATGTGACACATGATGCAACTCGGTTCCATGAAATATCAGAACATGATGGTAAGACTTCTTTAGTTGTTAGCAATGGTGAAAACCTTAAGATACTAGCTTCTGGAACTTCCTCTTTGAACACAAACAAAAGACCTTTAAGGATAAATGAAGTTCTCTATGTTCCTAGAATTACGAAAAATTTATTGAGCATTTCCAAACTTACTTTAGATAATGGTATCTTTGTTGAATTTCATGACAATAATTGTTTTGTGAAGGATAAAAAGACAGGAACGATACTGCTGCAAAGGAAACTTAGGGAAGGTCTCTACAAACTTTTAGACATAGAAGCAGCTACAAAGAACCAATATGTCACTTCCAATAAAATTCCTAGTGCTTACATCTCTGTCAAGGAAGATTGGCATAGAAAGCTAGGACACCCTAGTAATAAAGTTCTAAATAAAGTCTTGAAACTATGTAATGTTAAGAATTGTAACCAATGATAATTTCAATTTCTATGAAGCGTGTCAATTTGGCAAAGCTCATAATCTGCCATTCAATAAATCTGATATCAGAGCTAAGGAACCTTTAAACTTAATCCATACAGATATCTGGGGGCCTGCACTTACCGTTTCCAATTCTGGCTTTAGATATTATATACATTTTTTAGATGATTATAGTATATTCATATGGATATATCCTCTATGAAACAAATTTGAAGTATTACAAGCCTTCATTCAGTACAAGAATCTAGTAGAAAATTAGTTCAACAGAAAAATAAAAATATTATAGTGTGCTGGAGGTGGAGAGTTTAGTAGCTTAAAATTTCTAAAGCTAATTCAAGATGCAGGTATTCAACTTAGACAATCTTACCCATACACTTTAGTCCAAAATGGGAGAGCTGAAAGGAAACACAGACACATTACAGAACTAGGCCTTACACTTCTAGCCCAGGTGAAAATGCCTTTGTACTACTCGTAGGAAGCTTTCACCACCGTCATATACTTAATCAATCGACTACCCTCACCTGTAATTGGTAATGCATCCCCCTACTCACTCTTATTTCATAAGACACTAGATTATAATAACTTGAAACTCTTTGGATAAGCCTACTATCCATGTCTAAGACTATATAATTAACACAAGTTGCAATTTCACACCACACGTTGTGTATTTCTTGGCTACGACAATATTCATAAGGGCTACAAATATTTAAGCTCCACTAGCATGACCTTTACCTCTTGACATATGGTATTCAATGAAAGAAGCTTCCCTTTCCAAGAGGGTTTTTTTAACATAGGAAAACTAACTGAATATGCTACTGAACCTGTAAATTTCTTTTTTTCAACTTTGAATGCAAGTAACAAATTTAAGCAAAATGGCCATACTGGAACGACTAGCACAAATCACACTGATAGTCTATAATATGAGAACACACCTAGAACTCCATCTTCCACTTCATCCTCTTCATCTTCTACTTCTTCCTTGGGTAGCAATATACCACAATTAGAAAACTAAAGTGTCAGTAATCCCTAAGAACCAATGAACCATGATGAAGCAAGAAATAACAAAGGAATTGGCAGTACAAACAATGAAAGTTAACTAATAAATCATCATCAAATGATCACATGTGGCAAAGTGGGTATTTTCAAAACTAAGCAACCATATGTTGGCACTGCAGAAACAAAACATCCCTACATTGAACCAGATATAGTCCAAGAAGCTCTGAGTAGACCTGAATGGAAAGCAGCCATGACAAGTAAATACACAACACTTCTATCAAATGGAACATGGACCTTAGTTCCTTACCAGGGTTAAAAAAATGTCATTGACTGTAAATAGGTCTTCAAAACTAAGTACAAAGCAGATGGAACAACTGAAAGAAGGAAAGCTAGATTAGTGGCCAAGGGCTTTCAGCAAATAGCAGGCATAGACTACGATGAAACTTTCAGTCCAGTAATTAAGACTAGCATAGTAAAGCTCATACTAACAGTAGCTCTTCATTTCAACTAGGAAATACACCAAATGGACATAAATAACGCCTTCCTAAACAGTTACATCAAAGAAGCAGTGTTTATGAAGCAACCTGAAGGATTCATTGATCAGAATAAGCCACACCACATCTGTAGGTTGAAAAAGCCATCTATGGGCTGAAACAGGCTTCTAGAGCTTGGTATGGCAGGCTAAAAAATGCTCTACTCAATTAGGGGTTCCAAAACACCAAAAGTGACTCATTCCTGTTCTTGCTGAAGTGCAAAACTCACATCACATTCCTACTCATCTATGTAGACGACATCATCGTCACAGGCAGCAATTCCACCTTTTTGAGAAACTTCATCAAGCAACTGAACATTTTCTTTGCCTTGAAGGATCTTGGACAATTACATTACTTCCTAGAAATTGAAGTTCATAAAGACATAAGTGGCATGTACTTAAAACAGACTAAGTATGTTACAGACCTACTTAAGAAGTTTGGAATGGAAGGAGCCTCTCCTTGTTCAAGACCTATGGCTACAGGGAAAAATATCATTGCCGAAGGTGAACCTATGAAAAATCCAAGACTTTTCAGATAAGCAATTGGAGCCCTGCAATACCTTACCAACACTTAGCTTAATATTTCTTACTCAATCAACAGATTGAGTCAATACTTAAGCTTACCAACCACACTACATTGGCAATGTGTGAAAAGAATTCTCAGGTATATCAAAAGGACTATGTCTTATAGCTTGCACATAAAACCCTCTGCTAACTTACATATAGTAGGTTTCTTAAATGCTGATTGGGCCACTAACTTGGATGATCGAAGGTCTATTGTTTAGCAATGTGTGTTCCTTGGTGTAACTCTAGTAACTTGGTCCTCAAGGAAACAAAAAGTGGTATCATGATCAAGCACCGAATCAGAGTATAGAGCTCTAGCTGACCTGGCTGCTGAAATAGCTTGGATACGCCACCTTCTGCATGAGATCAGAATACTAATTCATAGAATTCCAATTCTTTGGTGTGACAACTTAAGTGCACGAGCACTTGCATCCAATCCTGTATATCACGCATGATCCAAGCATATTGAGGTAGATGTTTACTACATAAGAGATTAAGTCCTTGCTAATAAGATAATTGTATCCTATGTTCCCATATCAGATTAGACAGCTGACTGCTTGACCAAAGCTCTCACTCACACTCAGTTTTCTCAACTTAGAGATAAACTAGGAGTAATGAACCCACCCTCTAGCTTGAGGGGGGAGTTAAGGAGAATCGTAAGGCTAGGAAACAAAAGATAGAGACCAAATCTACTTATACTTAGCTAATCTTATCTGTTATTCAAATTTGAATGTAATCCTAAATATCTCTCTAACAGCCCTATACATACCTACCCATATATAGCTTGTAATCTATATATATACTACCATCAAGTGAATGAATAAATAATCAATCCTTCTCAAATTCAAACTTCTATACATTTCTTTCTATAAACAGTAGTTTTATTATTCAATTTTTTTAGTTGAGGGCAGTGAATTGATTTTACTAATTGATTAAGCTCAAAATTATTATTAATAACAATCAGGTAGCATTAAATATAAAGTCTAATTTAAGATGGTATAAAAGTAAACTTGTGTTAGTTTAAGCTAATTTGAATTGCAACATAACTAAATCATCTAATTAGCATTCATTTTAGCAAATTTCAATCAATCACAAATTTAATTCGGTATTACACACTTGGATGTGTTGGCATTAAGAGATATAAACATAAATCGATGACAAATAACAAATGTATACATGATTTTATAATAAGTTAGTTATGAAATAGTGTTATAGGCTTTAAGATTTACTTAAGGTTTGAGTTTAGATAAAGTTTGCTTAAATTTTTAATGCATAAATGCCATTGCATTAAGTGAAAATGTTTAGGGCCATTTACATTCAAATAGTGTAATACTATATTAGTGTATGAAATTAAAGACTAACATCATATTTCATTTAGAGACTAACACTATATTTCACTAACTACTTTTACAAAGAATTATCTAACATATGCCAAACTCCATTTTCTGTGAGAATAAGGCAAATAAGGCCTATGACCACTTATTTATAAGATTTTCTATCATATGAAAGCAAAGTATGCAGGGGAAGGTTCAAATAAACAATTCCTATCTTCTTCAATTCTAAGCTTAAATAAAATAGATATACAACTCGAAACATTGAAAATTAAAAAAAAAAGTTCATTAGAAAAACAATATAACATAAAATATTTTTTAGGTGATTCACTTAGGCTTATGTGCTTAAATGATGATAAATGGACAAGACTTAAAGAAGGTGGCAATACTTTAGCATAAAACTTACAAATTTGTAATATCAAGAGTGTTGTTCTTTTAACCTAAGTCATATAATAATACTAAGCTCTCAGAAAGTATAGTTAAAGTCAAAAAGTATAGTGATTAAAGTATACCTAATGTAAAACATATAAAAATTGAAGTCATTTCAAGTGTGAGCCTTAAATCATCATTCTCATTTTGATTCTTATCAAGTTTGCATCATTGAAAAATGTTAATTAGAATTCAAACTCAAGCAGTAAGTCTGATCATTAAAATTTCAAGAACTTTAACCTAAAAACAAAAATAAGCAACTATTTCACCCATGTTATCTTATTTTCTTTTAAGAAAATCTTGGAAATAAATATATAGAAAAGAAATTAACTTACTAATAACATTTAAAGTTGATGAATTAGGCATGGAGATAACAGAAAATGAAATAGGACCAAACCAAAAGGTACTGAAAGAAGTAAAAATAGCCAAAAATATAGTTGTAAAGCAGACTCAGCTAAGAAATCTAATTACACAGACTTAATAAGCTTCTTATTATAGAACTTTTTGTGAAGCCACTTTTTCTAGAAAGATCTAATTTAAATACAATGGTTTCATTTTACTACTTTTACAATAATTAATCAATTAAAGTCAGCTCTCTTTTTATAAGCTTTTTAAAATCTCTCATAAGTTGCCAACCAACTTGGAATTAAAGTTACAATAAACTTTCTTAGGCTTCAACATGTGCTTCCTCAAACCATATAAAGGATAAACAACCTAAAAAATCATTAGAACTATGATAAATTTTTGATATTATACTTCCAATTGCAAAATTAATGTCAATTTTCATTAGATTACATCAAATTCAATCTATTAAGATACAAAGAAAGATGATCATGAAGTAAAATAAACAAGACTTACAAATTTGGCACTCTTAATTATGTACAAGAAAGGAAGATACTATATGTTTAAAGATATTATATATGCAAGAAAGGAAAATCTATTATAAACATCAATTATATTGAATTAGGGATATAAGGACATATGAGAACACAAGAATGATAAGGAAGCCAAAAGAGGAATCACATTTTAGATTTAACAACTCTTCAATTATACTAAATGTAATTTAGACAAAATCATTACATATATGTCAAATGTAATTTTTCAAAAGCCAGCTTTAAAAAAATATTGTAAATCAGAAATTGGATAATGGTCATTTATATAGATAATAGAAATATTATAACTTTAATTTATTCATAACGAATACTTAAAAGGGAGACAAGACAGAAGTGAGGTATATAATCCTCTCACAATTAAAGGTTCATTATTTCAAAATACAAAAATCAAAATTTTACAATCCAATTATTGATTAATCAGAAAAGTTAACAGTATAAAACAAAAGCAAAATATGGAAGAAGTTTTACCTCTATTTTTCATGATTTTAAGAAAGAAAGACATGATAGTAAATATAGGTTTTAACTCCATTAAAGCTTTTCCCCTATCTTTCTACATTTACTATAGCTCTCAAAGCATTATTTAGTATTCTCCTCCCCATCCCCTCTCTATGCAAAAAGCATCATTTATTTTTCTTTTATGAAAATTTACTCATAAAATAATTTATTAAAAGCATAACAATTCATAAATTGAGATATTGATTTTTTTTTTATAAAAAAATCCAACTAATTCCATTTTCAAGATCTATTCATGACACCAAACATAACAACAACCACAGAAAGAGGAATAACCAAAACAAGAAAATGGCATTTAAACAAATGTAAGTTCATAAATTATAAGAATATTATTCAACAAATTTTATAAAATTTAGGGATGCATCTTGCTTTTTGAATGGTAAACAACACAAAGAAAGCCTTGAAATGACATTTTAGAAACCAAATGTAATTGGGAAGGAAATTGAAATAAAGGGATGTTGGATTCAATTTTAAAATAAAGGGAAAAACAACTTTGGCAAGAAAATCCTAAAAATTCATAGCATAGAAATTATGATTTCAACCTTAATTTATGAAAGTTAAAAGAAAGAAATCATAGAAAAAGAAGAACAAAAATAACAAAATCAAACAACAAAATTAAAGAAAACATAAAACAATAACATTGAAAAAAAACCTTGATGAAAAAAAGAAAGATATTACCGAAGCCTTTGCACATTCCAATATAAATTGTAGATTTAAGAAATGAATTAGGGCTGAAAAGGAAGGAAATAATGGTAGTTAGGATTTTTAAGTTTAGGAAAGCAAAGAGAGTGAAGAGAAAAGAAAAGGAGAAAGAACATAAAAGGAAGTGGTTGTCCTAAGGTTTTTGAGCTTAAGAAGGTTGGAAATGGGTAAAGGAGTATATCAAAAAATTAGATGAAAAGTTTCAAAGCTAATAAAAATTAGGTGGGAAAAATGCCTTAATATTCTAACATCTAGCAATGGGATTATGAAGATTAAATAATTAAATAGAATAAATATAAACATGTAAAATTGGCGGCACAAGATGGGGCAGGGCATGCTTGCTTGTATAAGCTTGTAATTTTAATGAGCAAAATTAGGCCATTTTACGGGGGCCTGCAGGTAGTTCATATTATTTTTTAAAAAATAAAAGTGATTAAATCATTATACATACACATACAAAGATTGGAAATTAAATTATTGATGTGGTAGAAGGTACAAAGCATTCAAGTGGACATTATATTAGATTAGATTAAAACAAATCTATTTTCTTTGTAAATTGTAATTGACTAATTAATTTTTTTATGTAATAAGTTAATCAAGTAAGACTATAGAAATAATATTAGGCTATTGAATATTAGATTGAGTTAAATTAAAAGTCTCTAAATACTTCAAAGATTAAAAAAAAAAGTTAGGCTTACGAATGCGCGAGCTTGCCAATGATTGTGTGGAAAATAAGCTTCACATAAAAAGTCCGTGATTGCCCTAAACTTAAGGGTAGCTTACAAAGTCTATAAGCTTAGAGCCTATTTTATATGCCTAATTAAATGGATATCTTCCATGACTTCGTGATCTTTTTATTTTAATAATAAAGTGATATCTAGTATAGAGTATTTTACATGTATTTTAGTTAATTTATCTTTTTCAATAAAGCATACACAAATTATTTGCATATCTAAAAAAATTAATGGAAATTATTTATTGTATCTTATGTAAAATATCTTTGTCAATATATGAAAAACAGACTTGCAATGTGCACTTTGATTAAAAATCTTACGCTCATTCCTAAAGCACTTAGCAAACCCTTTATGATGTCATAATTCTAGGTGTGAGTTTTCTTTTTTAAAAAAAAAAGAAATTATACTTTATTAACCTATATTTTTCATTCAAATTACCTATATATTTTTAGGATGAAATGACTTGCTTATATTTTCAGCTATTAATACTTTGCCAATATAATGGAGTTAGGATTTTTCTTAAGAATTGCTTCAAATTGAGAGACAAATTAAATAAAAAATAGTGAAATGAGTGATCATGTGCTTTACACATGCCTTCTATGCTATTTTTTTTAATAAAAAATAATTTAGATAAATGAAGTGTTAATGTTTAAAAATACATATGGATAAATTTCAACATTTAAAATTATAAATTAATTAAATAAAAAGTAAATAAAATATAAGTTTTCAATATATTTTTTTACAAGAAGATAAAGTTAAGTTTCTTATCTATTGGCATTATTCTAAAGGCCAACACAATGAAGTGCTAATTGAGCTCAAGCTTATGGTTGTTGCAAGAGCAAAAGTGTTTAACAAATTATGATTCACAGATTGGATCAAATTATTTAAAATTTGATTTGTTTTAATCACAAATTCATATGAACTGATCCGTAGGAATTGAAATATGGATGGATTGATTCGACCAGACTAATCTGCGAATTTATAATTAAAATTTATGAATTTGTAGGCCAAACTATAGATATAGATCAAATTGAATCATTCCAAATTTGACCCTTTTTTTTAAATGAATTTATATAGATTGGTTTGATCTATTTGTCAACCCCATCCAAGAACATAAGAAATGATATTATGTGACAAAAGTATATAATGAGATTAGGCTTACCCTTAGAATAATAGATCTTATGAGCTTTCTTCATATAGAATTGGATTCATAAAATATATTTTAAAGTGTAAAGTGGACACAAATGAAAAAAATAAAAAATGTAGATAATTATAAATTTTATTTTTAACTGAGTATTATTTATTAAAATTTGATCCTTTAATTTTCTCATCACATGATGTGATGTTTTATTTTTCTTTTCACATGTAATGTTTTATTTTAATCTATACATTATGCACTATAAAGATATCATCGAATTCTAATTCAAACAAGGGATTTGTGAAAAGATTTTCATTTTTTTTTTGGTCAGGTGAAAGAATTTGATTCATCTCAAATATATAAAGTTCATCTTTTATATTGAAAGAATGGAGAGTATCATCATAACAATTAATTAAAAAAATTAAGAGAATAAATAAATATAAACTTAAAGATTATTTTTCAAGTCGGTTAGCATTATTTATCTAATTTTGAAGCACATCCACAATTACAAGGGTGCATTAAAGTGCAAAATACAGTTTTGAAAGAGTTGAATCCGGAAGCAAGGAAGATGTACGCTTTGTGCTTGCGATATACCGTTATTTCAGAGACCAAAATAAAATGACAATTCAGTCCAACAAATGGCTGACGATCAGACATTTGGCATTTCTGTTACTGTATGTAAGTTCGAGACTCCACAGCAGATAAATCTAACTTAAACGGTTACTCTGGATATGTGACATAATTTGATTGAAAAGACAAATTTAAATCATATTTTTACATTTTTTTTACATTGGTGTTTGGTGCCATTTAAAAAAGAAAACAACTACATTTGTCATCAATTGAGATTCTTTCTTTTTCTTTGGAGAAGTATAAGTGAATTTTGAAAAGAAATAAATGCATATTTTTTATTATATTTATTATAAATTGAAATTCTATTTTTTTAGGAAAAGAATGGTATAAATTTTAAAGAAAGATAAATATAATTTTTTTTGAAATAATAGGATCTAATAAAAAAAAAGTCCTATAATAAAAATTATTCTTTATCTCTTTAAAAGTAATAATAAAATGACGGAAGGAGAAAAAAGAGGATCCTAATCTTCGTGTCATGTATTGGTAGTTGATACCAATTAAAAAGGAAAATAACTATATTTGTCATCAATTGAGATTCTTTCTTTTTCTTCAGAGAAGTATAAGTGAATTTTGAAGAGAAATAAATATATAATATTTTATTTTATATTTACTATAAATTGAAATTCTCTTTTTTTTATAAAAAGAATGATATAAATTTTGAAGAAAGACAAATATAAATTTTTTCGTTTGAAATAATAGGATCTAATGAAAAAAAATAATAAGTCCTATAATAAAAATTATACTTTATCTCTTTAAAAGTAATAATAAAATCACGGAAGGAAAAAAAGGGAGGATCCTAATCTTCTTGTCATGTATTATTTTTCTCTGTGCAGCGCTGTATGCATTACTGAACCATTAATAAATCACAGCAAAATGAAGAAAAAAAAAAATCCATAAACCGTGCAGGCTGCAGCCCCTATGGACTGCACCGTATTGCAATGCAATGTTGTTATCTTCGTCAAGCCCCATGTCCTTGTGATTCTTTCTCCTCTGCAGGGACAGAGACAAGATTCAGTAATTTTATTTCCATCTGGTCCCTTAACAACTTTATATATGGCACCTTGTCCCTGCCCGAATCCTCAATGTGGGCGTACATGATCTGCTCTGCATTGAGTTTCTTCAGCTCAATTTGTTTGTATCAATGGCACTTTTTCATTATTTCCATAAGAAAATTGCAGAATCAGAAGGTAAATTATTGCTGGAAGACTGCACATAATTAGCAGATCAAGACAAGAAGTCACAATCTCAAATTTCCAGTCTATTATACAAACTTCTACTGTTGTATTGCCCATTAGCATCAAATTCACCTGCTACCATGCACATACTGATCGTCCAACCAGACTGCTTTTTCCGGTCTGCCTAAGACATAAGCTAGTCTTTTGCTGTCATTGCAGGCCTTAATAACTCTTAATCTGTTCAAAACTTACCAACAAACCAATTAAAAAATTGACCTCTTTTAACCCACTACAAAAAAAAAAAAAAAAAAGCCAACATCAAGCTACTTATAGATCCAACTACTTGTAATTTGTGGTCTTTATCTTGATCACTGCATTTGGAACGTGTTTGGTTGTTTTGCTTGTGCAAGCATTTCAACCACTTCTCTCATGGTGGATCTTTCCACGCTGTGCTCTTGAACGCATAACATAGCCACAAAGAACACCTGCTTTGCTTCATCTAATGGGATGTCAGCTAGTCTTTGGTCAAGGATCTTGGCCACCATTTCCTTGCTCCAACCTGTTTGGATCTTTGTCCATTGAACAATGTCTAGCCCTTCTTCCCCAAAATCACCCACCGGCCTTTTTCCAGTTATCAGTTCTAGCAGGACCACTCCAAAGCTGTAAACATCACTTTTTTCGTCTACTTTCAGTGTGTAGGCATACTCTGTTTCAGAAATAAACAAGAATCAGCACTGCCTTTCATAATTTAAAGATCTAATTGACTGACAATTTCATTTGTTTTTAAGAGATTAAGTATTTATACATAAAAAGCGGGGAAAAGTTCCAATTTAAATCTTCCAAAGTGTCAATCAAACATGTAAAGAGACATGCTAGTTTTATCTTTTATGGTCATATGTTTCTTTTTCTAGGGTTTTGAGAAAGCAAATGTAAGATCCCAATCTTGGAGCCAAAAGTGGAAATATATGCTTTGGGTTTGGGTTAATATCCATTTCCTGGCTGTTATGTTATTGGGCGGTTGGTCAAAAAGGGGAAGCGTGTGTGATTGTTCTGCCTCAAATCTGGGTTATGGCCTCAATGCATGCAAAGGCACAATACCAGTTAGCGTGAGCAAAAGTAAAAGAGAAATTTATTTTTGGTCTTAGGGGAGCCTTTTACTCATCTGGGAATCCATGTACATGCTCCCGCTGTGGTCCCACAGAAGAGCAGGTATATACTGCACTGGTGAAAGTTCAAAAAAAAAAAAGAAAAAAAGGCATATTGTTCTAACACTACACGCAAAAAGAACAGAAAAATGGGTCTTTGCTAACTACCCTTCCTTCAAAAAAATTTAAGTTTTTACCAAAAAAGTTGCAAAATTTTATATAAAAAGTTTTAATTTTTAATTAAAAAATTAGAGAAATGTATATTGTTTCGACTTTTTAAAAAAAAATATATTTTGCAATATCTATTTAAGATTCAAATTTGTGTATATAATTGTGTGTGAATTAATCATCTTACTTGATGCTTGATAGGTTTTTGACCATCTCGCTTTAAGTCATATCAGCAATCTAAACAGTGATGTCATGTGGATCTTTTCTTAGGGTGCAACTAACAACGCCTTAAGAATTTAAAGCCAGCATGGATGAGTAATTTGATTGAATCATAAGCTATAGACCCTCTTTAACAGTCAGTTGATTACATTAACAATTACCTAATCCAATAAACTGATTATAAAACAAAAACTAATTGGATCATAACTGTGATTATTAAAGAAATACCTGGGGCAATATAGCCATAAGAGCCGGCAATGGAAGACATGCACTCCGAAGTTCCAGTGTCTTGCAAGAATTTGGCAAGCCCAAAATCAGCAACATGAGCCTCAAAATCAGAGTTCAACAGTATATTGTTTGATTTAACATCTCTGTGGATTATCAGTGGGGAGCAATCATGGTGCAAATAACAAAGCCCCTTTGCAGCTTCCGTGGCTATTTTCAGCCTAATATCCCACTTAAGAAACTCACCCCTCTTCCCATGCAAGACTTCACCTAAGCTCCCATTTGGCATGTACTCATAAACAAGCAAATTGGTCTCTCTATTTGTGCAAAATGCTAGCAGCCTGACAATGTACCTGTGCCTGATTCTACCCAGAGTCTTTATTTCAGCAGATAGGCCATTGTCATGATGAGAAGAGCCTTTGTTGATTCCCAACAGCTTCTTCACTGCTACTTGCTCTCCATTTGGCATGATTCCTCTGTATACAACCCCGGCTCCACCTCTTCCTATCACATTGCTTTCTTTTATGCACCCCTTTATGTCTTCACTTCCATATTCCAGCTTCTGAAATGCTGTGATCTTCCATGAATAGGAGGGCCTCCTTGATTTTCTGCTCTTGATGACGGCTAAGGCCGCGAACACTAAGGAACAAGCCAAAAGTGCCAAAGCAAAAAGAAGTTTAAACTTCCCCGGGACTGCAGATATTTTTCCGATTTTTTCGTTTGGTTCTAACAGTGAGGATGATGACCGGGCGCATGGATTCAAATCGTATCCACAAAGCTGAGAGTTGCCCACATAGGATGTTGAATTGAACACTGAGAATTGACCCACATCTGGTATTGAACCAGAGAAGTTATTGTGAGAGAAATCTGCTGAAGTTAAGCCTTTAATTGTTCCAAGTTCCATGGGAAGGCTTTGGTTCAGGTGGTTCCATGAAACATTGAGATAGTTTAGTATATGAATTTGAGCAACTTGAACTGGGATAGGGCCTGATAGCTGGTTTTGGCTCAAATCTAAATAGGTGAGAAAGGCACAGTTACTTATCTCAGAAGGGATGCTGCCTGTAAAGTTGTTCCTACTCATATCCAACCTAAGGATACTCTTCAGTCTCCCAATATCTGGTGGGATTTCTCCTTTGAATCTATTTCCACTTAGAAGAAGGATTTTCAAGTTTGGGAAATTCCCAATCGATGCTGGCAGAAAACCAGAAAGGCGGTTGTTGGAGAGATTCAGCTGCCCCAGTTTTGAGGTTGCATTGTTTGCTTGTGGTGGAAGCCAACCACTAATATAGTTTTCTTGTAATTCCAAAAGTGATAGCTCTGGCAGATAAAGAAATCCATTTGGTATTGATCCAGTCAAGTAATTCTGTCCCAGACGAACCCTTTCTAGTGTGTAGCATTTGCCAAGATCAGCAGGCAAAGATCCGAAAAGGAAATTATTGAGCAAGATCAAGATTTTTAGCCTCTTTCCAATGCATAGAGATTTGGGGACTAATCCAGTAAGCTTATTTGTTGACAAATCAAGCTCTATCAATCTAGCATTCTGTCCAAGATTTGAAGGAATTGTTCCTGTGAAGTTATTCTGCCAAAGCTTCAAGACTTCCAAATTAGGCAGCTCAGCAATGAAAAGAGGGATTTCACCATGAAGCCTGTTGATGAACAAGTTCAAGAGCGTAAGTTCATGGAGGCCAGAGAATTCAATCGGGATATCTCCATTAAGCTCATTGTTGGAAAGATCAAGAGATTTCAGGCTGCTCAAATTGCCTAGCTGGGGAGGAATTGGTCCAGTGAGCTGATTGGTTTGCAAGAAGAGAGTGTCTAATTTGTTGAGTTTTCCAAACTCTGCAGGAATTGGACCTTTCAAGCCACAGTTTGCAAGGTCCAGGTGAAACAAATTGACCAAATTGCCAAACTGAGGTGGAATTCCACCATCAAATTGATTGTAATAGCCCAAGTAAAGCTGGGTCAGATTAGTCAGATTCCCAAGCTCACTTGGTATGAAGCCACTCAAATCATTTCCTGCAAGAGACAAATAATTCAACTGAAACATCTTTCCATAGCTTGGGGGGATTTCCCCAGAAAAGTAGTTCCCGCCATAATTCAAGTACTTGAGCTTAGGCAACTCAGTGACACCAAGTGGAAGTGAGCCATTGAAATTGTTGTCATAAGCATCTAAAACCTCAAGTTCCTTCATTCGAGAGAAATCCCAGCTCAAATTTCCCCTGAACATGTTGTTGGACATGTTGAGGAATCTAAGCCTTTTTAGCTTGTGGATAGTGGTCGGGAACTCCCCGGAAAAGCTGTTTCCAGCCACTGAAACATTGACAAGGTTTCTAAGTTCTGTGATGGAAGGTGAGAGTGAACCAGAAAGGTTTAAGTTGGATATGTCTAGTGAGACCACTGACCTGTCCGAGTGGTCGCACAGAATGCCAGTCCAAGAGCAAAGGGACAAGTGATTGGACATATCCCAGTTGCTCAGAGAAGAATTGGCAGCTTCAAAATCTTGTTTGAGAGAAACCAAGATTGAAGCTTGCCATTTCAAAGACATAGGAAATGAAGAAACAGAAGCAGAACTAGTAAGATACACAAGAAGAACAAAATAGAGTACAAAATTGATTGAAAAAGTGGCCATTTTTGAGCCACCTGGTTTAGAAGAAGAAGAAAAGGAGTAGGATTCTAGAGGAACCAGGTATAACTATAAGAGTGAAAGTTGGGAATATCACAGAGTTATACAGAATATGCATATATATATATATTAAAAGAGGCAGAGATTCAAAGAGAGGGTTCTGTAATGAAATGAAGCATCCAATGTCCTGTTTCTCTTTCTTGCTTTCTTTGCTTTGCTCTTTTCCCCCCACATTCACGCACACACATACAAGCACACTACTTTGGTGTCATCTTTAGCTTTTAAAAAGCAAAAGCAAAAGCAATGTTTTTTAGGATAGAAATGTAGTGTATATAACCACAGACCGTTTCATCAACCAATTAATTCCTTTGGGGGGTATTCTGTCGGTTTTTGAGCCTACGTTACACAATTTGTCGTTTGTTTTCTTCCTTTAATTTTTGTTTATCCCATAGACCTAGTCCATCTTAGTGATTGAATCAGATTTGACATCCTCAAATGCACTTGATAGGGTATAATCTTGAACCTTCGAGGAACCAATCATGGGCAAGAACAAAATGATAACTACAAGCTTGCTGAGTGTACCTCCATTTATATATTTGCCTGATTATATGATCAGCCATTGTGCATAGTTGGAGAAGAGCAAAAGAACCCAGAAAAAGAATTTGAAAGCACGTGTTGGTGCTCATTATTCAGTATAATATATAAGGAGAAAGATATTTGGAGATACCTCATTATTATACATGCTTTCTCCCTCTGTGCTACTTTGAATCCTGAATTTTTTTTTTTCCATTGATTATGAACAGACAACGGCCAACCAGCATGCCACAAGGTAAACCAGCAGGAAATGATCACTCCTACAGTGATTATTCAGAGAAGAGTACTTGTGTTTGCAACTTTGTTGCTGACTTACACATTGATAATTTGCTTTTTAAATGGATGGGACAGTTCTTGGACTAGTTTATACATATTTGTACTAATTCACTCCCTTTTTTTAAATATTATTCACCCTCAAATTAAGAAATTTTAAAAATAAAATTTTTCTGATAAAAAAATAATAGAAAAGAGAAGTTCTCCTAATTTTATTGGACAGGGTGCCAATGACATACTTTTATTTCTTAAAATTTTACACTAAAAAAAAGTTTTTAATGTAAAACTACGAAGTAGCTTTTATTTATTTTATAAATAAGATTAGGTCATTAACAATTATATTATGTCCTAAATTCAAATCTAATATTTGAAAAGGGGAAAAATCCTAATGAAAGTTTACATACATATACAAGAATTAAGGATTGAATCTTTGATAAAGAAAATATATAAAATTTTTTAAAAAATATCAAATTTCATTTGAATAAAAAATTTTCAGTTTTAATAATATAGTTTTTTTAAAGTTTGTAAAGATAATTTTCATTCATAATAACAACATCACTATTTTATTAGTGAAATAAGCTTATCCGGAGTCCATTTATTTTATTTAGACATACCACAATATGCCCGCATTAGAAATTTTTGTTACCGAATAATAATAATAACAATAATAAAAAAGCAAGTTCTGCGTATTGCTTAAAATATGTTATCATTTCAAAATTACTTGTAATACATAAGATCAATGGTGGGAATCTGATACGGTACAGGGAAAGAAGGATTTGCTTGCAGTTAAATGAATATCGCATTAAAAAATAAAAGCAACATATCTAATTAAGCCATCTAGAAACTGATTGAAATCAAATTGATAAACAGAAGCACGTGATTAAATAAACAATCCCAAAAGTTAGAATCATTCAAATAAATAAGGGAATCTTAAAAGAAAAGGTGAAAACAAGTTGGTAACTCAATCAGAAGATGATAGAAAGGAGTCATCTTTTTTTTCTAGATTGAGATTCCATTTCCATAAATTATGTCATGAATGGCTGAAGCAAGAAAAGTAAAGAGAAAAGAAAATAAGGAGGATGGGACTGATCCAGAATCATGAAATCTGAGCAACATTACTTACAAAACTATTTGATACCAAAAATATAAATCAATTGTGCCAAGCAAAGTTATCGTTTTGTGACCCTGTCCTGCATTTGAAGATTATAATTTCTAAAGGGATTTTTGTAGTAAAAATGTACGTAACTAACTAATATTATTTACCATTTTTCTTTCAAATATATAATTAAACCTCACAAATGCAGAGCAACTCATCACCAAAGAACTTAGGAGCACGAAAATAGCAGAAGCACATCCAACTCAAGTTATATATATATTTTAATCTTTTTTAAAATAAAATTCGAATTTGACTTCAAGAGGGGCAGCCAACTTGGAAAGAGAGTAGCAGGAGTAATGAAAGAGACAAGCTTTATGGATGATTAATTAATGAGGATCAAAGGATGAAATCAACGGAGGGCAGCCTATAAATTCCAGCAGCTTAATTAATTTCCCTTTTATGTCCCCTGGACCCCATCTTTCTTCATTAATTTGTTGTTATTCAGATGCCCAAGAATAAAGTACAGCTAGAGTCATCATCTCGGTCAATATTTAACCCTTTTTCGCACTTTACACCGTGCGACATGCAAAAGAATGAAGCGAGGTCCATTGATTCTCCTTTAAAGAGCATGTTGGGATCCATCACTTATGATCTCTTTCCTTTCTCTCATCCGCTGTGGACCACTTTGAATCTTTCTTTAACCTTTAGCTTATGTAATTTTCTTTACTCCGAGTACTTAATTAGTCCATGCCAATAATCGTGACATAATGAAAAGAATAGTTATTCCATACTCAAATTTAATTTATGGATGTTGATATCTTAATCGATAAATTAATAAAATAATTATGTTCTAAATATTATTTTAAGACCTATATTCTTCTCATATTGTAAGTTTAAATTCTTAATTTTACATATGCGTGTTAAATATATTATCACTTATATAATCACTTATTTTTAAATTTTGTAAATGAAGCTTTAAATTTGTTCTAATTTTATTCTTATTCCAAGAGTTTTTTTTTTTATCAAGCTTGTAGATCAATAAAAAATAAGATGGGCAAAATAAATTTCTCTCCTATACATATGTTTAAAAATTTTTAGGCCAAATATTTTTTACTTATATTTAATCTTTTTTTAAATTATTGTGAGCAATTTTAGGTGCAAATTGTAGTTCTAAATATAATATCATCAACAGATATTTATGCAAGGAGAATATTATTAAGTTTAGGCTTTATAAACAAGATGATGTTAACCTTTCTTCTTAAAAAAATTTTATCCATTAAAAATTTGTTTAATCTCTTATATCAAGTTTGAGGGGCTTGTTTGAAATCATAAACTACCTTTTTAAGTTTAAAAATATCATTAGGAAAGAAGTAACTTTCAAAACGTATAGGTTGTTCAATATACTAAAAATGCACTCTTAGCATCCGTTTGTTAAAATATAAATCCTTTCAAAGCATATGCCAATAACATATGAATAACTTCTAATTTAGCTAAGTTTCATCATAATCAAAACTTTTCTCTCAATTATAACCTTTTGCAACTACTTGGGCTTTGTTTTGATCTATGACATTGTTTTCATCAAGTTTATTCCTAAAAACCTATTTAATGCTATTAATTGGACAATTATTAGGTCTTGACACAAGTTCTCAAACTTTACTTCCTTTAAATGATATAATTCCTCTTACATGACCAAGACCTAATGCTCATCAATTATTGCCTCATAGTATTTTTATGTTTGATTTGGGAAAGAAATGCTAAGTGACCACATATATTTTTGATACAATTATAAGTTATCTTTTGAGACATATCTCTAATGACTTAATCAATGGGATAGCTTCTTATGATCTTTTATTCTCTTTGTAGTTCATGATCTTAAGCTTGATTTGAGTTGTTCATGGGAAAAGGATGTTCTTTATCTTTTTTATCTTTCTTTTAAACTTTTACATCTATAATTTTCTCATTAAAATCTTTTTGAGGGAATTATAAATTTACTTATTCTTCTTTTTCATTTGAAACCTTTTACACTTGAAGTAAATTCATCAAATACAATATGAATGAATTCTTCCACTAGTAAAGATTTTTTGTTGAAAACTTTGTATGGTTTACTACTGCAAAAATACCTGATAAATATAACTTCATTAAATTTGGCATCAAACTTTTCAAAATTATCTTTGCCATTGTTAACAAAACATTTACAATTAAAAACACAAGAATGTGATATATTAGACTTTCTTCCTTTATACAATTTATCGAGGGTTTTCTTTAAAATTGGCCTTATCGAGGCTTCATTTATCACATAACAAGTGGTTCTAACTGCTTCCACCTAAAATAACTTAAGAAGAGAGCTATCATTTAGCATGCTCCTTGTCATCTTTTCCAAAAACCTGTTCTTTTTTTTCAATGAATCCATTTTGTTGTGATATTTTAGGAGATGGGAAGTTATACTTAATGATATTCTCAATGACATTCCTTTTTTATTTAAAATAGATTTTGCAAGCTTTTTGAAAGCTTAACAATTTCCACTTTTTTGAGTTGTGAATAATATTTATGTAAATATAGAATAGTCATCAACAATTATAAATATATAGTAATTACCACCATGGCTTTTTATTCTTGATAGATTGATTAAACCATATAAAGTAATTGAAATGGTCTAAATGAACAAATAACAATTTTAGGTTTAAAGGAAGTTTTTCCTTTTTGGCATGCATCACAAATCCTCCCTTTATTATGCAAACCACCAATCAAGTCATTTCTAGAAAGTTTCCTAATAAGATCCGTATTTGCTTGAACATGCCATGAATCCTTATACATACTAACCAAGCATTTGGGATCTTGATTTGACTAGTTATCAATACCTATTATGTAGATATTGTCATCTCTCTTTCTAACTAAATATAATTTTTTTATTATAGAATTAACTAATGTTAAGCAAATTATATTTGAACCATTTAATCAATAAAACATCTTCATTGCAAGATTGAGTGTTCTTACTAACTTTACTTATGTCCATCACTTTACATTTTGCATTGTCTTTAAAGGTTACATTTCCTCCATATTTGAATGTCAAGGAGAAAAATTTGGATTTGTCTCTGATCATATGCCTTAAGCACCTACTATTCAAGTATCTAATATCACTTTAAAACTTCATGCATATCTACAAAAGGAATATCAATTTTTTATTTTTGGTATCTAAATCACTTTAGGTCCATTTGAATTAGTCTTAGTTTATGTTCCTTTTAGAACCTAATTTTTTTTTTACCCCTAACATTCGTATTTCTTTTATAAGCATAAGATTGAATTATATATCCATTTTTTCCATAGTGAAATATGTTAGGTTGCCTTTTCATAATTTTTTTAAAGAAGTTTTTGTAAAAAGCAATTTTTTCCTATTTAGGGTATATTCAAGACCATTTTTAGTGAAATTAGTTCTTTGACCAAATAAAGTATCAAGTGCATCTTTTCTTTTTTTGAATTTCTCAAGTATTTTGTTTAAATTATCTGCCTAAGACTTTCATAAAAAGTAAAATTTTGTGAGACTTTCTTAAGGTTTTCAATTTTCTTTATTAACTTATCATTTTTTTTTCAAAATTCTCAATGTCTTCTTCCAAAGAAGATATAATCTTCTTTAAAATTCTAACATTCATTTTAGCCTTAAGCAAATCTTTATAAAGATCTGTGAGTACAAAACTAAAGGATTTTTTTAAATCTATAACAAATACCTTATCATTATTATTGTTTCCAAGAGCCATTAAATATAGAAGTGTTTTTTTTCATTTTTATCGTTTCCATTACTTGAGTTAACATTATTATCTCCCCAAGTTGTAAAATGAGCTTTCTTATGAGAGCTTTTATTTTTTTTTTCTTTTCATGTTCTAACTACCTTTTAAATATATAGGGTAATTAAATTTCATTTAACTTGATTCTTTACATTTATAGCAAATTAAAGTTATTTGGTTGCTTTCCTCTCCTTTGCTTGTATACTCACTATAAGAAAAGGTTCTTCTTATTCCATTAATTCTTTTGAATGCTTTTTGATACTTTCTAGTAAGTAAGGCTAGATCATCTTTAATTAAAGTGTCAAGATTGTTATTTTGATTCTTCTCATTAATGATCATTTTAACTTTGAAGGCAAGTGACTTCTTTTTCTTGTCACTATCATCGACATATCTTTTAAGCTCTATTTCATGCTTTTTTAAGTTGCCAAAGAAATCTTATAATGTTGTCATTCTAATCTTCATAACCTTTTTATTATAGTAATTTTTTGTTGCTAATCAATGGTTAATGATTTAAGAACTTTATAAGTCAAATATGCATCCGTAAAGTTCCTATGAAGAATACCTAATTGATTAACAAAAGTATATCTTTACATCACATGCATAATTAACCTACCATTATTCATTCTAAAAAGTTTATATTGGTAAACAAGAGTATGGAATTTACTTTATTTGATTTGTAAAGTTCTTATGTGAGTAAGTTTAAGAATATTCCACATTTCTTTTACAATTAAACAATCAGATACTCTTTTATACTTACTAAGCCATAGGGAATTTAATAGAATCCACTTAACTTTAGAGTGAAGGAAATGTTTCTTTTCGTTTTCCTTACTCTAATCATTTATTTATTTTAAAACTTCTTTATTATTTTCTCTTTTGGTTGGTGGATCGTATATATTCTTAATCAATTCTCATATGTCAATATTGATGGCTTCCAAAAAATTTAAATTTTTTTATTTCTAATATGTATAATTTTATCCATTAAAATCAAAAGGTTTATTCAATGGAGGAGATTTAAGTAAAATACTAGAACCATTTAAATCTATGAGATCCTCTTAAAATTACAAGGCCTTGACACAAAAACCAAGCTCAAATACTAATTATAGCTAAGGATTCCAAATAAGAAAAGATAAATTAGGTTTTAGAATTTTACACTTTTTAAAAATAATTTTAGCTTTTTCAAAAAAATTTCAATAATAAAGCATTTGGAAACACTAGATTAGCATTTAAACTTAAAAGCAATTAATTTTAAATTAAGCAAATCAAATGTGCTATCACAATATTAAAATTATAAAAAAATATGTAGTAAAATAAAGTAATGGGGTAGAGAAGATTAAACATAATATTTATATTAGTTTGATATTGAAGACCCAATTTTTTAAGGATTACATCCATTACTAAGCTTAATTAACTTGAATTTTGTTAATTCACTACCTTTTCAAGTTTAGATCAGGCACATGAAAGTCTTTTACGATATTTTCTTGAATACAAAGAATTTCTTTTAAGTTTCCTCACTTAAAGTATATTATAACCAAGAGATACCTCATTCTTCCTCATCCTAAAATACAATAGATGTGTGTTTAATAAGAAAAATTTTAACTTATAGACTTTCAAGAGTCATAATAAAAAAATCAATTTAACAAAGGATTAATCCTTTACTAATTGTGAAAATTTTCTTAATAATTTATATTTAGCAATGGAAATAGTGCCTCACTAATTCGAGGTTAAGCTCTTCCTTACTAATTTTTAGCGAAGTTGCAAACCTTCTCTTGTAAAACTTTGTAAGAAATAAATAACCTTTACTAAATTTAATTTTTCTATCACTAAAATAGAAACAAAAATACAATTTTTCATTTAAATTATGGCTTATTCAACAAAAGATATTATACCGCTGTAAATTAGTAATAAATAATATCCTTTGCTAATTTCTTAGCTTAAACAGTTATAGAAAGATAAGCTTGCATTTAAATAGCAACATATTTAGTGAAAAATAGGCTTCCTTGCTAATTTTAGCCAATGAAGACTCCTATCACTAATGCCCTAGCTAATAATTTATTCCTTGTCTTTTATTTTATGTAGGATGTTATTATCACTAAGTTCATTACTTATCATTTAGGAAAAAGCTTGGTCATAACTAATTCCTCACTAATTAGGATATTTTTTTGCTAATATTATGCTATAATTTGACATTACTTGGAGCCTATAAAAAATAGAATCTTGTCTAGCTATACCAAAAGAACAAAACACAAATTAAAAGGAACTTTGCATAGAATGAGCCAAATAAACTCCAAGGGCTTCCATTTACTAATTAGGTAATATGCATATGGGATTATTATGCATTTTATAAAAAAAATTAGTGAAGGTAATCTAAAATACAAATGTTTTAAAAAATAATCCACAAATCATCTCAAAAAACTTAAGTTTCATCAATTAAAAATCCATGGTCAACTTCTTAATTTCTACACTAGCTAAGCATCATTATTGGTAAGTGGTGAAATTTGTGTACTTAATGTTTGAGTCCCAAAATCAAATAAAGTCCTTAAGAGGTTGGCTAATTAGTCTCATAATTAGGCCAATTATTGCTCTAGTTCATGCTAATGCTCGATTTCTTAGTAGTCACGCTCATTTAGTATTTATGACAATGCAATCTTAAAGGCAAGGGCAATAATAATATCTTTGTGAGCTATGGTTGGCTTGAATATGGTACAATAACTGCTCCATATTTCTTCACAACTAACAGATGTCCCTCTTAATCAAGCCCATACATTTTCCTCTTTTTTTAATCCACTAACCACTTTGTAAAATAAATTTACATTAACTCCATCAATTATTTCACTTATCATTTATTCACCTTTACCACTTTTGCTTACATTATCATTAGCTCCGCTACTTGATAGCCTTCCATATTTTTCCATAAGAAGTTTATCACACCTTTTTTGTCAAACAACATCAAATATTATAAAAAGTGTCTTAAAATAATAATGCTACATATTATTACATAAAGATGAATTTGAAGGTAGAATAACTTTAAATCAAATTTTCCTCATTAAAAGCTTTTAACATCATTTTTATCTAAAAAGAATTAATGATTACAATTCAAAAATGAAACCTTCCAAAAGAGAAGTTTACGTGTTGACATCAATGGTTTCAACAATGTTATAAAAGATACAAGAAAGAAATTAAAAAATGCTTATAATTATAATTCTTTTTTAAATTAGATTATTAATTAAACTAATCCTAAGCATGCTATTTTGGCATAAATTGTTCATAGACATACTATAGCCATATGGTAGATGAAAAAGGTTTACTTTTGAATGTCAATGGTTTCAATAATGCCATAGAAGATGTAAGAAAGAAATCAAGAAATGCTTATAATTAAAATTCTTTTTTAAATTGAATGATAAAGTAGTAGATTCTTAACCCTTGTAACGTCATATGAGTTAGTTATCACTAATCTTCAATCTTGTCTATGCTTTATTTCAGATTCCAAATAAAAATGAACATAGTTTAATATAAAAAATTACAACATTTAATATGCTATAACTTCAAATTAAAAGCTTTATTCAAATTAACATGCTATATTGAACCCTATTATGTACTAATAAGTATTAACACTACATACATAATTAAGTAATATAAAAAATTTATATAGATATGTAGATTATACATCCATGTCTTTTCAAGCTTCTTGCATACAAATTGTTCACCATTCTTATCGGTCTTTAAAAATAATTATGATGATGTAAGCTTAATCCTAATTAGCATCTTTTTTGATAAATTATAATAAGAATTAATGAAATTACATGAAATTCATATAAATAATGAATAAAAAAGTTTAATGTAAAAATGAGTTTCCTATATGCTTTTTCTTATATTTAGTCAAAATAATTAATCGCCCATATGCAATAAAAGGCCTTAGCTACCACAATATAAATTTTTGTTTATAGTTTTTTATTTTTAAAATTTCTTAAAATTGGTATCTATCTCCTATAATTGTAGCATTAATACCTAATTAAGGTCACATATCCATTTAAGAGATCACTTAACTGTTTACTATATTTCATTATCTAAGTCCTTAGAATTGCAAACTTGTAACAAGCATCCTATTAGTACTATTTTTTAAAGATTGAAAAATAACATATTGGTATTAGTTTATAATAACAATTAAAGAATTAAAGTAAAGGAAATTAATATTTTTTATATAAAGATAATAGGTTAAACCTTGAATACTATAAACCACATCATTCTGTTCATCAATCATTTTAAACTAAGTGCCTCATAGGCCAGGGAAAGATCCTTTCATGATTTTAACAAGTTTCCTCATAAGTTTAGCATCAGAGAATTTAATAAAGGTAATAAATGAAAATTAGTATGAATTTCTTAAGCCTTATATATAAAAATCTAACAAATCTCCTTACAACACTATTTACCAAATTGAAAACCTATACAAGAGGCATATATAGTAAATTTATTTAGGTAATTGAAACATATAATGATTTTAGGGTGTAAAATGATGGAGTCCTTACATAAGTTTATAGTTAACATATGAATTCATTGGTGATCTTTATTTTTATCTCGTCTAACTAGATATTAGGATAGTTATCATATAGTTAAGTTTTAAATATTTTGCACCATTGAATAGAGTTTAAGCCTTTTTGATAATGATTAGAAAGAGCATTAACTAATAAACCCTACAATTAAAGACATATACATACTCCATAAATGGTTCAATCTTTGTACAATTCAATAATACATATATAACTACTAAATTAAGCTTTTCATCCATTAAGTAATGAATTTGTTCCTTATTAACTATCCATCCTAGATGGGAGAAAATAAAGAGAGAGGACCATCAAGGCCATCAACTTCATCATCATCATTATTCCTATTCACTTGGTTTAAAGTTGTTCAAAAATAAAGTATGAAGTAGAAAAAGTAGAATGTTAAGATCTTTTTAATAATGCATGCTTCGCATGTAGAACCTTCCATATAAGCTTTATTGTTGATTTTCTTCTTTAAGTGATGCAAAAACCTAATAATTAGATGTGAAATTAGAATTGTAATAAGAATGTCTAATTGAGGAGGATATATTAAGGTAAAAGGTGTTTGATTCTACCTTTTAAAGAAGTACATCCATTTGTATTGGATCAGCGTACTAACTCTTGCTTTATATGGCATATGCATTGTCAAGTGATCCATTGAGTAAAAAAAACTAGATAAAAAAATCTTCTCTAATTTGCACAATATGACAATAACATTTAACTCCAATTTTTTCACTTAATCAACCTTCAAGACAAAGGAGTAAATATTATTAAAAAATGCTTATTTTAGTTAATGTATTTTAAATTTGCTCAAGCAACATTTCTTATTATTATTAAAAGAAGTCTTTTTTTATAAACACGTAATAATTATGACTTTTCATTCTTGTATATCCATACATTTGGATAAGTTTGAGCAATACTCGCCTAAAAGTCATAAATTTTTTACCTATTCACATACTACTTTCCTTTGCTCCTTTGTTAAGGTGAATATAGTTTAAGTTTTACAATCTTTCCATTGTTAACCACTTTCAACTCTAAATAAGGAAAAATACAATATGATGTCACGTATTTCCTTACTTTTATCTTATTTTTTATCATTATAATATTGAATATATTGTCAAAAATATTCTTTTCAATATGCATCATATCAATGTTATGACTAATCATATGAGTATTCTAGTAAAGTAAACCCTAGAGTATAATTTTTTATCCAATTGCGTTCTTCCTTAAACTTTAAAAACTTATCCATTCTCCTTCTACCCACTTTTGGCAAATTATAGATTCTATCCCAGATATCTATTCCACTCAACCTCGGCAAAAGAATAGATTTTTCAACCTTTCTCTTCTCAAAAGATTTATCATCTTTTTGAAAAAGGTAATTTCTATCCAAACCATGATAGTAACACCTAAAGAATGTTGATTTTATCCCTTTTTTCAAATAAAATGCTTTACTCTTCTCCATGTATATAGGACATGATAAAATACAATGTGTAATCCACTATGATAACTTATCATAAGAAGAAAA
Source organism: Sindora glabra (assembly GCA_020226215.1). NCBI lineage: Eukaryota > Viridiplantae > Streptophyta > Magnoliopsida > Fabales > Fabaceae > Sindora > Sindora glabra. The sequence goes on along the minus strand of CM035226.1, from coordinate 2,522,672 downwards.
GTCATTGATTATCCATTTTAAAATAGCTTAGATATAAAAATTTTAGTTCTTAAAGGAATTTTATATTTGAATTCCAATCTCCTATAACTTTAACTCATTAACTAAAGGTTGTATGTATAGGTTGATCCTTTGTCCAAGGCTTTTAGGCCTAAGAATTATATGACATAAAAACATGTATTATTTTTTATATACAACTAAGGTGATACATTATAAAGCATGACAATTACAGGATGACTAACATGAATAAGGATATGTATTTATCTATACAATGTAAAATCATTTAATAAAAGACCAAGCCTAACATTCTAGAGCCTTACAATAAAAGAAAGATAGCTTTCATTAAAGAATTTTCATGCCTCTCCATCATAAGGATGGCAAATAACTACTGGATCTTAATGAGTTTCTTTATGTTAGGTCATATTTCTTACAGTTTTTAAAAACATATACAATCTTTACAACCTTGAGGTTAGAAAAAGTTAATACAATACCTTATATGGAATGCCTTATTGGTTCCTCACATTATTGTCTCTTAGTTTGTATTAAGGATGATGATAAATTAAACACTCAAGTTTATCCTTTTTTAATAGTAGAGTATATAACTATTCATATAAACATTAATTTTCCCGTAACCTAAGCTAAATTTCTACACCATTTGTTTAGTCCTATATAAATCCATAAGTAAACGAGTATCCTTTGGTAAAATCTTATTCATTATTTCAAGATTATGATTAAATTAATTTACACTTAAATTGAACTTAACTTTGATGTTTAACAATTATGATACCATTAACAAAGAAGTGTGAGTTGTACAATACTCACACAGTGACTTTTGTGCAGTTTTCAACAAATTATAAAACCTTTGGGCATGTGTGTGTCCAAGGCTCATCATCTACAATTGGATAATTTGTATCACTTTATTTATATGCATCGTCATTTTAATCAAATTTAATATTGAAATAAAGTTCAATTACTTCAATCACTATAGTAACGTAAAGGTTACAAAGCCTTTAAGTTATGCTTAAGCTAACATATTTTGGCAAGGTAGGATTATTAACATTTTTGAAGGATTTTTCATGTAGAGTCCATAGGTGATAAGTGGATAAAAAGCCACATTAATAAAGATGTTCCTTCACTTTATCCATGTGAAAGAATACCCTATTTTCACACTTAATACAAGCATACTTAATCTTCCCACAAGACATAAGGTTAGGTGTGACTTCGTAAATTCTATAAATTTATTAACGTTATTAATAAAATGAACACTCAAGCCTTTTTCTCTTAGTAATCTCCTAATGTATTTCTAAGTATGCTAGACTTTCTCCATTCCTATTATATACATAAAATTTGAAACAATTCGATAAAGTTAACAATAGAGGATAAGGTTTAACTCCCTTCAATGCAATTATCTTAACATTCATTTTTAAAGAAGGATTTAGCAATAAAAACTTAATGTAACTTTATTTTTTTCTAAACCATAACTATTTTTCATAGCAAGTAACATTTGCATAACTATAATTGTTTTTATGACCTATATAATACTTACAATCACTTATGTTCTATTTTGAAAGTAGGTAAGTAGACATTTTAAGATAAAGGGGCCAAGATCTATTAAACATATTTGCTAAGATCTAATTTTTTATTTTTCTATTACTATCATTTCCACCTCACTTCAAACACAATATCGTAAGCTTAAACAAGCTAAGGCAATATAAACTAGCAATTGTAACTCTTATTTATGATCTTAGAAGCATAAACTAAGGTAACTTGAGTAAATCAAGACACTAAAAGTCTTCTCACTACAATCTTTATTTATTTAAGTGTTTATGAGAAAGAAATAAAGATATCATATTCAACAGGATCGTAAATTGTAAGAAATATGTAAATGCTACTAATAGGCTAACTTTAATGCATCTATATTATCATGGTTAGTATAGTCTTTGAATTCTAAGCTTCCATTCTTAGGCTTCTTGAGACAACATAAGCTTAAGTTTTTTTAACTTTTGTAACTCTTAAAAGTGTATGACTCTATTATACATTTTTAAGCATTTAGTGCAAGAGTTTAAACCAAATAAAATTATGACACATGTGCTATTTATCTCATATTTTAAATTATTATAACTTTCTAATTCAATTTCCTAAAAATTGAAATAACTTAGTTACCATTTCTACTTCACAAGTAATAACCATATGTTTTCATTATCCCAACAATAACTTTTGATTTGTCATCATTTTCACTCAAAAGAATTAATAATCTTAATAAATGCTAAAAGTAAATAAATTTAATCATCAATAGGCATTGAAAGTAAATAAATACAATCACTTTGAATGGTAAAACATTTTAAGAGAGGTTCACTCCTATTTCATTTTTATATTTTGATTTCAAAAAATAATATTCATTTAAGATAGATTTGTTTTTATTTTCCTCTACTTTTCTATTCACTTTAATCACCTTTTATGCCCTGTTAAAAAAAATATAACTTTAGTCCAATATGAGCAGTTAGAATATAAGTACAAAGTTTAAGATCAAGTTTGTACTTATTTATAATTTAAAATCATGATTTATTGATTTTGGTGTAGGGTAAAGTTGCTTTAGTAATAAAAGAAAGGATCCATCATCTTGAGTTCATTTTATTTCTATTGTTTATATAAATTTATAGTTCTCTATTTTTTAAACTAGGATTTTATAATGATCTTGGATAGTATATTTGAAAAAAATTTCTCTTTAATCCTTTAAATGCAAAATGAATATATGTTATTATGTGTGTAAAAGAGAAGGGGTATTAGTAAATACAACTAATAGGATAACTTTAAAAGTAACTAGGAGTATTAGTGCATTAAGTGTTTCTACCTTTTAATTTGAAGTCTTTAAGGACAACATCACTTATAACAATTAAGTATCTTGTTTCAAAACAATAAAGGAAGAATAAACATAATTATAATATTAAATATAAAACTAATATGCTATATCGCACAAATAAAGAGACTATGTGATATTATTGTGCTCTAGCAACAAAATAACAATACTCCCTTGTCATAAGAAAAATAGAAGACAAGAGGAACTAATCAAGCCATGTCTATCATAATACTTAAATTACCTTTATTTCAAATTAATAACAATGCTCCAAAAAATCTATAACGTGATAACAATGGCTTTCCATATCCTTATGTTCTAAATAGTAAAAGAAACAAAACCAAAATTGTTAAAGTGGACAAAACTAGCATTGTAAACATAGTATTCTTCTTAATGTTCTTATAAATTATTTGTTAAAAATATTACACATTTCAGAAGTAAAATAGAAAAAATGACATTCACAACATAATTCTAAAAATTCAAAAGTTTGGTGTTATACCAAAAAATTTAAGATTAAAAAATGAATAAATGCCTTTCCAAGGCTGTAACAAAAACAAAAATCAATACCACAAGGTTGCATTTTATGTCTAATATACCATAAAACCATGCATATGTTAAAAGCTTCAAAAGAAAAGCATGAATGTAACTAATTCTTAAGGATTAACATCATTAAAAATCTTATCTATAGTAATGGATATAATTGAAAACAAAGGCCTTAAAATGTTATTTATAAAGGGACTAAGAAATGGAACCTTGCAAGCATAAAGTAGGGTAACCATGTTTTATGTAATACATGTATGTTAAGCGACATGATGAATTTTGGTTAGTGGTACTCAATTTTTTAAGCAAAGAATTTGTTGTAAAGGAAAAAGCTTTACTAACTCTCCTTATTTTACTTATAGGATATATATATATGTATTATCTCAATTTCATCCCTTATTCTTAACATTTAGCTACATTCAAGATTACTACATTTCAAAAATATAATATGATATGTTTAAATTCTTGTTAGCACTATGACAAAGTTTAAACTAATTAGATAAAAATTATTTTTTTTTAGAAGCAATAGCAAGGTAACAAAACAAGATTTTATAAAATGTCAGCAAACCTACTAACTAGTGTCATAAGAAAAATTTACAATTCAAGCTAATATAAGTAAGTAGCCATGAATTAAATTATCTTTGTAGATTTAAATAGATATGCTTAAAACTTACAATTTAAGTTGTAAATGAAAGTTGAATCTACAATAATGCTAATCATTTTGCTTCAACAAATTATTTATGGCATAGGAAATAAAAATATTTTTTAAATGTAGATTTTACTTGCCTACAACATTTAAAAAACATTATAATTACAATTATTAATGAACTAATAAATTAATTTAGTACATTAAATATTGATCAGATGATGTCTTACAAAAAGAAATATAATTAATCAATTGATGCTTATTAATTAACTTGCATTTATATGATACATGAAAAGATGGAAATATACAAATTAATTTAAATTAGAATTTAAGCTCCACTAATTGATAGAATATTTAACCATAATCTTCCTGACTCATTCTTTATATGTAAAATACAAATTGTTAAGCTTAGACCTATAATATTTTAGGCAATGAGATTGATATTTTAAACTTACAACAATATATAGATAGTACTAAGTAATCTTTGTCATAAAATCATGACTCAATAGAGTTAGGTAAGGCCAAAATTAAGCTAACTAAACCTTAGGAATGCTTAATAATCAATAAAATAATGTCTCAAAACAAAGAAAATAAAAAAACCATACAAAAACTACATAAACATTATACTCAAGCACAAATATTATTGCAAATGTCAAAATTGTTTAAAGAAACATGCAAAAACTTAGAAAATTCAACCAAAGAATAAAAATGCACACAAACACACATTTAATCATAAATAAAGAAGCAATTTTTATGAGGCTAAGAAAAGTGCAACATCGAAGATTTACTATGTTTTGCTCCTTTATGATCGGCAGGTAACATTGTGTGCTAAATGGATTGAAGATCAGTTCTTATTGCTAGAATAGTCACTAACTGTCACAAACTCATTGAGAAATTCATTGGAGTGTCATTACCTACAAACCCTACTGCTAATTCTATTTTTCTAAATATTTCTTAAATAAGAAACCAAAATCCCAAATTAATGATGTAAATAATTTCTTTCAATTAGTAAAGGAGGTTATGATAGCTAAAAAATAGTGAAGCTGAAATCCCTACCCTATCTCTTGCTCAATAGGCCATAAAAGTGCTAAAAAAATTAGGAAAAAGTCTAAATCTCATTATCAATTTGTGATGAATTAGCATTGAATATAGGCTTTATTAATGTTATCAAGGGCAAAATCCATCAAGAATTCTCTTGCAAAATATTTCCCCAATTAGAAATCAAAATTTTATAATTTACCTTATTGATCCCTCATCATTTTCCTATATAATGAAGGATTTATAGTCCTTCACAAATTGACATCATTAAGTAGTGTGTTGAATACACAATGAAGAGCTAAAAATGGAAATTTGAATTTAGAAGGCTTAAAGGATTTTAAACACTGGAGAGTAAAAGAAATGAGTTTCTTATGTTAATAGAATGGTAAAGCTCTTAGGATCCGAGTTTTAATCTTATTCTAGGCCTTATATAAGAGTTAAGTGTATTAAATGTTAGTAGTACACAAGTAGTCACTTATAGAGGCAATTCCTCATGCTTGGAAATTTTGAATTTTCAAGGGGGAAGCACTTCATGAAGTAATTAAGCATTTCCCCTTGCACAAAATGTTACTAGACAAGCAAAAGCACTTCTAGAAGTGATTTTATGTAAGTGATTTTCATTTTTCAAAATAAGGGACACTCAAATCCTTTTTAGAAGTAGCGTTTTAAAACCCAAACTGAACGAAACCGAGTTCTAATTAGGAATTAAAACCTTATCTAGTGTAGGTACTGCCAGAAACCCAGGTTACCAATTAGATTAGTCTAACCCATTATTTACTTGAAAAATCTGCCAAATTAATGTAACTTAATTGGAACAGATGAAAAATTAAGAATTACAATACAGATACCTCAAGCACAGGATCTTGAGATTAGTGTATAATGTCTTACCACTGGGATCAACATTTCCTTTGCCATAATAATGACAAACATTATATAATTTCCTATTTTGCATCTTTTAACTCTTTTAAATTTTTTTTATAAATAATATATAATATATATTTCTATTATATATTATATAATTAAACTATTCTTATTTAGCTAATGTTTAATTTAATTTTTATTAAATTGAAATGAAATATAATTTTAATATTTTAAAATAATATTAAAATTATGGTAGATATTTGTAATTAGAATAAAATTAATGTTTATTATTTTATATTTCATAAATATATTTATATAAGTTAAATTAATTTAATCTTTTTATGTATATACATAATATTATAATTTATATAAAATATATGAATTGGTTCAATCACCTAATTCAATCGGTTGAATCAGTTCAACTTGAACTAACCGACCTTGCTAGATTAATGATTAATCCTAGTTTGAGAACATTATTTAAAATTGATTTAAGCCTTTTAGTAATTATTTGGAAAGGGATAAGTGCTTCTGGAAGCGATTCCTTCTATCTATAATGTTTTTGGATGATAGGAAATGATTATAAAAGCTATTATAGAAGCATTTTTTATCATAAAAATGCTAATTTTGATTTAAAACCATTTTCAAATTCATTTAAATTATTTCAAAATAATATTTTTGATATTATAGATTTAATTTTTTGCATTTCAAACTAAAAGCACTAACTCTTGTAAAATTACATTTTAACACGAGATTTTAACTTTGAAAAACTTCTTATTCTGAATTGAAACCTTTTAAGTCTAATTTCCTTTTTTACAAATGAAATTAATTAAGGATTTTTAATAACCTTCAAGCTTTATCCTAAGTCCAATGCAATAAATTGTCTTAAATAACAATTAAGTATGTCAAAATGTGTCATTATGATAAAAATTGACATTTGAATAAAATTAAGGCTAGTGCATTAAAATGTAAATAGACAAAGACCAATGTCTAAATATTGAAGCAGGATCATACTAATTATGAAAGGGTTATAAAGATGTTGACAAAAGGAAATAAGCTCCATTTTAAATGTAACAATACAAACACTCTAATTATTAAAGATTTTATGGTGTCATATCATACTATGTCTAGATCAAAACCTCATAACTTGTAATATTTAATATGTTTTCTTGAATGACTTTCATGAATAATTAGTTGTAATTTCTTTTTCATAGCCTAATATATATTATATAGATATTTTGTCATTTATAATTTTCTCTTAACACAAATGATTTACTTATGAATCAAATTGGTTATTAATTACATTTCGTGACTCAATAAATCTTCATGAAGATCACTTAACAATTTATAATATTTGCCTAATATGAATAGCTTGTTACAAAAATCTATTTTGTCATTGCTAGAATTATGAATAAAGTAAAATAAGAGGATAGAATAAAAATATTATATTAACATATTTATACTAGTCAATCCCTTTTACTTGATCTTTATCCTTAATCATAAATTTAAATAACATTTTACTTTAATGTTGATTGTTGAGGATAAATATTTTAGATATTAATACTTAGACATCTGGATATAGTATGATTGTCCTAATAGAAATTTCTTATTCCTTCAATAAGTTCTAAACAAAAATAATCCCTAACCATTACTTTCTTTATTTCTTATACAAAATATCATAAAAATAGTAACAGTAGGTTACATATATATATATATATATATATATATATATATATATATATATATATATATATATATATATATATATATTTATATATATGTATGTATGTATGTATGTATCTTGTAATACTTTAGATGGATAATTAATACTACAATATATTATTTGTGTTGAAGAATTATTTTAAAAAAATAAAATTTGTTCCTCATGATATGAATAAAGTTTAAATGCAATTTTGTTTGTGTTATTTTCATCCTTCTAAGAAAATACTTGATTTTGATCTTGTTTAAATGTCATAATTAGCTTGATTTTAGTTCTTCTAATAGGTTTTCACCTGATTACTAGTGAAAAATTAACATAGAGTCAAGTGGAGTGTTTTATTTAATATAATACATCTCAAATTTGATACTCTTAAAATGTAAGATAAATTTTAAATGATAAAGTGGATTATCACAATTATTGGTGAAAATTTAAGGGATAAAATAATTATAAATTAAAAAATTATTTTTAATAACTTATTATTTATCCTATGCTCAACCTTTAATTTTCTCATAATGATTATAATTATCTATTTTATTTTATAATAAAGTGTATCTTATATTTTAGAAGAACTAAATTTGATATGAATCTATACCATAATTAATGTATGGAAAAATATATTTTACACACTTGTAATATGGTTTTATTTTGTGTTCAAATGTGATTTGAAGTGTTATAAAAACAACTTGTGATTTGCATCTTTAATATTTTGCCCACCTATATTATGTTTTTGTCCAAATCTAATAAAAATTATTATGTGCAAATCATATGTTCCTTTCTTAGTTCTAATTTAACATATTTTACTCTAACTAGAAAACACACATTTGAATACCTACAAAACATGTGAACAAAGGCCCTTGTGGTCCTATTCCAAAAATCTTAAGAGTTATTTAGTTCACACAAGAAGTAACTTTTCATAAGAAATTGAGCTTCATAAGAAATAACTTCGTATGTGAACTTTTTGAAAAAGTACTCAAAATTGTTTGATTGACATATAAGAAATGATACTTCTTAGGAAGTAACTTCCTATATCTTGTTTAGTTTAACTTTGAATATTTTAGGAAGTATTAATAAAATGATTATTATATTTCTAATATTATTATAATATAAAGTAATAAATTTTAATTATCATTAATTAAATTTAATAAGGATAATAGCATGGGAAATTGAACTTATCTAAAGGCAAGTGGGTAAGCAACTTCCTATGTTTTGTGAAACGTAAAACTTCATAGAAAATTCTATTGCACCCAATTTATAAGATAATGATCAATCAAACAACTCGTCTATTTTTTACTTTTTGAGAAATAGAATTTTTCATATTATTGAAGCGTTCTATTTTCTACTTCCTAAAAAATAGAATTTCTTATACTATTGAGGCAAATCAAATGATCTCTTAATTTAGAGTACTAATTTGTCATTCCACCTAAACACCACATTTAGGGATGCTATTACTGTACTTATATCTCCTATTCCTGAACTTAACTCACCTTAAATATTTGGTGACTCCATCAAAGGGTTTATAATGTATATGGTGATGGCATCTGACAACGAAAGGTTTATAATGTATATGGTGATGGCATCTAACAAAGAAGTGATTAGAAAAAATGTAAAAGGGACAACAAATCCTAATACTCCCACAACTCTCACGAACACCAATCTTACACTTATGTTACCATGAAATTTATTAAATTTATCAAGTATTTTATTATAAATAATTTTGTATCATTTAAAATACATATTATATCAAAAGTTTCACTTTTTTTAATATTAAATTTATCCTAATACTATTAAAATCTACTTTTACATTGCATACGATTTTCAATATAATCCAAACAAAAAATTTATTTAAAATAAATTAAAATTATCATTTTAATATAATTTCTAAATAATAATTTTTATTTATAAATTAATTTAAATTATTTTTATTAAAATAAAATAAAATCAATTTTTTAATAAAAACTGATTCCTAACGAACCCTGAAGAAATCTTGAATTAAGTACATTTTATTTCATTAGTTGCTAGCCTCACAAAAAGTGAGAGTCATTTTTGTTAACTCATCCGACAGTTGGAATTCGGAAGTGTTCAAAACACGAATGCAATACGAGTATCGGATCCAACATGATACAGATAAAGGTGTGCAAATACGAAATCTATAAAAAAAATAAAAAAATAAAAAGGAAGAAAGGCCTAAGATGTCTAGGGAAAAAATTATAAAAGGATATCGATACATGAAAATTAGAAAATGATTGTCCTAAATTCTTTTCCTTAAAGATTAAAAGTTTTGTTTCATGTAATAAATAAATTAGTTAACTTTTGAAAATATTTTTTACATTATTTTATTAAAAAATAAATTTTAATTTAATAAAATTATCTAAAACAGTTTATAATTTATGAACTACTACTTCTTTAATTTTTTCTCAAATTTATTATTTTTAATTAATTTATAACTCATATATTTTATAACATAAATTTAAATATTTTTTATAAAATATAATTAATTTAATTTTAATATAATTATATCTTAATTTTAAATTATAAATATATAAAAATATGTGTGTAAATAAATAATTAATAACATTATATTTTAAGTAATTATAGTTTTGTTATAAACAATAATAAAATAAAAATTTTATAAGTAAATAAATATATAAATTTATAAAATATAATTAATTAAACATTAATATTACTTTTCATTTTAAATTTCTTAATTGAATTAATATAACTTAATTTCTAGATAATATGAATTATTTTAATTATATATTTATTTTTATTAACATATTTTTTTATTTCATTTTGTAATTTCAGTTAGTTCGATGATTAATTTTGTAAAACATTTCTTAAATAATTTGTTAGTCTATCAGCTGTTAATTATCAATTATGAGTACTGTTTCATAAAAACAGCTAATAAATTAGTCGATAATTAATAAGTTACATAATAATTTATAAGTTAACTAATAATTGATAACTTATAACTAATAGTTTATTAATTATTAATTATAAATTCAACAACTAATTTTATAAAATACTTCTTAAATAATTAATTAGTCTATCAGCTGTCAATTATTAATTATGGGCTCTATTTGGTAAAAATAGTTAATAAATTAATTGATAACTAATAAGTTAATAGATAACTAATAGCTGAAAATTTATAACTTATAAATTAGATGATTGTATAGGAAGTGTTTTATAAAATTAATTGTTAAACAAGTTAAAATTATAAAATAACATAAAAGAATATATTAATAAAAATAGATATATAATAAAAATAATTTATATTTATCTAAAAAATTAAATTATATTAATGTAATTACTAAAAAAGTTTAAAATAAAAATATAATATTTAATATTGAATTAATTATATTTATAAACTTATATATTTATTTACTTACATACTTTTTATTTTATTATTATTTATAATAAAATTATAATTACTTAAAATATAATTAATTATATTATGACATTATTTATTTATTTATATACATATTTTCATATGAAGGGTATGAGTTATAAATTAATAAAAATAAATAAATTTAAAAAGAATTTAAAGAGGTAGTAGCTTATAAACTATTTCAGATAACTTATTAAATCAGAATTTATTTTTTTTAATAAGTTAATATATAAAATACCTCTAAATAAGTTATCCACTTAGTAAATAAGTTATAAACTAACTTATTTGTTACACAAAATGGAATCATAAATTATTAGTTTTCAATTAGTTTATTAATTATTAACTAATTTATCAGTTATTTACGTGAAATAAAACTTAAGTATATTGCTAAGTTAATATGGCAATTTCAACTAATTTCCACCAAAAGCAAAAAAAAACAAGAATAATTACTCAAAAAGATGATAAGATAGTGGTATGATAATATTTAATATTATTTTAAAATTTTTAAATATATTTAAATCTATTTTTATTTTTAAAAAATATTCTTAAAAATTATTTTTAAAATTTTATTTTTAAAAATAATTTTTAAAGTAAAAAAATAATGAATAAATGATATTTGATGAAGTAAATAAGTAAAAATTTTATTTAATTATAAAATTTCAATCAAGAATAAAATTCAAAAAATATGTAAAATTTATTCCTAATTTTTGTTTTTAAAATAATAATTTTATAAATAGATTTTAAAAATAATATGTCAAATAAAATTTTTTGTTTTTAAAAATAATAAATATTAAAAGATTTAGTTTTTCTTCACATCATGAATTTGAACATTTAATTTTATATACGTGTATTAAATAGATATTATTCGTACAATTAAAAAACAATGAAGATAAGGGAAGAAGTCAAAGCAAATGGAAATGCATTTAACTTAAAAGTTCTTCCCAGTTGCCGTTTCACCATAACCGACCGGTAATAGTAATGAAACCTAAATGCCGAGGAAAATAATTAATATGGTGATATCAACTTCCCACTAAAAACAAAAATATATCGCCACGTAAAAAGAAGAGAAGGGAATAAAGTTAAAGCAAATGGGAGTGCATTTAATGCGATGTTTTCCTTACTGGCTGTTTCATCGTAACCATTTGACAACCAGAAATTTTTATTCCCGTTATTGTTGTTATTATTTATTGTAATTTATTAATTTTATAAATATTAAAAATATTTAATTTATTTATATTTAATTAAAAATAAAAAATAAATACAAGTATATTAAAATTGTTGAAAAAATGAAACATTAATTCATGTAAAAGAATGATAAAATTAAAAAAATTAAATATTTCATTAAAATTTTAAAATAACAAATAAAAAATAAAAATATTTCTTTAAAATATAATAGATAAAAAAAATAGAAGGATTACATAGGAAAATGATAACAACAATCCAAAACTGTTATTAAGCATTAAATGTATATTTTCAACAAATAAAATTAAATATTTTATTTTTATTTTTATTAATATAATAAATAATAATGTATTTAATAATGAAATTATATTTAATATATTATTATTTATTATATTACAAAAAAATAAAAATTAAATCATTTAATATGATTTGTTAAGAATATGCATACAAGAGTTTCGGAAACTATCGTTAGTATTCCCCTTTTATTTATTTCAATAATAATATGTATTTTAATTGTATTTAATAAATAAAGTATAATTATTAAAATTTGTAATTTTTAATACTTTAAAAATTAAATTTTATATATGTATGAATTTAATAAAATTAAAAATAATTTTTTTATTAAATATAATTAAAAATACATAATATAATTAAAACATATAAAAATTTCTTTTTATGATACTAATGAAACCCAGATGCCAAGGGAAAAAAAATAAGCAATGTTCTTACTACGTGCCGTTTCCCCATACATCATTTAATATCAGCAACGAAGTTCTGATATTAGAAAAGGATTTATAAACTCTTCTACCAAAAAAAGAAAAGGATTAATAAACTACCGCCGTTGCCGATGCAAGAAAGATAAACAATTAACTGATAATGTAATGTACTTCCTATCTGCTTTTCCTTCCGTACTTTTTATATGTTATTTTAAAAAAATTATTCTTATTTATTTATTATTTTAAAATATTAAAATTATATTTATTATTTTCTTTCAAATATTATTCTTTCTATTTAAATAAATATTAAATAATTTTACTTACTAATTAATTTTTAATAACAATATTTTAGTACTTCGTTAATTTTTTTAAGTGTCATTTAAAATTAATAAATAATAAATAAATTTAATTTTAAAATAAATAAGTTATAATTTATTAATTTATTCTTTATTAAAAATTAATTAATAAATAAAATTATTAAATATTTTTTAGATAATAAAAATAATATTTGAAAAAAGATAATAAATATAATTTTAATTTTCTAAAATGATAAATAAACATAAATAAAAAATTACTAAGATAATACTTAACAAGAAATAGATAGAATAAATTATAACTCATCTTTTTTATAATTAAAGTTATTTATTACTTTCCTTAATTTTGTGCGTTAACCTTAAACAATACTTTAAAAAAATGGAGAAAATATTTTCTTATACACTAAATTAACAATAGTGATGAAGTCCTGATGTCAAGGAAAAAATTTATAGACTAAAACCATTGCCTATATAAGAACGACAGATAATTAACTTATTCAGTGGCAATTTAAATTTATGGCTTGAATAATAACATTGCATTTGATTGGTTGCATAATAATTATAAGTATAATTAATTTTTTAAAATATTAATATGTCTACTAATCACTTCTTATAAACTATTGCAGATTGAGTGCTTTTTAAAATGTAAACCTACTTTATAACTCATTAACTACATTTATTCTAAGCACATTAATTATTATTTTTCTTATCATAAATTTCCCAGACACTCTTCTACCTAAAGATGTAGTCTTGCTATTGTGTCAAGTCATGGTGATTTTAACTTCCCACTGAAAAAAAAAGGGCACTTAGAAAAAAGGAAAGAAATAAGTTAAAGTAAATGAGAGTGCATTTATTATAATGTTCTTCCTACTTATTGTTTCTCCATGCGCTATTTAATTAATAATAGTAATGAAGTCCAGATGCAAAAGGAAAAAACAATTATAAACTAATGCAAGAGAAATAGACAATTAGCTGATTTAATGTAACAAAAAGTGTTTGATAAATAGTTTTTTTAACAGCTTTTTATTTAACTGTTTGATTAAATTAATTAACTAATTTAAGTTTTTGACAAATAATTATTTTAGTTAGTTTATTGGCCTTCAAATAATTATTTTGAAAAAATTAAGGATGATAATTTTTTGAAATAGATAATTTGTATTTACTATAAAAAAGTTATTTTTACTCATAATTATAATTTTTTTTACATTTTCATACTTAATAAATAGAAAATAAAAAATTATATTTATTTTATTTATTTCTTAAAAAATATAATATATATAATAAATTTTAATTATTTATTTTTAAATAAATATTATAAATTATATTAAAAAATTTACATAATAATAAAAATTACATAAATATAATCATATTTTTGTCAAATTGTATAAAAAAGATAATATATATTTTTATTTCATCATAAATAATAATAAAATTATTAATAAAATTATTAATATTTTGTTAAATGATATTTTTGAATTAAAAAATAATACATATTAAAAAAAGGGAATGATTTTACTTATGAAAAGTATGTTTTCATACTTAAAATGTATAACTTATCAATATTTTAAATGATAAATATATAGGTTTTAATTTTAATATTAAAATAGTTACAAGATAAATTTTAATAGTTACTGCATATATTATTATATTCCTAATAATAAATAATATATTATAATCTAAAATATTATTAATGCAAATGAATACTCAAATAAATTATAAAATATACGCATATCTTTGTATATTTTTTTACAAATAAATAATTAAAATAATTAATTAATTTTAACAAATATTTTTTATAAATAATTATTACTATCAATTAGTCAAATTAATTAATATAATTAGCTAATAGCTAATTTAATTAGTTAACATTCAATGTAATTAGTTAGTTGCCAAGTAAGGCTAATAAATATCTTTTATTTTTGTATAACTTCATTTAGTTTTTTATATGTAATTGATATTAAATACATTGTTGCTATTTATAATAGATATTTAAAATTTTCAATAAATTAAAACCGAGTATAATCACTTAGAAAAAAACATTAATTAGTGACAGATTTTTCATCACTATTTAAAGGAATTCTATCATTAAAAAAATTTAGTTATGGAACTAATGATAAAAAAAAGCGTTAATAAATAGTGCATTAGTAATTGAATTAGTGATAAATTAATATTATTTACTGTAAATTCTATTGTAATTGGGTAAGACAATTATGAAAGAAATACACAATAGGATGGGATTAATGACGTATTTGCCCATCACTAAATCTATGGACTTTGATAGAATCTTTGTCCTTAAAATATGAATTAGCAACAAATATTTCTATTGTGAAATTGAGTTTGTTGCTAAATATTAATTTAGTGATAGATAAATTTATTAGTAATTTAAATTGTCGGTAAATTCATCATTGAACCGAAAAATTTCTGAAAAATTAGTAGCATTATTTTTAAAATATCATTGCTAATATTATACACTTTGTTAATTTGTTGTCCATTTGTTAAGTAGTCTAAATAGTAACCATCCTACCCAATCAAAATTTATAGAACCTAAATCCTGCTAATAATTAAATATTTGAATTGAATTTTATGAAATGAAATTGAATGTGGATATTTTATTTATATTAAGTAAAAAATAAAATTAATAAATTTTAATAATATATTATATTAGTTAATTTAACTAAATGGTTGTATTAACCATTTGAATGAGAATATTTAGTAAAATTAATTATTTATAATTAGTTATTCATATATAAAATAACATATAAGGTCATAAGTATATTTTATGATTTATTTAAGTATTTTTTATTTTAATAATATTTTAATATTTTAAATTCTATATATTATTTAGTAGATTAAATTTTCTTATAAATAATATATTATTATAATTTATTATATTAAATATTTCTTTAAAATTAAAACTAATATAGTTTTTATAGTTATTAAATTTTCTTTTAAAAAGTTAATAATTATAATTATTTAATTAGGGTCTAGGATTTTTTTTAAAGAGGATAAAGTTAAGAAATATTAAAATTAATTGAAGGTAATTTAATCTTTTTTACACGTTATTTATGGATTAGCTAATAAAAAATAATGGTATCCTTAACGTTTTAAAAATAGTAGATTGAAAGACAATTAGTTACTCAAATTAGTTAATTACTAATTATAAAAAATAGATAATTCAAGAAGCTAATTAGCTAATTTTAATTAAATTAGCTAAAAGCCATTCAAACTGTTATTTGTTAAACATGTCAATATCTTAAAAAATTTAATGTCCAAGGTTTGTATGTATGAAAACAAAAATAAAAACCCTAATTTGCTAGCTTTTAAACAACACATTAATGTTGTGCTCATGCTATTTGAGCATTAACTATTGAGATGCAAGTTGTTACTTTTGAGTTGTTATCTTTCTCAATCACTTGTGTGTTAAATTACCATTTTAAAATAAACAAAGATGATTCTATTTTTTTCTCTAATGCTAACTTAATAAAATGAATGTGAGAGTATTAATAATAAGAAAGAGCATGTATTTCTACGAAAGTTTGTTGATAATGGTCATAACCATAAAAATTATTGCCATGGACAAAAAAGTAAGGAATTGTTTCAATGACATTAACAAAAGAATCACCATCATTGCTTATTCCTTCCATTATGCAACCACCTTTAAATACACAATTGTATACACTCTTTTTTCAAAGTCATGAAGCCCACATGTAAAAGTGCTCCTTCCTCTTATAATTAAGAAAGCATTAAATAATTATAGTTAAATAATTTAAAATATTGCTAAACTAATAAAAAATATTATCTATAATTTACATATAGTGCATAAGATCTTTAACCTACAAAAGCTTTACTTCGCCTTTTTTTAGCTTGAATATGTTATTCCATATCAAGCAATGAGTCATCTCCTTTCATTTTTTTTAACTTGAATATGCTATTTCACATTATTCTCTAGATGCAACTAAAATCCTACCATCAACTGAGTCTAAACCTTAAAAATGTTTTAGTAGGTATCCTTATCAGACGGCTAGGTGCTTTGTAAATATTAACAACTTATACAAATTAAATTAGAAAATAATAATACAAGTATATATAGTTTTCTTTTCAACTCATTTATTATTTTTTCCCTTACTTTATGCCTACCACTAAGAGAAGTCATATTAGTAATACTTATTATATTCACATATGGCGATACAAGTTCTTTTCTATTTAATTTTCTTAAAAAAAAGTTACACCTTTATCAATTTTGTAGTGGTAGAGGGAAAAGTTAACCCAAGATCCTCTTTGACCTACTTGCAGATTGCATTTAGTAGCTAAAATTATAAGTTTTGCACTATTGAAAATTCAATATAATCCATAAGTAAGCTAAAGAGAATTTTATGTTAACTCTTATCCCTGCCATTATTAAAATTGGCAGAGGTGTAGCCTCATTTTCAAAAGTACCAAATCAAGAAGAACTTGTATTGCCAAATTTGGAAATACCAAATTTTGGTGAAATGACTTTTCCTACATTAGGTAAGAAGTAAGAGAAGCAATAGTAAATAAATTAAAAAAGAAACTAAGTGCAGATAAGAATAGGGAAATAGTACTAATAAGGAATTTGTGGTATGCCTTATATTCTGGAATTAAACCTAGTAAATAACAATAAACCCAAATAATATGGATCTTTAACGTATATTAGAACAAAGCATATCTGATTAACTAAGATAGTTTTTCATTATAGAAAATAAATAAAAGATAGAATTGGAAATCCATAATTGTAGGTAGATTAAAATTAACCACAACGCAATAAAGTTCTAATGATAATTGTATTTTGCAATTCTGGATATGGAAGTTGAGATTAGGAAAGGAATATAATTAAATAGTTGGATGTCCAAGCTATTATATTAATGTAAACCTATAACAATATTCATAGGTTATATGTCAGCTTATTCAGTAAAACAAACAATTTAAAGAATGACTTTGCATAGGTATCGTCAGACAATATAAATCCTTTTAGCTTAAAACTTGGTACATAGATGAAATTAACTAAAAAAAGAAAAATTAAATGTGTAATATATGATAGATTACTAGATTACAAATATAAAATTAATTAAGTACACTTAACTTTTATTGTTCTTCGTATATGTCTTTTTTTTTGTTTCATTTTTAATTTTTCCTCCACCTTCTATCTTTTCCAAAATCCAAACGAACTTTTCCTTTTTTTAAAATTCTTTTATACATCTAATTCATTTTTTTAGTAAACTTCATTATTTATTAGATTTTTTTAAAGATGAACGGGAAAGGATTATACTTTTTTTTCAATAAAAGAAGATATAAAGGCAAAAGCTTCATGCCCCAATGTTATAATATTTTTCCTTTCAAGCTTAGCTTATAGGTAAATCAAGTTGACAAATATTTAAGTTATTTTAAAAAGGTTAGGCCAAATTTTTTAAGATTAATAGTTGATGTAATATTTGATAGAGTTCAAGATAACTTTTATCTATATAATGATTTTGATTGATACCATAATAATTTGGTTATGTGGTTATACTTGTTACAAAAATTGGAGACTTGTTTTAGGTAAATTGAGATTATAAGAAATTTTCTTGTAAAGTTATTAATTTGAATAGCTAATTTATTATATCATATTAAATTAGAGATTAATTTCAACAAGTTTTGCTTTTACATTTGGTGCTTGTAAATTGTAGATTGAAGTGAGATTGTAAAATCAACTAGTTTGAGTAATTTAAATTTAAGGAAAAATTATTGAGCTTGTTCTAAGACGAATGCATAATCCTTCTTCAACTTTCAATTATTATATGCACATTTCACATCTTGAATAATATACTTATTTTATAAATGTTTCAAAGTAAATTTACTTAAACTAAAATTTGATATGATTATATTATTGTTTTATAATATAATTAAAAAATGATCCTTTTCAAATGAATTTTTTTTGCTAAAGACTAATTTTTTTATTTGTATCAATATTAACTTGGAAAATAGGGAAAATGATGACCTTTTTTAGGGACAACCTTAAAAGGAAAAAATTATAACTTTTTATCAAAATTTCTAATGAAGATTTTTTTAATAAAATAATCAATGATACAATAATACAATAATTAAATACAGAAATAATAACCAATACAACAGATAAAAAATATGAATTATAAAACTAAACTCTAAAAATAAAAAATAAACATTTTTGTGGTGTTAACTCCAAAACAAAAGATTGGAAAATTTTCATTCCTTAAAGAGAATTTTTTTACAAAAAAATTAATAATATAACAATCAAATACAAAAATGTTTAACAATACAACAATCAATAATATAATGCATAAAATAATCACAAATTACAAGATTAAACCTTAAAAAAATTGAAAAATTAACAAAATAATATAAAATATAGAAAAACTCAATGATTAAAATGCTAGTAACATGAGGTGAATGCAATTATGACGACAATAAAGATGGAAGATGACCAAAAACACCGATCCATAGTAACATCATCAAAGGGAGGAAAGGATATGAGAAAAAGAAAAGGGAAAATTAAGTATGCTGGCATTGAATTTTGACATATAATTTAATTTAATGATAAATTAATTTATCACTAAATAATATTTAATGAAATGGTACATTTGGATTAATAATGAAATTAGCGATAGGTATTGTTAATCCATTGCTAATTTTTAAGAAAAATTTACTCCACTACTAAATAAATTTTAAAATTTTTGTGCACAAATACATAGCTAAATTTATTGGTAGTTTGAAACCTTAATTTTTTTATTCCATCGCTAAATCCATTATTAAATTTTACTTATAAAATTAGCAATGCATATAATTTTAAGTTGAAAAATTCTAGATATCTACAAAAATTAACAACAAAATCATCTATGGATATAGCTCTAAGTTACAAAATTTGTTGTTAAATTCAAAGCATAAAAATGACTCTTGAAATCTCATTTACCAATGGAAATCTTGTTTTTAAATTTGTCACTAAATGCGAATTTCTTTGTATTGAATTGTAATATCATAAAATATATTCAAATTGTATTGGATGATTGCAATTACAAGAAAATTCTTCATCCAATCATAGCATTAAAATTTCAATATTATTTTCCATTGTATTTTGATAAATTAGCAATTTTAATATCATGATTGGGTGACTTCTAAAATTATGGGATTAGCTTGCAAATTGTACAAAGGTATGACTAATTTTTTGTGCATAATGATGGTAAGATTAATGTTTATTTATTGTATTTTAAAACTATATTAGTATAGATTAAGTAGATTTGATTTCTTAAAATGCATCTATATGATATGTTAATTAGTTTGATATTAATTTGCTCACCTTACTAGATCAATGTCCAAATTGAATTTTAAAATATTGGTGGAAAGATAGACAAAGAGAAAACAATAATGAAAAGAGATAAAATGTTATTTTGAAAAATGCATTCTTTTTATGTAATTAAGGCTCTCAAATAGCTTTTTTTTCTAAAAAAAAAAAATCCTTGTGCAACAAGCTTAAGACATCATTTTACATCGTATATTATAGTATAAGGATTATTGGATAGTATAATATAGTATTGTATAGGATAATGTAGTATATTATACAACATTTGATCTATATCAATATAGGATGAAGATTTGTATAAAATTATCCTATATTGTATTTGTTGTCATATTTTATAAAAATGTATAAGTTTAAAAAATAAATAATTTGACAAAAATACCTTTACATATATGAGAGAGGAGAGAGATAAAAAGAGATTTTTTTTGTAAATAAAATAAAATATTTTTTAATAAATGAAAGAGATAAAAATATAATTTTTTTAATTTTAATAATTTAATATTTATTTTAATACTATAATATTAGTCGTTATCCTTTTTCTTAAGGAGTAGATTACCTTATATAGAACTAAACATATAAGAGGAGATTTTGATCCTCAATCATTATATAAGTTCCAATTATATAATTTATCCTATACTGTTAAATCTTATATGGTATGCTAAATAGGGCTTAAATTACATAGGAAAAAAATAGAGGGAATACATGATTAATTTATTTAATGTAATGATCTCTTTCTTAAGAAGTGGATTACCTTATATAGAACTAAATGTATAAGAGGAAAATTTTAAATAATTTATATAATTTATTTAAAATTTTAAATATTATATAAGTCCCAATTATATAATTTATTTTGTACTATCAAATCTTATATGATATGCAAAATAGGGCTTAAATCACATAGAAAACAAAAAATAAACAGAGGGAATAGACAATTAGTTTATTCAACGTAATGCGCTCTTTACTTACCGTTTCCTGTACACTATTTAATAATAGTAATGAAGTCTGGTGCCAAGAAAGAATTTATAAAACAACATCATTACCTATTGAAGAAAGATAAACAATGTACAGCTAATTCAGTGGTAATTTACATTTATGGTTTGAATAATAATATTACATTTGATTGGTTGCAATGGAACATTTTTTCAATTTTTGAAATGATGATTGAATTAATAAAAAATTTAAATATTAAAATTACAGGATGGCTAGGAGGCCTGATTATTAGAATTTGTAGTTGAAATTGTGTATCTTATTTTTTATTAATTAACGATGGAACTTGAAATACTATCATGATGAGAAAAGAAAAGAAGAATGAAATTCATGGTGTGCGAGAGGACTGCAGTATGATGTAATTCTCTTCAAACTTTTAAATTTATATTTAATTTTTAATTATGTAGTTTTATATAAGACAATACAAAGGGGTTCCTTTCAATTTTTCCTGTATGCAATACCAGTATATTGAAAACAAGTTGAGCGTGAGAATTCCATTTTTGTAAGAATCCCAATCCATTTTAATTTTAAAAATTATTTAAATAAGATAATTCATTTGTTTTATTTTTTTTATTAAAGGGCAAATTTAAACTAATATAACACAATATAATTTATAAATAAATTACCATTTTATAGTTCATTTTAGGAATAGGAGTACATGCGACTCCATCGAGGCAATAAATAGTTAATTATCCGGAAAAAGAAAAACAACATCTCATTTCGATCTCGATTTGAAATTAATTTCAATTTTAAAAAGTATTTAATTTTGAGTAAAAGATATTTTATTTTATTTACTTTTATAAAATTTATGCAAGATTTTATTATAATTTATTTTATTCGATTTAAAATATATATTCTACAAAAAATTTATTTTTTAATTAAATTACATGTATTTTTAATATATTGTAAATAAAACATTTAATTTACAAATAAATTGATATTATTATTTTTAACATAATTTTTAAATACGATAATTTATTTATAAAAATTTTGAAATCATTTTCATTTAAATGAAATAAAATCAATTTAAGAAAATTTTATTTTATACAAATGCTAACTTCTAGTTCATTTTTTCTATTTTAAAAAAAAATCGCTAAACATCTTTATTTATTTTTTAAGTAATATCATTGAAAACTTAATTTTTTAAGAAATTAAATACTTTATTATTAAATTATTTTTAATATTAAAATAAATAAATAAATAATAAAAATAAAAATTTTAATATATTAAATATAATTGAATAATAAAAAATTGACCTTTTAAAATTTACCGTAACAATAACATTATCCGTATTTTCTCATCCTCTCAAATCAACCGATTGCTTGATGGTATTCGAACTGCCTTAAATGTTTTCTGCTCGAAATTAGACTTAATAAGCACATAACAATTCCTGTACGCATTCTTAATTCCCCCTTTTTCCCAATAAGCTAACTGTAGATTGACTCAAAATGCATGCGTAAAACAAGCATCACTCAGGAAAAAATATAAATTATTTCCTTTAATCTTGACATTGCTGAATATTATCTCTTTTAATTTTAAAAATTTAAAAATTATCTCTGAAATTTTATAAAACTTAAAATTTAAATCCATCATCTACTTAATTAATCATTTTATCAAACTATATTTTTTAATAAAGTTTTTAAAAAATAATCAAAATATTATAATATGTTAGCTTTTTTATTATTTTTTCATACATAAATTTTTATGTTATATAATTGATAAAATTAAATTATATATAAATAATTTTAATTAAATATTGGTCTATAAAATACAAAATTATTACCCAAAAAATAACAAAATAAATAAATATCTTGATTCTTATTAAGATTTTATTAAAAACATATAATTTAAAATATATTAATTAAATGAAAAAATGAGTATTACTTTTAAATTTTATAAATTTTAATGGGTGATTTCTAAATTTTTAAATTGAAGAGGGTAAAATCCAATCATTCCAAATTTAAAGGGGATAATTTGTATTTTTTTTACAATATATATTTGTAAAAATAACATGATTTTTAGTCAGTTTACCTTCGCCTACTTTAAAATAGAAAATTGATCTAATTGTATTACGGAAAAAATTTAATATTAGGAGGAAATGAGGGATTTTATTCATCGTAAACAAATTTAAAAAAAAGAGAGAAAATATGTGTATCTATGTGCTTTAAATCAATCTCTTATACAAATTTTTACTCATGATCAATTTTATCACATAAGCAAATGCAACTATGTTATATATTTGTGATTATTTCATTGATTGAAAATTATATAAAAAGTGTGACATTTCAAATTTCAGAAAGTAGGAAATATTTTATTTGGTTGATCACTGGCTATCAATATAGAACAAGTAACATTACAGAAGAAGTTTTACTTTTTAGAGTATGAAAAATTATTTATCCATATCCTCCCATTAAAAAAAATTCTTATATTATTTATAGATAAAAATACAAAATTTTCTTTATTCAATTCAACTATAAAATACTTTACACTTTTATCCACATTTTTCTATGGAGGATAATAACCTTTATTCTTTTAATTGAATAAAAAATATATTACTCCCTCCATTCTTTATTATTTATCATAGTTAATTGATTTCATTAATATTAAAAAATAGTTTAATTTGTCCATTTTTAATAAAAATTTAAAAACTACCCTTTAGTCTTTTTTATTATGCATAAAGTCTAAATTAGTTAAAAATATAGAGAGAAATGTGATAAAATAAATATATTTAGATATTTCAAGAAAAATGATGAAACATTTATTAGTGAAATAGAAGAATAAAATTGAAAAAATGTATTTAAAATTTCATTAGAATTCTAAAAT
Organism: Sindora glabra; assembly: GCA_020226215.1. Taxonomy (NCBI): domain Eukaryota; kingdom Viridiplantae; phylum Streptophyta; class Magnoliopsida; order Fabales; family Fabaceae; genus Sindora; species Sindora glabra. Next base: position 2,498,285 of record CM035226.1, on the reverse strand, counting down.
AATATATAAAAAGGAATAAATTTGTTTCAAAATACAATAGATAGTAAGGAATAGAGGAACACTAATTTAATGATAATAAAATAATAAAACTTATTAAAGTCAAAATTTCACTATTAATAAGTTTTTAAATTAATAATTGCATTTATTATAAAAATGAGAAAGAATAAATGAAGTTAATTTGGATATTTTAAAATTATAATTTTCATTTAAATTACTTGAATATCCTTAATTATTGTGTTACTTTTTTAAAATTAAAAATGATTTTTAGATCCAACTAAAAGAATAAAAATTGTTAGCCTTCGTAATGATAAAGAGCTTAGCAATCTGCTCTCTTTTTCTAGGCATCTTAATTATTTTTTATATAAGTCTATTAAAAAAATAAGAAATTATATGATTAGAACAGTTATAATAGAAAGAGAGACCATAAATATGTTCTCAATAGAAGAGAGTTAGGTACAATTAAAATTCATTAATATTTTTAATTTTTTTGTATTATTGTCATGATATTTTAATATTATTCTTGAAAAGTTCAGAATTGAATTAATAAAATATAAAAAATTATTTTTTGAAAAGTGTCAATTATTTAGTGTCAACCAAATAACTTTAAAATTTTTTAGGAAAGTTTACAGAGAAATTTATTTCTTAAGAAGTTCAACTTTACCTAAAAGCTTACTTTTTGAATAAACTAAACAAGCACTTAATAATGCATTATAATATCTTCTATAGTACCTTAGTTATTTTTTTTTTATCTCATAAAGGTTGTTTAAATCACAAAAATAATATAGGAAGTACAATTTTCTGGGCAATAGAAAACTCTTGAATTGCTTAATTAGTCACTAATTACCAAATGGAAGAAATATAATTTTTTAGAAAATTATACTTTTCACCAATTATGGAAAGTTATTTATCTATGCCCCACTTGATAAGAACTTTTCATGTCATTTAAAGATAAAAATTAAAAAATTACTTTTATTTAATTTAACTAATAACCACTCTAAACTTTTTTCTAATTATTTGAAAACTATAATAAATATAATTTAATTAATGATAAATATAGTTTACTAATCATGAATATAAATATAATTATTAATTATATAAAATATAATAAATAGATTAAGTATTCTATAAAATTATCTAAAATAAATATTAAATATTATATCATAAATATAATTATAATAGAAATTTAATTTTAAATAAAAATATGTTTATTTTATACATATCATATCATATCATATTTATTATTTTAATATTTTTATTTCTTATTTATTTTATATGAATTTGATTGTATTAATTATTTATAAAAATTATGATGAAAATGGAGATTAGAAATATGGTTTCAAAGAAAAGATAATTAGAAATAATTAAAATTTGTTGATATTTTTTATTTTTTTATATTATATATTTGAATTTGTGAAAGTATGCATGCATATGAATTTGATTAAAATAATTATATTTACATAAATTATATAAATTTTTATTGTAACTTTTTTTGTAAAAATCTAAATAATTTATGTATTAATTACATCTTTATAAATAAGCTTTTATAATTTTTCTTGTAAAAATTTTATGATTTCATTTAATGTTTTATAATTTTGATATTTTTAAAACTTAAAATATTTTAAATTAAAATTATCAAAAAATATAATTATTTTAACGTAATTATAAATTTTTTAGTTTACATCCAAATAAAATTTTACTTTTTTACAACTCGCCTGGCCCAAGTCAAGAATCTTAACTCTACTGCTGTTAAAGTTAACTAAATAATTTTAAATGTCTTTTAAAAAAATTATAAAATAATTTACTTTTTTTATAAAAAAAATTAACTTTTCACGTGAAATTATACACTCTTCCTTTTGTGTGCGAGAAAATTTGTTTATAACCCGGGGAAAAGGCAATTAGCGGAAAAGGCAGCTGTTCTCTCTCGGTATTATCGTATTAGTCCCAAGAAAAGAAGTAACTCAAGGAAGTAACGTATGGACCTTAATAAATGCAGCCTAGTAGACAATTTCTGACGTCCTAGTGACAGACTTTCTAAACTGATCCTACGCCACTCTGATCCATCTAATCTCAAATCTTCAGTTATAAATGGCGCCTTCAACCTCCATATTCTTCACACCAACAAACGCATTGCGTATATAGCTAGAGAGAAGAGCTCAAATAAGAAGATGAAGAACAGTGTTGTTGTAGCAATTTTGGCTCTGCTAGCCATGGAGCTGCTAACCATGAAGGCAGCCAATGGCTTTGATTGCGAGGCAGCCAAGCAATCGCTGCTTCCTTGCGTAGGATACCTCTTAGGTATTGGTTCAAGCCCTTCTGAGGAATGCTGCGCTGGAGTTAAGAGCCTCAATGATTCAACACCCACTCCGGCTGACCGACGCGCCGCCTGCAAGTGTCTTACCGCGGCGGGGAGCCTTTATCCCGGCATAAAACCAGACCGGGTTGCCACCCTTCCCAAGCTTTGTCATGTTCAGCTCGGCTTTCCTATCTCCAAGGATGTGAATTGCAGCCGGTAAGTTCTCGACCTATCAACTTACGATCATTGCACTCTTATCTAGATCCCAGTTGCATCCTTCTTTTTATGTTATTTTACAAAATAAAAGAAAATTTTATTGCATATAAATATTTTATATTTATCTCTCTATAAAATTCCCATATGACATGTAAATAATCAAAGGGGACGAAAGTGATCCAGTTTTTCAATATATTTTGCTATTTTAGTGCTAGAATTTCTTCGTACGGAACTATTGATTGATTTATTATATATATTGGACAGCATTCATTAGTGGAAGGCAACCGGGAAAAGATGAACTAAGAGGGAAATCAACAACAACTTGGAGTTGTGATCCAATTATCAGAGAGAAAAATTACATTACATGTTCTAATGTACATTCATGAAGTGAAAATCGATAATATACAAACAATAATTGGATTTCTCTCTATTTCAACTCTTTTTTTTTTTTTTCACTTCATCACCCAAGCTCCATCTAAAAAGTAATTAAGTTGCGATTGTGGCATTTGCGTACGCGTAATATGCAATTTCAATGTGCACTTGAGTATACCTTTCTATTATTTAAATGGCCTAGAGCATGCCCATTATGTATTCATTAAGCAAGTTAAAATTTTCCATTAACAAAGGCTTTATTGGTGAGAGTATACGTAGAAGAATTATTGTACCTACAATATTATTCATAATTAAATTTACAAAAGTAGAGATATTAAATGGTTGAAATGAATTAAATATAGACTTATTTGTAATAAATTTATATTATCCGTGAAATGAAAAGAAATTCAACTTTGAACTCCAAATCAATCAAAGGTTTACATGGACCGGAACATATTTGTGAATTTCAATTAAAAATTCATGGATCCAATGAATTCTATCCTGTTATCAGTATTATCTATAAAAAAAATAAAATTAATTTTGGAGGGTCAAAATTTATCAAAAATTTATATGAATTTGGACATATTAATAGATTTGGATCCATTTGATATCTCTAAAAAAGGAAAAAACTTTTGTCAATAAAGCCTTAAAAAGAAAATGTAGAAGATGAAAGGAATGGGACTAAAATCTGCCAAAAATAGCTTCACGTAATCCATCAACCTTGTAAGTTGTTCAAGGTCCTTAAACATTGGTCTTTTCATTTTCATTGCTAAATAGATACCATCTGTTTCAATGGCTTCACACATGTTAAGCGGATGAAGTCTTCTTCTTCATTTTTAATTTTTTTTAAAATAAAAATAGAATTAGAAATCAATCCTAAATACATTTTTTTTAAAAAAATATCAAACGCTACTTAAAACCTTTGAAACAACGTTCATACTTAATACTAAGAATAAAAAAATATGAATAAGCGAAAAAGATTTTTCTTGAAATCAGTTGCTGTGCAGCCCAAGTAATTACTGAACCGGGACGAAGATCATTTCTAGTATGCGTTGAGACGCGTTTGTGAAAATTTCATAGAACATTGCCGAAGAATTCGTTTATAAGGAATTTTAAGATTTTTTTTCCTGTTTACTCTTCTAATTCACTTTCAAAATTTTCTTTTTCTTTTTACCCATTTTCCTTCAAATCAAATCATGAGGTAAAACCTAATTACCAAATCAAGCACCGATTGTTTTTGCTGTGCGAGAAACGAAGACAGAGAAATAAGAGGAGCAGGGGAGATGTAATCGATGAGAGAAAGAGAAAGTGAGAGAAACTTTGACGAGAGAGAATTAGAGTTTTGAAATGAGAAGGAGGGAAATTTTAAGTTGCTCCAGAATGTTTTTTCTGGAGTGGTGTAATCTTAGAATGAAATTATTTAAATTTTTAATAATATTATTTAATGGATGAGATTATACCACATATTTAAAATTTAGAAATTTTTGAGGGTATTGTAATTCTCTCCTAAAAAGAGAAAGATAGGAGGCCTCTCCTTGCTAAAATTACTGTTTTAGATAATATTGCAATATGCTGGATTTCTCAAAGGGTTTGATTGAATGATTTTATTATTAAATTATATTTAATTTATTAAAATTTATATTTTTAATTTTATTTATTTATTTTAAAATTTAACAAAAGATATTTCAATTGTGAAATACTCAATAAAATAATTAGATTTGTAATCTTGAGAGTTAATATAATTACACTCACAACACTTTTATTTTAAAAAATATGCACTAATTTTTTGTGTACATTTACTTTTTTTATTTTATTTTAAGAGTAAATACAATAGTTCTTCAATTATGAATGTAGTAATTATTATATCTCTCAAAATTTATAACGGATACTATTTGTTTATTATTTTTATTTTTATTATAATTATTTATTTCTCTATCTATTTGAAATATTAAAATAAATAAAAAATTATTAAAGTGATTTTTTAATAACACTTTAATAATATTAAATATATGTTTACTTTTTAGATATATTCTTCTTTACTATTTGTTTTAGTATTACATGTAAAAGGATGTATAATTATAATAAAAAATAATAATAATATTAATTATAAAATTTAAAAAATGTAATAATTACTACTCTTATAAATAAAAAAATTAAATATTGTGTTTACTCTTTATCTTAAACATACATATACCACGTCTCTTATTTTAAAAAAATATAAGAAATAAATATATATTTATGCAATAAAAAATATAAATATAATTAAATTAAATATAAAAAAAGGTGAAAATTTTGACCTTATGAATAAGTCTGAATTTTTAGTCAGAGAGAAGGAATCGCGAGGGTGGGGAGGTTAATAATCCGAATATGAATAGAAAATCATCTTTATAGGCCAAGTTGAAATGTAACAATCGACTTTAACTCGAGCAAGCTTAAAATTGTATCCATTCTAATGGTCATGATATTTTCATTTAAGACCAGACACCCCAAAATCATACTTGAATCACCGCGAAATTAAACCAACAAAATAAACTGATAAAATTGATAAAGAGCCCTCTTTTTCCCAATCAGCTAATAAAATTAAGATAAAATATCTATAAATATTTATAACTTTAATTTTAAATTTGATTTATTTTTAATGTATAATTATAAATTAATTTTGTATTATCACTTCATGTGTTATCATCTACTAATAAAAATTATTAAAATTATCATATTATTATAAAATGTTTAACTATTATTATTTTCTAATAACTTAATTTTTTTATCAGCAGAGTATAAAAGGTTATACAATAATAATAGATTAAATTTAAAATATATAATCTTATTAAAAATATATTACAAAATTTTATATAAAAATTATGATTTTTACTATTTTATATTAAATCTTCATAGAAAATCATAACTTTTTAGTACATCGAAAGATTATCCAAAGTGTAAACATAACACAACGCACAGTATTCATTATATTTATCTTTTCCTAATCCTCAATATAACTTTATTCATACTCCTTCCATTCTTAAAAATATATATGAATTTCTCTTTTTATATATATCTTACACTTACCTCCTTTATTTTTAGAAAAATAAGAGGGGTTAACTTATATTTTTAAAATAAAAATTGTACGAGTATAATTAAGTTGAATTTAAAAAAAAAAGATGAGTATAATTTACACATTCATTGAAGACAAAATGTTCTGATCATTTATATGGTTTGATAACTTGCACACATGGCATTTCTATGAGTTTATGTAACCATCATTTTTGTGCAAAGATTATAAATTATACTCAAATACCCAATGTACTGTATGTATTCAAGTTACAATAAGGCCGAGTTTAAATAAGGTTAAGCGTAATCGGGCAAAGCTGATCCTTGAAAGATAATGATGATTAAATTGGTCCTAAATTCTACTTTCATATCAATTCAGTCCAATTTTATTTAAAATTAATGAAAGGGTTAACAAATTGGATTCAATTAATTTTAATATAAAATTAAAAATAATTAGATGTCACACTGAAATTTCAAGAACAAATTGTTCGTTTTTTTATTTTGATTTTCTATTTTGTATCGTAAAAAATTTAGATTATTAAATCCTGTGTTTTAATGAAACTAGATTCAATTAACGTGAATATAAAATTTAAAATTAATTTGGTATTACTTCAATTTTTCAAGAATGAATTTATCCATTTTCTTCCGCTCTCGCTCTCTCACTTTACCGTCCCGCGAACATACAGAGGGGAACAGTGAAAATAAAGAAACAAAATATCATTGTTGATTATATACAATTTTTAATATTTTCAATTTATTATGCATAAATACGAATAACAGCAAGGTACGAAGGCTTTAGCAGGATTCTGGAATCATCCTTCTCGGGATAGCCGAGTATACATACCTGGTTTAATCAACAGACGTTAAGGAAATGTAAGAAATGGAGCGTACTGCTATAAAAGCCCAATCAGCAATTATTACCATTGTTAGTTGTTACAGTCTTACCGTTTATTAAGTGATTGTAGACCCACTCCTACAAAGCTAGCTAGCTCGCTCTTCTAGTGTTCTCACTAGCTTGGCTGCTTACTTCCACACTCCTTCGGTTGTGCTTCCTAAACACTGCCTTCCTCTGCTGGAAAATCCCAAGCTTCATTCAATGTTGTTTTCACTTCACTGAAGCTTCCCTTGAACTCTTCTTGAATCTCTGTTTTACTGCTCATCACTATGTTTTCATTTGCTCAATTTTAAGATCTGATATGCTAGGGTTTTGAGCTGAGTTTTGAATTCCCGGAGCATTTTTGGTGGGTTTGAGTTTGTCAATTAGTGCTTTAGAAGCTTAACGGTAAGATGTTAGATTTGAATGTCATGGTCTCTTTTGTGGTTTAAATCCTGCTGTTGTCCAGAAGATCTGGTTCTTATGAAATCGAGGAGGTTTGGGTATTGCATTGGAACTGGGTTTGGATGAATTTTCATAGCGGGAATTTTAAATTTTGGAACCTTGGGGGGGTGGGGGGTGGGCTATAAAGTTTTGATGCAAGGAGGGTGAAATACTTGCTGAAATTATAATTGAGTAGACGGGGGAGTTGCAATTGAATGCTACTGAGGTCGTGACTTGGGGATAAGAGTGGTTTGAGTTGCTGGAACTGCATATATACCTTGAAGCATGAGACTTTCTTCATCCGGGTTTAATCCACCGGCTCCAGAAGGTAAACCATTTTTTCTACTAATGATTTCACTTCGTGTTGTGCTGGTTTGTTTTATATGTTATCTGTTTTTGTTTGCTGGTGTAATTCGTCTCCACGTGGGGGTGGATGTTGTTCTTCTCGTTATTACATGGATTAATAGGGAGGCATCTGCTCGTGCCTGCGTTCTTAGTATTATGACGGATTACCTCGGGTGTAAGGAGGCACTTCGTTTTGCATTTTGTTTTTGTGAATTTATGTATTTTAACGTTCAGTTTGAGGTTTTTGAACCATTTATGACGGATTACCTCAGGTATAAGAAGACCCTTCGTTTTGCATTTTGTTTTTGTAAATTTATGTATTTTAACATTCAGTTTTGAGGTTTCTGAACCATTTAATTTGGATTTGTGCTTATTTAATTCTTTGTTTGAGGTAATCAGTTCATACTATTGTTACACATAGCTATTAAGTTCTGTATATTTTTTGGTGTAATTGAGCTCTGGATTAAGGTATTTGTGACTGACGGGAAAGACCACAGGTTTAATGCATTGATTGCTTATGTAACTTTCAAATTGGACTGTCGTGTTCTCTTAACTTATATTCTATAATCACATGAGTGATGCTATTGCTGTGGATGGTTTACAACTTTCATATTCACATTAGCCTTTAATCGTGCAGGAGAAAAAAAATGTTTGAATTCTGAGCTATGGCATGCCTGTGCTGGCCCTTTGGTGTGTCTGCCACCAGTTGGAAGTCGTGTAGTCTACTTTCCACAAGGTCACAGCGAGCAGGTCAGTTGTACTTTGGTGATCTATGCTATGGACATTAGCCACCTAGATGTTAACTTGTTGGTTTTTAGGATACGTTGTGAAAGCTGTTGTGCTGTGTAAGCACATGAATATTAAGATCACATAGAATTGGTAGATGAGTGCTAAGAGAAGGTTACTGGGAACAGCTCAGCGATTCTTGTTTGATCTAAAGCTGTGGTGCTATTCTCAGACACATGTACATATACATTCATGTGTGTTGCTACGGTCTGCAGTGGGGGAAAATACCCCCCCCCCCCCCACCCAGTCACCCCATCAGCACTGTTGTACTACCGATGTTCTGTACTTCAACCTCTTTGAGGGGACCTAGGACCTATCAGGTCTCACCGAGCACAAGGCCAGCTAGCAGGTTCCTACCCTTGGGTAGGGTTAGTGTAGCTGTGAGGAGTGGTTGATGGACACCCTTCTTTGCAATGTGGGTTGGGAATCCCACTAGGTGGCTAAGGAGAGGTAAAGAGTAAGCTTTCTTAGGGAAGCTTTAGTGAGCAGGGCAAAGGGAGCTTTGAGGATAAGCATGGTGAAAAATGATGATCACAGCTGAAGGCTTGGAGAATTTTAGTTCCTGTTAATATAATAAGGATTAGGTTTGTTAGTTTCTTATTTACTATGATATATGGACCATGGGTCTATCTCTTGTAATCCTATATTTTTATTAGAAATATATATGCTAGCCTCTAGTAGGAAGATGGTTTCAAGAATTATTCTCTCTTAACATAGTATCTAAAGCCTTTATCTAGGTATTTTTTTCCTACTCAAATCAAAGACCAAAAAAAAAAAAAAAATAGGACTAGCTTCTTCTTTCGCCCTTCTCCTTTTCTTTTCAATTTTGATGTGTAAGTAAGTCACAGAGGAGATAACAACAACTTAGGGATGTCGGATTACAAAACCTAGATCTGATTTTCTGATTGCAAAGAGTACATAGTATTGCAATATTGAAGAGCTGCTGTTTGGTGTGATTAAAGGTGGACTAGGAAGTTTTTCGTAGATTTGGGTTGATAGAGTTGTAGATTGACGACCGGCGATTTCATTAGACCGGTGCGTGAGCAACATATGCAGTAGCTTCTCCTGGCGCGTGCACAATCCTCCAACAATGCAATTTTTTGCGCAACCTTTTGGGTAGATTCCGCACCCTTTTGGTTATATTTGTGATTTGGGTACTCTAATTACAATTTTTTTAACTTTTGGCATATTTTGGTGTTGTTTTTCAGTTATTTTTGTCATAATGGCAGATTTCTTTGATTTGGGTGTGAAAATTAGACACAATAATGACAGCAAGTCTTTTTCTATTATGGCTATGGATTTGCTTTCGGTTGGTGGAAAAATAATTGATTAGAAGTCAGATATAGAAGGGAAACAATTTATTATAAGCATGTTTAAAAGTGAATGTATTGAATACTTATAATTTCAAGCCTCTAGATAGCCACTACCTATTGAATTCATTGCAAGTTTGATTCAATCAGGTAATCTCACTGCATATCTTTCCAATTCTCAATTTAAATAAGTAATTGACTTTGAGACCATTGATCATATGACGGGTTACAAAGGTATCTTGTTTTCCTTCCAAACTTCTTCTTCCTCATCTTGTGTTACTATTGCAAACGGGTCTATCGTTTTAATTGTTGGAAGTGATATAGTAAATGTTACCACTGATATTTCTTTATCTAATGTTTTATGCCTTTTTAAATTCCCCTTTAACTTACTTTTTATTAGTCAAATAACACGTGCTTATAATTGTGATGTTTTCTTCTTTCTTGATTATTGTGTTTTTTAGGATTTGTTGTTGAAGATTTTTCGTAGAGGATATGAATTTGACGGCCTATACATGCTTGATGAAAGGGTTCCTCAGCTTATTGCTACTGTTGCTATCATTACTCCATATTAATTGCATTGCCATTTGGGTTATCCTTTCCTAGCATCTTTAAAGAAATTATTTCTTAGTATAAGTTTTGTTTCACAATTTAATTGTGAATCATATTAGTTTACCAAACAAAATTGTCCGCCTTATGTTCCTTGAGTTAATAAATGTGTTGCATCCCTCTTTGAATTAGTACACTTTGATATTTGGGGTTCATGTCCAGTAGTGGCTACACTTGGTTATCGGTATTTTGTTACTTTTGTTTATGATTATTTAAGAGTCACTTGACTTTATTTCATGAAAAATTGGTCTAAGTTATTTATTATTTTTTGTGCCTTTCATACTGAAATTGTAAATCAATTCCATACTTTTATACAAAATTTACGAAGTGATAATGTTAAAAAATATTTTTCTGCCTAAATTTCTTTATACTTATCTCAACATGATATTATTTATCAATCTTCTTGTCCGGTTACTCCACAACAAAATGGAGTAGTTAAAAGAAAAAATCATCATTTAATAGATGTTTCTTGTGCATTCTTATACCAAATGAAAGTGTCTAAGGTGTTCTAGTTAAAGGCAGTTTCTACCGCTTGTTTTTTAATCAATCGAATGCCATCCATAGTTCTTGATGATTAGATATCTTACTTCATTTTGTTTCTTTTTAGTCTTTTTTTTCCTCTCATTCCACGTATCTTTGGTTGTATTTGTTTTGTTAATGATTATCGTCTTCAGATCTCTAAACTTGACCCATAATCTTTAAAATGTGTCTTCCTTAGTTATTTTTGAATACAAAAAGGGTATTGATGTTATTCTCTCGATTTGATAGATGTTTGAAGATCTGAAGTGATAATGTTAAAGAATATTTTTCTGCCTAAATTTCTTTATACTTATCTCAACATGGTATTATTTATTAATCTTCTTGTCCGGTTACTTCACAACAAAATGGAGTAGTTAAAAGAAAAAATCGTCATTTAATAGATGTTTCTTGTGCACTCTTATACCAAATGAAAGTGTCTAAGGTGTTCTAATTAAAGGCAGTTTCCACCGCTTGTTTTTTAATCAATCGAATGCCATCCATAGTTCTTGATGGTTAAATATTTTACTTCATTTTGTTTTCTTTTAGTCTTTTGTTTCCTCTCATTCCACGTATCTTTGGTTGTACTTGTTTTGTTAATAGTTATCGTCTTTAGATCTCCAAACTTGACCCATAATCTTTAAAATGTGTCTTCCTTGGTTATTTTTGAACACAAAAAGGGTATTGATGTTATTCTCTCGATTTGATAGATGTTTGGAGATCTGAAGTGATAATGTTAAAGAATATTTTTCTGCCTAAATTTCTTTATACTTATCTCAACATGGTATTATTTATTAATCTTCTTGTCTGGTTATTCCACAACAAAATGAAGTAGCTAAAAAAAAAATCGTCATTTAATAGATGTTTCTTGTGCACTCTTATACCAAATGAAAGTGTTTAAGGTGTTCTAGTTAAAGGCAGTTTCCACCGTTTGTTTTTTAATCAATCGAATGCCATCCATAGTTCTTGATAGTTAGATATCTTACTTCATTTTGTTTTCTTTTAGTCTTTTGTTTCCTCTCATTCCACGTATCTTTGGTTGTACTTGTTTTGTTAATGGTTATCATCTTCAGATCTCCAAACTTGACCTATAATCTTTAAAATGTGTCTTCCTTGGTTATTTTTGAACACAAAAAGGGTATTGATGTTATTCTCTCGATTTGAATTGTTATTTTGTATCTTCTGATATTATATTTTTTGAATCCATATGATATTTTGGCTCTTCTGAATCTTCCTCCACCAGACCTGACTCTGATTCCTTTGATGAATATTTTCTTGTGTATTCTTCCTTTCCAGATTCTCAGGCTCCCTTAGAGAAAAATTGGGTCTATCCTCCTATTAAGCATGTTTATTCTTGTAGAGTGTAGGTACTAATTGTAGCACCTTCATTTGACAATGTCGAGACATCCAATATAGCACCAACTATTAAATCACCACTAGCTTCGTCTCTTCTACCAACTATTTCGTCACTAGATCCTCCTTCATTATCCTCAGATTTTGATATTCTTATAGCCCACCAAAAGGGTACTTGTAGTTGTAATCAGAAAAGTAATATTAATCATCTTTATTCCGTTTTTTACATATGTGTCCTATTCCTCACTAAATCATGTATTGCCTCATAGGATTTTGTCATTGTTCCTAAGTGTGTTGTAGAGGCACTTTTTCATCCTGATTGGTGTGTCGCTATGGAGGAAGAAATAATGGTCGTTGAGAAAAATCATACATGGGATATTGTATCCTTACCACTTGGTAAAAATTCTATTGGGTGCAAGTGGGTATTCACTGTGAAAGTTAACCCAGATGACATTGTTGCTCGGTTGAAGGCTCGTTTAGTAGCAAAAAGGTATGCACAGACCTATGGTGTGGATTATTTAGAAACTTTCTCTCCAATTGCAAAATTTACTTCTGTTCACATATTTATTTCCCTTGTTGCATCTTATGGCTGGCTTCTCTATCAACTTGATGTTAAAAATGCTTTTTTGCATGGTGATTTATATGAATAGGTGTATACAGAACAACCGCTTAGGTTTGTTGCTCAAGGGGAGTATGACAAGGTTTGTTGACTAAAAAAACTTTGTATGGCCTGAAATAATCTCCTGGAGCTTGGTTTGGGAGATTTAATGATGTGGTGACAGAGTTTGGGATGGAAAAAAAGTGATCATAATCAATTAGTTTTTCATAAACAATCATATTTTTGTTGTATAAAAGCAATTTCAATCCTGGTCGTGGAATTTTGTATAAAAGTCATGGTCATTGCAGAATAGAAGGCTTCTTTGATGTAGATTGGGTTTTTCGTCCTATAGATAGAAGGTCTATTTCTGGGTATTGTGTATTTGTTGGTGGGAATCTTGTGTCTTGGAAAAGTAAGAAACAAGTAGTAGTATCATGTTCAAGTGCAAGGTCTGAATATCGAGTTATGGCTCATGCCATATTAGAGCTTGTATGGTTTTCCTACTTTCTTCATCAACTTGGAATTGAGCCTTACGAAACTATGCAGTTATGGTGTGATAGTCGAGCAGTTACACATATTGCTACAAATCCGATTTTTTATAAATGTACAAAACATATAGAAGTTGATTATCATTTTGTTCGAGAGAAACTTCAGGAAGGGATTATTGATCTGAGACACCTTAGAATTGGGGATCAATTGATTGACTTGTTTACTAAAGTCTTTCCAGGAAAGTGAGTTGATGATATTTGTAACAAGTTGGGCATATTTGATATTTATGCTCCAACTTGAGGGGGAGTGTTAGTGAAATAAGAATTAAGTTTGTTAGTTTCTTATTTATTATGATATATGGGCCATGGGCCTAACTTTTGTAACTTTATATTTTTATTATAAAAAAATATGCCAACCTCTAGTAGGAAGATGACTTCAAGAATTATTCTCTCTTAACAGTTGCAAAGGTCCCCTCTGAGATGAGTTAAAAAGGGGGTGTGTATAGGTTAGGAATGTTGGTGTTGCTGGAGAGGGCTGGTACTAATGGCACAGAAGGCAGTACTTGGGTCTGCTGAGAGGGGACAAGGAAAGGGATAGGCCAACTGCATTAGTGCTAAGCAAGGTAGTGGTAGGGCAACGTTTGTCCTTTGTTTAAAAAGGGGTTTGACATGATCAAGTTTTTGGTCTTTATTATAAAAGGGAAAGATTCATTAAGGTATGGTTGATTTGGGGTTAAGGGGTTCAACTATGATACCAAGAGCTCCCTCACTTTCCTAAAGGGGTTCAATAGTAAGACCCCTAAGTGGGTACACTAAGTTGTCGAGACCATGTGGGTGTAACCTTACTTTAATCCTTCCAAGCCACACAAAATGGAAATTCCGATGCACATTGTGGAGGGGTGTTTGTCACCCACTCCCTGCGGGGTACATTACCCCTGTCTAGGGGGAGGCACTTGCTGTTCGTCCTAGGTCCCATTAGGGGCTGAAGTCCAGAACATTTATGGTGCTAAAGTGCTGATGTAGTGGCTGAATTTGGGGGTACTTTCCCCTGCCACAGACCCATGTAGCAACAATGCTTGTGTGTGTATATGCTGATACCTGATTTGTTTTTGCAAATCCATCTAATATTGATTATGAAATTCAGTCAATGACACGGAAGTCACAATGAGTAGCTTTGTAGTACTATATTTATGTCCATGTAGATATTAGTGGAGTAGAAGTTATGGATAAAGGAGGTTTCATTATGCTTGTAGATAGGTGGCAATCTACATCCATTCAGTAATTTCTTTTTCTTTCTTTTTTTAAATGTTCATATGAATTAAGTGTGAGAAACAAAAATTCATTTGAATGTGAGAAAAACCTTTTATTGTTTTGTAAATGCTATGCTATATTGCACTTTGCTTAAGATGAGCAACTTTTATTCAGGTTTTTAATAAAAGAGTAAACCTCTTCTTTGTTCCTGTGTAATTCACTTTTTCTCATTTCTGCCCTTGTTATTTTGTATCAATTTTATCCCAATAAAATATTAATTTGTTCAATTCTGTCCTGAGTGGGACGATTGAGAAAATTAATCATTATATAAACACTAGTATAAGGATAAAATTGGACAATTTAGTATTTCACAGGGACACAATTGATACAAAATATGTCACAAGGATAAAAGTGAGAAAAAGTAAATTTCACAGGAATGAAGAAGGAGGTTTAAAATTTTGTTAGGATTTGAGTTCCATAATAGTAGAATAGTGTGAACCTTGTTAACTTGATAATCAAGGGTATGTCCTTTCTATGGTTGTGGATACTGCACCATACTTAGGATGAGTCATCTTTCTCTTGTCCAGTGGGAGCAAATAGAACACAGAATTCAGCAGCTTTTTGTTTTTATAGTTTTCAATTTATAAGTTTTGTTTAAACTGAAAAATAATCTTTTCTGATCTAATTGTGTTTTATGCCCAAGAATTGAGGGCTTCTTATATGTTCTATTTGTGGATGTTATTCTTCTATTACTTGACTGGCTTAACAATGCTCATGCAGGTTGCCGCTTCAACCAACAAGGAAGTAGATGCACATATTCCAAATTACCCAAACTTGCCCCCACAACTTATTTGTCAGCTTCACAATGTAACAATGCATGTAAGTACTGGTATGCTTATATTAGATCTACCTCAGAACATTTTTATGGTGATTTGCTAAGCCTCTGAACTTTTGAATTGCAGGCTGATGCTGAAACAGATGAAGTATATGCACAAATGACTCTCCAACCTCTGAGTCCGGTATTTACTTATCTCCTGTTTGGTTCCATGAAATCCCTTCTCATATTTTCTAGCATATCTTAACATGATCGATTTTGCAGCAAGAGCAAAAGGATGTGTATCTGTTGCCTGCAGAGTTGGGTACTCCCAGCAAACAACCGACCAACTACTTCTGTAAAACTTTAACTGCAAGTGATACCAGCACCCATGGTGGATTCTCTGTTCCTCGAAGAGCAGCTGAAAAAGTCTTCCCTCCTCTTGTAAGTCCTTTGACTTAATAGTTTTCAGCTAAATTTATCTTGCAGAAACTAGTCTATGAGTTCTTGACCTTGGTGGTCATACCTGTTACTTTGTTGCCCAGGATTACTCGCAGCAGCCTCCTGCACAAGAACTAATTGCCAGAGATCTTCATGACCATGAATGGAAATTTAGACATATATTTAGAGGTTAGTTTTATCAGAGTATTTGGCTTGATAACCTTTGCAGTAACCTTCATATTTGGGTCTTGTTTACCTTATGCTGTTATTATGAATTACTTTATGCAGGTCAGCCCAAAAGGCATCTTCTTACTACTGGATGGAGTGTCTTTGTTAGTGCCAAGAGGCTTGTTGCTGGTGATTCAGTGCTCTTCATTTGGTATATATAATTCTGAAATCCCATTATCATCTTTGACTTTATCTATTTAAAGATCTCTATCACCCTTTCTTCACACACGCATTCACACTACTAAAATTTTCAATGAGATTTTTGAAGGAGAAACTGATCAAGGAAGTGAAACTAGCCTAGTAGACAGTTCAAATCTATTGTATTGACAAACAAATCTGCATATATGGATTTTGGTTAAATTTTGGCAAGTCAGATTGAAAGTTATCTGAGGGCCTAGATTTCAAGTGTTATGCATGCTGTTGTGTTTGTACTAGGATTTATCTTCTAAAAGATGATCTACCTAAGAGCAGTGATCTGGATATCCCATTTGCAGCCAGACCACCAATACTTAATTGTATCATCTGCAGTCTTTGCTATATTTTCTGAAATAATGATGACTATTGATTTTTACTTGTTTTTCTTCATTTTCTGTACTAAGAGTATTATTTACTAGATATAGTAACTGTTGCCCATTTCCTGCTTTTTTTCATCAGGAATGAAAAAAATCAATTGCTCTTGGGTATCCGGCGAGCAAATCGTCCACAGACTGTAATGCCATCATCAGTTTTATCAAGTGATAGCATGCATATTGGTCTCCTTGCTGCTGCAGCTCATGCAGCAGCCACAAATAGCCCATTTACTATATTTTATAACCCTAGGTTGGTATTTCATATGCTACACATTGAAATTTAACAGTACTTTTTCTTCCCCTCCCCCTTCTAAAACCCTTCACTTCTATTACAGGGCAAGCCCATCGGAATTCATCATTCCCTTGGCCAAGTATGTTAAAGCTGTGTATCACACACGGGTTTCTGTTGGCATGCGATTTAGGATGCTCTTTGAGACAGAAGAATCAAGTGTCCGGCGGTAGGTATTACTTATATTTATGAACTTTTGCTGGCCATATTATTTATGTTAAACTCTTTGGCACAATATGCCTTGTGCGTACACCATATCTGGTTAGATAGTGAAACACATTGCTCACTCACTGACACTGCTGGATACAGATCTTGGTCTTTTTGTAGGCTGTTTGGTTTAGCGGGGAAGTTTAAGTTTACTCAACATTTAAAGGATGTTTCATTGGTTTTTGAAAAGATTTTGAGAAGGATAACCGTGCTTATGGAGATGAGTTTTTTAGGCTTATTTATGGGAAAGCTGTGGACCGTCTTGGCAATTGCATTATGTGACTTGGATAGCATGGAGTGCTCTTTAGTTGCACTTTGCCGACTTCCTTTTTCTTTTGTTCATTATCTTCATATTTGGCTTGACAGCTGGTCTGAGGCTTCTTAAACATAGCTCCTTTTACTTACTTGAGTATGTCCTTGTCCAGATATATGGGTACTATTACAGGGATAAGTGATTTGGATCCTGTTCGCTGGCCAAATTCACACTGGCGTTCTGTGAAGGTTTGTCAAGATTAATTAATTTGAACAACAGCTCTGAGTCTATGTGATGTGGGGCCCTTTTTTCCCCCCTTCTCTTTTTAAGTAAATATCTCAGTTTCTTAAAAGCTGATGTAGGATGCAACTGTAAAACTCTAATATATTGGTGCAGGTTGGTTGGGATGAGTCCACTGCAGGTGAGAGACAGCCAAGGGTTTCCTTGTGGGAGATTGAACCATTGACTACATTCCCAATTTATCCATCCCCATTCCCTCTGAGACTGAAGCGCCCTTGGGCATCTGGAGTACCCTCTTTCCATGGTACACTCAAAACATTTTTCCTGAGATGTGCATGACTATGTATATGGCTCAAGTTAATTCTCTTATTTTGGATGCTTTAGGTCTCAAGGATGTTGACTTCAGCATTAGTTCCCCATTCACGTGGCTCCATGGAGGAGTTAGTGATCAAGGAATGCAATCTTTGAACTTCCAGGGACTTGGGGTTTCACCATGGATACAGCCAAGATTTGATACTTCTGTACCAGGCCTACAATCAGAGATATACCAAACAATGGCTGCTGCAGCACTCCAGGATATGAGGACAATGGATCCTTCTAAATCTTCTTCCCAATCTCTGCTGCAGTTCCAGCAGTCTTCAACTGTTCCCAGTGGACCTACTTCTGCAATCCAAAGGCAAATGTTACAGCAAGCCCATCCCCAAAGTACTCTTCTACAGAATTTTCAAGAAAATCAGGTGCCTGCTCAGTCACTTTTTCAGCAACAGTCACAGCGTTACCACCCTTATAGTGAGCAGCGGCGGCAGCAGCAGTATCAACTTAACAATTTGTCTGTTCAGCCACAGATCACAAATGTCATTTCTTCTTTGTCTAATTTTGCACCAGCTACTCAGTCACAGTCCTCAACCCTGCAGCCAGTTGCTTCGCATTGCCAGCAGCTCAGTTTTTCTGGACCTGCCAGAGACCATATTTCGAGCTCTGATGTTTCCTCAATGCAGAGTCTTTTAGGATCATTTTCCCTGGTTGGAGCATCTCAATTACTTAACATGCATGGATCCAACTCCTTAATTTCTCCTGCTGCCTTACTGTCCAAGCAAATTACTGTTGAACCACAGCTTTCATCTGCTGCTCAGTCTGTATTGCCCCCAGTGGAACTCCTGGGAACAGCACAAACGAATGTGTCTGAACTTGCTGCTTTGCCCCCATTCCCTGGAAGAGAATTTGCTGCATACTCAGGTGTTTCTGATCCTCAGACCAATCTCTTGTTTGGAGTTAACATTGATTCTTCTCTTATGGTACAAAATGGAATAAAAAACCTGAGGAATATCGGCAATGAGAACAATTCATTATCAATGCCCTTTTCTGCATCAAATCTTACTGGTGCTACAGGCACTGATTTTCCACCAAGTTCAGACATGACAACTTCAAGTTGTGTGGTTGAATCAGCTTTCTTGCAGTCTTCTGAAAATGTAGATCAAGCAAATGCATCATCCAGAACCTTTGTCAAGGTATAGAATTGATTTTAAGTTTGTTACCTTAAAATTACCAAGTAATTTTAGGACCAACATTCTTCACTACTACTAAGCAGTGACTTTTACTGCTCGATGAGGGACTACTACTGAAGTTTATGTTGTTGATAAAATATTGTTTTAACTTTGACAGGTTCACAAGTCAGGGTCCTTTGGGCGGTCACTGGATATTTCTAAGTTCAGCAGCTATGATGAGCTACGCAGTGAGCTCGCACGCTTGTTTGGCCTTGAAGGCCAACTAGAGGATCCTCAGAGATCAGGCTGGCAGCTTGTATTTGTTGACCGGGAGAATGATGTTCTTCTCCTTGGTGATGATCCTTGGCAGTAAGTCTCGCCATATTCCCGTGTTTTTAATTCTCATATATATTTTTTATTTTTTGGGCATCATTCTTTGTCTGTTGTTACTTGTGTAATTGATAATGACCTTAGTTTTCCTTTTGTGTCATGTTGGTTGTTGCATCCATCTTTGATGATTACATATTCGATGCTATGGGACTAACCAGTAATTGTATTTCATATTCTCAGTTCTATTCAGTTGGCTTAGGAGTCTTTATAATCTTAGGACTCTTAGGGGCTATCCATATGCTTGATTTAGTATTGAAACATTTACACATTATTCTTTTCTAGGGAATTTGTGAACAGTGTGTGGTACATCAAGATACTGTCCCCACTCGAAGTACAACAAATGGGCAAAGAAGGTCTTGATCCTTCTGCTTCTCTGCCAAGTCACAAGAAATCTACTAGCAACAATTGTGATAACTATGGGAATCAACCAAACTTAAGAAGTTCGAGCAATGGCATCACATCGATGGGGTCTCTTGACTACTAAAGACAATCTGCTTCTGTTCTAAGGAATGATGTCTAAAACTGTGGCTGTAGAATCTGTTACATGTTTCTTTTGTTTGGATTAGCCAACAATCTTATTCTTGGACCATTTTACGTTTAAGATGTAGTGCTTCTGACAGCTCTATTCAGACCCCCGACTAATTACTGTATAAAGTGTTATAGGAGCTTGTTTCTTCTACTGGCATCTTAAGATTTAGATCAATGCTAAAGTAGTAGGTGAAATGAAATTGTTTTTATAGGACTTAAGTTTTCTATAACTTGTAAGTTATAGCTCATAGCTGAAGACACGTTAAACTGAGATGAAGCCGCATATTTTGGCTAATTGTCTGTCTTAAGTTATTGAATACTGCAGTGTACTTGAGATCAAAATTAATATGCGGAGCTCAGTTGGTTTGCTCCCTCTTACTCCCTTTGTATTAAGAATTTTTACATGGATGCTGAGTTCATATGGCCCGTTTTTGCCTTCTCTCTCTCTCTCTTTCTCTCTCTCTCCGAATAAAAACTTAATTCGCCCACGTGCAGACATTTGGCCAAAAAAAAGGGGTAGATTATAGTGGACGGTTGAATTTTGTTGCTGGATATCATTTATGATGTGTAGTACTGTATAGAAAAATGAAATTTAGTAGTTTAGGCTATTGGTGTACTAGTACGTACCATAGTCATCACCCCAAAAATATTCGCAAACGTGCACTTGCGGCTTATTTGAGCAAGTGCAAGTCCTAATGTAACCGTCTTAATTCCAGACAGTGCGGGTAGGCGAGAACAGATGGTTCCAAATGAGATTTTTGGGGGACTGTTTCAATCAATGACTTAATTTTGTGTTAGCATTACATGCTAGTGCAGAAACTAATGGACGATATTTATGTACTGGGCAGCAAAATAATCAAAGCATAGAAAATTGGCTGAGTAATTCTCTACTCATATATGGTGTATACCTATTCACTTATCTTACCTATTTTTTGTTTAAGTGTTCAAATTCACCCAACTTTCAATCGTTAATATATTGTTCTTTAAAATTATTTTTCATTCAAAATTAAGTGAAAAACACGTGTAAAATGAGTATTTTTTTTTTCCAAATTTGACTTAATTTAATACATATTTTTAGAACTAATTTTCCTTCAAACCTTAATCTCCGTAGTCCATAGAGAATGTTGAAGCATTTTATTATAAGGTCGCCAAAAAAGCGTAGTCTCTAGTACAATAAATGACAGTCTCATGTACAAAAATGTAGAACCACAAAGGGGGTTGTTTTTTTCCAGGCAAATTATTTCTTAAATTGGGTTTCAAATAAGTTTAATTTTTTAAGAATTTGGACCGAAGGAGACATGCATCTCAGACATATGATTGTTATTAAATTTTGGATGGAAAGAGTTTTTAGATAAAGTATCGGGAGAGAAATAATGTGCCAGTGAAATTCAATACTTAAATATAAATTAAGTGAAAAAAGATGAAATTATGAATGAGTAAAATACAATTCATTCTTATTTTAGAATAATTCTATCACCGCAGGGTTTGTCATATCAATTTTTCTTATGTAATATAAAAATGGTCGTATTATTTTGTCTTTGCCTCTCTCAAAGTGGGGTTGATTGCAATTAAAAAAATATAATTCGCTTTTAGGTGTAATAGCAGTTGAAATAAGAAGAATTAGTGCACGTTCTCTTCTCTTTCATCGTTAGTTGTATCGGAGCATGGGTTAGTTTAAGTTTCACCAATTAACCTAATTTTCATGGATCACGACACCTGAACTAAACTAGCCAGTAAATGATATTTCGGCTTTCCTTTATTTCTTCCATTACCATTACCATCTACTTAATGACCCAGTTCCTAGCATCGCAGAGTCAAGCAGGATAGACACAGTTGGAAAATTTAAAAAAAAAAAAAATCATCGAACCGTGGGGTCGTCGGAGAACCAGCCATTGTTACTTGGGCACTACAGCAAAAAAGACTTTTAGCGGTGATATTTGTCGTCGCTAAAAAGTTCTCGGTCGTCGCAGAAGAAAAAGTCGTCGTTAAAAATGTCGTCGGCGTTGGTTCGTGCCTGAAAAGGTCATTAGCGACGACAACTTGTCGTCGCTAAAAGGCAAACCTTTTGCGACGACTTTGTCGTCGCAAAAAATAATTTCAAAATTCAAAAAAATTTGAAATTTGATTTTTAGCGGCGACAATTGTCGTCGCTATAGGTTCAGATCGTCGCTGAAGATGCAGCTTTCAGCGACGACTAGCTGAAGGTTCCGCTTTCAGCAATGACAATAGTCGTCACTGAAGGTCAGGCGTCGTCGCTGTAGATCTAATTTTCAGCGATGACATTTGTCATCGCTAAAAGTCTCATCTTCAGCGATGACTTCTTATCTATAGCGACGACAATTATTGCCGCTAAAAGTTTTTTAATTTTTTTTTAAAAATTTTAAAATCAAATTGTCGTATATTTCAAATGATATATTCTTTATTTTAATTAACTTGACTCGTTTAATAATTTTTTAAAATTTAATTTAATATAAATTATACAATTATAATATATCAGTAGTATTATTAATAATGTCTAACAATTTGATCCAATATAAAAAATTAATACTCATAAAGCAATGGTAAAAATAATTTTTATATGAATAAACTAATATATATACATCATCTATGTAAATGTGCACATATAAAAAATATAAAGATACATAAACAAAATATACTATGGGGAAGTAGGGAGGTGCAAATATCATAGTGCACCATGATCGTCGTCGTCATCATCATCATCATCCTGACTACGAGGATGATAAAATGATGGTGGCGACTGAGCGGTAGGTGCAGACGCAAATCTACTCGGCCCAGGCGGTGTAGCAGTAGCAAATGGAGGCGGCGGTAAGACGATACCCTGCTGTCTAAGGATCGAGCTCATCTCAGTAAGATAAGTCCCAAGCTGCTGCTGCATCTGCTGCTGCTGCTGCTGCATCATCTCCTGCTGCTGTGTAATCTGCTGCTGCTGCTGATCAAGCCGCCGCTGCTGCTCCTGAATCAATCGCTGGCTCTACTCAACCTACTCCCGACTCTGGTGTAACTGCTCCTGCAACTCACCGACCTGAGACACGGTCTGTGAGCTCGTCGCCATGCTAGAAGTCCCCATCGAACGATAAGTCTGACCAGCAAGTACACGCCCAACAGCCTTCCTGTACCCTCGACGAGTGCCAAGCACCTCATCGGCGATGGCAGCCTCATCTAACTGTACAGGAGTCGTAGGCAAGCTAGTGGATGATACACTAGACTGTACATGCTGAGTCATGAGCTCAGTCATCCTCGCCTTAAATTATTAAAAAAAAGTAATAAGAAATCTATCTTAGAAGATATATTTGTAAAATTTTATTTAAAATATGAAATCCAAATAACTTACATGTTGCCCCTGAGGGATCGGATGCACCCACTCCCCCGACCCGTATGTATGTCGGTCCCTAAAGTTATCGGGCACCGACTGCAGCTCACCAGTATCTCTGTTTCTCTGTTCAATTTTTGTAATAGAAAAAAAGGATGAAGGGTAGTAATGCTATTTAACAAATGGATATATTTAAAAAAGATACAAAAAAATTAAATTACCTTATCAAAGCGATGTGCAGCAATAGACTTTGACCCATGCCGGTCATTCACGACCTTCTGTGCTCTATTATTTGTATTTCTTGCAGGCAACTCTGTTAGTGTATATGCCCTAAAACCAATTGTATTGGTGATTGTAATTTTGAATCATGTTATTTTAATGACAATTTCAATTATTATATTTATATATATTATCTGCGTAATATATTCAATTATAATAATAACCTTAGAATAATTGTATTCTTAAATGTCCTTAGTCATATATAATTGTGGATTAGGTTGCTTTGATATGTTAAGACTAGCATGTGTGAAGACTTATATGAGATATTAAGTTTACACATGAGTACAAGTTAGAGAACTTGTATACTGGACCGACCCATATTAAGAACACTACATGGATCGTTATATGAGTGTCATAAGTAGTTCTTAGTGATCATTATTAATATGGTCCTTTGACCTGAGATCACCAAGGTTCCCTACATGTGAGTTTCATATTTTGATACTATTTTATGTCACTAATGGTTAAGTGAATGCAAGGGTAGATATTGGATATGTCATATATCATGCGGAGGGGTTTGTGTGATCAAGATGAGATTTGTCCCTCCTATATAATAGGAGTAACATCTATGGGCCCCTTGATTAAGTAAAGCTGGGAAAATGCATGGCCATGCTCAGATGAATTGACATGAGATGTCGATTACATTTGTTTCAGTCAGCTTACTTAGGAATCAAGAAACCTCAAGATTGGGCTATACGGGAATGACACGGTCCATGTTTCGTGCTCAATCTAGATGTATAGGATAAAAGGACATAAGTGATAATCACGTGTAAAGGTTTAGTCAAATCACCGACTTTCTCATTACTTAGGTAACAATGATGTGTTGCTAGACACCAATCATTGTTTATGATCATTAATATGATTAATGGTCATTGCCAATGTAATGAGAGCCTATAGGGTCGCACACTTAGAGCCTAGTGAATTTGGAATTAATGGACCAAACTGTTTGGGCTTAATATTTAGGAATTCATGTTATAATTATAAGGCCCAATAGTAAGCCTATAATTATACATGGAATAAAGCCCAAATAGGTTAGGTTTTTCTATGCACCTATTTAAATAGGCTTATGGGGTAATAATAGGATTCCTATTCATTATTTACGCACCCCAAGCAAAAGCATAAAAAACCCTAGCACCTCTCCTTGACCAAAATCCCTGAAGAGGCGTAGCTAGCACTACGAGGTGTAAGGAGATCAATTCCAACCGGTGTGTGTAGCGGACATTCATCGGTGATTCACGGGTTCGTGTGGATACTACAGAGGTGCAGCCACATAAACATTGTACTGGTGATCTGATTTACTGGTTTCTATTCCAGTTTGTGATTTGGAAGCAGATCGGACTTGCTGTAGCCGTCAGAAGATTTTTGGCCGAAAGGTATAAACCCTAATCCCTAATCTATGGCGTTCTAAATTCGCATGGATCCTTGGTGGAAATCGTGCAAAAATTTTATTCCGCTGTGCATGTATGATGCGCGATTTCCAGCAAACTCTTGCAAATTAAGAGAAAAAAGTTAAATTTTTATGTTCGCAATTTGCTAATTATGAAATACTGACATAATACCATAAAATATCATACTTACCCTGTACTCGTCACTATTAAAGAAGTCCACACACCTCTGCCATGTCTGCGGTGAGACAGATCGAGGCACACAACGTCGAGCTCGATCCAAGTCATACTCCTGGTATCGATCACCTCCATGCTCTAAGAAATACTTATTCAACTTGTACTTCCAATCTCTGTACAGGTCGGCAGCAGTCCGCATCAAACCAGAGAGCGCTATATCCGGATCACCCTCGGAGATGCCCTGGAACTCGAAATGGGACTGCATTAAAAGACATTTAATAAATTTATGAGTCATATATTTAGAAATTTCAATCTCAAAGACATTAATTCAAAAGGAAATGGATATTTACGCAAACCTCATGCACAACTCTATCTCGAATCTCCTGAGGTACGGCCCGCCATGACTTATAATAGGGCGGCATGTGGGTGCGGATCATGCTGCCAATATCACGAGGGAGATGACTGGCATTCTCACCAACCGCATGCCATGTACCAGTCGTATCAAACTGTACAGGCACTGGTCTGCCTCCACCCCTGCCTATCTTCTCGTGCAGTCTTAGGGACCTATTCGGTCCCCTCTTTTTAGTAGGTGCTACTTCATTTAATAAAGAAAAATATTAACAAAATAAACATAATATTTAATCAAGCTTAGCTATGCATAATTAATAACAAATACCTGAGCCCTCACACTGAGATGGAATACAGGTGGGTCGCTCCGGTGGGTCGCCTCCAGCGTCACCTCTGTGATATCGTGCCTCGACATCCGCCATAACTAAAATAATATACATCATTTAAGTAATTAAAAAGAACTCAATGTCCAGTTGAACGATGAAATGGTTCGACTTTTTATAATCACATTTATTATTTTAATAATCATGCTTACATAATTATGAGTTGTAGTTCGAATATATTATTTTATCCCTAGTCAGAATCAGTGTCGGTGAACCTAACAAACTGATGGTCATCGGATTCTCCTTCATTATCAGATTGTGTGGGCTCCTCATCCATATAATCATCAATTGTTTCGTCTTCAAGGCTCTCGTCATCATCGATGAAGGTGTCTTCTCCATGAGCACCAGGTCCAACATTCCTGTACGTTGGAATGATTGAAGGACTATTTCTTTCATTACCTAGATGTACTAGATCGAAATCTCCCAGATCAACTGTGAGGTTGAAGCTGGACGAGTTACTATCCTATAGAAATAACAAGTCTTGTGCATTATCTCCATCACTGGGTAGATCCCATATATCGCGATGCACCATATTATGGACGACCCTCCAATTTGATCCATTAAGGAGATCCTCAGTGTAAAACACTTGTTTTGCTTGAGTAGCAAGTATGTAAGGATCATCCTTGTACCATTGTCCATTGATAGAGATACTTGTGATATTTTTGTTAGTATAAAGTTTCTTCTTTATAGGATCAGTGTCATACCACTTGCATTTAAATAAAGTCACATTGTACTTATTTAAATAAGTCAACTCAATTATTTCTTCCAGTACACCATAAAACATGTTATCATCAATCCCCGGAACAGAAATGCCACTATTTTGCATTTTATGCTTCTCATCCCGAGCTTTGGCTACAAAGCGTACTCCATTCACGATATACGCAGAGTATACCATGTTAGTGAAACTGAGACCGGATGCTAATGATAGTAACTCTTCGGTGGCCTCTGGGGAACCGTTCCTATGTAAATAGTACATCTACAAAAGTAACAATTATTCCAAGAATTAAATTAAAATATCAACAAGAGAAATGAACAATATTTAAGATATCCGTTCAATGGATTTGGGAAGAAAAAAATCCTTACCTTCAAGTAAAACCACGAGGGGAATTTGGTTCTCTGTAAGTTATCAATATCTTCAGCACTACTTCGTTCGAGTTCCAATCGATGCTCACTGTAGAACATAACAATCTTAGTCTATTATAATCATAAAAGGGAGAAGAACACAACTGAAGTTTAAGATACTCACTGGAGATATTTTTCAATATCAATACAATTATTCAAGATGTACCATACTGCAATATCCCGATCCCTCCTATCGAAATGAGAAATAATCTTCTTCCCTATCGGTCGACATTGGGACCAGAACACCGACAATGTCCTTCTTGTTTGACTAGGTGTTACATCTTGATTTCTATTAGAGCGGTTGAATCTAGTTTCCACTCCTTCCAAATACATGGAGAAAAACGTTAATGCCTCATTAACAATATATCCTTCTGCAATTGAACCCTCTGGTCGAGCACGATTTTGAACATAATCCTTTAACTTTTTTATATACCTCTCATATGGGTACATCCACCGAAAATGAACGGGTCCTCCTTCCAATGCTTCGTTTGGCAGATGCATCACCAAGTGAACCATTATGTCAAAAAATGCTGGGGGGTATATCCTCTCAAGCTTGCACAAAATTATGATAATGTCTTGTTTGGCTTGCAGAATATCCTCCCTGTTGAGAGTTCTAGCACATATTTGACTAAAGAAATTGCATAACTCGACAAGTGGATATGATAATTCCTTTGGCAAAAAACTTCGGACACCTGGTCCTAACAGTCTTTGCATAATAACATGACAATCATGTGATTTCAACCCCTTTAACTCCAGGTCACGATCTGTGACATTCTTACTAAGACTCCCAGCAAAGCCATCTGGAAATTTCACATTCTTTATATACTGGCAAAATCGTTTCCGCTTTTCTTAGTTAAGCGTATATCCAGTATGTGGCTTGAAAAGTTGACCCCTCTGCTCATACAGATGCAAGTTAGGCCTTATCTTCATGTCTGCCAAATCTCGTCTTGCATTATCTGTATCCTTTGTTTTGTGCTCAATTTCCAATAATGTACCCAAGATGCTATCACATACATTTTTCTCAACATGTATGACATCAATGTTATGCCTTAAGTTCAATGTTGGCCAATAAGGAAGATTAAAAAATATACTTCTCTTGCTCCAATTAAGTTCGTCGGCACCTCTCTTTCGCTTTACACCACCAAATTCAGCATGTTTTCCTGGAAGTCTCTGTGGCACTTTGGCCAACTGTTCCATGATAACATTATTGGTAAGAGGCTGAGGAGGGGGTCTCCTCTCCGACCTTCCATTGAATTCCTTCCTATTTCTCCATGTGTGACTTCTTGGAAGCCAACGACGATGACCAACGTAAGCTATTTTTTCTCTAACTCGAATTGACGGAGTATCCGAATTGCATGTAGGACATGCTTTGTGTCCTTGCCCGCTCCACCCGGATAGACTACTTCGAGCAGGAAAATCATTAATAGTCCAGAGCAATGCTGCCCGCATATTGAACACCGTATTTGTATTTGCATCTCGAGTTTCAACTCCTCTCCCCTAGAGATCCCTCAACTCTTCTACGACCGGCTGTAAGAACACATCGATATCTTTACCTGGCGATTGCGGCCCTGGGATTAATAGGGTCAACATGAAAAAAAATTGGTTCATGCATATCCATGGTGGCAAGTTGTAAGTAGTCATAACCACTGGCCACATGCTATAAGATAGGTTCCTATCACCAAAAGGATTAAATCCATCTGCACTTAAACCCAACCTAACGTTTTGTGGGTCAACGGAGAAATTAGGATACCTCTTATCGAACTCCTGCCAAGCTTTTCCATCCACGGGATGTCGCATTACCCCCTCTTCTTTTGATTTTTCAGTGTGATGCCATATCATGTTTTTTGCAGTATGTCTCGACCGATACGGACGCTGTAGTTGAGGAGTTAAAGGAAAATATCGAACCACTTTTTGGGGCACCTTCTTTTCTTTTGTAGTTTTATTTACCCATCAGCTCTCCCCACAAATTGGACAATTATCTTTAGAAGCATGATCTTTCCAAAAAAGTGCGCAATCATGTTTGCATATATGGATTGATTCATACCCCAACCCCAACTTGTTGAGCCATTTCCTTGCACCATAGTACGATTCAGGCAATTTATTATCGTTTGGAAGTGCCTCTTTTAATAATCGAAGAAGAGCATCAAATGACTTGTTTGTCCACTTATGCAAAACCTTCAAATGCATAAGTTTCACCAAGAAGTTCAATGCTGAAAATGCTGTGCAACCTGGATACAACTTTGTTTCTACTTGCTCGAACAGGTTATCACAGTTACTATATTTTGTTCCAATGTCTTCGTCCGCCGCGTTCTCACCCCTGTACTCGTTATTGTGAAAATCAACTTCAGTTGCCTCAGGGCCAATGAAATCATGTATAATATCTACCAGCTCATCTCTATTGTTAGGAGATATCTCACTAGTTCCTCTAGAAGTCGAAACATCTGCTTCACCATGGTGTACGCAATTTATGTATAATGGATGAAATCCATTATCTATAATGTGTGCCTCTAATGTTAGTAATGTCTGGAATATTAAATTCACACACTTTTTGCATGGACATCTTACCATACCCCTTTCGTCGGCAAAGTTTTTGGCTCTTTGAACAAATCTTACTGCACCATTCCAATACTCATCCGATAATCGATTTGGTAGGTGTATCCAACTTTTATTGATAGACATTGTATCACTGAACAGGAAGGAAATTGCTTCAGGTGAAATAAAGTATGTTGATTAATATTTGACAGTTACCCTAAATGCACCGTATCACTCCAATTTTGAAGGGTAGGATCCTATCCCATTCGAGATGTTTCTATAATTATTATTTTTTTCAATTTATCCACGCTCATCAATTGACTCATGCAGAAATTTTGGCAGCATCTCCCTATGGTTCTCCAAGTGCCTAAACTATACACTTGTATAGTTTATACCCGGAGAACAGTTAGGATGCTAAGATATTTTCACAATATCAAACAAGAGCCAGATAAATTGTTAATAATAACTACATAATAATATCCCAAACTGTCCAACTTTTCAGGACAATTCAAGGGTTGACTGATGTTCAGAAAATAATCAACCCTTGAACGGGTCTAAGCTTAACATTTAAATGTAAATGTAGTTCTAATTTAAATTATTGTAAAAATATATTTACAATAATTAAAATTTTACAATAATTTAAATTAACGATACAATAATTTATAAGTATTGTTGTTTAAGTGTCAGTACTGTTATTTACGTAACCTACTTTACTATATTGATGAGGTACACAATTCAGCTTCTTTATAGAGATGTCTATACTATGAATACGGACTTCCTAGTTGTAAATTTAAGTAAGTTTGATTTTATAAGGTGTATATTAGATGCACAATTCAGCTTCTTTATTTAAGTAAATGTAGTTTTATCTAAGAGGGGTGTGATTTTCAGGCGAACTTCCTAGCGTTTTGAAATTTTTTATTTTTATGAGATGTAAATATCATAATTTGAATTGTTAGGGTTTCATTTTTATGTAGTCTCTAGTTTAATTGAAATTTTCTTAGTATGTGGGGTAAATAATAGAATTTGAATTGTTAAGTTTCAATCTCAATTAAAAAATAGACTATATTACTGTAATCTCTTACTGAACCTAAGATAGATTTATATATTTATTATAATTATCTATCTTACATTATTTCATTGAATTTAATAAGTTTGAAGTTTCCTAAATTGCATCACAAATTTTACATTTTGTGAATGGACTTCCTAGTTGTAAATTTAAGTAAGTTTAGTTTTATAAGGTGTATATTATTTATAAGATGCACAAAGTCAGCTTCTTTATTTAAGTAAATGTAGTTTTATCCAAGAGGGGTGTGATTTTCATGCGAACTTCCTAGTGTTTTGAAATTTTTTATTTTTATGAGATGTAAATATCATAATTTGAATTGTTATGGTTTCATTTTTATGTAGTCTCTAGTTTAATTGAATTTTTCTTAGTATGTGGGGTAAATAATAGAATTTGAATTGTTAAGTTTCAATCTCAATTAAAAAATAGACTACATTATTGTAATCTTTACTTTCTAAGACAGATTTATATATTTATTATAATTATCTATCTTGCATTATTTTATTGAATCTAATAAGTTTGAAGTTTCCTAAATTGCATCACAAATTTTAGATTTTGTGAATAAAATATCATAACTATTTTATCTTACATTAGTCTAAATGAATAATCTACACATATATTGTATACTTCAAAATTATAAATTGAGGGATGCATAATAATAATCAAATTTATATTTATAAAATTAATGTTAAGTTAAATTTACATAAATAAATTTAAAATTTACAACATACAAAATTAAATAATACAAAATTTTGTATTAAATTAAACACACTATCAATTCTATTAATTCAAATTAAACATACTATCAATTCTATTTATTAAACCCTAAACTATTTGAGTAAATTAAATATACTAGTACACAAAAAAAATTATAATTTTTTATTTACGTACCTCAATGGTAAAAATCTATTGATAAACTCTGAATACTTCCCGCAAACTACGCCAAGTGCTAATAATAACTAACAAATTAAAAGATACAATATACAAAATTAATACATATTAACATATATAAAAAAATAAATATACTAAAATTAGAAAAAACTAAAATAGAGAGAAAGTTCAGAAGAAACTTACCTGAGGTCCAGAAACTTCAAACGTGCAAATGAGGGGGAGGAGGCGCCGCGAATAAATAGCCTCTAGCTTTCAGCGACGACAGAAAAAATTCGGTTGTTGCTAAAGCTTTCAGCGATGACCGAGTTTTTTTTCAACGACGACATAGTCGTCGCTAAAGGCTTGCCTCGAAATTCGTACAAAGCTTTTAGCGACGACACTATCGTCACTAAAAATGGGAGGACTTTCAGCGTCGCTGATGCATCAACCTTCAGCGACGACTATGTCGTCGCTGAGAATTGGACACTTTCAGCAACGACACAATCGTCGCTGATGGGTGAAATTTTTGATCGTAAATTTTTAGGGCTTCAGCGACGACCAAGTCATCGCTGATGGTCCGCCCTTCAGCGATGACATTGTTGTCGCTGAAAGCCTTATATTTTCAGCGATGACAAAAGCCAATTTCTTCCCGCCTATAGCCAAACTTTGCCGTCGAATTTTTTTAGGCTTTTAGCGACGAATTTTGTTGTCGCTAAAAGCCTAAATCTTCCCGCCCACATTTCGGTTTCCCTCTAAAAAGTTTTGTCTTTTTTACCGACGACTTTGTCGTCAGAAATACTTTTAGCGACGACCGAAATTTTGTCGCCGCTAAAAGCGTCGTCGTTATTGCTGCTTTTTGTTGTAGTGTAATTATAGTAGTAATAATTACAATTTTTTATGCTCAATTATAAGAAAGTTATAATAGATAAAAGATGACATTATCATCCCTCACAGGTGGTGAATTCTATGATGTCCCTATGAATTTGGTACCCGGGGTGATGTGACAAAATACAGATCACGGGATAAGATTATTAAGTTATTATCAAAATTTTTAAAATTTCATCTAGTGACTTGTATTTTGCTACACTATTTCGGGTACCAAACCCTTAAGGGCACCTTAGCAAGTACTTTTTTCATATTTCAATTTTATATATTTTTTATTTTTAAAGGTATTATTGTTATTGATATCTTTTTATTTCATTTCTACAATATTTATTATGCTAAATATAATTATACAATGGAATACTTGTTCCATAGACATACCGAATATAAATATAAAATGATTCCATTATTTTTCTTTCCATTTTATTTTATTTCATTTCATTCCATCGTACCAGATATAGTATTAGAGTGCATTTGATTGGATGAAATGAAATCGAAATGTGAAGGTGAATGACCAAAAGATGAGTTTGACATATATTATGAAATGAGAATATCCATTTCTAGAGAATGATTCTCCTATCAAATGATAAAATTTGCATTCTATATAAAAAATAATGGAATGAGTTATTCTATCATTTATGAAATAATATTTTCATAAACATGTCTGTCATATTTTTTATATTATTTTTTGTTAATATATAATAAAAAATGTTAAATTTTGAATATTTTTCTATTAAAATATTTTAATAATTATATTTTTAATAATAAAATTTAAAATAGAATATTTTTGTATTTTTTTAAAAAATATTTAATATAAAAATTTAGTAAATTAGATTTTATATGTTTTTATTATAGATTTTTTTTATTAATTATAATTTTAATGATAAAATTTAAATTGTGATAATTTTAATTATTGATCATATCCTGTATTTTAAAAGTGTTAAATTATTTAATAAAATATTTATTAAATAAGGATATTTATTGTCATTTAGTATATTTCTTCTATTCCATTCCTACGTTATTTCGTTCCTTGCTATACTTTAAAAAAAAAATAAAATCATAATCCATTCAATCGCAACCAAAGGCAAGTATTAATTATATTTGGACTAAATAAAGTCAAGCAAGGTGCATTGCCATTTATAAGTCTTTCCTCGGAAACTTTTCTTAAGGATGTTCAAGCTGATTTGAAGAAGAAGAAGATTATACCTTCACCTATGAGAGCCGGTGCTGCATTATTGTGGCTTCTTCGCAGTATCATATATCCAATTAGAGATCTTATGGAGTGGGAGTCCATGGAAACGCAGCCAGTGATATCTAAGCTTGAGCCACAAAACTCTCGGTTTCCGGCATTGTCGCAGAAATTGAAGAGCCGTTGAAAGATAAGCAGCTGATCACATTGCATTCCATTGTGGTCTCAGCTTATTGCATTGGAATCAAGGGTTTTCTGGTTATTATCTTGGGCATCTACTACTTCCCCTCTATTTTGCTACATGCTAAGTTTTGTGACCCTCATTTGGGTGATGTACAGCTTGCCGGGGCTTCTCTTTCTTGTATTGTATTTCAAGGATTCGCCAATGGACTCATGGTACAAACTTCACTTTACCTCATGAATTCGAGGTGCGGGTTGGCATCGCTAGTGCAGTGATAACTCTATGCGTACAAGAGATACAAACTAGGTCTCTTGATTTGTCTTTTCATTAATGGATAAAATATATTAACCTCTGAGATTTCGAACAAATATATTCGATTTTTAATTTTGGCATTTTCCCTCCCTCCCTCATGGTTGCACTCATTTTCCGTTAGCGTCGTTAACAGAAATTACGGTCAACATCAATAATAACTTTCATTTCACAATCTGATGACCATTTTGCCCTTAATTAAATCAAACCTTTAGATTTTCTTATATGGGTCTTTGTGAACAGAAGGTTAAAGTAAGGAAGTTAAAAATTTTCTGTGTTAGAAAGGCAAAGAATGCCGCCTCTGATTAACATCCAATCTGACAAAGATATTTTTTCTCCTTCCAAATTCTATTTCTTGCTTAGTTTGTTGGGTAATTTAATTTGTCTACTAAATATATTTAAATTAACAAATTAGATTCAAGAATAGTGAAATTTAAATTTATAAATAAGTGATAAGATGTTGCCATTTAAATGTGGAAAAAACTTAAATAAAGTCTCATAATTATAACTCAACAAATATAATTATTAATTAGTTATTCAATTTGTCAAGAATTGAATACACACATAAAATTCTAATTGGAAATTTTACAGTAAAAACTTATAGAATTTCACCCAAGTTTTATCCTTTAAATATGTTGTTTTTATATTTTATAATAGTGAAAGTGATAAATTATTTAATACACACTCAAAATTTTAAATTCAAATTCAAGATATTGAGAAAGAAAAGGTTATAAAAATAATAAGGAAAATTACTGTGCTACTAAGAGTGTTGTTAGAAACACACACTGCTTAATTAAGTAATTAATTTTCTCTTTTATTGTAAGTATAGATGAAGCCTGCAATTTTCCAAAAAAAAAAAAATTTGTGTTATGTCTGACATTTGTAAGTATGTAAATAATGATATAACATCCTAATATATTGATACCTGAATATTAAATGAATAGTTAATTAAAAATATAATGATGCAAATTTATTAATTACTGTTTTAATTTAATACATTCTAACAATAGTTCAACAGTTATAGTAAAAAAAAACATATTTTGGACATATTATCATATATTTTTAATATTTAATATTTTTAATTTTTTAAAAAAGAGAGAAAACCAAATAGCCTGACTAGAACTCTGAGCTGCCAGAATGAGGTTTCTTTTGCTCAAGAGGAATTATGAATTTTGATTCCACTAGAACTCCCAGCTGTTAGAATAAGATTTCTTTTGCTTGAGAGGAATTATGAATTTTGATTCCACTTTTTCCAACCGCACATGAAGGTAAGTGTAGCTGCAGTATTATTAATACTTGTTTTGAACATTTTAGAGTGACATATAGATTTGGTGAGAACATATGCAGATCTACGATAGGATCAAGAAGACATAATAAAATTGTAGTGTGACAAATAAGAGTATAAAATTAATTAACATTATTAATAAATTAAATTTATATCCTATTTGATGTTTATAGATTAACTATATAAATTATATGAACTATACAGAACTATTTCTAAAAATAATTTGATAAATGTATCTTTTCTAAAATTTTGAATTTAACAATATAAAATTTTAATTGAATTCTTTTAAAGAAAAATTGGATTACAATGAAATAGAATATTATGTAATTTACCAAATTATGAATAAACTCTATATTAATTAAAATGATTTAAATTTGATTCACTTTTAATATAAATTAACTTTATACTATCATTCATTCATATATTGTTATGTCAAAAAAATTAGAAAATTCCTTTACTATTGTTAAAAAATTCTTAATTTCTATAATTTTTTCAATGACGTGTCTTTTACTCATTCATTGACAATATAAAATATTTTTAAATATTGATGGATTAAATTAAAAATTAAATAAATTATTTTAATTTTATGATAAACAATTCACATATAAAAATATTAAAGCCAACTAAATTGTAAATTGTTAAAATTAAGTTTATTTATTTAGATTTAAGTTTGATCTATATATTAATTTTATACTATCATCTATTTATGTATTATCATATTAATAAAATTAGTTAAATTTTTTTTAATGTTGATAAAGAGTTACTATTAAATTTTTTAATAATATATATCATCGTATATATTAATAGTGTAAAAAATTTTATACTCATAATAAATTAAACTTAAATTATTTTTAAATTTATATTTATTTAAAAAATAAAAATTAAATTAAATTAATTATTATTATAAATTAATTTTGTATTATAATATAAAAAAGAAATGAAGAGAGAATAAAAGAATTAAAACTCAACTTTTAAGAGGAGAGAGAGAGAGAGAGAGAGAGAGAGAGAGAGAGAGAGAGAGAGAGAGTTGATGCTAAACAGCACTGGAAAATGAAAATACAGAAATTTAGAGGTATTCGTCAACCTATAGCTGATAGGGGTATATTTGTTAATAAAAAAAGGCTGTTTACTTTCCTCACTTTTAGGCTTTGTTTGGTTAGGAAAGAAAATATGGGAAAAAGAAAATAAGAGAAAATAGAATAGAAGTTATTTTTTTTAGGATTGGTGGATTGTAAGAGAAAATAGGGAAGAAAAGAAAATGGAAGAGAAAATGAATGTGTTTGCATAAAGGAGAAATAGAAGAGAAAGAAAATGGATAAATGATTTAATTTTATTAGAATGGATATGAAATTGATAGAAAAAGAATTTATTATACCAAAATGAATTTCAAATTTTAAATATTAAATTAATTACAATTAATACAAATATTTAATTATAATTCCAAACCTTCAACTTTTGGTTAATATTTACAAATTTAATTACTAAAAAAATAAAAAATTGTGTGCACAATGTTAATTTAATTATGCGGTGCAATTATTCTACTTGAAGCGAGAGTATTTTACCTTTTATTAATTTGGCCATTTTTCAAGCTCCGCGTTACTTCGGCTGTCGTGCTTTGGTGTGTAGGCCTCCTTGAATGCTCCTCTCTCAACTTATGGGTGTCCTTGCATTTGATGACTTTCATTCACTCTGGTTTGGAATGAAGACGTGGGCCATGTGGTACTGGCAATTGTCGGTTCTGATATCGGAGCTCCTTCCCGAAGCCACCATTTCAATCGACTCTTTTTCTAATTCTGCACAGCTATTCAATCTTAGTCCTCAACCCTGCAGGCAGTAGCTTCACATTGTCAGCAGCAGAGCTTTGCTGGACCTGTCACAGACCATATTTCGAGCTCTGATGTTTCCTCAGTGCAGAGTCTTTTAGGATCGTTTTCCTAGGTTGGAGAATCCGGTTACTTAACATGCATGGATCCAACTCCTTAACCTCTCCTGCTGCCTTACTGCCCAGGCAAATCACTGTTGAACCACAGCTTTCATCTGCTGCTCAGTCTGTATTGCCCCAAGTGGAACTGCTGGGAAAACACTAACGAATTTGCTGCTGGCCCCATTTCCTGGAAGAGAATTTGCTGCATAACCAGGTGTTGCTGATCCTCACAATAAAATCTTGTTTGAAGTTAACATTGATTCATCTTCTCTTATGGTACAAAATGGAATACAAAATCTGAGGAATGTCAGCAATGAGAACAATTCATTATCAATGCCCTTTAATGTATCAAATCTTGCTGGTGCTGCATGCAGGCTCTGATTTTCCACTGAGTTCAGACATGACAACTTCAAGTTGTGTGAATGAATCAGCTTTCTTGCGGTCTTCTGAAAATGCAGACCAAGCAAATACATCATCCAGAACCTTTGTCAAGGTATAAAATTGATTTTAAATTTGTATCCTCATGATTACCAAGTAATTTTAGGACCAATATTCTTCACTATTACTAAGCAGTGGCTTTTGCTGCTCGATAAGGGACTACTACTGAAGTTTATGCTGCTGATGAATAAGATGGTGTAACTTTGACAGGGTCACAAGTCAGGGTCCGTTGGGCGGTGACAGGATATATCTAAGTTCAAGAATTATGATGAGCTGCGCAGTGAGTTCGCACGCATGTTTGGCCTTGAAGGCCAACTAGAGGATCCTCAGAGATCAGGCTGGCAGCTTGTATTTGTTGACCGGAAGGATGATGTTATCCTCGTGTCTGTAATTCTTATGTTTCTTGGCATAATTCTGTCTGTCGAAGCAGTGATAATGACTTAAGTTTTTCCTTTTATGTCATGTTGATTGTTGCATCCGTCTTTGATGAGTATTTATTCGATGTTGTGGGACTAATCAATATTTCTTTTTCATATTTTCAATTCTGTTCAATTGGCTTGCGAGTCTCTATAATCTTAGGACCCTTAGACTATCCATATGCTTGATTTAGTACAGAAACATTTACACATGATTCTTTCTCAGGTAATTTGTGAACAATTTGTAGTATATCAAGAAACTGTCCCCACTCGAAGTACACCAAATGGGCAAAGAAGGTCTTAATCCTTCTGCTTCTTTGCCAAGTCACAAGAAATCTACTGGCAACAACTGTGATAGCTACGGGAATCAACGAGAGTTGAGAAATTTGAGCAATGGCATCGCGTCAATGGGATCTCTTGACTATTAAGGAATAATGTTTGAAACTTGTGGTTGCGAAATCTGTTGCATGTTTCTTATTTATCGAATAGTGTTGCAAGTTAGCAGTTGTGATAGTCTGATAGGTGAACATGTTTGATTTTAGATGAAACTTGATAAAAAAATCAAGCATGTTGTAGAGTCATATGGCTAAAATTTGATATCAATTCGACTTGTTGTATACTATTTTTTCTAATTTTCCTAAGTTTAGGAATATTTTAATAAGTTTGGCATGGTTGAATTTAGAAGGGTTTGAAGAGCCTATATTTGTATTCCTTACATTTTTTATTTTCATGTCAGTGTATCATGATATCGATTGGACATTCAAAGCATGATAAAATAAGCTTATAACAACTTGGAAAAAATATATCTATTTGTACTGAGTAGGCTTTTATTTAAAATGCTCTTTAAAGAATGGAGTGGTTGGTAGCCTATTAGGGTGCCTTGGTTTTGAGTTATGGGCTTAGGTATATTAACTTGTGGTCATTCCATATATACTTAAAATTTTTGAATGAGGCATATATTAAATAAATGAAGTGTCTATCTCTCTATTCAAATTTATCTCTTTTTAGGCTTGTTGTGTTTAAAAACTCTTTATATGGGCCATCGTATGGCTTGGTATGGGCAAGTACTTCAACAACATTCAATTATAATTTGTAGACTTATGACTTCTATTATCTATTCCAAGCATGCAACGTGGGTTTAATGGGAAGATTGAAATATTCGCTAAGAATGATAAGCATATATCGCACGATTTTGACCAAAGAGCTACCGCCTTGTGATAATTAGCCAACCAATCTTTATTTCTATACCATTTTACATTTGAGATGTAGTTCTTCTAGCAGTTCTATTTAGAACTATTTAAAATAGCTAATCCAGAAAAATTAATCAAAAAAATTATATCATGCAAGTTAACCATTTGGTGATGCACACTTTACTTATTAGAGAAAAAGAAAAAGTTATTATCTAGTAAAATGGGTAGGTAAAGGTGTGTTGTAAAAAAAAATGTAAGTGAGTAGGTTAAGTTAACTTATATCATAAGAGATCTAACATTTTAGGATGTAGCTAGTAAATTGTAAATAAACTGTCTTCCCTCATTTGTAAGTTGGACATCTCATATGAGAGAAAACTCCCTAATATATGAAATGCTATTATAATGTTTTCATATGGTCGTTTCTACTAATATTTTCATTTCTCATTTGCTTTATATTTTTTCTTGTAGGCTTTGATTAAGAATTGATTATGTTAGAAGCTTAACACATATCACATGAATCAATTCATGTGTGTTGTATTTTCTAACAAGAACCTCTGTAAATTACTATAAAGTATTATAGGAGCTTGTTTCTTTTACTACCATTTTAAGTAGTAAGTAAAATGAAATAATTTTTATAGGACTTAAATTTTCTATCTTATAAGTTATAACTCATAGTTAAAGACAAGTTAAATTAAGATGAGCAGCATATGTTGGATAATTGTCTATCTTAAATTATTAAAGATTAGCACTACAAGAAAAAAAATTTAAAGAAATGACTTTTGTTATTACTATAAACCTAAAGCAATGACAATATCATTGCATTATGGTTAACACTTAAACTTAATGGCAATTTACAATTAAAGTGATTGCATAACATGTCGTCACTTTTAAGTTAGTCTACAAAGATGATGCATGTCATCACAATGATGGCCATAGATTGCAACTTGATAACATGACATATAGCTTATCATTGGTTTATAATTATTTAAATTATTTTTAAAATTATTATTTCGTCTAAAGTGATAATAGTCATTCTATCATCGCTTTAGGTTTTTTTACAAAAATAAATATATAAAATTATAATAATTTAATAATTAATAAAATTATAATATTAATATCTATACATATAAAAATAAAAATTCTAAATGGTTAATATTTAAATAACACATTGATGTTATACTTATATTGCTCGATCATTAATTGCTTAAATGTAAGTTGTTACTTTTGGGATGTTATCCTCTCTCGACTACAATCTGTATCAAATTACTATTTAAAAATTAACAAAGATGATCTTGTTTCTTTTCTATATTACTAACTTAATGGAATAAATTTGAGAGTCTTGATAGCAAAAAAGAGTATGTATTTCTATAAAGGTTCACTATTAATGGTCTTAAGGATAAAAATATAAACCATGGACATGAAAGAAAAAATTGCTTTGAGGAGACCATAAAAATAATTTTAATTATTATTCATTTCCTCCATTAAGTGGCTGCATCTGAATACCTAGTTATTTGTACATTTTCTTTAAAGTTGTGAGACTTATATTAAATTCCTTAACTACTTATGTTACATGTAGAAATGCTTAGATATTATCTCTCTTGATAACATTTCTACACAACACTCCATTCTTTTCTCTTTTTTACAAACCTTATCTCTTGATTATATTTTTTATTTTTGGGAAATGCTAGTGTGGGTGAGGTTTGGCTCCAAAACTTGTATCACTTTTGTTATATACTTAATGGTATTATAGGTAAATGCAATAACTAACATGTAACCAAATACAAGAATGCAAATTTAATTCAAATATTAACCAATACAAATCAATTAGTACAAACATATAGTTTAATATTAATTAATACTTATTAGTCACCTTTCATATACAGCCTAAATCTTACCATTAACTAGGTTTAAACCTAGGGATGTACTGGTGGATATCTTTAGCAAATGGCAAGATGCTTTGTAGTTATCAACAAATCATAAAAATTAAATTAAAAATGAATAAATCATGTAAAATAGCTTTGTTCTTGCATTTAGCCTAATAAGTTTTTTCTTTCTTTTTCATTGCAAAATTTACAAGTTGTATACTTTTTGCTAAGTGCATTTAGTTTCATTATTATTTGTCTAACTCCTTGCCTATTTCTAAGAGAAATAATTTTACTAATACCTAGTATTTTCTCATTTAGCAATACACGTTCTTTCTGATTTGATTCTTCTAAAAGGGAGGTTACATCTTTTCCAATTTTGGTAGTGGTAAAAAGAAGAACTAATCCAAAATCCTCTTTAGCCTACTTGTGAATTTCACTTAATAGCCAATAATACAAGCTTTATGTTGTTAAAACTAATTGCAATCCATAAGTGAACCACAGAAGATCTTGATTTAGCTCTTATTCCTATAACCATTGCCAAAATTGATAGAAGTGCAACCTTTTTTTCAAAAGAAAACAAATAAAAAAGAACATGTATTACCAAATATGGAAATATTAATTATTAATAAGATGACTTTTCCTAACAATAGGTAGAAAGTAAAATAAATAATAATGAATGAATTGAAAAGGAAACTAAATGCAATTAAGAAAAAATATTTAGCTTGTTGATACATAATTGCATTATTGGTACCTTTTAAAGGTTTTTTTTTTATTATTTGAAGAAGTTTTAGATTCTCTTCATATTTCATGAAAAATTTTTGTGGCAGTTTGCATTCTTCTATATAATTACAGTTATTTCTAATTTTTTATTAGTTTTTCCCTATATTAATCAACATTTTTAACTATTTATTTACTTATAATGAACTAATTGTAACTAGTTTTCAAGAAGTTAAAACTTTTCCAATAATTAATAAATTACAATAAGTTTAATATTTAAAATTTAAAATTTTGCAAACTATTATAAATTTTAATATTCTAATAATTTCAATATTTTAATATTGATTGTCTTAATATTTTAATGTATTAATATAAGTTACAATACTTTTATTATTTTAATATGTTATGATAATTATTGTAAATCTTATTTATTTGTTGTCTTAATATTTTAATATAAGTTACATTAATTTTAATTAATTAATAATCTTATATGTTTTATTATTTTAATATTTTAATAATTATTTAATGGGTAATAATTTAACATTTCAATTTCTTACATATATCTTTAACCATTATAAATTTATATTTTTAACCTATAATTATGTAATATTTTATTTTTCATTTAAATAACTAATTATTAAATTTTTATTCTTTTTGAATTCTCCTTTAACAATTCCTAGATTACTTTTAAGCTAATAATCTTATTCCAGGTCCAAGTATCACTATATCATTATAAAAAAACATGTTGTCTAGCAACAATTCTAAAACCTATATGGTAGTAGTTTAAACCCCTAATAGCAACATTTCTGATGATTTTGCCAACCTCTAGTAAATAAACCCCCAACATCAAAATAGTAGTGGTTATGAATGATTATTGAAATTTCATGCCTTGA
Organism: Sindora glabra; assembly: GCA_020226215.1. NCBI lineage: Eukaryota > Viridiplantae > Streptophyta > Magnoliopsida > Fabales > Fabaceae > Sindora > Sindora glabra. Next base: position 2,455,566 of record CM035226.1, on the reverse strand, counting down.
ACATTACAATGGTTTGAATTATTATTATTATTATTATTTTGAAATGAATTTTTTGGTGATCTTAAACTATCATAAAATGCTAGAAGAAAACTTAAATAAAATAAATTAGTAGTTAAAGATTGCAATGAAATATTTTTTTCAAATAGCTATTTTTATAACGGTAGTTGGAAACTGCTATAAAATGTAAGGAGAAAATTTTAAAAAAATTATATTGGCAGTTAATAACCACCATAAATTATTTTTCTAATGGCTATTTATCTTATAGTGATAGTTAGAAACTAACACAAAATTCTTGAAATTTTTTTTGACAAACAAACAATAGCATCTACCAACCATACTATGTTTAATGGATTTTTTTAAATACCTAAATTCTATTTTCTATAAAAATATATTTTATAATTTTTTTTAAATTTATTATCTATAGTCTCATATTTTTTTATCATAACAAAGTGAGTTTGAGAGAAAAAGCACATAAAGCTAATATTAAAACAAAATTAAAATGTATTTCATTTAAATTTAACAATTTCAAATGTATGTGCAAGTTTGAAAACTCAATTTCAAAGTATATCAAGAGTAATATTTTAAAGTTGCTTATAAGATGTAGCCTACAAAAATCTTTGAAAAAATGCTATCTAAAAGGATTTGTTTTTATCTTTGGCATTCTTTTTTTTAGCATTGCTCCTTTTTGAAAGTTTTTGTATATATGTAGGTGAATTTACATCTTCTAGACTATTCTCTTATACAAATTAATTAAATAATCAATATACCTATAGAAAGACCAAATCAATAATTATATGCTAATATATTAACCTATATTTTTAATTTATGAATTAATATCCTAAAAAAAATTAATGATGATAGTTAACAAAAAGAACAAACATTAGACAAAATGAAGGCAACAATATATGGCATAACAAGAAGAAAATTATTTTAACAATAATAGTTCATATTTATTATTTAAGTATGTTGACAAAAACCAATAGACATTAGATAAAATGGAGGCCGCAATATTAGTAATATAATGACAACACAATTATTAATTTCAAAATTTTGTATCAACTATAATGAACGAAAAATAATGGGATCTCAAATCATATATATGGAACTTACTGTTATCTCTTGTATTCCAAAAAATAAGGATATTTCTCATAATTTTTTAGCCTTCTTAATGAAGAGATCAATGCAATGTCAATGTCCATAATAAACATAAATAGATTAAAGATAGGACTCAGATTTTAATAGTAAAGATGATTATAAGCAAAGATGCATACATAAGTTATAGATCCACTTGGACAATAATAAAAAAAATACAATTAGTTGTTACATTAATTTTTTTAAAAAAATGAAAGTATTTTACAATTTTTAAACATTATTTTTTTTTCAAAATGCTAAAGTACCTTATTCATGAAGAAAAAAAGAACCCAAAATTTGACTACATAGCATATTGAAATCATTAAAATGAAAGCTTAGTTGTTGAAGGAAAAAAAATTGAAACAAATACATTATTTAGTAAGCTTATAAAAATCAAAATGAAGTTAATTCTTATTTAATAACATAAGAAATTGTACTTATTGACTTATGTTGTATGCTGGATAAGGTGGAAGGAACTCTCTTATGGCCTTGATGTAGTTCTTGATAAATTGCATGTATTCTTTATTTTGTGCCAATTGATCTTCTATTTATGCCAATTAACCTTTTAATTGATGGAGTTTTTCCTTTGTGTGTTCAAGCTTTCTTTGTGTCATGATATTAGCACCAAATGAGCTGTATCCACTAACTTATTACGTACTCATCCTAAAAAAGTTAGTTAGGCAAATGCTTATCCTCGGTCCTCTAATATGATCTAGATACTTCTTTTCTAAAACTTGTCCTAAAGCATCATTAGGAGAAATTATTGCAGTTAGGATGGATCTTACTTGCTTATGATTGCATTCATTTTTTTGTGAGTAAATAGAATAAAATTAGGAGTATTAGTCATACATTGGAGATAAGGCATTGATAATTTTAATAAATATAAATTTCACAGTTAAAGCTTTTGTGTTATCATTTACATAAATAACATTTGCATGTTAATAAGTTTTATCTTAAAATTTTACTTGACCAAGTGGTCGTCCAAGTTCTTCTTCCTACCATTATAATAAAATTGCATAATCAAATTATGCCATGGAAGAAAATATAAATTAATCAATACCCAATTTAAATTTTACCAATTAATACTTCTTCATAACAAATAACATCGACCTTACAGTGTGTAGAATTGTCTACTTACTTCTATTTATTGTATTCTTCCTGCTCATTTCTTGTATACATCAACTTAAAATGTCCATTTAGACATTCATATAAGCACATATTCTTGAATAATTATTTTAAAAATAACATATTACTTTATATTTATACTTATCATGAATCTTGATTAATATTTTCCATTGCTCCTTACATACCTCATTTGGGTAATTTTTTTCTATATCTTACTTAAAGAAGGATTTTAGTGTTTATTATACAAGTTTTATTTATGATCTTTCCATTTTCTCCTAATAACGGCCTTAATACTTTCGTCCTGAATCATCATACATGAAAAAGGAAATATGGATATGAAAAGGAAAAAACTAGATATTAAATAAAATAATAACTACAAAAAATAATTTTTACACTTCTATAACTTTAATAAAATATGGATAATGTTTGCAAGAATATTCTCTCTATTCATTTTGGTTATTGTTAGTTTTATTACTTATTAGCATGCTTATATATTATATACCCCCTTTGAAAATGACAAAGTAATTATTTTACATACCACTACTAATTGATCATATAAATCATCTTTGATAGAGTATGAAATCCTAAGTCATTTTTTATAGTCTATAGGAAGTTTGGTATGTGCCAACTAGGCCATGTAACTTGCAAATAAGCCTTCTAAAATGTCAATAGGAACATTATTGCTATATAAATCTATCAACACATTTTTATTCTCCAAAATCCACATATGAGTGACTTTCAATTTCTTCTTTTTCATATCATTGATCATATTTATAAATACAAATAGAAAACCAAGTTAATACATTGCATGTAATATGTGATAACTAAAGTAAAAGAGACAATTACAAAATAAATTTACTTATTAAAGTACATTCCTAACCATCTCAATTTTTTGATTTACTAGTATTTGAGGATAATGATTGAGAAACCTTATTTGTTTGGTCCAAGACTGCCTCTTCATCTTCTGTATCATCAAGACGAGGATAATCATCCTTAAGAGTTCACCCAATAAGGCTAGTAGGTAGGGAAAACGGGCTAAGTGGGGTAGGCCTAATGAAGTTAGTAAGGAGTAGAGAGATATAATAGGTCTTATAGGCAATGGAGGTGGGTAAGGCATGATAGGTTTAATGGACAGTAGAGGCAAAGCAAGCATAATGAGTCTAGTATGCTATGGAAGTGAAAAAGGCATCATGGGTGTAATATACTATGCTATAGAGGTAAGGGATGCCCAATGGATCTATTAGGTGGCAAAGGAGAAGAATACTTGATAAGGCCAGTATGTGGAAGAGGATAGGTTAGTAATGGATACATACGTTAGATATGGTGTATATATTGTGCAGTTTGTGTGAGGGAGGTAAGAAGTGTATATACAATATGGGTAGAGTGATAGGAGTCATAACTAGATTCGAAAATAAAGGCTACCTGCACTTTAGGATATTTTTTCTTAGGTATTTCTATAAATTATAGACTACAATTATATATAAACAAACCATATAGAAAAATCATAAAATAATTATATTCTTAAAGTATTGAATATAATAAATGTACCATTAATCATTTAGTAAAAATAATGTAAATCATATTTTAATAACATCATAAAATTCATAACTAGACAAAATAATTATATTTTAAAAAATAAACATTATAAAATTTATCATCACAAATAAAAATAAAATTACTAATTACTTTTTTATTAATCTCACATATTCACATTTTTCTTAACATTGATATGAACATTGTCTAGCGCCATATGATTATCTTTCTCATCTTTTCTTGCTAATTGTATGCTTTCACTATTACTTTAAAAAAATTAACTTAGTTCTTGTGAAACGAAGGGTTCATGCTTACATATTTTGTCATCCATATCATTGCCCATGCCATAAAAATATCTTGGCTTTAAGTGAACAATAACATTCTATTCTAAATATATTGAGTCATTTACATAGTATACCAATTGAGCTTGACATGCAAAAATGAAATGCTCATGCTCTTTTCGATCACTTATGTGAATTAATCAATTAAAATTAACAACTTGAAAGCTTCACATATCTTTTGTGAACCTTCTGTCATTAGTTGTAAGAATCCACATATATTTAAAAAAGGTTACAAACTTTTTATAGTGATTAAGCTTGATAATATCAATTAACTTCCTATAATAAGGAATCTTAGTGTTTTTACCATTTACATCTTAGTGGCTTGAAACACATTAGGTTCTAAATGTAATAAAAGATTTTGAATTCTAAGTCTTCATTTTATGTTCTTTCTCTATTATGTAGGATTTACATTCATTAGTATTATATACTGAAGACCTCCTAGCATGATTAAAAGGTCCTTAGGCTAGTTGCTTCAACTTATCTAGAACTACCTTTATGACATCATTTTACAAAACCTATAATATAAAAATTAATTACATATGCCTATTATGAAATCAAGTTCCACTTATTTTAATATACTTATTTGTTTAAAAAATCACTTAGCAAATTCTTTATTAACAATCCTTTGTAAGTTAGCAAATGATCATGTCCAATCTTCATTTTTTCTTTTAATGTATTATCTAAATTCATTTTAAGTAACATAAAAAAAATTAAATAGGTTATTAATATCTATATATAATAAGATGACACCATTTATATTTACTCTATATATGGATTGACCTTATTGTAATTGAATGGAATGCATCAGTGTGCTTGTAACATTTCCATAAGCATTAGCTTGAAGAGTATGTCTTGATGTTTATATTTTAATGGTGTAGGAGTTAGGGCTTAGATGTTCAGATGTATAGGTTTTGCATGTGTAGGGGTTGAAATTGATAAGAGGAGTAAAAATTATAAATTCAACTATTGCCAAAATGATGTTGGCATGGTAAAAAGAGAGGCGGTGGATTTATTTTTAATTAACTATGGCCTATAACAAAATGTGAACCACTAATGATTTAATTTTTCATACCTAATACCTTGTTATTACAAACATGTTTCATATCATTTATATACCTAACACCACAAGATAAACAAAACCAATCATTATTACATGTAATTTCATATAGTACTATATCAAATTAACAAATAGGTATGTGTATCCAAAACCTCAATTATCATATACTAGCAATTAGTAAAGTGCAGAAATTTGAAGAAGTTTTACCTAGAAAGAAGTAAAAGAATATTACTTTTTCAATTTTCTATTATGATCTTGGAAACCTTTCCATACCTACTGTGCATGAAATTTACATTTAGAAGATTAAAGTCTTGTTTAAAAACTACAAAATATCACTTAATTTAAATTTTTTTTAACAATACTACTTATAAATTAAAAAGTTAAGTTTGATAGAATGAAGTATCATTAAGGTTCGTTTATGTTTGGCATTTGGCCACTTGTTTAATAAATAATAAGAAAGAGATTTTATTTGACACTAAACCAAGTTCAAACAATATACTAAATGCAATAGAAATTAAAACATACTCTATCATTATTGCTTTTGCATAAAAGCAAAACATGCTTTGACTAATTTAAAATATAAAGTTAAAATATTAGATTTTATTTTTTTAGCAAGAGCAGATAACATTGAATAAGGAGTTTCTTTGATATTCCAAGGATGTAATTTGTTTAGTCAATGCAATCAATTCATTTTATTTATTTTTAACAAATTGAAGTGTACATATCTAGAAAAAATAAAGTAATAAAATATAAGGCAAAAATAAAAATTAAATAGTATTCACTTCATGCTCACATAAAGTAAATTTGTGATTTCTTTAGATAAAAAAAAAAAAATTTATCAAGTCACTAGTGTTTATCACCAAACTAAGACTCTTTTAACTATAGACATAACAAACAACAATAATAAACCATCCAAATCAAATCATTAAAAAATTATTTTTAAGTTTTCCTATAGAAAATTTATCATGACTTCTACTAAGGAAAGTATAGAAACCATTTCACAAATATTTAAGTAATTAGCAAGATATGATCTTTTAATTGCAAACATTGCAAAAAACTATAGTTACTTATGCTTCTGCTTAAGAATTTATTTATATTTATCTATTTATGTGTGGTAACTTGGCAAAACAAGCTTTACTAGCTAGAAAAATAGGAATGCTAACTTGTAATAGAGACTTGAAATATAGACTAGTACAAACCATTTTTACTATGTGTGAAGCAAAAGGTACAACCATACATGTTAAAATTCAATTTGAAGATAAATAGAGATAAATCCTCACCTTAACTTAATTTCCCCCATTAGAGGATTCCATTTATAGCATATGTCTTTTCACTCAAAAAGATTTTTTATAGAATTTCTTCAATTCAATAATCAGTAACCTCATTTTCCTAACCACACCTCAACTTAACCTTTGGATAGATTTGGAGATTTCCTAAAGGAGTTGGAGATAATAACTACTTTAGATTAGAACTCTAGCTTGAAATGAATTATCACATCTAGTTGTAAGACATAAGTCACTTATTCTAGGTAACAAGCTCTATATAATTTGGATCTTCTATTCTATTCACCACAAAAGAAGATTACTTATTGGTATATTGAATGCCAAAAAATAAAAAAATAAAAAAGCTAACAAATGTTTGAAAACACATCATTCAAATAAAACTATTTTTAAAAAATATGACCATATCCTAAAAAAAGTTTGCAAACAAACTATGAAATACCAATTCCTATGTATAACTTAATTAGTTGAAATAAAGCAAACTAGATTAACTAAGGTAATTTATAAGCTTAAAAGGTGAACTTTGATTGGATGTTTTTCTTGGTTTTCAATTTTTAGCCTTTTAGCCTATCTTGTTTTTCTTCTTTTTGAGGATTGATTATTCTAACCTCACTATTCTTTCTTTTAGTAATATTTTCCATTATATATAAAGGCTTAATTGGTATTTCTAAAGGTTTATATCATTTTACAAGATTGCAAAGGATTCATATTCTCAAATATCAAATTATAATTATTCATACTTAATCTATTTTACTTAGTTCTCAATGTACAATAAGAATTTTCTAAAATGCTCATTCAGTTGGACTAAATTCACTTTAAAAGGCATAATGTAGAGAAAAGAAGTACTAATTACAGCCTAGGACTATCAATATTCTCCCTTTTTCCTTTATTTTAAATTTTGTTAAGAGTTTAAGTTGATTTATAGAAGATTTACCAAATCAATTTACATGATGACATAATGATTAACTAATAATTATACTTATTAGTTATATAGGGTTAATCATCATATAAACTTTCATCCAACTTTGCATATATCCACGTATAACATAAAACATGTACCCATAAATTCTTTTTCTGTCTAGCTAGATCTTTAATTTTGCAACTACATAGCTCATAACTAATCATAAAATGTCTAGTGAAAAGACTTCATGTCTTATGTAAAAACTCTTAATCTTTATGTCAATTTGTTACATATATTAATAAAATTTAATGCTATTATTATATTTCTTTATCATATTCTTTTAAATGAATTAACCACTTTTAGGTTGAATTCCAATGCATAAAAGCCAAAAACAAAGCCAATTTTATTTACTTTTGATATATGGAATTATACTTTCTAAGTGATAAAAAGATCCTAGAACAAATATATTTGAAAACAATTATGCAATGCATTAGAGAGCCAGAAGAGGTTTCACCAGTGGTGGCATTCCTTTGCCTTCTAAAAACTAGTAAGTTTGCTTTCTAAAATACTAAATATCTTAAGGTTAATAAGATATGCTTCATATTTTCCAAATTAATGAGAGAAGAACATGTATAAGAAGACTCAAATGCTTGATTCATGATGACCAAAGATAGGGGTCAAGTAAATTTAAAAAATGTATCTCTATAAGAAAAACAACATGATCACCTTCAAAAGATATTGACAATTATTAAATAAAACTTTTCAAGTTAGGACCACTAGTTTTTCCTACTCAAATATACAAATTTGTCAAGTGTATATATGTAACAAAGGATCTTACAATACATAGAAAATTATAAACATTCCACTAGTACTAATATGTTTTCCTTTACTATCTTTTTTTGCTCTCCTTTCTTCTTTTTTTTAAAAAACTTTGTGACATAAAAAGAATGTTAGTTAAGGTATTTGTAAGTTTTATTATTATCATCTTTGAACTAAACTTCTATTATTGAATTTTATATTATAGATATGTGAATAATTTAGTGTGACAGGTTGGAAACCCATGTTCCTAGATGTATGAATTAGAAATAAGAAGCTTAAAATTTTAGTTAAATGATCTTAGGCACCATTCATCAAGCACATCACCTCTATATCAAAATTATAGATTGATACTCTAATTAAGAACCCTAAAAGTTATGGATTCAATGTTTGGCATGTCATTTACTGTAATTCAAAGTGAATTAGTTATTTTGTATTTAACGCATCAAGCTTTTCAGTATTTGTGGAAATCCTAGCAAAACTAATCCTAAATGAATCATTTTGACTTAAACTTAAGAAAAAAAAAGAATTAACTTTAGAGAAGTAGATAAGAGCTTTCTAATTGATTGAGAAGAGAGCATTGCATAATGCTCCTTTTAGATAATTTAATAGAGAGCATCGCATAATGATTCCTTTAGTTAATTTAAATGAAAGAGCTATTGAAATATATTGTTTTAAGTTATAAAGGTAAAATGACATCTTTTTTCTCAAACTTGGTTTTTTCCTTATGGATGCAAAATGGATTGGTAATTTTTTATTTTTATTAATATGCTATTTTGCATGTAAGTGCCAATAATTTTTTATTAATTTTTCTAGTTTTAAGTATCATAGTAATAACAACACACACTATAACCACAACAAAGCAAGAAAAATCACAAGGGTTAAATGAATCTTCACCGATAAACCGTCGCTAAATTATGTATTTTTTCGTAATGTGTTAACTCTAAATTAAAAACTAATTACATTAAAATACTTAGAATATCAATATGACACTCAATTTCATAAATTTACATTAGTAAGGCCAACAAAACAATAGAAAAAATAAGAGAAAATTATATTTCAAATCATGTTAACTATACATCCCAAATTAAATTAACTATATATTTAGAGCCTAAAATTATTGCATCAATATAGATGATAGAAATTTACATTAACAAGTAAAGCAAAACAACCCTCAAATTTGTAACTTATTTTTATATCCTAAATTATATCAATTACATATTCAGATTCTGAAATGGTTTCTTACAAGTTGATAATAACAAACTCATAAGTATAATCACCATTACATTCATACAAAAACAATATATTGCAATGAAGATAAACTTACCTTAAATCACTACAAATGCAATAAAATCTATGAAATATGAAGAAAGAAATAAAAAAAATAATGCAAATGAGAGTAAAATAGAGATGGAAGATGAAATTATTGAGAAATTTACTTGAAAAATGAGAGAGACTACCTTTGTTTGATGAATAAATAGAGGAATTCACAAAGGAAAAATAAGGAAGAGGATGGTGTTGCAATTGATATATAAAGGACTCTAAAGCAATGACATTTTGAATATCAAAACATCATTGCTTTAAAGTTTAATGAAATCATCACAATAGGTTTGTAAAGGCTAGTTGTGGCATTTTTTACTTTCCCACCACTCTAAGTAATGGCATTTTTCACCTAAAATGACAACACCATCATTATTATAAAGGGAAGATATTCAACATGCATCTCTTTATAAATTGAAAAGCCTAAAATGATAACATTCTTGTCAATATAGAGTTCCTAGCATGAAAAAAGGCATTCGATTCTCCCACAAGCAGTAGATTTTAGTTTTTTTTTTTTGCACACTAAAAAAATGTGTAAGTTTTCCTACCTTCAAAGCCTATTTTTTCAAACTTTTAAAATGACAAAAATGTTGTCACTTTAAAGAAGTGTTCATAAAAAATATACAATTCTTCCTGTCATACATGTTTTTCCTATAAAGTGATAACACGATGACATTCATGTCAATGCTTTAGGTTATTTCTTGTAATGTGAAGTGTGCTTGAGATTAAAATTAATATGTGAAGCTCAATTAGTTTGCTCCTTCTTTGTTCGATTGTATTAAGATTTTGTCATATAAATGCTAAGTTCATATGGCCACTATTTTTGCTTTTTTTTCTCTTTCTCTCTTATAACAAATGAACACTTCATTCATCCACAAGTATGCATTTCATCACAAAAATTTCTAGACATGCATTTGCAATTTATATAGGTAAACCTAAACTTAAATTTAAGGTGAGTTATTTCACACGTCAAATTCATCCATATATTGAATATCTAATGACTTTTATTGACTTTTACATTTTTCTAGATAAAATTATTTAATCAAATAGCCCACAATTCACCAAAAAGTCAATTTATTCATGTATTGAGTTTTGCTTAGTGCATGGTAGAATTGACCTAAATTTAAATTTGTATTAATTCCAAACAAGGTTAGTAGTTGAGAATATAAATGATTTCAAATAGAATTTTTATGGGACCATTTGCCTTTTTCTTGTTAGCATTACATACTAATGTAGAAACTAATAGGTGATATATAAGTACAAAGGAATAAAATAATCAAAGCATATATAACATTAGGTGAGTTGCACTTTATATAGTTTTCACCTCTATTTACTTAATTTACTTATAATTTTAAGTATTCAAATTCACTCATATTTTAACTATTGATATTTTATTTATCTAAGTTATTTTTCATTTAAAATTTATCAAAGACACATGTGAAATGCATATATTTTATATTTTCTCAAATTTGACCTAATTTAATACATGTTTTTAAAATAAATTTACTTTAAAAGAAAAATTTAGCATTAATTAAGAATGTTGAAGTAGTTTATTCTAAGATTGCTAAAAAGTCAAGTTTCCAATACAACAAATGACAATCTCAAGCATAAAAATGCAAAATGATAATGGAGGATGGGTTTTTCATGTAAATTAATTATTAAATTAGGTTCCAAATTAAGTTTAAGTTTTTGAGAATTTAAGACAAAAAATATGTGTTTAACATATAGAATTATTATTAAATTTTGGACATGGAAAAAAATTAAATATATAAGGTGTTAGTAGTGAAAATAATGTATGAGTGAATTTTAATACTTAAAAATAAATATAAACTAAGTGAGGAAGGAATAAACTATAGGTGGTATCTAAAATGTAATTTATTCTAGAATAATCCTACTACGAAACGTGTTGTCATGTTAATTTCCATTTATGTAATAAAAAGTGATTGTACTATTTTATTCTTGCCTTTCTCAACATGGGGTTAATTGTAATTATAATAATATAATTTGCTTTTAAATTGAATTGCAGTTGGAATAAGAAGAATTAGATATTTGATGATTGAAATTTATAAGAAGATTTGTATGCTTTATTTCTTTCTTCTTTTTCTTATTTGATATTATTGAATGATATGGAAATGGCATGATTGAACTATGATAATGTAAAGATTAATGAGTGGTGAAATCTTGAATGGATTTAATGTAGTCTTAAATGCATAAGATTGAATAAGAAGAATTAGATACTAGATGATTGAAATTTATAAGAAGATTTATATGCTTTGTTTCTTTCTTCTTTTTCTTATTTGATATTATTGAATGATATGGAAATGGCATAATTGAACTATGATAATGTAAAGATCAATGAGTGGTGAAATCTTGAATGGACTTAATGTAGTCTTAAATGCATATTTGTACATATAATTTGATAGACAAGTTGAATCCTAGAAATGCCTTCTTTTCCTTGATAAAGGCATATGTTTGTGTTTATGCCTTCCAAGTAAGAATTAGAACCTTTTTTTGATAAAGGATTAACTATAAGTTTTGCATTATGATATATACACACACATACATATAAATTTGTACCTATATTGTTAACTATTTCCTTTTCATTAATTGTTGGTTACTTATTCAATTTTTAAAGAAACTCACTCTTTTTCTTTTATTTTCTTCTTCTTTATTTTGAGGGATCTTCCTAATAGGTGCATAATTACTAGTAGGTTGATTGAAAATAGGCCTGCTAAAGATTTTGACATTCAAATAATCCATAGGACAGTTGGACAAATGCACACACATGTATAATTGATGTATGCATACTTATACATGGTTATGATAGTTAAGTAAGCTATGCATAACTTTGCATTTAGCATTTCATTGATTATGTATGGGAAAGCTAGTAGGTAGTTACACTTAGTGACTTCCTACATCAGTCACATGCCTTTGGATGGGTTATGACATGAAGTTAAACTATAAAAAGCGTACTTGACAACATGAACCTTCCTTTTCTTCATATTATTTTCTGCTTAATTAACAATCGAGATTAATTCATTGATAGTTCATTCACTTTTCTGAGTAATGAGTAATGTAGAACTTTTTCAGAATACCAAATTATGTTAATAGAAATTTTAATTCTCACCATATCAATTAGCTATCACTTAACTTAATATTTATACCTTTAAACTTGTTGTACCAGTGGACAAACTTCAAAATGTACTCCCATAGTCCATTAATATCATTATATATAATCTTTTCAAATAGTGAGAGGTATTAACTTTTCTCAACTTTCTTAAACTTGACATATTTTTTATTAATAAAATGAAGAAAAACCTTAACATTCTTAGATTTAGGAATACTTTAACTGATGGTCTTTATTTATTGTAAACTTTATCACCATTAGACACAATCTATTTAAGTAGGTCAATTTTATCATACTTGGCTCTCTATTCATCAATAAAGTTTGCATCAATAGTGGACTCTATTTCCTTAAGTGCCAAATCAAGATTATTGACTGCAAGATAAAATCTCAATAATTTAGCTCAATCTTTCTAATTTGTCCTATTGAGCATATTAATAGAAGTTAATTATAAATGCATCAAAGTTGAGGAAAACTATTACCATATTAATACATTTATTACTTTTTCCATGTTATTTAATTTTCCTTATTAAAATATGCAATGATACACAATATTATATTATAAAACCTAACATTGATAAAGCATTTAAGACTTTATAATATATTACAAGAACTAAATATTATATTTTTAAAATCTAATATCGATAGTATGTTGAAAAATTTAGATATACAATATTTAATCTCACACTTATGATATTAGTAGCAAGTTATATTAATAATATCATATCGATAGAATATTTAAGTATTATTAACATAACACCCTTCTTAATTTGATTAAAAATTTATTAAATATCATTAAAATTATATGTAATTAGGCCTACAATTATATAAAATTTTATAACATAGCATGAATCCAAATTGATTAAAGGTGCTTAATAGGTTTTGGGTTTATGGCTTAAATAGAATGATTTGTGAATTTTTTATGAATCAAAATAAAAAAAATTAAGCCTATTAAAAAAGCAACTTAAATAAGCTTGGTTTGATCAGCTACAAACTAAAATGGATTGAATTGGATAAATAGGTAAGAATTAATTTTTTTTATAAAAATTTATACTTAATAATTTAAATAATATTTATATTTTTTTAAAAGTAATGTATTAATTATTTTTACACCACAATTAAATATAAAACATAATTAAATTGTTAAAAAATCAAATACAAAAACTAGAAATAATTAGACATAACAAAAATAAAAATAAGCAATAAAATTAATTAATATAAAAATATAAAAAATTTAAATATAAAAATAAAATAATCAATATAAAATATATAAAAATATAATAAATAATAAAAATAAAATATAAAAATTAATTTTTTTTAAAAAAAATAGGTTAATCTATAAATTAACTCAAGCTAACTAAAATAAACTCAATTAAAAAATGAGTTTTATTAGACTAAACCTACATGGACTTTGGCCTAATTCAATTTGACTAGTTCATTAAGTATTTCTAATATTTATTCTTATAAAATATTTCATTTATACATAAATATATGTAAAATTAATTCATAAGCCAAATAATAATTAAAAATTTCACAAAAACATATGTAAATGCTTATATAGGAATCATATAGTAAAATTTTCAAGTCTAAATAAATTCAAACAAAAATCTAAATAAAATAAGTAAAAAAATAATAAATTATTTTTAATTTAATAAAATTTTAAAAAAATGTCATTATTACAAACTTAAAGAGTAGAGCTCAATGATGTAATTGTTAATGTTATATGACACTAGCAAGATAGGAGGTGGATTGCACTCTTCTTTAGCATAAGTAGATTTATTCAAGTGTTATTATTCATTTTCTCCTAACTTCAACTAAGTTTGTAATTTAACCTTTGACTTGAAGCTATTATAATGATTTTTAGTACAATTTTTAGCATGATTTTTATTGAATTTTCATCCTAAATATAATTTATGACTAACCACTAAAAACTTGATGGAATTTCTCTAATTTGAAATTCAAATCCTTTAAAAAACTTCAATTCCCTTTTAATGTCTTAAACAATAAAATGCCTAATTTTGGTATTATTTTAATTTCTAAATGCATTTTACTTTATTGAAAAGTTATAAAACTATTCTATTTTTCAATCCATAATTTTTTTGAAAAAAATTTCAACTTTTCTTTAAATTCTCAAATAATAAAAACTTGATTTTATCCCATTTCCAATGTATTTTTAAAGTGCAATTTTACTTCAATTTAATTCTTACCACATTTTTAACATAATTTAATGGCAAAAAATTTAAAAATCATGCCTAAAATTTTCCATCTGAATTTAAAAAAATTCAAAAAAGAACTTTAATAACTTTTAAAATAACACATTTTAATAAAACACAAAACATGATTTTTCACACCCTTTAATTATATTTTATAAACATCAGTCAAAATTCTTCTAAAATTGATTCAAAAAATAAATAAAAATAAATTTGAAATTAATTAGAACTTTTTTGAAAAAATAATCAAAAGCCTTGTAAATTAATTTTCTTAAATTGACAAATCAATTCTTCATTATAATAAAATTTTTAGTAAAAAAATTTAACTTTTCAGCCATTGTACTGATCTATTTATAAAATATTAGGAAAGTCTACATACTTGAACATATGAAAAATAAATTGGAATGTCAATTAAGAAAGTATATGTGCTTCATAAGTTGAAAAAGAAGAAGAAAGAAAAGAAGAAGAGTGTCAATTAAGAAAGCATATGTACTTTATAAGTTAAAAAAAGATGAGGAAAAACCAGAGTAGGAGAAAAAGAAAAAGAATATGTGCATAGTAGAAATGAAAAAAATATAATGAAATGCTCAAGAAGAAGAAGAAGAAGAAGAAGAAAAAGAATATTTACATATTAGAAATAGGAAAACATAATGAAAGAAGAAAAAGAAAGAAGAAGAAAAATATTTGTATATTAGAAATGGAAAAACATAATGAAAGAAGAAAAAGAAAGAAGAAGAAAAATATTTGTATATTAGAAATGGAAAAACATAATGAAAGAAGAAGAAGAAGAAGAAGAAGAAGAAAAAGAAAATTATATGTATATAAAAAATAAAAAAACATAATGAAATGTTCAAATATACATACTAGAAACCTTCATAAATATGTTAAATGTAATAAAAAAAATTCTGCAAAATCACAAACACAATGTAAATTAATTTTTTTTAATATTCATATAGTAGTATAAATTTGATATGACTTTTCAAATAAACAAATCATGCAATAAAACAACATTTTTATAGTAATACATATATTAATTTGTATAAAGTAGACAATATTAATCATACACAAAATGTTTAGACAATTTGTTTACAATATATATGGCAACCATATAATCAATGATGAAATTTAAAACAAAATAAAAACTAATAAATAATTTAAATTCATAGCAAACTTACCAAAAATTCTTAAAAATTATTATTTCAAAATATTTTCTCAAATTCACACATAATCCAACTGTAATTACACAATTTTAGAATTTGATATCAATTTGTTGACTATTTTATTTGAAATAACCTTATCAAACTATGTAAAAATAGTATTGAATTTGTCAAATTATCCATATATGTATATTCACAATATTATGAATGAAATATATCACGAACATTGTAATAAGAATTCTATGATTTTTTATAAATAATAATCATGATCTCTAATCTCTTATATACAAGTTCACTCATTCTATCAAATCTTAATTTTATCACTAAAATTGGAGATTTTTCATCCAAATATAGCATAGGATAATGTTTAGTCCAGTTTAGGATTTTGAGAGTAGAGGCTTATTGTAAAATAAGTGAATTAGGTTGTGAACCAACTTATAATTAAAACCAACTTAGTAATCACATTGAGTCTAAATGCCATCATAAAGTTTAATTTTATTATCATTAATGAAATACTATACTTTAACATTTTAATTAATTTCTAATTATTAGATTCATTATTATTAAAAATTCTTATTACATATTTATGTTATCTAATTATGCATTTATAGTGATTATAGGTAAGAATTCCACACCGGGATATTTTTCTAGACATAAATAGTCAGGATATGTGAAAAAATTTGAGTATTATATTAAATGCTTTTCAAAAAAGAGCGATTCACTTTTTTTTGAAAAATATAAATAAAATCCTTAAAATATGGTTTAGAATCACATAACTATTTAGAAATTTCAAAATCTATCAATAATTCTTCTAATTTTTTTAAAAAAGTAAAAATATTGACAATTCATGTTAAAAGATAGATAAAATATACATATTGGTTGTTCATATTTATTTCTAATAATTTTGAACATGAATTTATCTCATTTTTAATGCAATTTATTTTAAAATAAATTATTAATAATAAAATTAATTTTGTAACATAATAATGATATAAGTAAGAGAAATATTTTAAATAAATTATTGTTAAAATTGAACTAACTGTGTTTGGAAAGATAAGATATATTTTTTTCATTTTTATTTCTTTTTTAACTTTATAATTGTACTAAAAAAATAAAAAAAAACTAATCTCTATCTTTATCTATTTTCTTTCATTGAAATTGTGATATTTTTAATATTTTAAAATATTAAAAAATATTTATAAATTATGAAACTTTAAAATATTATATAACAATATATCTCACTTCAAAAGGGTCATTTGAATTTTGCTCTATTATTTTATAAACCAGGGGACCTGGGCTGGGTGAATGGGATAATGATTCGATAACATTCCATCCGCTACCCCTTGCTACCACCCTCAAAGGATGTCAAAGATAATATATATATTTGTTGTGATAAAATAAATTGTGGGCTGGGAGAAGGGGATAATGATCAGATAATATTCCATCCGTTCCCCTTGGTACCGCCATCAAAGGATGTCAAAGATAATATCTATGTTTGATATAATAAATTAATTAATTTGATTGAAAAGTAATAAGATAATTTTTTAAAATTCTTTATATACTAAAAATTAATAATTTATAAATTTTTGTAAAGTAGATTATAGATTATCAGTTAATAATTTTTCAAAAATTCTTTAAGTTTGTTCATTTTCTTTTTATTAAATGATAATTTATATATTAATTATTTAAATAAATATTTAAAATATTTTTATTGATTTAATATAAATAAATAAAAAATAAGTAAGAAAATAAATACATAATATTATAAAATATAATTAATTAAATTTTAGGATATACTATTGTTACCTGAATAATAAATAAAAATATGTAATATCCTAAATATAATTAATTAAATTTTCAATAATTATATTTTTATTTTAAACATTTTTATTATATTAATATAATTTGATATTAAAATAAATATAAATTAATTTAATTAATATATGTACATATTATGTTATTTTATATTTTCTAATTAATTTAATAATTAATTTTATTTTTAATATAATTAAATAATTAAATAAATAATAATTAATTTATCAATTATTATTTCATTTATTATATCAATTATCAAATTTATTAATTAGTTACACCATACAGAGCTAACATCACATTAATCATAACAAACAACCATATCAACCAAGATTGTTACTTTTGCTATTTTTTATCATCTATCACAGTTAACTAATTCATAATTATTAAGTAAGTGGCTTCATTTATTTATTTTTAATGGACTTTTAAAAAATATTTTTTATGTATAAAATTTAACACAGTTGAAAGAAAAAAACATATGACAAAATAAATATAAATGAATTGAAAATATAAAATAATAAAATATTTATTAAATAAAAATTAAATTAAATTAAATATTTTATATTTTATTAAAATTTTAAAATAATAAATAAAAATAATTTTTTGAAATATGATAAATAATAAAAAATTGTAGGAATACGTATTTACGTCATTCAACGTTGTGGCCCATCCACCGTGACTTATCCCAAAAAATTGTAAAAGCAAATCGATAATCTATTTTTTTTTTTTTTTGACAAGTATAAGCAGTAAAACCACCTAATGTAGGTAATGTGCATACTTGTGGATTGTCTACTTATATATCCAACATATACACACATTTCTACTGATATGGGGATTGAACTCCACTCTTAGCAGGATGGGGCCCAGCCATGACAGAGGCTACCATACATCGATGTGACACATTCATATATCAAAGCATTTTTTTTAACCAGGCATAAGTAATAGATAATTTAGTTCAATTTTATTAAAATTTCATGTTGATTTAGGTTAAGATCCAACGAGAGATTTTAAGATATAGAGTAAAAATAATTTTTTATTTTAATGTGAAAGTGAAATTTTTTAATTTTGTAACTAAGAATCTAAGAAAAAAATTAAAATGATAATTTTGGAAAATTAAAAAATTATATTTTTTACTCAAAAACACAAATCATGTGTTATTTTGTATGTAATGAAATTTAATATTTTTAGTTAAATAATAAAAAATATTTTAAATTTATACAAAACAATAATAAATATAAAATGTCATTATTTTTGAAATTCAATATATTCACACTGAAATAAAAATTTATTTTTATTTTGAATCTTAAAATTTCTCCTTGGATCTGATCCTAATAAATTAATTTTAAATTTGAATAAAATTAAATAAAACAATATATTTACTTTTAGGACATTTTCGGATGGGAGGGACGACCATAAATTTTTAGGGTGGATGGGCCACAATTTTTCATAACGCGGAATGGCATAGTATTTGATTAGGTGACAATTGGAAACCAGGATTGATAATTGTAAGTTAAATAATTAATTATTATTTTTTAAAAAATATTTAGTTATATTTTAAAGAAAATTTCATAATTAATTATAAATAATAATTATGTATAAAAAGAAAAATTTTAAATTTTATATCTATATAATAAGTAATTTATTTTTTAATCATAAGGAGAAATTTTTAATTTTATACTTACACTAATTTTACTTTTTTATTCTTTTATCTTCATTCCCCTTTTTTCCAATAGTAAAAATTTTAAATTTTATATTCATATTGATCTCGCTTTTTATTTTAAATTTGTGAATGACTTTAAAAATTTTATAATTAAATTATTTAAAATTTTTCTAAGTTAGTGAGTATTAACATAAATATAAAACTTATTTTAATTATAAAAATTTAATTTTATTATTTAAAAAAAATAATTTAAATAAATGAGAATACATATGATAAATAAAAATATATATAAATTAAATAATATATATTATGTATTCTTTTACAAATTATAATATCATCAAAATTAAAAAATTATTAATTTTAACATTTTTGTATGTATTTTATTATTTTTTAATAATATAATTAAAATTAAAATTTAATTATTTTATATATCATTCATATAAAAATAAATTATATATAATTTATATAATTAATTATTCTGATAATCAATTAACAAATATGTAACCATTTCTGTGCAACTTGTCTCTTTTTCTGTGCCGGTTGTCTCACTTTTTTTTGCGACGAACAAACAGTCAATGTTTTCAGCGTCCAACAACTAGTATTAATTGATTATTAAACGACCTGTAAACGTATTCAAGCAACGTTGAAGGTCACTGGTCAGGAAATAGATGGAAGAGGAAAGAAGAAAAATAAGAAAGATAAAATTTATCAAATTTTTTTCTTATTTTATATAAGTAAAAATGAGTTAAGAATTCATTTGTCACAATTTTATTTTATTTTATTTAAATAATTATTATTTAATTATATTTATTAATATTAAATATTAAATAAATTAAAAATTAAAAATTAAAAATTTTAGTATGAATTATTAAACATATAAAATTAAGAATATTGTATTTTATATTTTATGTTTTAAATTGAATTATGATTAAATATGTTATTTAAATAATTTTTTAATTATATTAAATATTTTAATCAATTTTCTCCTAATTACGTAAAATATATTATTTAAATTATCTTTCCTCCCTTATCACATAAATAAAAAGTATTCATAATGATTGTTAATTATTAATTTTGCATATACTTTTTTTATCCATAATATTTTACACATTGCTTTATATTTCATCCTCATTTCTCATTCTAATGCAAATGGTTGCCTAATTTTATTTAAGGCAATGGAATTATGAAATTATAAAAAGATTGTATAATGAATTTTTTTCCCAAATTCTAATTTACTACTATGTTATACATAAATATTTTAGGATTGTGGTTTAATTTTAGGGTTTGATTGTAATTTCAACTTGTATGTTTATGATAATGTAAGAGATGAATGTAAGTAACATTATTTTTATCATTTTTTCTTATAATTTACCTTTATCACAATTTTTCTTCAACCAAACGAGTAACTTCTTTCCAGATATTACAAAAAGTGAAAAAATATTTAAATCAAATAACCAAAAAAAATTAGCCTTGCGTAAAATTAGTGGTTTAACATAATTTGTGGGAGGAGTTTTATAAATATGGACTCTAATTATAATTAAAAAGTAATTTATACACTTTTTTATGAATACTTAATTAAAAATATTTTTATATTTTTATTTGTTAAATATATATTTACAAAAAAATCCATAAACAGGATAACTTATAATTGTGATTATTATTGGTCATAAATAAAATATTAAATAAATATATTAAATTGAATGATGAATTGGATGATAGAAATCATCATTCAGCTTAATTTAATTTTTTTCTCCTACTTTCTACCTAAACATGCAAGGAAAAATTATTTTCTTGTCTTTTCCTTTCTTATTATTTTTTGTACATCCCAATGAAAAAATAAAATCCTTTTTTATTATTTTCTTTCCTCTTTTTTTTTCTTTACATCTAAACAGGAGGCAAATGTTTTATATATTGTTTTTAGAGAAAATTGACATCGTAAACGGTTTGGCCTTTGTAGGTTGAAAAAGCTACAGCTCGTTTAGAGAAATCTGCAGGAGAGGAGATCTTGGACTCCATTTTTAATATATAAAACAGAAATATTGGTCTGCTATCATTGTATGTCCGTAGGAGCATTTTCTAATTAGATGTACTTAAAAAAATAAAATAATATTATAATTTTTAATGAGAAAATTAAAGAAGTAGATTAAATTTAAAATTTATTTTTAATAGCTTATTAAAAAAATACAATATATTTCTTTACATTTTGACTAAGTAATAAAAATAATACATAAACTTTAGAATCTTACATTTGACTAAATAATAAAAATAATACACAAATTTTAAAAACCTTACACTTTACTCTCTCTAAACTTTTAGAAAAATTGAAACTATTAATTTTAGGTTAAATATAATAATAACATCTATTTATCTTACTTTTTTACTATATTAAATTACTCTTTACTTTAGATAAATGAAAAAAATGAAAAAATTCTAGTCCGATGGCAAGTTTCTAAGAAAATTAAAGAAGAGTTGAGGCATCAGGATTCAAAACCACTTTTAAAATTATAATAAAATTTGGATAAATATATAATTTATTTTAATTATTCAAACTTGTTTAACTTAATTTCTAAGAATGTGTAAAATAAATTAGACATTAAATCTCAAATTCAGTGTATTCTCATCAGATTAAAATTTTTATTTATAGACTAACTTTTTATATAATAATTTATTAGAACAATTTGAATGAAAACTTTTATAGTGTTCATTAAATAATTTGGTTTTCAAATTTATATATTAAACGAAGTTGATTTGGCTTTCATAAACATAAATTTGGAAACCTTTAAAAAAAAGACTTCTTTCTATTAAATGAAGTGCATCAAACTTCAACATTATTTATTTTTTAAGATTTAATGATTATCATAACACTTTCATAATTTTTAGATAACTTATCTTATATACCGATAAAATAATTGGGTCAATAGATGTTTAAATTTAACTTAAAATTAATATTTTTACTTTTCCTAAACGTTTAGAGAAGTAAAGTGTAAGATTTTAAAACTTATATATTATTTTTATTTACTATTTTTGTAAGATTTTACTATTTTTGTTATTTAATTAAAGTTTAGAGAGACAAAATGTAGAGTTTTAAAGTCTATATATTATTTTTACCACTCAATTAAAGTTCAGTAAGTAAATTATATTTTTTGTGATTATTATTTATCAAATTTTTAATCTTTATTTTTTTATTGATAATTATATTTTTTACTTTATTTTTTAAAATATAATTTTGCATTCTAGAGGAGTCTGACGGTATTTACCGGTGCTTATAATTATTATTATTTTTTGTCGGTAGTATATAGTTAACTAAGTCATTGTATTTCCTACAAGCAAATAAATAATTTTCCCCCTTTTTGGGGTAAGCACTCAATTTGTTATTGTAAAATACTTAGTATATACGTCAAAAAAAGCTTCTTTTGTCTTTTTACATTAATTTAAGATATATTTTCGATTCCTTCGATTATTATTTTGAAATTTGAATAGATAATTAATTTGATATTTAGCTGAGGACCACAAAGCCAGATTTGGTGTGACAGCGCTTAGAGTATTATATTTATATTTTAGACTATAAAGTCAAGTCGGTGCGTTGGGATTTACGCGAGTCTTTCCTAGGAAAATATTTTTAATGATGTTGAAGCTGATTTGAAGTACAAGATTACCTTAACCAATAGTTAATGGGAGATTATCGGGTACTATTTCTTTTTGGTCCTCAATGGTATTCACAACAAACAATCATACAATAAGTGTGACATATGGCAAAATTATGATTGTTGGTAGCTTATTATGTATGAGATGTTATGTTCAATTCATTCTAGCTTTTTTTTTCATTTTGTTGTTTTAGCATTTTTTTCTTTCATCTCTTCTTTTATTCTGTCTCTCCAATTTTCTGTTTAATGTGTAAATATGATGTTTACTTTCGAGATTCTTTTATTAAAGATAAAGTGTCTTTCTTTTCGATTTTTCTTTTGATTAAAATATATATAATCTTCTATATTAAATTATATGTAGAAAAAATTCGTAATATTTTGATATTGGAGAGAAAATGTGCTCAAGATGTAACAAATAAAATAAAAAATTAATTAATAAAATAATTTATTTTAAATATAATAAAATATAAATAATTAATTTAAACAATTTGAAGATAACTTAATATTTTTATATTTGATAAAATCAAATCTTAATTTAAAATCAATTTTAGACATAAAATTAATTTTGAAAAATTATTAAAAAAATAATAGCAAAAATTTTCCTTGCTATTAGGAATTTGGAATGAGAGATAAGAGAGAGAATTTTTTACACAATATATATTTTTCAAATGTTTAACTGCACTTTTTAAAATATCAAATTTTTTATATGAGATATAATATAAAAAGTTACGTATATTAACCAAAATAATAACAGAAAATGGCTCAAGAAAAAGAAAATAAATTATACTTTACCCATCTATGATTTCATTCTTTTACATTTAATCAACTTATGATTTTAAGTGTTACAATTTGCATACCTATACTTTTAATTATTAATATAGTACCCACTTAAACTATTTTTCATCAAAAATTTAATGGAAAATTCACATGCACTATATAATTTTTATTTCCTCAAATTTTAATTTAACTTCATGTCCATTCAAAAATGATTTAGTCCTAAAAAATTTAATTTGACACATTCTACTTGGTATTTGTCATCAGATAAATTATAGTTGATAAATCTTCACTTGAATTAGAATATATTTTTTAGTAATTTGGTTATAAGTGAGTATTTAATTGAATTAAAATTTAAGGAAGTAAATATCACATTCAATATATGTAGCTTGTGGGTATATTTTGGATAAAAAGTAATGCGCATGAAGCAAATATTAATAAGTAAAAATACAAATAAATTTACTATAATATTTAAAATCACAAATAAATTAAAAAAGGAGGATGACATCATAAGCAAAGTATAATTTTTCAAAAAAATAATTTTACGATTATTAAAAAAAACCTCAAAAATAGATAATACGTTTATACATAAGACTAAGACTAAGACTAGAAGACCAAATTGGAGAAAGAAAATAAGAAAAGAAATAATAAAAAATTAAAAAAAAACCAATCAAAATGATTAAATAACAAAAATATCTTAAATGAGATATTCTATCGACATTAACAGTGTTGCCATGTGTCACCCATTCCATGGTTATTACCTATAATTATGGTTGAGACTTGAGTATCACGAGACATTGTACCCAAGAATCCCTCGATCCAATAATTACTATGTAAAGAGGATTTCTTGGGTAGTTTTTGGGTGAATACGATGCATCGACGTCGTTTTTCCCCCCCTTTTCAGTGTTCTGATTGAATGTTTGTTAGAGTTTTCAGCTTTTTGGGTTTGAAGACTGTGTTTTGTCTCTGACGTTGTGTCGTTGGCTCCTCCATCAGCGGTACAAAGACTGAAGGTTGATTTAAGGATCCGTAAGAACCTATGTTTTTGGGAAATATAAGTATTTGTGGTGTTGTGCTCTCATATCACTCTCTCTTTCTTTGATAGTTAGCTGCGGAGTGTATCGGAGCTGTTCTACGTTCTTCGCAATACATATCTAAGCTTAAGCTGCAGAACCCTTGGTTTCCGGCATTCTCATGGGCACAAGTTGAATAGCTGTTGGAAGGTAAGCAGTATCTTGGTCATCTACTACTTGGATTCTATTCTGCTACATGCTAAATTTTGTGACGCTCATTTTTTATGGCCATTCGGGTGACGTAAAGCTAAAGTGATTATACTATTTTGTCCTCGCCGCTCTCAGTGTGGGGTTAATTATTGCAATTACCATGATATAATTTACCTTTAGGTGTAATTGCAGTTGGAATGATTGGATGTTTTCTACCCTTTGATCGTTAGTTGTATGCAAGCACGGGTTAGATGAGCTTCGCCAATTGACCTAATTTTTTTTTAGCGATGGCGACAGCCGAACTAGCTAATAAATGATACTTACTTCCTTTCTTCCATCAGCCATCTAATATACTGAATGTCCCTTTTTCTAGCACCGCAAAGTCAAGAAGTGGGGATAAAGTCATAGTTGGAAGACACCAAAAAAAAAAAAAAAAAATCATCGAACCATGGGGTCGTCGGAGAACCGGGCATTGTTGCTTGGGCTTGAGTCCCTGTCTTCTATTTCATCTACGACCATTGAAGAGTTGCTGGAAAATAGGAAGATTACAATGCAATGGTGGCCTAGGCTTATTGCATGGGAGTCAAGGCTGCTATGGATTCTAACTTGGGCAACTGTTGCTTCCACACTATTCAATTACATGCTAAGTTTTGTGACCCTCATGTTTGCCGGCCATTTGGGTGATGTACAGCTTGCCGGTGCCTCTTTAGCCTGTCTTGCATTTCAAGGTCTTGTTTATGGGATTATGGTAAGTCCGCTTCTATGCTCTAACAGATTCTGTTACGTTGCATACTGTATTAAAGTAGCAGCGTTAGTTGACACTTTCAACATTGATTAACGATTGGGATAGTACAAAGGGTCCTTTGGTTGGCATAATAATAGTACAGAAAATTTTATTTCCTAAAAAATAAAAAAAATATAGTTATTTGATTACTCATAAATTAAAATTCTTAACAAATTCTAATTCTTAAAAAATTTTATTTCTCGTAGAGTATGAGAAGTTATATATCCATTTCTTTTTAAATAAATTATATTTCTCATATTTTTTATAAATAAATTTAATTAATGATAATTTTTCCCTTTTATTTGATTGCCTTTTTGAGCCACTATTCTATCAATATATCAACTTTTATTATTCATCCATTATACCAAATTTTAAAAGAAATAAATGCGTGGGTATGAGAAATAATTAATTTATAAATTTATTTGATATAGTTAAAAGTAAAATATAATTTTATTTTATTTTTATGTTTGGTATGATAAATTAATGAGAAATTAGAAAAATTATATTAATGTTAATAATATGTTTATAATAATTAAAATCATAAATAATATGAGAAATATTCATTTAATTCAATAATTTAAATTAAATAAATTTTCATTTAATTTGAGTATAAAATAATATTTGTAAAATGAATAATAAAGAATCATATGTCAAATTTATGATCATAATTATAATTATAAATATTTTTCATATAATAAAAGGAAAATAAATTCTAAGACATTGGCATTTGTATTTTGTTAAATAATTTTTATTTAATAAAAAATACCTCTTTCTAAATTATATTATTTATATTATAATTTTAAAAATATTTTTATGGTAAAAGTGTTTAAAACCTAATGATTTAAATCATTTAAATAAATACGATGTCATGTTGAATTGAAATTAATTACACATTAATTTACATTTGAATTTTAACAATATTCAATCAGTTATAATTGCTAATTTTAAAAATCAAATATTGAATAAATTACAAATTAAAATTTGAAATAATTATTTCAAGTAATTAATTTTGAACATATTCTTTAATTCCTTCTATAATATTGTCTACCTTGATGTGTATATCTCTTAAAAATTACTTGAATAATGCTTTTTGGGCCAACATATGACAATTTTTATTTTAGATTTAAATTTGATTACTACGATTTAAAACTACTTTACACTATTATTTTAGACCAATTGCAACGGCCTTGTGAACAACAAATGAATGGCTCGATTTTTATTGTATGACATGCAACAAAATAAGCATTTGTATTACAAAATTGTCCTATAATTTATCTTTAATTTTATAAAAATTTAAAATTATGAGTTCATAAAAATTATGATGCAAAAAATACTATATATATAATTTCAAAGAAAATGAGCTAAAAATAATTAAAATTTATTAATGTGTAGTATAATAATATTAAAAATATAATAATTACTTTATTAATACTTCATAAATAGTTTAAAGTTAAATTAAATAATACATAAAAAGTTATTTCTTAAAAATATTACTTTCTTAATATCAATTAAATAACTGTAAATATTTTCTGAGAAATTCACCTAGAAATTTAATTTTTAAGAATTTCAACTTTTTGTAAAAATTTATTTTCCATGTGAATCAAATCACTTCTAAGTTAAACTAATCTCTTGCTACGGAAGATAGATGGTGTTACATGTACTATAAAGAGTGAATAATATTTTTAAGTAAGGACAACTTTTCAAAGACATCTAAAATTTGTTACTCACTTTACATGTTGCATAATCTGATATAAACTCATTCCGTTTGAGTAGTGACAAAATTAAGTGAATACATTGTTTTTCTAATTGATTTCTCTTTCTTCATTATAAATATTTAGGGCTAATAATAATATTGGAGCAGGTAGGCATGGCAGGTGCAGTACAAACAGTAGGAGGACAAGCATATGGAGCAAGAAGATATGCAGTGATAGGCATCATATTCCAAAGATCAATTGTGCTGCAGTTAGGAGCAGCCATCATTTTAACCTTTCTGTATTGGTATTCTGGCCCACTTCTCAGACTCATTGGCCGATCAGAGGGCGCTGCCATTGCTGAACAAGGACAAATTTTTGCTCGTGGACTTGTTCCTCAACTTTATGCCTATGCTTTGTGCTTCCCAATGCAGAGGTTTCTTCAAGCACAGAATATAGTGAACCCTCTGGCTTACATAGCATTTGGGGTATTCCTCTTGCACGTGCTTCTCTCGTGGCTAGTGGTTTATGTTCTTGACTATGGCCTGTTGGGGGCTGCTCTTACTCTCAGCCTTTCTACGTGGATTCTTGTCTTTGCCACTGGGCTCTACATTATTTTGACCCCCTCTTGCAGAGAAGGTTGGACTGGTTTTGCTCCTCAAGCCTTCAATTTCAAATGGCTTTGGCCTTATTTCAAGCTCACTGTTTCTTCTGCTATCATGCTGTGGTAAGTCCCAATTAAACTTGGTCTTCCTGAAAAGAAAAAAATGCTAATTGCATTGTCATTCATTCATAACTTTACCCACAAACTTATATTACCCACATATGAATTGTGGATGAATGAAGTGTAAGTAGCATTACTCTAGTGTATTCTGTGATTTGCAAAGCAATTGGTTACAGAAATATTATTTTTAGTTTGGAGATCTGTTACGGTCAAGTGCTATTGGTTATAGCAGAGCAGCTTCCCAACTCTACAATAGCAGTGGACTCCTTTTCCATTTGGTATATAATTTTCTTTTCCTGGCTTGTTTATATCTTTTTGGACAAAACTTGTTTTACTACAATTTCTAATGCTGCAATCACTATACTTTCAGTCTCGACTACTGGAACTGGGACTCAAATCTTCTCTTAGGCGTATTAATAGCAGCCAGGTTTGTATTAGACAAAAACAGGTCTAATCTTCTGCAGTGCCGCAAATTTTTTCATTAGAGCTTTGTGCAAACCGACAAGTAGATACATCTATGTTTTATTGCTATTTGCATGCATTACTTCTGATTCAGATTGTGTAATACCTTTGCTTGTAAGACAACATATATGCAAGTAACATTTAACCCAAGAAGAGTCAAGAGTCCAAAGTTTGTGCAAAGTATGTGAAAAAAATGTTTGTGTTCAGAGAATTATACATACAACAAGTAATAATAGATTGAAAACTGGTTGATTGCAGTTTTCGAGTGGGAAATGAAGTTGGGGCAGGGCATCCAAAGGTGGCCCGACTCTCAGCAGTCATAATGAATGGGATCAGTATTCTCATCAGCACAGTTTTGTGCATTATTATTGTAATATTTCGGGTTGAACTCATCGATCTATACTCAACTGATCCTGAGGTCATTGATGCCGCATCCAGTTTGTTTCCGGAGCTTGCCATTTCCATCTTGTTAAGTGGGATTCATCTTACCCTTATCGGTACTAAAAACTACTTCATATATGATATTTGGAATTTTTTTTTTGAAAAAAATTATACTTTACTCCCTTATAATTTTATTAATTATCATTTAGTTCACATTTATTTTTAAGCATTATAATTTGTCTATTTATGTTTTCTATTATTAACATTTTATCTATCAAAACTTTTTTTCATTTAATTTTTAATGAAAAATTTTGTAACAGGTGAATTACGTAAAATTAAGTGAAATCGGAAGTGGATAAATTATAATTATATTTTTGTGAATGAATGTTTCTCAATAGAAAGTAAAATATATTATTTTTATCTCTTTATTTTAATAATATATCTTAAATGAGGGAAAAAAACCATTACAATGCTTGAGACATGTGAAAAAAAAAAAATCAATTAAAACTCTTGATGTTGTAAATAATAAAATTGGCATGTTTAATAATTTTGTAAAGTATATGGCAATAATATAGACATTGTAAATTTAAATTAAGGAGATAGGGTTAATATATATTTTTAATCCCAACTAAAATTATGAATATTAATTCACATAAAGATGAAAAAAATTATAATTTACTTTCATATGATTTCTTCTAAATTTATAAAGATGAAAAAAATTATAATTTACTTTCATATGATTTCCTTTAAATTTACTTATCTCACTTACTATTAAATATTGTGTTACAAGTTTAATGGAAAAATGTTTAAGTAGACAAAGTACTAACCTTAGAAAGTATATGTGAATAAATTGTAATGCTTGAAAACATAGAGAGGCTGAGAAAAAATTAGCAAATCTACTGGGAGTAACGTTTAATTATCTTTTTTACATTCTATAACTAGAAAATCATGGTAATTTATTTTGTTTGCTTCTTTTTTTTTGGAAAAATACTATAGGTATTGAAAAAGAATTTTAAATTTTTTATATTCATAAAATTGAATTTTACAGATTTGTTCTATTATCTTATTTTAATGATAACTTGTTGTTTCAATTTGAAATCCAATTTCGAAATTTGTTTCTGATACATAGCATTACTATTTTTATACAGCACCGAAATTTGTTGAAGAGAGTATTAGTGGTCACACTTTATTTTATTTACGGAGTTTCGTTCACTATAAATTTAGTAGAAGAACAGTTATTTTACTACCACACTCTGAAGGGGGGAATGTTGCATCTTCTAATAAAAGATGTGAGGTCCATAGTTGGTTCCAATTTCTTTAGGAGATGATGCAGAAGTAAGAGCAGAAAATTGATTGCGGAAATAGTAAAACTGTTGGCTGAAATTAATGAATCTGATAGAATGACCACACTTATCCATTAATTCATCCGATGCAGGCTTTATTGAACCTGCATTAAGTGAGATAAGTAGAGTAAAATAATGCCAACGTTACTTTGTTGAGAATAAGTTAGTAAAATTAGGATTTTAGCTTCTTACCTAGAAAAATATATTTTTTTTTCAATGTTGGCTCTTAATTAATATGCTTCATATATATTATTATTACTTTTCTTTTTTTTTTTTTTTTTTGCATAAACCTCAGGCGTGGCAATTGGAAATGGTCAGCAGGTTACGGTGGCTTGTGTAAACTTGGTGGCTTATTATATCATTGGTCTGCCCATTGCATGTGTTCTTGCCTTTAAAACCAGTCTACAAGTAGCAGTAAGTGTTTCTATAATAACGAGTTTTGTATTTTTCAATTATAATCCATGTTCTTACTATCATCTTTTATAATTTTTTAGATTTTAAATATTAAAAAAATTACATTTTTAAATGCATATAAATTTTATAAAATTAATAAATAAATAATAAATTTAATATTTATTTTTTAAGAAAATACTAGCAACAATTTTAAAATTTATTATTTAACTATTAATTACTAAATTTCAACTCATCATTTTTAATATTTTTATTTTTATTTTTAGTCATATAATAAATGAAGGGTACTACTTTTAATAATAATAATAATAATATATTATTATTATTAAAATAAAATTTTAACATTTAATATTATATTAATATTTATTATAAATTTAATATACTAATAATAAAATTAATAATTATTTTTTATTTATTGAATATGATTAAAATAAATATTAGAAGGGGTTGATATTTATAATTAATGTGCTCGTCGGCATTTTCGTCAGGGCCTGTACTGGGGTTTGGTTCTCGGAGTTGTTCTTCAGACTGCAACTCTGGCTCTCATCGTACTTCGAACAAATTGGAATGCTGAGGTACTCAAATTTCTGACAAATTATTTAGGCTATCCATTTATAACTATTATAAGGGTAAGATTTTCTCTTTTTGAGGTCAATTATTAAGGGTAAGTCCTTCGCGTCCCGATATGAATGCCCAAAACAGGTTACAAAATTTCATTGTTAAATTAAAACCCCACCCTGCACACCTCCCAAGAAATTTACGATCCTCTCATTTTAGGGTGGGTGGACCATAATTTTTCTTAACCCCACAACTGCACGCCTCCTAAGAAATTTAGACAGCCCTATCGTTCTAGGGTGGATGGACCAAACACGTAACAATTTTGGTTGTTGTTTTTGGGCCACAACGGAGAGTTGTCTCTTGAGGGAGACCTTTTAATGTAACAATAAAATTACCGTTATCCCCTTGTTTTGTATCTATTAAAAAAAAGGACAGAAAGCCCGATTTTTTTAATTTAAAAAAAATTAAAAAAGTATTTCACCTTTTTTTTTTCATGAAATAGGTGCATAATATCAGAACTAACCTTTTAGTCAGATAATTTTGTTCATTATGATAGGAATAATTTTTTCATTTATTAAATTATTATTTTTATCCTATTTTATTTTTAATTAAATTAAATAAAAATTATTTTCTTACATTTTTAATTATTTCCTAGACATCTAAATAAAAGTGAAAGGATAATTTTACATACATTTTTCCAAATTTATATATTTTTTAATTTTTTTCACTACAAGGCGTCCATAGCAAAAAACAAGTTCTGTGATACCCAACAACTAATTAACAAAATTGACTTGGTAAACGTTTTCGCCTTTGCAGGTGGAGAAAGCTACGGCTCGTTTAGAGACATCGGCAAGCGACGAGATCTTGGAGTCCAGTATCAACATATAGAACAAAAATACTAGTCTGTTTCATTTTAATGAATTTTTGGATAGTAAAAGTATTTCATGATTAAACGAAAAATTTATCAAGTTCTGTTTTAAAAGAAGAAAGGGAAATCATTTAAAAGTTGTTTCACAACAAAAATAAACGTACCTTTGATAACAGTTGATGAAAATAATTGACATATTTATTTGTCCAAGTTTTGCATTAATATACGTTCTGATATTTTTCCCAATTTTTTTTGGTTGAAATCAGCTTAAAAAATATTTTGATTAATGGATAATCTTCAATTGAATATATTTTATATTTACAAATATTTTACAAGCTTCAAGTGTTTACAATGTTTTACCACTATTTTCAATAGTATAGTGATATATGATATTATTTTAAAAAATTTATTTTCCTTATATCATCAGTTTAAATTCTTGATCATTTAGGTGGATTACTATTTTTATAATTATTGAAAAAAGATTAAATGTTTCATATATGATTTTTCTTTATCTCCTTCTCTTTTTTTAATTTAGACAATTTGCATGTTATGGTGATTTTAATTGACATTGCAAACAAACAAATAGTACAAAAAAACTTATTAGCAAGTAAATTACTATTCTTACCATTATAAAAAAAAAAGAAAATTCAATATTTTAGATATGGTTTTTCTTCGTCTCCTATAAACAATGCATCAATAATTGAATGAACAATAGATTAATTTCATCGGTCACTAATTTTCGTTGCAAGTTGGCAAGATAATGTCAAAAGGAATACATGAGGAAATAAAATAAGCAATATATTTTTCATCATTAAATTCATATACAGTGATGAAATATCTATCCTTAAAACATAAATTATCAATAGATATTTTCGTCGCAAAACTGATTGCATCACTAAATCCATTGCTAAATAAAAATTTAACAACAAATAATTTTGTTATTAATTTTAATCCATTAATAAATTCATCATTAAATTAGGAAATTCTTGAAATATAATGCCATCGTCATCAAAATGTTGTCATTAATATTATGCGCCATATGTGTTCATTTTTGTAGGAATCCAACCATAAAACCTAAGCCTTTTTTACAATCAAATACTTCAATCA
The DNA here is from genome assembly GCA_020226215.1 of Sindora glabra. Lineage (NCBI taxonomy): Eukaryota > Viridiplantae > Streptophyta > Magnoliopsida > Fabales > Fabaceae > Sindora > Sindora glabra. The sequence continues at coordinate 2,422,129 of CM035226.1, read as the reverse complement.
AATTTCATAAAATAAAATTAAATATGGATATTTTATTTATATTAAGTAAAAAAATAATAATGACAATAAATTTCAATATATATCCTAAATATATAGTGGATGTTCAAGGTCTATATATATGAAAACAAAAATAAAAATCATAAATCACTAGCTTTCAAACGATGTAGTAATATTGTGTTCATGCCACTCAATCGTTAATTGTAAAGATGCAAATTGCTACTCCTAAATTGTCATTCTCTCTTAGCCACAATCTATGTTAAATTACTATTTTAAAATAGATGAAAATAATCCTATTTCAATTCATTTACAATAAAATTAATGGAATAAATTAAGGAAGAAGAAAGAATACATATTTATATAAGGGTTCACTAATAATAGTCTTATGGATTAAAAGTGTTGTCATGGACATAAAAATAAGAAATACTTTGAGGGTAATACATTATAAGAGAATTTCTATCATTGTTCATTCTTCTAGTATATAACTATTTCTGAATACCTAGTTGTTTTACACCTTTTCTTCAAAATTATGAGACCCACATTAAGATTCATGACTACTTATATTATAGGCGTGTAAAAGTTTGTCATCGTCCCATAATTAAAAAATTATTAAATAATTATAGTAGAGTAATTTAAAATATTGCTAAACTAATAAAAAAAATGTCATCTATTACTTACATATAGTATAAAAGATTTCTAACCCACCAAAGTATCATATCTTTTTTTTAGCTTGAACTATTATTTCTTTCACTCCTTACTTTCTACTTGGAGAAGCATGTCAATAATACCTAGTATTTTTATATTTGGTGACATAAGTTTTATCCCACTTAGTTCTCTTGAAAAAGAGGTTGCACCTTTGCTAAATTTAATAGTAGTAAGGGAAAAGTTAACCCAAGGTACTCTTTCGTGTGAAATAATATATTCAAGTTTAAAAAAAAAAGAAATGATACTTTTATGGATAAAAAATCTTCTATACTATATCTAAGTTAAAATTAACATTTTTTAGCTCAATGGTATTTTAAAATATTTTATTATGATTATTTAATAGTTTTCTAATTGTGGAAAGATAGTGTATTTCTACATGCCCATAATATAAGCAAAAAATGAACCTAATGTAGATCTTATGACTTTAAAGAAAAGTAAAAAATAATTGGGTATTCGAAGGGAGTCATATAATTAAAGAAATAAGTAGTAGTGAAAATTTCTCTATATTATAATATCCTTGAAGTAGTTCCTTACTTTCATACCCATAATAACAATTTTAATTCTTAAAACTATTATTAACAAACTGTCATTGAAATATGAACTTTTTATTTCCAATGATACTCTTAGATTCATTCCATTAAGATAGTAATGAATTAAGTGAACCATAAACTAAATGCAAATAAAAATAAGGAATTAGTATTAATACGGAATTTGTCATAATCTTATCATAAGGAATTAAACTTGGTAAATTATAATAGACCTATATAAAGCCTAAAACTTCCACGTCTACTAAAATAAAGCATAGAAACTACATAAAAGATAGAATTCAAAATTCACAATGATAAGATAGTTCAAAATCAATTATGACATAATAACGTTCCAATGATAAATATGTTCTTAGCCTAAACAAACATAAAAATTAAGATGAGAAAAAGAATATAATCAAACAATGAGATGTCTAAGCTATTATGTCATAAAAACCTACAATGATATCCACAAGTTAGATGCTGACTTATTTATTAAAGTAAGCATTTTAAAAAATGCAAAACTTCATGATAAATAGAAAGATATAATGATTTGTATTAGTTTCACAAAAAATAAAAACTTGTATTTTTCTATATCATTAAATCTACATGTGAAGAACAATATAACCTATATTAGGCGTGCATATTTTGTTAATGAGACTTTGTAAGAAGTCATATAACTATTATCAATTACCAAGTATTTATTACCTACGAAAATAATAGATTATAAAATTGAAAGCTAATATTAAGCAAAAATAAGGTCAAACAAGGACAAGCCTGGATAAAAAACAAAGACTTTATGGAACTACAGCTCACTTCTATAACAAACAATAAATAAAACCATAACTTTAAAAGCAAAAACAAAAAAATCTTTAAATTTTATCAATTTAGGCAGAAGTAAAGCAATAAATGAAATTTTAGCGACAATAACTAAGAATCAAGAAACATTAAATAATAAGTGTGAAACATTAAATAAAGTAACCTTTGTAGAGATACTTACTCTTTTCTATTACCGGTATTTTCAAATTTACTCCATTAAGTTAGCAATATAAAAAAAAAATAAGGTCATCTTTATTTATTTCTAAATAATAATTTGACATATAAGTGGTCAAGAGAAGATGATAACTTACAAACAACAACTTACATTTTAGTAATTGATGATCGAACAATATCAACACAATATAAATGCATTATTTGAGAGCTAGCAATTAATAATTTTTATTTTCATATGTAGATATTTTAGGCTTTAAATTTTTTAGAATATATATTGAAATTCATTGATTTTATTATCTTTTTATTTAATATAAATAAAATATTCACATTCAATTTTATTTTGTGAATCAATTTGTTTCATGAAATTTAATTTAAGTATTTGATTGTTGATAGGATTTAGGTTTTATGAAATTTCATCAGGTAGGGTGTTTACTATTTGGATTGCTAAAAAACAAACAACATATTAATAAAGTGCATAATATTTGTGATAACATTTTGAAGATAATGCCATTAATTTTCTTGAAATTTCCCAGTATAGTGATAATTTGCTAATGATTTAAATCCATTGCTAAATTAATATTTAGTGATGAATTCAATTTTTTGATAAAAATATCTGTCTCCAATTTGTGTTTCAATGATGGAGTTTCAATTAGTATCCATAAATTTAATGATAAACATGTACATTACTAATTCCATCTTGTCATATATTTTTTTCGTTGTCATCTTGTTGAATTACGACAAATAAAATTAATCTATCAGCAATTCAATTATGATATGCTATTTACTAATGTTTTCTTTTTTATTATTAGTTTCATTACTAAATTTGTAAGTGATGAAATTTCCCGAACTAATAATGTACTTTTTTGTTATTAATTTATGCATCAGTGTGTGTTTTTTTAGTAAAATGTGTGCACTTTTTTGTTTTTAAAATTTGGCTTTTTAGTTTAATTAAGGTTTAAATTTTATTGTAATTATTATGCAAATAATATATATATGAATATTTATTATCCTAATTAACTTTATATTTTATGATGCCTATAAATAACGGTCAAGCACACTCTTTTTTTCTCTTACTAGTTGTATTTTTTAAAGTCAAGGTTTAGATATAGATTTTTGTTTATGTATATATATAGGAACAATTTAGAGTATGATAGGTTAGAATCGCAATACAATTATTAATTTATTTTACCAAGACATATATAATAATGTATGAGTTGCATATATATTGATGGTATATATTTTTATTTTAATAATTAGGATCTTTTAATTTTACATATTATATATACATTGCAATTTATATGAAAAATATATCTTGCACAATGCAAGTATATCTAGTTAATAATTAACTAAGTCATTCTATGCTTAAAAGCAAATTGAATGATTTTTATCCCTTATTTGTGATGAGCAATGAATTTGTTATTGTAAAATATTTAGTGTATATGTCAAAAGATTTTATTTTTTATTTTATATTTTTATTAATTTAAGATATACTTTAAATTCTTTCTATTATTATTTTGAAATTTGAAATTTTGGATAAATAATTAATTATTATGTTCAACATTGGATCATAATGTTAAATATAGGCTTCGTTTTACACAAATAGCTGATAGTTGATAAGTTAGTTGGTAATTAATAAGTTAATTGATAATTGATAACTGATAACTGATAACTGATAACTAATAAGATAGTTAACGTATTTTATAAAATTAGCTGTTGAACTAACTAAAATTAAAAAATGACATAAAAGTATATATTAATAGAAATAGATATATAATTAAAATAATTTATATTTATCTAAAAATTAAATTATATTAACATAATTAAAAGTTTAAAATAAAAATATAATATTTAATATTTAAATATTTAAATTTTATAAATTTATATAATTATTTATATAATTTTTATTTTATTATTTATTATAAAATTATAATTACTTAAAATATAATTAACTATATTTTATAATATTATTTATTTACATATATATTTTTAGATATTTATAATTTAAAATTAGAATATAATTATGTTAAAATTAAATTAATTATATTTAATAAAAATTATTTAAATTTATATTATAAAAGATATGGGTTGTAAATTAATAAAAAGAATAAAGATAGATTTAAAAAAAATTTGAAGAAGTAGTAATTTATAAGTTATAAGTTATTCAAAATAATTTATTAAATTAAAATTTATAAGATGTTTTAAATAACTTAAAATTAATATAAAAAATATATTTAAATTTTAAATTATAAATTAATTTATTTATTATATGAGACGGAGCCGTGATAACACTAAACATAGTCCTTTTTCTTTTTGTGTTGGAAGATGGTTCTCACTGTTTTAGGTCGAAAGATGGTAACGGAAAAGTCCTTCCTTCAGATCATTTGCTAAGATTCAAACCTTAGCCTTTGACATTAAACAAATGACTTGGAATTTAACCGTTTACTATTAAACCAACCCGCGGCGGGTAATGCTAAGGGTTAACTCACCGTAAGTTGAGACAAACAATCCTACCTGTACCTCAATTATTTACTCGGGGAGTAAAGTTGATTCAAAATTCCAATCGATACCTCAATAATTTAGGAGCTGATGTGACTCATGACCAAGCGGGGGTGGAATCCAACCAGACGAAGGCTCCTGTCCCGGCAGCGATATCCAGTGTGGGGGCGTATTTACAGATCCAATCATTCCTATTGTAACAGAGCAGACGGCATCTTGGATAATGTTTGGGTGGATACGATGCTTCGACTTCTGATTTTTTTTTTAAATTTTTTATGTATTAAATTTTATATTTTTTAAATAAAAATATTTAATTTAATAACTTGTAATTAATTAATAAAATTTATTTATATATTATTAAATTCAATTCTATATACAGTAAAAATTGACTTTTTTTGTTTTTTCATTATGGTTCTAACTGAATGTTTTGTTAGAGTTTTCAGCATGTGGTTTGAAGACCTTTGTCTCTTGATGGTTGGGTCCACTTCACTGTCCCCTTCCGCCCAAGGGATGCCAAAAGCTAGGACCAACTGAAATGGGCATCCTGGTGATACTTGGCGTTAATAACCGCACAACAATCGAGATTGTTATATATTTACGTCATTCTATTTACGGCCCGGCCCCTCAAGAAGTTTACGGTTCTCTCATCTCAAGAAAACCTTGTGTTTAGCTAGTGAAAAAATTGGAAAGAAAGGAAATAAAAGAAAAGTTTTTTTTTTTTCTCTTTAGATGAATGAAAAATTAAATAAGATAAAATAATTACAATATTCTCCATGCATAAAACATGATTTGTTGCCTGTCGATGTATTTGATTGAATAGAAAAGTAAGGAGAAATAAAAATTAATCTATTCCAATGATAATATTACTCTTTAATTACATCCGATGAAAATTTTTATAGTAATATTACTCCATTTTTTGTATTTTAAATATTTTCAAATTTTCATTTATAAAAATAAAAATACCTTTATCTCTAAATATAAAGAATAATATTTTTGAAATTAAAAATATATATAAAATAAATTTAATAAACTCATAAATATATTTTAGACATTTATAAAATATCTTATACCAACCCATTACTTTTGATATATAAAAAAGGTCAATTTTTTATTATAAAAATCACAAAAAATAAGTATACTCGGAAAATATTGCAACATGAATACGTTTTACAAAACAAGTTATAGATGAGTCCCACCAAAACAGTTTATAATTCTCTTCCTTCCACTCTTCTCTGGAGAACAAATTTTTGGAAAATTTCACTCCAATCTTCTTTCTCTTCCTTGTTCTTCAGCTAGGAGAAAATTGCATCTTCTCTCTCACTTTTTCTGATTCGATTTCTCTTCATTGGGTTTCTTTGCAACCAAATACACGGTAAAAGAATATATATATTTTTTAATTCAATTTTATTAAAATTTCATGCTAATTTAAATTTTAAGATATATATAGGGTAAGAATAATTTTTTTAATTTTCATGTAAAAGTGAAAATTACTAATTTTGTAAGTAAGAAACAAAGAAAAAAATTAAAATGCTTATTTTGGAAAGTTAAAAAAATTAGATTATTTTTCTTACTAATTTTTGTATTTTAAATAAATTCTGTGTTATTTTTTATGTAATGAAATTTAATATTTTTTATTAACTAATAAAAAATATTTTAACTTAATACAAAATAATGATAAATATAAAATGTCATTGGTCTTGAAATTCAATACATCTTAAAATTTCTCCTTGGATCTGATCCTAATAAGTTAAATTTGAATTTTATAAAATTAAATAAAACAATATATTTACTTTTAGGACATTTTAGGATGGGAAGAAAAGTGGACGGGTCATAATTTTTCATAACGCGGAATGGCATGAATATGTAACAATAAACTTAATGCAATAATTTCCGTGCAACTTGTGCCTCTTTTCCGTGGAGTTGGCTCTCTTTTTCCCCCCCAAAAAAATGTTACATTTATACTAAAAAATTTAATATTACTTTTATATAAATATTATCAAATACTCCTTTTATTTTTTAATATCAATTAAAAATTATTTTTACTTATCATTTTAAAAAATTAAAATTACAATTATTATTTTCTTTTAAATATTATTTCTATCATTTAAATAAATATTTAATAATTATATTTATCAATTGAATTTTAGTAAAAAATATATTAATAAATTATATTAATTTATAAAGTTATTTATTATTTTTTAATATTTATTCATTAACTTTAAATGACATTTAAAAAATAAAAGAATTATATTATTTTTCTAATTTAAACATTTAACTTGTTTGAGAATTATTTATTTTTAGAAATTAATAATTTTCATAAAAATTATATTGTTATATTTAAAAAATAATATAATTGATAATATTTATAAAAAAATATTATTAAATTTTCAATACCAATATAACATTCAAAACTTCTTTCTCTTTTAACATTTAGGGGGCTTTTTTTATACTCTTTTACTCCACACTCTTAGATATTAAGAGTGAATTTGTAGTGAATATCCTTACATGCGGCCATGAAAATTGTCACCGTTGGTGGCAATCACAGTGAAACAATTTTCACTCAAAAAAATCATTAGGATAAAGAAAATAAACTTATCATTTTGCCATATATCCATTTCAGTAAAAATAACGCTAAACAAAGTTAATATAAAAGGGCACAAAAATTAAAAAATTGCAATATTTTTTGGTGGTGGTTTACATCTCTATCAGCGATGGACTTATTGGCTTTGAATCACTTACCCTTGACAATATTAAAAATAAGAATTCATTTCATTTTATTTCGAAATGAATTTTTTAAAAAATGATGTTTGTCTTTAAATATAAAAAGATTTCATTTTATTTATAATTTTTATTTTAATTATATTTGTATCATTATGAAATCCATCCAATTTAGTAAGGATTTTATTAGAATTTATTTCATTTAACTAAAAAAAATATTTTATATTAAAATTTTATCTTTCTAATATTATATTTATTATATTACTAACAAAATTTATTTTTAATTAAATTTTATATATTTTTTAATACATTTCAAATAAATTAATTGATTTACAAATGAATTGAAATTATTATTTTTAATAAAGCATCCAAAAAATAAAATTTATTTATAAATAAATTAAAATTATTTTAATTAAAATAAAATAAAATCAATTCTAAAAAAATTATAAACCAAACGAAGCATTAGGGTTGAAATTGCATATCGACGTTGGCTGTTGATTTGTTTTCTGAACTTTTTCTTTCCCAGGTCGTGTATCTTTATAGGGATCTACCATACATGAGCGAGATTATAAAACCATATTCATGATTATGGACTTATTTGATAGGATATAACGGGCATTTCTAACTGTGTTTTTCCTATTGTATTTTTTTTAATAGTAAGAATATTAACTAAATTATTAAATACATACATTTAAGACTCATGGATTGAATCTTAAATATAAAGAAAAATATAAAATTTTTAAAGAATATTGACACATCGAATATTGCTTCAGCAAAGATTTTCGGAATTGAATAAAAGATTTATGTTAACCTAAACTCGATTCAACTATTATAATTTGTGTTAAGTCAAATGTTAATGATTACACCGTGCGATTGGCTTGTTGCATCCTCTATTTGGCGTGGAGTGACTGTATGTATATCGCAACTCTTTTTTGGGCCATGTGAATATGCCTCTGAAAACTAATCTGCGGATCCTAGCCATTGAATGTGGGCATAATAATTAAGCAAACACCCCACGAACTTTGAAAGTAATTATATCCTAATTTTAAATTATACCTCAAAATTAATAATCCTCTATTTTAAATTATACCTCAAAATATATTTTTTTAAAGTAATATTAAATACAAAATGATAATCCTCTATATTTTTAATCGATTATACCTCAAAAAGGGAGGTATAATTGATTAAAAAAGTAATTTTAAGCACAATGCTATTATAAATTTTACAAGTACTCTCATCAGAAGTATTAATGAAATTGATTGATTTCATATTATATCTCTTAACATTTTAAAATTAAAATCAAGTTTACACTTATTCAAATTTTGTCCATATATATTACTTTTTTTATATCAATTTTCATATACCATATTTTAAATTAAATTTCTTAAATATTTTTACTAAAAATAGAGCATATAATTGATTAATTCAACTAACAATTTCTATACTAAAATCTTAATGAATTTAAAATTTTGCTATAATAAAATTAAAATTTACTTTGTTATTTTTATAGTACTCACTAATGTGGATGTAAATAATAAAAGTGAATATAAAAAAAATTTAATTTAATTTATTATTAATATAAATTAATTTTATACCATCATCTATCTATGTATTGTTGTTATAATAAAAATTGTTAAAAGATTTTTAACTATTAGTAAACATTATTGACTTTTTAATAATATATTATTTTATTATTTACTAATAGTTTAAAATTTTTTTAATACTAAATGAAAAAATTTTAATTCTATCGAAAAATAAAAAAATATATATAAAAGAACAAAAAAAGAAAAATAGCATATGAACGATAAAATAATTAACGTTAAAAATAAAATGAATAATTAAATATATAATAGGAATAGACATTAAAAAAGGCAAGTAATTGAATAAATAAAAAAATGAATTTTATATTTTTACTGTAAATTTTTAATTAATTATAATTTTAATATTCAACGTTAAAATATTACAATTTTCAAATTTTTGTGCCCTTTTATGTTAACTTTGTTTAGCGTTATTTTTACTGGATGCGAGGTAAAATGGTAATTTTAGTTTTTACATCCTATTTTTTTTTCATTTGGGTAAAAGTTGTTTCACTGTCATTGCCGCCAACAGTGACAATCTTTATTGCCATGTGTAAGAACCTACGAGCATGGGTTAAAAGAGTACCGAAAAAAATCACAAATATTTAATGTAAGGGAGGGGTTATGATACACTATTATTTAATAATGTATTGATATATAATTAAATTTAATTATTAATTATATTTTTTTTTAAAAAAAAATTAAATTTCATATACTTAACTAATGGTTAGATTTGATGATACATTAATACTATAAAATTTTTCTAAAAATAATTTTTTCTATCAATTCTTAATGTCCAAACCTAAAAAATTCATTTTATATACTACTATGTACCATAAAATTTTCCTAAAAATAATTTTTTCTACCGATTCTCAGCATCCAAACCTAAAAAATTTATCTTGTTCGTGGAAGTAATATTTAGGGATGTCCAAAAAATTTTGATCCGTAAGTACCTGATTGAACCGACAACCAATTATATGATTTAATACAATTTAATAAATTTAATAATTTAAAATGAATCAAAATTTATTTAAAAATAATTTATTTTAATTCAAATGGTTTTAAAATTTATTAAATAAATAAATTCAAAACCGACCGAAATAATAATATAAAGGGATAACTCACAGTTGTTCTTAAGGTTAAAAAATATTTGCAAGGAAGAAATCTACGGGATGGTCCCAACTGTAGTTTGTTTGATACACTCGGGGTTATATTTTTAATATTCTCTCTCCTCATAAGCTTAGAAAAAAAAAAGATGACAAAAATCAGTTCAGTCATTTTCGCCCCTCACCCATTGGTCAAATGTTTTTCATTGATTTGTCATCACCAATTCAAGTCTTTATCTTAATGCTATCTATCATTTTATAATTAAATATTAATTTTTTTTTATCTTTTCGTAGTCACATTCTCTCACAATGTTTATATTTTTTTTGGCCACTTCACTCCTCCAAAAAGGCTTTCTTCTTTCTCTCTGCGTGTCTTAATTTCAGCATTTTTTTAGAGTGACCTGCTGCATTTTCTTTGATTTTGCTGTGTTGTTTCTGCATCTCTTCTTACAAATCTAAAGTTATAACAATCTGATTAAACTCACTCGAACTAACAAACAATCAAATTTAATGATTTAAAATAATTTATATTTTTAAATGGATGAAATCGGATGAAGAAATTTACAATTTAATCTCATCGATTCGGCCAAAAATTTTGATATAAGTCAGTATAAACCAACCTGTGTACAGCCCTAGTAATATTCGACTACTGTCATATTCAACCACTATTAACCAGGTGATTGATAGACAGAATTGAAGTTGCAAACGGTTTTGCCTGCGTAGGATTGTTAGGTTCGGAAAGATGCAACTCGTTTGGAGAAATCTGTTGACGAGATCCTGGACTCCAACGATAACGCAAAAATTTCTAATCTTATATTAATATTGAAAATTTAACATTATTTTTGTATAAATATTATTAATTATATTATATTATTTTTAATTTAATTATATGATTCAATAAAAAATTATCTATTTTTAATAAAAATTAATTATTTTAAAAGAAATGAAATTATTAAATTAGAAAATATATTTGATAATATTTATGTTGAAGTAATGTTAAATTTTTAGTGTTAATATAATACTCAGCTTTTCCCACTGCCAATAAAACAAGAATATTAGATGATATAAGACATTCTCATTATTGACCGTGATTTTTTATTTTTAGAAACTAAATTAATATTACAATTCTTAATGAATAAATCTAAAAAATTCAATAATTCAAATTTAACTTTATAAATTAATTATTATTTATCAATTGTTCAATCTTTCTTTTTCTCATCAATTGTGATTTTTTACTTTATTTTTAAATGTGGAATCTTATATTCTAGATGAGTTCCATCCTAGTTACGGATACTTTTTTTTTTTTTTAGGGTACTATATAGTTAACAAAGTCATCCTGTTGCCTAAAAGCAAATAATGTTGCTACTTTTTCTCTTGAATGAAAATTTCCCGTTGTTTGTGGAAAGCAATCAATTTGTTTTATGTAAAATACTATATATACATGTCAAAAGATTTTATTTTTTTATTTTTTCTTTTTACAATAATGAGTTTTTCTAAATTGGTTTGGTTATTATTTACAAATTTGAATAGAGAATTAATTATGATATTTAACCGAACCATAAGGCTAAATATGTTGCGCAACGCTTACAGTGTTATCCTATTATATTTGGACCAAAGCAAGGTGCATTCATAGTTATACGTAGTCTTTTCGCAAGAATTTATTTTCAAGAATAATATTATATATATAAAAAATAAGATTTACGATTAAATTTAAAATAAAAATTAAAAAATTTCATTAAATATAAAATGATAGGATAAATATATAACGTTTAACTTGATAAATATAAAAAAATCAAGATTTAATTTTAAAATTCATTTTCAATATCTAACTATAATATTTTCCTATTTTTAAAGGATGTTCAATCCATTCGGATTAAACTCCTACCGCTATGTCAAAAATTATAACTATTAATCATAGTATAATTTTATTCTTTTATATTGATAATATATAACCATGCTTTTATACGTGTCGCGGATGGGTGTGAGAAACTTCACAAGACATTTTAAACATCTCGACAAGGTACAAGCACTTGTATCATATCATGTACGAAACAAATCTCTAAGAATAAACACTCATATTTCATTTAATTAATAATCTCTCTTATTAATATTTGAGAATTTGAACCTATAATCTTACTTTAATATTAATCATTAGGATCAAATGCTTATGATGAGAGCAAATTAGATGTCATAATGCAAATTGGCAGTACATAACCCCAGTCTATGAATGTTACGGACGGGCACGAGAAATGTCATAAAACACTTTAAACGTCTGGATAGATTAGACTCTGAGCTATCGATATTGTACTCATATACAATGCAAATTCTAAAATTTGACCGACACAAACAGATTTAAAGAAGATTACCTTTCAACTGTAATTTATTTACAGATGCAATTGTTACTGTTATAATAGAACAGAGGACTTCTTGGATAATGCTTGGGTGGATATGATGCTTCGACTTCTGTCTTTTTTTAAATTAATTTTCTATATATAGATAATTTTGCGTTCTAATTGAATGTTGGTTAAAGTTTTCAGCTTCTATTAATTGAAGAATCTGTTTTCTCTTTGATGCGACAAATACTACCTTACTCCTTTGATGCTGTGTTGTTGGGCCCCCTCGATTGCGGTGCAAAAGAAAAGGATGGGGACGTTGGTTCGCAGGTGTGGAGAAATTATGTGATGCTCCAATTATTTCATGTACCTTTCACTGTTTATTAATTTTTATAATTTTTAATATTTTAAAACTTTAAAAATTATATTTTTTATGAATATAAATCTACAAAATTAATATTTATCATTCATTTATTACTCAAGATTAAATACATATGATATAATTAAAAGATAGAAATATTTCTTTGCATTTGTGAGCAAGGATCCGTCCCTAGCTTTTTGGGAAATATAAGAATCCGAGGTGTTGTGCTCTCATCACATTTTCTTTCTCTGATAGGTAGCTGCCCAAAGATTGGGTGCTGCATTATTCTATATCGGATCCAATTAGAGGGAATCCATGGAAACACAGCCACTGATATCTAAGCTTGAGCCGCAAAGCTCTTGGGTTCCGCAGTTGTCATCGGCAGAAGTCGAAGAGCTGTTGGAAGATAAGAAGCTGATCTCATTGAATTGGTGGTCTCGGCTTGTTGCCTGGGAATCAAAGGCTTTCTGGTTATTATCTTGGGCATCTACTACATCCACTGTATTCTGCTACATGCTAAGTTTTGTGACCCTCATGTTTGCTGGCCGTTTGGGCACTGTAGAGCTTGCCGGGGCTTCTCTTTCTTGTATTGCCTTCCAAGGAATTGCTAATGGACTTATGGTCCGTCGTGAGTTTTAGTTGCATGCTTATATTAAACCTTTTTGTCTTATCCTGGCTAATTGTTCTATTTAAATAAGATTGCGTGATAAAAGGATAATGATGACCAAAAAATGGAAAAGTAAAGTGGGATTAATATGGATATAACTCTTAATATTTCTTTTTATAGCAAAAAAAAAAGGGGGCTTTTAATTGAAATTCTTGTAATGAAGCGTTAAACCTATCATTGATTGCCAAATAAGCAGGTCTAGGGCGTCTTTACCTCACCGAGGAGTCTGAATTTGAGTTGCAGGTTGGCGTGGCTAGTGCAGTTGTAACACTGTGCGGACAAGCGTACGGGGCCAAAAAATACAAAGGGATGGGAATCGCATACCAGAGAAGCATCGTATTGGAGATAGTAGTAGCCGTACTGCTGTCGTTTCTGTATTGGTACTCAGGTCCAGTTCTCAAATTATTGGGGAGCTCAGACAGCTCTGACACTGCTGAACAAGGACAGATTTTCTCTCGCGGATTGATCCCTCAACTTTTTGCATATGCATTTAACTACCCAATGCAGAGGTTCCTTCAAGCTCAGGGTATTGTAAATCCTTTGGCATTCATAGCGGTTGGAGTATTTTTCTTGCACGTCCTTCTTTCATGGCTAGTAGTTGATGTTCTTGGCTGTGGCCTCCTTGGAGCTGCCCTTACTCTCAGCCTTTCTTGGTGGATTATTGTGTTCTGCGTTGGACTCTATATTGTTCTGAGCCCGACTTGCAGCCAAACTAGGTCTCTTGATTTTTCTTTTATTAAATCCTTCGATGGAGTTTGGCCTTTTTTCAAGCTCAGTGTTGCTGCGGCTGCCATGCTTAGGTATGTACGAATGTTTCTCCCTGAACTTATATGAATGTCTTGAATCTTGATTTGCAAATGATGATTTTAAGTCACTATCGTTTGTTGTATTGAAAGCAGCCTGGACTTGTGTTACTGGCAATTGCCGGTGCTGATAGCAGAGCTCCTTCCCAATGCTACCCTATCAGTCGACTCTTTTTCCATTTGGTAATCAACCTGCTTATGCATTTTTTTTCATCCGGATAAAACTTGAGTAAAATTCTTCAAGGATTTGTTTGGAAAGAAGAGAACAAAGGAACGGAAGAAGAAAGAAAAGGTTATGTGTTATGCTTTCTCTTATTAGAGAATAAAAAAATAAGAGTTTATGATTAATTCTTTAAAACTTTTTATTCTTTAATATTTTATTTTTCTGAGTAATTTAAAAACTTATCTATTTAATTTATTATTTTCACCTTATTTTATTCTTCAATTTATATTTATATTTTTTATGTTTCATTATTATTTTCATTAAAATAAAAATATATTGTTCATATTTTTTAAAACTATCTAACTTATAAAAAAAATATATTATAATTGTGAAAATTTTCTAATAAAAAATATTATATTATATTTTTATTTTTTTATAATAATTAAAATTAACAATTATAATTCATATTTATTTATCCATTCATATTCATTTTTTTTTATAACCTATACAGTAAGGTGAATATAAGTTAAATCATTTTTAACATTATTAATAAAAATCATATTAAGTCAACTCAAGATAATTTTTTTCTTAAATCTTTTGAATAATAATTATAATATTATTGTATGCTAACTTAACATACCATTTTTCATATAGAATTTTTTTAAGAGAAAAAATATTTAATAGAAAATTTTCAAATAAACTTTTTTTTAAATATTTTTTTAATTATAAGAAATTCATTAATAAATTAATTTTTTTAAATGGATATTTTGAATATCCAAATAAAATGAGAAAAAATTAGCACTTAATACTTTATTTTCCTTCCTTTACCTTCCCTCCGTTCTCCTTTACTATCTTCCTTTTTTCTCCTTCTCTTTCTAACTTCCAAACATATTATAAATGTTTGCCATTAGGTCTGAATTATGATACATGTATTAATTGCTCTAATTAAAATTATTATAACTAGTAGAGCAAGTGGTGTAATCTAAATAATAGAAGTGATGGTATATCACTTAGCTAGTGATGTATTAATGCACCATTACGTGTGACTGCATATCAAATTCACTTTTTAAAAAGTCAAATTTTTAATTTTCTTACCAATTTTTTTGTGTTTACAATTTCAGCATAGACTACTATAACTGGGATATGAATTTTATGTTGGGTATGTCATACGCTACAAGGTACACATTTATAGAATCATACTTGCAAAATTACAGTAACTATAGCTAGCTCTATATTAATTAATCTGCAATGCAGTGTGCTAGTTGGAAATGAACTGGGTGCTGGTCATCCGAGAGTTGCAAAATTCTCACTATTTGTGATGTCTGCCATCACCACAGCCATTACTATAATCTTATGTGTAATTATTGCCATATTCCGAGGGCCACTGATTAAGCTCTATGCCACCGATTCTGAGGTTACTGAGCTTACAATCACTTTGCTTCCATTTCTTGTTGCATCCATTTTCATAAATGGCATGCATAATACCTGCAATGGTAATTTTTTCTGCAAAATATTTGTTGTTTATTTATTTGTTTTTCTATTATCTTTCCATTCCGTATTTATTACTTAATTTCAGGTGTCATCATTGGAAGTGGGAGGCAACCATTACTGGTTGTTTGGAACTTGGTGACTTACTATGTAATTGGACTTCCCCTTGGATGTCTTCTTGGCCTTAAAACCACTTTAGGAGTTGCGGTAAGTCTATATATATATATATGCACCAAGCAACTAAATTTTTATCATACTCAAAATTTGCTCTGATTTTATAATACTTTTGCATTTTAATTAGGGGCTGTATTTGGGTTGGCTTATTGGATTTCTTCTTGAGACTGTAGCTCTAATAGTTATTGCATTCCGCACGAACTGGAACGCTGAGGTACATATTCATTCAAACTCATTTTCTTTGGAAAGAGGACCTTGTATTATATACTTTGCTTCTTCATTAATTGTCTGTCACCTCCAATTGTCTTTGTAGGTAGAAGCAGCAATTGTACGTTTGAAAATTTCACCAAACCGAGAGACCATGGAAACATAATATGTACCGGATTCTAATATAAAATTGATGCAAGTGTTGAATGATGAAGATTTATCCAAAAAAAAAAAATTGCAAGAGAAGTGCCGAAATAAGTTGTTTACTTAGTATTATTTTCTTAATTATTGTTATTTCCTTTGTAGCCTATTCCTTTAGTATAGCTATAAATATGTACTTCACTGGGAAGTTTTTCATTCATTCAATATTTTATTTCAACGTTCTGATTTATTTCTATTGCACTAAAAATATATTCTTTTTCATTTTTGCTTTTTATCTTCCATCAAAGCTTAGTCAATGGTCAACCCTCTCATAAACAGGTCAATTTCAAAAAGAGTGAATGATTCGCAAACGTCGTGTAATCTAACATGCTTGTCAACTTGGAAATAAATATGTCAAGAGGTTTCTTGGAGATAATAGAAACAATTATGTAAGAGATAGTGTTTACGACTAACCTATCAATCTACACAAACTTGCAAATTCAAGGGGGAGAAAAAAGAGGAAGATAAAGATAAAGAGATGAATGACTTCTAAAGAGTTCATAAAACCATATTCATGGTAGAGATAAAAGATGAAGACCACACAACAATTATCAAACCAACCATTATCAACAAAGAATATAAGCTTCTAATAATGATTCAAACTTTGAATACGAAGAGTATCGGCAATGAGATGACATAATTAAAGAAATAAGGACTACCATATAAAGGTTGATCTTTATAACTTCAAAGGCAACATCAATATTGAAATCTTCCTAGATTAGACATAGAAAGTGAGAAAATTTATTTGACCGATGGATATTTCAAATGATAAAAGAGTGAAATATGTTGCATATAATCTCAAATAAGGAAAAGTTGCTTTAGTGAAATAATTTACAAAATAATCATTGAGGGCAAGGGAAAAAAACCTATAAGAATATGAATATGGCAAAAGATAAAGAAGCTTTTTCAAGGAAGATTTTTCCCTTCAAATTAGCAATAATATTAGAATTGTGTTCAAAACAATTGGACTATAACTCAATGCATTGAAGAATTTCTCAAGTTTTTAACATGATGCAACTTACTAGAAACTAATAAACAACAAATATCTGAGTACATCAATGGTTCAAACTTTAAGATTAGAAATAAGATGTTTTTAACTTCAATTTAGACAATTGATGAAGCATATAACATTGCATTCAAGGCAAAAATGTTGTTATCATAATTATTTGCAAATTCTTCAATCACACGAATGATTTCAATCCTTGAAATATAATTGGCAAACCAACAAAAGAGCAAGTAGAATGATAAAATTCATAAATTCTATTATGCTAAACTCATTTTAGGCAAGTGCTTTAAGTGCAATGAACCTAGGCATCAATCTAATGGATGTCATGCACATATATTCATAAATATAGTAGATTGTAAAGAAAACAAGAATGAAAGAGATGAATTTTCTAAAGCATTAAAATTTTTAGAAGTTACCATATAGTAAAAGGTAAGAAGATTCATGTTAATGCAATAAGATTTTTCATTTGTAATGTTTAGTCAATTAAAAAGTATGTAATCTAATCATGAATAACAAAAAAAATTGTATTAAGCATAGTTAGACATTTAAAATTGTTAACAAAAGCCTATCTCATGCTCTATCAAATTAGATAGATAAAAAAAGGATAAACTATGAAAGTGACAACAATTGTAAAATTGTAATCTCAATTTCAAAAATTGACAACTATGAAGTTATTTGCAATGTGATTAATATGGATATTTGCCACATTTTACTCAAAATACCATGACAACATGATATAAATATAACTTATCACGAAAGGAAATATTTATACTTTCAGGTGAAAAGATAAGAAGATAGTTATTCTTTCCAAAAATAAAAAGTCAAACATAAGTAAAGCTTCTAAGATACGGAGAAAATCATTTTTCACTATTTCCAATTCTAAGAAACAATTTGTTAAAAAATTAGAAAAAAAAAGAACTCAAGTGATCTTTGCACTTGTTGTCAAAAGAATGGAACTTATAATGCTAACATTCTATCACTATTGCAACTTTTATTTAAAGAATTTAAAGACATCAATCTAGATAATTTATTTGATAAACTTCCACCAATGGGATATTGATTTAAGGAGTAAGTTTACCACATCATCGCATGAGCCTTGTGAAAAATAAAGCCTTAGAAAAGAAGGTGGAGAAATTAATTTACAAAGTTTACATTCCAAAAAGTATGGGCACATGTGAAGTTCCTGCTTTACTATAGTCATGTCATGAATAGGATAACTATCATATATATATATATATATATATATATATATATATATATATAAAATCAATTAACACTAGTGTAAGTCTTACACCAAATCTCTATTATTCATTTCAACATAATCTAATGATTATAATGCATTCATATTAATTATTAGAATTAACTTTAATGATGAGTGAAAATTAATATCTAACACATTTAATTTTTGTCTCTCTCTTTCTTAGCATTTTTTTTCAATTTTAAAATTCTAATTTATTTTAGAATACAAAATCATTGTAAACTTATTTTTTTACCAATTACAATTTGCTTTTTTTTAATTTATTTTCATTCAATTTACTATCTCACTTATCATACAAAATTATTTAAGTTACAAATAATTACAATTGGAATCAATAAAACTCATTACTTATTAATAAATATTTATAATTTATGATAAATGTGGATAAAATACACTAATTTAATTATTAATTTAGGAAGGGAAGAGTCCTATTTATGTGTTGTGAAAAATGGACCAATAGCAACAATTCCAATAAAATTATAGTTGCAAGATGATTAAATTCTTGTCACATAACAAATAATCATTATGATTTTAATTACTCAAAATTGAAAAAAAAAAGTCAGAATGATTTTTTTAATATTAATATAAAACAAATGAAATTTTACTCACATTTCTTTTCGTCTTGCAACTATAATTACATTAGAATTCTTGTTATTGTTCCATTTTCACATCATATAGATATAACTCTTCACTTCTTGAAATGATAATTAAATTAGTAATATTGTGTCCATATTTATCATAAGAGACAATCTCACATAATCCACCCTCACCTTTTCCTTTTTAGATGGGAAAAAGATGGTCTTGTAATTTTTTTATTGTATAAATAACTCTTGTTTAATAACTCCGTGATGGAGAAATGGTTGACTAATTAACTTATAATAATGTAAATAATTCTTAAGTAGCAATTCCTCTATGTGAAAATTTCATTAATAATATACATACACGTATATAAAATCAATACAAATGCTTAATTTGGCTTATGCAAAATAATTGATACTGATTTTGTGAAATATAATTTATATTAATTTTATTGATAAAATATGTTTTATTAATTTCATTTTTAACTTAATTAATTTTGTTCAATTTCATTCTTCAGAAACATTTTTTTTAAATATCATCCCTTACTAATTTTAATTTGCCTAATTTTATCTTTAATTATTAATTTTGTGCATATTTGTACATAGATGAAATTGAATAAATTTAAATAGGTGAGGGGTGAGATTGATAAAAAAAATATTTTTAAATGATAAATTTTGATAAATATGAATAAGTGAGAAATAAAATTAAAGAAAATATTGCACAAAAATAATATTTATATAAATTGTATTTCACGAAATGAAAATGGCTGTGTACTCGCAATTATGTAACACTTCTATCAAAGTAAACGATGAAGATTGTGATTATTATTGTGATTGTAATTAATAAATGGACTGTAATTTGTAAAAACAAACAAAGTTTACGGTAATTTCATGTTCTAAAATAAATTAGGATTTTAAAATTAAAAAAATAAAAATGCTGAGAAAGACAGAAATAAAAATTAATGAGTTGGATATTAATTCTTTCTTGTTAATTTCACTAATGGATAAAACACACATAATCCCCTCAGATATTACCCCTGAAATATAACTTTCTATTAAATATTATTTTAATAATTAAAGTTTACTCTGCATGTAATAATTACACCAGTGACATGTGCCGGCTGTATAGGTTGTAAAAATCCGCTGCAAGTTGCTGAATTTGAAAATTAATTTTTCAACAACATCAACTATAACATAAATAAATGTAAGACAAAACAAAATTTAAAATTTTTTTAGACATGTGTGATAAAATTGCCTTAAATTAAATCATTGAAGGGTGAAATTGACAAAAAAAATTTAAATAATAAAATTAAAAAGTCCGTATCTTTCAATAATAAGAATATTAAATTAATCTAAAAATAATGATTTATTTTTTATTGAAAAGATCACCGTTTCTAAGAATCCCATGATTTGGTGTACTTATTTTGCTAAAGGAAAGTTTTTATTTAACAACGTTCGTTCCCTTATTCCCATTTTTTCATCCATACCTTTTTCACCAAAAAAAAAACTTATTTTAAATTAGATGGCATTGAAAATTACATTTTATTTAAGGCTCCATGTAGTTTGTTGAAAAATATTTTTATAAAAAATTTATTTATTTGTATATAAATAAAAGAGAGACATATTATTAATTAAAAAAATTACATCTAGAATTATAATAATAATAAAAATAATTTTTATTTTAAAAAGGTGAAAGTTATCTTCCACTAAATTTCTACATTTAATATTCAACATTTGAGATAATTTTTATTGCCTTGATACTATATATCTATATTCATATGAAAAATATTTTCTAATGAGCACAAACATTAAGCATTTTTCGGTCCTTGTTTTGATGGGAGGTTGACCAATCCCAATTAGCATTGTTATTAAGCAAATACTATTAGTTAGACACATAATCAACTACTATTCAGCATAGAATGACTGTTGTATTAAGTAAATAACCCCAGCGTCGGAGAAGGAGAGAGAATCCAACTCCAGCTCCGTACATAATACTAACAGATCTAACCTTCAAAGAGTTAGTTAGTTTGAGCCACCCGTCTTGGTCTTCACTCTTTTCTTTGGGCGCATTGAACAAAAACAATACTGGTGGGTACCAACAATACTGCAAATGGAATGGTAGTTAGAAAAAATCAAGTGTCAAACAGTGTACTTAGTTTAGGATTTTGACGTCCCATTTATAAAACGGGACTTCAAATTCTCCCTCCCAGAATCAGGAGGGAGTGTCTGTACTATCTGTCAAAAGTAACTAGTAAACTCAATATACAGAAAAGCATGGGCTCGGCGGCGGCGTACGAGCCCCTGTTACTGGGGCTTGATTCACACACCAGAATTGCAGACTTGTCATCGGATGCCATCGAAGAGTTCTTGGAACATGGGCCGGTTCAGTGTCGATGGTGGCCGCGGCTCGTTGCTTGGGAATCAAGGCTCCTCTGGCTACTCTCTGGATCTTCTATTGTTGTCTCTATCTTCAATTACATGCTTAGCTTTGTCACCTTGATGTTTACTGGCCATTTGGGCTCTCTTGAGCTTGCTGGCGCTTCCATTGCTAGTGTAGGAATCCAGGGTCTTGCTTATGGCATTATGGTATGTTTTTCCTACTGCCTGCTCTGCTCACTCTTTACTTTTCAATTTTTTTCATTTTGTCGAACTTAGCATACCTTCTAATAGGCACCAATGATGCTATATTAGCCAAAAGTAGCACTTTAGAGGTTTGCATTTTTCGCTTACTATTAGATCATATTACAAAACTTCCTAAAAATATCCTCATGCAATGTATCTCGTCAAGTGTCAATAATGCACGGACGATTAACTTTATTTTTTATAATTATGAAAACAAAATTACTTTTAAAGTAGCATCTCATAAGACTAAGTAGTTCAACTGAGAATGATGCAACTTATAACGGCTCAAAATAATGAGCAGGGAGTGAACCCTAAAATATAAAAGTTATTGTGAGCCATTCTTCTCTGAGTAAGGCCGACGTAAACTAATCTCATTGAGTGATTAATATTTTTCTTTCAAATGATAGATAGATGCCTTCAGGTAATCTCTTGTAAGTTGTAACCAAAAATAGCAAGGCTAGTTTACGATTAGAAAAGAGCATTGTTTATTCACATTTAATACGTTGTTGCTCTTGCACACAAGATTTTAGATTCATAGATATAAATTTTGAAACAGTTGGGCATGGCTAGTGCGGTGCAAACTGTATGTGGGCAAGCTTATGGGGCCAAGAAATATGTATCAATGGGAATCATATTACAAAGAGCAATCATCCTCCACTTGGGAGCAGCAGTGATTCTCACATTTCTGTATTGGTATTCTGGGAGTATTTTGAAAGCCATTGGCCAGTCAAAGAGCATAGCCGAGGAAGGCCAGGTATTTGCAAGGGGGATCATCCTTCAACTCTATGCATTTGCGATATCCTGCCCAATGCAGAGATTCCTGCAAGCACAGAACATAGTGAGCCCTCTTGCATTTATGTCAGTTGGCGTATTCCTTCTGCACGTGCTTCTCAGCTGGCTATTTGTCTATGTTTTGGACTATGGCCTCCTTGGGGCTGCCCTTACTCTAAGCTTTTCTTGGTGGCTTCTTGTCATTATAAACGGTCTCTACATCATTCTAAGCCCAAGATGCAGGGACACTTGGACCGGCTTCTCTCTTAAATCCTTCAGGGGAATTTGGCCTTATTTCAAGCTTACTGTTGCTTCCGCAGTAATGCTGTGGTATGTCTCACATTCATCCTAATTATTGCTCAAGTGTTCAACTGAGAGGAATGAAGGGACAAGAGTGAAAAATGGTTATATATGAAGACATATCAAGTCAAAAATATATATTACTAATTTTTGTTCTTCACCTACAATCTTCTTATTTGAGTAATGTTTCTTGCGCTTTTGTATGTTCACAACTCTAACTACAAACGTCCATGTAATAAAATTTGGGTTAAAATAGGTGAGACCAATTTGACTCACATGAACCTTTTTTTTCCCCCTCACGTTTTTACTCCTAGAAAATATACTTTTAATTTGACATTATCCATATCGATGGTCTAAATATTAATCTTACTGTAGTTTGGAGATATGGTACAATCAGGGATTAGTACTTATATCAGGGCTTCTTTCCAATCCTACAATCTCACTAGACTCTATTTCCATCTGGTAAGTCTACAACAATTCTTTCTGACATCCTTTGTTAGCATTGGTCACCACCATGTTTTCTAACCACATATGCCAATGCAATTCAGTATGAACTACTTGAACTGGGACATGCAGTTTATGTTGGGCCTAAGTGCAGCAGCCAGGTTTGTAACAGAAAAATTGGCTTAGATTTTAATTTTAATTGTTTATAATTATAAGCACAAACCTTGATGATTGGTTGTGCGGTCGCAGTGTTCGAGTTAGCAATGAATTAGGGGCAGCTCATCCAAGAGTAGCAAAATTTTCAGTATTTGTGGTGAATGGAACCAGCATCCTCATCAGTTTAGTTTTCTGTGCGATTGTTCTAATATTTCGGGTTGGTTTGAGCAAACTTTTCACTACTGACTCTGAAGTCATTGAGGCTGTATCTAGCCTGACTCCATTGCTTGCCATTTCTGTCTTCCTAAATGGCATTCAACCTATTCTGTCAGGTAAAAAAAACCTATAATTATAAGCAGTTCATTTCTTTTTAGTATTATTTTTTTATCCTTCATTTTTTTTTACTTTCGGGAAATTTCAGGTGTTGCAATTGGAAGTGGATGGCAAGCTGTAGTAGCTTATGTAAATTTGGCCTCTTATTATGTGATTGGTCTTACTATTGGATGTGTTCTGGCCTTTAAAACCACTCTAGGAGTAGCTGTAAGATTTGAACATTTTCCTCTCAACTTCTAGTTCTTGATTCTGATATATGATTAATAAAATGAGATGCATTATACAGGGAATTTGGTGGGGAATGATCATTGGAGTTCTTGTACAAACAATAACTCTAATAATTCTTACCGCAAGAACAAATTGGGATGCAGAGGTTAAAAAAATTCTGACTCGAAAGTTTGATCCATCTTTCATGAATTCGATGCAAATAGTGAATTAATTGCTTCCATAATGACGTTTTTTCATAGGTTGAAAAAGCTGTTGCTCGTGTGAAGAGATCTGCAGAAGATGAGACCATAGATCAGTTGGTTGCCAGCGTATAAAAACATAAATTCCTTCCACAAGAACTTTCAGATGCAAGTTACCCTGCTCTACTTTAAAGGCAAAAGATGTCTGATAGGTTTCTCCTCTGTGTACTTGAGTTCATCCAATTTCGAGGATGAAAGAAGGAAACTCAACTTTCAATTTTGGTATCAAGTGAGGCTTTACTTTGTAAGCATGTATAATTGAAGTTCAATCTTTTCTGGCGTCTGAGATAGAACAATTCTGATACAGAATAAGTTTGTAGGATTACAGAAGGTGACATGCCCAATATTACGGAGTTGAAGTTGTTCTTAAAGGATCTAGTGTTATTCATTTAAAATGTACTTGTACGAAAAATTGAAGGGCCTTCTATGCAAATCGAAAGAGTGGCAACAATAGTGTTGACAAAATAGTACGCGCAAAAATAATATCAGATGAGAGTGCATGGCTGTGAAAATAATTTGCAACCGCAACACCATATAATCTGATCCAGTAGACATCTTGGCTGATAAGGTCAAATATCCAAGGAAATGAACAAAGTGATGGAGTTCAAAGACAACATCACAGCAAGTTGCATGAGATGCCATCTTTAGAGTAGTACTGGATGCATAATCATCACTTATAACTAGAAGCGGGTGAAGGAGAGCACATTAAGGCGGAATCCAGGCCTGTGTTAAATTGTAAATCCTGGTGTTGTGAAACTAACTAGCTTTGCTCTCATTTTTGTAGCACAATGCAAATCAACAACTTATAACAACATCACTCAAATTTCATAAGTTTCAAACTCCAAGATCCATAGTAATTAATATCCCACCACATGAACAACCTTAGGGGCATGGATAATGATGGTATTCCCCTATCAGGCCAACCACAACGGAAGTTAGTTGTTGAACCAAATCCTAATATTCTTTGTCTCTAAACACGCAGGTTTTATAAATTAAGGCATGGCATAGTTCACATGCGAGAGATTAAAAGTGGTACAGAAAAAGATGGCTCCTCTCCCATCACCGGCTGGAATAAATATTGCTCCCCATATTGCTCCAGAATGCGCATCCTGCAGTCTTCAGCAGCCATCATTCCAGTAGAGAAAGCACCATGCACAGACCCTGGATAGTTCATACTTGTTGCTTCCCCCGCAAAGAATAAGTTATCTACCGGTACCCTTAGCCTCTCATACAGATCATGGGGTTTCCCTACCGTATCATAGCTATAGGAACCAAGCGAGTTGATGTCTGTGCCCCAATGAGACACGAGATACTCAATCTGCATAATTAAAACAATTCTTAATTTAGAAATGGAATTGGCAGATAGTAATCAGAGACACCACAAAAAAGGCTTACACAAGAATGCAAGGTTCTTTTGTTTCTTGTATAGCTAGACTTGAAGTAGACAAGTGTAGTTTCAGTATGGTTACCGGGGGGGAGGCATCAGGAAGAATCTTTTTAAGCTGCAAGAAAGCAGCATTTGCAGCTGCTTCATCAGACATTTTCTCCATGTCTTTGGCCAGCTGCCCAGCAGGCATGTAAACAAGAACAGAATGACCTGTAGCCTTGTGGAGATTTAGAAAGTAGCTGCATCCATAAGATGTGTCTGCAACTACTCCCAAGAACTCAACATTCGGCCAGAACACATTTTCAAAGTGCAAAATTATTTTATTCTCAAGCCCAACCCCAAGGTCAGCAATTGCAGCTTCTTTCCAATCTGGGAGCTTAGGTTCAAAGTTTATGCTCTTTGCCTTCAGCACCCCAAGAGGAACAGCAACAACAGCGGCATCTGCAACAAATGTTTTCCCATTTTCCACTGTTACCTTCACTCCATTATATTGCCGAACTATTTTCACGACCCTAAAGAGAAGTATAATCAATGTCAGCCAATTAAGTTCAGCTGCATAACAGGAAATAAACTTATAAAAAAAAAAGGGATAGGATTGAACTGCACCTGTGTCCCAGGCGAATGTCAAGACCCTTGGCTAGAGTATTTATGACAGGCAGGTAGCCCCTCACCATAAGACCATGACCACCAGGAAGCAGTACTTCCTGTAAATAATATAAAGAAATGGATAAGAGTTGTTAAACTGAAAAAAATACAACACATAAAGGAACAAGAGTTCTTTGAGTAAAAAATCTACCGGAAATAACAAATCAAACTGCTTAAAAGATCTAATAATCTTGATGTCAATTTCTTCAATTTACCTGGTCCCAACACTTCAGTGATATAGTGTCAGCATCTGCAGCAAACCAACCCTCCATTCTGCACAAATACCACTGAAGTACCTTGAAGGCAAGCCCCTCCAACCTGAACATAAAAGTCAATGTCAAATTACCCACGACTTAAGAGTTCAAGAAACAGAATAATGGTAACCAATCAGCCAATTGTTTTATGTAATTAACAACCTTAACTCTGGCCTTCTTTCAAAAACAACTGAAAGTGCTTGTTGAATGGACGTGTCTTCACTGAATTCGTCCCTTACTTTATTTGCCTGCATTAAGTTAGTGGAAGAGTTCAGAGAATGCAACAGTACTAGTAAGCAGAATCAAACATAAAAAGCTATCAAATGGAAAGCATGTTTCCATTATGATAATGCAACTTATCAAGTAAACCTAACTACTTTATATAATAAAAAAAAATGGATTACCTCTTGCAAGATTATCTCAAATGCTTCACCAACTTTTGCTACTAACTCTTGGGGAACTTGAACCCCATCCATATCAAAAAGTGCATAGCTGCATAAAGTTGATGAATTTCATTCAGAATTACAAATTGAAACATAAATTAACAGAACATAAAATCAAACAAGTGTTTGCCGACACAGATTGAATTGATCACCACCCATGCAACAGCAACAGAAATAGTAAACAATTAAAAAGTAAAAGATGACAAACTTACCTTTCCAAATCATGGTCATAGAGGACAGAGTTATCCCCGCTAGTGCGGTAAAGAGGGAGTCCCAGCCTTCCAATCACTGGAGCCAGTGGATTATCTTTGCAAACTCCATGCAACCTGAACCATCAACAATGATGTAAAACTATTTATACAAATAGAGAAAAAGGAAGATATTTTGAGTCCTCAACAACATAAGGAATAACTGGGAAGGAGAGTCAAAGTTGAAGCCTTACCATGATGCACCCAGATCAACAGGAAAACCAAATGAGTAATCTGTGTGAATTCGCCCACCAAGCCTTTCCCGAGATTCTAAAAGAACAACCTGACCATAACAACTGCATCATTTAAACAGAAAAGTAGCTGAAACTTAACCAATAAAATTTGTGGTTTCAGCTAAGGAATCCTGCGGTGACATAATCCCATGCTACCTAACTTCAAAGAGGGGAATTACAACTGTAGTCATAACTTGGATTAGAGGGACAAATGCCGTAGAGTCATTTCAGTAAAATTTTCTCTCAAAAGAGAAACTAATAATAAACTGAAAACAAAATATTGAAGGAAAAGATCTTGCTTGCCTCCCATCGCAATACATAGTATCTAACTAAATACCTGAAATGAGGCATCATGGAGTGCACGAGCAGCAGCAACTCCAGCCATGCCACCACCTATTACAATAACAGATGGTAACCTCTCCTGCTGCTTGCTAACGTTTGCAAAGCATATAGCTACAGGGAAGGAAGAATCGGGGGAAAACCCAGGTTAAGAACATCATACACATAGAGCTTAAGATAAAACTTCTAATCCAAGTTTAACACTCAGTGTCGTTATGCATAGCAAGTTATCAGGCAATAATACACAATTCTAGCTCAGAACATCCCAAATATATGCCACAGGCGACACCCTCTTCTGCTTTCAATTAGTAGCCCTATATGACAATATCTTCATTACTCCATCTAATTCATTCTAATTCCACAATTGTGTGTATCCGGTGGCGGAGACATAATGTGTCGATAAAATCAGATAAGTCGAATGGACTAATGTGATGAGTTTAAAGTTATTTAGAGAAAAAAAATGAAAATACAACAAAAATAAATAAATAAATAACTGCCCAACTGATTCTGGCTTGAACAAACTTTTGAACAGTTCAATTCTGCTTGTCAGATAGACTTTTCTAGTAATTTTTTCCCATACATTTTGGAACTCTGATTCTTTGTAAGTCAATCACTCTATCCACTCCAAAGGATGGATGAGTACAGTAAAACGACACATGCACGTGCCCACACCGTTTAAGCATAAGGCTAACATCTTTGTAATCCCAATGACCACGATGAGTTTTAGAACTTTGAAATTAAAAGAAAAGGGAAAATATCCATCATATCATATATCATTATAATACAATGCACCGGCAATCACAGAGAAACAAATTCAACGTGTAAATAAACTGAATAAATGCAAAAATAAAAGCATAAAAAAGGCGTGGTCAGGAGCAAACCTTTGCGTAATTGGGGATTCCTCTTACACCGAGACTCCATATGGAGAAGATAATTCCCTTTTAAGATTTTGATTACTACTGATATTGATTACGAGTGGATCCAATCGATTATTCTCGAATTCAAACAAGGAAGAAAGTATTTGAGGTGAAAAATGGAGATTAAAAATTAACAGACAAGTAAGAAAGTGATTATAATTCAGGTTAGAGGATAAATCCAGCTTCCCAAACCAGTTCATGCAGCTAAATTTCCAAATTCAATCACTAATCAGTCGAATTACAGAATTCTTAAAGCCTTAATCGGCGATGAAAAAAACTGGAAAAAAAATGCTGAGAAAATACAGGAAGAATATCAAGAATTGGCAGCCGGTGGGAGACTTGTACACTGGCGATCTCGATGAGGAAGCACGATTTTCCCGAAAAATTTGAGAGAAAAAATTTATGAAATTTCTATAGGCCGGAATGTAAAAATCAACGAGGAACATTCGGGTGGTCGGCTTTATAGGGTTAGTTGGATAACCAAACAGCCCGGGGGACAAAGTGCTACGCGCTGAATAGCAAAACACAACCCGCGCGTTAAACGAAACTAGTTGTCTGAGTAACTTGGTAATTTTGTCTGCCTATTGGATACAGAAATCCACATCTGATAAAAGGCCAGCTCCGGCATCAAAATTGGACCTCATTCATCACAATGTATAAGATCTGATGAGGTGGGATAAATTATACACTAGGGACTCGTACGATGATCTCATTTCACAATTGATTGATTATATTAATAATTAATTGACTGAATTAATTTTTAATTAAAAATTAATTGCATTAATTAATTTAATTAACTAAAATCATTAATTATTTATATAAAATATATTTAATAAAATTAGTTATTAATTGTTAATTATTTGTATATAAAATAATATATAAGAATATGTATATATTTTATAATTAATTTAAAAATAATATTTTATGTTATAATTATAATATATTATTTATTTTATTAAATGTTTTAAAATTTTATATAATTATATTTTATTATACTTATTTGATTTTATTTTAAAAATTAACAATTATAATTTTCTTGTTAAGAAGTTTTTATAATATTTTAATAGATGCAATAACTATTAAAGTTTATTTTGTAACTATTTTTAATGTTAAATGTAAAATTAATATATTTATTATTAAAAATAGTGATGAATTATACATTTTAAATATAAAAATATATCTTTCAAAAGTAATATAGTTGTTTCTTTTTTTCCTTAATATATATTATTCTTTAATTTAAAAGATATCATTTAATAAAAATAATAATATTTAAATAAATTTTTTATTATTTACAATGAAATGAAACAAATATTTTCTTCTCTTTTATATGATTTGATAAAAAATATGATTATATTCATATATTTTTTATTTTTATGTAAATATTTTAATATAATTTATTATACTAATTTATTTTTCATTTTAAAAAATAAATAATCATAATTTATTATATGGATTATATTTTTTTTAAGAAATAAATAAATATAATTTATTATTTTCTTATTTATCAAGAATGAAAATATAAAAAATTTACAATAATGAGCAAGAACGTCTTTTTCTATAATAAATGCAAATAAGCTCTTCTGAGAAAGTTACTATTCTTAACTTTTTCAATATAGTTATTTAAGGATCAATAAGCTAATTGAAAAAAAATATTTGTCAAATATGCAAATTAATTGATTGATTTGATCAAATAGTTAAAGATACTCAAATTAATTAAAAAATTATTTATCAAACACCCTTTTATATTTAAGAATTAGCTTTTTCAATCGCTCGTGTCTATTTTCAATTTAATATAAAAATAATAAATATATAATTAAAAATTTAGTTTATCACATTTACTTTATAATTATATTCAAATTTATAAATAAAAAATTTTTGAAATGCAATATAAAAATTAGAAAATATAATATATAATTAAATAATTTCATTGAATCAAATTTTTTATTTATTTGAAAATTTTTATAATAAAAATTTTGCATTACATTCATATTATTCAATAATATTAATTTTTAAGTTATAATGAAAAGTAATGAACAAATAATGCCACTCATTAAGCTTCCTTTAGTAGGCCAATTATTTCTGTCTCTCTTATTCATAATTATGTGTGTAAGCTGCTGTAAGATAAAAACATCTCAATGCTAATGGTAACAAGGTGATTAGAATGTTGATACCAAGTATATGAATAAAGAAAGTAATTTTATGCGAATTGGATCACTGATTTCAGTTTATTTCTAACTCTTGAATCTTATTTATTTCAAATTCCTCCTTCTCAAATATCTTTATTGCTTTCGGCTAATATTTTAAGAGTTTTTAAGACTCGAGACATTTTTATTTTTTCCTTAAGCTTAGGCCCATTTTATTACAAAAAAAGTAGTGAACATGAAAACACAAAAAATATATCTATATAATGAAGTAGATAAAAAATAGAAATAGTATATGAACTTCAAAAAATCACATATAATATAAAAATATTGATATAATTTAAATAAATATATTTCATTTTATTTTACCAACATTTTTATTTAAAAGTAAAACTTTAATAATATAATTTAACTAGTAATTTCTAAATTAAAATTTTAAGTTGTTTAAATATATTTTTATAATAAAATTAAATATATCATATTATATATATATACATACACACAAGTACATAAATACGCATTATTTAATGATATTAGCATATAAATTATAAATAATAGAAACGGACATAAAAAAGAAAAAAAAGAAGAATATGCAATGTAACAAATAAAAAGAGAAGAAACAAGATGTAAGTTATAAGATAATATAAGAATTAAAAATGGAATAAGTAATTAAGCAATTCAAATAAATTAAATCTTCAATGTATTTAAAATAAAAAAGAATAAAATATATGACGTTATATTATACTTTTAATGAAATTAGTGTATGAGCTAAAAATAACATAAGCGATATTATATTGAAAAAAGAAAATAAAATGTAATAGAATAAATAAAAAATGATGTGGCTCCCATATTAAATAATGCCAAAGGTAAAAATATAATATGTAATTCAGTAAATTAATTTCACCAAATCTTTAATTTATTTAAAATATTTTTAGAAAATAAAATATATTATATTTTATCTATATTACTAAATGATATGAGCTTATAGAGTTTAAATTTTATCAATTGATAGTGTAAAATATTTATCTTATCAATAAATAATAAGAAAATACTTTATTAAAAAATTAATAATAATTAATCATTTTTAAAAATAATAAATAAATTTTAACAATTTTTTTATGAAAGTATATTAGTTAATGATAATATAAAATTAATTTACACTAATAGTAAATTAAATGTAAATTACATGAACTATCAATTACATAAGTAAACATGAAAAAATAAAAATAACAGAAAGTGAAATAATGCATGAATATTAAAATTTTGATAAAATTTCAATTACTTTTTATATAATTTAAAATATAGAATTTAAATATTATTGATAAATTTTAAATAAATAATTTGATTTTAATTTTTAATATCTTATTAAATAATAGAATATTAGTTATTTCAAATAAAAGTTTTTATATTAAAAATTTTAAATTTATTTAAAATATTTTAAAAAAAATAATTAATCATATTATATCTATACTATTTTAAAATTTTAGTGTTTAAGTGACAAAATATTAGTAGTAGACATAAAAAAATGTAGTAACTTACAAATTAAAAAAAGGAAAGACAATCACTAAGTTATATAATAATAAAAGAGTTAAAAATAGAAAATATAGTTAAGTGATTTAATTTAATTTAATTTTTAATTATTTTATAATAAAAATAAAATATATCATATTATATATATAATTATTAGTAATATTAATATATGAATCATAAAAAGCAAGATTGATAATAGAAAAAAAAACAAAATTTATAATAGAGCAAGTAAAAAGAAGATCTTGTGATTCTTGTAACATAAGAGTTAAAAATAAAATATATAATTAAGTAATTTTATTAAAATAAATATTCAAATTATTTAAAATATTTTTATAATAAAAATAAAATATACTGTATTATATCTCCACAAATTAATGATATTAGTGTCTATATTATAAATAATAAAAGTGAGACATTAAAAAAATATATACAATAAAATTGTTAAAAAAAGTGAAGCAATGCGTGAGTGTATAGACTTAATAAAATCCCAATTAATATATATTAAATTTGAAATACAAAATATAAAAATTGATATGAAAAAATATTAAAAAATTTAAATAAATATAATTGATTTTAATTTTCAAATATATCTATTAAATAATAGATTATGCAACTAATATTTTAAATTAATATTTTTATAAAAAATTTAACTTATTTAAATATTCTATAATTAAATTAAATATATCATACTTTATTTATCTAATTTATAATATTAACATCTAAGTTGAAAATAATTATAATGGTAAAAAAAAGAAAAATGTGCAATCAAGTAAATAAAAATAAGAGAAATAATGAGCAAGTTGTAAAAAAATATAACAATAAGACTAAAACAGTATTTTGATTTCTGTGAAGGAGAAATTGTATTAATTTGATCCCAACTACAAATTTATATTAATTTAGTTCTCATAAAATTAACTCATACCAAATTTTAATCCTTCCGTATGGTATTTTAGTAACCCCATCTCATTTACGAAGGAGTTAAAATTTAAATTAGAAATAATTTTATAAGGATGGAATTAATACAAACTTTTAATGACTAGTAAAGAACCAAATTGAGATAAGCTTAATCTAACAAGGATCAAAATAAAATTTTAATCTAAAATTATAAATAATTATGTAAGTAAATAATTTAATTAAATTAAAACATTAAACTTATTCAAAATATTTTAAAAAAAATATAACATCTATTATGTTATATATATTTTTTTTATTTGAATTATAAATAATAGGAATAAATATGAAAAAAGAAAAATAGAAAAACACGCAAAAGAATAAATAAATAAATAAAAGAGGAACAATGGGTGTCCTGTAAAATAAAAAATAGAACGTGAAATGAAGTATTTCAATCAAGTTAGATATTTGTAAATTTTTAGAATATTGTTATAATAAAAATAAATATAACATATTATAGTTAAACTACTCAATGGGATGGGTATTTGAGATAGAAATAACACAATTGAGCATAAAAAAATGCAATAATGTAGACAAAAAGAAATCAAACAATGTTAGTTGTGAAACTTTAAAAAATACTGATTGACGTAATTTAACTTAATTTGAAATATAATATTTAAAAATTAGACAATATTTATAAAATTTAAATAAATAAGTTTGATTTTAATTTTCAAATATTTTTAATAAATAATAATATATGTGGTTAGTTATTTCAATCAGTACTTTCAATGTTAATTTTCAACTTATTTAAAATATTTTATAATAAAATTAAATATATTATATTATAAATATATTATTTTGGGATATTAGTAATCTAATTGTAAATAATAGTAATTGACATGAAAAAAAAAAGAAAAAAAGACAAACATACAATGAAATAAATTAATATAAATTACAAAAATAATAGGTGAGTTGTAAAATAATTTAAAAGTTAAAAATAAAATATATAATTAAAATATATGATTAAGTATAATCTTAATTTATTTCAAATATTTTTTTGATTGGAATGGAGTGTATAATGTTATATTTGTACTATTCAATAATACTGATGTTTGAATTATAAATAATATGAGTGAATATAAAAAATATGTAATAAAGTAAATAAAAAAGGAAATAACATATATAATAAAATAAAATAATAGATTAAATCAAAAAATAGAAATTATATAAGAATTTAAAAAGCAATAAAAATAAAAAAGAAAAGAAAAAGAGCAAAGCTTTGATTAATTGAAATGAACAGAAGTAAAACAATATTGTTTTGAAATTGTAACGAAGATTTGTAGTGGTCCATTCTATTTCAAAATAATAATAATAATAATAATAATAATAATAATAATAATAATAATAATAATAATAATAATAATAATAAATTAATGGTCCATTCTATTTCAAAAAAATAAATCAATATATTGGCCTATTAAGCGATATAAATTGGGGCAAATTGCAAGACACCTGTCAATGCATAAATGATAGGATTAGGTAGGAGAATGAATTTCATTATAGCTTAATGAAACGACACATTACACTAAAGAAATAATATAATAGTGGGAAATGGAACCTTTTTTAGTTGTATAAATAGAGATAAAAGAAAGAAAAGGATAATATCAAATTTCTAAACAATAGTAGTGAATATGAAAAAAAAGAAAGAAAAAAAAAACATAAAATGGAACAAATATAAAGATAAAATATAATGGTTAAGCTGAAAAATAGTATAAGAGTTAAAAATTGAATGTGTTCATATATATATATATATATATATATATATATATATATATATATATATATATATATATATATATATATATATATATATATATATATATATATATGAACACATTTATAATTTAGTGGTTTAATTAAATTTAATATTTTAATTTATTTGAAATATTTTATAACAAAATTAAAATATATGCTTCTTAATAATATTGGTGTTTAGCCGTATATAACAGAAGTAACATGAAAAAAGGAAAAAAAATACAATGAAATAAATAAAAAAAAGTGGGTAAAGTAATATAAGAAATAAAAATTGAATATATAACCAAGTAATTCAGTTAAATTAAAATTTTAACTTATTTAACATATTTTTATAATTAAAATAAAATATATTATGTTATATCATTTTACTCAATAATATTAATATCTAAGTTATAAATAATATGAATGAATATAAAAAATATACAATAATATAAATGAATAAGAAATAATAAATATATGAATGAAAAAAATGATGCGCACATTACAATACATGCAGATACTTTAGCATAGGTTTTTGCTATGGTACATCTAAAGTTTTAAAACCTAGAATAATGTAGCAAAATTTTAAATTATTAAATTAAAATTATTCAATTATAATTATTTATTTTAATGAATATAATTAAATAATTTTAACTTAATAATTTTTAGAATGTCACGTTACCCTAATTTTTGAAATCCTTGAAACATTATAAAATTTACCGTGAATGTGAGCAAAGGAAAACTACAAACCCCTCGATTATTAGTTTCGAGCCTTGGACTTTCATCGATTTTCATCTTGACCGTATACGAGCGAAGGAAAATCTTAATTGCCTATATGGTTATACATAGAGGTGCCCGATGAGTCCGGCCCAGAAAAATAATGTATTTAGCTCATTTTTTTGCCCCGATAGACTCGATGGGACTTTTTTTTATGGCCTGATTAATAATAGGGCCGGGCTCGGGTCAAGGCAAAAAAAGCTCGATAGGTCCGTCCCGGTCCGATTATAATAATTTATTTTTAATAATATAATTATATATTAAAAAATATAATTATATCTAATTATTTTAAATATAAAAAATATTAATTTAACATATTAAATATTTTATATATTTAAATATCATATTATCTCTTTAAATATATATATGTTTTTTATTTTAAAATTTTATTTTTTATTAAAAATAAAAAAATATATATTTTTCGGACTTTTCGGGCCGAGTTTCGAGCTTTTTATTTTAAAAATCGGGCCGGGCCAGGCCGGGTTCGGACCTTTAATTTTATATAATTTGGCCCGGTGACCCGGCCTGGCCATGTACACCTTTAGTTATACATAAGTAGAGGCCGTCTCCATGCTTTGTCTTAAAACAATGCATGGTTTTATAGTTGTGGAATGAAAATAATTTCCTATTTAAAATAGTAGATATTATTTTCTGTTAAATTTTTTACATAATATAATATTAAATAAATAGAATATTATCTGATATTTTAATATTATATAATTATAAATAAACAAGTTTCTTTTATGAAAGATATGTTTTTGTTAAAACTTAAAACAAAGCACCCTAAATGAATAAATAACGCACAGGAGAAAGATGATATCTATTTTTTTTTTTCCAAAAGAACAGAGCATGAGGTATGAGCATACAAATTCTTCTTCTCTGATATTGAACTCAGTCATTGGCTTAATCATTCAAAACTTAGCTCATCATTTTTTTTCCAGAAATTAGAATTACTAAATAGTTCAATAACTAAAGGAGAAATATACTAAAGTCGGAAGAATGGATCAGTGTCCTAGAACTCCCCCTGGGAAACGTACGAAAATGTTTACATTTTAGAGCTACCAAACAAACAAAACAAGAATGGCTCGAGTCTTGGTGCTTTTCGAAATTGAACTCAGCCAAACCCTCTAATCGAGATTGTTTTAGGTACTGCTATTATTACAATTGGAAGCGCACCTGGAAAATAGAGAAGGAAGCAAATGAAGACGAAAGATAGAAAGTGGAACTTAGAAGCTTTGAATAATAATATGATTTTTGGAAGAAATTGTTGGAATATATTTGAAAGAATTTTTAGTAATAAAATATATTCAATTTTTTTTTTAGTTTTGATGATGGAGCAAATTTAGTTAAATAATGCTTTGTTAGCTAGTAATTATATGCTAAAAAAATTAAAAATTATCTTATAAGTTACTTTTCGAACATTTAAATTGTAAACATATGTCTCTCTTTCACATGCGAACTTACTATTGCAGCTTATATTAAAAAATGGATGATTCTTTGACTTAGTATTTTGCAAAAGTAAAAACTTTCTAATTCAACTAATTTTAACAAAACTGAAAGATATTTCTATTATCTTTGAAAAAGCATAACCTCTTTTGGTATGCTACCACCTGAGAATGTATTACAACATCAAATGACTATTAAGAAAATCTAACACTCTCCGTAAACATTTCTAATTCGAAGTGGAACCAATTTTCAAAATTCAAATTGAAGAAGTCCATATTCACTCTGAATAGGAACCTTCCATGTTGAAATATGCAAAAACTCATTAAAAAATCTCTATACTTCATTTTGATTGTTCAATTTTTATTAAAATTTCTCTTAAGCGAAAATTCTAATCATATGTGAATTTCATTTGTATATCTACTCCTCAAGAGAGTTCTTGTTGTTGAGTGTCTATTTTAGATACTTCATTTCCTTGTATACACATTTGTTGAATATTTAAAACATTTATGAGTTGTGAACTCATGCTAGAGTTAAGTAAAAGAAAGTATTTTTGTAAGAACAAACTTCGAATCCTTTGTACACCACTTAACTAAACTTGAATTTGGATGACAGTATTATAGGTTTGATAACATGTACTTTATACTCTTGAATATCATAGTAGGTAATTTTCTTACCGGTGGTTTCACTTGAGAGGAGTGAATGCAAACTAATGAAGTTCCGACCACTATAAATATTGTTTACACTTTCTTCTTCCTTAAACTCCTGCATTTCTGTATATTTACTTGGAGTTTGTTACATTGGTTATTTGCTTGATCTTTTAAGCTCAATCGTTTGCAAAGAAATTTTTGAAAACAAGTTTTTAAAGGCAACATTTCTAAATATGGTTAACCAATACACCCCCTCGGGATTATTTGCACTATCAGAAATAGCACCAGCATGATATCGACTATGACAAGAAACAAAACCATGGCCGATGGTCGTAAGAGAATATTTGCTTGGGTATTGATATTGCATAAATATTCTCGAGGGACCACAATTGCAATAGAAGTCAAAAATACTCTTGAGGACCCATCGCAATATTACAACTTGTTACAGTCAAACTCCTAGCGGATTACTTTTTAATGTCGATGGAGGGGCCACACAACTATACATTTAATTGCAGCTAGACTAATGATGAAACATCAAGAAAGCTACTCTCACTTTCCCTCTTTTACAATTACTAACAATTTGAATTAATCTAGGTGAGATTCTCACCTGTTCAATTAGATATGAACCCAATTTAACTCAGATTAATTGTTAAAAAAAAGTAGTTGTGAATAGTAAAAAGAATTGATGAGGTACATTCTAATGGAGGGAAAGAAAGACAGAAGTGAACAAACATAACCAAGTCCTTTTCAACTTACGCTCAAGTAACATTATGCTTTTACTGTAGTTACCGATGGGGCACTGCAGGACATACTGAATCAGGAAAATAAATAAACTAATGTTATAATTAACTGAATCATCTCCATGATAAAGCTAGGTACAGCCATTAACAAAAACCAACTTTTACAGTTATATCTTTACCTGGAAGATACCAACTTGGGAATCTGCGTCTTGTTCTTAAAATCTCAAAGTTTTTTCATTTTCTTTTTCTCTTGTCCTTTTTTAGGCCTTTGGGCAATGTTACATAATCAGTGTTAGATACATAATTGAATCATCTGTTTAGTGAAAATATATAATCAAAGTACTCGCTGAGGGAGGCAGACATACAATGGAAGCTTACAATGACAATCCATCGTTTTTGCATTTATATTGTTAATTACGGTGTAGTTTCTGGCAAGCATTATTTAACATGTGAACATTAAACAAGGAAGAACAGTCAAATGGAAGTTATAGAATGAGGATAGTCCAGAATTAAAGGAATCCAGCAAATAAAACATCTTCATATGGGTGATAAGAATAAAAGACACAGCTGAAAAATGTAGTGAAAATGGACTCAATCGATATAACTTGATGTATATTGGAAGTAAAAACTCAGCAGCCATGAGAACTATTCAAGCGACTTGCCCATCTTGGCATTTGCAGCATCATCAGTAGTAGCTGCTGCACTGCTATTGCTCTGGGGAATCATTGTTTGACTATGTTGTGCCGCTTGAGAATTACCATATCTAAATACACTCATTGGCTGGAAAAAAAAATATATATATATCTATATATATAAAGAAGAAAGAAAAGGAAAAGAAAATTTATTTAAGAGTTCAATTGAGAGAAATCACAACCTGGGAGGAACTTTGCACCATATGATAGCCCATATGCATATACCGTGCATATTGCTCCGAAAGAGCTGGAATTTGCATCTGATTTCGGTCATTAAATGGACCCAAAACAGAAGTTTGACACATTACAGTCTGGTTTGGTGTCTGAGTGACAGACATGGGCTGATCAAGAGGCACTCTTGGTGAATGCATTGGATTGTGAACTGGAGGCAAAAAAGGTGCAGCCATTCGCATACCTATTTGGGACAGATAGTGCTGAATTCCTGGAAACATCATTGGTGTCATGCCAGCACCCATCCAAAGTACCTACGAGCAAGAATAAAAGTTTTTTAGTTGTTACCTATACCAGGACCGGTTTCGCATGTAAGATCTTCTATGGTACTTGCAGTTGTACCTGAAGTTGTAACTGAAGGGATTTCAAGTATTCGATTGCCTCATCTAGCATTGATGCTTTGTCTGTCTGCAAATACAGCCCTATATTAGTTGGTTACCCCGCTTTCATAGGTTCTTATCGAAACTAGAAACATTTAGATGTAACGGGCATCATGCATGTAACCTTGTTACTATGAGGTATGAGTTTTTGCAATGCCCTCATCTTCTCATTAATCCTATCTCTTCGTCTCTGCATCAATAAAACAGTGTCAGTGACAGTAAAAATTCCAGAAATATTATTTGATCAAAAAGATGCCAAGCCCACCCTTTCTGAGAGATTATGCACTTCAGCTGCACGATTTCTTCTGGAAGACCCTGTCCGCTGAGATGCCTTGTTTTCAGCAGCAGATCTGAGTTCTGTGGCCTAAAATACTTGCACACATAGGTTGGTATGTGAAAAAAAAAACCAAGCAAGAATTTAACAATGAAGATGAACAGACAGAGAGAAAAATTCACCTCACTTTGTTCCTCAAATTCTTCTGCATCTATCCCTTTCCTTTTCTGGCCATGGACGTCAGTAGATTGGCAATAAGTTCTTCCAAGACTGCTGCCTGACCCACCAGATGATGAAGTAACAGTTGGTTCTAGAGTCTCTAACTTCCCTTTTGCACCATGGGGGATTGTTCTATGAACATCATCCTTGAGGGGTTCATACTCAGCAGATGAAGCAGTAGTCCAAGCATCATTGCTTGATGATCGGCTCACATCCACATGCTGAGGGATTTGATTGCTGCAACCGTAACTTGATCCAATTGTCTTCACTGAGCCGTCTCTAGCCTCACTATTAGCAGTACCTTCGTCTCCAAGTTTTGCATCAGAAGATGTTGAAGCAAACGTGGGGGTTGCTGAAAACATAGAAAAATTGACTATTCTTCGTGATCCACTCTGGTCAAGGTTATTCTGAGATGAGTTAGGAAAATGAATTCTTGGAGCAGGCATGACGTTCCCTGAAAATTCTTGAGGACTGGACTGTTTCACATTAGGTGTTTTTAAACTTGCAGTAACATGTGGGGGCCCATCGGCACCAAATTTGACAAGTGTTCCTTCCTCAAATTGCTTGATTGACTTACAAGATTCATCACAGGAAGGTAGTTCACATAAAAAGTTGGAACAGAATTCTTGCTCTATTGGATCTTCCTGTGGGTATTGGATCCATGAGACAGTCTCATCTTCTCGAACCAAATTACTTGGGTTCACATATGAAACACCGGTCCTTAATGGCGGTCGATCAATTTTCTGAATCTGTCTTGAATCAATATTGTTTCCATTTGGTTTCCTGTGTGTTTGGCTGTGCAAAACAACCTCCCCATTTTGCCATAGGAGCTCCATCAGTTCTTGGTCTGGCCTGTAGAATTGACCACATAATAAAAATAATAAAAGCAAGGTTAATATGCAAAATAACAATTTCCTGTTTTGACAGAGATAGACAGCATTCATACCCTATGGGCTTCTTTTGATTGGTGATGCAGCTGCCACTCTCAAAATTCCAATTAGGAACGCTATTATTCATGGCTAATTAATCCAGATATCTGTGGAACAGTAAAGCAAATAACTTTGCCAGCAGGATAGAACGATATGTACGGTGCAGCTATCGAAATGAGCAATTAGTAAGCAATAAATAAATTTTCAAGTGAAGAAACAATAAAATTGTTAACTTTCTGATTGTGTAGGGAACTTTGCCAGCAGCACAGGAGGGGGCGAAACCAATGAATCGGAACAAGTTACAAGAAAGTGTTCCTTTTTTTTTTTTTTTTCCTGCTATATACAAAAAACTGTTTTACTCATTCTGAATTTTGTATATAAACAAAGCGGCACAAATTTAAAATTCAATAGGACCCAAAAAGGAAAATTTCAGTCTTAAATGCAGTTGAAAGGTACAGCATATGTACAATACACACCTACCCGGAGAAGGAAAACGGAATGAAACACCAGAAAATAGAGGAACACTCAGCACCAAACCCAACAAATTTGGCAAAATTAGAGATACACATCTAACAAAAAGCTGTACTGATACTAAAAAGACAACTTTCATGAATAAGGAGTGAACCCAAATTGCTTAAACCTTTATTCATTTTTATCATATAAAGCGCAAAGAACCTAACTTTGGTTGATTTTAGGCAAGAAAAAAAGGACCCAGAAACGAATGTTAAGATCATGAGCTAAAATTACCAAGTACAAAGGAAATCCCGCTGACAGCCGAGCTAAGGCTGCTTTCTAAATTGGTTCTAATAGAAAATAGCTAAGAAACCGAAACACCCTTCCTTCTGTCTTGCTCTTTGCCACAGATAAGTATGAGGAGTTCAACTAAGAATGAAGCAGAGTTTTATACAGCAAGAGTGATAGTGACATAACAAGAGAGGTCAGAGTTAAAACTGGGATGGAAAAATGGTTCTGAGGCGAGGAAAACATGGATAAGTAGTTGGCAAATGATGAGTCAATAATAGGGGACCGGCTTAGTTGAGACTTGAAAGGAAATATAAACGGCGCGGAAATTCATCTATTGGCTGGCTAAATTCTTTCAGGGTTCGTTTCGGATCCGACATTCAATTTAACCAAACAAAGTGTAATTAGTATTTTTTTTATTCAATGTTTAATTTTTTATAACTAGTGAGATTTATAAAATTATAAATTTTATATTCCACAGAGGTAGAGCAGATAAAAAGTAAGTGTGGGACAGCAAGTGAAAATAATATTATTTTTTATAAAATTAATTATTTTTTAATAATAATAACTTTAATTTATTTATGAATAAAATTTAATATTTAAAAATATATATAAAAATAATTTTAACTTATTTTTAAATAAATTTTTTATTTAAAACATGTTAAAAATATATCCAAATTATTTAAAGAGCAGATCTTAATACTATCATAGTAAATGTAATACATAAAAAAATAAATTTTTTATATAATATATATTTTATGTGGAGCAAAATAAATTTTATAAAAATTTACAAAAAATTTAATACATTATATAAAAGCTATCTATAAAATGCAATAAAGTATCTTCTTATTTAAAACTAAATACTATTTAATTAAAAAGGAAAGATATTTTAATTTTTTTCTTGTTAAACTAGAAGGAAATTTATCTTCCTATTTCCTCCACCATTTCGAGGGCGATATCAGAAATCCATCCTAGGTGATGCCACATGGCATCACAAGCTGTATTTTATTGGACAACGATAACGTCAGCAGACTCCGCACTGTCAGAAGTCAGAATGAAACTCCCGCACTCCCTCCCACCAAACGGACGATTGTTATTTCGCGACACATAATTTTTATATGTGGCAAAAATATTGATAAATATAAAGAATGGAAGTATATATAAAAAAAATTTAATAATTTTTTTTATGTATATTTAAATTTTTATCAATAATACACACACAAATTATATATCCGCGGATGATATTCTCTTCGTCAAACAGACTTGTCCCATTTTATTCCTCTTTGTTTTCTCTTTTATTTTGTGATGCGAGAAAATTTAAGTCTATTTTCTTGGGCAGGGCTATTTCTTATTGATAACTATCAGTTTAATAATTTCATGTCATGATGTAACATAAGTTAATTTAAATTGATTTTTTACTTTGACGTGAATAATACTAATATGTGTTTGAATATATTTTTATTCTTGTATTTTTAAAAAATGTTTTTTATTTTAAAAATTATTTTTAAATTAAAGAAAAATAAAGAATTGAGAGTGATTGGTATTATAAATAAGAAAATATATCATTTAATTATAAAATTGGTATTTAAAATAAGAAAATAAATTCAAGAAATAACTAAAAATTATTTTTTTATTTTTAAGTTATATATTTAAAAAATAATTTTTAAAAATAGAATTTAAAATAAAAAATTATTTTTAAAAACAGAAAACAGGCCCTTAGTAATCATTTATATAATATAATTTAACATAAATTTTGATGCTTGGAATTGTAAAAAAGGCATCGTAAAATTTGGTGGAAAATTCTATCATACATTATTAAAATAATAATATATAATTAAATTTAATGGTATATTATACATATAGGGAGATTTTTCC
This sequence comes from Sindora glabra, assembly GCA_020226215.1. Lineage (NCBI taxonomy): Eukaryota > Viridiplantae > Streptophyta > Magnoliopsida > Fabales > Fabaceae > Sindora > Sindora glabra. Next base: position 2,377,908 of record CM035226.1, on the reverse strand, counting down.
TAACTGAATTTCCTTTTTCTTTACATATGTGTCGTGGATTATATCAGATATTGTACATTAGTGCTACGTTACAAAACGTACACGAGTGATAATTTTATGAAATTTTCATAATTTCTTATAAAGAATTATGACTTTTACGTAAAAATTGTATATTCATGAAAGAATCTTGTGATGCACTTTTTTGTTGATAAAATCACTAATTTTTTAATGGCAAAATTATAATTTTTTTTATAATAGTAAGAATGTTAAATTACTTAACGTATATATTAACTCTTAGGCTAAAATCTTAAATATAATGGGAGTAAAATCTCTAAAATAATATTAGATTTAGAATTTATGATTTAAAGTTTCTAAGGATATATTGGGTGCCATTGCACTACCAAAATGCAAACCTATAATTTTTAATAAGAAGCACAAAAAATATAAAAAATATCTTTTTAACAAATTACAAAATTCTTCAAAACAAAAATACGCCTAAGATATATTTGATAATATTAAAATGTCTAGCATTAAACTTGACAATAAAATTTTAATTGATAAATTTATTAAGTTTATAAAATAACTTCTTTTTTAACCACTAAATTTAATTGATAGTTTCAAAGTTTTAGCATAAAATACTCAAATCTTGTATAGTTTCAAAATTATCATCTATTATTTTTTAAAAATTTTATACACCTAAATGTTAGATAATTTATATATCTAATTATCATCCCAAAAAATAAAAATAACATTAGGCATATTTGTTGAACATTACTTCAATAAAATATGAGTAACTACTAAATGTGTTTAATCAGACAATTTCCACTAAATAAATTCAATGAATTTAAGTGTTAAAATAGTGTTTTCTTTTTTTCTTTTTGGTATACAGGGAAAATTAAAACACAAGACCAGTAAACAAAACAAAACAGAACACCAGAAACAGACACAGAAAACTGCCTAGAGAAACAAATACCAAACAAATCAATTAAAAGAAAAATAGAAATGTCCCTAGGAGGAGGATGGATCCAATATTTTTCTTGAATCTTGTTTGAAACTCCCCATTTAACTAAGTAATCAACAGGTTAGTTTCCCTCTCTTAGAATATGAGAAAAGGAGACACTGTAGAAATTCTGAAAGAGCTGATAGATGTCTTGATAAATTCCCCAGAGAAGATGAAAGGCAATAACTCTTTGCTTACACAAGAGAATTGCATCCTGAGAATCTAATTTAATAATGATATTCTTCATTTCATTATCTATAATTAATTTAAGAGCAAAGCTGATGACCAAAACCTCCACTTGCAGACTGGTAGACCATCCTTGATAATGGGAAAAGCCAAACGGCCAATTTCCATTCCAATCTCTAGCCAATCCCCTAAATCTAGCATTACTTGGGTTCCCAAAAGTACTTCCATCCACATTAAATTTGATAACATCAACAGGAGGGGGTTCCTATTTAACCAGCCGACTAGCTTTGTCATTAGGGGAAACATGTTGCCAATGGAAAGCTTTAGCACACTCTTTTTCTAGCAGACTTATCTTCTGAATCATGAGCCAAGAAGGAATATTGTCACCTCTAAAAATCATGTTATTTCTATTAACCCATAAACACCAAATAGTCAAAAGGAAGATTTTACTCCATTGATCTTTTGAATCCTTTTTAGAAGAAAAAGCATTACTTATCAACCAATTAAACTAATTAAGAGAGAAAAAGTCTAATGAGGGAGCTGTGGTAAGAATTGAGTTCCAGACTGCTTTTGCCTTAGGACAGTCCCTCAGAATATGAATAAGAGATTTAACTTCTCCCGAACAAAATTGACAAAAAGATCGATCTGCAAGATGCCTCTTCTATCCGAGCAGATTGGTAATTATTCTGTCTTGAGCACAAAGCCAGAAGAAGGTAATGATCTTCTGAGGCATCTTTATGGACCAGATTTTTCTCTAAGGAGGAGGAGAAAGATTTCTATTTTTTAAAGAAAGCCATCTATAACCCGATTTTGCATAATAAACTCCATCTCTTGATTGGCCCCAGATAAGCCTATTTGATCCTTGAGAAAAGAATGGAAAAGGAATTGCTTGGATTTTAAGAAGAATCTCCTCAGGAAGAGAAGTTCGGATTCTATTGAAGTTCCAATTCCCATCAATGATGACATCTTTAACAAGGAGGTTTTTATCATCTTGAGAATTAAGGGAAAAAATATCCTCCAATCTAAAATCACCAACCCATCTATCACTCTAAAATCTGGTGTTCATACCAGAATCAATACAAAATCTGTAAGCATCTTTCAGTTCCTCCAAAATTTTGACTATATCCTTCCCAATTGGAAAGGCATCTGGAGAAATTTGCAAGATAAGACTCAGGCCTTCTCTGCACTTATATTTTTGCCTACAGATTTGGACCCAAGGTTTCTTTTTCTCCTGGATAATGTCCCATCCAAGTTTACCTATAAGAACTATATTAGTCTCCTTAACTTTTCAGATACCAAGACTTCCAAGCTTTTTTGGAAGAGTAATTGTCTCCCAATTGACCAGATGAAGACCTCTTTTAGCTTGATGTGACCTCCAGATGAAATTCCGAACAATGGAATCAATTTTCTCACAAATTCCCATTAGAAGGAGAGCTATTTGCATGAAATAGACCGGAATTGCATTTAAGACAGATTGAGCCAGAGTAATCCTCCCTGCAATATTGAGAAGACTGCTCTTCCAAGCTGAGAATTTAGCTTCCAGCTTTTGGATTATAAAATGAAAGTGAGCTTTGCTGGCCCTTCTTCTGAACAGGGGAATACCAAGATATTTCCCAATATCCTCTATAAAACCAATACTGCAAATCATTCCTATGTTGGAAATAGTCCTCCTAGGAATTTTGGAAGAACTAAAAGCTTTGGACTTCTGATAGTTTATCTTCATGCCTAAAAATCTACAAAATTCATTTAAGGAAGCCATGACCACCCTAGCTTAAGCAATTGTACCTTTGGCAAAATTCATTTAAAATAGTGTTTTCAAACAACCAAACTTGCGTTCAAACGGTCTCTTATTTGCTTGGAATATAGACTATCGTACAATCCAAGTAGAGTGTGATTTCGAGTTATTTCTATTTTAGTTTCTCTAAAGCAATATTTTATTGTAATCATCCAAACTCTTCTCCAATGTGATTGGCTGTCTAAGGAAAGGCAACGCCGGTTCATTAGCCAACCATAGTCTTAAAAGTATTCATGAGTTTCCTTCTCCCACCACTCCGAAGTCTAGTCCGCTTCTAATTGTTATTTTTTAAGTCTCCAAGATACGTTATATAACTATTTTTTAGTTTCTTTTTTTTTTTCTTTCAGCTTTTGCCCGGTTGATGTACTTAAAAAAATCAACCAAACATGCGTTTCCAATTTGATGGGATTAATTTTGACAATTTTTCTAAACAACTTCAATGAATTTATATAAGAGATGTAAATGTGTAAATGTATGTAACATTTTTTTAAACAATTATATATATATATATATATATATATAAGAAAAGTGAAGTCACTCATTTTACGGGTAAAAAAAAGGGAATCTACGAGAAAAATATGCCTTCACCCTATAAAATAGCTAGGAATACGATTCCCTTATCTTATTTTTGCATAACTTCATTTGCAAAAGTTGACTTGGAGGTGTGTGTCTACAACAGTTTCATGCTTGGCTTAGAGCCTTTCAACCGGGAAACTAACAGCAGTTCCAATTTTTGAAGCCATACTTCGGAGTTCGGTTATGTCTTCTTCAGTCAGTCTCCACCCGAGTGCACCTCCAAATTCCTTAGCTTGTTCTGCCGTTTTAGCACCTGGAATTGGCACAACGTTCTCTTGTGCTATAAGCCAGTTTAGAGCAACCTGACACAAGAAACCCAAAATTTCAAATTTCATCAAACATCAACCTAGCAAGAGTAGATGATGCCAGCCTGAAATAGAGTTATGATAATAACATATTTGATGCACTGAATCTCACTCAAGTGTGCGGAATCTGAATTAAATCGGTCTCTATTATTTAGATTTTGCCAATTAGGGAATAAGTGAAACTAAATGGAATGCTTGACTGGCGTCACTCTCTGGAACATAGAGAAAAATGGGATTACGTGGCTCTCTTTTGGGTCATGTTCGTATCCCAAGCAAAATGTCACTGATATTGGAATGGTTGAATCATACACATCCTTGTGGAAGAGCATTATATTTTCAGTCATTAAGATTAATAAGGAAAACATCTATTGATCCCAGAAATTTTAATATTCAGCTCTTAATGTTAAACGTGAAGTTTCTTCATGAAATTACTTAAGCAAGCTTTGCACAACTTAAAAATGCCACATCAATAATTCAGTTATTCAAATGCATTGAAATTATAAGAAACAAGAGAGAACCTGTGTTGAAGTTTTGTCATACTTTTCTCCTAATTCAGCAATTTTGTTCAGCAGAGGTTGGAGCTGCAAAATAGATGCACAATTAAGGGGAGAAAAAGGTGGCTATAAGCTACCTATCTGCAGAATTGTAGAAAGATCCTACCCTTGTTAACAATTGTGGAGTATAAATTCTGCCTCGAGGGCCACTTGGGGGATTTTCAGGGGTGTACTTTCCCGAAAGGACACCTGCTTAAGATAATGATATAGTATTTGTATACATGTTCTACAATTGAATGGGAAAATCAGAGCATAATCATAAAGAGTGAAGCAAACACCACAAAAATATTTAGTTTTGGACATAAGAAAAGGGTTCACCTTGAGCAATCGGTGAATAGGCAATCAATGTAACCCCAAGTTCATCACAGGCGATCTTCACACCATTCTCCTCGGGAGCCCTGTAGATAAGGCTGTAGTTCACTTGGTTTGTAGCCAATGGAATACCTCTGCGCTTGAGCTTCTCATAAGCATCACGAAGTCTTTTCTCTAACCATGTAAAATAACATTACAATTTACAAGCTATAACCTAAATGTTTTGAATCAAGAAGAGCAAAGAATTTTACCCCCATAATTTGAAACTCCAACAGCCTTAACAAGGCCTTGTTCAACAGCATCTCCCAGACCATCAATATACCCTGGAAAAGATTTCACTGGAGTATTAAGCCCTCCTTTGATCTCATAATATATAGACATCAAATTCCATTAACCTTACTAAGTGAAAGTTTCTATGAATTAAATGCAACTAAACTTGACAACCTTCATTTCCCCATACTCCAGGCCTGAAAACCACCACATCACTTGGTTAACTACAATATGATCTGACACGAAGGAAAACAGACAGAGTAATGCTATTGCTCAACTATTTTGTCTCATAAGCTGTCACCTAAACACATAAATATCATAATTTAACTTGAGCTAGATTCACATGCTCAAGTTTTGCCGAATGTATATTGAAGACAATTTATGTGCAATGCTAAGTGCAACTAGCATTTTCCAATCAAAAACTATACACTATGATTAAAGACAGACCAATGAAGCTGATAAAGATCAACTGAAGGAAGTCCAAGCCGGCAGATGGAATCTTTAAGGGCAGTGACAACACTTTGGCGGCCCAACCTCCATGGCAAGGCTGCAAACTTGGTTGCAACAGCAATCTCTACTTCTGGATCCTTTGCTTTTCTTTCCTTAATAAATCTGTGGACAATTAAACAAAAGGAAGCACCAGTTTGTAACTTCGCTTTTATTTTAACTTAATTCACATTCTATATGAAAATCATAACTAAGTTAGCATACACCTTCCAAGGAGAACTTCTGAATTTACAGCTCCAAGTACAAGCTGCCGATAAAGGAACAGATGTTACTTTGTGCTCAAAATACACTCATCAGTATGAAAAGATGCATGGATAAGCAAAACACTCACATTAGAGCCATATACTTCAGCAGTGTCAAAGAAGGTTAGACCGCTATCAATACTGGCATTGAAAGCATTTCTAGCAGCTTTCTCATTCCTATCTACATTCACCACAAAGCACATACGAAAAAATTCATAATTTCCCCTAGTCCATCATATATTAGAAATATATCACAACCAACTTTAGGCCTTATATTCATTATATCAAGGCCTCTAGTATGTCTAAAATCTAGATCTTCGATGCAACAATCAATCCTATGAAACCTGGAGCAGAATTTGCAAAATGCTGCGTAAGCACATCAAACAGGCAAAAAAAACTTGTTAATAGATAGTTTCCAAATTTACTGATATAATTTTTGAGTTCCCTTTATTAATTCTTATTTTTGACATTCACTACTTTCCTGATCCCCACCTCTTGTTTTCTGCATTTATTCCCATATGTTGTGAAAAACTGGTGTGACCACTATTACTTACAAGCTCATGAGATCATTTAGGCTTATAATCCATTTTATCCAACAATCTACAATTGTTAAGGACATATAGTTTAATCAGACTAAAGTAAATACTAAAAAGATTATATAAAATATTTACCAAAAAAAATATTATATAAATTAGATGAAATTATGGAATCTTTCATTTAATCCTTCATAAATGATAACTACTACAACTTTTGCTACATAAACTATATTTCTAAACTTTTATCAGATAGCAAACAGTGTAAAACCTTCAGCTACCAACTAACAAGAAAACAACCGCCTTAAATATGCAGTCAACATTCCAATCTCACCAAATAGATTAATATCTTTGCATTAATAACCGTTCAACTAATAACCACAAATATTTGAAAATAATTAATAATTCTGATCTCAGCATTGAATATTATCTAAGCTTTGGTGGACATATGCACCGATCCATCATTCATAAATTGAAAGGATGCATCAAAATAAAATAATAATAATAATAATAACAATAATAAAAGGGAAAAAAAATACCATTCCACTCAAAATTGTTCCAATAAGTGGTATCCCCCCAAGACCAAGCTCCTATTCCAAGTCTGCTGACCTTCAAATCAGAATTGCCCAACTTTGCCTTTTCTTCCTCTGCTTTAAGAGTAGCAGAACCCTCGGAAGCAACTGCTCTTACTCTGCGAAACCTAGAGTGATCCACAGCACTAAAACAACAACTGCTAAAATGAAGTGCCATGAAAATTTTGAAGGAAATTACACCAAATTAAACTGTATTTTAGCTATCAAGCTGGTCCCGGACCCGGATTATGCTTTCTGAAGAATAATGGTAGCACTAAGTAGGTTAGATTTTTGTAGAGAAAGAATGGAAAAGACAGAGAATGGCAGTGTAAGTGGGCTATTGGGAGGGAAAGAAAGCAGGTGGTGGTCAAAGGTACACGTCTGATACATTTTAGTGGACAGTTGAATTCAACACGGAAAATAGTCAAACACTTCGAGTATCATATGCATGAGAATGCAGAACATAAGATATTACAATGACAAAAATAATTTAAAAATTAAATACACAGATCTGTTTTAATTTATAAAATATTTTTATTTTAAAATATTCACAAACTTTTCATAATTTTATAGAGGCATTAGTATTAAACTTATTTTAAAAATTTTTGATAAGAGTTTGTTAATAGTTAGTGATCAAAAGGAATCTTCTGTGACCGAATTATTCTTATTTATCTCATTGATTCATAATTGTATTTTAACATTTTTTCTGCTTATAGAAGGAACAATTGTATAAAGGGAGAAATTAGATTAACTTTTATCATAAACAACTTTTTTCTAAATATTTTATCAATTCAATTCATATTTCAAGGAAATTTTATTATTTTTTTCTTTTTTCCTTCCAATTTTACAAAACGAGTTAATAAACTTGTCATCGAATAAGTACTTTTATTTTATTTTATTCGTGAGAAATTGCGTAAGTAGATGAGCTTCTTGCCGAGTTCATACAAGTCAACCAAAATCCAAAACTTTTGTAATAAGCAAATTATCATATGGTTATACAAAAATAATCAAATACTACTTAAACTTTATTTGTTTTTGGGAAAAAAACTCTTTCGTATAATTATAAATTATTAAGATGATGAAAAATAAATTATATATTTAATATTAAATATAATAAATTTAATGAAAGATGATTTTTTTTTTTACTATCATAATTTTAGAAATCATTTTTTTAATCAAAAGACATAAACATATATGATACTCCTTTATATATATATAAAAGGAAATAAAATTTTTTTACAAAAATTATCTTTCAAAAAATAAATAGAGTCTTAATAAAAAAGTATGATGATCTTAAAGAATAAAAATAAAGAAAATAACCAAACATAAAAACACAGACCGGTAACAAAATTAATGATGTGTCTCTGAATAACAAGCATTTTTTTATTTTATGTGTGTTAGAATCATATCACGCTGCCTTGAAATTTTGCTAAATCCACAGAAATCAAAACTCCAATTACAACGTTAAAAACGAAAACCCTGGTCAAAATGAAATCGATAGCTCAGGAAACAACCCATAAATTAAAAAAAAAATACAATATACATTAGGATGGTTAGATTTTTCCCCTTTCTATTTTGAAGATTTGGAAATCACTCTCATAAAATATATAAAACTTGAAATTAGATTTTATCATTTTGTTCAATTATACGATTTTTAATGATATTTTCAAGCAAAAATTATAATATTTTAATATTTTAATTTATCTTATTATTTTTTCATAAATAATTTCTATGTTATATAATGAATAAGAATTAAATTAGATGTATAAAATTTTAATTAAATAATAAAAATAAATTACAAAATTATATGTAAAAAATGGTAAAATAAACTAATGTACTATAATATTATGATTGTTGTTAAAAAGCTCATATAATTTAATAAAATAATTAATTAAGTTAACTCCAAGTTTTATAGAGTTTAAAGAGGTGATTTCCAATTTTTCAAAGTAGAAAAAGGTAAAATCCATTCACTCCAAAATTAAAGGGAGTATTTGCAATTTTCTCTATATCAAAACCAAAGAAGAAAGAGTCTATGAAATTCTAATAATGCAATTAAAGTAAAACGAGTGAAAAAAAAATGAAAGAAGTCAATTTGTATGCAAGCCTAAGATATTTTGTGAGCCAATGTCCATGCTAAAGTAGGAAAAATGGCAAATAAGAGAAATCTAAAAAGATTTTCTAATTTTATGGATGTTTTGGTAAAATAATAACTAGTGATTTGTAAAATAATAATTAAATAAAAAGTATGAAATTATTATTTAGAAAATATTTGTAAAGGTGTCAAGTTAGAAGAAAGGTCTAGGTGTATTTCGAAACTAGAGGAAAGTCTACGTAACTTTGATTAAACCTTAAAAATGTTAGTGTATTTTGCTTGGTATTATACTTACTCAACATTAAATGTGAAAAGTGTGGAAAAAAAACCTCCTTCTAACTATTATAACAATAGGTATCATAAGATATATAAGTAACATGTCATTATTTATTTATATACAAGCAAATGAAATTTTGTTTTAGAAAATATCTTTCAACAAAATAAATGGAGCACTAACAAAAAAATATAATTTTATTATTCATATTTTAATCATAGGAATTTTTCAAATATTAAAAATTGTATTTTTCAATTCTAAATAAGAATAAGAACATGGTTAGTATGGACAAATATTTTTCAATACCAAAATGGCAATTATATCCAAATTCAACAAATCTTATGTTGTAACCCATCCTTATGGCACATGACCGACATAAAAAATAACTAAGAACAATCATCTACAAGCTTTCTTTAAAGCATAACTACTACAGTATTTCATGTATGAGTGTGCCTTGCTTTCACAAAATATGCAACCTTAAAATTTTCAATACAAAGTGTAGGGATGAATCATCATGCAAAATTGGGCCAACTAACCTAATGCTTACCTTAACACCAAAGCTCTCGAACAGGCCGACTTTTATCCTATATGATGATAGCTATATATAAAGGGAATAATTCCTAAGGAAGACAAAATAGAGAAAAGAATGGAGTAAATTTTTTGGAAACTCAATGAGTAAGCATTAGGAATTAGCAAAATATAATCATTTTATGCTATACTCTAACAAATATAAATTCACCCACACTTATGTGTAGTCATTTAAAAGGACCAAGTTCTACTTTAATTAACATCTACATTTTTTAATCTTTATTAGGGAAAATTGAAGTCTTCTTAAGGAATAACTTGTATAATTAAGAAAATGAACACGTAAATCATCATTTTGTTAAAGTGAACTTTAATTTTTGTTATGTTCTTGATATGTATTTGCAACATTTATGCCCTTTACAACATTAAAACCAAGCCGAACATGTAAATCATCATTTTTTCTCATATAATTAAATAAACTTTAATCTTTTAACCTAAAATCAAATAAAACCTTCTTAATCTTTTAGATAAGATTAGAATATTTACTCACCTAATAAGAAAAAGAATTTAGAAGATCTAATTTGAGATCTTTTAGCCCTAATTATCCAAAATTTGCAAGTTAGAATTTATCTTTTTCCCTTTTTTGAATCAATTGATCAATACTTTCAAATTTAAAGAAAAGTATAAGGAATCTAGTTACCATAAAGATCTTATCTTGCTTGAATGAAGAAATTGAAAAAAAATTACTTTCTAGTTGTTTAATTAAAGAGAAATTATGGAAGAAAGGAAAAGAAAGATGGAAAAAATGAAAAGAAAAAGGATTTAAGGTTTGGGATGCAATGAAATAGGATTGAAATAAGGGTTTTGGGGCTATTTTTAGCTTTAAAGAGATAGAAGCAATTTTATCATTTTGTCTTAAAACTTTTTCCTACTCATATTCTCATTTCTAATCACTTACAACATTTAATTCTTTTATTTAAAACACTTTTCCTTAACTAATTCCTTAAAGTTTTCCCTTTTGAATCCTAATTTAAATAGTTTTATTTTCTTTTGCTCTAAGATTACATTCAAAATTCATTTCATTAATTGATTTTATTTCCTTAATATGATATTCACATTCTCCCTATCATAATTTATTCATTCTACATTAAATCTCCATTTCAAATTCCTACGATAATTATTAACTAATTAATCATATTTCTCACAATATAAAATTTTAAAATTGAAAGGAGAATATTACAAATAAAATGAATATATAATGTTTTAAATCTTAAATGCCTAACATCTTATTCTATTTCATGGAGATGTATCTAATGGCTTATATATGCCTAAATGAAGATCAATAGTCATTAATCAAGATCTAAATCTAACTATCAAATATACTTTAGCTCTCAAAAAGGTATTTTTAATTTGTCATTTTTAATCAAGGGTAATAATTTTTTACACAATATATTTATTAAGGTTCAAGTTGATATGTCAACTCATTTAAAAATTTATATTAAATTTTTAAAAATATTTTTTAAGAAATAATTAATAATTAAATTATAAATAATTCTATATAATAAAGATATGAAATTTTATTTTAATAAAATATTAGTAAAATTTAAAATAATATTGTATTAATAATTAAAAATATTTTTAATGAAAAATAATTAGTAATTAAATTTAATACATAAATTTTTAATATAAATATTATTAATTAAAATTATTAAATAAGTTATATGAATGATTAATTTTGATATATTTAATAAATAGATTAACTTGAATAACACGATTGCCAACCCTATTTTCAATAAATAACTTATGCATTACAAACATAGTATGCAACTTACAAAAGATGTACAATCCATCAACTCTTTAAGCAATATATTAATACCTATATTACTTAAAATCCTATAAAAAATAAAATCAGAAACATAAAATTCAAATAAATCTATATAATACATAACATCTAAACATTTTTATTTCATTTAAAGAAAAAATTAGATGTTTAAATGCATCTTAACGTTGAGAAAAAATCTTAGTAAAATGAAGGTGAACTATTAGTTGAACTTAAATTTTAGTATTTTTTTATATGAATTTCTCTATAAAGCACTACAAATTTCATAAGGACAATATTCTCACTTTATAATCTGCATTTTGGTATTAAGACATGCTTGCTTTCTATTTCAACTTTTGTCAATATTTTCACAAGTTTTGAAAAAAGAACAATGATGTTCACCAAACATTTCATACTGATTATACATTAAAATTGATGTCTAATATTATTTTTAAAAATATTTAACAGTCAAATATAACACATTACTTTTTATGAAAACTAGTATTATACCATATTGACATCAATTTTTTATTAAATTGTTATTATTACTCTTGAATATGATCAAGTCATAATTTTAATTTTCCATATTGGTTAATTTTAGAAACTTAATGTCATACTATATTGATATTGGTTTTTAGTAAAAAAAATTGACTTATTTCTTGATTCTTTTTATAATTATTATTGTTATTAGTTAAGAGCCAAAAACTAAAAATCAAACCTATGATATAAATAGTAGAGCAAACACACTTATCATTGAAAAGAGCAGCATATTTTAAACAATATTAAATCATGTAACAATATTTATGAACAACATTAATAATTTATAAAAATAAATATACATTTACAAGTAATTTCATTAATTCTTATAAGGATAAGCATATAAACACTTTCATTTATAACTAAACCACTAAATTATACATTTACCAATATCTTTAAGCTAATGCTAGTCTCTTTTTCAATACATTTATAAACTTTTTTTTTTTTGCAAGGCTCCTTTTTCCTCGTTTTTGTAGCAAGTTATGTTTCCTTTAAAAAAATTGTATGTTTACATACAAAACTAAATAAAAAAATAAAATTATATATTTTCGATAAATATGTACCTAACTGAATTTCAAATGAATTATCTTATCAAGCTTTTCATCCCTCTTCATATGCTTAGTCATGTCTACTATGTATTTTATTATGAAGTAGTCATACTCGACATTGCCTTGTTATATAAAGCATGTCAATTTCATGTAACAATGATCGATTATTATATTAGGTAACTAAACATAAGAAAAATGTTACATGCACTTTGGCCTAATGGATGATGCTCTACTTCTTGGCATTGCATAACATATAATATACCTTTATAGACTTGTTGAGTATTGTTTTCCAAATTATACATTTGTCTTTCCACAATGGGTTAAGCTAATATACCATCTTATCCTTTGTATAGATTACTGTTAGCATCTAGTGGTACCTATAATATTATCAATATTAAAGTAAAATAATTGAAAAGAAAATATAACAAAAAATGAAGTAATCATCTTTGCACCCACATACCCTTTATGATATGGAACTATGAAGTAGCTTTACTTTTTATCCATTAACATAACCTTACTTATGTACTTATAGCATTTTGTCAATGAGTTTCTAACCTACTGAATAACGTGTGAATCTAAGAAATTGAAATAAGAACCTAATTTCATATCCTTGATAAAATAGTGCAATTACCTATCATTTTCATAATGCAAGAGCTCAATTTTATAACATCTAATATGCATAAAAAAGAAAGGAAAATCTAAAGGGTAAATATGAACACACTTGTTACACCCTTAACATTATGATATTAGTATTTTATTTAATTATGTAATAATTATTATATATATACCAATAATCAAGAAAGTTGTAAAAAAATTTAAGATAGATGTTTAATTATAGAAAATGAAGTTTAAATACTAAAATAGATATAATTAAATTAATTATAAGGTTGTGTGAAAACATAATTAAAATAGGATACTTGGAGGAGGTTTAGGATTTTAGTTTTCCAAATTAGTCTTATAAATCTTAAAAATACCTAAATTGCCCTTAATGATAATATAACCATTAGAAGCTATTTTTTCTTCTATCTTGTTGGTGGTATTCAATTTTTCTTCTCTCTCAAGTTCTCAAACCATATTTTATCTAAAATTTTCTACTAATGCTCAAATCCTAGAGATTTCTCATTCAATTTCAATCAAAGCATGGTAATTCTTTCTAGAATAGATTATTCTTTATAAGTTTAAATGATAGGAAATAATTGGGAATTCTTACAACTCAAACATTAGGTATTTTGTGAAATAGGAATTAACTTATTTCAATAGTTTCATCTTTTTCTCTTCTCGAACACCTTAAAAGGTAAATAGATAATCTACCTAGAATTTGTATGAAAATATTATTCTTGAATTTTGTTAATGATTGTCTTCTTGGACTCTTGATTAATTTAGTTATGTGTGACATGGTTATGTGGAAATAATGTTGTAAGAACTGAAAACTTTGTTATTCAAAGTGTGGTATGCTAGAAAATGAGGATATATTATTGCATAATAGGCTGTGTAATGTATAGTTAGGTATTCTAGACTGTTTTGAATAATTTTTGGAAAATTTCAATTTAATACTTGAATAAAGTATTTAAATATTGCCCTAAACAAACAACTTAAAAGTTAGTACTTAAATGCCCTATTAAGTATCTATAAGACTTGACCTTTCTAATTGAAGGTATTCGAGTAGGGTACTTGAATACTTTCCCTATAATCGTAAGGTTCTATATTCAAGTACCATACTTGAACACTAAAGCTCTCTAATGTTCCTACCTTAGGATACTTAAGTATAGCCTTGTCTTGAAGAACTACACTCAAGTACCTATAAAAGAACAACATTAATTCAAATTACAAGTTAATTGTTATGACAAATAAATAGATTCAAGTTGTATGATTCACGAACTTGTATGATTACCATTATTTATAGATTATTTACTATGAATGAATGTATAAAATCAAAAGTGATAAAATATGATAAAGGTGAATTATGAAGGGTTATTAATGATGAAATATAATAATGATGAATTATAGAGGATTATGAAATATTGAAATGTGATGATGACGATGATGAGATGTGATGTTGAACATTGAAATGAATGATTATACTAAATTTAGATTAGTTTATTCTGATTAATATAAATACAAGAGAAATAAAGTTAGAATTATGATAGATAAAATAGATTAGAAAGCATAAGGTAGGTTAATTATTACTAACTAATTATTATATATTATTATTTAATTCCATTTTTTTAAGCGTGAAGAATTTGAATTATGCTTGATTATGATATTCAATTGTAGTTAATGCAATATACTACATTGTTGGTCTAAAATATGAAATATATGTTATAGTATGATTTATAAATAAATTAGATGAGTAAATTAATTGCTTAGTAAGACTTTAAATCTCACTTATTTTTCTTTAAAATGTCTATAAATGCTAAAGTCAAAACTCTATAGCCACCACCAACAGTTCATGATTATAATTGTATTTTGAATAGCCATAAATTATAAATAGAAAGTTAAATTGGAGAAATCATAAGAATCTATAGTAGTTTATAAACACTTTGAATGTTTGACATTATAACTATTATGTAAATATATATTTTGATAACAAGATGGAGTAATTAGATTAATTAACTTATTAATTATTATGCGATGGTACCAAATTAGAATTAAATTAGTTTATAGATACCAGTAATGGGACCTATGCCAATCATAATTAAATGGGTCATGATGGCATCTAATCCAAGCCTACATTTAAGTAACATTTAGCTCCTTTATGCTTAAAAGCTACTAAATGCACTCCTTAGATAAGTAAATGTCATATTCATGTGTCATAATCACATATCTTATATGCAGTAGTATGATATACATGCAGTGTAACCCATCTATAATAGATCAGAGCTTCTGTTGAGATTTACCAACTTCTATTTTTCATTGAGAATATACTATTAAATTCTTTAATTCTTTGGACTTATCCTTTTTTTAACAACCTCTCACTAATTTTTCTTCCTTAACTAAAATACCTAAAATGGATTGCAAAAAAGTATAAGAATTAAACATGTTATGTAATATTTAACTATAAATATGAAACTTTAAATGATAGAAAACCTTGCTCCTATGGATAATATGATCAAAGTCTTCGATCAAGTTAGGTAGGTGCCAACTGTTTGGCCACCATAATCACCTTGTTGGTTAGCAATGGCATTTTAGTCATGCCATTCTTAATAACATTTGCCATGACTATGCATTAGTTTTTTAATAGTGTAAGAGTGTGAAGCACACAACTTAGGATAACTATACTCATTACTATTTACTTAACAAGTGGTTCCACATTCATAAGTAGACATTTACATCTACTTTGCAATAAAAAATAAACCAATTGATTAGTATCAATATAAAATTACAATATTTTTAAAGAATGCCTAGCAACAAGTAGTATAATAATAATAATTTAACTGTGGTAATTGGGTAAAAAAGTTAAGTCAACAAGGCAATAGCATCCTTGTTGTGCATAAAGATTACCATTCATACTTTCTTTTTTTCCTAAAAGCTTATGGCTAATGTCATACCTGCTTGTCTAATCATGACCCTTATCTCTTTTATAACTTTTCTCTTCACTTTCTCCATCACCTCAGCCATGAGTTATACCCTCAACTCCTTAAATCTCTATTAGACCGCCCTCCAGTGTAAGGACATTTTAAGGCTCCTCTAAAGTAAGCCTTAAGATCCATTAATTCTCTAATGCTCGTGATACATCTAGGATGTTCTTGAGTTCTTAAGATAATAATTAACATATCTATATTTCTTTTTGCTTGAAACTTTCCCTAGGTGGCTTATTGCATAAGCTCATCTTAGTATAATGTAATCAAACATGATTATTTATGTGTTGATAACTAAATAACACATTTCATATTTGACAAATAAAATAATAATGTCACTTACTATTTACTAAGCAATCTATTAACACTTTTCTGTCTTAAATTCACCTTAATAATTGACTATGACTCTTACTTACACCTCATGTCAATGTATTGGGGACAATAGAGGTAAATGCTTAATCACCAGGCTGATCAATAACCTCCTCAGCAACTTGAGTTCTTTTCATAATAATCTTCTCTTAAAGTCTCTTGTACTTACTTCAAATAACTTATGCTTGTAGGTATTTTTAGCTGAGTTCTCTTTTTTTTTTTGTACCTTAGGCCTATTAACAAAAAAATAAAACAAATGATGTGAAGATGTTCTTTACTATTAATAATGGAAGAAAGATAATAGTAAAATAGCCCCATTTACATAGAACTCCTCCTAAATCATGGAATTGATCCAATAATAGTTTTTAAATGGACTATTACCTTCTTTCCTTTTGGTAAATATGTAGTCCTTCACCAAATTATACTTAAAGTCCTTTCACCTTATGTCTACCACCATTAGAACATGTTATTTGTACCCCTCAAGCATACTAAAGATAGCTTACAATTTAACACATTCATAAATGATAAACAAGATTAGTAATTTAAAAAGATTCTTATGCACATATAAAAAATGATATGGAGATGATTATTAATGTTCCTTACAAATATATCTTCCTAAATGGTGTTCTTAATTTCTTGTTGCACTTAGTGTCATTTCTTAGTAGTAATGGGCATTTTAGTGCATGCTAACATCTTGATATAGCTTACTAAATTTAGTTGCACGAGGCCCTGCATGCTTACCCTTGTCACTAAAATCTATTCTCACCTTCCTTTTATTTTGTTACCACTTTTATTAGAACTAATTGAATTCATGTCACTTTTATTTAAAGAGTTATAACAAAAGCAATATAAACACTTAATTTATATGTCAAGCAATATTTGACAAGTTTTCAAGTATATATATACGATAACTTAAATAAGAATGAATGACTGGAAATTATTTTTGTCACATTCAATTTGATCATAAAATAAAACTTTATCCATATTAAATTAATATTTTCAAAAATAGCATCCAAGTAATAAAATTATACCGATGTAGAAAGTTACCTAAAAAGGTAACATTCAAGCAAAAATAACATTTTTAAAAATATAAGTATTAAACAAGACATGTACTTAATTACATAAGTCTTTATGTTAAATAATCCTTATAAATCATGTTCATAATGATTAAAAAATAATATTAAAACACAAAAAATGAAAGTTTTTCAACAATATATGCAATACTAGTATACTACTTATTCAACCCCAAAAATTACAATTAAAATACAAAAGGCTCACAAAGTATAAGAAAATCGAGAAAAATATCTTAGATAATATGATGTAAATACTTAAAGATGAAAAAAAGTTAATTCCACATAATTGCTGAACAAATGCCGAAGAAAATGGTGCAAAGAGCATGAAAAATTGAAGAATAAATCATCATATGAAATAAGTTTATTTGTAATTCTAAGAAATAGAGATAAGAATATATTAGTCGTAGAACTTCTAACATTAATTATTAATAAACAATCTACATCAATTATAACAAAAATTGATACCGAATATTTTACATATAATCATAAAAATCCCACTTAGGACAAGCTTTTAACATTAATTGTATATAAAAATCAATATTTAATATATAGCCTCTCTTTAAATCTAATAGTTCGCCTTCATTTTCGACGTCGATTTTTAAATAATTAATGTGGACAATAGCGATTTTTTTAAATCCATTTTTTAACCCAACTCTTAAAATCTCATAAAATATTAATTCACTAATAACCAATGTAAAAATATTATAATTTTTCAATGCCAATTGTTAATTGGATTCGATATGCAAAAGTTGTTTGTTTGTTTAAAAAATATTACAACAATTTTCACCTTATCCAAAGAAAATATGGGGACATTGTATTGCAATAGTGGATGTTTTGTTTTGTAAATTTAGAAACCTAAATGTGCTCCATGATTGTGCATTTGTGCTGTTGTTCCGAACTGAAACTATGATGCTCGCTTGTTTTGTGCTTTGTTTTGACCTCTAACCAATCTCACAATAAAATATATTTTAATGTTTCAGGTATTGCTATGAGTTATGTCAAATTTCCACTATTAATATCTTGGACAAACACAGATCTTTTATTTTGGTGGGGTGTTGGCTTGGGGGGTAAAACTGTGATGTTTTCGTTTGTGTGCTCTAGGCAAAGGTGACCAACTGGGCCATTGTATGGGCAAAATGGTGGGATTAAGAAAAATTACAGCTCGATAATCAATTCGAATTGCAAGAAACCGATCTAAACTGCCTTTGACGATAAAGCTTCGTCTACCAATTAAAATCGGTTAGCACTGGTTAGAGAAATAAGAATCAAAGCATGGCATCAATTGATTGACCGAAATGCTCGGCCAAAATTGACCGCTTGCCCAGATTTACAGAAATATTTATAAAAGAATTTACTTTGTTTTCTCGAGCATAAAAGTTCATATTAAAAGAATATCGAATAAATAATAAAATATTAGATTGTGAATGGCGGAAGCTTTTATTAAACAAGGCTAGTTTCATTTACAATACAATTATTTTGCCCTTTCAACTGCTTGCGTACGTATCTTGAATTTAAATATTAATTACCCAATATACATTATGAATCACACCTTAGGAAGCTCATATGCTCCTTTTCTTTGGAAAAGAGATAGTGATATCAACATATGCACTAATCCAAAAATTATAATCACCAGATCACCTTTAAAGTATATGCAGAATAGTAATTTAATTTAAAGATATGTTTTAATTGATTTGAAATAGATCTCAATAGGTCTGTATTATATATATATATATATAGACACACACAGAATCCTTAATAGGATGGGACGTACGTTTCTCATTATAGATGACACAGTTAGACAGGAAGAACAAATTAAACTTGGGGCTTCCTAGAAAATACAGCATTATTATATATAAGGATTTAATAAAAACAAAGGATTAATTAATCTGTCTTTGAAATGTTGTAAGCTTTGCAGAGTCACAAGAATCATTTAAGAAGGGTTTAAAAACAATTTAAATTGTTGATATCCCTAATCATCATCGACTGTTGATAAGATTTTCCATTTTCTCTTTAGAGGTAAGTGGTAATTTGAATGCTCGCTTAGGAATTTCCTTTACATCAATAGCTATGCAGTGTTAGCAAAAGTAGGTGGAAATGATAAGAAAATGATGAAGAGGGATGGAATAAAAAGGAAGTAATTTTAAAGAATGTATTATACTTCTTTAAAGATTTTTATACTCCCAAAATATAATAAAAAACAAAACTATTAGATCTGAAGCAGTGAAAATAATTCAATAAAAAGTCCTATTTATAATTGTTAAATAAATGTAACTTCTCCTTGAATATATTAATTACATGTAATGTCTTCTTAAAATAATTTCTTATTAAATAATTTTTATAAACAACTAATTTCTATTTTTAAATTTTGAAATAAAAAATTATCTTTTATCAATTTAAACTCAAGAATCATATTTAACTCTTTATATATATATAATTATTATGAAAAGTTGATTAATAAATTCATTAAAACTTTTATTTATATATTCTTTAGATTCAATTTTTCCAAAGAACGAGGACTTTAAAAACTTACCGATATTCATAAACTACCTGTGTATAGCAAGGATCAATTTTGGCATCGTCCGTGCATGTTGCTTGTGCAAGTATCGAGTTCCATTTGTTTCAACACTTGAACAAATGCAGAAAACTAGAACTTAGTATATAATTTAATAACTTCTGATCTGAAGGCTAATAATTTAAACTGAATAATTTCAGGTGAGGTTAAAGAAATATTTATTAAAGGATATCTTCATCAAACTCCGGTGCTGTCCCAAATTGTTACAAAGAAGGATGATTATATATTATACGGTGACAAAATTAGATTAAATATTTGTTTATGTGTTGCAATATAGTCAATCTTCTATAGAGAGGGAGAGAGAGGGAAATAAGAGAAACGTATTACTAAAAGTTTCATATTTTGAATATGGTCATTCTCCAAATAAAATATTGAGAATTTTATGAAAAAAAAATTATAAAATTTGCAATTTCGGTAGTACTAAAGCAAGCCCCTTTAAATATAATAATGCAGATATCAGTAACAACTGGTGTTAATCATAATATAACAGAAGCTTGCACAAATTACATATAAATACCTTATTCATATGATATAAATGTTTAGGGCACCAAGTGTGCCGTCGATTTATAGCTGGATAGTATATATATCTCTTCATTCTACAATAGGCTTCTAGCCATAGCCAGTACCTCTGGATCTAATCGGACAGCATTCTTCAGATTAACTTCTACGCCGCTGGAGCTACATCAACCCCATCATCATCGTCGTCGTCATCATCGTCACCATCATTTTCTATGCGAGCTCTAATTGCAGCCAGCCAGTCATTTCCCTTAGAAAACTTGGGAAGACCAGCAGCTTCCATGCAACTGACCCAGACCACCATTGTATATTGCCAACTGTAGACTGACTTTGGTTGACTGATGAGGTCATAAGTTTCAACCATGGTCAATATTTATAATCCATCTCCGAGACACGTCGTTTTCAACTCTTTCTTTTATTTTGAAGAAAATTAGGGGTTTTTTTTAAAGTTGGGAGAAGCGAGGGGTAGGTAACGTGAGTTATTGAAAAATAAAGAAAAATAATGAATATGAAAGAATTTATCAATTTTTATATTTGGATGTTTAAAATACTTTAAAATTTATAAAATTCAAGGAACAAAAAGTAGTAAATAATGAAGAGTTGTGACATAATCTTTCTTCTTCTCTCCATTCTTTTCATCCGAACATAACATAAACGTTATATTTAATTTTTGTATTTGTTTGGTAATATAACTTTTTTTTCTCATTCTTTTCCACGTAAACATATCATAAAAACTTGGGAGTTTTAGTATTGACAGCAAACAAATATTGGGTTAAGTTAAATATCGTAGAGATTCTAGTCTCTCTCTGGATTTGTATTTGAGCAGTTTCATGAGAAGGGAGTGACATGTTAGGCTTCTCTCCATAGAATTTTCCTAAATGGCAGATAAGGGCCCAAACTTGAGTAATGCTCATGGCTGAATTGTGCAGGGCGCACTCCACATGTGCAAACTCTTGTCCGGCCACGCTCTTTCTAGTGTCATATGCATTCTCATGACAGCCTGGAAATCCCTAAAAAGTTCATGTGTAGGCCAGAAAGGCAAAAGATCTTTGCGATAAACTTTGGCTTAATATGTGGTCATGGCCAGAAAAAAGGGAGAATGAGGGTATTATTATATACTGTTTGTTTGTTCCATTCTGTCATGACTTTTCAAATAGTTATGTGGCTCCTGAGCGAGAGTTGGAGTGCATTTTGTATCTTTTAAATGGTTGCTTAATGGTATATTTCTTTGTGTGGACTCAAATGGTTTGCTCATTGAAAAAGCATAAGGCATTTTAAACTCTATTTTATATTATCTACATATGTAAAAATAGCTACGGGGTAAACATGATTGATCCCAAGACAGTTGTAAAATTTGATCCATTAACTTAGAAACTAATTTGGATTGTCTAAATAATCAAGTTTAGTATCTTGTATACTATATTCAAATTTCAAATTTGGTAGATATATGATTTCACAAGTAATCCTAATTAGTCATATTCATTTTAATTTAATCAAATCATTTACTGCACATTTGATAAAATTTAATTTAATTTGATCTCACTTGTTTACTAAATATTCTATATATTATAGGGGAATTTTTTGGTACTCCAAAGATTTCAAAATTTTAGGTGATATGTAAATTCTGAAACCATTAGATTAAGTTATTTAAACATATCTATTAAAAAAATGGATAATTGTGATTAAATAATTTCAATATAACAATTTTAAAACTTGTCATGTCATTCAAAATTTTGAAATTTTAGGATACTATAGCAAAGATCTTATGTTATAACCTTATCTATACCAATAGAAGGGGATTGGGAAAGGATGGACTCCATTTTTTATTTCCTAAATGGCCCATATTTATATGTTTAAAATTTGAAGAAAATGAAGGATAATTTTATAATTTTAATTCAATTATTAGATTTCAAAAATTTAATATAATTTTTAAAAATCATCCACTAACTAATTTTTCCCTCTCTCTCCCTATTTTCAATTTTTAAATGTAATTTCTCCATCCATTATTTATAATAACTTCTTTTTTTTCTCTTATACAACCATCTTCATCTTCTCTCTCTCACATATTATCCCATATTAATTTTCATTTTTTTCAAAAATATTTAATTTGTATATCACAAAATTAAAAGAAACTATTTACATGAGGTTTTAATCACTTTAGTTCATGATTAAAAAAAGTACAATCTTTTTTAGAATTGGGCCCCATCTATTAAAAAAATAAACAAATCAATATTTTTTACATTTAAAATAGCTCAAGTAAGCACAAATTTTGTATCAACTAATATTTAAAAATATCAATTGATAGAAGCTAAAATTATCCAACTTAAAACTATCAAAGCACTAAGAGCATCTATATTTTCTATTTTGCTTTACAATGATATTAGCTTTCAAGATATAACCTTTTGGATAGTCATTTCATAAGTAAGAATCTATCAAAATCTCGATATGATATGTACTAGATCAAATATTTAAAAAAAAATAAAAAAAATTGTCAAAGCATTTCACCTATGTCATTAAACAATAACCTAACTTTCTTCCTCTTTTTCTCTATGTTACTCTGTTTTATCACATGATAGTGCTCACATAATAACACTTTATTTATTATTTAAATAAAAGAAAATAAAAAATGTTGAAGTCATTATTAATTATATTAAATTCGAGCATTTTATACTAATACTTAAAATCAAAATCATTTAAAAAACTTCACATATAAAAATTTAGAATTACTTGAACATTCTCAAAATAGGCTCGGATGACTACAGAATTAGTCACATCGGATAGTGAAGACACTATTAAGTATCTTTTAATACATAAATTGGTTGCATAAAGGAAGTAACATGAAAATGGATATTTGAAAGCTTACAATTGTGAAAAAATACTTATTTATAGATATGTATATAATATCAAGAGGCGCCAATAAAGATTGAAGAGTTGCACGGCCAAAGGCCACGTCTATATCTATAATAATATGCTTGGCAATCATTTAGACTAATTTGAATAATATCAATAATATTAGTATTTTTATAATCCAATACAATTATGGTTTTATGATAATAAAACTCAATTAGTATAAATTAATTTTCAATAATTTTCTAATAAGTGCTATTCATTATTTGTATTAAGAAGATTTAGTACATATTTTAACTAAATAAATATTTGTTGGACAGTTAAAGAAAAAGGTTTTTATGGATTAAACTCTGTAAGATTAACTTTAGTGTGGCAACCAAAGTGACAATAATTTGGAAGAATTATTACACTATTATCTATTTTGTTTGCCCTAAATTAATTTATAATAAAATTCCTTTCAATCCAATTTATGAATAAAATAACATACTTGAATTTGCTAATTATATCAAATAGCTAATATTTTAAAAATATATAATTTCTCTAGATAAAAAATTCCTCGAACATGCGTTAAAGTATTTGAATTTGGTCATAAACATACAATTTTTTTAAATAAAAAAAAATACGCCTTTGAATACGCACGGAAGCAAGTGTGAAGATGCTAGTTAATATAAAATGAGTTGAATGAATCAAAATGAATATGTAAATTGAAAATTATGACTTTCTAGTTTCCATAGGAATTAGAGCCGATTTATAAAATGAAATACGAAAGCCCTTCACTTTTTCCGTCTGTTGCCCACATTCGTGTTTGCCACTTTCTCCATTGCCTCACTGCTTCCTCCAACTCCAAGCAGTTTCACAAACAAATGAACCTACCCGCAATATATCCATTTTCCATAAAAGGAAAAAAAAATGAAGATGTCTTTGCCTTTGAATTTTAACAAAGTCACTGTCCAACAAAAATGATAAACCACTGCATAGGGAATGCCATCAAAGTGTATACGTCTGCATTCGAAGTAAAATACTCGGAGTGGAGTAATTCAAATTGTATTTGTACCCACTTAAAACTTTTCTTTAATTTAATTTACCTTTGAAAATCTTGGATAATCAGTGCATTACCTTCTGTATTGCAGCAAAAATTAATGTTGAATCTTTCTCATGAATACATTTTTATTTTCTTGCATAGAATTACAGTCAAAAGTAATATATATTTTACTTCACTACGTTAAAAACAAACACATATTTTGTAGATAATTTAATTACACATGCTTTATTTATCATGCCAAGTTTGTAGGTATGAAAGATGAATTATGAAAAATTGGACATATACTGACATCAAATTCGCCGAAAGAAGAGAAAAACAGAATTATAGGAAAAGCAGCAGCTAACAATGCACGGCTCTAATAGAAATGCCATTTTATTCTAAATGGAAAAATCAATATGTCAAAGAAAGTCCATTTTTTTCCTTTACACCCTTCAGGCATTCCAATTGCCATCATAAGTTGGGAGATGTTACATGAAGATTAATTTATTCATGCTTCCTTCCTTTGAAACTTCCTTTTGGGATTTTGCTGAGCAGACCAGCATCCAGCTTCCTGTAGTGATTTTGCATCTGATCAAGAAGGTTGGATACAAAGTTGTCAACTTGATCCTCGTGCCTTTCATAAAGTACCGGAAGCGTATGTGCAGCAACAAAACCTTGCAGCAGAAAAAGAAGTTTCAGCATTAATGTTATGTTTATATTGTAGAGATCTGAGGGGAAGGAGAGGAAATAGAAGGTTATGTCATAGTTTTTCTTTATTTGATCTTTATTTGATTTTTCTTTATTTAAGAGTTTTGCCTAAAAAGAGAAAGAGGATGAGGGTTAATGATATTTTTCAAAGTCCTCCAACCCCTCCAATGTGTTCCTCCAGTTTGGAGGATTTTGGAAAGCTTTCTAAAATTCAAACAAAGGAGGGAAAGTCATAAGTTAACAATCTATTTTCCTCCCTTCCCTTATCTTCCATTATCTCTTGTTGTCTTCCCTTTCCTTTCCCTCCTAATTCCCAAACATATCATAAATGTGACATGAACAATCAAATAGAAGGAAGGCAAAATCCTTAAACTTCAACAAGACAGCCTCCATTTCGATACGGAGAAAATCTCCCCCTCCCCTTACTTATTTATTTTTTCTAATCTTTTCATCTTAATGTAAAGATCTTGAAAGGGGAAGATTAAGACCCCAAAAGACATTAAATGATCAACGACTAGATAGTCTAAATTTTATTTACAAAAGAGATAGGTTCTTCAGATACCCATGTTACCTGGATTTTAAGATGGTGTATAATCATTCAGAGTTATGGAGTGACTAGATTCACTGAAAAGTTGTTGCGAACTAGTATTTAAGGTCCCCTGAGTGCAAATAACTAAACGCCTTTTACTCTTAGCATGGTTTTTTCAGTCAGTTTAAGTCCCCCCATAAAACGAGGTTGACGTTACCATAACTGGTAAATACTAAGCAATGTTTTCTTTTAAGGAGAAAGGATTTCATAGCTTTAGTTCAAAAGTCTTGTAAACATCATCCAATTTAATTACTTTTTGAGCATGCTCTATTCAACATATCAAATTAAGAGGGAGATCTCTCACCAAGATAGATGACAGTCAGAAAATTGCACCAGCTCCCTACGATAGCCACAGCCCACAAGCTTACCACAACCTGGAGAGTTAAAATAGATTATCACAAAATCCATGGACAAATATATCAGGGAAGGTGTATAAAGAATCAGGAGCAGGTTATAATTGTTGGTTTAGCTGAAACTGCATGATTACAGTTGTCCATCTGGTTTCTGAAGGCTTGAAATAAATTTCTATCATTCATTATGCCATATCAGATAAAACAGTGAAGTTGATTATATTAATGACGAATGAATTTTACAATCCATATTCCCAATTTGATGTATTGCATCATTTTTGTTTTACTTTATTTGGACTCCCATCACCCATCTTTATCGTGTATATGCTATTTCCTACATACACATGCAAATTGGTAAAGAACATTTCAAATGAGGGACAAAAAAACTTAAATAAATATCACATTAGAGAGACCAAAGTAATTGATACAACTCAAACCAGAATTGAAAATGACAGAGCAAACAGCACACACATGCAGAGTTTTACGGTAATCTCTTATTATTCATTTTCCCTGTTTGGTTCACAGTAACTCTTGCTTCTTTTATATCTCCATATATCCTGTCACAACTCTCCTAACAAGTATGATGGTCGATACTACTTCTCAACTAATTTCCCTCTAGACTTGCTAACAATGAAGAGTGCTTCTCACGTGACTCTTTATTTTTACACTAAATTATTTCATGTCAGTAATCCTGCAAAGCTTAATTTAATGTGATGCATATTGCATACCACAGCAGCTATTTGAAGAACAAGTAGGCAGTTATAATAACAACTATCAGCAACATTCCCCAATTGAAACATGTTAAAGCAATATATAAACTAGATGATAAATTCTAGAAAAGTACCAAAATAAACAAAGGACTAAATGTAATGCATGTTATGGAAGGCAAAGAATGGTTTAACCAGGACAAGTTGCAAATGAATGTCAAAGTAGAAAAGACGAGTGCAGACATACAATTAGAAATTGCTTCAAGTTTCCTCCGCAAGATACATCTTGAAGAAACTGCAAACCGCGGTTAACCTCAGCACCAAGTGCCATTGCAATATTGACAAAGATATCTTCCGGGAGAACAAGACGGGGAACTTCAGCCAGTGGCCTGTCACCAC
This sequence comes from Sindora glabra, assembly GCA_020226215.1. NCBI lineage: Eukaryota > Viridiplantae > Streptophyta > Magnoliopsida > Fabales > Fabaceae > Sindora > Sindora glabra. The sequence continues at coordinate 2,350,553 of CM035226.1, read as the reverse complement.
ACATGGCAAGCTGCTTACATGCTGTGCAACGTGCAGTTGTTCCACACAAATCAAATTGATTCAGGCAATAAAAGAAGAGATTCAAATGCTCAAATTACCTGTTAAGCAAGCCAGAAGCATTTGACCAAAGAAATTGCACAAGCATGCCAAGAACCCCAGAAAAGCACAAGAGAGTTAGGAAATGATAATTAAGCCATTCAAAGAGCACCCATACAGCAGTTGCCACAGTTAAAACACTAGCAGAGATCTTCTTGTTCCTCCATAACAAGACGTCAGCAGCTGACAATCACGAGCAAATAAATAAATCAAAAACTCAGTTGAGGCCAATATGGCAGTACTACAGGAACTAGACATGTATTGTCCTACATTTTCCACCCCCTAAAAGATGGTGCACGGGCTTCTGCCGCCCAAACAGTCGATTAAACTGGGAGCCCACAGTTCCGGATTTCTCTCCTCCAAAATTTGATCCTGATTTCTCATTCTCAGCAAGTGTTTCCACAAGGCTGTTCAAAAGGTTCTCAGCTGACATTTTCTCGGGCATTGTTCCTATGCATCCAAAAATTACACATAATAAAACATCATATAAACAAAATAGCTTCTAGGCCTAACCTAATTGTTGCACCACCTATGGAAACACCAATACAAATAAGAAGTTGTGCAAAAGACTTGTTTCGTCTGATCACTGGTGTATAACGGAACAGGGGATTGTATTGCTAGGTTCAAGATATTTTTGAATTTTCATAACCTAAGACTAAAGTTGTACGCAACCAAGTCCAACGTCCTGAAGGTTACAAACTAACCATACTGAGGCTCTTCAGTCCTTCCAACCGGAGTCAACCTCATGTCGTAGATGCTGCTCGTGGATCACGAATCCAATAAACCCCTATCAAATCATTTGATGTGGCAGGGCTTTGCTGATCCAAATTCAACTTGCCTCATTTCTGTTGGTTTACTTTCTACAAATTTCTTACTTTCGACAAGATGGAATATCAGAGATAAAAACGTTAACTTAAAACCCCACCAATATCCGGGCCAACAGTACTAGCATCTTCAAAATTACAATTTTTACAATGAATTCAACGACCCCATAAAGTAGAATTCACCAAATAAACCGAAAAAAAAATTTCATATGTCGACAGAAAGAAGCAAAACAGTAAATAAGCAATACCATCAGCATAAGAAAACAGTAAAGAAGCAAAACAAGTACAGGATTGAGCAGAAACGAATGATTAAAAGCACAAACCAGAGGTTGTAGACCTGTGGCGGAAGGAAAATGGAGAGAGAGTGAGCAGTGGCCTGTGAGTTTTATCGTTGAGTTTGATACAAGGGAGGAACGAACGGAAGCTGAGAGTTGAATTAGAAAACAACCCACCCAATTTCCCAGAAACCACGTGTGATCAGACATTGCGGGGAATTCTATGTTACTCCCGTGGGTTCCAAACCCACGGGGATGTGGCTAAATTTAAGTCATTAAATGAGTTGATCAAGTCAATGACCTCACTCATCTAATGGCTTGCATTTTGCTACATATCCATGGGTTTGGAACCCATGGGAGTAACATAGAAAGCACCTCAAAAAGTTAACTGACAAAATAATAGTCATAAAATAATAAAGAATATTATTATTATTACACCCGCATTTAAGACGCATTCTACTTGCTCCTGTTAGGTAAAATAAATTATTTTGATAAGAGAAATAAATAGAATTGTTAAAAAGAAGCTGAAAATAGAATTATTGAAATTTTTTTCAAAAGTTACATTTTTATTGTTAAAAGAAATATTTCTTTCTTCCTCCGCAAAATGTTTTTAAATTCCTATTCTAACATCGTATTGTCAGTTTCATAGTTTTTTCTGTGTTTTCAATTTTTTTTGTGCGAATTAAAATTTATTAGTGAATTAAGTACGTTAAAAACTAAATAATAGCTGTCACAGTGAGAACAGGAGGACCTGTGCTTGACTGGACGTCAATCTCTTTTTCTAAAAAGAGTATTTTTTTAATAAAATAATAAATAAATAGAATGTTGATGCATGAAGTTTTTCAAGATTGATTGGTAGCGTTTTAAATACCTCTGAAGATGAATGCATGGCTGCGGAAGTCTTTGACCCTCATGTTTACCCCTTCCTTCTTTCTTTATCCAAACACAAACATTTTTGGGAAAAATAGAGCATAAATTTCGTTTTCATTATGTAATTTCCCTTTTTTTATACATTTATTATGTGATTTCTCACAACCTGTATTATTATATATTTATATTAAAGAGAGTATACAAGTATATTAGGTATAGGGATATGAGAAGCACCCTCTGTTCGTAAGCACGGGCTGGTAGCCTAAAAATATGATAATGAGCCACAACATGAAATATTTCGGAAATTTTAATTTTAACTTGACTTTGAGGCTTTGAGCCGATAACATATTTTAAAAGATGTCTCTGCTAACTATGAGCAGAGAATTAAGTTTATGCATACGCAATTTGAGTGATCTGTGCAACTATTTCGAAGTAAGCTCATCTTTTAATCCCTAAAATTTAAAGGTGCTAGACATTTGGTTCTCAAAATTTTGTTATTATTATTAATCCTTCAATTATCATTTTACTAAAAGTTTTCATCCCTTCATTAAAATTTTTATTTGAAAGTGGACGAAGCTAAAATACGAGAACCACTTCAAATTATTATTAAAAGTCTAGTTAAATGATAATTGAAGCTGGTATCATCATTTCTCATTGAAACATGAAACATCCATTGCTATTGTAGCTTCAACTTCTTGTTGTTGTAGCTTCAACTTCTATTTGTGTCATTATAAGTGGCATCGCAATAGCACAAACATAAGGATATCAAGTAAATGATTACCTTAACAAACCAGAAATAAATGAAACACCCATTGTTTCATGTTTCAATGAGAAATGATGATGTCGTCTCTCAGCAATTAACTTCAATTATCATTTAACTAGACTTTTAATAATAATTTAAAGTGGCTCTTATATTTCAGCTCCATCCACTTTTTAATAGAAATTTTAACTGAAGGATGAAAACTTTTAGTAAAATGATAATTGGAGGATTAATAATAATGACAAATTGTTGAGGACCAAATGTCCAACACCTTTACACTCTGTTTGGTTGGGGCGAAAAGGGAGGAGAAAAGAAAATTAGGGTAGAAATGGAAAGAAATTTGGCAATTTTCTCCTATTTGGATGTTGGAGAAAATAGTCCAAACAGGAGAAAATAGGAAAGAAGAGAAAAAAAAATTGCACAGTTGAGTGGGACCCACAGCTTTTTTTACTCCTTAGTTAAGAAGAGAAATGGGAAGAAAATGCCGCATTTCTTGCAAGCTTTGTTCGGAACTACTGCTGGCGCGTACGGAGGAGCTACTGCAGAGTGAAGCACCGTAATCAAACGGACCTCCACCGAGAAGCCGCCGGCGACGTCCCTACGAGGTGAGCTTTCTGTCGCCAATCGTCCCCCTATTTTTTTCTGTTCTGCATTGCTCTGTCGAAAGTTGTTGTGTCAATTTCCTATGTCGTGTCCTGCTGTAGTGGTCGGCTGCCGAAGACAAAGACACTATTGTAGGTGAGAGGAGTAAGCTGCTGGTGCCGATCCAGAGTTGGAGATGACGATGTGCTGCAGAGGTGCCGAGTTCTGTCTAACCTGCTGACCAGGTCGGGCGTGGAATCGAACCAGGTCCAGCCTGACCCAGTTTGATTGAGTCAAACAAACTTAGAATCCTATTTTTTTTTAAAAATATTTTTAAATTCATTTTTGAAAAATAATAATATTTATATTTTACATTAATTATTTAACTATCTTTAGGTTACTTAAATTTGGATGATTATAATAAAAATATGTAAGTTTGAAGACTATGATTTTATTTGGAAAAAAATAAAATGCATTAAAAAAAAATGAGGAACCAATTATGGTATATTTGATTCATTTGAACAGAATATATGTCAATTGTTGACAATAAATTTACTCAATTTAACATTGTGCACGTTTTCTTAATTTTTTAGTAAATAAATTTGTAAATGTCAACAAAAAATTAATGGTTTGGAATTATAATTAATTAATTATGACAAACTTGAATGTTATTTTGATATAATAAATGTTCTTATTTCAATTTCATATCATTTCAAATAAAATTAATTCATTTTATCCATTTTCTTTCTCTCCTATTTTCTCTTCTATCCAAATACACCTAATTTCTCCTGCATTTTTTTTCTCTTCTATTTTCTCTTACAACCAAACAACCTTAAAGAAAATAACTTCTCTCTTATTTTCTTTTTCCCCTATTTTCTCTTACAACCAAACAAAGCCTTAAATTTTAGGGATTAAAAGATGGGTTTACTCAACTATTTCGAGAGAGATAATTTTTTTAAGGGGATGTCAATTTTTAATTTGCAAATTTTATTTTATGAAATTCATAGTAACCGATTCAATGTATTCCCGGACCAAATATTTGGCAAGGAAGATAATGATGTCCCTTAATAACCTAATTAATTAAATGATATACTTTTTCTATTAGCACGAATATTAAATATTCACTCAATGAGAAACAATTTATACATTCTCTCTTGCTCAACCTTGGACATGTCATGCTCGCTTGATGACCACAAAATTTTAATATGTATTTTAATAATTGACTAAAAATTTATTTAAATATTTATAAGATTAAATTTACATTAATTTAATTTTTTATAAAAATTTATATCGATTTAATTTTTATAAAATTAACTCTACTTTAAATCATGATCATTTAGTATATAAGATGACATTACTAAATTATTGTTTGGAAATTAAAATTTGACATTTTACAAGAACACGATTTTCTTGCATCTCCTTGCTTGCACGTAATTAACACCCCATTGATTACGTCCATAATTTTGTGTTTGCAAATAATTATCAACTCTTTAGTCTAATGGACGGCTAAGAGACTTTGAATACCTGCGTATATTATTCAGTTTTGGCTCAGTGCATTTCTTAAGAAATATATGAGTGAATTTTGAAAAGAAATGAATATATAATTTTTTTTAATGTAAAACTGTGGATTTCAATTAAAAAAACGAATTTTACAATAAAAATTGTACTTTTATCTTTCTTTAAAAATAAAAAAATAGCAAAAGGCAAAAAAGGTGGTCTGAGTCATGTTATTCACAAAACAAAACAAACCATGATATTCCCTCTCTCAAGTTATAACTTACCAGGAAAAAAATACGCTTTATCTTATTTCTCATGTGATTTCATTTGTAACTTATTCTATGATTTAAAATGTAAAAAAAATATATATAATCATGATTTGCATAGTTAATATTTTGATTACTTGTGTTTATTTTCTGTTTAGATGTAATGAATTTGGCACATGACACCAATGTATTTTTCCCCCCTCTTCTATTAAATCGAAATATAGACTAATTGGATGGACATATAAACCGAAATTTAAAAAATATATTTAACTTATTTATTGACTTTAATTTAGTTTATTTAAATAAATAAGTAAAATTAGTTTATAAATCCCCGCGATTTACCTACAACCCTAGAGGAGACGTTGTTCCAAGAAAATGGTGAGAAAAAAACAAGCGGACAAAAGGAAATGCGTAGAGCACTTAACCAATTCAATTGGGTGCATGTCACTGGTCATGATGATTCATCAACCTTATCAATGAAACTTCAAAAAAATGAAAATAAAAATAAAAATTTCTGCCCATTCCGTGTCAGAACCACTCCGTCTTCCATGGAAAGGGCCACCAAGAAAGTTGAGTCCCATATATTTTAATTCTCTTCTTCATGAAAAAAAAAATATCCTTCCGTTTCCTATCCCATCTCAAACCTTATTACTTCAATCTTAGGTCTTTGAATTTTCTGATGTTTAACATTAATTTTAATGATCAGCTTGTTTGTAGGTTGTCATAATAGCCTACAAATTTTAATAGAATAATTTTTATTTGTTCAAAATATCCGATCAGCCTACTGCCCTATTTCTTAATTAGAATCTATTTTTCTTTGCAACACTTTATCGAAGAAATTCCTTTGTCTTGAATTTATATTTTATATAAAAGAGAAAATTAGGATGGGGGAGTTAAAATTAAGAACAAATCAAAGTAAAATCAAATCAAATTAAATTATCAAGATGAATGAAATTTGCATATAACAATTTCAATTAAATTCAAATGGAAGTGTAATTTTTTTTCTTGTTATACTTTAAACCATAAATGATCAGATTGCAAATGGAGGCTTTTTGACCACGATAATGTTGGATTAAAAACAAAATTCTAATTTGATTGTATTTTCAAACAATTTCTTAAAATAATGTCAAGTCTTTTTTAGAGAAATTAGAAGGAGGAAGACGTTTTTTTACAACAACTTCTTTCAAAGGGGATTGCAGTCACTCTATGGTGGTAGGAACACGTTGACAATAGTAAAGTCTTGCAATAGTAAAATATATATAAAATTAGAAATTTTATTTGACATTTTAGCATTTGTGGTCTTTTTATATTTCACATCTTTATACGTTATTAAATAAACACTGTTAAATTAGAAGAAAAGAATTTGCTATTCATAGTAATTAAATAAAATAATATTATGCATATAATATTTGAATACCACAATTCTAACTAATCAAATAAAATAAGATTTTACCAAAATTTTAATTACATAAAAATTAATAACTAGAATCATGTGCTAAATAAATTAAATAACATAACGTATGTGAATTTAAATATCACAAATATAATTAAAAAATAAAAGGAAATTATACAACAAATTTTAATTACATTCATTATATTATTTAATTTATTTAGTATGCTTGATGATTATGATATGTAAATGAAACATATATTGCATTATGTAATTTATTTATTACATATGATGAAATTTTTTATTTTGATTTTAGTAGTTGATTTTTGTGTAATTAAAATTTGTTGTATAATTTTGTTTATTTGTTTTATTGTTTAATTAGAATCGCACGTGGTATGTAAATTTCACATGCATTATATTAGTTAATTTATTTAGTATGTCTGACGAATTTTTTTTTTATTTTAGTAGTTAATTTTTATGTAGTTAGAATTTGTTGTATAATTTAGTTTATTTGTTCTATTGTTTAGTTAGAATTGTGCTATGTAGATTTCAAACTAAAATCCCATTTTAATCCTTTAAATTCTTAATTTCTATCAATTTAGTCTTTAAAATAAGATTTATATTAATTTGGTTCTTGAAATTTTAAATTCAAATAAAATTTTGATCCCTCGTAGAGATCAAATTGATACAAATTTTAATACTTATAAAAATTAAAATTTTACTTAAGCTTAGAATCTCGGGAATTAAATTGATACAAATCTTATTTTAAGAATTAAGTTAATAGAAATTGAAAATTTGGAGAACTAAAATAGGATTTTAGTCTAGGTTTCATATACATTGCATTATTTTCACTACGTATCTTTAAGACACATGATTGGCATAGGAAGTCATTATGGGTGACAACTTATTAACCTTTTTAACATAATCCTTAATGCAATATTTTATATACAGATATGACATACTTCCAAAAAGTGTGGGCCTTTCAAAACTTAAATGCAAGATGTATTGATAAATCATTGTGCAAGATTATTCCAATTGTTTTAACATTTATCTTGACACTAAAGTTCGCAGTAAGCACATCTTCATTCTATTCGACAATAGTTGAAAACCTAAAAGGAAGATTACCAAGAAAAACAAATAGAGAAAAAATGAATTTCCTTGAAACTCAATAGCTCAATATTAATTAACCAAAACTTTTTAAATTAAAATATTAGTACCATAAGGCAGAGAATCAAAATTGGATTCTAGGGAAAAACTTTATATTTATATTTAGGATAAATGATTATATTTCTATACCTTCACTAAGGAAGGGAAGAGAATTTACAATACTTTAACTTATTCATCAAAACATATAATTAAATGCTCACACATTCTTAGATCCTAAATCAAATCTCTCTAAGCATTTACTACATTATAGGCATGTGGAAAGATTAATCTTACTCTCATCAAAATTCATTAACAATTGTGCATAAAATCACAAATAGTTTTCTATTCATAATATAATTTCTATTAGTAATAACACATTCATTAAAATCATTTGCGCTCATTAGTGCTATCATTCAAATATGTACAATTATTCATATCTCAATCTTATTATATTATACACATAATAATAAAATGAAGAAAGCAAATAAATGTCCTGGTGACTCTTGATTAATTTTATACCCTTTACAAACTCATTTTTGTCTTTTTAAAGTCAACTTTATATCATTCATGAACTATTACTAGATTTGATGTTCACATATCACATCACTCTCATACCAATTCACAATTCAATATTCCTTTTGGTATTCCAATGATCCCATTCATCACATTTTATAATGTCATTATCATTCATGCATATCCTTTTGATATCGATGATCTTATACATTCACCATACCTCATAATTTTATCATCATCCATGCATGTCTTTTTTCTATTAATGATTTCATATATGTATCATATCTCATAATATAACATTATGCTAGGCTTTTTTCATGGTTGTACAACTTAATTCATCTTAATAACAATACAATAATTCAATTTATAACATGATTTATCTATCACAATACTATCATGCCTCTTTATATGGCTAAACATATCATTCTTACTATCATACATCACATAAATAATGAACATAGTATCAAATTGTCACAACAATAACGATATTCACATATTAACATGCAAATAAGGTCTTTACCAATTTATCAATCTAAATAAATTGTTTGAATTTTTGTACATTATGAGTATAACATCTTGGTGAATAATATTACTTGGTTTTTAGTCATGTGAAAAGGAGTAGAGGAAGGCCAAAAAGGACATTGGGAGAAGTTATAAAAAGAAATCTTTTGATGAATAATATTATTGAAAATTTAGTTACTGATAAAACTTATTGGTATTGTGCAATTCATGTAGCCGACCTCACTTAGTAAGATAATGCTATTATTGTTGTTGTTGTATGAGTATAACATCTAATGTTATTTTTCTATCTAGCCTGTTGTCTAAGATTTTCTAATAATTAAAACCTATATGGGGAGCTCTATAAAATACATATAAGTTGGGAAGAAAAAACTCCAATTTTAACTAATTTGATATAGCTTAATTTAAACATATTTTTTAATATATTTTTGGAAGCCCGTAAGTGGTGCTTTAATAAGGTGAAAAATAATAATATTTAAAAAATTAATCATTTTGAACTAAAATTTAAAATCTAAATTTTTATTCTTTAGAGTTTTCATTTTTTTATATTTTGTTTGGATCAAAATAAGATGTAATTCCTTATTTATATTTATGTCTTAAATAAAGGAAAATGAAAATATAAATTAAAGATAAGTGAAAATATTTACTAAAATGACATAAATGAAAAAAATTGAATCGTGCAAGTCAGTCAACCTTTATATTTCTTAAAAGCAGTCTTGACACTTAATGGCCAATAATTAATCATTAGGGGTCTAATAGTCGACCGTTAGCCATTAGAAGGAAAATTTATCAGCTTTCCAAACCAATGGTTAATCATTAGCCTAGGATTTTACAAAATTCCTTTATAATTTGCATTGTTTATTCGATAAAACTATCATTTAAATGCATTTTTCTTGCTACCAATCCATACTAAAGCATGAATACACTTTTGGAATACCACATTTAAACAATATTCAACAACAAGCACAAATCAAACATCACTATTTATCATAAATCATCAAACTTATCATATAGATCATAAAACTCAAAGCACATACAACTAGGTAAAATCATTCAAATCTTTAAATTAGGGTTAAAATGTTTACTCATCTATTATGAAAAAGGATTTGAAAGGTCAAATTTGTTGTCTATTGGCCCTAATTAATCAAATACCAAATATCCCAAGCTAGGTTTCATCTTTTCTCCCATTTAGGTTACATACCAAAATCCCTTCAAATCTTAAAAAAAATATGAAAAATTTAGTTGTCAAGAAGTTCTTGCATCTTTTGTATGAAAGATTTGACAAGGATTAACTCCCTTTTAGTTTGATTGAATTAGAAATCTTGAAGGGGAAGAAAGAGAAAAAGAGGAAAGTATGTGGAGAAAAATAAGGAGAAATGGGGTTTGGGGGTTGTAGTTGGGTTTATAAAAAGATAAGGGTATTTTTATCATTTCATCTTAAATTTTTTTCATATTCACAAACTCACGTTTAGTGACCTATAACATTTAATTCTATATCATTGCTTTTTTTCTCAACTAACTCCTTTCAGGTTTTTCCTTTTTAGATTTAACTCAAATAGTTTATTTATATTTACACTAAAGTTCTAATAAAAAATTGTTTAATTAATCAATTCTCTTTCCTCAATATATCATCTATATTTTCTCTATCGAAATTTATTCATTTCAATTCAAATTTTCATTTTGAATTTTTTATCATTATAATTAGCTAATTAATCACTCCCCTTACAACATAAATTTTTAAAATTCTAAGAAAACTGTAACAAATAATTGAATAATTAAAATTTTAGTCTAAAGATATAATAATTATTTAATTTTTATGTAATAGGAATTTGTTGTGTAATCTTGTTTTGTTTATTTAATTAAAATTGTGGTATTTAAATTTTATATGCATAGTATTATTTTATTTAGTTACTATGTGTATTTATTGCTCGTTTAATAATATATGAAAATATTAAATATATAAAGATTGCAAATATTAATATATTAAATAAAATTTTTAATTTTATTTATATTTTGCTATTAAAAAACGTTATTATTGTGGGCGTTTCTCTGCCACCATAACTCATAAGGTAGTAGCATGGAGACCTTAATCAGGGCAACTTGGGCGTTATTGCAAGCGACGTCTTCTTGCTTGTAATTTTTTCCAAAATATACTGATACTATTTTCAAAAATTGTTTAAAAATATCATGACATTAGGAATTTATTTTCAATCCAACATTATCGTAGTCAAAAAGCCGGAAATGGGTGGACAAAGTGGATCTTTCACTGATTTACAAAGCTTGTTTGAATCAGTTTTCCTTCGTAATCCAAATGAAAGTAAGAGTGATTCTGTGTCATACGATGCCTACAATTTCAACATTCCATTTTAATAGCTGCATCAAATTCGAGACTTTATGAGCATTTTCTTTCTGTTTTTTATAATAACAAACCCATATATTTGAACGAGTCATGGCAATGCCCTAAGCAGATGAAGATGAAACACAAATTTTCGACTGGCTATGACATAATGACAGCAGAAGAAGAAAATAAGAATACAGGGGACACGTGGCAGCAACGGGAGTCTTTGCAACCTCATCCCACATGGAATATCTAATCCAATATCCACATATCATTGGCCACGTCTCACTTAGACCCAACTCGTAATGCAATTTCCATTCCCACGTACATTTTCTAGTTTTATTTTCTTGCAGAGTTAAGGAGAGTGAGCAAAATGGCCTCCACCCAGTGCTTCTTGCACCACAATGCCCTCACTACTCCTACTTATAGATCACAGCGCCAACTAGTCAACATTAAGCCAAACCAGCTTGTTTGCAGGGCTCAGAAGCAGGCCAACGAGAAGATGAGGACAACTTTAATGCCAACAGCAATGTCACTGTCATGGTCACCCCTCCTGACAAGAAATCCATCACTGACTTTGGTTCACCTGAGGATTTCCTCTCCAAGATAATCCTAAGTTCTTCTTCATTTTCCGATTAATAATCAAGACGACGACGACGACGACGACGACAATTTTCTGGCCAATCACATAAATTTGATTGTTTTCCCTTACGTTGCAGGTGGATTATCTGCTAGGAAAGCAAGCCTACTTTGGCAAGACTGATTCTGAGGTAATTGGCTGAAAAGAAAAACATTGTAACATGGAATTCTGGAATTCTGTATGTTCCATTTAATGCCCGTTGGGTCCATCCTTGCTTTCTAACTCTCTTGGTTGAACAAGACTAGTGCACAGGACCCTCCCCAAATTTCCTTGGTCACCATTTTGGCATCAATTGAACATAAACTCCCTTTCAACCATATTTTGCAGAACACATCAAACACCTTTGCATCTCTTATACCTTGATTGATTTTCAGGGTGGTTTCGACCCAGACGTAGTGGCATCAGCAAACATTTTGAAGGCCACATCACCTGTGGTTGGTGGAAAAGAATACTACTTTGTGTCTGTGTTGACAAGGACTGCAGATGGAGATGAAGGTGGGAAGCATCAGATGATTACTGCAACTGTGAAGGATGGCAAGCTTTACATTTGGAAGGAACAAGCCGGGGACAAGAGGTGGTTCAACGGAGCAAGGAAGTTTGTCGAGAGCACAGCAAGTTCATTCGGTGTTGCTTAATTAAACAACTTACCATAATCTATTTTTAAATCTACTTCAAGTATTAATTATGTTATGTTTTGAGTTGTCCAGCTCTTCTTTTTTTGGTTATCAAATTTCATTTATTGGAAAGAGTCGGCTGGAGTTAGCAAGTCAACAATTAGATACTAAATTTTTTATTAAGGTGAAACAATTATTTCAAGGAAAGTGGGTATTACTGTAAGCAACTTGACCCTGAAAAGCAAGCAGGGAAGATGATCCGAGGGTTGAACTACAGGGATGGGCAAGAAACTGATCGAACTTGGGTCCAGGTCCAGGACGAGGACCAGGCTTGATTCCGCGGGGGACAGTGTTTGGCCCAAAACCAAGCATCGATTCATTTCATGTGAAACCCCCATTAACAAAGGGTAATTCTATAGTTTTTTTGTCGTATGAGATACAACACGTAAATCTGGCCATTAATTTAACTTAATGTGGCTTGCTACGGGATGAAAAAGGAAAAATTCTTTTTGTGTGATTTTATTTCAATACCCCTCGTTGTATGGTAATCACTTTCTCGTGGAAGTGTGCATCTTCCAGCCACTCCCCTCGGGAGGCAAATGCATCTATTTTGGACCATTTCTTACTTTTATTTGTCTTCGAATTTCATGGTAACCCACGGAATCTCTTTCTTTTTTTTTTTTTCTTCTTTTATTTAAAATTTGGATTAAGCATTTTTTTAATGAAAACAAGGACCTATTTTAAAATTTATCTTTTGTTGCTTAATTGATAATGTTTGTTTTTCATAAAATAAAAAGAAATATACATATCACTTATTTATTATTATTATTATTATATGAGGTATTATATGAGATGCGATAAGGTAGAGTGTGTACCACAGAAACCTCCCAAACAAGAATGCCTCCGTTTAGACATTTTAGAAATGAAAGAGAAAGGCTAGAGTTAAACGCAAATAATCCAATCTGCTTGAAGCCAAGCGATCAAATTCAATGGTTTGCTTGTCGTTATTGTTTGAGAAAGCAACGTCATGCTATATAAAAGACTAGCTTGCATTATACAGATTTAATTAATTTTAATTGATAATAATTTATAATATAATTTTAAATTATAAATTATTCAAATAATTAATGTAAAATATATTGGTATATTTAGATCAATTAAATAATTATAAAATTGATATAATTATATTTAAGTTAAATAAGAGGATGTATTATATTTTCTTTAATTTATTGTTGACTGATAGAGTTATCATATTACTGTAATATTACATTAATAGTAATCATTACCAAAAATGTATATATATATATATATATATATATATATATATTTAAATATTAAAATAAATTAAATTTAGAAAAAATAACATAAAATTATATATATATGAAATAACATTTATTTATATGAAATTGAATATATATATATATATATATTCTTAATGTAATATAAAGAATATTACAAAAAAATTAATATTTTTTAAATACTTTTCAAATAAAGAATATCTAATTGATTAAGCATATTAGTCTTTCCAAAGGTTATATGTTGTAATGCAAACATTTATATGCTAAATATAACTAATAATTGAAATTCAACTTGTAATGGAAAGATAAAATATATATATATATATATATATATATATATATATATATATTTAATAGAAATTTAAATGTATATATACTTCAATCTTTGTCAGAAAAAATTGCATTGCATACCTTCTTAATGCTAAACATATAAAACTTTGTCATCTTATCAACTTGTAATGGAAGGATAAATGTTCATTAACCTTATGTCATATCTAGAATTATAAAAAAAAAAATTCACTTTACATAATGAGATAAGTCATACATAATAAATTTAATTTACAAAAAAAAAATGATATAAACTACAAAACTTATAAGAAGAGAAGGTTTATAAAATCAAAAGGATTATTTGTTAGAATGAAATTCTTATTCACTTATTTCTTTAGTTGAAGAATATCACTATCTAAACTTATTACTTAAATCTATTTTCACTTAAATAGCTATTCTAAATTGCACGTTAATATTTTCAAATAAAATAATGTCAAATTTTATCATAGTATTAAAATTTTAATGTCATTGTACATTGTATTTTAATGTAATAGACTAAATGAATGTTAAAAATTAGAAAGAAAAATTTCTATTTATTATTAAGAAAATTTCCCAATACAACTATGCCATATATAATTGCAAAAGAAGGAATCAAAAGAAGAAAATGATATTGATAAAAGAAAATTAAAGAAACATAGAACTATTTTCAAAAAGATCAATATTCACTAATTAACAATCATTGTGAAGTGACATGTTAGAAGGAATAGCTAAAGGTAGTTAATGATTGCTAAGATGACATCATGATGATTTAATATGTAATTATTATCAATAGCAAAATAATGTTATTTAGAAACTGAATGACTTACATAATTAGAATTAGAACTGATTATATGTTTTAAGATTTGAGATTGAGAGATATAAGAGAAAGTTGAGATAAAAGAAAATTGACCAATAAAAAAAAAGAGGCAAAGAAATTGCAAGTAAGGATTTGAATATCTTCCAATGATATAATGTAGAAATAAAAATGAAAATCAATCAAAGATGAAGGGATAATTTTTGTTAAAATAAATGAATTAATTACTAATAATCAACCAATGACTCATAGAAATCAATTGAATAAGAAAAAGAAATTAGTAAGATTATTCTTGAAAAAAAGAAAATGCATGAAAATTACAAAAATTAGTAAATTAGGGATAAAAATAAAAAATATTATAAAAATATAATAAATAAGAAAAATAAGTTTGAATTTTTTTAATTCAATATAAATTATTATATATAAATAAGAGATTTGACTTTAGAAAATGCAAGAAATTAAGAAAAGAGATTACGAAGATAAAGTAAATAAAGGAAAAAAATCAAAGAGATTATTCTATAAAAGAAGAAAATATAAGAAAATTAGAAAAATTAATAAATTAAGAAAATAAATCAAAGGGATCATGAAAAATATAATAAATGAGAGAAAAATATGGATTTTATTTTTTAATTTAATATAAATTATTATATATAAATAAAAAATTTAGTCCCTTATACTGATTAAGCGCATGTGACTTATTGCAATACAATATTTATTGAGAATAAATGACAATTGATATGTGGCAAGTTATAGGAATGATACTCAGTAAAAAAGGAGGCAAAGAACATGATTACTACATGTGATGAGTTATAAGAATGATGCTTGATATAAAAAGAGGTAGGAAATATTATGACTAATATGTAATATATATTATAATAATTATAATAATATTTTAATAAATATAAATAACTTTTGTTAAATAATGTCTTATTAACATCGCAATTCAACATAATCATTGATATTATTTTTTTGATAATAACATAATCACAAATATTAACAACAAAAAATGTTCAATAAGTGAATATGGCCTAAGTTGATTGGGTATTACATTATTACTTGGTTGTTTTAAAAAAATTACTAATAAAATTGTTTAGGTACTCATATATAAGTGTATCTAGGTTTCATAAGCGAAGTTAAACCAAAATTATTGAGGGGGCTTAAACAAAATTTATCAATGATTTATATAAAAACTTTCTAATAATATAAATCTTTCAAAAAATTAAGAATTAGTTTGACATCAAAATTTTCTAGAATTGATTTTATTTTATTTTAATAGAAATTATTTTAATTATTTGAAAATTATATCAAAAATAGTAATTTTAATTCATTTGTAAATGAATTTTTCTATTTAGAACATATTAAAAAATGCATGAGATTTAATTAAAAAATATATTTAGATGATATCATGGTAAATACAATATTAGAGAGAATATAATTTTTTTATAATAGTATGTGTTTTAGGCCAAATGAAATAAATTTTAATGAAATCTTTGGGCTAAATTTGATGAATTTTATAATTGTATAAATATAATTAAAATAAAAATTAAAAATAAAATGAAATAAAATTAAATCCATTTAGATAAAGCCAAACACTATTTAAAAAAATTATTTAAAAATGAAATAAAATTTTATTTTTTGACATGTGAAACAATGAGTAAAGGAAGCATAAGGGAAAAGTTTAAGAGTTTATTTGGACATGAATTCTTTCTTTTTTTTATAGAAATTATTCTAAAAATTATTTTTTATTTTCAAAAGCTATTTTCAAATTTAAAGAGAATAAATTGTGTTTGAATAAATAAAAAATATTTTATTTAATTATAAAATTAGCATCCAAAGCAAAAGAACAAGTTAAGAAAACGTTAGAAACTTGTCTTTATTTTTTATTTTTAAGTTACATATTTGAAGTTACAATTTTTTTAAAAATAAATTTTAGGAATAGTTTGCAAATAGGATCTTTTGTTTTTAAAGGTAAAAAATAAAATTTTATTTTTAAAATAATAAACAAAAAGATCCTAAGACTTTGTTCGTTTTAGAAGAAAATTTCTTCCAAAAAAATACAATTATAAATTATTAAAATAGTAAAAAATAATTTATATACTCAATATTAAATATAATAAGTTCGGGAGAAATTTATTTTCTTTTATCATTATAATTTTATGGATTATCACAAAATATAGAAACACACAATACTCATTTATTTTATATAAGGAAACAGAGGAAAATATTTTTTAAAAAACAAACATAGCCTAATGATTTGTTTGTTTACTATTTTTAGAGATAAAAATTTCTACTTGAATAATTGTTTTAATAATTTGTTTTAAAAATTGTAACTCTAATTGTGTAACTTAAAATTAAAAAATGGAAATAATTTTTAAATATTTTCTTAACTTTATTTTTTATTCTTAATATCAATTTTAAATTAAATAAAATTTTTTATTATTTATAATACTAATCATCTTTTATTCTTTACTTTTCTTGAATCATGAAACAATTTTTTTAAAAAAATAATAAAAATATATTTAAACACACACTAAATTTTTGCACACCAAAATTGTATGTAAATAAATAAGTTTAAATCCATGTGATTGCTTATACTCTTTTTTTTTCGTTATAAAAAATTTGTTTAAATGCCTACCATGATGAATATTTATTAAGGATATATAACAAGTGGGATGGCCAGGTCCATGTGAGCTTACCTATGTAAGCCTACATTTTTAATAGGCTAAAATAATATATCTAGCCCAATCCACAAAACTCATAAATTTGCTCTCATTATTTATGTTACACCCCTAAATTTGTAAAGCTATAATTTAAAATCTTAAAATAGCAATTTGGTAAGTATATTGACAATTAGAGAAGTTATGGAAAAACTTATGGTAGGAACTTAATTATAGGAAATAAAGTCTAAAGGTAAAAATGAGTATAACTTGATTAATTATAATAATGTGCAAAGTTGGAATTGAAATAGAATATGTGAGAAAGTATGATAAGATATTTTCAAAAACTACCCTAAGTAAACTATTGAAATTTCTAATTTGCCCTTATTTCATTAAAAGTTGTCATTCCACTTTCATTTCTCATCTCCTTCTCTCCTTGCCATTGACTTTTTCTTCTTCTTCCACTCTTATAACCTAAATTAAATTCCTACCTTGCACTTTGCTTGATTTTGGTGTGTTAGAGGAAGAATCTAAGAGAATTTATCTTCAAAACTTCCTTGCAATCTCTTCATACTAAGGAGATTCTTCTTCTAAATTAATTGTTTAAGTTAAGTAAGATGAATGGGAGATTAAGAATTTTGAGTGAATGTTGATGTTTACATGTGTAGGAGTTAAGTTCCTCCATCATTTAACATCTTTCTCTCCATTTCATCTTAAAATTAAGGTAGGTAGATAATTTATTTACCTTTTTAAATTTCTAAATTCACCTAAGTCATGGATTATCATTTGTTATCTTGAAATTGTTTGATGAAAAGAATAGATATGTTGTATATAAGAGTTGAATTGAGTGATTACTTTGTCATATATTCTATGTTGAACTACTGCTTGAAAGAATGGTAAATCGTATGTTAAGGTTGTTAGGAAATGGTAAGTTTCTTTTAGCATTTTTCACTCAAATTTCTAAAAATTTCTATATAGTACTCAAGTCTAATATACAAGTACTGCTTTAAGAATGACACAGCTAAGGTGGTAGTCGAGTTCCATACTCAAGTACTAAGGATCATTTACTTATTGTCTTTAAAAAATTGAGTATGGTACTCAAATAATAATTTTTAATCATCAATATTCAAGTCTTGTATTCGAACACCTTATCCCTTGCCCATCAAATGATTAAATAATTGAATTAATAAAGTTTGGAAGTTGTAACCACTTGCATATATGGAAATTATGTGAATTATAGAAAGAAGTATTAGGTTCATTGTTTGATTACAAAAATTGGTTGTGAAAAGATTGTGAATGATTAATTTGCAATATTGAGATAAATATAATTTTGAATTCAAATTCAAAAATATTGCATGTGATTACTAAATAGGAGAAATGATGTTTGGAGGAACAAGGTTAAGGTGTGACTAATGTTGGAAGGCGCAAGGCAAAATTATTTTTTAATTTGATTTTGATTCATGATATACTTAATGCTTGTGGATTTTAAATATTATGTGCTTGCATTATAAGTAAAAATTTTATGACTATAATTGTGTGTAATTAGTAGTAAGTAGATTATCTATTTATTGTGACCATGAGTCTCACTATTTTTCTTCTTTTAAATGATTTTAGGTGATCAGAGTGAAGTTTTACAACTACCCTTGGCTATCAAGGATAAACTTACAAAGTGCAGCCATAATTAGAAAATAGGAATAGAGTAACTGTTGGTGGATTCTTTTAGGTAATATGTAAATATAGTATATATACAAATTTAACTCTAATGTAAATATGTTCCGCTAAATGTAAGCTAATAGTATTTAGTTAATTATTTTGTGAGTCATAAATGTTGTTGATTATTTTGTTTAATGATACTAGAATTAAGTTAATAAGGTTGATGGTGACCAATAACATGAATCATGCTGATCATGACGAAGTAAGTCGTGATGATTTATTATTAATAAATTGTATTGAGTTAAGTTATGGAAACTTTAAGATATTGAATTATTTTTATTATAATTAAAAAAAATATATTTTATAAATAAAAGTAGAAGCTTGTGGGTTAGCAGTTTATAAATTGCATTAGATTAAATTATTAAAATTTTAATATATTATATTATTCTGATTATAATTAAAAAATATATATATTATATATATAACCACAGGCCTGCAAATTTACCGACACGAATCTTGACCCGTAAAAGCCAATCTATTTAATATTGCATTTTTATGGACTTAAATTTCTAGGCTTGCCCCACCTTATACTTACCCCATTTTTGTAATGCCTGTCACTTGTGAGCTACGGGCAATTTTGCATCCTTGATATCTATATGCCTCTCGGCAATGTGGTTCTATTGGGTGAGAAGTTTTGAATCTTACCCATCCAATTCCTCATCTCTCCCGTGTTGTAAGGTGAAAACAAACGAAGTTCAAGTGCCGTTAACTAGGGTTAAACAAAGTCACACAATCAATCATGCACAACATGTATGTATCCAATCTTGCCAATGATCAAATTGTGTTAAATTGGCTAGAACTTTTCTAACCATGCAATTTTCCCTATTCAATTCTTTTTTTCATCCATGCAAGTTAAAGATATTACAACCAAGCATGCATTTATGAAATTGATCGATCCAAAAATTTTCAATGGGGTGGGCACTTAAATTTTGTGAGGAGGTAATAATATATCAAGTCGTTCTTGTGCTCCCTCCCATTGAAAAAGAGACCACCAATTGCAACTTTTTTCATAAAATTTAATAATTTTTTTATAAAATTAGTAAATTTTTCATAAAACCTCTAAATATTTTTATATTGTAAACATGGCCGTTCATACTTCAAGATTCATAAAAAAATTACAAAATTTATATAAAAACTCTTATCTCAAATCATAAATATTTATATGATTTTATAAAAAAGTTATAAATTTTATATAAAAACCTCTTTAAAATTATGTAAACTTCTCAAGATTATATTGAAACAATACTTTAATACATATGTTCATGACAAAATAAAATTTTAAATTGTTTAATATAAAAAATTCTCTTTTCTCTGCTGCAAGCAAATAATAAAAGATGTTATTGAAATAAGTTCTACAATTCAATAAAGAAGGAAAAGAAAATAAGCAAATTCTATAATTGTTTTCTATGTGTAATACATGAATGAGCATCGTAATTTTACGGTCACCATTTATAACTACGGCATAATATGAAGCAAACTCGTCATATATATAATTTGGTATGATCAGTGTAATCACCAGAACTCAAAATTTATCATTTATATGACTGTATATAATTTTTTTATAGACGTAGTTTTATAAATTACACCCAATTAACTAAATAAATAAATTCATGTATTGATCTTTATCTAAAATTTTGATAGTTTGAACTTGTATATCTATATTTAACATTATATAAAAAATATTTCTTACACCTAGTAACTCTACATAATCAAAATATTTTTATTGGGCACCGACGCACCGTAACATTTTAACAATTTATTATTTATTATGGGGTCATCGGTCATTTTCTGGCACCACTCACACTAAAATTTTCTCAGTTTATTCATTTATTCTAACATAAAAATTTGCTTCTCACGATAAAAGTGATAAAATTATTAGATATATAAATAAAAAAAATTAAATTTTATATGTAAAAGAAAATTTAAAATTTTGAAGATATTTAGAATATTATTTGAGATAAATATTTTAATTATTCTTCCTATTTTAAAAATATGAAAATACGTATAAATGGTGTCACATAAGGTGAGTCATTTGGATAACACTTGATATTCCTCGTTCTGTAAGTTCTCCCCTCACCTAAATATTGTTCCGAGCACGTCAACTTCATATTCATTATTTTGTTGACAGTGAGAAGAAGCTTGAAGAGGTAACTAGGTGGTTCCAAAGAATTGGACAATATTTTGAACTCGCAGCCCAATAAGAGCATTTTAAAAATTGAATTCAGAATTCTCTATCGAGCATGAACTATCTTTAAAATTGAATTTGTTTTCATTAAACCAATCAAATTACTAGTAAATACTTGTTTAAGTGTTTTAATTCTATTTTTATAAAATACTCAATTTATTAATTAATCTTAGAGTCAGAGATTGGCCCTCACAAGTCGCAATTCACAAAACACAAGAAACGAATGAGCTAAAAGCATAAAACCCAATGATTTGGAGTTGGAATCAAGCGGATAAACATGTTATAATTAATTCTGACCATGCAAAATTAAAAATCATGTTATTCACGAGCCACATATAATACTAATAAGATACATTTAAAATTTCTTCATTATTGGTAAATGGTTCGAGACTGTATTATGGATGACAATTTAACAATTCACTCAAGAGTCAAAGGATAAAGTTTAAATTTAAATTTTACTCATAGCAAACTAAGGGGAGATTACAAGTTGAAGTTCTACGTACAGCCTCCCATGTTTAAACGAAACACTTTGTAGCCATGCTAGAAGGTTGGTTCCTCCTCCGGTTATATTGGTTATGTCATTTCCATGCTTCCATTATTACTGCGGGACTTAACATAAAAATTTATATTCCGAGGATTAAAAGCACTCTATACATATAATTTCATATAAATTTACTATAAAATTATTTGATAAAATCTTATTCTAGTAAATATTTTTCATATTTTATATAATTATTGAACTTATGATATTACTTGTCAACGTAATAATATTTACAACAATTATTATATAAATCATATTATGATTTTTGCAAGACATATATGTGGTGTATAACATTATATAAGTTTACTATAAAAGTATGTAATAAAATTATAAAATCATGCAAGTCCCACCCCACTTCCCCCACCCAAAAAAAAATAAAAAAAATTATATCAAATCATACGTATACTACCTCATATGGAGTCTGGTGTGAAGTTAGTTCAAACTTGAGGCGGCTTTTAAGCTACCCGAGCCTGGGGAAATAAAGAAAAAATTTCTTTCATTTCCTAAATTCATATTTAAACCTTTAAAAATTAAAATATTTTTATATAATTTTTTAATAGATTGTAGCAAAAATTATATTTTACCTGATCATATTTTCATTCTTTTATATTTAATTTACATATAATTTTAAGTGTAATAGTTTACTTACATATATTTTCAATTATTAGTACTTTGTCTACTTAAATTATTTTTTATTCAAAATTTTACAAAAATTCACATACATTTATTTAATTTTAATATATCTAAATTTTAATTCAATTTGATGCTCACTTTTCAAATTATCCAATAAAAAATTAAATTGTATTAAAGATTTATCTTTTATAATTTAATTTACGAATATAAAGATGTTAAATAAGAATTTTAATGGATAAATTAATTTTGAATAAGTATTAAATTAAATCAAGATTAGAAAAAAAATAAAAAAATACATACAATATGTAAATTCTAATTAAATTTTGATCGAAAAATAATTTATATAAATAAAATATTAATAATTGAAAGTATATTTCTATAAATTATAACACTTATAAACACAATCGTAGAAGAGTTAAATTAGAAAGGGGCAAACCGTGGTTGGAAATGCAACAGATTTAAGGAAAACAGTATATGCAATATTTTGGTAAGATGTTTCCAAGAAGATGGCAGTATGGATTAATGGTCCAAATCGCCTGTGTATATATTTACAGAAGTTTGATATTTGTAGGTTTCTCACTAACCCTTGTTTGGCTGTGGAAAGGAGAAGGGTGAAAAGAAAAAAAGTGAAAAAATTAGAAAAATATATAAAAATGATTTTTTATTTATTGTTTAGATGTGTAAAAAATAAATTAAAAATTGATAAAAATACTAATTTTTTATTTTACTTAATAGAAAGTAAAAAAATAAAAAATAATATTTTAAATGACAAAGTTGCTTTTATTATAAGTCAATAAAATTATCTAATAAATTATAAAAAAGGTAATTTTTAAATTACAAAATTTTTCTACACTTTTTTTTACTCATTTGATGAGAAAAGTTTTTATTAATTCTTAAGGTACTTTTCAACTTTTTTTTTTCACCTCTAATTTTTTATTGCATTCCAACATTAAAAAATTTATTTTTAAGTTATTTCCTTTTTACATTTTTTTTCTTTTTTTCCATAAATTCAAATAAAGAATAAGTTTAATTAAAATTTCTCATATATATAAATGACATAAAGTGTGATTGCAAAAATCAAAACTTAGATGTTCTTTCAATAAGTTGTCAGGAAAAAAAAGGCACGTTCCGGAAGAATGGAAATGAACGATGGTTTGAGCAGCAAGGAAGGTATATACCAAGCTAAAAGGATGGGGATTTTTCTTTTCTATGTGAAAAAAAAAAAAAAAAAAAAAAAAAAAAACGAAGCATAGCAAGGGTGGTGATTGTCATTTCCCCAGGAGAAAAAATAAAAATAAAAAGAAATCAGGTAGAATAATTTATGAATTTTTACTCAATATAAATATCCATAGCAATGCAAAGCCAGGGAAGTCTGGGATTTTCAGCCTGTGTTTGCTCCTTCTGGTAACTGCTGAAGAAGAAGAAGAAGAACGGTGTCGATAACAAGACGAAGCAAGGAGGAAGGAAACGGTGGCGTGAAACCGACGATCGCGCCCTTAACCGTGTCTACGGCCAACTCCAGATCGTTGCTTTGCTGCTTGGGTAAGTCGGTGCGTCATCATCATGTTCATCTCCCTTGGATCTGCAACTTTCGACGCCGATTGTCTTATCATATCTTCTTTTGGATAATATATCGATTGTTTTGCTTGGTCTTTGTTTATTTTATGGAAAGTCGGAATTTTTGCGCCCAACCAGTTGGCTAATTTTAAGTAAAATCATTTTTTGGGTATATTTCTTTCATTTTAGATGGCCTCTGTAGAATCTGAACTGGGTATTGAGTGAATTATTCCTATTGGGTAGAAATTGGTAGAAACATTGTGCTCTAAAGCAAAACGGCTTGTAGCAGTTGCATTTCTTGTTGACTGTATTCATTTCTGGTTTTAGTTTCTGGAAAAAATAATAGATGTTGGGGGTTCTTTCTTTAAACTATTGGGCCGAGTTTTATGTGATTTAACGATGTTCTTGCTATGCAGGGATTTCTTTCCTGGGATTTTTCCAAGGCATTTTCTTAGTTATACTCTTACTGGGTGCTTTGTCCCGATCAAAATTATATATGGGCTGAGGTGCACATTTCATGGGAGGTGTGGAGGATGAAGAACCAGCCTTAAAACGAATGAAATTATCATCTAAAGGGTTAGCAGGACTGTCAAACGGTTCATCTTCTGTAGTGCCTATTGGAGGCTCGCCTAGTGACTTGATGGCGCGGCCCCTACCATCTGAAGGGGACGACAAAGTTGTTGGTTCCAAAGGAGTCGTAAAAAGAGAAGAATTTGTCAGAATAATTGCTAAAGCATTATACTCTTTGGGTTACAAGAAGAGTGGCGCGCATCTAGAGGAAGAGTCTGGGATACCTTTACATTCATCTGTGGTAAATCTGTTTATGCAGCAAATACTTGATGGCAATTGGGATGAAAGTGTAGCGACATTGCATAAAATTGGTCTGGCAAATGAGAACATTGTCAGGTCTGCCTCATTTCTAATTTTGGAGCAGAAATTTTTTGAGCTGCTAGATGGGGAGAAGGTCATGGATGCATTGAAGACATTGAGAACTGAGATTGCACCCCTCTGCATTAACAGTAGTAGGATACGTGAACTTTCTTCTTGCATAGTGTCTCCATCACAGGCTGGTGCAGTTGGTTCTCCCAGGCAAGATACTATGAAGGTGAGGTCTCGGTCTAGGCTGCTGGAGAAATTGCAGAATCTGCTTCCCCCTACAATAATGATACCTGAGAGAAGATTGGAACATCTAGTTGAACAGGCCCTTATCTTGCAACGAGAGGCATGCATTTTTCATAACTCCTTGGATAGGGAGATGTCGTTGTACGCAGATCATCAGTGTGGAAAAGATCAGATACCCTCTAGAACATTACAGGTTAAAATCAATATCTAATTAAAACTTTGTATGGGGTTATTTATATATTTGCCTTTTTTACCCTTCAACATCAGTGTTGACTTCCTAGTTTGTAGTAGCAACAACATCCTTTTTCTACATGCTTGTGGTGCCTTGGACGCTGTGTTATTGAGTGTTGTTGTTCTAGAAATATAGGAATCTTGCACCATCTACTTTTACATGACTCAGTTGTTCTACTTATCTGGATAGATTATTACTGTTGTTGTTGTTTTTGAATTTTTGGGGTCAGGGTCATCTTCATGATTTATTTGTGTATTTTGGAATTCAGAAGGAGGGCAATTTTAAGTTTATGTCATTTTCATGATTTATTTGTGTATTTTGGAATTGAGAAGGAGGGCAGTTTCAAGGTTATATTTCTTGAAAATTTGACCTTTACTTTTTCTCTTTCCTTGTCATGAGTTCTCTCTCTCAAATATATTATGTTGTTCTCTGTGATGTTTAGGCTGTTTTAGAATCCTGTGAACACCAATTGCACAAACCTTTTCATTTACAATGCTGTCCAGTATTACTTCCAGAGTACAAGTAGCATCTACATTCTAATGTTTCTCCTTTTCTCGCCCGTATTTAAACAGATACTTGAAGCACATGCTGATGAAGTCTGGTTTGTGCAATTTTCACATAATGGGAAATATTTAGCTTCATCATCAAATGATCGATCTGCAATAATTTGGGAGGTGATGTCTGTGATGTTGATCTTGAAATCCTCTTGTTCTTACATGTTTTCTCTATTTGTTTATCTTTTGTTTTTCCATTCCTGCTCTTCTGATTTTATGATTATACTTAATTATATATTTAGTCCCTATCACATTTGATTTCATTCTTTTTATTTATTGTTTTTCTTTTAATAGGTTGGCATCGATGGTGGACTGTCTGTGAAGCATAGATTATCTGGTCACCAGAAACCTGTTTCTTCTGTTTCATGGAGTCCTGATGACCAGCAGCTCCTCACATGTGGTGTGGAGGAGGCTATTAGGAGATGGGATGTGTCTACTGGCAAGTGTCTCCAAATTTATGAAAAAAATGGTGTTGGGCTGATCTCCTGTGCATGGTTTCCAAATGGGAAATATGTACTTTCTGGCCTTTTTGACAAGAGCATTTGCATGTGGGAATTGGATGGGAAAGAACTGGAGTCTTGGAAAGGGCATCGAACCCTTAAAATTTCTGATTTGGAAATCACAAGTGATGGGGAACATATTTTAAGTATTTTCAAAGAAAATGTGGTACTGTTGTTGAATATAGAAACAAAAGATGAGAGATATATTGAAGAGGATCAGACCATAACCTCTTTTTCATTATCAAAGGATAACAGATACTTGCTGATAAACCTTTTGAACCAAGAAATACATCTTTGGAACATTGAAGCTGATCCTAAGCTTGTTGGCAAGTACAAAGGTCACAAGCGCAGCCGATTTATCATCAGGTCTTGCTTTGGTGGACTTAAGCAAGCTTTTATTGCTAGTGGAAGTGAGGATTCACAGGTATGTATCCTGAATCAGCGGTCTACCAATTGTATATTTAAGTTGAAATTCTTTGATTGCTTGCATTGTTTTAAGATTTATGTTGTCATAAAATAAACAATTGTATATTGTTAAATTTGACTGATGATCGATTATAGGACATCTGATGCAGGCTTTAAAAGTAACAAATAAAGTATTGGTATAAAGAGCCATGAAAATAACGTTGGGTTGATTGGGTTTTGCCCCTCACTGTGATACTAATAATAGGATTAAGTTTATTTAGCAAATGTGCTCATATGCTTCTATAGTTCATTCTAGTTTTTTGGTTCAAAGTGGCACTGGATGTGCGCAGTAGTTTGCTCAGTTTTGTTCTGTGACTGGGTTTTTCTTAGCCATATGTGGAAGTTCTTAATTCCAGCTCTTATCCTCTCCTTTCGAACCAATAAAAAAAAAAAAACTAATATTCAATTCATTTTAAATAGATTCTTGTTAAAAAAAATTATCTTATTAATAGGAATTCATTCGCAAATCAATTGAATTACACCTTTTTATGATTTCAATGAGTGACTAGTACCTTTGCTGTGGGAATTCGAACTAAGATCAACAGACAATTTGCTGAAGAGATTTTTAGCAGCCTTCGGGCTCCTATTTTAAAAATGTGGGAAGCAATTCCATACTTGGAAGCCTGATATGCAGGATTTTCTTCTCCTGTGTGATTTTCTACAATTCCATGTTTTTAAAATACTTTGTTACGAGAAACTCGTTATTTTCTTGAAAGCAAGATTTGCTTTTTCACTTCAAATTAGTCCTAATGCAATACCGTGCAGACTGAGTATCTTTTCGTCAATTTGAGTGCGAATTGATGGCTTGTCATTGTCTGTGTAGGTTTATATATGGCACAGAAGCTCAGGAGATCTAATAGAGGCATTGCCGGGTCATTCTGGAGCTGTTAATTGCGTGAGTTGGAATCCAGCTAACCCTCACATGTTGGCCTCAGCCAGTGATGACCGGACAATTAGGATATGGGGCTTAAAGGATCTAAATGTCAAGCTTCAAAATGCACATAGCAATGGCATCCACCACTGCTGTAATGGGCCAACTTAGATGAAAGCCAAGCTTCCATTATCATTTGTTTCTTCTTTCCAATCATTCTGCAATTCTGTAAATACTATTCCCCCAACAAGTAGACATTCATATCAAAGACGTGCATCACGTGACTTTCTGCAAATTCTCATATAATAAATTCATGTTCCTTCTTTTACATTTTTACTTTTTAGTAGAAGTCTCTCTGCTAGAAAAATCTGTTTGCTTTTAGGTTAATTGAATTTATTTTCATAGTTGTTTTTCGTATTATTTAGGAGGAATTGTTCAACTGATTTGGCCTATGATCTTCAATTCTGGGTAATGCAAATGCAATGAAAAAATAGCATATACACAATTTATAGAATATTTGGTATGATGAAATGAAGTAGAAAAAAATAATTTGGTTAAGTACTATGAGTGAGAATGTCCATTTCCTTAGGAGTGGTCATTCAATCAAACGGTGGAATTCTCAGTGTATAATGACGGTAAAAGTAATGGAATGGTAATTATATTAATTTATAAATTTATCATTATTCATAAATTAATTTTTTGATATCTTTATTTTTCATATTTTTTACATATTTCAAAATTATCATTTATTAATAAATAATAAAATAATATCTGTAGTATTTTTGGATCAAATATTTTTGTAATATTTTTTATAATAAATTTTAAAACAACATATCCTTGTATTCTATTTAAAAATTATTTAATATAAAAATTTTGAGAAATTAAAATTTTCATGTTTTTATTATATAAAATTGTGTTAAACTATAATTTTAATAATTAAATTTAAAATATAATATTTAATTATTAGTTTTATTATATGTTTTTTATTTAATATGTAAGATTATTTTACTATCTGATATACAAGTTTGAATGCAAATTAAATATATGTTTAATTATAAATAAATAAAAAATATAATATCATCTTTCATGTAAATAAGTTTTAACTTCAAATTTTTTTTTTTAATTTTTAAGGATGTTATTCTTGTTATCTTATTTTTTAATTCCAATTTTGTAATATTTATTATACTAAATACAAGAGTCATAAAAGATTCGAAAACAAGTGGCGCATTCAATTTAACCATAAGATGCTTAATTACATGGTGGAGCTTAACTTTTGATTGTGGAAATCAATGATAAACAATATGTGTATCAAAATTCGAAACCCATTTGGTGCAAATTTTTTGGAGTAATTTAGAATTTTTTAAATATAATTATGAAATAAAATATTAATTTTATTTTTAATTATACTAATATAATTAATGAAATGGTTTATTTCTTCCCATTCTATTTTACTCCATTTCATCCTATTAAATAACATTAGATAATTATGATAGTGGAAAGCGAAAATCATTTGATTTTTTTTTTAAGTACCCCATATTGGATGGCACAAACAAATGAGCCTATCTTCTAAAAATTCTTCCAAGTTATTACAAATTAGGTATTTTACTAATAGTAAGTGAAAAAATGATAATACTAAATTTCTTTTTTACACTATCAATGCATTAAAATTACATTTTAATTCAATTTTTTTAAAAAAATTCCTAAAATTCACTATATTTTCTTTATAATGAGGGTTTAGCCCAGTTCCCACAAGGTCAGGGGTCAAGTATATATTTTATTAAAAATTATTTCATTAAAACTAACTATATATTATTTTTAATAATTGATTAATGTATATTTAGTGTGTATTTGATGTAATAAATATTTTAATTTATGACTATATTTAATATAACAAATAAATTAATTAATAATATATTAATATGATCAATAAATTATAAATTAGCATTTAAATGTGCTAGCTTAGTAATTCATTAAGCTGTTGTCACATGGTAATTTATAGTTGATAACATTTCTACTTTTTAAAATTTTATCTATTTTCATTTAATTTAATAATAATTTATATTTTAATTATATAAATAAGCATTTGATCGGTATTTATTAATTTAATATAAATAAATAAAAAATAAATAAATATATAATATTTTAAGATATAATTATTGATATTTTTATTTTAAATAATAAAAATATATATTTTAAAATAGATATATTTTTTATTTTAAATGTCTTGATTAAATTAGTTTGATTTAATTTTAAAATAAATATAAATTAGTTTAATAAATATATCTACTTATTTATATCAATATATATTTTTAATTAATTTAATATCTAATTTTAAAATTATCTTATATATTTATATCTATAATCAAGAATATTTACTTACCGGAGAATATTTGTAAACATTATTATTGAAAGAAAGGAAAAGAAAAGAAAAGAAAAGAGGAAACAGGTGAAAGGACGGAAAAGGACTTGCTTGTATGAAAGCATCGGGGTATATGCTTAAGCTCCTGCTTCAGCTTTCACCTTGCTGGAAGAAAAGGGTAAAACCAAGCCATAAACTACATCGGCGTGCCGAACGTTGAAAGGCTGAAGCCTGAAGCCTGAGACGAGTCTTTCCAGTGTTCATAAGCTTAAATTTAATTTGTAAGCAGCAGGGTATTCAGAATCCAAAGCAAAATGGGGAAGAAAAGACAGAAGGGACAACCATTACATCGTCAAAATCCCAAGGTTGATGAAGCCACGAGGATTCGAATATCCCAAATACTGGAAGAGTTTCGGGCTTCAAAAGATGAAGGTAAGGCTTTTACAGAATCCTCATTGAATGGTGTGCATATATTATATATCTGATTGATACATGAAAAGTATGACGCGGGCTCATTTTTATGGATATATGATTTTATGGTCGTTGATTGTCTATGAACTTCTATCTTGCATTGGGTTTGATTTGGACATACAGTTTGGCCTACCCTGTTTAAATTTTGAATTTTTGTTGTCCGTTCTCATATGCGCTTATTGTCTTCAGATTTCATTTGTGCGGCATAATTCTCCAGTATATTTAGGAAAAGTAGTAGCTTGTAGTGTTACGATGTTGATTCCTTGTATCAATTTTCATATAGCTTGTGCTGATTATACTATTCTGATTAACTGTAATCCATTCACGAAATCTGTTCCATATTTGCAGTGTACATATTTGAAGCTAACTTATCCAATCATGAACGTGCTGTAGTGCATCAAGTATCCCAAAAATTGGGAATGAGATCCAAAAGTTCTGGGTGAGTTATAATGGAAGCATCTGTAACAGTCTCTTTAAATCTGAGAACTGTAATAATTTTTCCAAATGGATTCTCTGCTAATATCATGTTTTTTGTTTGGTATTATGTTATGTAATACACTAATATTGAACATGCATTTTGTGTAGGCGTGGTAAACAACGTCGTGTATCTGTTTACAAAACTAAACAAAAGGGAAGCACTGCTACAGGGTTAGATAGTCTTCCTCATTTCTCATTTTCAGAAAATGCAAGAGACATTTTGAGCAGTTTATTCACACATTATCCACCTGGTGATGGAGACACGTGGGAAGACAAACATACTGACAAAATAGAGAAAATAAAAAGAAAGAAAGAGGACATTTTCAGCAGGCCATCTATGAGCAAAGCCGAAATTGCTAACAAACTGGAAGTGCTTACTTCTAGAATGAAGACCGACTCCAACTTGATGCAGGTAATTTTTTCCATTTTTCCTTCACACTAGACTGCCCTTATATATGATTACCGGCATTACTCTTTTGTGGTGAAACTATATAATGCTTGCAAAAATAAGCAAGAAATCCTGCTAATAATTGATATTTTTGGTTTCTGATCATGTAGATTATGAAACAGAGATCTAAGCTTCCAATTGCATCCTTCAAGGATGTCATTACATCGACTGTTGAATCTCACCAGGTTATTATATTGTATTGACTATAATTTTTTTATGGACATGCACCTGCTTGATAAAACAAGAAAATATATTTTAGAAAGGAAAGATGCAGTACTAGTTAATGGAGGGTAAGAAATCTGCCTATAAGCAAGCCAAATGAATGAAAAAGCAAGCAATAATTTCATGAATGCAACAAAGCTTTGCAATCTCCCTTCATATCTGTTGTAGAGGCGTTCCAAGACAAAGTGAAACAAAGAAAGCACCAAATTGAAGCCAAAAACACTATCTACTCCATAATAGTGCCAAACAAAAGGATTCTGAAAATACAAGCCTTCATTTCCAACCTGATTGATCAAGGAGTTGGAAAAAGAGTGCACCACCTTAAGTTTTACCCTTCTTGCTTCTAGCAAAACCCTTAAACTTATCAAAAGATACTGGTCCAAACTCAGAACACACCCAACATTTGCCAAATAAGTCCAAACAACTTAATTCCAAATAGTGGTAGCTTTAGAACAATGTAATAAAAATGGAAAGATTGTAGATTGTGATCAATACCATGATATTTAGTTGATAATGATATGTAATCAAGCATTGTTATTTAAGAATTTGATTATTAACTCATTTGAATATAACCAAGAAGCTGAATTACTAACATCAGATTTCTGCATTTCCTTTGGTTTTAATGTTCATTTCATGTTTCAAAGCAGGTAGTTCTTGTATCTGGTGAGACTGGTTGTGGAAAGACCACGCAGGTTACCAATTCTTTGCTTTGTCTTTATTATGGTACAATTACATTTATTTATGACTTGTCAACATCTCTATTTAAAAGTTATTTCTTTTGGCTGTTTGTTTTAATGATTGGTTTACATGAGATAAATCCTTGCAATATGAGTCTGGCCATGTCTTTCCCCACGAGTTTTTATATTACTGCACACCCTATTTTGAAAACTGTAAAAAGTATGAAGGTTGCCATTGGCTGCCCTTTTTGACTTGACATAAATTTATAAGGAGATATTAACCAAGAAAGTTATTTTATGGTATTGCTTTCTATTCCAACTGAGGCTTCTTTATTATGATATTTGTGTAACATTTATTTTCATTTCGAAATCTCTTGTTGTTTCATAGAAAGCCAGTCCATGTGTTCATTTGACCTGATTTTGGGCAAGGATCATGAAGGATGTTATGGATTAATATCCTTAGTCAATGTTGGACTGATTGATTCAGTTTTCATTGGTCTTGGGCCCTCATGATCTTGTGCTTTTATTGAAGAAAACCCATGAACTGCTTTTTGATGGATGACTGACAAAGGCATGGTCTTTTGCTTCAACAAATTGTATTTTTATCCTGTTACCTATTAAGGGGCTTTGCCTGCGTTACACCCTACAAGGATCAGCTTTCTAACGATCACACTCTTTCCTATTTCAAATTGTCCTGTTAGCGAGTACTTTCATCTCTGTTGTAGGCCAATATTTATTAATATACTTTCTGTGCATTTGTGAAATGATGCCTTGTTATTTTCAAATGTTGTGGTTAATGGAACATTAAATATGTTTCAGGTCCCACAATTTATTTTGGAAGATTTGTGGGGTAAGGGTGAGGTATGTAAGATAGTTTGCACTCAGCCTCGAAGAATATCTGCAACTTCAGGTATGCAACTTTTGCAAACTCAATTATTCTATTTTTCTTGTTTGGATCTTTTCTAAAATATGAATTTTCTCTTCTTGATTTCTGTGTCTAGTTGCTGAGAGAATCTCCACTGAGAGGGGGGAGAATATTGGGAATAACATTGGATACAAGGTAATTGTATTTTTAATGTCTGTTATTTAAGTTACTCAGTTCATTCTACTGAAAAGAAAGTTAAGGTGTCAAGTTCCTTTTCATTTGAGTTTGATAATTGCTTTTCAAATTTTTTTTCCATTATAATTAGATCCATATAGTTTTATCTGAAATATAAATATGTATTCTTGACATAGTTTTCTGTTGATATGAAGTCTACGGTTACCCTTCTTTAGTTTTCCCAATGATTCGCATTTCCTACAAATTTGATTTTGTGGCATTTTTGACAATATTCTAGATACGGTTAGAAAGCAAAGGTGGAAAAAATTCATCAATTGTGCTATGTACTACTGGAGTTCTGTTGAGGGTGTTGGTTTCTAGAGGTTCTAGTACGTCAAGGACTAGAACCATGAAGGATGACATATTTGGCATTACTCACATAATCATGGTAAATTTTTTTCAACATATTGTTGTGGCATTATATCTTTACTCAAATACTAGATATGATTGTTTCTTCTACTTGAATTTGTTTGAATGGCTTGAGCAAATTGCTTAAAACTTGCTCAACACTTGTGCTATTTGTATACAAAAAATTACAAGAGAATCTTCAATCAATCAGCCTAAGGAAAACAAATATAATCATCCTATGATCTATTTTCCTAATATAGATGTATAAAATCTGATCCTAATCAAAATAGAAAGGAAAAAATAATTAACTTAGTAAATTGAGAAATCAATCTAGAAATATTCTAGGATAATTTCCTAAAATGTATGTAATCTCAACACTCCCTTTTAAGCTGGAGCATATATATCAAATGCATCTAGCTTGTTACATATTACATATATAATTAATTCTTGGTCCTTGGAGAGATTTGTTAAAAAATCAACTAACTAATCATTAGAATTCACAAGAATAGTGAAATGGCAATCAAGTTCAATGTGCTTAGTCTTTCATGGAAAATTGGATTTAAGGTAAGGTGTAATGTGATTTGATCATTACATATATTACATATAAGTTCCATAGGACCCAATTCATATAAATTGAGTTTTTGTAGCAACTGTTTCAACCACATGAATTCATATGTGACTAATGCCATAGCTCAATACTTTCTTTTTGCATTTGATGTTGCCATCACATTTGACTTTTTATTCTTCTATGAAGTGAAATTTCCTCCAATAGGAACTCAATACCCCATAAGTGGATTGTCAATCACTTGTAGATTTGGCCCAATTTAGATCAGAATACTTTACAATTTGAGTATGGCTCCAATCTTCATATAAAAACCTTTTTTCTAAATTTCCCTTAATATATTTAAGAATTCACATTACATTCCAATGAACTTCACAAGGTGAGTTGAGGAATTGATTCATTATAATTATAGCAAAAAGAGATATTAGGTTACTTGAGATTGTTGGGAATGAATGGCTTGAGAAAATCATCTCAGCCTTGGTTCTTTATATAGTAAAATTACAATCATTATATTTTAATGCTAGCAAATAAAATCCCTTGAATTATGCCTAAATATTTTCTCATTTATTGTAATTATAGCATAGACAAATAATACAAATTAATCACATTTATTACTATTTAACAAGGTTGATAATTGTGATTGTGAGATAATTTAACTTTTCAGTAATCTTTCGATATCTTCTTGGATCTACAAAGGTTTTCTCTTGATTTGGCAACAGTTTTACATTTGGATCCATAGGTGTGTCAATTGGCTTATGTGCCATTATACCTATCTCACTTAATATATTAAGAGTATATTTTCTCTGACAAATAGAGATATTAGATTGAGATTGTGCTACTTCAATGCCAAAAAAGTATTGAAGCTTCCCAAGATTTTTGGTTTGGAAGTGATGAGATAAATGTTATTTAAGCTGGTTAATACCTTTATGATCATTTGTTGTAATAACTTTGCCATTAACATAAACAATTAGGTATATTAAACTAGAAATAGAAAAGTGATGAAAAATAGAATGATCAGCTCCATTTTACTGCCTGACAAAATCCTAGACAACTTTATTGAATCTCCTAAACAAAGCTTGTGCAGATTGTTTCCCCTTGAGCAACAAACTTTGATATTTGTTCCATTTAAACTTCTTTCTTAAGATTACCATGTAAGAAGGCATTTTTAATATCTAAATGATGCAAAGCCAATGATGAATGGCAACCAGAGAGATAAAGAGATGAATTGAAGCAATTTTTGTAATAAGTGAGAAAGTATTCCTATAATCTAGATAAAAGTTCTAAGTATAACCTTGCTACTAGCTGACCTTTCAATCGGTCAATCGTCCTATCAGGATTAACTTTAATAGTAAATACGTAGTGACATCCAACTAAAGATTTGCCACTAGGAAAGTTCATTAAATCTTATGTACCATTGGTGTGTAATGTTGTCATCTCATCAAGTATTGTTTGACACCACCTTAGGTGAGAGAGAGCTTCTTGCACAATTTTGGGAATCGAAACAGAGGATAAGGAAGAAACAAAAATATGGTGGGATGTAGACAGGCAATGATAACTCATAAAATTATAGATGGGATATAAATCTTGAGTGGAACAATTACCTTTTTGGAGTGCAATGGAAAGTTTGTCAGGACTTTTGATGGATTGGATTTTAGAGATGATGCTGGAATGGAGATAAGTTTATAGGGTTTTCTTTAATAATTTGGATTGGTGCTAAATCTTTTACAACTTGAGCTGGTGAAAGTTGTCGTTGATAAATAATAAACGGCTTGTCCTATAGAGATAAAGATGATGCAAGTGTAGGATTATAAAAATGAATGGTAAAATCTTAGTTATCGGGATGGATTTTATGGAAGAAGAGGAAAAAGAAGATTCAAACAATGTGACATTAGTAGAAGTAAAAAGTTTATGTAAGGTTGGTAAATAACAACTGTATTTCTTTTGCAATCTTGAATATCCTAGAAAGATGTATTTTATAGATTTAGGAGACAATTTGTCTCTTCTCAAGAAGAGATTATGAACAAAACAAGTGCTTCTAAACATACCAATAGGAAATTTATACTTGAGGTTTTTTTGGAAAAACTAGAGTGAGGAATTTGATTATTCAAAACAGAAGATATATGATTAATTAAATGACATGTAGCACGAACATTTGCTCAAAAACAAAAGGGAATATTTGTATGTAAAAAAAAAAAAAAAAAAGAGTTCATACAGTTTCAATTGAATACTAATTCTTTCTTTTAATAATGCCATTTAGTTAAGGTGTATGTGAACATGTGAGTTGATGATGAATGCCTTTAGAGGACATGAAAAAAGAAAAGGATGCCAAAAAAATATTCTTGGGCATTGTCATCCTCAAACATAAAGGAATAAAAAGATGTAGAAAAATATTTTCGGGCCAAAAAAAAAAAAAGAATTCATGCAATTTTAATTAAATACTAATTTTTTCTTTTAGTTATGCTATTTTGTTAAGATATATGTGAACATGTGAATTGATGAAAAATGCCTTTAGAGGATATGAAAGAAGAAAAAGATGCAAAAATATATTCTTGGGCATTATCATTCCAAAGTATGTGAATTTTTAGATTAAATTGATTATGTATTTTTGAACAAAAAAAAAATTGAGAATAACTAGAATAATCTTCCATTAAATATAGCCAAGTGTATCGTGAGTAATTATCAATAAATACAATAAAATACCAAAAATCTAAAGTTGAAGTAACATAACTTATATCCCAAATATCCAAATGAATGATAAAAAACAAAGATTCAACTTTATTTTGAGTTTTACTTAGAAATGAGCACATGCTTACTAAGTTGACAAGATTCACACTCCAAAGACTTTAGATGACTTTAGACTTGAAAAATTGAGAACCATTTTATGAAGTTTTCTAATACTAAGATGTTCCAAATGGTAACGGAGCAACTTAGGGGATTTAGCAGCATTACAAATTACTGAAGAAGCTAGGTTGATGTAGGAAAGACTCATGCCTAGTGTTAATTGTCATTCTTGTATTTCAATCCTCTATAACAAAAGAATCTGCAACAAAGGTCACAAAACAATTAAGAATATGTGCAAGTTAACTTATTGAAATCAAATTGAGAGGGTAACTAAGTACATAAAGAACTGATTGTAGTGGTAAACAAGGAAGGGATTTTGCTTCACCAATACTTAACGTGATTGTAGAAAGGGATTTATTGGTACAATTAAATTGGATAAATAAAATTTAGTTATCAGTTATGTGATTAGAAGCTTCCGAATTAAGTACCGAAAGACTAACAGATGCTGATGCTGAATGAGATTGCAATGCTGTAGGATTATCAGACAAAAAGGAAGAAATAATATTAGATGAGGAACTCATAATTGATGCTTTAGACATTGCTTGAGAAATAGCAATTGATTTGGCTGTTTGGATTAAAAAGTAGAGGTTTGTTGCTCAGATTGATGAATTGAGGCTGCAGATGGAGTTGGTGAGAAGCCGTGGCTGAGGTGTGGTGGTGTGTGTTGTTCATGCATGTCTAGAACGGAGGCACGTGAGATTCATGCACATCTGGAAAGGTGGTGGACGGGTGTCACATGCTGGTGGGAGTGGCTGCAAATTTGCTGGAGAATCAGATTCTGGTGGTGATTTTTGAAAATTCAAGAAACTGCTCTGTGAATCGAAACAATTAGATGTAACATAAGGTGCTGCTGTTACATTGTTGCTGATGCAGAAGTGAGGGGAAAAAAAGGTGTTTCTGAGATTGAATAAAGCTATTCTGATGTAGGGTTGTTTCTGAGATGGAAAAATGTCCTGGTCTGTTTGTGTTTGATTTGGAGGGTTTGATTGAGGGGTAAGAGAGATGATGCTGAAGAACAATTCTGGGAAATTGTAGGGCAGGAAAAAAAAAAGGAAAAGAAAAAAAGGGTAGAGCTGAAAGCTCAGACTTGAATTTGTTGGAATGGCTTGAGCAGATTACTCAGCACTTGATATACAAAAGATTACAAGAGAATCTTCAATTAATCAACCTAAGAAAAACAACTATAATCATCCTCTGATCTATTTATGATCTATTTTTCTTAGTATAGATATATACAATCTGATCCTAGTCAAACTAGAAAGGAAAGAATAATCAGTGTAATGAACTGAGAAATCTATCTAGAAACATTCTCAGATAATTTCCTAAAATGCACATAAGTTAACACTTCTATACCCTGTTTGTTCATTTTTAGTCATCAGGATGGCCTAAAATTGTAGACTCTATGTATGACCACTAACTTCTTAGATACGATAGTTAATAGTTAATTGGGATATCAGCTAAGCATACCTGATAGACTTCTTAGACATGATTTGGGTCAAGTTAGAATTAGACTTGCAGAGATGCTTCAATTGTTTGTGTGAAGATGGTTGTAATAGAAGTTCTTGTTTTTATTTTTCTGAATGAAGTGTCTACACCAATCCTATTAGTGTCACCATGATTACCTTTGTTGCTAGAAATTAATTCTTATGGTTTCTCCTTAGTTTGGAACTCAAGATTTTCTTTGAAGGGATAACAGATATGTATATTCAACATTTTTCCTTCTATGGTGCTGTGACAAATTAGGATTAAATTTTGATGCTGTGGTAGAAGTCAAATGATTTTCCTGTTTTTTCATTGCTGTCAGACTAATTAATTTCCAATGGGCTGAACAAGCTGATTTTCTGATGGCTGAGACTGTGACTAACAAGAGTATAGAGTGTTTAAAGCTATAACTGATTCAATTGGTATTACTAGTAATATACCTTTTTGTCCATTAATAGCTTCTAAGTGGATAATTTAATTGGAAAAATAGGTTGGGAATTCTATGAGTGTGATATTGTACCTTTCTAACCAATGGAAAGATTGTTTTGATTCCCTGAGCTGCAGACTGCGTCCAATTCCATCTTTGAAAGCTCAATGTGATGTAGTTGATCATCTGATGCTGAAAAAATCAATCTGTTGTAGGAACTGTAGCAGTTTGGGGTCATTAATTGATCATTGAATGTCTATCACAAGGGTACTTTAGTCTTTCCCTGAGGCATAGGTTAGGGCTGTTATTGCATCCAGTGGGATTTAGGTTCTTATAATCAATGTTGTTGTCAAATCTATGTCATTCTATATTATAATGCTTGTTATATGAGGAAAACAGTAGTATGTTCTATGTATGCATGGCATTTGTGAAGAATACAACCTTGTCTTGATAAGGACGAATAGCAGAATAAGATGACTTCCATTTCTTGTTCAGGATGAAATTCATGAAAGGGATCGATACTCAGACTTCATGATGGCAATCATTAGGTACATGATAAAATGTAACTTCTTGGGTTTGTTTTCAATTGGTTCAACTCTTACTGAGTACTACATCCAGTCCTCAAAAAAAATTTATTGGCTGTTACCACTTAAGGGTCTGCCCTGATTTTTAGATTAATAACTCTGATCCTTTGCAATTTTTATGCAGAGACATGCTTTGTTCATATCCTCATTTGCATCTGGTGAGTTCAAAATTCTTTCATATATCTGGCATTTTTCACCCGTTCCTTTATGAGCTGATTAGGTGATGCTTTAGTTTACGTGCATACTCCTGCAATTTTTATCAATATTGACATCTATCGGCTCACCCCCTTTTGCTATAATATTTACAGATACTAATGAGTGCTACCATTGATGCTGAAAGATTTTCCCAATATTTTGGTGGCTGCCCTATCATTCATGTTCCAGGATTTACTTACCCGGTACCTATACAGTTTTAGCCTTTTAAGATGTGTATTTATTATTATTATTTTTATTACTTGTTACTAGATTGTTCACATGTTCTTTTTTCAGGTCCGAACTTTTTATTTGGAGGATGTACTTTCTATCGTAAAATCTAAGGAAGATAATCATCTTGATAATACCATATCAAGTGTTCAGCACAAGGAGTTAAGTGCGGAAGACAAACATTCTGTTGATGAGGCTATTAATTTGGCTTGGTCCAGTGATGACTGGGACCTTCTCTTGGAGCTGGTTTCTTCCGAAGGATCCCCAAAGCTTTTCAATTGCCAACATTCATTAACTGGCTTCACTCCCTTAATGGTGTTTGCTGGAAAGGGTAGAGTGGGTGATATGTGCATGCTCTTATCTCTTGGAGCTGACTGCCATTTAAGGGCCACAGATGGAACAACTGCATTGGAGATTGCTGAGCGAGAAAATCAGCCAGAAGCTGCTGGAATACTGAAGAAGCATATGGATGCTTCTTTTTCCAACTCCAAGGAAGGACAAGAGTTACTTGATAAGTATCTTGCAACAGTCAATCCTGAACTTGTTGATGTCGTTCTCATAGAGCAGCTGATAAGAAAAATATGTATGGACTCAAAACATGGTGGTATCCTTGTTTTTCTTCCAGGGTGGGATGATATAAATAGAACTCGTGAAAGATTGTTAGCATCCTCATTTTTCAAAAATGCCTCTAAGTTTACAGTCATACCTCTGCATTCAATGGTTCCATCCACGGAGCAAAAGAAAGTTTTTAGGTGCCCGCCTCCTGGTTGCCGGAAAATTGTTCTTTCCACCAATATTGCAGAAACAGCCATCACCATTGACGATGTAGTGTATGTCATAGACACTGGGCGGATGAAAGAAAAAAGTTATGATCCTTATAATAATGTGTCAACTCTTCAATCATCTTGGGTTTCAAAAGCAAGTGCTAAGCAGAGAGAGGGGCGTGCTGGCCGCTGTCAACCTGGAATATGCTATCATCTGTATTCAAAGCTTCGAGCTACTTCATTGCCAGATTACCAGGTTCCTGAAATAAAGAGAATGCCTATTGAGGAGCTTTGTCTGCAGGTATTTCCTTTCCTTATTGGTATCTTAGGATTGCTGAACCATTTTTCTTGCATGATGCATGATGCAATGGTAAACTTGACTCTGGTATCCCCTAAATAATGAGACACAGCTTTTTCTCCCTTGTGTATTGATTTGTTCTATGTTTTTCATTTCTTTCCTTTTTCCTTGTGACAGGTGAAGTTGCTTGATCCAAGTTGCAAAATAGAAGAATTTCTAAGAAAGACCTTAGATCCTCCAGTGTTTGAGTCCATTCATAATGCTATTGTAGTTCTTCAAGATATTGGAGCGTTGTCACTTGATGAAAAACTCACAGAGCTAGGGGAGAAGCTGGGCTCTCTTCCTGTTCACCCATTAACAAGCAAGATGCTTTTCTTTGCTATATTGATGAACTGCCTTGATCCAGCTTTAACCCTTGCATGTGCGTCAGATTATAGAGATCCATTTACTCTTCCCATGTTTCCTGATGAGAAGAAGCGAGCTGCAGCAGCAAGATCTGAGCTTGCATCTTTGTATGGAGGATGTGGGGATCAGTTGGCTGTGATTGCAGCATTTGAATGCTGGAATAATGCCAAGAAAATGGGTCTAGAAGCAAGGTTTTGTTCTCAATACTTTGTGTCTTCAAGCACAATGTATATGTTGCATGGCATGCGTAAACAACTCCAAACTGAACTAATTCGAAATGGACTTATTCTCGAAGATGTCTCAACTTATAGCTTAAATGCGTGTGAGCCTGGTATACTCCATGCAGTTCTAGTGGCAGGTTTGTATCCAATGGTTGGGAGATTGTCTATTCCCAAAAATGGAAAAAGGGTTATTGTT
The DNA here is from genome assembly GCA_020226215.1 of Sindora glabra. Classification (NCBI taxonomy): domain Eukaryota; kingdom Viridiplantae; phylum Streptophyta; class Magnoliopsida; order Fabales; family Fabaceae; genus Sindora; species Sindora glabra. The sequence goes on along the minus strand of CM035226.1, from coordinate 2,308,471 downwards.
GAGACTGCAAGTGGTGATAAAGTTCGGCTGCATAATTACTCCACTACTTTCAAATTTGCAGTTAAGAAAAATGCTAATTGCCATTTAGTTGTATTTGATGAGATTACTCGGGGTGATGGGGGTATGAACATAAGAAACTGTACGGTTGTTGGACCGCTTCCACTCTTACTGCTTTCCACAGAAATTGCTGTTGCTCCTGCAAAGGATAATGATGAAGGCAATGATGATGAGAATGATGAAGATGACAATGAAGATGATGATGAGAGTGAAGATGATGAAAGTGAAGATGACATCGGGTTTGACAACAAGTCCAGTGAACATTGTGAAGACCAGTTAATGTCTTCTCCTGATAATACAGTAAGCGTCATCATGGACCGCTGGCTTTATTTTGGGTCAACAGCACTTGATGTTGCCCAGATGTATTGCTTGAGAGAGCGATTAACAGAAGCAATTTTATATAAAGTAAGTAATCCCATTTTTTTTTTTTTTTTTAAACTTGGAATACTTACCTGTGATGAGCTTGTAGCCATTAATTTCCTTCTCTTTCTCTAAGCTTGACACATTGATTTATTTTTGCAGGTAACACATCCAAGGGCAGATCTTCCTCCCATTCTAGGGGCCTCCATGAATGCCATAGCTTGCATTCTGTCGTATGATGGGCTCTCAGGCGTACCTCCAAAATTAGATTCTGTGGATACACTGACTACAATGGTAAGTGAAACTAGAATAGACAAGTCAGTGTCAAGGTCAATGAAAAGAATGGGTCAGAATGGGAGAGGACCCCTTCCGCAGCTTATGAATCACGGCGGCTATCCAACCTCAACGCCACCTTCCAAATCTGGCGTCTCTGCATCAAAGGGCAAAAAGAACTGGAGTGAACCATCTAGTGGGTACACTTCTGTAGCTTCTTCAGCTTATTCAAACCCAAACCAGAGACCCTTTTTCCAAGGTTCTGGTTCAAATAGCCAGTATTTGAATTCTCTTAAGCGACAGCGTGGGAATTTATCCGAATGATATGATATATAGTGTAGTTCTAATTGTAAGTTTTACAGGTCTGTCGGCACTATATAGATGTGCTAGGCTAGGTTTGGCTTAGCTTGTTTCAGGCTAATATACAATACAGAATGCAAAATCCGAACATACGTGAGAAAATTTGGACTGGAAGATTCTTACTTAGGTTACAATTGGTTCGTAAAATCATATATTCTCAAGAATTTTAATATTTTTGGTAATGTATTTTTTAAGAATTAATTTTTGAAAATATCATATTATCATGTTTGATTCATTTAAAAATATTTTTATGAATATTTTAATATTTTAATTAATTTATATATTTTAAAAATTATTGTTAAATTATCAACAATATTTTTATAAAAAATTGAGTAGTTAATGAAAGTAAATGGTGGTGGGAAGTGATCAATATAGTTATTAATGGTGTGTGGTCGATAAAAAATTGGTAGTGGTTCTCGACAATGAATGATGGTCAATAAAAATTATTGGTAATAAATAATAATGATAAGGGTCACCTATAATAGTGGTGGTCAATGAATATTATCAATTATATATGATAATAATGATGATTATTTATGATAAATAATGATTGATGGTAGTTATTAGATTCATTGGCAATGAATGGTGACAATTATAGTTATTAATAGTAGGTGGTTGTATAGTTATTAATAATAGGTGGTTGTTAGTGATAAATTATGGTAAGTGATGATTAATTGTAGTGGGTTGTGATTGATAATATTCAATAATAATAAGTGATGAAATGAGATGATAATAGTGATATTAAATGTCTTAATTAAAAAAATGAGTAAAATATTTTATTTATATTATTAAAATATTTTTATATCGAGGGAATGTAGTATGTCTATCTCTCCTTAAAAAGAATATTTTGAAAAAATATTAGATTAAAAATATTTTTCAGAATGTTTTAAAAGTTGAACTAGATATGAGGATTTTATGCTTTTTTAAAATATTTTGGAAATATGAAAAAAATTTGTCAATTAAACACTACCTTAGGGTATGCTTAACGTAACAAATAAATTATTAATAAGTTATAAGTTAACTTATAGATATTTTTGATACATTAGTTTATTTAAAAAAATAAGCTCTTATTAAATAATTTTTATAAAGTAACTTATAAATTAATAATTTTTTAAAATATTTTCAATTTTACTCTTCTTTTAATTAAATAATAATTTATATTTTATTTATGTAAATAAATATATGATATATTATTAATTCAATATAAATAAGTTAAAAACAAGTAACTACATCAAGAAATATATATATATATATATATATATATATATATATATATATATATATATATATATATATATATATATATATATATTCATAAAATATAACTAGTTAAATTTTAAGTAATCATCTCTAAATATTTTAATAACATTAATATAATATAATATGATTTTAAAATAAATATAATATAATTTAATTTAATTATATGACTTAGATTATAAAGGTGTTTGACACATTAACTCATTTAAAAAAATAAGTTCTTTTTTGATAAATTTTACAAAGTAATTTATAACTTATAACTTTGTAATTTTTTAAAATGTTTTTAAATTCAATCTTCTTTTAATTAAATAATAATTTATATTCTAATTATGTAGATAAATACATTATATATTATCATTAATTCAATATAAATAAGTTAAAAATAAGTAACTACATAAATAAATATGTATCATCATACAATATAATTAATTAAATTTTGGACAATTACTTTTGAATATTTTAATTGCATTAAAATAATATAATTTATTTTTAAAATAAATATAAATTAAATTAATTTAATTTATATATCTATTTATATTAATAAATTCTATTATATTATTTTATATTTTTCAACTAACTTAAGAGCTACTTTTATCGAACATTTCTAATACAACTAATTAACTTGTTAATTATTAATTATCAGTTAACTTATTAGTTACTTATATTAAACAAATAAAAGTATGTGCTTACCATAATAAATAAATTAAATTATAATTTATTGATTTAGTTAATAAGTTATAAGTTAATTTTTAAAAGTATTTGATGCACTAATTTATTTTAAAAAATAAAATCTTATTTGTTAAGTTTCATAAGGTAATTTATAATTTATAAGCTAATAATTTTTAATTTTTTTAAATTTATCATTTCTTTCAATTAAATGATAATTTATATCCTAATTATATAAATAAATATTTATCATATTTTTAATAATTTAATATAAATAAATAATATGTAATTTCATAAAGATAATTAATCATATTTTAGATAATTATATTATTTTTAAATATTTTAATTGTATTAATATAATTTAATTTTAAAATAAATATGAATTAATTTAATTTATATGCCTATTATATTTTTCCTGATAATGGTAGAAGTAGTTAAATTACTTGACACACACATGCGAGAATTAAGGATCAAATAGTGAATGTAATAAAAAGTATAAAATTTTTAAAGGACATTGAATACCATTTATGTCAAAAGTTTTTGGTTATGTGTCTATTATATTAATATGTTCTTTTATGCCATTTTATTATTTTTTATTAATTTAATAGCTAATTTTATCATATACTTTTAGTACAATTAATTAATTTATTAATTATAAATTATTAACTAATTTTTCAACTACTTAAACAAATGGATCCTAATAACTTTTAGCTAATATTCTTATGTAATAATTCCATTGTGATTGGTATTATCTCATTGTTGAAATTAATATATTTACTAATAACATTAGAATCCAAAAATACATAATATTTTGTGGAGAAAGAGAAGAGATGAGATAAATTTTTCTTATTTTGTAATTGCAATAATTCTTATAATATAAATACATTATAATTTTTTCTCACACATTATTCAATATTTTTCTCACTAAATGAAATCCTTTTATTTGATTTACCAAAACACTACATCAAAACTTTCTGCCTTATTGCATTACAAAGGTGTACCTTGTCAGGCGCATTATACGGAACAATATACAATCCACCCCATTATGTAATATTATGCTATCAAAGCCTAAAATGAATGAACTGCTTCAATGAAATACATCATATTTATAAGAAAAGGTGGGTTGAATTTGTGCAATCTTATAATAATATAATATTCCTTTTCTAATTTCAATTTCTGTCTATCTAATTTGCTTCATATTTCATGCATTCCAATATCCATTTACAATCCTTTTACCTTCCAAGTTGTGAATTATTGTGGCTACTTCAAAGTTAAGCATTTAAATACCTCACTATTAAGGATGAGGTTTGCCACCTTCCAATTATTATTATTATTTTTAAAATTAATTTAACTACTTTCGACATTGTCCTTTTAAATTAATTTTAAAATAACACTAAGTATTATTTTCAGTTTCTCAAATGCATTCACTTTTAGTGATTTTGTTAAAATATTTGCAACTTGTTCTTTAAACCTATGAAATTTGAGCTTTATTTTATCATTTTTGATTAAATTTTCTAATATAATAATACTTGATTCCAATATTCTAACTTCTACCATGAAAAAAATGGATTTTTGATCGATATAATGCTTGACTTATTGTCACATATAATTATTGTTAAGAATTCTCGCATTTATTTTAGCTCTTTAAATAGTTTATAAATCCAAACTGCTTAACATGCTACAAATGCTGCTGCCATGTAAAGGAATGGAAACGGGGTGAGGCAATTACAGATTGACGGTATATTGCCCCATCTTGTAATTGCGGGGATCTGCCTTATTCCTATCTCGTCCCTAATTATGGGGCAAGTTAATGTCCCATCCCTATGATTCGTGAGGCATCGTGGGACATTGATGATCTATAGATAATCCAAAAAAATTTAAAAAAAGTTTAAAATTTATAAAATAAATATTAATTAAAAGAAAATGATTAATATAAATATTTTTAATTATAAAAATAATAAAATAAATTTATAATAATATATATTTTTGAGTATAATATAAAAATAAAAAATAATTTATTATTTAGGGCAATATTACTTTACCTCACGTAATTGCTCTAGGTTGAACACTTGCCCCATGGGGTAAATATTTATATCAAATCCATGCCTCACAGGGCAAAATCCGAACCTTGAATTTTTGCCATCCTTAGCCATGTATTCAACTTCTATGATTGAAAAAGGTTACTAATTGATATTTCTTTAAAGACCAAGGTAACACTTTTCTTCCAAGATAGAAAATATAACTAGAAGTATTTTTTTTTTTATTTCAACATCACCTACCTAGTTACTATTTGTATACATAACTTGGTTGAAATCATCAAATAAAGTGTTTGAAGAAAAAGTCTGTTATCTTGAGTACCACTAACCTACCATAAAATTTATTTTGCTACTTGCAAGTGTATTAATGTGAATTTTCCATAAAATGACTAATAATTCCAACTCCAAAAATAGTGTCTAGCCTAGTGTAAGTGAAATAATGTAAACTACCAACTATGCTTTTAAAATATATTAGGCTTATTAGTTCTCTATTGCATTCTTTCCTTATCTTAAGGTGTTCAATAGCTAGGGTTTAGATTGGGATTATCGAATCCATTTTGAATTTCTTTTGAATATCATTGACATACTTTTCTTAGGAAATGAAAATGCATTTTTATATTTCAATGCCTAAAAAATAAGTCATTAGTCCTATGTTTGTCATTTTAAACTAGCTAGTCATACCCTTCTTAAATTCTATTCATATTTTTTTTAGAATTTATTATAAATATCAAGTTATCAACATAAAACATACAATTATTTGATCTCTATTAGCTTTTTACTTAATATATAATGTATGCTTGTAAGAACATTTTTGGAATCCATCCTATAATAGATATGCATCAATTTTTATATACCAAGCTTGAGGTATTTATTTTAATACGAAAAATGCCTTTTTCAAATAATACGCTTTTTCTTCATGTCCTTTTTTTAAGTAGCTTGGTGATTGCTTAAAATAAAATTTTTTAAGGACATTATACAAAAATGCTGACTTCACTTCTATATGATGGTTCATCTAATTATTTTATGTTAACAGTAAGAATTATTCGAATGGTATCCATTCTAAAGATTGGCATAAATATTTCAAAATAGCCAATTTTTTGGCTTTTGTTTATAGTCTTTGACCACTAATATAGCTTTGTAATGATTCACTTGAACATTAGGTTTGTACTTTATTTTATACACATGGATCTCATCATTGATTACTAAACCCATCATTCATCATTTGTTGCATTGACAACCAAATTACTAAATCCAATAATAATTTAGCAAAGCTTTAGTTTTTAGTAAACTTTTGGCTATTTTAAAATTTGTTCTATTTTCCCTTTAGCTATACTATTCTAATGATAAGTATAACTAGCTGTCAATTAATATTGAATTTCTTAACTTTCGTAGATACTTGAAAATTCATTTGAGGCAAATTCCCTATTTCTGTTAGATCTCAAGGTTTTCACATAAAAGCCACTTTGCTTTTTAATAAGGATTTTAAATTCTTTGAATTTTTCAAAAGCTTCTAATTTTTTTTGAGAAAATACACTTAGGGTTTTTTAGTAAAATCATCCATGGAAATTAGATGTATCTTTTGTGTCATTGGACCATAGATATTTATGTGCACTAACTCTAATGACTATCTAACTCTTCTAGCTTTCTCTATTAAAAAAAACTCTCTATGATACTTTCCAAGGATACATCGTTCACATGGTCGATCAAGAGCATTAATTACTAGTAAATTGGTAACCATTTTCTTTTGAGCCAATAGCTTTAACCTATAGAAGTTTAGATGATCAAACTGAAAGATGCTACAACTAATTATTATCTTTTAAGATTGTTGAAAGATTCACCGAAGTTTTTATTTGTAAATTCAAGGGAAACATGATTTTGCATCATTTACACTTTTATAATCATCTTGCTATTTTTGCCTTTTATTGCACAAACACTATTCTAGATATTAATTTTATGCCCTTTTTTTGGAAATCTAGCCTACATTTAATAAATTCCAAAAAAGCCTTAGCATAAAATAAACATTGATAATAGTAATATTTTTACTATATTTGGATTAAATGTTGGTGTCACCTTTGCCTATCACAAGAATTTCACATTTATTTTCAAAATTAACTTCTACACGTACAAGTTCATCCAAAGGTGAGAGAAGCTTCTTTTTCCCACACTTTTGATTGATGCTTCTGGTATCAAGATAACATGTATTTGCATGCTTTACATCTAGCTCATTTGATCTGCACGTGAGCACCGTATTCTCTTCAACATCAATAGCTTTTAAATGTTTTGTCAACTTATTTGGCATGTTGGAGTAATACTTGTTTTTAATAATATTCATATTTTTTGTATCTATAACATTGGACATTAGATTTGTTGTCTATTCTATTGTGACTTCCTAGACTTCTTGAAGAATTGCTATCATTTGATCTTTCTCTATTAGTGGAATTAAAATGATCATCACTTCCTTATCCTTGTCTGCAACTTTAATAACCTCCATGACTTCAGCTGCTATGATAACCTTTACAATTTTGTTGAATTACCTTACTTTACAAAACTTGTTCAAAACTTAAGTTAATGACATCTTTTTTATCATTTGATGTTCATATGAGCACAACAAACTCATTAACTTATCTATTGATGTGATTGACATATCTTACGATTCTTTAATTGTTGTAATAAAATATTCAAATTTTACAGTCGATGATCACATGATCTTTTCCAAAATTCTAGTGTTTGAAATTTCTTCACTGTTAACTCTCAACTACTTCATGATGGTCTAAACATGATCAAATATGCTAGAATTGATTTTAATTCGTTCACATTTAAAGACTCAAAATTACCTTGCAGTATTTGTAGCCGCATTTGTTTGCTACGATCATTACCTTCATAAAATTTTGATAGAATATCCTATGCTTCTTTTGCTATGTTTGCAAATGATATTCTTTTCAAATATCAATTCTTCAATAGCTTGAAAAATTGCGTACAATATTTTTTGATCTTTTTTTTAAAATCTCCACCAATGCATTTTTTTTAATCTTTCTCAAGTGCATCAAACTCTTGTTGATCTTTTTCCTTGGCAGAAGCATTCTTGACCAAATTCTACATATATTAGATTCAAAGAATATTCTCAATTGAATACTCCAATTGTTGAAAATTCACAACTAAATCTTGAAAATTGCAATTGGATTGAATTGGTTGCCATTGTATAACCAAGCCCTAATACCAAATGTTGGAATCAATATATTGGCTAATAATATTAGAATCTCAAACCACAAAACTTGAGGAGAAAAGAAAGAAATGAGAAAAAAACTCTTTTTAATTTTTAATTACAATAACCTATAAAATGCAAATATATTATAATTTTCTTACGCACTATTCAATATTTTTCACATTGGATGAAACCCTTTTATCTCATTTACCAAAACACTACGCCAAAAACTCTCTACTTTATTTCATTACAAAGGCATACCTCACAAGGCTTACCACACGTACGGAGCAATACACACACCACACCACTCCGTAATATTATGCCATCAAAGCCCAAATTAAATGAATTGCTTCGGTGCAAATACATTTTATTTATGGGAAGAGGTGGGTTAACTTTGTATAATATTATAATAATATAATAGTCCTTTTTAGATTTCAATGTCCGCCCATCCAATTTGCTTCATTTTTCTCGTACTCCAGTATCCATTTACAATACTTCATTAGTAAGAATAAAGCTTGGGAGCTTCCAATTTATATATATTTAACTACTTTCAAATTCAACCCCGCAACAAATGGCACAATTATAAGTGATGATTTTTCAGTTATTAAATGACATAACTATCTCATTTAAATATCACTTTCTTGATTTTTGCATGCCAGTTGTGAGAATATATGATTGGATAATAATTAAAACGGAACTGTTCCAATGCATTAAAATTAAATCTTTAGAGATCAGGGTAAACGATTGACGAGAAATTTTTGTATATTTCAATTATATTACATATTTTTAATTATAATTAATAAATAAAAAATATTTGTTAACTTTTTATAATTCTTAACATCATTAAATTTTTAATATGTATAAATATCATAAAATTAAAAATTATCTTTTATTTATTTACTATGACTAGGGAGACGTAATTAAAGTATATAAAAATTTCTCACAACCCTTTTACATGAAACGTTAATTGAGAGTACTGATCAGCCAAAAACTCGAGTGTTCATGTCTGGCAGAAAGGGAATGAAGAGGGAAGATGTCATGTCAGTTTATACATCCGACCCCCTAATGTCTCCCCAAAACAAATGCAAGCAAGAAAACGACAGCCAAAAACATGCCTACATATTTGATCCAGCGGTCAACATGCGGCCTCTCGATTAGCCTCAAAACGGAGTTCGATACCCCCACTGCGTTAAGGACATCCAATGCTTTCCGTTGTGCACTCTGTATCAAGAAAGAAATGCAACAATCATATATTAATCCAGAGGACCTCTCGAAACAATAGACACAATATTAACGACCAGTAACCGCCGATAAAAGGCCTTTTTTAATGGTCTTGATCTAAAAGTAAACCCTACTTTTTGTATACTGATGGTAACAATACCGTCTTGTTAAGAGTGACTGAGGTCTCACTATGCTCACTAGGATCGTGTCGCATTGCATCACTTTCACGTGGATAAAAAATTAAACTCTGACCTTCATTTCTTATAGCATTTTGTAATCAACAGTTTTTGTCTTGCTTGACTTCCTCGAACCATCTTATCTCTCTTTCTCTCTAACACACACAAATGCACAAGCTCGTACCTCGCGCAATTCCTAAGAATGAAATTTCTCAGTACTGCATGAAATGCATTGCAGAGGCGGAATGCCATTGGTTTCTAGTTTCTACTTCATGCTTACCCGTCTACAACAAGAGGTTCAAAACACGATAGATAGCATAGTAATTCTTCAAGGAAAATGAAAGTGTAGCACGTTTGTGTTTGCTCTCCTATTCATCAGGATACTGATATAAGGAATTCTTACAATTCACTAATCTACAACTCATTTGTCGAAAAAAGGGAAAAAAAATTCTAGAATTGACATGTTTTGCTTCTACTGACCATATGCTGATGCACATGATATGTGAAAGTGAGAGGGAAAAATACCTTTAAGCGTTCCCTTTGCCCGTGTATTAAAGAAAGGATGGCTTCCCCGAGTTCACTAGCATTTTCCAGCTCCCACTTAGAATTCCGAACCGACCGCATTGCTTGTGCTTCCTCATAAAAAATTCTCAAAACATGAGCCGAATTCCCATTCATAGCTTATAAATAATTTCGTTATGTAGCAGCAAAAAGTAGCATGTCACTAAACCCGAATATGACAGAAATTGCATGCAGTTCGTCCTCTTTAGCTTCTTTCATCCGTTTCTGATTCCTTAAATTACACTTCTCCAAACTTTCTCTCAAAGATTCAGCCTCCTCAACTATTTGTTCCACTTTTCTGCAAGATCCATAACATAACATCTTTAAAAATCAACTTTAGTTCAAATTCAAGATTTCAATATAATTGAAAGCCTTGCTTTTTGAAAATGTGATTTAGCTTACGCACTTTAATAATTTTTCATTATCCGAACAAGCCAGCAGAATGTTGGGTCCTAAAAGAATGAAGATTACTGTATATTTGGAATTCACACAGTTAGTATAAGCCTCAAGAATCACATAAATTAAAAACTGTTAAAATTAATAATTTAAGGCTTTTAAAATTTCTAGATTTGTATGTTTAGTATTTCTAAGTTCTTTGAATAAGTTTGTGTGATTCATGTACTAGAAAAGTATGATTCATAATTAATATATCTAAATAAGTGTGATTCATGTATAAGACATTAAATAGAGAGGTATGAATTTAGTTATCTTGTGAGCCTATATAAACCTTTGTACTTGTGATTTGGTTGAAGCTAATTTTTGTATGAAACAATTAGAAATAGAAAGTGAATAAAAAATATCCTCTTCCTCCTAACAAAGTGGTATCAAAGGTTGTTTAAAAGATGAGTAGTTTTCCACCAATTGCTAAGCTCATAAAAGAAAAATATGCCCTTTGGTGTGCACAAATGAAGGCCTTGCTTGGCAATTAGCAAGCATGGGATATTGTAGAAAATGGTTATCAAGAATCAACAAATGAAGTAGTTTTGAATCAAAATCAAAGAGAAATCTTGAACAGGAATCACAAGTCAGATCAACTTTTACTTGCCATGATTCATTCAATGTTAGATGAAGGCATGCTTGAGAAGGTGGTTGATGATTCTACTTCACATTAAGTTTGGGAAATTCTAAAAATATCTTTCTAAGATATTGACAAAGTAAAGAAGGTGAGACTTCAATCACTAAGGGGTGAGTTTGAAGCTTTGAAGATGATGGAATCCGAATCAATTTCGGATTATTGTTCAAGGGTGAAAGTGGTTGTGAATCGATTAAAGAGATATGGAGAGAATGTTAAAAATGTTCGTGTGTTGGAAAAGAAACTTTGCTCTTTGACTTCTAACTTTGATTATATGGTGTGTGTGTGTGTGTCATTGAAGAATAAAAAAATCTAGACACATTAACATTTGATGAATTAGAAGGTTCTCTACAAGCCCATGAATTAAAGATTAAAAGAAAACAAGAAAAGCCATTAGAGCAAGTTCTCAAAGCCAAGGCTTTATTAAAGAATGACAGAGGAGAAAAGAGTTAAAGAGGACATCGAAGAGGAAGAGGATGTGGTCGTGGCCAAAGAGGAAAAGGAAGAAGAAGAAGTAATGATGAGAATTCAAGCAGTAAAGAAGAAGTTCATCAATCATCTAGAGGCTGTGGTAGATCAAGAGGAAGAGGACATGGCTATCATTAAAATACAAATAAAAGAAGGTATGATAGATCTAATGTTGAATGATACAATTATCATAAATTTGGCCATTATTCTTGGGAATGTTGTAGCCCAACTAGTGATGTTGAAGAAAAAGCTAATCTTGTTAATGAAAAGTAAGAAGTTGAGAAACCAACTCTGTTACTAACATTAAAAAAAGAAGAAAATGGTGCTAATAGTTCATGGTACCTAGATAATGAAGCTAGCAATCACATGTGTGGTTACAAAGAAAAATTTGTTATACTAAATCAAAATGTGAAAGGCAATATGTCCTTTGAAGACTTCTCAAAATTCCAAATTGAAGAGAAAGGTACAATTCTTATCTCTTCTAATAATGGTAGCCATGAGTTAATTGTTGATGTGTACTATGTGCTTAAATTGAAAAGTAACACTTCAAGTTTAGGCTAATTTCTTGAAAAAAGCTATGAAATTCTCATAAAAGATAAATGTCTGTGGCTTAGAGATCAAAATGCTAATTTGATTGCTAAGGTATTTATATCAAGAAATAAAATGTTCATTTTGAATCTCAAAATAATTGAAACAAAGTGTTTGAAGACTAGTGTGCAAGATAATGCATGGAGTTCGCATATGAAGTTTAGTCATTTGAATTTTGGAGCACTTAGGGCTATGGGAAAAAGGAAAACGGTGAAAGGAATGTCTTTGATCAATCATCCCAATCAATTATATGAAGCATGTCTTATTAGAAAGCATACTAAAAAAAGCTTTCCAAAAAAAGCCTTATTAGAGCTATTGAGCCACTTCAACTTGTACATGCTGACGTATGTGAGCCAATCAATCTACCTTCATTTGGTAAAAGCAAATATTTTGTACTTTTTATTGATGATTTTAGTATAAATACTTGGGTTTACTTTCTAAAATAAAAATTGAAAGATTTTATTTTATTCAAAAATTTCAAGGCTCTTCTACAAAAAAAGAAAGTGGCTATGAGATCAAAGTTTTAAGATCTAATCAAGGAGGCGAATTTACTTCTAAAGAATTCAATGGATATTGTGAAAATTATAAAATCTATCATCCTTCAATTGTTCTGAGATCACCACAATAAAATGGAGTAGTTGAATAAAAAAATAAAACCATTATGAACATAGCTAGACGTATGTTGAAAGCCAAAAGTATGCCAAAAGAGTTTTGGACCGAAGCTATTTCTTATGTTGTTTATTTGTCTAACCACTCACCAACATTAAATGTTAAAGATCAAACTCCTTAAGAAGCTTAAAGTGGAGTACAACCCAATGTCAGTCATTTAGGAGTTTTTGGAAGCATTGCATATGCTCAAGTATCTCACCAAAAAAGATCTAAGCTTGATGATCAAAGTGTCAAACATGTATTCATTAGTTATAATTTAAATTCCAAAGACTATAGATTGTACAACCTAAGCAATGCTAAGGTAATAATAAGTCGAGATGTTGAATTTGATGAAGAAGCAAAATAAAATTAGGAAATCCAAGAAGAAAAAATCTATAATTTTTTCTCATATTTTGAAAAAGATAAGTTCGAGGCATTAATGCAACCAGTGACCCTACCTCTTTCACCATCTCTAACTAATGAGACATCACCATCATCTACAGGAAGTTCAAGTGAAAGGTTATGAAAAATAAGAAGTTATATTAATTTGTACGATGTGATTGAACCTATTGATTTATTTTGCCTCTGTGCAAATAGTGAGCTTTTGAATTTTGAAGAAGCTATAAATGATTACTGATAGAGAAAAGCCATGGATGAAGAAATTAAAACAATAAAGCAAAATAAAACTTAGGAATTAATAACATTTCTTAAGGGTCATAAAGCTATTGGAGTCAAATAGATGTACAAGGTAAAGAAGAATGCTTATGAAGAAATAGAGGGATATAAAGCAAGACTCGTTGCTAAAGATTACAAGCAAAAATAAGGGGTTAATTATGAAGAAGTTTTTGCACTGGTTACCTGAATAAAGACTATTCATTTTCTCATTGCATTAGTGGCTCAAATGAAATGGAAAATTTTTTAACTTGATGTAAAGATGACCTTCTTGCATGGTTACATTGAAGAGAAAGTTTATATTGAGTAACCTTTAGGTTATGAGGTCAAAAGGTATGAAGATAAAGTTTTAAGATTAGAAAAATCTATATGGATTAAAGCAAACTCCAAGAACATGGAATAGCTGGATTGACAAATACTTTTAAGATAATGGATTTGTTCATTGCCTTAATGAGTATGCTCTATATGCTAAATTTCATGATAATGAAGATATTTTAATTATTTGTCTTTATGTGGATGATATCATTTACACTGGCAATAATCCAACCTTGTTTGAAGAATTCAAGAAGACTATGTCATTTGAATTTGAGATGAATGATATAAGGCTCGTGTCACACTATTTGGGCTTGAAAGTAAAGCAAGAGAAAGGTGGTATTTTCATCACTTAAAAAAGATATGCAAAGAAAATATTAAAGAAATACAAAATACTTAATTGCAACTCTATAAATACATTTATGGAAGTTAGAGTGTGATTGTCAAAATTTGAAGAAAGAGAAAAGGAAAATCCCACTCTTTTCAAAAGTCTTGCAAGAAGCTTGAGATACTTGACCTTTACAACACCCGATATTCTTTATGCGGTTGGACTAGTGAGCCGTTTCATGGAAGCTCCTACCTCCACTCACATGAAAGTTACTAAGAGAATTCTTCGCTATTTGAAAGGTACACTTAGCTTTAGGTTACATTGCACTTTTTCCAATGATTTCAAGCTTGTGGGATTTTATGATAGTGATTTTGCTAAAGATATTGATGATAGAAAGAGTACTATTAGGTTTATCTTTTTTATAAAAGATTATGCAATTTCTTGGAATTCAAAAAAGTAACATATTGTCACACTCTCATCATATGAATCTGAATATGTAATGATAACTTTTTATGTTTGTCATTCTCTTTGGCTAAGAAAATTATTGAAGGAACTTCTTATGCTACAAGAGAAAATGATGCAGATTTGCATTAATAACAAGTCCACTATTGCACTTACTAAGAATCTAGTATTTTATGATTGAAGCAAGCATATAGATACAAGGTTTCATTTTATCAAGGAGCATATTGCTAACAAAGAAGTGAAACTCAAGTATGTAAAAACTTAAGATCAAATTATGGATATTTTTACAAAACTACTTAAGTTTGAAGATTTTCATAAGCTAAGGCATGGCTTAGAGTGAAGAAAGAGTCTCAAATTAAGGGGAGTGTTGAAATTAATAATTTAAGACTCTTAAAATTTCTAAATTTATGTGTTTAGTATTTCTAAGTTCTTTGAATAAGTTTGTGTGATTCATGTACTAAAAAGCTATGATTCATAGTTAATATATCTAGATAAGTGTAAGTTATGTATAAGACATTAAATAGAGGGGTATGAATTTAGTCATTCTGTGGGCCTATATAAACCCTTTGTACTTATGATTTGGTTAAAGCTAATTTTTGTATGAAATAATTAGAAATACAAAGTGAATAAAAAATATCCTCTTCCTCTTAACAAAAACTATAGCCCTAAAGTAATTAAAGGAATCCCTAAGAAAAATAAGAACTTCAACCAGAACCCCCAAAACTAAAACTCGGGCAATTAAATTAGTAAAAATTGACCAAATTATGTAAGAATTTTTATTATTTTAAGCTGGCATTAATTGAAAATTTTTATTTTTATTAAAAATTAAATTAATATATGTAGCTCAATTTTATAACCCGAATTATTATTAAATGATCCAATGAGTTTTTAATTTACCTTTTAGGTATACTATTTTATTAATAATGTGATAGGGTTTGTTAAAATAAACTTTGTGTAGAGCTTGGTATTGAGCTCATAATGGATGGACTCAATTAGCATTTATTAATATGAGGCTAGGTCCCCTCTCTATACATGAAGCTATTGGTAACTTACCTTATTAAAGTTGTCATGTGCTATTGAATGTAAAGGAGGGGAAAACTTAAATCTTTTGATAAGTATTTTTATACTAATAATTTCTTTGGAAGATTACTAAAATAAATCAAGAGGTATGTAATCTTAATTAGTTTTATTTATTTTCTTAATGGTTTTAGATATGATATATAAAGATCCTATTAAATACTAAAATTTCTTACATATAGTATCAAGGCAAGTTATATTAGATCTAAAATCCTAATTGAATTACTTATTGTATGAAAACAATTCAATTAAAAACATATTCAAGTATGAAATTTTAAAATTTATTACCACTCAATATAGAGTCATTGTCATCAATTAAACTAAAGGTAGAGGAACTAGGATTTTAATTGTTGATTCAATCAAGCTGGATATCCTTATATGATTTGTATTGTTTGATTTATTTACATGAGTTAATCATATATATTCGCTTCTTATATGTTGTAGTATATTTGAACCTTTTTTTGTTCAAATGTGATTGATTTCCATTATTTGGGTAAATAAGTTTTGAATGATAAATTTAATTGATTTATTTTCTCATTTTATTGCATGAATAACCATGACTTGAAATCACTTATCTTAATTAAGAGTCATTGATTTTGACCATATTTTATCTAAATGCTTTCTTTGGTGAGACATTAAAGCTTATCTTAGGCTTTAATGGCCAATAGGTTATAATTTATAATAAAGAAGAAGAAAAATGATTTTAAATTCACTTTAGATAATTTGTCATGAAAAAATTTAGTTTAGTTTGCTAGTTTAAACGAAAAGGCAAGAGACTTATGGTATACAGGTGAAGGGCTTCAATCTTTATAGTTGCAAATTATTTTTATCTTTAATAATATCCATGAGAGTGATTTTTTTAAATTTTATGGCTAATTACAGTATGACGTGCAACTGCATTAGTAAGACAGAAGATTAGTCATCTAGCAAATGATTTCTAATCATGTTAGATAAATATTTATTTATATTATTTTAAATTCATTAATATTATTTTTAGTAAAAAAAATTATGGAACTTTCTAAAAAAATTAAAGCAAAATGCTTATAACTTATTAATGAAAGTTCAATCTTTCTAGAATATTTTTTTGGTCATATTTTTTTAAGACTGAAAATAATTAGAAGTTATAGTCAAATTGGATTGTAAGTTATGTTTAAAATTCTGTATGATATTGTTTGAGGACTAGTTGAGACAAATTAATTTTTAGAATTTTTTTTTCAATGACATTTTATTTCTTAATAAAGATGGACAAAATTGAAATATGAAGTTTATTTCATCTCTTCTTTAATATAAAGGATTTTTGAAAAATATATTAGTAAACTTTTGCTAAAGTTTATATAAAATATATATGAAAAGAGTCTAAGGTAATAAATTATATATTTTTTTAAAATTCTCTTTTCCTTTGAGAAATATAATGTTTTATATTGAAAGAAGAGATAAATTATTTTTAAATTAACTTGATATGCTTATTATCAATGATTTTATGTCATTTTGACAAAGTTCTATCATGTCGTGAACATTTAGATGTGGTCTTATACCTTTAGAAATTGTTGAGATAATTATGTTGATGTCTAATATATTATTTTAGATATTTTGTTTATAAGATGCAGATCTTAAAGCAAATCTATTTAAGATATTATTATGGTATGATATGACTAAATTTTACATTGATTAAGTCTAGTTAGTATTAATTCCATAAAATATATTCACTTTGGTGATTTATTGTTATGAGTACTAATGGAATTTACTTTATTTTCTTATATGTTTCTTGGTGGAGCATGAAATCTAGAGATAGTGAGATTATGAAATTCAACCATTGACATGAGATTAAGAAAATTTTCAAAAAAAATTTAATATGTAATTTCCTATTATTTTTATATTATAAAATTTATATGAATGATATGAATGTTTTGGTTTACACATGATGTGTATACTTTATGAACTTACATACCAATGTATACTTATAAGATTATCTAAGTGTGATTAGCTTTGTTTTACCCTGCAATATAGGGCATGATCAATTGCTTGCATAATAATAGAAATAGTTGAAATTATTTTATTTTTTAAGAAATCTACAATTTTAAAATGGATATGAAAAAAATAACTAATTATGTGTCATTAGTTATCTCATAGGAATTTATTAATGAAATGAGTGATTGTTACTATAGTGGCTCACTCATGAAATTAATATATTTCTATTATATTCTTTTAAGATATGGTACTTGATTATGACTTATTAGTTGTCACATGAGATTTTATAAATAGTGTAAGTATCTATCACTACAGTGGGTTATTTATTGATCTAATAGAATTTTATTAAAATATTTTTGAGAGATGATAGTTTGTCATGGGCTATCCCATAGGCATTTATTAAGCTAATATATTCCTATTAAATTTTATGAAATGTTCTTTTTATCTTAATTAATTTATACTATAACTTATTTATAAAGAGTTATTATCTGAATTAGTTAAGTGGAATATAACTTTTTGGATAATTTTATATATTGAAAATCTATTTACTCATAGGTGTTAGTTGTTTCTCCTAAGAAAGGTGATCTTTCTATCCATAAGTATTAGATTTGCTTTTCTTAGAAAAAAATGTGTTTATTATCTAAATTTGGGAATTTTCTTGAGATATTCTATATTCTTTATCTACAAGAGAGTTTGTAATGATATACTTAAAGTTCTAATACTATAATTATTATCAATATTTGTTTCTCATGTGTGAAATAATGATTATGCAATGATAGCACATTTTATTTAAATAGTAATCCAACATCTATTGGTAAATTTTGACTTTGTTTATTTAAAGAAAATAATTACAATTTTGATTATAAATGCTTTTGATATAAATATCCATGAGGATATGCTTGTTTTTTGAATATTTTTGAGGATATTTGATTTTTTATTTATAAAAATAATTTATGATTATGTGTACACATTATCAAAGTTATTACTATTTTTTTTAAATAGTTTTATTTCAATCTTGTTAATTCCATTATTTGTAAAGAACACTATTATAGTAAATTATTAGTGATATTATGAAATTTATATTTTTATTAGAACAATATGAAAATTGAATAATTTTACACATATTTTTTTAATGTTATATAAATTTTTATATTTCATAATATTTGTTGAACTATGTGGGAGTTTTTATATATGCTAGACATTCTGCTCATAAAAGATTGCATAGTTATATACTTGAAATTTTGTAAAATCTGTCAATTATATTTTGAAATTATTTTTTAATTTTATAATTAATTTTGTTAACATTTATGAATATTGTCCATAAAGGTTTAGAGAAATATAAACTATTTCAATTTTTTATATCAATTCACGAATTTCTTAATGAAAATTTTAATTAGAGAATTCATGTAAAGAAATAATGAGTACTATAAGCTTATATCTTAGTGTATGTTTAACATTGTTATATATAATTTTATATGTTATAAATTCTTTCATGATATCTATGGTAAATTTTGACAAGTAATTCACTTATGTCTAATAAATGATATTTTTAATTAATTAAAATTAAAATATTTCAATTGATTATTAAGAAATTTTGATATTAGTGGGAGTATGATAATATCAAATGTAATTATTTATATTGAATATTGATATTATTCTCCAAATATTATTATAATTTTAAAGTTATAATATCATAGTATAATTGAAAAGTTCTATTTTGAAGTTTCATTTACATTATGCTCATATGTAGGTATAAATTTTATGAGCACTTTATCAATTTCTTAATTATATATATTATTATTCATGTTTTATAGTTCTTAGCATAATGATGTACTAAATAATAATTAATATATTTTGAAATATATATTAAAAGTATAATAAGTCTAAACTTTTGATCAATTTTTTAAGTTTTAGACCATGATATAACATATTATAAGATATAGTAATTTTATATCAAGATATTAATGATTCTATGATGAATTAATATATTATTTAAATGTTATTTTAATTTTGATAATAATTGATTCTACTTGTTAATATTCGTGCCTTCAAAGGAATATAAAATTAAGATTTTTTTTTATATCCACATTTACCTTATTTAGACAATATTAAGCTTTTGTTTTAAGTACAGGTTAATATTTTAGTGGGCATTTTGATAAGTTAAATAACAAGTTTAGAAATTTTGAGAGTATCTTTTTAGGATATATTTGATACATTAAGTATAATTTAAAGATCTTATGTATTAAGGGAATATTTATGACAAGTATGAAATGAACAAAAATTTATGAGGATTGATTGTCTTTAATTATTTATATACATTAAGACGGTGTAATCTTAAGTTAAACTTGTCATTAATGGTAATGTTAATAGTATATTTTAAACTTGATATTTTTTAATTTAAGTGATAAATGTATTAATTTAAAAAAATTTAAGTAAAGTTTAATCATTTCCTTTTTATTTCTTATGAATTGTATTATGTTATGGACTTAATGATTGACAAGTTAGATAACTTCATTTGTTATCTTGAAATATTTATTATAATATATTGTGTGAATTATCAATTATTATCATTTGTACGCTATAAGAAATATTAAATATTTTATTTTCAGAATGATTTTGAAAAAGGAAGTTTTGTATTATTATGAATATTAGTATTGAAGTTTTGAAAACTTCTTAAGAAATAAATTATTTTAATTAATTACATGAGGAATAAATTTCATTTTATTTCTTGTAATTATTAATGTGATTAACTAGTGGGAGTTAATATATATTTGCACAAATAATTATGCCTTCATTCTTCCGTTGGATAATGTAATTGCACAAGTGATTGTGTCTTATTAATTAACTTGTCATGACAATATTTCTCTTAAAATATATATTGGTACTATTGACATATCTTAGGATATGATTATTTTCTTAGTAAAATAATATTATTTCAATAAAAGTTGCTACAATTATCTCTTTATGGAGATGATTAGTTGAGATCTCATTATAAATTTAATTATAATTATGTTTTAGAGATGTTAAATTATTTTGTTAGAAACTTATATAATCAACTTAGGAAGATATGGTAACTTTCATGAGAAAGATCATGATGAGGACCTTTACATAATAGTATGAAAGGATCATTTAATCATATTATGAGTGTAAATATATTCACATTCTTGTGATCATATCAATGAACTAATTGATTTATATAATTATGAATGTTCTATATTGTTATATAATATATAATCGTTCATAATTTTAAGTTTAGTGCTTTATTAAACTCGATCATGTTATGAGATAAATTTATTGGGTTGTGATATTTTGTAACCACTAAAATTGTTATTGATATTAGAATAATTTTTTAAATTATTTTTAAAATTAATAAAATATAATTAATATTGTTCAGGTAGGAGAATCTAAGAATTTTTATTATTTTGGGCTACCATTAATTGAATTTTCTTTTTTTCATTAAAAATCATATTAATATATATATATATATATATATATATATATTAATTTTGTAATTTGAATTATTATTAAATGATTAATCAATTTTTAATTTATCTCTTGGGTACACTATTTTATTAAGAATGTGATAGAGCCTATTAAAATAAAATTAGAGTAGAATTTGTTATTGAGTCCATGATGGGTGGATTCAATTATAATTTATTAATATGATATTAGATTCTTTTTTCACACATGAAACTATTGATAACAAAGTTGTTATGTGCTATTGAATGTGAAAGAGGGTAAGACTTAAATCTTTCGGTAAATACTTCTATACTGATAATTTCTTTAGTAGAAAATTATTGAAATAAATCAAAATGTATGTAATCTTAATTCTCTTTTTAGTTTTATTTATTTTCTTAGATCTGATATACTGTTAAATATTAAAATTTATTACAAATTAATCAGAAAATTGGAATGTTTTCCGAGCGAACAACGCGGAAATAGAACACGGGGAAATGAATCATTTCAATTTCACCTTTTCCAGAGATCGTGGTGAGGCTATGGATCGCTAAAGACGATCCATTTCAATGCAGAGAGATTGGACCTGCGTGATATCCTTCTTGATCGCAAGTGCAAGCTCGGAGTCCATGCCGGCGGAGTGTTAGAACTCGAGCCGTTCAAGACGTTCGAGGCCATCACTGCTACGCAATAAGAGCTTCTTAGCGCTTTGGAAAACCTCAGATAGCGTTCCTTACCCTCCACTTGCTTCCATGGCATACAAAGAGAGTTTGCTGAGACCATTCTGTCAAAACTTGGAAGAGAAAAACACAAAATTGGACACCAAATCTTAGTTGGCGTGAGTTACCCGGATAGGGGTGGGCTTAGGCCGTTCCCAAATTTTGGTTGGCGTGAGTAGGATCGAAAAATTGGCCTTGCTCGACTTAGAGCCACCTCCAGAGAGGCCAGCTTCGATGACAAGATAGATTTAACCTCTCAAGAGCATGGTAGAATGACTTGGGTTTGAATCCCACGCGACCAAAAAAATCAAAATAAAAAGTAGGCTATTTCTGCCATACAAATGGCTTATTTGTTGTATTTTATACAGCATTTTGACGTGTCAAAATCATATAAATTAGAAGCTTTCTTTACAATTTTAATAGTTGGATTATGCCACATGATTACCATTAACATTCCTGATGAATCTATTTTTTATTTCTCTTTCTATGGTCATCACGCTCTTCATTTTAATTTCTTCCTCATCCACGTATAACAAAAAGCAGAAATGATAAAAATATATTCTAGCACACTAAAAAATATAATAATAATATTGAAAATGGAATATTTTATTAATTTTTAAATTAAATATTGAATATATAAAACTTTCTAGTAGAATGCATATGCGGGCATATATATATATATATATTAATCATAGGAAAATAATTCATCAAATTTATGTAATGAAAGACTTAACTTATTTATAATAATTTCTTAAACTTAACTACGTGGATCTTCATATAAATAAAAGAAAATTTTAAATAACAAAATAAATCCAAAATTAAATAAAATATAATAATTATCATTTTCATAAGATCTTTTAACTTTTACTCATGTATCATTCTCTTTCATTCTCTTTCACTTAAAAAGATCTTAACTTTGAGTTCATATGTGTAACTTGAATTCTTTC
Source organism: Sindora glabra (assembly GCA_020226215.1). Taxonomy (NCBI): domain Eukaryota; kingdom Viridiplantae; phylum Streptophyta; class Magnoliopsida; order Fabales; family Fabaceae; genus Sindora; species Sindora glabra. The sequence continues at coordinate 2,285,585 of CM035226.1, read as the reverse complement.
GTACCATTAAAATTAATATTTAGGATACTTTTACAAACTTAACTTTTTAAAGTAATGACAATCTTTGAAATGAATTCTATTTAAAAATACTTGATAATTAAGCTTCACTTTGTTTACAAAATTAATTAAATGTTGCTTTTTATTTGAGTCAACTAATTCAACTCCAACAAAACCCACCACTTCAAAATTCAAGTAATCAATAAAATCTTTTAATTGTTGATTATAGACTTATCATTAAACTTTTCTTGATAATCTAGTTCACCTTTAACAACCAATCTATCATTTTAACTGTTGAACTTTTCTTCTATTCAATTCTTTGAAGACTTTTCCACACCATTCTTCTATTTAACAATATCATTTTCTTCAATAATCTCAACAAATTCTTCAAGACTTTTCACATTTTCATATATTGAGTGTACTTTATCAAGTTCATCTTATTCCAATTGTGAGAATATCTTTTATGGCCATACTTCTAGCTTCTTGACAAGAAGTTTTCTCTCTTATGTTGATGATACTTCTAGATTTACTTTCCCTTACATGATTGTCATTGAAGTTGGAAGTGTAAAACTCAATGGAAACTTGATATTTGTAAGCTTGATTTACATGAATTAGGTCATAAATATTGTTCATTGCTCTAATATCTTAATGCACTTGAAAGCCTTCTTCAATTTTGTGATAAGCATAATGATTCTAATATTTCTTCTCGGTCTCTTGAGTCACATAATTCTTTTCTATACTATTTTTCAAGGCTAGTTGAGAAAAATAGTTCTTTATGATTGGCTAAACTTAATGGTCATGTCTTTCCATAATTGATGAATTTGGATAATGATGTTTTTCCATGACTGATTGAATTAGATAATGAAAATCTTAACTTAATTCAAATAAGATCTCATCATGATAATTTGGGAAATATTTTTTTGTTAACATTTTCTTCATATACAACCATGATTTGATCTTATTTTTGCCTTGATAAATTCTATTAACTTGTAGATAATTCTATTATGTAAATGCTCCTTCTTAAGTTATTGGCTATTATTTTTACCTTCTTTTCTTTAAGAACATTCATCATGTTAAAGAAGTCATCTACATTGTCTATCCAATTTATAAATGAATCAATGTTGAGGTTGTCATTGAATATAAGGAGATCAACCTTCATGCAATGGCTTTCACTTTTCTGATTACATCTTCTTATTGTATGATATTCTTCATATTCAAAGTCTAAATTTGCATTAAAAACTTCTATTCATCATTGATAATGGTTAGTGTGATGGTTGATGTGTGGCTTTCGTTTTCTATCATCATCACAAAAATAATTATCTCTTGGATAGTCCACCATTATATTGGCTTTAACTTGAGAAACTTCATAAATGGATTTTATTCATTGAATAGCAAGATTGCAATGATGAATAGGTAGGTCAGCCATAAGCATTATCTCTAATATAGTTGTTTCTATCATTTTCTCAAAACCTACTAGCATTTATTCTTAAGTTAGTGAGTATGTTGTGGGTTATCCTTTCCTTTTGAGCTTGCATCACCATCTAAAGAGTTTTAATCTTATTGTCATTGTCATTGGGAAGGTTTCTCTCATCTCTGCTATTGCCACCATTTAGTCATTATTTTGAACTTTTCATCTCAAACTTCAAACTCTCGACCGTCTAATGTTACCTGATGTAGGACAAAAGGCAAAAGTAGGAAAATATATTTCTAATGCATAAAAAATAAATAATAATAGTGAAAATGAAATGCTTTATTGATTTTCAAATTAAATATTGGATGTATAAAACTCTCCAATAGGGGATTGCTAACCTTCATATCCATATGTGAAGGTTGGTAACCTTCACTCTTTCATTTAGATAAAAAAATCATGTTACTAATTTAATAATAGTAAAATAATAGCGAGTATTATAGTTAATTTATTATCACCATTAATCACTTCTATTAATGAGTATATTTATTATGGAGATATCAAAGAATAAGTGTTGTTGACTTAAATATTTTTAATTAATATCTCTCTATTAAAATTATTTAAATGTCCCTAATTATTTTATTACTATTAAATTAATAACAATGCTTTTTTGTCCAAATAAAAAAGTGGATGTTGTTAGCTTCTATATATGGATGTGGAGTTTAGCAATCATATGTGTGTGTATATGTATGTATGTATGTGTGTTTGTGTGTCTTAATCTTAAGGAAATAACCTATTAGATTTAAGCAATAGAAAATTTAACTTATTTATATCAATCTTCTAAACTTAAAAATCTTATTCTCCCCAATGTGGAACTTTATATAAATAAAAGAAAATAACTAAAATTTAAATAATAGAATAAATCTAAAATTAAATAAAATATGATAATTATCAATTTATTATCAAATTTTCTAGGAATTTTTCATAATACTTTTTAACTAGATCAAAATAAAGATAAATGTGTATGAGATTATAAATAAATAAACATGAGTCATAATTATTAGGTCTAATTATTATCAATAAGAAATAAGATAACATAGGATTAGTTTATTGTACCTTACCTTGTACATATATTTAATATTTAGAGTAAAAGCAATAATAATTAAACCTTTAATCTTTTAGTTTAAGAGACTTCCTAAAAACTTAAGTTGTCAGGAATGGATCCAAGATTTGTTTTATTGTTGCTATGAGCTATGACACAAGTAGCTTTAGTTTATGTCAATTATCAAATTTACATAATTTAAACTTTTATGAGATGATTTTCATGAGTATAGTATTTTTTTTTTAATTTGTGTAGTACATAGGTACAAAAATCCAAACAAGTAATTTTTAAATGAAGAAAATTAAAATGAAACAAACTAAAATTCATGTATTTTAAGTCTTTTAAAATTTTTTAAATTGTCTTTCAAAACATGGCTTTTTTTTATACACTCAAGTTAATTAAAATTAATTATTTTATTTTTTGACTACTTCATTATTCATTATTGCGCCTAATAACTACATTTTTTTTGGGTACGTAATGCAAGTACTTGGGCTATTTAATTTGTGCATGAAGAAGACATTTCTTTATTTGTTTTTATATTAAATGCTACTTAAAAACTTAAAAACTCACTATCAATTAAAATTGCAAGTTGCAATGACCACTTACAAAAATTTTGTAAAAAATTGATTTTTTTTGCCAGTCCGATTTAGAGTTCTTTTTGTTGAGCTATTTTTCATATAATAATAACTCAATAATTACGTTAAAAAAGTACTAAAAAATAAGTAAAAATTTTCAAACAATTTCTTGCAATAGTAATTAATTAGTTTTATAGTATTATAAATAAAATTTTTAAAATTATTTCTTTTATGGAGAAATAGAAGTTGAAAATCAAAACTCAACCGTATGTCATAGTGCGGAGTTATTAATTGAAAAGGTAAATAAGACTTTCATGTAAATGATTTAAAATTGTATCTAATCCCTTTATATTTAAATTAAACATGATTTATATTTAATATTTGGGGAAAAAAAGTAAAAATAGAATCCAAAATTTTTTGGCCATTTGGTACCGGTATAGATTAGATGTCCAAAGGATCGATCTTGGAATTTTAGCCGCATTGAAAGCTTTGCACTGGAAATTCATGCATATCAATAGCGAGTGTCTAATATATTTTAATGATGTCGTGCACCACTTGATTCAATGGTTTAAATTTCTCAATCCGTACAGTATTATTCAAATTAAATAAAATTTAATGATTTAGAATTATTAGTGCATGGTACGTCTTAGTTTTTTTTTCCACATTAATGTCACCCATTTGTATCGGATCTCGAACCACCTCTTACCTACTTCCCTTACAGCGTGTGTGATACAATTAAACACGTCGTGAAGTTAAAAGATAATGCCTCGTGATTCATGCGAGACAGTGCGCGCACTTGTGTGGATCGTATTTTCCAGGAAAATAAGGAGCTATATCATTATGTGCAGCTTGGCACGAAACAACAATAATCCAGAGCACAACGCACAAAGATAATATCCTAAGTGCGCACAAGCAAAACAAGAGAAAATGTTTGGCAATTCATTGCATGCTTTCATTACGGCGTCAAAATTAAGCCGTTTTGGCATCAAACTAATTACGGCTATAATATAGCACGTTTTCCATTTGGACACTGGGATCATGCGGAGTTTGAAAGCCCAACAAGAGTTACCTAACTGACAGCTAAAGTCGCCCCCACATGCAGAAGCATAAACGAGGAGAGACATCTATTAGCTTTCAACTAATGCATGCTATCTACTAATTCTCTATCGTTTGATTTGACACTCTGAATTTAAATCGTATCAAGAGAGTGGAGTTTTGAGAAGAAAACTTCAGGCCATCAATTATCTCAGAACAACAATTTTCTCTCTCTATATATATATGTGTGTCCTTTGTTGTTACTAAAGTGTGATAGCTGGCATTTGTTCAAAAGGTTTTCTGCGATAGTAGGATAAGGACACAAACAAATATTAGAAATCAAGACATCGGATATCATTTATGTCAGAAACTCTCGATTCTATTTAAAAGTTTAATCAAAACAAAAAAATTACTTCATTAAATCCATTTAAACATTCATACGAACTAAGCTTAAATTTCAACAATATCATAGTCAATAACTGCAATTAAAACCTTGATTAAAATGGAAAATTGTGGTTATTTTTCTCATTAGGATTCCTAGATTATTTATTATGCCGTTGGCATGTCTCTACCAATGCTGGTTTTACTTTCATTAAATCACGGCTCTTATCCTGTTTTCTATACATTGCTTAATCTCTTTGGTTTTCTCTACCAAAAGAGCTGCAAACCGCTTTTCTCTACTTCAACCCTTCCCACGAATTTCGTCATCCCTTTTTCCTTTAAGAGCTTTCACAGTTCCTATCAAATGTCTGAAATTTCTAAAAATACTCAAGATTCTAATATAACCCCAAGTTTGCTTGCAATAATCATTCTAGTCGATTGGTTGATGAGGGAGTGGAAAAGGGTTTACCAGCCAAGTCATTGTGGGACCGATAGTGAGTGAAGTGTGGCGTATGGAATGAATCAGCTTTTTGGATTTGAGAATTAAAATTCCATTTGACTGATATAATAAGGAAGGGCCATTTCTGTGGTTATCACCATTGTCATTTAGCAAAATTTTAAAGATTATCTTCGTCACTTTCGTAAGTAAAAGAAGGAATTGGTTAATTTATGTTTAATTTATCTCACTCTTGCTTAGGAAAGAAAATCATACGGTTATATATTCCTAACCTATTAAAAAAAAAGAATATGAATGAAGAACCATATCCTCTCTTCTCGCACGTTCTTTATAGGGCTAGGGTTTACGGGTGCATGGAAGCGGGACTTCATATTGATTGATCATAAGGTCGAAGCCTTTCTAAAAAGGCAGCTTACATAATTTTCCATGGGTAGAGATGCACTCTATGATAGTAACGGGCCCCATATCATGCATTTTTGCAGAAATTCTGAGGTTTAGGTTGCTTTTTCACAGGGGGTTGAATTTTGAGGGAAGTGCATTAATTGTTGCACACGGCAGCTCAAAGACAGGTAGATGGGTCCAAAAGTAGGCACCGTATTTTGTTGACAAAGCTAATTGATTGGAATTGCAGAAATGGAAGGGCTTTTGGCTTCTTCCAAATTCACACTTCTTGACTTCTTTTAATCGTTTTATGAATTGGTGGCCACTTCTTTATTCCAAAGGGCATGCATGCATGAGCATGAGCATGACCATGACCATGACCAAACAAACAATAAAAGCTGCATGTGATATGTCGACTTTCGTTTTTCGGCACATGACTTTATGATATAATATGTAGGATTACATTTTTCAGCCAATTAATTATTGGGATTACTTTTCTTAAATTTCAACTGAACATATAATTAGAAGCTAACCGATTACACTTGACTCTTTTATTCATTTCAATTAGGTTTTCAAGTATATACAATATCCGTCTTCAATTAATTAGCTGACAAACAGAACTAATAATTTTGTCTATTATGTTCTCTTTTTGCCTTTTGTTGCTACTTTTATAGAAAGTAATAGAAAGAACACCATCTTAAGTAGTACTCAAGAATTAATTATGTCTCATTCTCAAGGCCCTCAATCATATACGTATCTTGCTTCTAATTGGTCCTTGGATTTCTAAATTAAATTCCCAGGGAGTTTTTCTTATATAATTCAATATTTTTAACAATTTTTTATGTCGAAAATTCTCAGCAATGATAGTGAGTCATGCAGATTTGTTCGAAGACCAGTTCCTGAGGAACTGTTGTTTTCTCAAAACTAAAAATGCATTCCATCCTGTTTATAAACTACGAGTATTAATATTGGAAATTTAGAATGTTGAATCCGATCACTTAAAAGAGAGAGAGAGAGATAAGAATATATAAAGGAGAAAAGTATGTTTTAAAAGTCGCCTTGATTAATTCTTTTTAAAAAAGTCACAGCCCTTGGACTTTTGGGAAACATTCTATGGTTGCGCTGCATTCATATTGAAGCTAGCTGGCCAGATTTGTCTGTATATATCAGAAGGTGTAGCCTTTTTTGAGCTGCTACAGGCGCATCACATACCTTGAGTTAATCTTGAGCAGTACATGATGAGTAATTCTGAAAAAATGGGCGTACGAAGGTACCAAAAATCAGAACAACCCCGCCTGCGTTGGACACCTGAGCTCCATCAACACTTCGTTGAAGCCGTTGAACGTCTGGGTGGAAAGCACAGTGAGTCTAATATTTTATTTCATGAATATTCTAGGGTTTGATTAAATAGAGAAAGTGGCTGAATGTTGCTTCAGCAGAATTAGGTTATTTTTTGTTTTTAGACACCACAATTAAGCAAAACACCAGATGGCGTATTTGGTTTCGAGTTTCGATTTTCTCGTAGAAATAGTCTTTCAGCTCCCTCTTGCATATGTAACAAATTTGAAAATTTTCATATTCTAAGTTTGAATTATTGCTGGCAATTTGATATGTGGTTTTGCAGAGGCAACTCCGAAGCGAATTTTGCAGCTGATGTGCGCGAAAGAATTGAGGATCTCTCACGTGAAAAGCCATCTTCAGGTATTTAAGTGGTCCAATAATTTAGCATCAAATTCTTTTCTTAATTCCCAGATATGTACGGAATTTGTAGATTCTTTAATTATTGCTGAGGATGTGAGATCCTTTTTAATGTCGGAAAATAGTAAATTTTATGGAAAAAAGGGATAATTGACTACGCCATATAGATTTAAGTTGCTGATAAATTTTGTACCTGTCCATCATTATTTGGTAAGCAAAACGAGTCCATCCCTGCAACTCTGCGGAATAGTCTTCCTTTACTTTTCACTTTATTTAAAAATATTCCTCAATAACCATCCCATGTCACCATTAATTCCACCAATTCCTTACTTGTACTAAAATTAGTTGTAAACGCATGAATTATCAAGTGGAGACATTAATTATAATTCAAAATTTTTAATCGAATTTAAAACGTGAGTAGAGAAAAACTTTTAAAATAACATTCAATACCAAAGTACCTCTAAAATTATCAACCATAATATATATTGCATTTTGATTGTAGTAATGCTGATATACATATATAAAATAATTATAGCAGTTGGTATGAAGAACATGAACTGAATATAAAATTTGTTGGAGTGCATCTTATATATAAAAAATATAATAGAATACTCTATTGTGCATGTTTAAAATGTGTTTTGCACATGTAGAATATATATTACACTATATATAATTTATAATACATTTTTATTTATCTATCGGTGTGGGTTAGGCACATATACATGCGTTTCTTAGAAAAAGTAACTTTAGAGATAGGAAGCTAAATTAAGTATGCATGCGCATCTATCCGGAATTCCCTTTCTCCTTTCCCATTAAAAGCAAAGAGATGGTTCAGCGTATCAATAAATCATTAAATTTATATGTTGAAATGTTAATATGTAACATGTTAGATTTGATTTTTTTTTAAAATAAATTTAATATGTTATTAAATTTCACGATGCACCCAAATATTGCTATCTAAATAATATATCATCTCTTTCTTAAAACAAAAGAAATTAACTCGTTATCTAACCTGCCAAATTAAAAGCGTGCTAGTTGTAGCCAGCTATCATTATGTATGCTTCGGCTTAATAATTATATGAGATGAGATGTCAAGATCAACAAATTAAAGAAGTTTATATATATTGTGCATGCTTAATTAACTATAATTCCAATAGTAAATATTATATGTATCAAAAATAAAATATAAAATTAAATTTTAAATATAAATTAAAGAATGTTATTAAATATAGGATGAGGAAATAAATTTATAAAAATTTAATGTAACAAATATAAAAAATTTAAAACTTAATTTCCAAACTAAGTTAACGAAACATTCAGTTATGTAGCCATAGAATCCAAAGCTGATACTTGTTTTTATTTTTTAAATTCTTAATGTCAATTATGATCATTAATGATGAGATAGAGTCTTTAAATTAAATTTGGGCTGTGTCAGATGCACAGAAACATGGAGGGACGTGGAGGACAACATTTTGATGAGCTCAATATCTGCTCCTTTTATGGTCCTCAGAGTCAAAGGTAATACTAACACCATTCTTTTTCTTTTGTAGTGAATTGCATCACTAGAATTTATACTTTTTTGCTGACTATTAACTCAGATTGTCAGGATATGCTAAAAAGGAATTATATCTGTTAGACGTTTCACAGACCAGTGAGGAAATAGACCACCATCTAAACCAGGTATGTATATTACATTAACCCCTCTTTCCTTGATTTTGTAAGTAATCTATATATGATAAAAATAATAATGTCACTCAATTACATTGCAGGAAGCCGAGACAAGCACAGATTTACATAGTGATGTGTCAACTGAAGAAGAAAACGTGGGCACAATCGAATTCATCCCCTTTAACACTCCGTTGATGCATAGTGGCCGAGAGAGAGCCGCAGATAATAATCATGTTATCGTCGATTCCACTTCCATAAACTCTCTTCCAAGTCACCATATAAACTTAGACCTAACCATTTGAGTTTATGTTTTATAATGTTATTAGCTAGGGATTTTTCATTGTATTAACTGCTGAAACAAAATGTTATGGAAATTTATTTTTCTCTCTGCTAGGTTTTTGTTTTGTATATAACCTTTAACTTTCCGATGAAAAAAGTTTTGTGCTTGTCTCCTTCATAATTTATTTGTTTGAAATGAAAGAAATACAATTTATTTTCTGTTTAAAAAAAAACTCTTACTTTTGTTCTATTTTCTTATTTTTAACATTTTCTTCTTTAAAGTATAATTGGGTCATCAACATATATATGGATGTAATTAAACCAAACAAACTATTCATGATCTACTCAAATTTGATTTGCAAAAGAACTTAAGTCATCTAATCACTTAATTTAATAAATGAAAAGTTTGAATGCAAAGTTAGGTTTAATTGATAAATGTTACAACTCAATTTCGAGGTGCATGATTGGCATAGGGGCTTATTCTCAACAACTTTCTACTAGCCATGTTACATGAAATGTAGCTACTCTAGTATGCTTTAAGTTAGCCCAATCTTTTATAAGAATATGTATTCCTAATATCAAAATACGAAATGTTGCAATTCTACTATGTAATAAGTATGAACATATACCATTGAACATTCGAACTATCTAACAATTCACCTCAATGCCATCAATACTTCAATGTGGCCACTCTCTTCCAACAAGCAACAATTGAATGCCTAAGAGAAAATGTTCCCATAAAAGAAAAAACAAGAAACAAAAAAAAATAGAAAATGAATTTTCATTGAAAATTTAGTAAGTAAACAAAATAATATAAATATATTAAAATGAACTACGATTTAACTAATATGATAGTAAATACGCCTAATTCAAGAATATACAATGAACTTCCATACCTTCTTGGGGAAAAAATATTTATAGACTAATCTATGAAATCAATATAACATTTGGTTTGGTTGTCTAGCCTCATCTAACCTATATAGTTGTATTTAAAAGGGCTAGTTTTAATTATAGCTTGCTATGCATATGTATACAATCCCCTATTGGTCATTTACAATAATACATTAATTTCATTACATTCACTCTAGTGATAATAATGCACTTGTCATAACAAATCATCTATTCTTATTTAAGCAACTATCTTCATTCATACCAATACTAAAGATAGTAATGTATAATAAAGAAGGGTAAAAAGCATTTAATAATATCAAACTTGTTGGTGTGTATAACGCAGCACCCTTGCCAACCATACCACTTCTTAATCTTGGAACATTCACTTTCTTAGCAATATCAACAATAATAATTAGTAAATAGAAAAGAAAATATATAAATCTCTTTATGTCTTCCTATTATCTTTATTTGTTAATAAACCAAACCTTGTTCCTCCAAGGCCACCCTTATTCATTCACAAACAATTTCTGAAATCTGGTACTAATTAAATTCTCATATTTACAATTCACCTTCTCCCACAGTTCTAATCTCAAGCATATTTATACACAAATAAATTTCCATATCATACCACATCCCAACTAGGGATTTCTTCATTACAACTATATATAAATGCATCAATATATTCATTACAAAAGCATTACAACCCTATATATATACACCCACCTCATTATAAGAATTACATAAAATAAGCAAAATTGGATTGCTAAGGAAAAAACTCACATATATACTCAAGTATAGGGATCCAAAAGCGAATCTTATCCTTTATAATTGAGTATATACATGCTTATGGGTGGTTTAAAGGCAACTTTGGATATCATACTCTAATATATACTCGCTTATAGCTATGAGCTCCTTTCTTAGGATACTTAAGTATGAATTGCAAAATTATATAAATTTTGCAAAAACACTATTTATTTCATCATTTTTTCCCAATTCAACACATGTACATGAAATTAGCTAAGACCTAGCTCATACTCATCATCCATACTCATTCTTAACCTAATAACATCAATAATTCATGCTATAACACATTCCATCAACATTAGATCTTAATTTACCAATATAACCACTACAATACTTTCTAATATGAAATTCAAATCATTAGTTTTAAGTAGATTGTTTAGTTACCATGATATGGAGAAGACGAGATGGAGTTGATAAAAGGTTTAGTTTGCTCTAGACAACATAAGATCAAAATCAATGCCTAAATTTCTAATTTTTCCTTTCACATGCTAAAACTCCAGAACTATTTAAAAGAAAATACCTTGCTTAAAGATAAGTAGTTGAGGTCTCCTTGAATGTTTTTAGTTCAATCTTAATAGCATTTGATGAAATTAAGATGGAGGAAGTGAAGGAGATGGTGAGGAAGGAAGTTAGTTGGTTTCTTGGAAAAGTCTTAGGTTTTGATTTTTATTTTAGGAAAATATAGGTGTCTCAAATCTTAGGGACATTTTGGTAAATTCAAAAAATATTTAAGGATAAAATAGAAAAAAGATACCTAAATCTTTTTATATATACTTACTCAAATCTAATTTTACATTAATCTTAAATTATTTGTTTCCTATTCTTACTATAAAATTCCATTTTCAACATTAAAATCCTCTTCCTAAATAAAACCATAATGATTAATCAATTACTCATACATGAAATATTAATATAAAGGAAATAAAATATATCCTAATTTTTTAAATGGTGTAATAATAAACAAGTAAAATTTGAGAATCAAGTTTAAGCAAAATTAAAAAATCAAAGTCCAACAAATTTATTAGTTCATAAACTTATTTAAAAAATAATGATTTTATCTATTTTACATTTTTCATATTATATACTATATATATATTCTTTTACTTTTGATGTTGCAATTAATATCATATAATATTAGTTTAAATTATATAAAACCCTACTATGTAAACTAATTATTTTATGATTTATTTACCTATAATAATATATGTTTGTATATGTTTTATTTTAAATTTTATTTTTTACCAAATAAGTTAAAAACATGGTATCAATTTTAAAATGAAGTGCAAAAAAGATCAGACAAGGTGAGACGTCCTTCATAAGAAAAAAATAGGTGTGGACCTACAATGTATAATAAGTATTTCCTACTTAATATTAAGGCTACCATGGATGGATAAAATAAATCTTACAAAGATTCATTTGTTGAAAGAGATAACTTTAAAATACATGAGGAGGCTACTAAAGGGGTCACAAATTAAAATAGTAATGATAAGGATGACTACAGTGGGTTTTAGGTGGATAAAGTAGTTAATGGTGAACATCCTTATTCTAAATTCCTTATCTCTTGAAAGGAGAAAGAAAGGTTGAGTAGGTTGTATAGGAACTTTTGGGAAGAAAAAATGGTTATCATATATGGAATCAAAACTAAATCAATTAAAGGACTCAGGATGGTATCTTGGACTTTATAGATCTATCAAATATGTATTATTTAGTGAATTTTAACATTGTTCCAGACTATGAATTGGCTCTGACAAAGGGCCATTGGCTAATTTTTTTATCATTATTTGACAGTGCCTTCCAAAGATTCTAATTTTGGTTCGGATGAAGCAATAATAGAGAAAGTGACTATGTAGATTTGTATACCTAATCTTCCTATTCAATTTTTTGATAACTTTTTTTTAACTTTCTTGGGTAATCAAGTGGGCAAAATTCTTAAGGTTGATGCTACTACAATGGATTAAGTAAGGGAAATGTGCTTATACCTTTGTAAAAGTGGATTTAATGAAAGAACTTTTAATGGAATTCTCTTTATCAAGAAAGACTTACTTATATAATATAAAAATATTCATACCATTTATTTTAATTATAGAAAATATGGCCATTATATGGATGATAGTCTAACATGATCTCAGAGATGAGTAAATAACAAAGTGGGATAAGTTGTAATAATAAGCAAGGAAGAAATGCATATAAATGGTGGCTTATATTTTATTATGTTGTATAATAACATTTTTGAAAAGGCATATTATGATGAGCATTTTTAGGAACAAATAGCAGGTTGATGAAAATAATAACTTTATTAATAACATGCTTAAAGAAAGGGATTTTTCAAGTAAAAACTAAATTACAACTGCTCATCCAAATTCATAAGAGAGGTAAAAACAAGAATCCTAATAATACATTGAGGGTTTAGCCCATAAGGACTCTAATAGAACATGACATCCCTCAATAAGTCTTTTTGTGTGATATAACATGTATAGAGGAAAGGACTAATCAATGAAATTTTTATTAGATATTAAGATAATTATCTTAATTATCACATGTTTTTGCAACCCTGGTGTGCAAGATGTCAATTTTTTCTTATATAATTCTCACAATAAGTCTGTTCTCTATAAGCTCAATTCTTCTACATAATCAAATCTAAATGGATAAGGATCCTCTGGATATGGGGTAGAATGATATAAGCATAACACATGCTAAGCTAGAATGCTTTCAAGTGGCATTAATGTTAGAAGCGAAAGCAATGGTGATGCTATGGATCTTATATGATTATTTTGGTTTGTTTCTCCTTTTCTCTATTTTTTTACTATGATTAAAAAGCTATTAATTTGAAATTGTCACAGAGTGGGAGATAAGTGTTTTGTTAATTACAGTGAACATTATTTCAGGATCATATAATATTAAGGTTCTAGCTTTAGTGGAAATTAGAGATAAAGGCCGTAATACTAGTCTTATTTTCAATGTTTAAGCTTTGATAGTTGAGTGGTGTCTAAGGAAGGTGGCTTCTCTAGTGGAATATGGTTGCTTGAAAAGTACCAGGGTAGTATTAAAGGTTATTTTTACTAATTTTCAATTTGTTCACTTATAAGTGAAGCCTAATGAAGGTGAAGGTTAGTACATAACTTTTATTTATCCAAATCCAAGACTAAAGATGAAGTCATTATTATGGAATGAACTTAAGGACATAAGTCAGAATATGTTTACTTCATAAGTGATTTTAAGGGATTTCAATGATATTTGAGACCTAAGTTAAAAGAAAAGGGAGCCCCAGTTTAACTGATAAAAAGATAATATTTTTAATGAAAGAATTAATAAATGTAGTCTTGTAGATGTTGAAATGAAATAGAATGTTTCACTTGGAAAGGTCAAAAACTTCCTATTTGCAATTAGTTGCTTGAAAAGCTGGATAGGGTGTTGTGTTTTATTGAGTGAGAATTTAAATTCAATGAAACATATGCTAAAATCCTTCTTTGTGTATCCTTAAACCATCATTTGATATTGTAGGAGATAGTAATTGTCATTTTTTTTCATATTTGAAAAAACATGGTTAACCTAGAGAAAGTTTCAACAATTTCTTTATGAAATGTGGAAATTAGGCTTTAATATTATGGATGATTTAAAATCTCCAATTCCTGTTTTAAAAGATTAGAATAAGAATATCTTTGGATATATTAAAAAGAGGAAGTGAATTCTATTATCTAAAATAACCAGGATTTGAATATCTTAAAAGATGCATTCCAATCCTTTTCTTCATTATTTAAAATCTTAATTACAAAAAAAGCCCTCCTAAACCCTATTCTAAGAAAAATTCTTTCATGTCAAAATTTAAACTCAATTTAATCAACTTAGAGTGACAAAATTACTAAATATTGCCATTCTAAAGCAATCATGAGATGCAACCATAATTGAATTAGAATATTTCATGATCACTACAGAAATTATGTAGAGGATAAATGAAATCTCAAAACTCTAATTTGTGATTTAAAAAAAAAGAAGAAAAAACTTTTCTATGAATATTTAGAAGATCAAATGCTTACATGTATGGTAAAATTGTATCCTCAATTATCTACAAATTAAAATTTAATTTCATCAAACTAGGTTACTTTAAGAGGTTAGAAAGTTAATGTTTTCTATTGGAGGTACAAAAACCCTCAATGATGATAGTTTCTTGATTGTATTCTATCATAAGAATTGAAATATTGTTAGCCTTATAGTATTCAATTTTGTGAAGAATGTATTTTAAGGAAAGGATTTTAAAGATGTAAATCAAACTTTGATTTGTCTTATCTGCAAAATTGAAAAACCAAAGTTTGTTGATCAATTCCAGTTAATTTTGTTGTGCAAAAATGTATATAAATGTTTTAAAAAGATTATTATTTACCCACTTAAGAATTATTTCTCCTTAATTAATTTGTCTTTTTCAGGTGAGTTTGATTTGTGGATGGTATATCTAGGATAATATATTCATAGCTCAAGAAATGATTAATTTTATGAGAAAAATGAGAGGAAAAATGGATTTCTTTACTATTAAGGTGAAGTTGGAGAAAGTTTAGGATTGCCTTAGTTAAAGTTTCATTAAAATAGATTCTTTAGCAAATTTAAATGGATGTGAATATGATTGATTTAATTATAAGACATGTCGCCTCTATATCTTTTATTCTTATTTAGAATAGTAGTAAAAAAAATAATTCTTTCCTTTAAAGGGTATTAGATAGAGAGAGCTTTTATTTCCTTGTCCTTTTATTCTTTATATGGATAAATTATCCTATATTATCTCTAATATAGTAAATAGAATGATTGGACCCCGTTGAAGGCTAGCAAAAATAAGTTAGGTATCTTTCATCTTATGTTTATTAATGACTTGCTATTTTTTGGATTGGTCATAACAAATCAAATTAAGATTATTATGACATGCCTAGATTATTTTTCAAAAATATTAGGATAACATATGAGTAAGGTTAAAATTGATCAAAAAATGTTAAGCAATAAATAAAGCAAGATATTTTGAATATTTATGGTTTTTTTTCCTACAAATGACTTAGGTTTATATCTTAGGGTGCCCATTGTTCATAAAAAGGTTACTTGACATACACATTCTCATTTAATAAAAAAAGGTCCAAAACAAATCGGCGGGTTGGAAAATGAAATGTCTATTAATAGCAAGAAAGGTAGTGCTAGCTAAATTTGTGATAGAAATCATTATTCTTTATTTAATGCAATTTATTATTATTTCAAATATTAGTTTCACTAAAATTGAAAGATACCAAATGTCTTTTATTTTAGGGATTATAATGAGAGAAAACCTTATACCATATCTTAGGATGTCTTTTATTTGCTTAAAAATATATAAGGTTTAGGTAAGGGTGGGCAAAATCTCTTCACCCGCTCCAAACCGACCATTTAAATCCGAAAATACATAAAAAAATCGGGTAAATGATAATAATTAGTCGGAGGCGAAAAAAATCGTATAATATTTTTTGCTTCTGGTCGATTGCAAATGGCCAATGCATTATTCAATTAAAATTGAAACTCAATCGACACCTTAAGTAAAACTATCTCCTACACATATGAAGAGTAAAAATAAAGAAAAGCAATGCTAATGAATATTGTAATAGTCAAAACTAATATCAGCTATGGCAAAAAAAAATACTAATATCAGCTGTTGATTAAAATAATGTATGTTGTGGGTCATTGATTATAATTGTAGCTGGCTTACTTATTTAGTTTGTTAATGCAAAGATTATGGAGTTTATCAAGAAGTGATTTCTCTGAGCTATTTCTAACGTACGCCTTATTAGAATTCCTAAACTCCATCCTCTGCTTTCCTAAATCCATATTCCTTCGCTTATTGGAGGGTATAAACACTTCTTAGCTTGTAAGATGGAGTTTCTTGTGTGATTTTAGAGTCGTCGCACCAAATCCTTACCATCCATAAGTTCGATTTGGTGGTACTACTCTTGTGAAAGCAATATTCAAATGATTTATGAGGTATAACTCAATAAATTTTTTATTTTTTTCCTTCTTTCTATAAAATGCATGTATTTAAGTGATGACCGTTTCATCTCTAACCTAGACTTCAACGCCATAAAGAACTCTTCGATTCAACCATAAGCATCTTCACTGCGACTTTATTGCTTAGTTTGTAAAGCCACATTTCTTCTTTGTACAAGTTAAGCATCTTTAACTTGGCAAATTAGGACATCCTTTTTTTCATTAAAAATTACAGTAAATTCTTATCCGAAGAAAGTCAGATGAAACCAACTGCTATGATGGAAACCAGTTTAAGTTAGTTATGCATTTATGTCCAGTCAATATCAATTGGAAGTTTTGGATGCATAATTTATGACTGTCGGATTGTTTAACTTCATTAAACCACTTATGCCCATCCGATGCCCACCCCTAGGTTTAGGCTTTCATAATCTTCATAAGATAAATTATGGTTACTTAATGAAATTGATTTGGAAGTTAATGACAAACAACAATTCTTTATAAGTGTCAGTTTTGAAAGGCAATTATAATAAGGGTTGTAACTATTCTTCATAAGTAAGTATATACCAATTTGATTCTTATCTTTGGAAAAGCTTAACTAAATTTTGACCTAAGCTATTTTCATGTCTTGCATATTAATTGAATTGTAACAATGGCATTTCCTTCTAGAACATTATGTGATTAAGTGATTCTTGACTTCTGGATAAAATGATAAAGCATGTACTATCTTCCATACTACATCAAAGTACACATGAATTTACTATAAGAGAGAATTAGGGGAACCTCTTGTCTTTCCACTAATAGCTTCCATTGGATATTATGCTTCGAATTTCTACTATTCCTCCTCTAAATAAGTACATAGGGCCTGATTCTTTGTATTGGTAACATAGTCAAGATAGTGACTTTAATATTGGTTTAGCTTATTTTAGCCTATGTGCTCATTTTAATAATATAATTTGAAAGCTTTCTAGCAATATATATATATGGAAATAGGAAAGCTTAAAGAGGATTAAGTTCTTCATATGGCATTATTGTTCTAATAGTTTGCCAATCAATATAGGTTAGGAGCATAAGGCATTTGGATTTAGCAATTTGTCCTTAATGTGATGTTTCACATGAAAGAATACTGGATGCACTAAGAAAATGCTTTATTGTTAACAATATCTAGCTGAATCTTTTTAATATTAAATATAGGATTATATTTTTAGGTGAATGAGTGAAAATGGTTTAAAGTCAACATCAAAATCAATTGGCCAAACTTCCTAACTTGATTGGCCTTTGATTTTAGGAGTCTCAATTTGATGGATTTAGAGATTGCATAACAACCAAATGTTTGATCTTAAGTTCCAAAGATTAACTAATCCTTATAGATTTATTCTAAAAAATGTAAAGGTCATTAGAAATGCTTTAGGCTCAATAGATCTCACATTTGTAATCTCCTAAAAAAATAATTTGGGATATATGTTAATTGTCTCTTTTTTTTGGATAGTTTAAACTAAATGTTGACAACACCTTAAGTAATAATCCGAGACATGATAGCTATGGTAATCTTATAATAAATGGAGAAAGTGCCTAGTTGGTTAGTTTTGTTAGATATCTTAGCATATACTCGTCTTTCGCAGTTAAGTTACAGAGTGTAATTCATGAATTATCTCTGGCCTAGCAAATGGGCTATAAATATGTCATTTTGAGTCAGACTCTAAATTTTAGTAAATTCTTTAGGCATAGAGATAAATCTTTCCTTGATATATAAACAATTTATTCAACAATGCCTTGATCTTCAAAATCAAGAGTGACAAGTAGAGATTTCTCACACTTATTAGAAAGGGAACAATGTATTGATTGGTTAGCATGTTAAAATTTAGACTAGCAACTAGGTTAGGTTTGAATAATATGCTATTTGATGATATAATTGGGGTCTTTACCCCTTAAGTAGTTAGTTTGTAACTTTTCCTTTGGGCTTTAGCCCTGTTTATTTATATAAAAAATACTTTTTATTTTAGACTAGTTAAAAAAATAAGTTAAACTCAAACTTTTTTATTAAACAAAATGAAGATAAAATTTCTTAAGAATTTATCATAAAATTCTTCATTCAGATTATGATATGTACATTAATAATTTTATTTTAAAAAAATTAGTAACTAATGTAATCATTAATTGTAATTGATAAAATAATTAATGTGTGAATGAAACTTAAATGCATTTTTTATCCTCCCTAATTTATAATTTGAGTTATTTATTCCCTCTTAATATAAAATACTAAATTTTAATCCTTATAAATATTTAATTTGCATAATTTTAGTCTTGACATTATCAAGCCATCTAAAAATTAAGCAAATGCTAATGTGGCACCACATATAATTTATATTGAAACTAACTCATTTATAAGGCTTAGTCTTCATTTCTAATTTAAAGAGAAGAATTGGAATATTAATAAAGAGCATATAAACAACAACACATTAAGGCTTCTTCAATTGCACATGGGTGGTAGTAGCAATAGCAATTTAAGAGGTACTTATTCTACCCCAAAGAAAAAATAAAAATCAAAGCCTTGCAAATATGTTAAACCATCTACATTGAGTACTTACTAAAAATTAGAGAATCTTAATTACAAGTATGATAGTTGTTTGAAAAGGAAGAAAGGTTGCTATTACTTAGTTTATCATGACTCAGAATTTTATGAGAAAGAGAAACAGGTAATTAGGGCTATGATGAGAAAGTTTGATATGTTAAAAGAAAGGAATATGATATATCTGATTACTCTTAGGTTTATAATCTTAATGCTACTATTTCTAACTTATATGCTAGTGAAAGTTATTGCATAATTATGTTAGGTTAATAGGTATTTACAGGAGTATTGAATAAGCAAGTGTTGCCATGGAATGGTATATTGAATGGGAATTTTTGAAATGCTCACATAATAAGCATTTTTGTGGCTTTATTCTAGAAGTAAATATGTACACTAGTTTATATAAAATGAAATGGTATTTTACTTATTCATTTTTCCTTTGTAATTTGTTTCATTTGCTATTTAGTTCACCCTTAACTTAAGTTCTACATAAGTCTAATTTTGCTTCAATTTCTTTTTTGTTTGTTTAAGTATGATGACAAAAGTCATAACTTTAATTTCATAGTGTTGTGCGAAAAGATAATTAAAAACACACAATGACAATTTCATATTTCTATTCTTTTTTACCTATAAAACATTAGCCCTATTGTTATTGTTATGGATCCTCATTGATGTAGCTAATGTTAACCAATTAGACATGATCAAATAAAATCATGAAAATATCACTCATATCATATATGAATAAATATTTAAATATTATTCTTGCAATTAATGTCAATTTAGATATACTCTAGTCATATAAATGATAGGATTTGCAATAAGAAATCTTGATTTTAGGTTAAAAAAACTACAATAAGGGTTAAGTATATTTAATAACCATATGAAGATAGAAATATTTATTAGTTCTCTAACTTTTAGAGTATGAAGATAAGTAAGTTTCTAAAGAGCATAAAACTTACTTGATTAGTTGATTTGGATACAAATTGCATTGAATTCATTCATTTTCTACAAAATATTGTAAAAACATTTACTTCTAACCAATATCTATTCTAGTTTATAGAATATTGTACAATTTTCAGCAGTAATTGAGATAAAAATATAGAGCTGTTAAATAGGTTGACCCATGTGGATATAGGTCAAGTCTATGATAGGTCAATCCATATTACTCATGTTTAGAAAGGCTTCAATTTTAAGGGATCCGTATTTGCCATAACCCGTGATAAATACAGGTAAGTTCTCGGGTTTTAACTAAAAACCCTTCAGTTTGGCTAATATGGGCCGGTCCGTTGCAGACTAGGTCTATGATGAGCTAGTCTATATTACTCGCGTTCAAAAATGGACTTAATCTATAAGGTCCAAATCCATTAAAACAAGTCACGGGCTAGTCCAAAAGTCGTAACCCATTATACATCCCTATAAAAATAGCAATAAAGATACATAAAAATGAAATCAGAATTGGATGTCAAATATTGTAAATACATTTCACATAATTATGAAACAAGATTAGAATATTAAATTTGTGAACATTAGCTAAGACAAAAAAATGACCTAATACCATAAATTAAATGGCCACATGTTCTGCTAGTTTTAATCCATATACATTAGCCTAATATGAAAAAAAATTCCGCAATAGTTGAATGGCTACAAAGCTAGGAACTGTGTCTCAAAATACAAAAAATAGATTACAATAAACATTATAAACAATCACTTAATATTAAGCATTTTGCTTATCCTAAACTTATGTCTTTTGAGTGATAGCTATCATTTTCAATCTCTTCTTACTACACTAAGATAAGGCTTGTAAAGTTTCTTTTGTAATATATTTTTTTTCCTTTAATGTGGAAAGACCTAGTTTTTAACTAGCTTTTTCCATCTATCTTTCCAAGCACCTTTTTTTTTATTTGAACTTAATCAGAAGTTAACTTGGTAGAGTTTATTGTGAAATTAGGTGTAACATGATTTTGTTATGAAAGACAACGATTAAATGCTTGCTGTTATGATAACTTGTTGATGTATAAGATTTTGTTCATATTATTTTCTCCTATTTTATATCTCTTAATATGTTACATATACTTAATTTTATAGAAATTGGCCTTATTATGTGATTTAAGGTTAGTTTTCTATAATTTGAAATTATTCAGTTAATGATGGATTTTTATACTATTCCAGCTTTTCAATTATATCTTAATCTTCGAATATTAGATCTAGGTGATCTTTGTATTATTGAAAGGCTTAAAAGAAGTTTTACAACTTTTATATTTTAGTGAAAAATCAATTCAGATATTTGAAAGGTCTAATTTAGTTGAGAAATTAAAGATCTATTTTTGTATAAGTTCAGCCAATTTCAGTTTTTGAGTCATATTTGGGGTTCCAAAGGTCCAATTAAGATGAAACCAGTGAAACTATATAGTTTTAGTGGTCTTATTTTAATTAGAAATCAAATTTATGAGATTTTACTGCAGTAACTCTTATAGTGCATTATTTTGTAAATTAGGTTCTAAAACTCTAAAATTAGGAAGGTCTGATTTTTTATAACCTTAAAAGGCATATGATTCTAGTCCATTAGATTTAGTCAAATAGGAAATTAGATAAAATGTTTTATGCTTTCAAAAATAAAAATATTTCTACATAATTCTACACAAACATTAAATAGTTTTTCTTTCTTCTTCAAGTTTCTTCTTTTCGGGCATGGAAGGTTAAATTTTTTATTAATTTAAGAAATTTGAAGCTTATCTCTATTTGAATTATAAGATTGAAAACTATAATCTTAATTTTTTTTTCTAATTAATTTTTCTCTTTCCTTTATTTTTTATATTAATTGCTTAGAATTACATGAGTTAAATATCAATTTAGTATAATTTGCTTTAACCTCGTAACTTTTGATATTTATTTATTTATTATGTTAAATTATAGTTAGTTAATCATGATTTTTCATATAGGAATAGAAAGTTGAAAGATTAAATTAAAGGTTTTGTAGTTTAATCTTTCAATTTAACTAAATTCTATTTTCAAATCAATTTTGATTTAGCTTTATGAATTATAACAATTACTTAATTCTGCCAATCTTAATTGATTAAATTTTAAATAATTATCTAACATAAAATTTATAAATTATTACAAGAATTTTAAATAATTCAACGTTGAAAAATTAATTGAAATTATTAAATATATTTTATGTATAATTAATTAATACAAAAGCTCTCAAATCTTTGAAATAATTATTTTACTATATTAATTTTTTATTTTTTTATGTTACTGTTATATTCTATTTTTGTTAGTTCATTTTATTTAGTTTCAATTCAAATCCCCTATTTAGTTCTATTTAAATTCTTACACATTATTTACATCTTATCTCGTTGCATTTTGTTTTATTTTATTTTGCATTCTATCTATATTTTGTTTCATTTGCATTTTGTTTATGATCATAGTTAATAAATCATTGTGAAAAGCTATATCAAGTGAATTACTAAGAGTTTAACTTGGTTGTTACCATATATGACAAAATTTTTATCAACTAGTAATATATAATTTTAAATGTGTTGCGATGCACATGTCACTTATTCCTTCCAATTGAGATTCCTCTATTAGCCTTAGTTTTGGCTTTGCATGTAATTTCCTAAGGTAATATTAAGTAATTAATTTAAATGAAGAAGATAAATGAATTTTATTTATTTAGTTAATACTTAGTTTCAAAATTTTTTCCTTTTTAAATTTTGAGATATCAAAATGATACTGATGATAATATTTAAAATATATTTATTTAGCTAGTATTGATTCAAGGCTATTTAAATATTCTTTACAAAGGTTTTCTCATAAGTTGAAAATAATTCTAATAATTGTAAGTGAAAAGATTTATAAAAATTAAAAGTTTAAAATGAGTAAATTATTTTTAAAAGTTGTGAAAGCTTGAAATATTCATTTTTATAAATTTTAAATTTATCAGGCTATTACAAATATATATATATGTATATATATATATATATATATATATATATATATATATATATATATATATATATATATATATATATATATATATATATATATGTATATATATATGTTAGGGGAGGATTGAAACTATATGAGATAGGATTTTAAATAAAATAAGTTTTGTGAAATTGAGTTTTCAAATAGATTAATGGCTAAGATTAGCTTTAGATGAAATAGAAGGTTGAGATCTTATAGTGAAAATGAGCTTAAGTAATGCGAGATACGCAGAACCAAAGCCTAAAGCTTTTTCCTTCTCTCCTCCCTATGTAACATTCTTATTTTCTCTCCCCTATTTCTTTTTTTCTCTTTCCTTTTTCTATTTTCTCTTTTTTCTCTACTTGCATTGAAGCTAGCTTTCTTTAGCCATTGTGCAACTACCATTTGTTGGGTGTCTTCACACTTGTTGTTTGTGGCTAGCCACTACCTATAGGAGTGAAGAGAAGTTATGTTTCATGGCTAGAAATAGAAGCTACAACAAGGCCCTTAGCCCTTCTTTCTCTCACCAAGTTTTAGCACCCTTTCTCATTGTCACCGCCACTCTTTCCATTAGTTTCATTTTGGTTAATCACAACTTGTAGAAGGTGGGGAAGCCATTAGGTCCATAAATGGTGACTAAGCTCCTAGATCTTCATTCCTATGGCAATAAAGCTCAATTCTGATGGCAATGAGATGTAGGTAACTTTTTTAAGCTATGATGAAATCATATATGTAATAAACTCTCTTTGATCTTTACTAGTTTATATGATCTGAAGAAAACCCATGCTTGTGTGTTTTGAGAAAAATAATGATGGCTTTGAAAAATGAGATTTTTATACTATAAAATATTAAAATAACATGGTTAAGGTCTTTCTATATCATTAACCTTAATATTTTTTGATAATCTATAGTTGAACTAAAGAAAATGCATTTTTATATATATTTTGAGAAATTTGGATAATAATTCAAAAATATGAAAATGTTATGCTATAGAGTGTTAGAATAACATTTTCTGAACATGCTTAAGTCATAAAGTTTTAATATTTATGTTTATACATGTATGATTTAGGAAACTCATTTATAACTATTTTAAGTATATGATGATTGTTATAAAAAAATAACAATTTTATGTTGTGAGATGATTAAATAGGATAATTAAAGTCTTTTTATATCATTAACTTTAATACTTTGAGTGTTTGAAGTTGATTCAAGAAAGTATATTTTATATAAGTTTGACATATAAGGTGATGTATGGGAAGAGTATAATCTTTTTATAGTAAAGGTTGTTATAATAAGATAATTAAAGTGTTTATGAAGTATTACATTGAAATAACTAGTGATTTTAACATGATCCATGAAATTCATTTACATGTGAAATGTGACTTAGTAATTTATTTAAAGTTCAATTAAATGATATATATATATATATATATATATATATATGAGAATGTAAAGGTATAGTATTATAATTTAAGGTGACTATAGTATTCTTGGAGTATGAAGTTCTAACATTTTGATAATCTTATATTTAATTCAAAAAAATCTTTATCTAGGAAGAACCTTTAGATTTTTTATAATAATTTTATGAATATGAGGAGCAATGATATAAAATAATAGAATGACGTAAATAGATACCTTTTTTTATATAACATCAAATATTAATATTTATTTGTATAGTTTTAATTTGGAAATCTTCATATTATGGCATATTTTTGGATTCCTATGATTAATCTAAAGAAAAATGATAGAGTTGCAAAATAAAAGGCTAAAATATCATGATTAAATTTTAGAATAGTAATTAAGGAATAAAATGAATAAATTTAATGTATTCATAAATTATCACTATAACTTATGAGTAAGAAGATATGGAAAAGTTGAATCTAAAAACTCTAAAGTGAATGAAATAGATGGACCCTATTAGGTGAGTACATATCTCACCCCTAAAATTTAATTATTATTTATAATTGTTGAATGTTATGCTTTATAATCTTTCTATAAATTCAATTCGATGCAATTACAATTCATATATGGGATTTAAATACAATTATGAATAAAGAGTTTTAATATTAATAATTGTTACTTAGCATTACTTAATGGAATATATGCTTGATGAAAAAATAAGTCAAGAATATGTGTATAATGAATAAATATGGATTGACCATACTTAAGAGCATGGTGATACTATTACTAGTTATTGAAAATTTGTAATTAAGTTTCTTCGTTACTTGTATATTGAAAGTTGTAGTGTGAATTGTATTAAGATATAGATGAATGTTGTGTCCATGTTAGAAGGTATGGTGATGTTATTATATATATACTATTATGTATTTTGACATTATCCTATGATGATGAAACAATTGCTTTGTGTTTGAGATTGCATTGAACTTATGATATGTAGAACTGAGCTCTAATATGCATATTATAATGTGAATTATGTTATGAATGACATTTAAATTGTAAAATGAGATAAAGGCAATGATGTGAATATCAGATAAAAAAATTTCTAGTAATAAGGTAGAAAGGGTATAAGACAAACCCTAAAGAAATAAGGATAGAAAGTTTGTGAAGGATATAAGGTTAACCTGGAAAACAAAAAGTAGATGCATATACATTTATTATAAATCATTATTTATTAAGTTATAACATTAAGATTTACTTATCTTGAATAATTTCATGTAATGTAATTGTGATGATTTGATTACAATTAAACCTTTTTGGCTACCTCAAAATTAGATGATCACCTAGAAAAGGTTATGCATGTGATATGGTATAAATACTATATGAGTTAAATGGTCAAGGTGATTGCAAATTGTGATATGAATTAAATAGTCTTAGTATATGCAAGTAAATATTGTTAACCAAGGAATTGATATTATGAGTTACAAAAATCTAGAAATTTAGTCATAATTATGTTCTATTTTAAAATTTATTTAATATTTGATTATTTTATATGATAGATTTTAAGCATGGTTATGGTAAATATATGTTTACTAAGTTCTTGTAATCCATTTTATTTTATTTTTAAATTTTTTAGGTTGAATAGAATACTTTTAAGCTTTGCTAGTTTTATAGAAAATCAAAGACCACCTAGTTGGAAAATTATGACAGTTGGATTAAGATCAGGATAAAGATAGAGATTATACTAATTTAGCATTCGATGTACTGAATCTTTTATCTGTGTATATGTGTTTTAAGGTTGTGTAGTATTATATATATTTTATTTTGTTATCATATTTATAAAGAATATAAATTTCATGATTTAAGGCATGTGGCCTTTGGATGTATTCAAAAATAGGAAAAAAATTATTCATTTTTCTATAAAAACTTAAAGTACAATTTAAGTTTCCACAAAAATAAGAAGATTTTCGTTGGATAAAATTTGTGTAAAAAGTGTTAAAGTTAGTGGAAACTAAATAGTGAGAATCACATTGATCACAATTGAGTTTGGATCGTGACACAAAAATTCCTAATATTATGCCTAAATTTCTTACACATAGTGCACTAATACATTG
The DNA here is from genome assembly GCA_020226215.1 of Sindora glabra. Lineage (NCBI taxonomy): Eukaryota > Viridiplantae > Streptophyta > Magnoliopsida > Fabales > Fabaceae > Sindora > Sindora glabra. The sequence continues at coordinate 2,258,877 of CM035226.1, read as the reverse complement.
AATAATGGTTTAGCAACTTTTCTTTGACTTTTCATCTAGTTCGTTGTTCCTTTTTTTCTTTAATCTCCCTAGATATCTTTTAATATATAGTGGTTGAATTAGGTTTACCTCAGTTGTTAGCCATAACTTTAGGCCATTTATAGGATAAATGATATGCTTGTAACATAATAAATACATACCTTTGCTGCAAATAGATTTCACATAATCAAATAACATTATTATAATATTAACATAAAGAAACACGAAAGAAATCATACTAAAAGCTTAATTGTCACTTGTAGAATTTGTCAACATAATCTTCAGGCTTAAAGTTGCAATAGGCCATTGTAGCCACAAAATGATAGCATGATATCCTTATTACATCCTATGATTATAGAAGCAAGTCTTTTCAACCAAGTGTTGTACATACTTATTTGGTTTCTTCTCCACCTTAAATAAAGCCTTATTTTCATCCCCATACCATATTGGTATCCGTAAATCATAACTAATCTTAGTTTTTTCTAGAATCTTTTATGACCTTGGATAAATAGTACCATTATACCTCATAATGCTATTTTTATTTTTAATAAATTTGTCCATAACACATAATCTAATGTCTTCTATGAAATGGATGATGAGTTTATGCTTAAACTCAAGAATTGACTTATTGAAAGCTTTACACAAGTGTTTCACTTGTAAATGATACTTTATATGTGTTGAGAATGTAAACCTACTCCATTGATGTGGTGAATACTTACTCATGACATGCTTAAAAGCCTCACCATCTATCTTTTTCATCTTTTCTATCACAATCTCAAGCTTTAGCATATTAGTTACCTTTACAACTTCCCATAAGGTGGACTTCAACTTATTACCAAGGTACTTCTTTTGGAAGTTAGTATCCAGATGCTTCACACAAAACCTGTATTGAACACCTTCTCCCAATGTTGTTATTGTGTTATCCATCCCTTTCAAAGTTGATAAAGATCAAAATACAAACATTTAAGCAATTAAAATATTAACATATAACAATAATTGAAATTTCTTTTTACTTGTTAGAGATAAATGACTACTTATGCTCAATGACATCCCCCTAAATCAGTGATCAAATTATTCATAAACCATTTCCATAAGTCTTTACATTCTAATTCCATTACTATAAAGGCTATAGAAAATATTTAGTTGTTTCTCTTTGCTTTAATAGTAACCAACAGTTATCCTCCATGCATCCTTTTTAAGAAAAGACTATCGAGGCCTATTAGTGGCCTACAACACTTAACAATTACATTTTTACATCCTGCAAAGCAAATATACATCACTTTAAATATAGGAAGTAGTTTTGGTTTTGGCTTACTAACAATAGGAACACAGAACTTCCTTTATTTCTCCTAAGTAACTCTATGTTGTAGCTCCTCAAATTACTGTATTGATCTTTAAAAATCCCCTCAACAAATTCAATTACCTTTCATTTCACCCTATATGCGTACCCCTGGATAAATGCACCTTTTATTCCTTCTTTGCATTATCTTAGATTACTTAGTTGTCAACCTTGGATCTTCCCTCAACTTATCCATATACTTTTTGCTAAGTAGTTTGGTTTTAATTTGAGGGTTTTTAAACTATCTAAGGCATGTGTAAATGTCATCAAGCTTCCTCACTTACCATACATCTCTATAAGTGTCAAGGCTTATTCTCAAATAAAATGAACAACCCTCCCTATACCTTAATACTAATATTTTCTTATCATTATTATCAATCCACACAGGCTTGCTTTGATGAAGTCCATAGCTTCTCACAACATCCTTGGCCAGAGTCTGTGTACTAAAATCTAACCTATTTTTAAATTTAATGAGATTCCCATCAATTGGCATCTTAAATTTTGGAAATCTAGGAAAAATTCGTTTCTTCTCTTTCTTTGTTCCATTTTCTGTTTCACTATTTTCCTTTTCAAAAACATCATAACTAACAAGTTCTTCAAAGTCACTGTCATCATCAGTCAATTCTGGTATAATTTCATATTCTACTTTTACATCCTCTGCCTCTAGAACTACAACCTTGTTTGCATCAAGTATTGCATCTTTTGCTTGATTCAAGTCTTCATCTTCCCATTCCTAATTTTGTTCATGGTTACTATTAACTAAACCTTCATTAAATTTACCACCTTCATCTTTTTCATTCACTTCACTTTCCACCTCACTACCATCCTTATCAATTCCACTTATATTTGCCTCCTCCATTGGTACTTTATAACAATCGTCATCACCATGTCCTTTATCAACCTCCACCTATATATTAACATAGTCGCCAACAAATTCCTTTTGATTTTGTATATTATGGTTTGCCCTAAAGGTTAACCATGGAACTTTTGCCATCATATCACTTTTATTAATTGTATGTTCAACAAAGACCTCTATATAGGTATGACCTTTCACAACTTTAATTAACTTAATCACATCTTTATCATTATCTAAAGGTTTAATCCCAAGGAAAAGTGTTTATTCTAGGACCTTCCACTACAAATACTTGAAGGAAACATAGTTAAAATCCTTAACCATATATGCTACTTCAATTAATGATAACGAATCAAAGTCTATTTTCTTTTTCTTTTTTCACTCGATCTTCTACATAGTTTAAGGTTGGCGGGTGAACAAAGTGGTTCCCATGATGAATTACAAAAAAACAAATGAATATTCAAGGGGTTTGAGACAAATATACCGATATTTATTGCCTAATGAATTTCTAGACAAGTTAGGCATGCCTTTGTTGCTTTTGGGCATTGTGAAGCCAACTTTGTTAAGGAAGAAATTCAAATTTTCTAGGAGACACTTGACACAAAATTTTAGGTAAGAATGGAGTTTAGCAACAAAACTTTGAGATTTACCTTCAAAGTTTCAAACAAATAGGAGGTTCTATCAAATAAGTTGGTTCCGATGTGAATTGTATGCAGCTACCGCATTGGAATATATTGACTTAGCTGATGCCACATTAGCATTTACATTAGTTTTTAAACAACCTTATAACGTTAAAATCAAAATTGTACAAATTAAATATTTACGAGACCAAAATTGAATATTTTATTCTAAGGAAACCTAAATTATTTAAATTATGATGACATTTGATTTGTAAAATCTTACATTATCAAAAAAATATACATTTTTGAAAATATAATTTTTGAAAATTTAATTAACGAGAATATAAAATTTTTATATTTAGTTCACAATAAATTTTTTTATGAATATTTTAATATCACATTCCTATTACATGGAAACTTGAGATACTCACTTCCCCTTATGAAAATATTTTGGGAGAATGTTGGATAAAAAAAAATTCCTAAAAATGTGACATTTGCAAGTATTTTTTTTTTTCAAACTTTAAACTAAACATAAGAATATGATATTCCCTTAAAACATTCCAAAAAATGTTAAAAATATTTTGTGAGCCAAACACTACCTATAAATTAAGAGATAAAAAATGCATTTAACCCAAAAAAAAAAAACTAAAAAACCTTGCTTAAACTTTGTACTTACAAGTTAATGAGTACAAAAAAAATCCCAAAATTGGATCGTTACAAATTACAAATTACAACTAAAATCCGGTTATTCAAGTATTATGAACTGGGCTTGTGATCTTTTCCACATATCACGTCATGGCGTATATGCACTTCGCCTATATGGAACCCGATGAACAGCAGAACGAACTAAAACTGCTGTATAGTGTCGTAAATGGCAGGGAGTTGAGCACTACTTTAAATAAATGCTAGGTACAGAGAAAGCAGGACTATGGTATCTATATACAATAACTGGAATCCTCAAGGAATCCAAACCTCGTAGTTAGTTTCAGCCACATTTATAATCCACAAGCCATTGAACCCCCAGGGAGACAATGCAGAGAGGCAAAGGAAGGCGAAGCACGCTGGATAAAGGTAATTGGTAACCTAATTTCTTCTACCTATTTTTTTGCTAATTACAACCTTACTGCCTCTTTGCCAGGGTCTTCCTCAACCCTTTGATGATCTTTGAAAACCAAGCCAAGTTCATGACCCCTAGCACTAATGGTACAATGATCACCAATAATTTCCCAAAACTCTGCATCTGCTCGACCTGTTTAATAATATGTCAAAAGCTTAAACTACCTACACATTCCTTCACCAGAAAACAAAAAATAACCATTTTGTATAGGGTGACTACCTGATCAAAGTGTAAATAAACGTGGTAGAACATGTAAACAAACAGAAGTATTCTTGCAACCTGCAGTTAGATCATTTCAGTAAACATGGCCAAGATTGAAAATTATAAATGTTCAGCTTCTGCAAATAACATGATGAGAGTGACATAATATTTGACCTACCAGCCAGGAGACAAATATGGCAACCCCATTTATGATATAAGCCTTGGACCTTTTCATTCCAGCTACATCAAGATACCTTCAACCACACAAAACCACATTAACATTTTCTCTTGTGCATGACCGATTAGGGTTAAAATATACAAGCAAGATTACCATCTCAAATTGATCCCTGGAGTTGTTGTCTCAGAGATTAGGATCATGTATGTGTAAAGCTGGCCTTCCCCACTCAACATTGAATATGCTACTGCTACCACAGAAAAAAGATGATGGATTACCTGATTTGTTAATAAGAGACAGATTAGTTGCTGGCCCACAACCAAAAGAAGGGTGTAAGGTAAGGAAACCAGACTCTGGCCGTAGTCATCTACAGCTGGGTTCCTATTAAGTGAAATATCTTAAATAGGAGATTTTAACTTAATATATGCTGCTGGTTTAAACTAAGCATCCTCAAAGACAGCATCCTTACATACTCAAATCCACCAAGAGAAGGATAAAACCAAAATATCATCCCAATGTCAGCAAGGAAGTAACCAACAGAAACCTGTCAAAAGAAAAGTGGAAAATTAGACAGAGACTTATTACTAGATCAGAAACAAGGAGGAAAAAGCAGCGGAGGTTAGAATCTGATTGGTATACAGAAAGAAGATAAAATTTAAAACTGTTAGTTCTAATTTCTAAGCCTGTATTAGATACAAAGGGAAAAACAAATTTATTTCAGATATCACAAGTGTAATAGGGAGCTAAAGCTTGGCAGGAATACAACAAGCATAAGAAAAGAAGAACAAAAAAATTCGGAACACACTTACCCCCAGTGCAAATGTAGACCATGAAGAGCTTCGAACTGTAATAAGTTCTTTAGATTGGTCTTCCGAATATAGATTGGAGCAAAACGCCATGTACAAAGACACAGTAGTTATAAAGATGGCATGAATAGTTGATATAGCACTGCACAAAAGAACAGAGAAGACTCAAAAATATTCAATCTTACATCATGAGAAACAAAAGAATAAATGACTAAAGGGAAACATCCTGTTACCGGTTATTCCACTCAATGCGCTGGAAGTTTGAGAGTTTAGAATAGCTCTTAAAATAAACCATGCTGATAAGCTGAGTAAGATCATACACCTAAAAAGGAGTGTATTAAAGGATAATAAGTACAATATAAAGATTAAACAATAGAAAAGGAAGGGCTTTACGATGACTTAAGTTGCACACTTTTAAGATGACAGCATAATATAATATACCACAACCTACCATCTTGCAGGCAAAAATGCCACCAACAATAGAAGTATATGGAATCAGAGGGTCTGCCAGTAGATATTCCTTCACAAATACTTCAGCCTGGTTCTGATAAGATCTGAATGCCATAATTTCTTTAGACAACTTCATTGTGCACTAACCCCTGGTCAAGAGGTTTCTTGAAAATTGTAGGTGGTCTTTTGCTTTCCACCTTTTTTTGGGTTAGCTAAAATTAGGTCTGTGGACAAGACACTGAAAAGTAGAAGCAAAAGATGATTCCCAAAATGACTTGTTAACAACAACCTAATTACAAATTAAGAAAGAGTCAATCAACTAACTTGATAGATTAAACAGAAGAAGCATCCACCCTTGTGTACAAAAGAGCTAGAAAGTAACAAAAATATTGTGGTAACTTACTGTATCAGAACATCATTGTAGGAATTATTCATCTCATGAGACTCAAGAGAAAAATGAAATGTAATATAAATTAAATCTTGAATCTTGAACATTAGTAATAAATTGTTATACTATGGTCAATGGTTGGAATTTTCTATCAAGTACTATTGATATCTGTAAGGTTAAATTTGGAGAATCCTAACATGAATTTCATCCCACACAAACATACTGCAAAAAGAACAATGTAAGTTCTTCCAGTTATTGCAAGCAAAATTAGCTTCAATGCAACGGAAGCTTATGTTGTGATCTCTACATTCAATGGCTTATTTTAATTATATGGTGAAAATTAGTGGAACAATTGAACAAATGATGACAAAAATGATAGTTTTCTTAATCTCTAAAGCAAACCTTTCATTTTGAAGGGGAAAAATGTTTTGGCAATCATTTCATAAAACCCAATTACTAACATTTTTAGCACACTTCTTTTGCTCATGATGCCTTTATCCCACCCCTCCTTCCCCACAATCGCACTGGCACACATTGGCACTCGCACAAAAAGGGGAAAAAAATCACTTGTTGAACTCTGTTAAAGACAACAAAGGGTTTTAATTATCACCTCAATCTACTACCAAGAATAAGATTCTAAATGAAAATTAATAACTAAGAGCATGCAGAACTCAGAATTAACACATAGGAGTCCTTGCAAAGCTTTCAGAGAAAGATTAATGTATTGTACCTTCAAAACAATAAGATATTGCACATTCCCAAAATTTTCAGAGCACAAAATTAAAATGCCCATCACCACCAGCAAGAAAATTTTCAAATAAGTATCTGCCTGTAATGTTCGCCCTCAACAGGAGGCAGGAGAAGAAACCAATATAAATACCATCAATCTCGAATTTTAAAATAAAGCTATACAAAAATGCAAAACTCAAAACCCAAATACAAAAATGATTACTTTCAAGAAAAAGAAAATGAAAATGAAATGACCGAAAGCGAACGAGAATCACCGGTAAAAGAAGAGAATTTTTAATTCCACTCGGTAATCAACGAAACTAATATTTTAAAGGTAAAAGAAAAGAATTTTGAAGAAAATACTGCGAAGAATCTAAAAACCACTGAAGCCATGCTACCTGAATTGAAGAGAATCACCGGAAGTTGCTACAAAGGAGAACCGGCAGCGGGTTGAGGGAAGAATCAGAGTGCAGGAAGTTCCGCGCTTACATGAATCACAATCAGTGTTCTGGTTTTTTCAGTGTCATGCGCTTGGTGTCGTTAAAAAATAAAAAAAATCTTATAATTAGGTTTATATTCTTCTTTCTCTTCTTTTTCAATATACACTAGTTTTTTTATTAATATTTCATTTTAAAAGCAAGATAATTTTAAAAAAAATACGGAATGTTTTTTATTAAAATGCTGGATCTTAATAAAAAAAATCTCAAAATAAAATTAATCTTTTAACAAATAAAATTTTTAGTACTACTTTTGTATAAATATTATTACATATATTTTTTAATTTAAAGACCTGTTTCGATAGAAAAATAATCATTTTTTTATGGACAGGTTATTAAATTAAAAATAATATATTTAATAATATTTATATAAAAGTAATACTAAATTTTTATTATTAACTTAGTATTAAAATATTTTTCTTTTAACATAATTTCATAAAAAGTTTAATTTTTTAAAAAGTTGAATATTTTTATTATTAAATTATTTTTAATATATTAAAATTTATATCTTTATTTTAATTTATGTATTTTGAGACTTAAAGATAATAATTTGATACTGAAATACATAATTTCTTAAAAAATTAAATTTAAAAAAATAAAATTATTCTATCCCCTTAAAAATGATATAAACATGAAAAAAAATTCAAATCCTATTTTTTCTAGCACTCTCACTTCATCTCTATTGTTTATTTTAAATTTAAATCTAAATTTATACTATATTTTCTCCATCCCACTTCATAATAATAATAATAATAATAATAATAATAATAATAATAATAATAATAATATCAACAACAAAAATAATAACACAACGATGTTGACTGATGGAAGTATTACAAAATCAGTATTTTTGTTTCTTTGGATGTGACAAATCAAGCGCCTTCATCTACTCATTAATTTCTTCAAAAGCCGCGTCATTCCTAATATGGAATGCCATTAATTTAACGATCCTAGTTGTTAAGCGTGTTGAGAGTTGGTGAAGGAAATTCAAACGGGGACTGGATGTCCTCTTAAAGAAAAATAAAACTCACCGAGAATTTTCCTTTTTTCCTTTTTTTTTTTTTGTCTGCTTTGGGGAACAATTTATGTGCCCTCTTCAATATAATTGCCACTATATTATTAAATTTAATTATTAGTATATTATTATATGAAATAATTAAAAAATTATTAATTTAATATATAATTAAATTTAATATTATAATGATATATTTTTATATTAATAATACACCATATATTCTTTAAAAAATAAATTCTTTCTCTATAACCTGATCTTTCTGTTCTTTTTAATTAGGTGAATTCTAAGATACCCTTAGGGATTTGGTATTCAGGGTGATGTGGTAAAATATAAATCACTAGATAAAATTATTAAGTCAATATCAAAATTTTTATAATCTCATTTAATGGCCTATATTTTACCACATCACCCTAGGTACCAAGCCCTTAGGAGTACCTTAGCAAGCACCTTTTAACTATGGACTCCAAATAGTAAATTTAGCTTTGCATACAAATAATTTGACCCTAAATAGGATAAACAAGTGACATGCTCCATATTCATCTTTTATTAGGTTAGAGGACCAACTTCATATCCATATATGGCTGGACCAATAGATAGGCAACGGCTGTAAAACATGTTAGTTGTGATATTTTGTAAAAATTATGTAATAACCCAAATTATTACTTAACCCCATAATCTGTCCCTTTTATTTGTTGCTAGACGAATTTTCTTTTGAGATAACTAAATATGCGCCACTTAATTTACAAGTTAATTGCCAAGAAAACCCTTAGTTTACACTTGTTTCTCTTGGAGCAACCAAACTCAATAGTGAGGGGTTCCCTCGGTTTCTCAAACTCACGCATTAACGTACGACACCTTTCATGGCCAATGGAAGCACTACAATGTTAAAGTGAAGCACTCGAGGAACAAAATTGGAGTAAGATTGTTAATAGGCTGAAATCAAATTTTATTGAAGACATATATAAAAAATTTTAAGAGTTAAATATGAGTTTAAAAAAAACAAAAGAAAAATATGTAATTTGATCACTTTCTCAAACCTTTTTGGTTAGGATTGCAATGGATTAAATCAAACCAAAATTTGTGCAAATTAAACTTTTTAAGTTTGGTCCCTTTAAATCCATTGTTAATAATGTCCTTTACATAGGTTTCCAATCTGATCCTAATATGGATTGGACCAATTTGTGAATCAATTTTTTTTTTATCTTTCTTGTTTTTTTAAATATTTATGGAGGTTTCTTGAATACTATTATTATCGTAATCTCAAGAACTCACTACTAAGATATAACGTTATGATTAAACATGGACAAATAACTTGCTAGCGTTAGTCACTTTAGGACAAAAGTAAGTTGACATTTTGTGCTTTTGTCCTTTACACTTAAACAAAAGGAATTTGTATTCGTTGATCATTACTTTGAAACAATGTTGTTTCAAAAGAGATTGTCTTTAATGTCGATTGAAGCAGAAAACAAAGGAAGATGAAGGAAGGAAGTGCAAGTGTGGATGGTTCCTTTTGACACACTACCAACTAGACTAGACATCATCAAAGAGTTGAAAGCAGTAATGGCAAAAAGTTCCATCAATATTCCTTTCCATAACACTTATTTCTCAATAGATTGTTATAACTTGTACGATAATTACTTTCTTCAATATTACAGAAAATGATGTTCATCCTATGATCTAGGCTATTTTACACATTCAGCTTATCAATGATAAATATTTAGGAAGATTGTAAGATTAATTTTCTTGTTTTTATCTATTATGTAGTTTGTTGAAATGGATTTTGGCAATTTGTAAATGTAAAATAAAGGTGTAATTGTCTATCATTTCAATAAAAGCAAGTTATTAAAGGTTGAACTAGACAAAGAGATCAGATATAGTGATGGAAAGTTAGTAAGAAAGGAATATTTTATAAACTGTAAATAAGTAAATAATTTATGTATACTTCCCCCATCACAACACCTAACTTAAATTTTGTTTGACTGTATAATTCATGATTTAGAACAACAAAGTTTTGGCTTCTTAGACTAGGGCAATAATTAATGTATAACTCCCATCATAACACCTAACATCATAAATCTTCATAATCCATTATATCCCTTTGCAAGACAGTGAACTAATCAAATACATTAAGTATAACTAACTTACTTACAAATCATATTCTATTTCAGGGTAATCATGAGTTTTAAGTCTTTTCATTTGAGCTTAACTTACTTGAACTTGAAACTTTAAGGCTTAAAGGAAGGAAAGATATGGTTAAAATGCAAAATAAAAGCAAGGTTAAGGAAATTGTAGGGTTCCAATTATATTAATAAGTTAGAAGTTGAAACTTAAAGCACTTAAAGTAGAAGTAAAAGCTCCAAGATTAGGATTGGAAAGCATTAATAAGGTACTAATTATATTACTCTCTCTATGGAAGCCAATGAATAACATATATATTAATGAAAAGGTTACAAATAACTTCACAAATGGCATAAACAACTACTACTTGACAATACCATTTCTGAAACATACCTAACAAAGACATTAATGGCGAAGAAACCTTGAAATTTTATTAAGACAACATATTTTAAGTGTTGAATATTTATAGACTTCACAAATAATGCTACTATTTGAAACTAATAAATGATATTGTGAAGTTCTTGTTTTATTTAAGCCTTAGGAATTATAGTGTAGTAGATGAATAAACAACATATGCATAATAATGGTTAGCTAGCTACTTTAATGTGTGTTATCTTAAAAGAGAATGTTCAAAGAAATTGACGTGGTTCTAAAATTCAAGCTTTCTTACTTGGACCTAAAAACTTGTGTCAACTTATTAAGATGTTAAACTAATAGCAAATATATTGATGTAATGAAAAAAATGATCACTAGAATTGAAGATTGAACCTTTGTTCTTGATGCAATGAAGCCATGAGTGAAATCTAATGTGTCCCCTATTACTTTAATATATGAGAAAATGACTTTCTTATATTAAATTATAAATATTCCATTAATATATAAATTAAAATTATGCAAATGAATAATGCTATTATTATTATGACTTGCTTTGGAAAAGAGGAGAATAGTAGAATTAAAAGCAACATCAACATGTGAAGGTTCTTGCTTTTTGCCATAGTTCCTAGGTTACTTTTCTTAGATGCCTTAATACAATTACCATAAGGACACTAATCTTCATAAAATGCATTAATCATTATCATTGTTATAATGTGAAGGTCTACTTGATGCATTAGATAGCATGGATAAATTTTCTTCCTCATCATTTTTTAATATAAATCTTTTTCCTTTATAACCTATTTTGCCTTTTCCTTCTAGATCATGCTTCTCTTTCTTCGCTATCCTTAATTCTAAATTTCACCTATAGTGTTTTATCAACTGCACCTTGGAAAATGGTAATGTGAATGACATAGGTAACATTGAAGAAGTGATCTTGAAGGTCGTAACTTTGGCTTTCACATTTAGAATTAGATATCTCGTATAATGAGATAAATGGATAAATTTTACAACATATTCACTAACAAACATGGATCCCTGCTTTAAATGCTCAAACTCCATGATATTAGCTTTCTAAACACTAGGTGGTAAAAGTTGATCAATAAACATATTCTAAAATATAGTCTAGGACAAAGAAGGTAAGGTGGTGTCTCAATTTTCTATAGTAACCAGAAGTATGCAATATCATCTAGGCTATAACTTACTAACTTAGTGAGCATTTGATTTGAACAAAAGAACATCTTTTCATATTTGGGCAAGAAATTGGTGTGGGTTAACCTCTATATTTGTATTGATGAAATAAGTTGGTTTAAGCTTATTGAATTCATGTATGATTTAGAATATGATGGTAAGGTTTTCTCTAGGAAGGATTAGTTCTTTTTCTCTTTTTTAGCTAAAGGCTTAATCCTCCTAGTTTTTATATTGTTTCCATTCTTTTTCTTAATGAAGAACTTGAACTACATCAGTAAATATTTGTTATTGGAAAGCAGCAGTTCATTAAGGGATATTCTAATCATCATTTCCTTTATGTTTACCACTATAAGCTTATAATCCTTTAGATGATTCTCCATCACTCGAATAAATAACTTAATGACTACTAAATTTTGTTATTTCCTATTTTGAAGAAGACTTTAAATGTTTAGTTCATATGCACATACAAATCATAAACAACTATTCTATAAAAAGTTCCACCACCACCATTAAACCATTTCAGGGTTTACTAAAATGGTATTAATAATATTTGTTCCTAGGTGTGCATATATTATTGATACAATTTTAACTAACACTTGAATAAACAGCTATAATCACATCCTAATAACCCTATCCTAATAACCCTATCTTAATCACTCTATCTTAGAGCCTTTTATTTCCATTTAATTCTTAAACCATGAGTTGATACTAACTTTATCATAACTTACTTCATTATGACTAGTGTGGAACCTATTTTCCTATTTTGACTAGCTCATGTAATCCTACTTTGATACCATTACCTAATTATTAACAAACTAATTAATCAAACTAATTAATATTATATATATGTATATATATATTTCAAATATTTTCAATTGTAGTTTATATAGTGGCATGCCCAAAATATCTACATGACACTTCTACAATTTTCTCAATACTAACTATCACTAATTATGGTTGCATATAATGAGATTTTAAAAGGCTTTACTCTAATGCTAGTGGTAGTGGTTAGGGAGCTTTAGCTTACATATTTGAAAAATATTTTAAAATAAAAATAGTGAGCCAGTATCCCAATAAATAAATAATCTACTTAAACACACAAGCATATAATCATACAATCTTTAATCATATTCAACCATACTCTAACATTATTCATAATCACACACATTCTCAAATAGTGACATCTAATATAAAAAAATAGTAGAATGATAAAATAGATAATTCACCTCGTGACTCCTAGGTCCATTTATCCCTTCTGAACATTCATCCTTGTTCCTCTTAAGTCCCATCTTATGCCCTACCAAAGTTCTTCCTTGGATCTAATTCTACTTCACATTTTTATTTCATTAACTCCCCTCAATCACATTTTCATCATCGTCACTCATTGAAATCACATGTTAATTCCATTCATATTATATGGCTACTTCAAACCTCATACACATAATCACATATGTTTATAATAGGAAATAATTCAAAAGATTTACGGCATATATATGTATTCCTTTAATAACTTGGTATATTGATGCACAACTTAATTTCATGAAATTTAGGATGATATTCAAGTATGGTATCAATTATGAGACTCTAGCAATAGAGCCTATATTTGAGTACCATATGCAAATATAAGTAGTCAAAGAGCATCTCAAGTCATAATACTTGAGTATAGTACTCAAAAATGAAATTTTAAAAATAGAGCTCATATTTAAATGCCATGTTTGAATAATGGCAACATGAGGGCGCCTAGAATTCAAATATTTGAATATGATATAACTCTTAGAACACTAGTTTTCAAGCAATATTCAAATAGTGTATTCGAATATGAACAAGTAAAGGCAAGACTTTACTAGCATACTTAGCTATAATAATTGAATGTAACTTATGAAAAGTTACTTCTAAGTTTATATTTGACTATTATAAACAATTATTTGCTAGAATTCTCCAAAATTTTTATGAATTTGCAGATCTAACTGCTAATTCCCAACTCCACAACTTTATACATGATTTTTAACCTAACAATACTTTACTCCTAGCTTTTATCATCACTTCTAACCTTAAACAACAAGCAACTTCCAATAGATGTCAATATTTAAAGCATAAATCATTAAAATTCTCTTAACAACAATATAGAAGTTTTTGAATCAATTAAGCACTAAAATTCACAATTAAGTAGGTTATCTACTTATTTTATGGTATAGAAGAATTGGAAAGGAGTAGAAGAACGCTTGCATAACCTTATACAATACAAATTAAGAAAATCTTCTTAAATCTTTAATTTCCTTTATTTTCATCAAAACTTTAGGGATATCCTATCTAGAACTTAAAGTTATGGAAGGATTACCTTAGCTTAATAAAAAATATGAAGATTCTTTGAAATTCCTTGATAATTGTTGCTAAGAATTGAAGAAGATAAAATTTGAAGATGAAGGATGGATGGAAGAAGAGGAGATTCAATTGGTGTGTTTGGAGAAAATAATTGAATTTGGTGATTTTGGGTTTTTTTATGATGAGAAGGATAGTTTAGTAGTTTTGTGCTTACCTAAAGGCAATTTAGAAAATATAAATCTTAATTCTTCACCATACACTCCTACTTAAATATAATTTTACACAATCATATAACCAACTAAATTCATTCTTTATTCGTCCAAAAATTCTAATTTTCTCAAATGAAATATTGTCCTAATCACATCTACAACATATTTTAATTACCAACATGTATATGTAATTTTTTATGTAATGGTTAAAAATGAAATTTTAAATTACCAAAGGTGTGACATTTTTTTATAACATAAACCTCTTTAACTTTGAAAATATACTTTTATAGCATTACCCACTTATTCTAAATCTTTAACATTTGTTTTGATAAGCACAATAATATGTAAATATAAAAGTATTTTATCTATAGAATTCATCAAATTATTGTTTGAATTTGTTTAGCATTTACGTTGGTTAATTACAATGAAACTCATTACATTATAGCCATATTTTTTCTTTACATAAAAGTAATTATGTTTATAGAAAGTTAAAGGATAAAGCTGATTTAAATAAAATTTAGTAGATAAAACTATAATTTTAGTAAAAATTAAAAAATCAAAGGTAACTTTTTATTATAAGAATAATAAAATATAATTTATATACAATACATAATATGTCAATTTAAATTCTATGTAAGCATCTTGTTAGAAAGTTTAACAACATTAATTAATTAAGTAACATTGTACATTTTTAAAATTTATGGGATAAGGTTGAAATTTTAGGAGATCAAATATGTCTTTTTACCTAATAATATTTATAATTATATTTATACTTTATATTTATATTATATAATATTCATTTCATTTATTATTTAATTAATAAAATAATTTTATTTTATATAATTAATACTCATATTTAAATAATTATATATTATAATTAATAAATTATGTGTATTATAATTTTTAAAAATAAAAAATTAACATAATCATTAATTAATTTAATTATGTATTTATAATTTTATATTTTTATTTATAAAGAATATGAAAAATTTTACAAGTGTGAATAAATAACATCCTCATGACCTGTAAAGTATTTCTCCATTTTCATGATTAATAACTAATCAAACTAACTACAAATTTTTCTGCCTGGAAAGTTACGCTTCTCCTGCTAAGCAGCCGGCGTCTGATTTTATAGTGCAATATTGTTTGCAGGAAAAGAAAATAATCTATTTATCCAATCGATCTATAGGTCTACAGCTTCCAAGTTCCAACACTAAAAAAATGGCGAAATTTGGAAGCCCCGTGATAATAGCAATGAAAGGGCACCCAGGCACCGGCAAATCCACTTTGGCTCACTCCATAGCTTCATCCCTCAAAATTCCGCTTCTCGACAAAGACGATATTCGTGACTCCACCTTACACCTCCAAACCTCACTCCCTACCACTTCCAATTCCCTCCTCAACGACCTATCCTATGAGGCCATCTGGCACATCGCCTCCACCCAGCTCCGCCTCGGCCTCAGTGTCGTCGTCGATTCACCGCTCTCCCGCCGGGCCCACCTCGATCGCCTCATCCAGCTCGCCTCCGCCGTCGGGGCGCGGCTCCTGATCATTGAGTGCAAGCCAAAGGATGAAGCTGAATGGAGACGGAGGCTGGAGATGCGCAGCGGCAGAGATGGAGAGGACGGTGGTTGGCACAAGCCCAGGACGTGGCAGGATCTTGAGAGGCTCCTGGAAGGGTACGGTGGTTGCACTGAATACGATGCGGGTGATGTCCCGAAGATGGTGGTAGATACCACCGGATCCATCGAGTTTGAAGAGCTCTGTTCCAATGTGCTGCAGTTCGTCGTCTCTCGTGCTGGTGACTCTGTAAATTATCATCAAAGATTCAATACTATTTAGCCACGTCACGTGTATGCGATATCAGAGTTCTAGGCCCACACCTGACTTATTACCCAGACTATTTTCTAGTTTTTGTTTTGGAGATCCATAAATCGTACTAAAATATAAATTTAAAGGGTTAAGTACAACTGTGATCGGCTACCATATCCGATCCTCCTTCAATATGTATTTTTGCATTTTGATTTTTCAAATATATAAATTAAATTATGTTTGACTTCCAATAATTACTTGTATAATTGAAAGTTTAAAATCTTAATTGGCAAATAAAACTTCAACGACGTCTGTAGTAATAATTCAAAAGAACATTAGTCAATCATGTGTTGATAGCAATAAAATTAAAGTATTTTTTCACATTAAATAAGTCGTAAAATTTTATATTTTTTGAAATAATAAAATTAATTTTATTAATATTTTCTTACCGGTAATTACCTGTTTGAAATCCTCTTGATGATATATGTGTCAACCAAGAGTTTTTGTATTAAATTTAATAGAAGTTAGTAATTTGAATTTAACTCAATCCTATTTATACATCAAGAGGATTGAAATAGAATACTGCACTAAAAGGAGATCAAGGAAATTAATATTATAATTAAGTTAAATTTAAATCGATTGACATAAATAATTTATGGTTCTTGAATGGAGGTGGGAAGGGAATGAATATCTAGTAAGGAAAAATGATACTACCATTTTTTTTGTTTCATTTGGGCTGGGCTCAGCTTCAGAAAATGCGGTTCTGTTTTCGGTTGAGATGGATAGATGGCTTCTTAAATGGAGCAAGTTTTATGCCTCTTGGTCGGCCTCAATTGGACAATTATGAGTTTTGTATTAACATTTATGGGGCAGCCGCACCGACAGCCTTTGATTTAAGTGCTATTTGAAAGTTTTGCGTCTTTCGTTATATTCAGGATTTGATCCTTGATTCTTGCGCGTGTGTGTGTGCGCGCCAAGTGATTTAACCGCTCCTACAATTACTTAAAAAAAAATATTTAGGGGCAGGGGTGATAGATCCAACCAAAACCCTATCTGTGCGACCTACAAAACTCCAATTACGATTGTAAAAGCAGGTATTCTCGAGAGAATGTTGCAAACATATTCCTCTTCAAAACGTGTAACACGTTCTGTTGATATTAAATCAAGTAATCATTGGGTTTTCCATCCTCAATTACTTCCTCATCTCCTTTGGAAGGCTATGCGTTTGATGAAGTGACGAAGAGAAATTGGAGCAGTGTCAGTTTACATTGCGGATTGAATCTATTGCACTTCATTGTGATATTTATAAAATTTGAATTGTGATAATTTACACATTCTAGCTTTCCAAAATCTCGTTAATGCAATTTACAAACTCAAAACACATCATTATATTCATCTGCTAACCATTTTGGTCAATTTTTGTGGACCTAGAAGTGCTCTTCCATAGGCAGCAGGTAGTGATGAGAGCTTCTTTGCTTTCCCTACATAGGCCCTTTTTGTGAAGTTATTGTAATCATTTGCTTCAATAGCATCTAATATCTGCTTATACAGCAACAAGGATGCCCATACTGGCCATCTGCTGGCTGAGTTGAGCTCTGCAACTCCCTTCTCTGCCTCATCATAGAACATCCTAGCTCGCTTTATTTGACCCTTCATGAAATTGCGCCATTTGTCAGTCACCTTCCCGCGAAAAATGTCATCGTCTGACAGGCCTGCTTGCGCCAATTCATCTTGTGGGAGATATATTCTTCCTCTTCTAGCACTAAATCAACCAAGAATATCATAAGCAAAACAAGTTTAAACTTTATGGCATTGATGTATTGAAAGAAACTCACTCTTCTCCCACGTCCCTGAGTATGTTGGTGAGCTGATTAGCAATCCCGAGTGCTAATGCAGCATTGTAAACACTCTCTGTTGGAGCCTTCGATTCTGGTGCTATCCCCATTACTGGAACACTCATGAGACCCACCGTCCCAGCTACATAGTAACAGTAAAGGTAGAGCTCATCAAAGTTGTTGTATCTTGATTTCCTCACGTCCAACCTCATCCCTTCTATCATGTCCTTGAATGGCTATTCAAAGAGACAATCAAATGTACATGTGATCAGTTCTACCCATAAAGGGTAAAGCTATGAATATGTCACATTGTCAATCATTGTTCAAATATTTAATAGTCTTATAATAAATTTGTCACACGCATCTTATTCCAATTTTGCTTATTGCATATTTGATAGAATTTAATTTACATTGGTATTATTTGTTTATAATTTGTCTAATTTATTGTAAATCAAAATGTATATAAATTTTCATCAACATCAATTATAACTTTATACGACAAGTCAATGACAACTTTGAATAGAATGAGTTTGAAAAAAATCATCAAAATTTTAATAGGGCATAGGATAGGCAGCTCAGGTTAATGTCATAAGAAAAAAGAAGGTAATTATATGTGAGGTGATATTGGGCACGTGATAGTGTACCTGTATATCAACTGGGTATTTAGAGACAGTATCCGAAAGGGTAGCATCATACATATCGTAAGGGCGACCTTCAAAGACATCACTTAATCTTTGCTCCCACCTGTCCAAGGCCTTCGGTGTGATGTGGGAAGCATTTGGACCATCCACCAGTTCATCTGTCCTTCTACACCACACTGCAAAATGTACAATTATTAATTTTGTCAATCTCACTTGTAACGATGATGGACCACATTCCTCGTTGGAGTGGTTGGCTACAGCTGTTGCAACAATGAATTGAGGATACTCATGCATATCCATACCATAAATTGCCCATATGGCTTTTCTACGCTCTTGGGTCATCAATTGTGTGCCTGAAGTTTGCAGTTCAAGGGATGATCAAATCAAACACGCCATAAACTCAAACAGGAGAAAGAAATAAATGAAAACAAAGGCGAAGAAAACAAAGATTAGAATATCTTAGTTTGGTAATACTAGGATGGATACCCAAACAACGGAAACTCTTGAAGGCCTTTAGTTGGAGAAAGCCAAACATAGAATATTTAATGCCATTTCAATGATAAGGAGGCTGAAAAGCCGCTCTAGAGGCATAACTATGTGAATGTGGTGCCACGCAATTGGCAGAAAGTGTCTAAAAGCAATCATCTTTATCATTTAAAAAATAAATAAATAAAGTAACTGAAATATAAGCAGAAGGGGAAGCACTACATTATCTTAATAAAGCAAACGAATATTCTTTTAGTGGTAGAAAAAGAATTCATGTAGTAAATTCATTAGAATAGATTCATACCCAAGTAAAAGGTCTTGGCGTATTCAGCACAGACTTCACCACAACGATCATAAGCAGCATTCAAGAGATCAACATCGGAGAAATCACCCAGCTCAGTTGATCTATTATTCAAATCCAAACCCAAATCCAAAGCTCTCTTTGCTCTATCCTTCTTCTGTTCTCTGACTCTGACTAAAGCAGCTTGCTTCAGCACCACCTCATAGACCCTCTTCTCCGATGATCTTGATGGATCTGCAACTGCACCTGCACTTGAAACAGCACAAATCCTTTGTATTCTGCATCTCCTCGGTATTGTTCTTCCAGTTCTGCTGGAAACACCAAACAAAGAATTGACGTTCTCCTTGGGCCCACAACTCACCCAAAGAAGAACACCAGACATGTTTTCACTCTGCCTTTTGTATTGATTTGCACTGTTCAATGGTGCAACGAACTTTCTTTCAATTGCAGAAAGTGTAATGCTAAAGAAGAAGTTTGGCTTCCCAGAATTGGTGGGTTTGAGTGCTTATTACAGGCGTCTTACGAGGTGGCCTTTTTCTTTTGATTTTGAAGATATAGAAGAAGAAATTTGATTGGGGAGGCTTAGGCAAAGGTAATCTGTGTGGGGAATATGCTGATCTTCTAGGAGATGTAAACGTATGGACTGGGTCCTATTTATCCCTTAATATCATCAACTCATTTGTTTTTATTGCTGGACTCACCCTTCTTTTTCATTTTCTTTATTTTCTTTTCCAAGTATTTATGTTGTCCAAGAGATAGTAAACGCAGCAGGTGGCCCAAATGAAGTAATTCAAACTTAATTTCAAGTCTCCTTCCTTCTCGAAAATTCAGTAACCTAGCACGCATCATTTTGTATTGTTAGCATGATTATTTTGAACTTAAAACCATCTTTATGTACACTGTAAAATTAAACTGTTTGAATTTTATTTATTTATCATTTTTAAAATTAACATTATTAATTCTTTTTTACAAATTTTACCTGTGTTATTTTTATAAATATTTAACAATTCTGTATACTATTTAATTTTTAAAAAAAGATAAATTAATAAATTGTAATTTTTGTTTTAAAATTTATTATTTATTATTTTCATTAAATCTTATATTCTTATACATCTATCAAGGATTGATGAAAAGAAAATGACAACATTTCGAATGGATTATCTTCATCCACACAATTAGGCTGCTCGGATCAAACACCTAATGCCAAAAGAGCCGCTTGCACTGACCAAGGAGGTCTTGTATGCACGAATTTGATTCCGTTTACACGATCAAAAGGTAATCCTTTAATCAATATAACTGTCAAAATTAATGGTGCTTTTTCATTAGCCCAGAATTTTACCAAAATGATGATTACGAATTCTGATTTGAAATCTCAACCTATAAATACGTAGTATCCCTCACTATCCTCTCCTAATTAATGCTCACTTTCTTTCAATACTCCTGTAAAACTTAACCGTCGGAGTGACATTCCGATCATTTTGTGTGATTAGACTTTTGATACTCAAACCGTTGGGAGATTGTCAGAAATAATGGAGGTTGAATATCTATTACATTCACTTTAACATGTGCTTTCTGATCGTATTCTGTATACTTTAATTGTACCAATTCAAATTTGTATACATGTCTGGCTGCCTTGAAAAGTTTGAGGTGGGGACCAGAATGTGCTGTTTGAGGGAGCATGTAAACCACAGGCTTTATAAAATTCGAACAATCACGTGCCCTTACAATGACCTAATGAAGTTGATGCGTATAATCCTTTGGAGATCCTACGTTACGGTGGAAATCTGTAGATCGACCAACAACAGGCGACGACACATCTCATGTACCTTTCATCTTCCCGTCACTAGCTACATGAACTTGTCGCCCTGCTTTTCAATATTAAGAACGAACAAGAACCTCAATAATTCAGTAATATACAATTCAAATAAATGGCATCATAATATCACAAAACTTGGTCATCATACATATTTTAACATTTTTTCCTTTAATTACTTTTTCCAAACCTGTCAATGTCTTTCCTTTGATGATAGTGCTGAATGTACACTAATATAAGTAGTAATTATTTATAGACCTGAAATATCGAATATATAAATAACGAAGAATATTTAAGTATATTATGATTGAATTTTATTTTAATATTTAAATTTGCGTGTATATTTTATTTTATAATTTTTTGTTTCCATGTCTCCTATGACAGGTAAGTTGACTCAGCTAACCTCGTTAGAAAGAGGCAAAACCCCATCCTATAGTGTCTGCGGTTGTTCCATTTTAATCATAAGAGATTTCCCAATTAGATTTATGCACCTACTACATGTGAAAGAATCAGATTTATACATCCTCCTTTTTTTTTTTTTTAAAGAATACATCATCAAATTGATTAAAAGAACATTATAATCATTTTTAGATATAATTTTTTATTTCAATATATTTTCTGTGTAATTTATTTTATACGTTAACAATTTTGTGAATGAAATTTGAAAATTTGGACAAGCAGTGAGCTTGGAAGGGGTCTGATCACGTGCACCTCAATTATTTTCTGGAAGGAGACGGTTTGGTTTCGGTGGAACATTTATGAGGCACGGAATTCGGTTTGTTTTTTTCTTACCCTTTTTTGGTCATACGTTTTCAATCCTTGTGCCACCCAGTTAGCCATGAATTGAAGTCTTGTTCTTTTTGTATTTGTCTTGCGAGGACTTGTATTTGCCGTCATGCACTTTTGTATTCCCAAAACCACATTTGTTTGAACCCGAATTTTGTGGTTATAACTCCATGGACAAATTACATTTAGGTGACCAAGGAAGGGCCACAATAACCATTGTCCGCCACCCGTTGCTGTAGCTATCAAGCTACTTCGAGATTGCGTACAATTTTCGACGTCAATTTCTGATGTGTACGATGTTTTTTTAAACTTCTTCCGATATTATTATTTATTACATTTCGAAAAAAAAGTTCTTTTCTATCATTCTAGAATTTTAATAAAATATTAAATATTTTATTATTTTACATATTCATCTTATAATGGTCTAATAAATTAATTCTAGTATTTTTTTTATTTTTAATCATCTTGAACTTTGTATATAAGAAAAATTTATATATACATTTAATCGCAAATTTCAAGATATGAAACAATTTTTTATTTTAGATTATTACTTTCTTAATTTTTATGAAAATGGCTAAGTATGACAAATAATAAGAAACAGAAAGAGTATTATATTTTTTATATTTTATTTCTTTAAAGTATATTTGTACTTATTTAAGTGAATTAGACCCAATTTGGTGATTAGATCATAATTTTAAAATATTATTAAATTATTTCATTAATGTTAGATTTTGATATTATTTTAATTTTTTTATTAAGGGTGACAATTCGTATTATTTGAGTTAATCCATTTATTAAACATATTAAAATGGATCATCCATATAACCCGTTTAATAATTTTAATTAATAAAATTTATATTATAAAATTATTTATCAAAGTTAATTACTTATTATTTTTTATGAAAATATTTTTAATTATTAATAAAATATTATTTTAAATTTTTATTATCATTTTATTAAAGTATAAATTTTATATCTTTATTATATATACCTATTTATAATTAAATTATTAATTATTTCTCAAATAAAATCTTTAAAAATTTAAAATAAACTCTTAAATGGATTAATATGTTAATCCAAACCTAAGTAAACATGTCATATTTACGTTGGATTATCATGTCATGTCAAAAATTACCACTTTATTTTTTACATAACTTAAGTTTCAAAGGTTCAACTGAAGTGACCTTTTTGTCATTAGAAAGAAAATAAAAAACTCTACAATTTTCATAGTTTACTTAAAGCTCAATTTAAATATTTGGAGGTTAATATTTGGCTCAAGAAGATGTTAAGTTTTATCTAATCAAACCTAACCTCACTAGTTTAGGAATAAATAGAGTTTCAAGGTTCCAAATAATATCAAACTAAAGCTTAAAGTTGTCCAAGACCTAATCCAACATAATTCAAAATTTATTTTAAGAAAATTATGTAGTTTTAAGAGTTTTACAATTGCTAAAAGGGTAAATTACAAGATTTCATTATAGTAACTTATCTTAGAGATTTGATTTGTAATTTAAGTTCCAAGCCTCCAAGTTAAGTAAGGCCTTATTCAATGTTACCTAAAAAAGTAGTGTAACCCAATTAAATAAAGTTTTACTCTTAGAAAATCACATATATTAGTTAGGTAGCCTCCAAAGGCATATCATTCTCTTTAGATAACAAACTATCTTCTTTAAAATTTGTTGTGAAATTAACATCAATGATTAGTTTTTTTTTTATCAATTTAAAGGAATTCAAACCTTAATTTAATTTAATTTTCAGGCTTTTCTATATGAATTCAATTTTAATATGAATATCTTCATTTCTCTACTCTTTCAAAGTTTATAATTGTTTTAAATAATTGCAAATTTGGATTCCTTAGTTTATTATCTTTTGTGATATACTACTACATAATTAATTATGATACGTGGTAATAATTAATTGGTGAATGAATAGCAATTAGGGTTTGATCATTTAATATATAGGCAAATCATTAATTACCTATAAAAATTAGGATTTGAATTGATGACTCAATGTTAGGTTGAGTTATTAATTCAATTTTAACCATTCCTTGAATCTTAATGTTATTATATGGATATTGGGTTTGCACAATAAAGAATTTATCAATGTGATGGGCTTAGGTTAATTAATTAAGGAACATAGGGGGTTGCTACTAGGGTAATTATTGGCTAATTGATCAAATTAGAATAATTCTATAGGAATTGTCTAGGATAAGTTAACAAAGGATTGGAACGTCTCTTAAGTTAGTACATCTCTTTATTATGATTTCCTTTCTTTTAATGTTCCCATTGATTATTGAATTTTGTTCTCTTTAAGAATTTTATATAAAACCCTTATGTTCTATTTTGTTTCAATCTAGTAATCATCTATTCATTTGGATTCAACCTAGTCTCATTGGTTCTACAAATTCCTTTAATAACAACTTTTATAATTTTGGTTTGTAAGACATGCATCAAAATTTTAAAGCCATTGTCAGCGATTAAATTGGTTAATTTGTGGCTTTTTATCTTTGCTTTAACTCTTTCTTTTGGTTTAATTTTGGTGTGTTTTTAGGCTTGTAAATGGAATCAGTGGTAAAATTTTTAAAAGAATTAGGCCACAAAACTTAGCAATCTAAGTTTTTTAATCTTCTGGTCAAAATGCCTTGCTTATGCTAGGCATTCTAGCATTTTTTGAAAAAAAAAGTCACTTTTTATTTTTTTTCCCAGATTTTTCTTTATTTTTTTAAATAATTTTAGTAGTTTTTTATAATTCTTTGTTTTCTTTTTTTTTTCAAATTTTGTTCTTTTAGTAATCTTTTATTATTCTTTATTTTTTTAAAAAAAAATTAATGCATGAATCAGTTCTCTTATAATATCACATTAAGTTTTAATCTTGAGATTAAGAGAATCTTTCATGAAATAAAAAGAAAACATTGATTATATTTTGAAAATATGGTTATTAATAGAAATTAAGAAAAACTTGTTCTTGATATTAGCTACCTACCATTATGCATTTAATATAATAAACTTGATGCTCCTTTGAATTAGAATCTGGTCTAATCTATTTACTGCTAATTGTTCATGGTCTTCTAAAAGAATATTCTTAAAAATATTTAAATAAGTTCTATGTAGTGTGTAGTAGTATAAAGCCACACAACATATTAAAAGAGGAAATTAAATGAGAGCCTTTCTTTTCTTTTTAAGTAATTTAACTAAGGATTAGCTCTATTACCTTTCATTTCACACCATCACTACTTGGCATGACATGAAAAGGCTTTTCCTAGAAAAATACTTGCCTATTTTAGAGTGGTAAATACTAGAAAAGAAATATATGGCATTCAACAGTTCAATAAGGGAGAATTTGTAGTAGGAGATATTCAAGATGTTGTGTACAAGTTATCTTTATCACTAAATACCTGATCAACTATTAATCTAATATTTTTATGAAAGGTTGTTTCAAATGGACAAAAACATGATGGATACTGCTAGTAGTGATACTTTAATTAAGAAAACTCCTAATGTTGCTTACAATTTAATTACAAACATAACTGCTAATTCTTAATAATTTAATAATAGGAGAGACCTTGTAATCAAGAGAATGAATGAGATAACCACATTCGGTGAAAATTAATTAGCAAATTTAATATCTTTAGTTCAAAAACTAGTTGTTAATCAAACACAAATGGTAAAGGTGTGTGATGTTTGTTCCAATTCTAAACATGCAATTGATATGCATGTAACTTTGCAAAAAGAAAAAACAAGCTAACTAGATAACAGAGTAGAGAGATTCATAGGCAATACCAATATAGGTATGATCCTTATCCTTAATCCTATAATCTTTGATGGAAAGATTATTTTAACTTCAAATATGGCAACAACTCTAGCTTTAATCAATTCTAGCAAGAAACAAGGGCTAGTATTAGAAATTTGGAGACCTGAGCAAGCTAACTTCCAATATTTTCAACAAGTTAGAAAATCCATTTTCAAGGTAGCTACCCTCTCAAATAATAAAAAATTTAAAATGTAAAGAAAGTTGTAAATGTAATATTATTAAGAAGTGAAAAACAAGTTAAAACCTACTAACCTTCCTAACTAGAAGTTAGTTACAAATCAAAAGACTAAGAAACTAACAAAATACAATTAAAAAAATGCAAAAATTAGTAAAAGTAAGGTACATCCTATTCCTAAGTCCCTGCCTCCCACTAATTTTTTTATCCTATTTATTTTCCAACCACAATTGATAAACCTAAGAAAAATTAAAGATGTAACACTTTTTGAAAAGTAAAAGTTAACATATATTAGTTAGATTTGATAAAATGGATTTTAAAGTATGCTAATTTTTTGAAAAATTTATACAATAATAAAAGTAAATTGAGCGTTAATGAGAAAGTAAATGTGAAGGAGAATATGTCTTCCATAATTCAAAGAAAATTACTACTAAAATGCAAAGATACATACACTTAATCATGATATATCCTAAAACACATGATCGATATAAAAAGTCATTAAGTGAAACCACCAACTAGTTTTTCTAATGCATGTTTTTAATACCATGTTTTATATGCCATTATGCTTTTTGGAGAAAATAAATGTATATAACTTTTCTTTTTGAAAGTTCTGTTAAGAAATGAGAGAGTGTGATATCATGCATAACTACTCCAACTGTCCTTAGAGCTTATCTTGGCATTTAAGATCTTAAGTGGACCTATTTTTATCCTATTATCCATGGTTGGCTACCTAAAGGAAAAAATCACTAAAGAAAATAATAAAAAGATAGAATAAGTTTTTATGAAAATCAATAAGTAGTGCCAATCAATATAAATTCAATAAAATATTGGTACATTATAGTAAAAGGATTATGATGAATTCTTCTAAAGGAAGTCTCTAGATTCGTTACTCAAGAAAAATAACAATACTCTAATACCCTTAGCTGGGATGAAGGAAAAACTTTAGATAACTAACCTATCTCCTAAAAATCAATTACAAACATACACAATAAATAAATTCCAAATTAGGGCATACCACATATTATGCATCCTTATAGTCATAAGAGGAATTCAATTCTTTATACTATTATGATTATGTCTTAAGATTTTACAATGTATTCACAATGTTAAACTGATGCTTATTAGTAGGCATAACTTAAAATAAATAATAGAAAGCATATAAATCCTTTTGTAACTTATCATTATCCTTATCCTTTTACAAACCCAACTTTATCCTTCCTGGTTTACATTATCCTTTCATAAATAGGGCGCATGGATTTGATGTTAAGACCTTTGATTTCAATAAGTCATTATATATATGTCTGTTAACACCTTTGATTTCATTAAGCTTATTTCATGCATAAAATGTTAGAATATTCACAAATGCCTCATTTAGTACCTTAATCACAATGCCATAATACTATTAACATTCATAATATAAGCATATATGTTCATAAGCAAAGCCATAAGTTATTTTTCTATCTAAATAAAACTTAGAATCATAAACTTTTAGGTTTCAAGACATAATGAACTAATTTTCATAACTCTTTTCTTATATAAATATGATTGAATTTATATACTCATTTCATCCCTGATATTCATATTTGATACTATCTATCATCATCTTACGTGAATAAAAAGATACAATATCTTTTGATTTCATAAATTTTATAATAAAATATGGAAACATAGTTATAATCAACTATAGATGTCCAGAAAGCAACCTTAACATCTGTAATTAACTATATAGTCTATTATAAAAGCCCAGGAAGTAACTCTGTCTATATATTCAACTATATAATTGATTATATCTGTATAAAGAGCAATCTTAGCATGCATAGTCGACTATGTAAGCCTATAGAGTAACTCTAATAGGCATAATTGATTATCATTTTGTGAATTGCAAATTTTCTACAAAATTACTATTCATTCATTATTTTCAACCCTAAATCTCATATTTATTAAGTAGTATCATTATCATACCTTTAAATCTCATAACTATATCTCTTAAACAATAATACTCATCAATTTAGCTATAATATTAAAGCAAAAATCTACATTTCAAGCTTAATTATAAAAAACTTTATAAATACAAATTCTAGAGAAAAATGGTAGATTTAAATTAAAATTTAGGTAAAATGCTACCCACCTTGTATAGAAAAGGCACTAGTTCAAAGAAATTATGAATTGATAGTCCTAATTATCCAAAAATTGAAAGTTTGAAGTTAAAATTTCAAAATCTCCTTTTCTTAAGTTAAACCCTTAATCACTCCAAATCTATGAAATAATGAAGGAAACCTTGCAATAACATAAGCTTAAAAAGCTTTAACTTCACTTATTAGAAGAATAAATAAGGTTAATGGAGATAGATGCTTTCATTAGGGATGAAAATAAGTGAGGAAGAAGAAAAAGGTAAAAAAGGAGGAGGTGGTGGAGAGTTTGTAAGAAATGATAAAGGAGCGGGATTGAAATAAGGAATAAGAAAAGGTAGGACTAGGGGTAAGATGGAAATTATGTCATAAATATCCTCCATACATAAATGTCTAACTTTAAATATAATTAACCTTTAAATGTTATTAGTTCATATTTCTCAAAAAAAAATTTCTATCTTTCCATCTCATCATAATAATTTATTTTCTTACCTAAAATTCCATTTTAAACTTAATCATGATGATTGCTAATTATATTTCATAAAATAAAGTTTTATATTTTTAGTGTGTGTTATTAAATAAATATTTTTTATTTAAATAAAAATTAAAATCATTAAAGGATGTAATAGCACTTCTCCCCTTTAAGGGAATTCATTATCAAATTCTTAGAACCTTATTAACTATAGGATTTCTATGGAGACACAATGACATTATATTCTAGCACTTAATTGAGAGTTCATATTAGCTATAAAAGTTCATACGATAATTTCATACAAAATTGTCAAATTTTAAAAATCATATGTATTTTACTCATTCTAAAATATTAATAGAGTTATCTCACTTTAACTTTTTTAACTTAAAATTTTGTAATATTTATTTATCAATATACCTCTCACTTCCTATATTGTTATAAGCCTTTCTATATACCTATGATTGATTCCACTTTAACATTATATGCCTAAACCTTATGTACAAATTGATTAACTACATCCACAATTTGGTAAAATATCTAAGTATGTGTAGTCAATTCCAATGACATATTATATTATGCTTTTATTTAAGT
Organism: Sindora glabra; assembly: GCA_020226215.1. Classification (NCBI taxonomy): domain Eukaryota; kingdom Viridiplantae; phylum Streptophyta; class Magnoliopsida; order Fabales; family Fabaceae; genus Sindora; species Sindora glabra. The sequence continues at coordinate 2,229,606 of CM035226.1, read as the reverse complement.
CTTTCCTAGGTTTGTCACTATGTCATCATTATCTTCCCCTATAGCTTCTAACTTCATATTGTACTAGTAACTTAATGCTCAATTGACACTATAAGGCTCCATAACCATCTAGAATACTTCTTAACTTAGGAGGTTACCTAAAAGTTTAATTTAAAATTTTGAGAATATGAGTATGATGTTATTTATCTTAATAATTGACAGAATACACTTTTATACTTCTATTCGATCATACTCCTAATTTTTCTACTATGTTAATATTTTGTTTGCATTGTGCCATGATTTGATACTCATGTCTGGATTGTTTTCACAAAGAAATTTACATCTTTACAAATTATGGGATCAAATTTATTAGAATTAAGTGGATATATCCTAATGATAATAATTACATTGTTGAGGCCTATTTATTAGGAGGTTTTGCCTACTTAATGTTAGAAACACCCTAAAATTTTATCGATTTGTTAGAATATAAGCATGTATGTAGTTAAAATTTTCATTTATATGTATTTCTAAAACATGGTTCTTAGTTTAATGATGTCTTACAATATCTTATTATATATTATCACAAATTCTCCTTCTAAGGTAAAATCCAAGTCACAAGCATAGCTCTTAAGCATAGATGGACATATAAGATTTCCACACCAGGTAAATTAAATACCACACGCTATTAAGGTTCCTATACTTGAAAGTTAAAATTTTCATTTATTAAGGCAATTAGTTAACCAGGTCTCTAATGACCCATAATAACAAAAACTCATTAACCATGGGGTGTATATAATAGTTTAATACGATCCTATTTCTCACTTTCAAATTCTTATTAACTAATGTTCTAATCATAATTGTAATATCCTTAGGGTAATATTTAAACTTTTATTATTTTAAATGCCTTAAAATAATTATTTTCATTAATAAAGATTGTTAAATTAAGCTTATTTATACCAAGGTAAGATACAAATATTTTAAATTTTGATAGTATAATTTTAGTATAATTTTATCTAATGGGATATCACTTAAATTTTATTAAGACTTGTAGAAATTTAGAAAGAGAAGTTTATGAAATATATGTATCAGTGTTGATGAATGACTTCCATTCATTTTTCTTTGGTAAACTCATGAAAATATTTTCGAACTTCAGGGTACAATAAATTAAATTTTGATAGTATAATTTTATCTAATGGGATATCACTTAAATTTTATTAAGACTTGTAGAAATTTAGAAAGAGAAGTTTATGAAATATATGTATCAGTTTTGATGAATGACTTCCATTCATTTTTCTTTGGTAAACTCATGAAAATATTTTCGAACTTCAGGGTACAATAAATTAAGATATTAATAGTGTATATATATACATGTAAGAAATAATTTATTTCATAATATTTACATATTAATGGAAAGATAGATTTGAATTTTTAAACATGAGTGGGATGGAGTTTTATGAAAATAAACTTCTTTTTAAATGAATAAAGAGCTAAGATTTATCAAGATAAAAAGTGAAAGGGTGAGATTAAAGAAAAGAAATGAGCTTAGATACTGCAAGAAGAGTCAAACCGGAGCCTATGGCTCCTTTATCTTTTTCCACTTTTTTTCCTCATCATCCCCCTCCTTATCTCTCTCTCACTCTTTTTCTCCTTCCAATTTCTCTCTACTATCAACAAAGGGGTGGTGCCGCCACCTTTTTTCGTAGTGGCCACTACTCTATTACTATCTAGCTAACCATCATTAGCACCAAAGGCAATCACCTGAGGTGTGGCCAAGAATAGGCCGAAAAATGGGGCTGTTTAGCCCTTCTTTTTTCATCGAAGCTTTTCCATTTTTCAAGCCATTAGGTCAACTATCAAGGTGCTATACATGCTATCTTCAAATGATGTTCCTTAGTGTAAGGAGAAGCTTAAATCATGGCTAAGCTTAGCTAAAGCAATGACATTGGCTATTGCATGCTCTTAGTGATCTGACCATTTTTCGGCAATGGTAAGAAGCTCACGTTCCTTCCTAATAATTATGAGTGTTTTTGTACAAAAATTTCCTAATTTTTTTTATGATTGAGCCTAATTTAAAGAAAACTCATTTGTGTATTTTTGACATATAGGATAATGCATACAAAAAATATAATTTTTATATTATAAAGTACTAAAATAAGATGATTAAAATATATATGGAGCATTACATTCTATTATTCTGAAAGATCTATGCATGATGTAGAAAATCCCTTTATAAGTATCTTGGGTATATGATGATGCTTATGAAAATATATCTATATATTTTTTTTATATGTTATTAAATGTTTGAATAATATGAGTAGAACTATTTTCGAGTATTGTACTATAATATCTTCAATGATGATTGTGTATTCAAGAAAATCCATATTGTGAATGATATTAAATACATAAGGATAGCTCTTGAAAATAAAACTTTATGTTATGGAACACTAGTATAATATGATCAGAATATCTCTGGAAAACTACATTTTGATATCTAAGTTATTTCAAAATTATTTAGAAAGAATTGATTTTATCACCATAATTTGATTATTCGATATTAAACTAGTAAAATGAGAATCTTATGCTCTCAGGTGTTAAGATAGCACACGTAAAACATGTTCGTATTATTGAATTTAATATTTTTGTGATTGGAGCTTGATTTAGGAAATTTATAATAGACGTCATTTTTGTAAGGAAATGAATGAATAGTTCTAAACACTAAAGTGAGTATAGTCTCTTTTTAGAGTTTAAGATCTTGGTATTTTGAATCTTTTTTGTATTTTAATTTGAAGAACCATTATTTATGAAAATCTATGATGTTTCTTTTTATGATAAATTTGAAACTAAAGAAAATGATGATATAAGATGATTAACTGGCATGAAATGAGCTTTTAGAGTGTCAATTTGTAATATTTCTATTTGTATGGTTTGAGATTGGAAATCCTTAAATAATGGCATAATTGAATTATAACTATAAGTTAATATACAGAAATATAAAAAGTAGATAATATGGAATACTATAACATTATGATTGAATCTAAAATTATGATATATGGAACGAAAATAAGTAACATCCATGTATATATAAACTATTGTATAAATTATGAACTAGGAAGAAGAAGTGAAAGGACAAGAATGGATACCTTGAACTTCCAAAAGTGAATAAGCATTGCCAAGTAAGTATATATATTCCACTATAAATTAATATCTTAATAATAATTTGTTTAAATGTTATAATTTATATTCTTTATTATAAATGGTACTAGTTATATGTCCGTTCATCTATGGATCCTTAATAATATAATTGCAAATCATTGTGTATTATTGAATTATCCTTATAGTTATATATGAGTGATATGGAAGTAACGTCTATGATAAAATAGCAATTGCTGGGTAAATGGATGTTGATTGACTATGCTTGGAAAGTATGATAGTACTATTATTGATTGTGATAAATTATGGATAAGTTCATATTGTTACCCGTATGTTGTAGAATATAGTACAAAATATACTAGAATGTGAATGATTATTATGACCATACAAGAGAGCATAAAGTTGTTATATATATATGTATTGGCACATATTTTGATATTATCCCGTGATGATGGAATAATTACTTTGTATTGATATTACATTGAATCTTATGATATGTAAAGTTTAGCTCTAATGAATTTAATACATTGTTAATTATACCATAAGTGGCATTTGAAAATCAGAAATATGATAAAGACGATGATATGAAAGTTGGATGGGAAATTCCAACAAATAGTTTCTGAAAAGTATAAGATAGACCCTAAAAGGATAAAGATAGATAACTTATGAAGGGTGTAAAATTAATTCAAAAGTCAAAAGGTGGATATGTGTGTATTATATCATACATTATGATGCAATGTGATGTGATTTTAGATTTTGATTAATTTGATTACTTCTGGTTGATGTAATTGTGAACACTTGATTATGGCCATGCTTCATTAGCTATTTGTTAATGTGATAACTACTTGAGTTGTGTATGATACAATAATGATATTATATATTAACGGATACTTGAGGTTATTGTAACTTATGATTTAAATAAGGAATCTAAGTTATATGCAAGCAAAAACCCAATTTAAGGTTTAATTTTGTATATTTTAAAAATCTAGGGGTTTGGATTTCAATTCTTCTTCTAATTAAATACTTAAGTAGCATATAACCATTTAATATAATTAGATTAATGTTTAGTAGTAGTAGATGTATGCTCACTAAGTTCTCATAATTTATTCCATTTTATTTTTAATGTTTTCAAGTTGAAAAAAATATAATTGAGGTTCGTTGCATCCAAGGAGAATCAAAGACCGCCTAGTTTGAAGATTTAACAATTAAGGTTTTCTTAAGATTAGGATTAAGATTAGAAATAAAGTTCTCTATGTGAAGGATTAGGATATAAGGTTGATTCGAGAGTTAAAAGGTAGATGTATATGTATTTATCATACATTATGATGCAATATGATGTGATTTTGAATTCTGACTGATTTGATTACTTCTGCTTGATGTGATTGTAAACGTTTGACTAAGATCATGCTTTATTAGCTATTTATGAATGTCATAACCTACTCAAAATGGATTGTGTGTAATATGATAATGATATTATGTATCAATGGATACTTAAGGTTACTGTAACTTGTGATATGAAATAGGAAATTAAAGTTATATACAAGAGAAAAACCAATCTGAGGTTTAGTTTTATATATTTTAGAAATGTAAGGAGTTTGGATTTCAATTCTTTTTCTAATTGAATACTTGAGTAGCATATAACCATTTTAATATAATTGGATTGAGGTTTAATAGTGACAGATATATGCTCATTAAGTACTTGTAATTCATTCCATTTTATTTTCAATATTTTTAAGTTGAAACAAGTATAAGTAAGGTTCATTGCATCTAAGGAGAATAAAAAATCACTTAGTTAGAAGATTTAACAATTGGGATTTTCTTAGAATTAGGATCAAGATTAGGAATAAAGTTATTTAATGTTTATATAAATATTATGTTTGTTAATACATTGTGAGCCCTGCGTGTATTTTGAATTGCTATCGAATTTGCAATAAATACTAGGTTATAGGATTTAAAGCATGTGACTATCAGAAAGCATCCATAAATAAGGGAAACTCTATTTAGTTTTTCTGTAAAAATTTAAAATATGATTTAAGTTTCCATGAAAATAGATAAATTTTTATTAGGGTAGAATTAGAGAAATCAATGTTAAGGCTAGCAAATATTGAGCATCAGGATTCACACCAATCATAATTAGATTCAGGTTCATGATAATAACTTTTATTGTTCTATGCTTAATGTTAAAATATAAAACTAATTACTTAAATAAATATTTCAATAATTAATTATTGCTAATCCATATAATATTTCTAATAAAATTAATTATTTTATTTTTAAATACAATAATCTCCCACTTGGATAGCATTAATTAATTATATGAAATAATTTAAACATCAATAATTAAGCAATTAGTTATACATTGAGCTATAAACTTAATTCAGATAATAAGACCACATAGAATCACAGAATTCGATAGGGAGACAAATGATATAATGTCTCATAATCTGAAAGGAACAAAATAAAATTCAATCTTTCAACTATAACTCAAAAGAGAAACAACTTAAAATTATTGAATCCGATAGGGAAACAAATGATTTATATATGTATAAAACATATTACCAATGTTTCAATATCCAAACTGAGTGACGATTACAAAAGTGGAATGAGACCATACAGAATTACTGAATCCGATAGGCAGACAAATAATGTTAAATTAATGTCTCATAATCCCAAAGAACTATATATATATATATATATATATATATATATATATATATATATAAGGTTACTGAGCAATGATTGCATAAGTGGAATGAGACCATACAGAATTACTGAATCCGATAAGGAGACAAGTGATGTTAAATTAATGTCCCATAATCCCAAAGGAACTTGATATATATATATATATATATATATATATATATATATATATATATATATATATATATATATATATATATATATATATATAAAGTTAATATTTTGACCACAACTCATAAGAGAAATAACTTAAAATCATTGAATCCGATAGGGAAGTAAATGATTTATATATATATAAAACATATCACCAATGTTTCAAATGAGCAATTACTGGTCACAAATATTAATAAAATAAAATAAGCATATCTCAGACTCCCACTAAACTAAGGCTTCATAAAAATTTAACAAGACTCATGTGAGTTAGTTGATTTTAAATATTACTATAGGCAAGCCTTAAGTTAACGGATCCCTTGCATGTCTTCACTAGGGCTATGTTTAATGTGAGTCTGAAATTCAGCAATCTTTTCTCTTTAACAAACAGGAGTTTATCATAAAAAATATTCAATATGTCTAGAATTCCTATTGTTTTGAGAAAGCACATAGCAGAAGCCTTATCGCAATAAAAAATTGGTAGAGATCGTGATATAAAATTAATTAATTGCATGCCAAATATTAACTTCCTCAACCTTACAGCCTATCAAGTAGCCTCATAATATGCGATAAACTCTGCTTCCATTGTTAAGGTAGCTGTGAGTGTCTCTTTAACACTTTCCCATGAAACAGCTCTTCCAAACATCATAAAGATGTATCTAGATGTTGACTTACGATCATCTATGTACAAGGCATAATCAGAATCTGAATAACCAATACTTTCAAGTAAATTAGATTGTCTACAAATCAACATATGATTCATAGTACCTTAAAGATACTACATATTACTATCTTGGTCACTCTCCAATGATCTATCCTAAGGTTACTTGATAATCTTCCAAGCACACTAATAGCAAAAAGCTATATTTAATGAATGCAGACCAGTGCATATATAAGATTATCAATAACGGAAGCGTAAGAAATCTTATCCTATTTGTTCAATCCAATTAGCTTAGTACAAACCTAAAATATTATAAGTTTTGTTACAATGGATCTAAACTCAATGGTTAACCGATCAGGTTCTTCACCATGAGGATCTTTATTTATTTGAACTGAACTATCAATATTATCTCCTCTAGTGATAAGGGAATCTAAATAAGTACAGGCAGAATGGTGGCCTTGTTACATAAATTGATAACTCTAAGCATCAAACTCCTACTATCCAAGTCATCCTCAAAATAAAATGTCCAATGAAATCCGATGACCTTGGTACTATAAAAGGGACAAGAAAATCTACAACCTCTTGATCTAGTCTAATTTCTTTAACTAGGGATTATAGAGTCTCATCTCTACTTTATAACTCCACACTTAAAAGTTTTAAGATATGAGAATTTAAGTTTAATAACACACCTTTATTTTACTAATCTTTCTAATCTCTCTAGAAAAAGGGCCTAAAAAAAATGATCCCATAAAATGAAAGAATTCTAACTCATTCTAGTTTGTTTATGCCTAATTATAGCATTGATGGGAATATCAGAAGATACAACAGGATAATCTTTTAAATTCAAATGATATGGATCATTTTGTAAGGTGACATTACCAACAATAGCAAAATTACTATGAATCTCAATCTTTCCACTTCCTTACCAAAGGGAATAACCACAATTATCCAAAACAAAATTAGAAATCAAATTCCTTTTGGTAGAAGGCACATAAATAACATTATTCAGATCCAAAATATGTCTAGAGGACAAACATAAAGAAATTGATCCTATGCATTGTACCTCAACCTTACTTTTTGCTACTCCTAAGACATTTTTCTCTCTCTTATTTGGGATCCATTGGTTCTTGAACTCCTTTAAAGAATTTATAATATGAACAGTTTCACCAGAATCTAACTACCAAAATCTAGAAGATATTTCAAAATTATTGGACTTAAAACACATTAAAGTTGGATGGATAGTATTGAATTTCTCTTCAACAACTTTCATATACTCCACAACAGTGTTCTTATCTGGGATATTCTCTCTAATTCCCTTTTCAATAGTGAACTTAATTACTACTAAATAGATCTGATTTGACTTATACCATTGTTTGTAATAAGTCTTATCTACAGCACTAGATTCAGGTAATAGATTAGCTGACTTCAGTTCTCAAAAAGCTAAATTCTACTTAGATATTGTCATATACATGTTTAAAGACTCTTTCCATTTATTATAATTTATTCCATTAAGAGTCCTTACCACAAATAGTTGTTGAAAGACTAAGAATGATGCAACAGAATTGGAAAATTATTAATTATGCGTGCACAACATAATTATAACACAAGATTCCTAATTTAAACAAATCAGTCAAACAACTATTTAAGAAGGTCGTATCAAAATTACATGTACCATATGATTTGCCTTGTACAAGAACCTACATAAAAATGTAATCAATATAGCAATACCAATAGGATACAAGAAATATTAAAAATATTATAAACGCTGCATGCCTATTCAAAGGAGTTTAAACTCTAAAATTACATCAACAATGTCACACTGATAAGGTGTATTCATCATTAATGCAATATGCTCCTAGATATCCCAAAAGGATAATATTTTATGTAAACGATCTTATTGTACCCATAATCTATTATTAGTGTGATTTAAATGACTTTAGGTGTCTTTATATGTACAAAATTGCATAATTAAGGGCTTAAAATACTACAACAAAAAAGACTTTTAGCGGCGACATTTGTCGTCGCTAAAAAATATTCGATCGTCGTTAAAGAAAAAGTCATCGCTAAAAATGTCGTCGGTATAGGTCCGTCCCTGAAAAGGTTATTAGCGACGATAATTTGTCGTCGCTAAAAGTCCGACCTTTTGCGACGACAATGTCATCGCAGAAAACAATTTCAAAATTCAAAAAATTTTGAAATTTGATTTTTAGCGGCGACACTTGTCATTGCTATAAAGAAAGAAGTCGTCGCTGAAGATTTGACTTTCAGCGACGACAAAGTGTCGCTGAAAGCAAACCTTTGAGCAACGACTGTAAAAAATCGTCGTTGAAAGTCTGATCTTTGGCGACGACAAGTGTCGCCGCTAAAGATTTTTTAATTTTTTTTTTAAATTTAAATTCAAATTATCGTATATTTCAAATAATATATTATCTAAAATATTCTTTATTTTAATTAACTTGAATTGTTCAATATTTTTTTAAAATTTAATTTAATATAAATTGTACAATTATAATATATCAGTAATATTATTAATAATGTCTAATAATTTGATTCAACATAAAAAATTAATACTCATAAAGCAATGATAAAAATAATAAGGACTTCCTAATTGTAAATTATATTTACAAATTTTATGCTAAGTTAAATTTAAATAAATAAATTTAAAATTTACAACATACAAAATTAAATAATATGAAATTTCATATTAAATTAAACATAGTATCAATTCTATTAATTTATTGCAAATTATTTGAGTAAATTAATTATATTATTACACAAAAAAATATTATAACTTTTTATTCACGTACCTCAATAGTAAAAATCTACTGATCAACTCTAAATACTCTCCGCGAACTAAGTTAAGTGCTAATAATAACTAACAAATTAAAAGATATAACATACAAAATTAATACATATCAACATATATAGTAAAATAAATAAATTTAAAAGAAAGAGAAAATTTAGAAACTTACCTTAGGTCTAAAAATTTCAAACGCGTAAATGAGGAGGGAGGAGGCACCATGAATAAATAGCCAAAACTTTCACCGACAACTAAAAAATTTCGGTTGTCGGTGAAGGCTTCAGCGATAACTGAGACTTTCAGCGACGACAATGTCGTTACTAAAGCCTTGTCTCAGAATTTGGAATTAAGCTTTTAGCGGCGACAAAAGTCGTTGCTAAAAGCCTAAAAAATTTTTAGCGATAAAATTTGGCCTTGTCGTCACTAAAAGCCTAAAAAATTCAAGACTTTCCAGCGACAACACTGTCGTCGCTGAAAGGGGACCATCAGCGACGACAGTATCGTCGCTGAGAGTCTTGGCCTTTAGCAGTGACAATTGTCGTCGCTGAAGATTCAAGACTCTCAGCGACAACACTGTCGTCGCTAATGGTCCCCCCTTTAGCAACGACAGTGTCGTCGCTGAAAGTCTTGAATCTTCAGCGATAACAATTGTCGCCGCTGAAGGCCAAGACTTTCAGCGACGACACTGTCGTCACTGATGGTCCCCCCTTCAGCGATGACAGTGTCATTGTTGAAAGTCTTGAACTTTCAACGACAACAATTGTCGCCGCTAAAGACCAAATTTTACCGCCGAAAATTTTTTAGGCTTTTAGCGACGACTTTTGTCGCCGCTAAAAGCCTAATTCCTTCCCGCCCAACTTTTTGATTCCCTCTAAAAAGCACATCGCTTTTATCGACGACAATGTCGCCGGAAATACCTTTAGCGACGACCGAAATTTTATCGCCGCTAAAAGTGTCGTCGTTGTTACTTCTTTTTCTTGTAGTGAAATTTAATAAATATGCTTATGCTTACAATTAGAGAGAGTGTCTGCTCACCAAGCCCAGAAGGAATGTGAAGAATGTCAATGAATTTTATTTTTTTAAGGCCAAAATTCCATACAAAGAATGTATTTTTTTTGTATATATATATTACAAATCTTTCAAAATTCAAAATAAATATTTATTGGCCACATAAAAAGAAATTCCAGACAAAATAATAGATGTATAAAAAAATTCATACGTATAAAATCCAAAGTATTAATAACATGTATAAAATTATATATATATGACAATTATGATATATAAATAAAAATGTCAAATATATATATATATATATATATATATATATATATAACAAAACATGGAAGTATACATATATATATGAAACGCCAGAGATACATGACCAAACATATATTTTTAAAGTAAACATAAAAAAAAATAATAAATAAAACCCATATATATATGTATAAGACTAGAACACTCCAAACGTATTTGAAAACGGATTTCAAAGTCACACCCAAACAGTATATATATATGAAATGAATGAAACAAAATTCAAACGCTCTCTTAAATACCAAAGCAGCGTGGACATGAAAATTTAATCCCGAAATATATACGATAAATGTCAGATTTTTATATAAACACCAAACTGAAAGCCATAAAATTCATTTTATATAGAAGTTTATATATTGCACGAACAGAAAATCATACGTTAACGAAAAGAAAGCCAAAACTAGTAAACATCAAAATTCTTTTTATAAATTCTAAACAGAATGCTGGTGCATATAAGAATAAAATTGAAAATAAAGTCAAATCCAAATTTCAGAATTGAAAATTCCCAATTTAATAATTCCATATACGAAAATAAAAGGGAAACTTAGCAATTTTTTATAAATTTTTTCCTAGATAATAAAATGCTTATAATCAGATTATTCATACTATCAACATGCTCTGATACCAATTGTTGGAAGTATGAATTAAAATTTTAAAATAATAAAATTAATCATAACAAATTATGAGCGCACCTGGAGTATAACTTGATGAGGCCATGACTAATCTAAATAATGATGATGAGTAAAATTACAACTTACTTCGCCTCTTAAGTTATTCAGATAGAGAGAAAAGGGAGAGAAAATTTTAGAAGAATGGGAATCCTTATTTTTCAATGTGTTCAAATAATAACCCTGATCTCTCTATTTAAGGTCAAATTTGTGATAGAAAACTACTAACCACTAAAGGGTTGTAAGTTGGTACCTCTACCCATACAGGCTTATGCATGATCCAACCTATCATGAATTATACACATTAAAGCAGGGCCCAATCTGTTCTATACTTAATGTTAAAACACAAAACTAATTACTTAAATAAATATTCCAATAATTGATTAATGCTAATCCATATAATATTTCTAATAAAATTAATTATTTTATTTTTAAATACAACACCTTAAGCATATATAATTATTAAATAAAATTTTATTAATTTAAGATGTTGTCTGTGCCTATGTTAAATGATTTGTCATTTATATTATTAAAAATATTTCTAATATCAAGTAAGATTTAAAATATTAAAAAAATTATATAATTTAATTTGTTGTGCTTTTACAGTTGATATTTTAGAATAATTAAAATATATTATCAGATTTATAGACACATTTTTAAATTTCCTATGATCTTTAAATAAAAGAAATAATTGATAGGACTACATTTAATTAAAATATAATTGCATTTATAAAGAATTCAATTTAAATAATATAAAATTTTATATTTAATTTATTTTTAAAATATGAACTAAAAGAATTCATATTTATTTTTAGATCAAATTATATTAATATAATATATATATTTAAAATAAAAATATAATTATATAAAATTAAATTAATTATATTTTTAAATATATATTTCTTTATGTAATACTTATTATTTATTTATTTACTATTCAAAAAAAGAATATAATTAATTAAAATATAATTAAGGATATATATTGCCAATTAATTAAAAATAGAAGGATAAATTTGAAAAAGAAATTGATAAACTATAAGTTATTCTAAGCAGTTTATTAAATTAGAACTTATATTTTTCAATAAATTAGTACATTAAATATATTTAGAAGTTAATTTATAACTTATTGAAAATCATGTCAATAATTTACAAATTAATTTGTTTGTTACCTTAAACAAAGCTAGGAGATTTGCCACTCGTGTTAAAATTTAAGTTATTAAAGTAAGGCTTTGAAATAATTTTATTTAGCAGTATTTTATTTTCAAGGGAAAGACTAATTATATTAAAAAAAAGAACAATATGTGCTTGTTTAGTTTCAACTACTTTATGATTACAAAATATATTTGATTTTTTTTAAATCTATATAACTTAGAAAGTGATCACTTTAATTTCGTTATTTTTCAAAACTCCTTTTGATTATATCCATCTAATTAGGGAAATGTGACTGGATCTGGTGAAAAGGCTTATGATCTGAGGTCTGAAAAGCTAATTTAACAATTTCACACCATCAATAGCATTCACACAATCTTCATCCATATAATACAACTTTATTCTAACACAAAAAAGGGTTTTCATACATACATGCATGCATGCATACATATATATATATATATATATATATATATATATATATCAACGATTGAGGTAATCCCAGGTTAAGGGCCTAAAGACATCACCGGCTTCAGACTCTATCATTTTCAGCTGTTGTTTAAGAAGGTGCATGTACACCACCCAGTCACCATTTCCTACCGGACTTGGCATCGGCATCACATAGCCGGCATTACCACCCCATGGAAAATGGTACGAAGCAAACACAGGCTTTCCCCATCCAAAATCCACCTTATCCTGCGGAAACCTCTGTCCTGACGACACAACAAAAGCCGGCCCGTCTTCCGTGCCGTGGCAATATATCCTTGCCAAGCCAGGTACAGGCCGATGAGCTTCCACCCAATCAATCAGCCCTAAGAAATGCTCCTCCATCAAGGCAGTCTCCAAGAACTCATGAACTTGATCAGCAACCCAACTTAATGGCTTCTCCATGAGCTCAGCCACCGTTTTCTCACCAAAAGGGATGGACAGAACATTACCGAAATAAGAAGCCATTAATTCTGCTCTGTCTTTGTTCCCATTGCTCAGCCCCTTCCTTCCATCAACCACAATACCCATTTTGGCAGTGACCTGTTTGTCCTTAGTAGTAGCAGCAACCATCTTCCACAAGAAAGCACAGAAGGACTCTAACTTGGTACGCTTACGGCCACCGATGACGCTAGTATTTGCATGGGATTGCATGTTGTCGAGTTGGTCGGCGGTGATGTAGTAAATGCGGCTGATAAGGTGGTCGGTGTCGGATTCGGGTTTGCTGGGAGGAGGAAGTTTGGTGACAGGGATGTACATGTGATAGAGAGAGGGGTGAATAGAACCTGGCGGACGTCGAGGACTCAGCAGAGAACGACGGAAACATGGGTGCCATGAAAGAAGAGTAGGATCATGAGTAGTTGGGTTCGCTGGGTGGGCCATCTTGGCCCACGATTCGAGGAACATGTTGGCTGAATAAGCATCTGCGATGCGATGGTCAAAAGTGCATGCCACGATCAACCCACCACACTTGAGAGAAGTTACCTGCAAAAATTAATTATTGTAGATTTATTGATATTAATTTTTAAATTACAAATTAAGTAGTAATGTTATTATCTAATTATCTCTAATTATCTAATATATTAATATGAGAATCCGATGGAGATGCTGAAATAGAACAACTGCCACCAACTATGAACTGCCTCAATTGATGTGGTGATTTAATATGTACAGGTAGGTTTTCAAGTTACTTCACCAATCCTCAGCTATACGCAATTTCCCCACTTTATAAACAAAAATTCTTGCATGTTTCAATTATATATCATGTAATAATATCATTTTTAATATCTGAAAAATAAAAAAATCAAAATTTTAATATACATAAATTCTATAAAAATAATAAATAAATAATAAAATTAGTAATTAATACTTATTTATTAAATATGACCAAGAACATGTGACATAAATGGAATATGCAAGAATTTCTTCCCTTTTATTATTCATTTGTTATTTTTGTGAAATTTATGTATATTAAAATTTTGATTTTTTAAATTTTTAGGACATTGAAAATGATATTGTCATTTATTTATTAAATATATATGACTAAAAATATATGAAATAATTGGATTATGCAACACCCGCCCCTTCCCCCCACACAAATGGCATCGCATGCATGCATGCATGCAGGACATAATATGTTGATTGATTTGCTTCCAAGCGTGGGCCCTTGTTTTCTCATTTTGCAGGGCCCTCCATGCCTTGCTGGATTTTGGCTTTTTTGCTGCAGTTATTTATTGAAGATGACTCTTGTGGGTCCCCAATATTGCACAGTTCCAATTAACACAGTGCTTCATTTCCTAGTTGGCTTCATTATTCAAGCTTGTTTGTATGAGGAAATCACTAACACTTACGTGATCGAGATATAGCAAAAGAAAGGAATTAATCATGCATCCATACTTATAAATATATTATGTCTTTGTGTTTTAACGCAGATTCAAATTGTGGGCAGCATCACATGTTGATGCAACCGCGATATTTCAAATCTCAGTAACAAAGCCAACATCCCACTCATAGTATGTTTAAATTTATATATTTAATTTTTAAATTTAGAATTTTACTTTTGTACGAAGAAAAAAATATATCAATATATATATTCCTATAATTTTTTAGAAAATTCTTTTATGTTTTTACAAGTTTTTTTATTTAAAGTAATTTTATATAAAATTAACTTTTGAAAAAATATTTTATGTGGCTTTAATTAATATAATTATTATTTTTTTACATATTAATTACACAGAAAGTCTAAATAAAGTTGTAAATTTTGTGAAAAATTAGTAAATTTCTTATACATAAATGAAAATTTTATGCTAAACTTTGGTAAGCACTTGCAAATGTTTTAATATTTACAAAAGTATTATTTTAAAATTTTAATAATAAAAAATTATCAATTAAAGAATAAAAATAAATGATGAAAATCAAGAGTTATAATTATTTCAAGAAAATTTTATATGTTGAACTCATTAGATGATCAACTAATTATCAATTTTTTTAAAAAATATACATATATTAAAACAATCAAATTGTTAAAATAAAAGGATAACAAGTTATGCTTACTTATTTTGGATTTTATATATAGTCTTACTTGTTACATAAAGAAAATTATGTCTTTAACAAGCTTGTTCAAATGTTATTTGTATTATATTTTTTGGTGAAATATTTGTATTATGTTTCAATAATCTAATTGTAACTTATTAGGTAAATTTATTAAAAGAAAAGAAGTGTTGCATTACCATTTATCAAAAGATGAAGGATAAGGTTATGAAAATAAAAATTAGACGCTCACGAGTTGCTAACATTTATAGAAAGAAGAAAAGAATTAAAAAATCATTATAACTTAATTATATCCTCTAGTTGTAGTTAGAAAAAGTATGGAAAAAATATGTAGAAAAAATATAAAAAAATTAATTTCATCCTTGTTATTTAAATGTATAAAAATAGATAGATAAAAATGTTAATTTTTTATTTAATAATTTTTTTGAAGAGTTAAAAAAATAAAAATAAATATTTTTTTAAATGATGAAATTACTCCTATAAAAAATCAGCAAAGTTGTTTTTAACGTTACAAAAGAGCAATTTTGGAATTACAAAATTTTCTACTTTTTTCTATAGCTATTTGAGGGGAAAATTTTTGTTGATTTTTGAAGTATCTTTTTAATTTTTTTTTCTACTTCTCATTTTTCATAACATCAACACTGAAAAATTGATTTTCCACCTTTTTTTCACCATTTTTCCATAAATCCAAATAATGGGATAGCATGTTCATATAAATATTAATTGAGTAATACTATATAAAAATAGAGTACAATTCTTGCAACTGACTTAAAATTAAAAATTATGTGTGATTTATTGTTGAATTTTATGATGTTTCGACAGGTTGAAATTATAAAATTTAATGAATTTATGCACGAAATTGCTAATATACTTTAAAAGAATTTAGAAATTTAATGTCTTTATTTTCACGTACACTACCGCGAGGCAATTGTGGCAGGCACCGCAAACATATCACGCCACAATTATAATTTCTTCAAATATCACAATGGTGAGGGTGAGTTGTGGCGAATTTCTTCGCATGGGTCGCAGCAACAGCAATACATTCATATGAATTTTCTTCACTAAATAGATTTTGAAAATAGTGATATTTTATCTTTATTTGATGTGATATTATGTTAAATTAAGAAAATTAAGATATTAAATAATATAAAGTAATAATTTTTATATTTTTTATTTTGTGCTACAAAATAAAATTTGAGTAACTTGCATTTTTACTTCTGCAACATATACCTGTAACCGTAAAAAATGAATTAGAAATAAGTGTGGTCGTGGATAATAATTTCATATGTGAAATATCTCGTGGGAATATATATAGAGGTGACCTGGACAGCAAGGATGCCATGCTGCTTCTTAGGAACAAGTTTGCCTTCAATGGAGTCATCAGGATTGTACAAGTCGAGGGATTCCAGCTCGACGTCGGCGAAAGCTTCCATGAAAAGAACACCACGGTTGTTGCAGAGCAGCTCCGGTTCGCCAGCGGAATTAGGCACCACCTCGCCTGCAAACACATAATACGAAACCAAAGCCTGAGCCAGCCCCTTTTTAAGAGACGCCACTATGGAGGCAAAGTGGATCAGCGTGGAGGGCTTCTTATAGCAAAAGAAGATGCCAACGTCAACGGGTGGGAGAAGAAGATCAAGGTTTGAGAGTGGCAGCCAATGCTCTTGCAATGGCAGCAATGCAGCCACCACCTCTTCCTTCCTCACACTCACACTCACACTCAATATTTCTCCTTTTCCGGCACTCATTTTAGCGTTGATGTGTTTATGGAACAACAAGGTCTCAGTTTTGCATGGATTTATAGAGATTGAAATGAAATAATAGTTACAGTCAATGTTGGTTCGTCAGATTCCATTTTACGTTATCAATACGGAAGCAATAGCAACAAATCCTCCGGCTCTTGTCTTCATAGTGGTTTGGTTTCCCTTTCGTTTTATGCTCTTCTAAATCCCATGTAAATAATAATTGACCTAGGCTCTGTTTATTTTAGTTATGAATGGTGGAGAAAGAGAGAGAGAGAGAGAGAATATATATTTTATTTATTTAATATTAAATATAAAAAATAAAAAAATAATTTTTATATTTTGAAAGAAAATTTACATTCTTCTATTATTATGATTTTAAATATCAATTTTTTAGAATGATAATATTACAAATTGGAGTTCATACTAATTCATCCGAATCTCAAGCCTCAATGTATTCTCAAATGACAACCTAAAGTACACATTCAAAAAAATTACCAACACACACATATAGTTAATTATACAATTACAAGTTCTGATTCCGGTCAAATTTTATATATATTTATAGAAATATATATATATTTATACATTTTTTCATTTGCTCAATTCTAAGTTTTAAATCTGAAGATTCCTAATTTTTTATATAATAATTACAATTACATTAAAAAGTACATAAAAATTGTAATTTAATTAGTCAAAGTTAATTACATAAAATATATAATTTTATTCTTATAATGTTACCCTAGTCTCTACTAACAAATTAAGTATGTCATCATCAAATTCTAAGGCTATCCTAGAATAAAATATACACATTATAGGCTTCCCTCATTGAGTTTTGAGGTTTTTGAATTTCTTCATTATAGTATTACTATTATTTTTTTCTTTTTAAAAATTAATCAAATATCAAGTATTGTTGAATATACGTTGTCTCAACTATTTTATTAGAAATAATAAATTCCTTATTTTTCTATATTTTATTGTCTATTTTTACTTTAATTTATATAAATTATATTAACAGGCAATTGAAATTATAATTTAACGATAATGATTTGTTACCATAACAACAATAATTGAAGATTGAAAAAAAATTACAATTAAACTTGATATATAATAAATCTCTTTTTTATATATACTCTTATGGTTTTTATAAGGAGAATATAGAATTTTTTTGCAATTTATGTTATTAAAATTTGTAATTTTATATAAAAATTGAAGAATTTAAAATTATTTTCTTTGTATTTTTATGTAACTTTTCAAGTAATTTTAAAATTTGTAATTTCATATATGAAAAAATTATTTCTATATTTTTTTGTACTTTTTATTAATATAGAAGTAATTTTTATAGAGAAAGTAAAAAAATTTTAGATTTAAAACTTGAAATAGCATAAATAAAAAATTTATAAATATATGTTTATTTCTATATAAAATTAGATTAGATTTGAAATTTTTAATTACATAATTAATTATATTAATGTGTATTAGTAATTTTTTGTTATGTGTGTACCTTAGGCTATCATTTAGTGAGACATATAAATTCATATTAATTAACATGGATTCTAACTCACAATATCACATCAATCTTATTTTAAAAGTAATTCTGAAACATATATCCAAATGAGTCCCTTGCCAAAAAAAAAAAACAAAACAAAAAAGTGCTTAATTATTGATTAACAACGACACCTGAACTTATTGTTAAATGCAGCTAGAATATAGATGTAAGGGTAAAGGCTTTCCAAAATTATGGTTTGCTTTGTAGCATATATTCCCCATCTACCTCATCTGATGAAATGTGAAACGGTTAAGACTTTAATAAGAATATGGTCAACTAATCTACCATTGATTTGTCTACTTACTTAATCCTCATCTTTCTGGTGTGGGATATAAGTAAGATCAACAACAAGTTGCGACAATATGGTGCCCATTGAAAACGAAAGAAAGGCTAAATTTAGACAATTATCTCATAAAACTATGTTGCATTCTGCCCATTTCATGATAGCCCGTCATTTTCTTGGATCACCAAAACTTTACTTGCTGCCTTGCGTTAACATAAGCGAGTTTCTCCCTCAAATCCAACTTAAATAGTACATCTGTACATAAATACTGGGTACTGTCCGATATCCTTTTCCTTTATTAGTGAATTTTTAAAGGAAAGAATTTAAACTTTTCAATAAACATTATCCAAAAAAATGTAGAAGAAGTAAATAATAAAAGGCAATCAATCTATTTAAAAACTTTCCTAATTGTACCATTTTTTTATAGTATTTTAAAAATTGAACTAGACAAAGAATCAAGAAAATTATCAAATTATAGTTTGATTGATTCAATCAATTAAACCAATAATTGAACTAAATGATATCATAAATAAAAATTTATTGAAGAATTTAAATAATAACTAATTTATTCTTTATATATAAACTCATAAATTATACAGAAATTTAAAAATAAAGTAAATTAGTAATTTTTTAATTAATTAAGTGTTAAATTTATGCTTTTATTACTTTTTTTAATAATATATAAATTCATTAACTCAACGCAACTCAACAAAAAGAAGTCTAAAATAAAAAAAATTAATTAGCCAATTTTCAAAAATTGGATCAATTTTTTTTTTCCAACTCTTGTCAGTTTATACTGGTTCGAAGTGATTCAAACCAATTCCACCTTTAAAATGATTCTTTAAATTAACTCGAATCAAATAATACAACGATTAGCAATCTAATTATCTAAACCGATCTGTTTTTTCAAACACTGATTTTTCATTTTAAATTTTGTTTACACTTGGCATCTTAAGGTAAGAGTTTTTCCCGCCTTTGTATTGCAGACAGTCAACAAGGTGTTTTTTTAATTTTTATTTATTTTTTAAATCTAATTAGAGTAATATTTTCTTATAATGACATAATAAAAATAAATAATAATATTAGAGTTTTAAATTTGAGACACTATTAATAATAAGAAGAATACACATCATAAAAATAGTAATTAATAATTTTTATAGTTAAAAATATTTTGATATTTTTTAATTGATGTGACAATATATGAAGTTCGTTAATATTGAAGTAGATTAAATTTAAATCTATAATATATTATATTATTTATATATAAAACTAATATAATTTAGATAAATTTATGTCCATAATGTTATTGTGTCTTCCCTCTTTATTTTTATTTTTTATTATTCCATTTTTTATTATAATATTTTTGGTAATTTTTTAAAATTTCTCTGTTGAGTTCATACATTAGTATTTTTTTTACAAACAAAGCATGATTCTTACCATCTTTTTATATTTTACTCTTATTTTTTGATAAATTAGAGTGAGGATTTGTAATATACTTGCTTTCCTATACGTAGGTTTCGCAACACTATTTAACGTAATGAATCTATAATGTGATATTCACATCAAGCTATTTTTAACTATATTTTATCATAAATCATATACTTTAATCGGAAATTTTAATTTCTAACCCGCTTAACACACGATGTAAAACTTATCTGTATAAAGAGTAAGAGTGTACTAATTAATGTAATTTTTCATTTTGAAGTTGTTACTTTCCGCATGTTATTGGTTAGTGTTCTTATAAGTGGGTAAATTATAATATTTAATAATATAAATATGTTAGATAAAAATTGACAAAATCATATATATGTGAAATGTAATTTTTTTGTAATTATTATTATTATTATTACTACTATTACATACATACTATTTTCTTTTTCATCCCCTCCATTGCATATTTCTTTATCCATTTATGATTTTTACGACTTAAATTCAAAAGTTCTATTATATTTATATTTTTTTTATAATGATAGAAGTAGTTAAATTATTAAATCCACACATGTAAAATTTTGAAATTAAATTTAGGATGTAAAAGAAGGTAAAATATTTGAATGATACTATATATCAATTAAGTTAAAAGTTCTTCGCATATATTATTCGTTTTTTTTTAAGTTTTGTTACTTTATGACTCATACATTATCCCTTCCTTTTATTTACTCTTCATTACATGTTTTTCTTTTTTTCTTTCTTTTTTATGTTCACTTTTAGTTTATTTTTAATTCTTATCATTTTGCAGCTCAAATAATATTTTTTTTATTTGCTCAATTACATATTTTCTTTTTTTATATCCTCTATTTATTGTTCAACTTCCGATATAATTAAATTAAATAATATAAATATAACATGATATATTTTATTTAAAAATATGACAACCAAGATGAAGATTTGTTTCAATAGAATTACCTAATTCAAATTTTATTTTTAATTTTATTACTTTTTATAACTCCCGCATTCCTTCTCTTCTTTTATTGAAAATTAATATAAAATTTATTTGTATTTTATGTTAATTTTCAAGTACTTTATTATAATATATAATATAAGTCCCCTTATGAAATAAAAAATTTATATAAACAATAATAATTTATAGATGAAATTAATAATTTTGCTCCTAAAATTATAAAATACTAGTAAAATGACCTTCAAATTATGTAAAGTTATTATTTTATTCTTAAATAATAATTTATATAGACAATTTCTTTCTTTCGTACGAATCTATATTAGCATTTTTATTCCTGAATTATTATATAAAGAAATGAAATGATTTATATAGATTATTATTTAAAGATAAAATTATAATTTTATATAGAGAAAATAAACAATTTCATCCTTGAAATTATGAAATATTAGTAATTTTATTTTTAAATTATTTAAAGTTATAATTTAATCTTTAAATAATAATTCATACAAATAATTTCACCCCTGAGTTAACGTACAGAAAGATGAAATTATTTATATGAATTATTATTTGATGATAAAATTGTAACTTTGTATAATTTAACGATGAAATTATTAGTGCTCCATAATTTCAAGGATAAAATTATACATTTTTTCTTTTATATAATTTAAGAACTATTTTACTAATATTTTATAATTTAAAAATAAATTTATTAATTTGACCTAATTTTTACATCACATATGTTCCTTATAATAATATTATAAAATTAAAGGTAATTTAGATGAAGTTCTTCTGGATGTTCTTTAGTTTATAAATACAAATTTACAATATTATTTTATTATAATAAAAGTATTCATATAAACTATTATAATTATAATTTATTATAAACTATGTATTTTAACTTTCAATTCCTGAGTTACGGCTTGTACCATTTAAAATTTCAACATAAATTAATATTTTTTCCAAATATAAAAAAGTTCTTAATCACAGAAGAATAAGGGGGGCAAAAGTATCGAGACGGATGGTTCGAGCAAATAAAAGTTTTATTTTTCTAAATAAAATTTTGGATTCAATCTCATTGGATGGAAAAAATTATCATTAAGAAAATTTTATTTAAAAAAAAAAACTTAATTCAATTCAAATTCGAGAATTCAATATAATCGGTTAAAAAAAATCGGCGAAAGCAAAATCATATCCAAATTAGGCGTCCTGTACGAAACAATTAAGACAGTACAATAACATGCATCACCCGCTGAGAGCCCAATTACCACGCGCTATTCTTCGACACATTTCCACTCCCCGTTTTACCAGCCAATAAATTCCATACTCTGTTCACGTGTTAATCTTCCATAGGCTCCAGGTTTCAACCACTCGCTTCTCCGAATGGGCAAACACTCCCTCCAAGTAAAATATTTATTATTATAAAGGCGTATGGGATATCATTCCCTCCTTGGGAGTAGTTCAAATTTCAAAAAGGACTGTGCACCTCACGTCGCTTAGTCACGCTCGTTTCATTTTCGCCAATTTGAAAAAACAAAATTAATTAAAAGGGGTTTAAGAGAAGAGAAATAGTTTGGTTTGGTTTCTTCACTCCATGAATATTTGGTCGTCACTGACGCGTCATTTGGGTTTCATCTTCCGATTTCTGCTCCAATTTCTCTTCCCATCTTTCTCCAGAGCTATGGGTTGCTTCTTCGCTTGCTTCAGAACCAGAGATGATCACCGCCTTCCCACCACTCACCTAGCTTCCGATTCTACTCGCTCCAAGCCTAGGGTAAGCTTCTCAATTTTTGTTTTTTTCCTGCTATCAAACATTCTGAACCTTTTTTTTTTTTTTTTAATATCCGTTCGAATTTGGATCCCTTGATTTCCTAGCTGAGAAAATAGGTTACAGCTTCTATATTTTAGAAGAGAGTTTGACTTAATTGAGCTGCTTTGAGAGTATGACACGTATTAGATACAGGATTTCTGGTTTCTTCTTGAATCACGGGTGTTCTGAATAATTTTAATCAGTAAAGAAGGTAAATTGTAGAATCCTAGTTTTGTTGATTGTGTTGCTTACCTGACCGTTAAAGAGATGCGGTACAAATTATAACTTTTTTTTTAAATCTCAAACTCATTTCTTTGAGCGCTTAGAATGTAGGCGAAAAGAATAAATCATCCTATAAATGGTATTAGAGTTTAATTTAACTGAGCTGCTATACTGGAATGGCACGTATCGCATAGTAACCACGGATAGCTACAAGATTACGTTTTCTTCCTGAATCATGGATGTAGCATAGATCTTTAATTTCATATTGTTTTGTGCATAAAACAGGATGTGGTATCTCGAAATCAGCTCTCTTCTTTGTTTATGTCTGAAGGTTCTTTTCTTTCACTCTACTCTGCCTTTTGTTGTCACTTTTATTCTAGCCTCCCCATTTTTTTTTTAAATAATGCTGATTAAATATTTGTTTCAATTTTTTAAAGAGAAAGGAGATTCTCTAAGCAAAGATAGAAAGCTCGGTTTGGGATCTCAGATAGATGACAAGGAACTAAAGGATGAGGTATGTTACAATGATTGTTTTGACATAATTATTTTAGTTTTTTCTATTGTAGCTAGTAATTATGGTGAAATCCTTTCTGATAAATATTTTGGGAGAGAGGATGGGGAGAGTCAAATTCACATTTCCAATATGATCACCGTAATTTTCTAGTTTTAGTTTCCTTCCCTTGTTCATGGTTGTGGCCAAATATTAATTTCCCTATTTGAGTGCAGGCCAAATTTCTTAAAGGTTGTGGCACCTTGGCAGGGACCCCTGCTGAAATTCGTAAAGCACCTGAGAAGCTGAAAGTGTCACCTTCCTGTGGTAAAGACTCTCAGCCTTCAAAGTTTCACTCTTGGCTTCCCAACACAGCTATTGAGAAATTGCAGCTGGAATCTCAACATTTTGGCCCACCAACTCCCAAAAAGCTTTGTGAAGAGTGGGGAAATGGATCTGATTCCTTAGATCACACCCCAAGCAGGTTATCGCATTTCTTAACATTGCATGGGAATGACTGTTAACAATTTACTGTTTAGTCACATAGTAGGTAAATCTTAACATGATGGGAATTTGGAAGACCTCTGGGTTAAGTTAATATAAAGACTTTAGCTTTTTATTGCTAAACAATTCAAGTCTTTGTTTCCTCTCTTGAAAAAAGGTTGGATGCAAAAAGGTTATGTCCCTGCTCTCCTTTTCTGCTCTTCTGGAAAGTTTTGTTATGATCTTCTCCTGAAAATTACATAGCAGTTCATTTAGATGTTAATATCATTTTTTTTGCAGCTGTATCTCCAATGTGCAAAATAATACTCAATTTGCCTTTGTTGACTCTACTGGAGGGAGTAGGACAGCAAGCCTTCATACTGATCAGAGCGAAAAGAATGCAACTTCAGCTTCGTCATGGCTTTCAGCTGCAGAAATCCAAAGGAGGAACAAGTCTGTACGATTTGAATGTGATACTGACTTATCTTCCTGTGGAAGTTCTTCTGAATATGGCAGAGTACATATGAAGAAAATTGAATCACCAACTAGTCAATGTGCATATAAACCATTTCCTTATCCTACCCCTTTGAAGCTTTCTGATGAGATGCAAACGCCTGGAACTGTTTGCCCTTCAACATTAGAAGATTCAACTAATGGTAAGCTTCGAGTCAGGTCACAGTATGTGTATTCAGTTTCCAACAGAAGTGAAAATGTCTCTCAGTTCAAAATACTTGAGGAAGGAGATTTTAACTCAAATAAAGATTCAGGTGATCAGAGGGATTCTCTTGACCAGCCTCATAATGATACTTCTGCACCAAAATATGGTTTAAAGAGAATGTATGAAAATGAATCCAAGGTGGAAACTAGCTTGTCAGCTTGGTTGAAGCCTGCATCGGTCATTCAAGAGGAGAGAAACAAGCGAATGGAGGCTGCTTTCAATGGTATCCCAAATGTTCGCAAAACTCCTGTGGACAGACCTATAATTGGCATGGTTGCTGCTCACTGGAATGAAGAGGACGATGCTCGTGTACCTCCTCCTAAGTGGTGGGATGGCAATGGAATACCTAACTCAACCAACAAGTACAAGGAGGTATGGCCTGCTATCTCTATTTGCTATATGGAACAGTTTGAAAGTTGAATATTGCTCTATTGAGATTTGGTGTTCCAGGATCAAAAGGTCAATTGGCACGCAACACCTTTTGAAGAGAGATTGGAGAAAGCACTGTCTGAGGAAACTATTGTCTCTCAAAGGTATGCATAGTTACTTAGCTGTTTTCCCAAAGTGTGATGTGTTATCTACTGTCTTGCACTTGGATGGTTGGAGCTTATTAAGTGGATAAACTCTATCCACTTGTCAGGGAAAACGAAATATAAAAGAATAGAGCAGTTTGGCAACATCTCTGGTTTCTAAGGGCATGACCGAAGTGACTGCTGTAGTTGCTGAATTATTTAATGTCTTGGCCAAACTGATTACTGTTATATTACTTTTATCCTAGCTTGTGATTACGGGGATGAAATTCACTAAAATTGCTCACATTTAGAGAATTGTGGTTTGATTTACAGGAAGCCTTTATGTGGACAGCCACTTTCTTTTGATGATAGTGAGGAAAGTGATACAGCACTATCTCGACTTCAACCATCAACTCATCAGCAGTCAGTGGTGTCATTTTGAATTTCTAATGTGATGTATGCTTTATATGAGAGACAATTTTAAATATTTAGATTCTAAGTTTAAAATTGGCCTCATACCGTATATTGATTGGTTTGTACAAGCAGTTGAATGATGAGACCCAATCTGGAAGTTTTGTGGTGTAGCTTTCAAGTGGTCTGCGCCACTGCTTGTATTGTAAATAACGAGAGGCATTTTGTCAATGGGTATTAGTTGATTTTGTTTTCTTTCTTTAGTTTGTTTATTCTCATTTTTCTTTATTATTAAGCTTTTCCGCTTTTGTAAAACTTCGGCCGATTGAAATTAAAATCTGGATCGCATCGGGAAAATTCTAATGTTAGGTTTTCGAAAGGTTCTGAAAGAGAGACATTGTTTTTGGTTAGTGTGATGCCTGAAAAATGTATGAACTAGTCTAGTCTGGTTATTTTACTCGCTGCTGGAAAACTCGATGCATTTTAGTGGTGGCATTCCTTTAATGGTTTCTGCTTCCGTATCTTCATTTTCGGACTTGGTGTGCTTTCTTCTCTCAATAGATGTATTAGATAATGATGATGTTATAAGAAACTCGATTTTGATTCTCATGATTTTCTTCTCATTGTGGCAAATTGAGGTGCAAGATCCTTGACTAAAAGAATATAACAAAATTTTAGATTATTTGTTTTGTGAAATGTTTCATGAAATTGTTCTAGTTCCGTTAGAAAAAGAAGCTACCGAACATGCATAATTGTACATTGTCAAGTTATTACTAACTAGTAATGGTAGTGCGTGAGTAACCGTGGTTTGATTTAGGGAAATGATGGCGGTGTATCACTCATATATAATATATCAGTATGTTATTAAATTTAATTATTGTTTTGTTATTATGTAGTGTTTAGATATGATTTTTTTAAAAAATAAGTTAAATGTATAGTAAAATTTGGTGTTGCAACACTATTTCAGTTCCACCATAATCTCTTCCTTTATTTAATGATTAGAGAATTAGATGGTTTAAAACGAGTTTTGAAGTTTAAGGAAAAATTTATTGTTTTGATACATTATTAAATTTAATTATTAATATATTATTATATAATATATTTGAAAAAAATTATCAATTTCATTAGATCTAAGAATATATTAATATATTATTATATTGAATCTACCTTAATTTAAATATCTTCATAATTATTAATATAAAAAAATTGGCAACAAGATCCTGAAAAAAAAAATACAATAAACTAGATAGATAAAATAGTTAAGATCAAGCTAATAGAAGGGGGATCATTACGGTAAAGCCGAGAAAGAACAGCAAAAGGAAGGAGAAAAGTATGGTTTAAACTTATCAAGTAGAGGTTACTACAAGAAAGCAAACGGGGAAAATAAAACAAAAAAGGAAAAGAAAAAAATGGGGGAATAAATTTAGGGCTAGCCCGGAGCTGCACAGAGCTGAGCCGGGAAACATGGGGTAGCGATAAAATGTTGAGTGCTAAAAAGAGAGGAAGGGGTTTTAGAAAGAGAAGAGAAGAAGGACGGGTTAAAATGCTTGAAGCGGCAATTGCATTACATGACATGTGGATAAGAAAAATCCTGAGGGGATCCTGATGTTCTCTATCATCTATCAATAGTTTTCAATCTGAATCTGTATTCTCTTGCTGCTCGTTTTTTCCCTCTATATTTCTCTTTCATCTATTCTCCCGATGCCTCTCTCTGCACCAGGCATATCGTTCACTCCCATGGGCCTCGTGATGATGCTTCTGAAATCTGAAGGCTCAATTTTCGCTTTAAGTTTCCATTTTTTCTGATTAATCTTTCGAATCCGATAAGTTTTGCAACAGATGTTCTCCGGATACGCAATTTTGATTGGAATCATGTGAGGATTTTAAAAAAAAAAAAAAAAACTGCGAAGAAAATATCGATTTTGATTTGATTATCAGTATTTTGAAAGTGGGTGTCAAAAAATTCCTATTTATTTTTTATCGGGGTTTGTCAAATACTACTCTCTTTCCTTTTTTATAGGGTTTTGGGTCTCATTCGTCTTCCATTTCAATTGTGATTACTTGTGGTCTGTATTGTCTTTGTGAAATGTCCGGAGGAAATGGGATGCAGAAAGGCATAGTCCTTGTTGGAGGCTGGTAGATTGAGACTTCATTGTATCAGTAGCGATAAAGTTTAATCGGGTGAAATTAATGGCCATGTAATTGATAATGTGCACTGAACCTACTAAAATTATCATTGACTGATCATGCTTTGCCAGGTCGAGTTACGTGTTGCCTTTGCATTCAAGTCAGTCAACTTCAAGCCAATTATCAATGGAAATCTGCAATCACCATGAACCACCAAAATAGTCTTTAGAGCCAGTAGTCAAAGAAACTGACGGAAGCAGGAAGATTTGTTGAGTGAAACTTAACTACAAAAATGGAAAATATTTGAACCCAAAATGCTTAATTAGTGAATTTAAATGTCTTGGCTTCCTTATATTGTGTATATATCTTTTTGTTGGGGAAAAAAAAACTACCTTTTTGACAAGACAAGCGGTTTTGAATTTTCAATGTTCAGATGAGTGTGATATGGCTCACAGACTACTTGAAATAAATATAATATGACCCTTAGTTATGGCCCTTGAAGGTCGCCCAAGACATATTGAAATGAATATAACCAACTGATGAAACCACCCCGCCCCCGGGGACTGTAGACAGTCACCCTCTTGTCCAGTTCTTCAATCGGTAGTAGAGAGAGAGAGAGTACTACAAGAACCGATGATGAGTCCTACTGCCTTCAACAAATAAGCTCTCTTTATTTTCTGTTGAAAGAAACAATGATGGTGAAGGTGTACGGCCCTGGATGTGCTGCAACAAGACCGGTGCTGCTAACGCTCTTGGAAAAGGAAGTTGAATTTGAAACTGTCTCAGTTGATGTCAGTAAGGGAGAGCATAAGCATCCTGATTACCTCAGATTGCAGGTTCCCTTCATCTTTCTCCATTCCATTTTCTTTTCTGAATTTCAATCTTCTGCTTTTAATTTTGTATGTCTCATTTCCCCTAGAGAAATAGATACAAATTAATCACTGGATCAGTCTGGATCTCACTGCATCTAAAAATTTTGTATCTTTTAGTTACTTGCATTTTAACTTTTTAATTGTCGTGCATAATGAACTTTTATGATTTAATATGTTCTTTGTTTTCATAACAAGCAGCCCTTTGGAGTAGTTCCTCTCATTCAAGATGGAGAATATACTTTATATGGTTAGCCCTTTTACGTTTTATTTATTACTTGCTCATTTTGCTTCTTCTCTGTGAGCTTGCTCTGATGGGTTCATTGAACTAAGCATGTTGTGCAGAATCTCGGGCAATTGTTAGGGAAGACAATAGAAGAGAGGGGTCAATGGCTAGAAGTTGAGGCACACAATTTCCATCCACCAATCTACAACTTGGTCATTCATATTTTGTTTGCTTCAGTCATGGGTGTCACGCCTGATCCTAAGGTGACTGAAGAGAGTGAAGAGAAACTTGGGAAGGTGCTGAACATTTATGAGGAGAGGCTGTCCAAGAGTAAGTACTTAACTGGAGATTTCTGTAGCCTTGCCGATCTCAGCCACCTTCCCATGACTGATTATTTGGTGAACGAAATGGCAAAAGAGTGTATGATTAGTGATAGGAAGCATGTTAGTGCTTGGTAGGATGACATAAGTAGCAGAGCTTCTTGGAAGAAGGTTGTTGAGCTCTACAGAGCTCCTATCTAGTTCACAAGCAAAATTTGAATCATGTCGATTGTGCAACTAGTATTACTTATAAATGACTGACATCCTAATATAAGTGTGGAATTCACATATTTAATGTGTGATTCACATCTATATCTAAGTGTAAGTCAATTGATTGTATAACCGGTTTTGCTCTGAGAAAATAAACTGGTCGAGGAGCATCTTTATGAATAAATGTGTAAATATTCAGTTGGGAAAGGATGGGGTTCCTTCCCCTTGAAACCCCACGTTAACCAAGTATGATATGTCTCCTTAACCTTGATTTAAATTGAATTTGGGAATTCCAGGTTTGCATTGTCAAAATGCACTAGTAAGTTTGCTTCAATACAATATTGTTGTATGTTTGTTGTTAACATATGGAGTGTGTATTACAACTTGGAATCCTCGTTAGCTGGGTGAATATGTTCTATGTAGTTGGGAATCTCCATCTATTCTAACTATTTATTAACTATTAATTAAAGTTTTCTCCAACAGCCCCATTTTTTTAAAATTTTTTGCCAAGTGTGTGTTTGTGATAAATTTTTTTCCTGTCAAAATACCTCATTGACTTCTCTTTTCAATTACACTCCTAATAATACTTCTTTTTACATTGTATTTTATTATCCTTTGAGAAATTCATTATTATTAATAATTAATACTAACGACAAATTTATAATAATCATTATTAATAATATAATTAATTTATTCTAATTAATACAATTAAGTGTAATGTTAAGCTTAACCTCAAATTTTTAATGTAGGAGGAATTAGATTAGAAAATTAATAGATATAATTTATAGAAATGTGTTTGATTATATTAAATTCTTTTTATTTTATTTGACAGCAACTAATATCATTTGTCTTATTTTTAATTTTATTTTATTTTTCTCAATTTATTGTCACTTAGAGTTCGAAAAGTCGGAAGGTAATTTGATTGGAAAGGGGAGAATATAATGCAAGTCAATCACAACAATTATATTAATTAATAATTAATAATAAATCTCTATCTAACTGCTAATTGGATGATTTTTATTTTTTATTTTTTTTTCGCCAGCCATGCTTCTCACTTTCTTTTCAAAACACACGGCAACTTCTCATTCAATTTTTTCCTCCAATATGTTGAGTTTTATTTTTCACTTTTATTCTCATCACTTCCTTTAACCTTCAAATTAAACTGTTTTTGGGCAAACAAAACTATATGCAGAAAAATTTTAAAATTTAATGATTTAATTTAATTATTTATTTATTCTATTTTTAATTCCTTTTATTTTACAATTAATTTGTTATTTTCTTTTTTATTTATTCTATTGCATATTTTTTATTTTTTCTTTCTTCATATCTATTTATATTATTTACAATTCAAACATTAATCTTTATTTCTATCTCTATCTATTTATTTATCTAAATATTAATTGAAAGTTTTTTCGGACAATCCCCCTTTTTTATCTTTCGGTTTTTCATTTTTGCCAAGTGTCCGCTCTGGGCAAAAATTTTCCCATCAAAATGCCTTTATGACTTTTCTGTCCGATTATGCCCCTATTATTACTTCTTTTTGCATTATATTTTGTTTTCCTCTTCTGAAATTTATTATTACTAATAATCAATATTAATAATAAATTTATATAATCATTATTAATAATATAATTATTCTATTTTAATTAATACAATTAGGTATAATATTAAGCTTAACTTCGAAATTTTAATATAAGAGGAATTAGATTAGAAAACTAGTAGATATAATTTATAAAAATAGTGTATGATTATATTAAATTCCTTTTATTTTATTTGACAGCAACTAATACCTTTTGTCCCACTTCTAAATTTATTTTAGGAAAAACTTTATTTTATCTCCTTCCACTATGGGGTTGTCATATAAACCCTATTCAACCATGGAAACTTGAATTTTATCCATTTAAATTTTATAAAATTTGAATTTTATTCCCACTGTTACTAACTTAATGAAATCTGTTAGAAAAATTGTCGTTAAGTAAAATATGATAGTCGTGGTTAAAAATCACCACTAAGTAAAATATGATAGTGGCGGTTAAAAATCGTCGTTATTTTTACTAATTTTTGAATTTTTTTTCACTTACCGGCAATTACTAGCGCTAAGATAATAGCATTGATTTCTAACTACCATTAAGTTTTATAAAACCGCCGCTAAATATTATAACCGTTAACTTGATAATGGTGGAGGTAAAATCTAAGTTTTATAAAGTTAAAAGGGATAAAATCTAAGTTTTCATAGTTGAGGGGGTAAAATTCGACAACCTCAAAGTTGAAGGGAGTAAAATATAATTTTTTTTATTTTATTTTCCTTAAGTTATTGTCATGTAGAATTCAAAAATTCAAAACCTAATTTGATTGCAAGAAGAGACTATAATGCATGCTAATTTCTACTATTATATTAATATTAATTAATAATTAATCTCTATCTATATCTAACTACTAATTGTTTTTTTCTTTCCCAACCATGCTTTTCACTTTTTTTTAAACATATGTCAATTTCTTATTCAATTTTTTCCTTCCAATATTGTAACATCTTTTTTTTAGTGTTACACCCTGTCACTTCTTTTAACTTTTAATATAAATTGTCTTTTTATGCAAACATAATTAAGTTACACAATATATTTTTATAATATAAAAATATTTTAAAATTTTAATAATTTCATTTAATTATATATATTCTATTTTTAACTCTTATTACTTTACAATTAAGCTATTATTTCCATTTTTTTATTTATGCCATTGCATTTTTTATCTTCATATGTGCTTCTATTATTTACAATACATGTTAAGATTTGACCTAAATTCTAATTATTATCAATTTGTAATCATTTCCTTTTATGAATAATTTATCTATTCAAGTTAAGATTCTTATCAATTATTTATTCTTTCTTATTTTGAATTAGGATTATCATGTTAAGTAAGTCTTTAAGACTTATAAATATATTATGTTTGGGCAAAAACAATTTGTTAAAGAGACCATGACAAGTGATTTTGTATATGTAGCCCTCATGAGGGATATTTAAGATTTTACAATTTAATTTTACTTTTACTCTTTTAGTAAAATTATTTGTATTGAAAGTAAATAATGTATACACTATTTATCAGAATATATACTACCAATTAGAGGAAGATTATAAGGTATTTTGAGTATATATGAGATATGAGTTTGAGAGTAATTAAACACTTTATAATCTCTATTTTTTATTCTTAGTGAATTTTATTTACCATCTTTGCCCATATAGTAAATTAAAAGTCGAATCGTGTTAAATTTGTGTCTCATTGATTTTATTACTTCTTTAATCTTAGATTATGCCAATGCACTTTTATGTCATTATAATCATTCGAAAACTTTTCCCTACAAGTAGTATCAGGGTTCATTATATCAAGTTTGAATTTTGTTCTTATTTCACTAATTTTAATCATTTATTACTTTTTTTATTTGTTAGGAAATTCAAGATTGCATTAAATACAAATGTAATGGAAGTTAAAAAAATTTTAAATGAATTTCCCTTTCCAAGGATTATTTATGCAATTAATTCAATTCACACATATACAATCAGGAAAATGACATTTACGCTTTTTCCAATTAAATGTGTTATGGAGCTTCAATTAAAAGATTCAAATGTGTCTCCTTTAAAGTTAGTCCATCCAATTAGCGTTCACTTCACATCTCTCTGTGCTAGCAGTGATGTGTGGTAGTTATTTTAGAGAAAAAGGGAGAAGAGAGAGCAATTTTTCATGATTACCTTAATATATGAGCACACACATATTAATGGCTAATAAGATTTTCTACAACTTTCATACATCTCCTTTTATAATTTTCTTATGACTTATCTATCAAGTAGGTTCCTCTTAGAATCCTAAGAGGAATTTTAAGATTTTTTATTAATATAAATATTATCTTAAAATTTACTTAATAAGTAATTTATTTATTTATAGAATATTTTCTACTAAATAAATCAATAAATAAACTATTTATTTATTATTTATTTTCGAGAAGTATTAATAAAAATAAATAACTAAGCAAACTTTTTATTTTTATTTATTTATTTTTCTCCTGTCAATTATCTTACAATTAAATTATTAATTATCTCCTAATTAAATTATTACTTCTAAGTAAATTAAATATGGATACATTTGATTTTATGTATGTGACCTTTTAGATTCACCATTAAACTAGCAATGAGTCATGATTAAATTATGTCCCTTTAATTTAATATTTAGAATTAATCTTATTAATTTTTAATCCTAAGATTCATGGTTAATGTCTAGCACCATATCATGAACTAATTAACATGAATCTTAAAATGAACCTTTTCTATTGCAATTATTATATTGTATAATTCCTTAATCAATGTTTCGATTGAATTTAGGGCGCGATAATTAGTCAAAACCCTAGTCATTTGACTATTAAGTATCAAATCCAAAATTCATGAATTATTATATAAAATTTAGGAAAAAAACTCTTTTTATGATTTCACCTTACCTTAATTAAGGATTTTCAAGTGATGATTTATATGATAACATATGACATTCTTTTCTCTTTGTGAGAAAAAATGGTACATTTATTATTGACATTCACAAATCTATATATATGGTAAAGTTATACCCAGTAAATGTCCTTTAGATGACTTCTAGGAATCAAAATAATATTAAAGTATAATATATCATATATAAGATTATCATGATGTGTTAAGTCAAAGGACTAACTCTACACCATTGCAATATAAGACTTTCAATTCAATTTACCCACATATGAATTCTTAAATAAGTTAGCTCAATGAACTCATTCTTCTAATGAGTATCTACCTATATGAACTAGCACCTATATCCATGAAATGAGACATCCTCCCATTTGAACATACATTTACGTATTAGTCTATTCGAGTTATTAGCATCCATTCTTAATAACTTTATTATTAAAAGCATTTTAAAATCTAGGCTTATAAGAAATATGTTTTATGATTGTAATCTCCATGCACGACTATATTTCATGAACTATCTTAATCTTTGAATTTTTATCAAATACAAATAATAATTAACTGATCAATATAATTGATTGAATGACAAAGTTTACAAAAAATGTCCTATTAGATCACATGTTATTAGCTTGTAAGACACAATTCTAACATAATTGTGAATTATGCTAACCCATCATTTCCATTTCATCACCATTAAAATTTCTTCTAACAAGTAATATCAAGGCTTGGTTTTATCGGGTTTGGATCATGTTCATATAGATGGTCTTATTTATGCTTATTGCATTTGGATTGTTACAACTTAAGTATTTTATAATTTTATTTTAATTATTTAAATACTAATTATGTATATATGCCAATAATTAGGATTATTAAGGATAAGTTTAGAATAGCATTTTAATTAAATAAAATATAATTTAATGAAGGAAATACGTATAAGTAAATTAATTATAAAATTATATAAAATTAAGAATTTATTTATACAATACTTTATATTCATGATAGTTAATTAATTATCAGATGAGTTAATTAAAGAAAATAAGATTTTGCATTGGGAATAGGAAAAATAAAATTAGACATAAGTTAGGATATAATTAGATTCGAGTAAGGATGTATAGATGAGATTTTAAAGTTAATAATCCAGTTTTGCCCTTTAGCCTTTTTCAAATTATTAAATTTTCATTTAATTATTAAAAAAAAACTTTCTACACCTCTATTTCCTTATTTCTTTAGAAAGCTCCATTGGTTCCTTATTGTTCTTCTTATTCATCTCTTTCAAATTAGTGAGATTAAGCTCTAATCATCATCAATTCTTCATTACTTTTAGAGCAAACCAAAGTTAAATTCGATTATCTCCATATAAGAGTAAGTAAATAATCTACTTAGATTTAATATTTTACATAGTTGGTTGCTTATTTTGACAATTTATATGGTTATGTTAGTGGTTTGATGATTTTATATTAAAACATTATGTTGTGATGTGATTTATTAAGGTTAATGGTTCTAAAATAAGTATAGATAGTGGATTTGTGATGGATTTTAACTTGTTTGAAGTATATGTGTTCATATAAGGAAAATGGACAATTTAAATAGTGATTTCATGGTAAATCTATAAAATCTTGGCTTCATATTCGAGTATATAAGTGAGTATAGTTCTAAAATTGCTTTTTAAATGCCCATATTTGAGTGTGACAATATGAGTGGCCGTAAGTGAGTATATACTCAACTATGAGCACTAGAATTACTTTTTGGTTACCTATACTCCAGTATGTTAAATAATATTGTTGCAACAACTTCAAAAAATTATATAACACTTGTTCTACATTCATTTTAAGCAAATTATATATCATTAGAAAGATAATAGAATCTACTTTCTAATGGAATTAGTTTCATATTAAAATCTTATGAATATTTTAAGATATTACTAAATTAAGAAACAAAGATCAAGAACTTTAGTTAATGATAAATTGAATTTTTAGGATTAACTTATATAAATCATAACTACTTCATATATATATATATATATATATATAACCGTGCCACAGAAAGTTAATTGAAGCTAATTATAGGAAACCTAGTAACAAAATAAGGTATTGTAGTGTTGTGATAGCATTAAATAGTGTTCATATACTTAATGTTAAACAATGGTAGTTTATAATCCAATATGGTATATTGATTTTATAATCCATTATGGTATTAAATTATATTGGTTTATGACATTGGATTATCGTAATTTATATTTCATTAAGGCATTGAACTGTAATAACCTTTATTCTACTATAGTTTTTAAATATTATTATTTTATATTTTATTATAGTATTGAACTATATTATCTTATAATCTATTATAATGTTAAATTATATTACCTCATTTTACTACAATATAAAATTATATTGTGTTATATTCTATTGTAGTATTGAATTACATTATTTTATATTCTTCTATAATATTTTACTATATTACCTTAACCTCTAATATAGGATTGAATCATGATACCTTATGTTTCATTATAATATTGAATTATATTAGGAATATATTTTATAAAAAAATTCATAGTTACACCAACATCTATTTTATTATTATAATAGATTATTGTAACATAAGTTGATTTCTATGAGAGATTTTATAAGTAAGCATAGTTGATTATCATGACAAATTATATAATCTTATACTTAGATGTTGTAATTGATTATATATAGGTATTTGTTTGAATATTATGAAAGGTTACATATAAATACGTCTATATATATATATATATATATATATATATTGGAACACCAAAATTTAATATTAATGGAATCTACATTCCTTGGATAATAGTATCCGACTACTATAATTAAATATGGGTTTTAAGACTTGCCTCTGAGACTCCATACTTAACTAAGGATTGTCAATGCTCTTATTTAATTCTTCCAAGTTCCAAAATATTAGTATATTGAATGTTTACAAAATTAATAGCATGCTTGAATGTGATTGATAGCTCAACCAAAAGTATTACTTAATTGTAGTACTAAACTTATAAGTAATTAAACTATCTAGTATTATTTTATATAATGAATTATTATAGTGATATAAAGATGGTATTTTTATAATCCTTGAATTTGATTAAGTGCATTTTTATGTGGTGTGTTGATGGCGATAAGATCTTGATGTAAGTGTATTGTTGAATGAAAAGGAGAAACGGAAGGATTGTTATAGAAATATGATGAAATGATATTTAATTGAAATACGAAGTCATGTATCAGAGAATAAAGTGAGATATTTAAGATTGTGATATGTGTGTGATATCAAATATAGGCACAAAAAATTAAGCCTTAGGAGCTCTCATGTTGAATAGTGTTGAAACATGACTCTCTACCTAAGAGCCTATTCTTATAAAAGTTGAAGTAGTTTTAGTAAGTGCCTCATATCTTATGATTAAACATTTGTGTCATATCACACACCATATCTCATCCAAGTGCTCATAAAGAGTAGGCAAGAAGAATAGTAAGCAAGTTAGCCAAGCAAATAAAATAGGAGTAATTTTTTATATTAGAGTTAATTGATATTATATTTATTATTTAGTTATGCATTTTTATGGATATGAATCATGTTCTTTTTTTGTTAATTTGGAGCAATTCATTATTTATGCTACTTCATGAAAGTGAATTAAATCAATATTACCTTGTATTTATTTTATTGCCTACTGTGTGTTATCAATCATAAGCAAAAAATGATGCATAATGTAATCTAGAATTGTTTATTCTTCTTGATTTGTATTGTTTATTGTTAAAAGTGAATTGACATTATAGGTAGTATTTGATTTAAGAACTTGTTTGCAATCGAAAGTTGCTAATTATGTGTATCTATATTTATGTAGAAGGTATAATTATGATTGTATGATTATGTTTACTTTATTAAGTGTTATTTACTTATTGAATCTGTGATTCATTATTTTTATTTAAAATATTTTTAGATAGGCCTATTGAAACTTTACCACTACTAACAACTTAAAATTTGAAATATTCTTCGAATACTTCATGTTGAACAGCTATAATCAAAGTTAAATTGTAAATAAAGATGGTTTAGGTTTTACAGAAATATTATTAGCTAAGGAAAATTTAAACTTCATTATATGCATTTTCTTTGAATTATTATTTATTAAATTATTTGTTAGCAATCATGTGTTGATACTAAAATTAGGTAGTTTTGATTGGCAAAAAATCAAGAAAAATAAGCTCTACGCTAGTGATAATAAAATAAGTCGTGATATGAATTGATTAAAGAAGTTAACAGCACATATTTAATTTGGAGTTTATCAATCCTAGATTTTCATTAAGTAATAGCCTTTTTTTTTAAAATAATTTTGTTAAAAGAATTTTTTGTGAAGAAGATGAAGCAAATTTAGTGAACATGTACAATGTTTGTACTCCATTAAAGGTAGAGTTTTGAAGAGTATTCCATTAGAGGTGGAGTTCTAAAGATGTTTTTTATTTTTAGAGAAGATGATTCAAAATTTAGAGGTTATGACATGGATTGATTAATGAAATTAACAGTACAAATTTAATTTAGAGTTTATCAATCCTAGATTTTGATTGAACAATAGCTTCTTTTTTTTTAAATAATTTTGTTCAAAGAATTCTATGTGGTGAAAATGAAGCAAATTTGATAGATGCATAAAATGTTTGCACTCTATTAGAGATAAGGTTTTGAAGAGTACTCCATTAGGGGTGGAATTTTGAAAATGTTTGTGGTTTTTGGAAAAGATGATTCAAAGATGTTGTGATATAGATTGATTAAAGAAATTAACTGTACAATTTGATTTAGAATTTATCAATTCTAGATTTTGATTGAGCAATAACTTTTTTGTAAATAATTTTGTTGAAAAAGTTCTTTATGGAGAAAGTGAAGCAAATTTGATAAATGTATAAAATATTTGTACTCCATTAGAGGTGGATTTTTGAAAATGCTTATAGTTTTTGGAGAAGATGATTCAAAATTTAAAGCTTTAAGACTTTTAATTGTAGAATTTATGTTAAGGTGAAAGTTGTTAAGCTTTAACCTAAATTCTAATTATCATTAATTTATGATTTTTTGGATGATTTTTCTATTTAAATTATGATTCTTATCAGTTATTTATTATTTTCTATTTTGAATTAGGACTCTCTTGTTAAGCAAGTCCACGTGTGAAATGCTAATACTTCATTAGAGGTTAAGTTTTAAAGATGTTTGTGATTTTTAGAGAAGATGATTTAAGATTTAGAGCTTGAAGTCTTTTAATGGTGGAATTTATGTCAAAGTGGAGATTATTAAAATTTAACCTAAATTTTAATTATTATTAATTTATGATTATTTTCTTTTGTGAATAATTTTTCTATTTAAATTATGATTTTTATCAATTATTTATTATTTTTATTTTAAATTAAGATTCTTTTCTTAAATAAGTCTTTAAGACCTATAAATATATTATATCTAGGTAAAAAGATTATCGAAAAGACCAAACGAGGTCCCACAATTTACTCTTACTCCTTTAATGAGATTGTTTGTATTGAGAGTAAAGAGTGTGTACACTATTTATGAGAATATGTACTGTTGGATAGAGGAGGATTGTGAGGTATTTTTGATGTATTTAAAGTGTGGGTTTAAGAGTAACCAAACATTTTGTAATCTTTCTTTTTAACTCCTATTGTGTTGTGTTTGAATAAAGCATTTAGAAAATACTAAAAATTTTAAAGTTTTTAAAAAAGGATAATTTTACTTAATTTTCATGGATAAGGAATGATAATCCATATGGTATTTTAAGAGTAATTGTGAAATTTGTAAAATGACACCTATTTTAGTTGAGTTTAAAATGTCAAATTTGATAACTTAAATTCTTTATATAGAATGCTTAAATAATTTACAAGTTCTATCTTATTATTGTCAAATGTAACATTTAAGCTTATAAAAGTTAAATTTCTTATTAATTGAATTATCAACTTCAATTTTTAAATCCAAATATAACATTAGTGAATCTTGTTTATTTTCTTCGCATATGGAGTAAGCTAAAAATTGAATCATGTTAAATTTCTGTGTCTTGCAAATTTTATTGCTTGCCTAATCTTGGATTTTGCCATTGCACTTTTGCATCATTATAACCACTCAAAAGCTTTTCCCAATAGTTCAAATATCAATTTAACTACTAATTAACGGATTTTTTTGGCCATCCATGCTTTTTTTAACACATATCAATTTTTTTTTTAATTTTTTCCTTGCAATTTTTTCTATTTTTTAATTTGTAGTTAACCTATTATTTCCAATTAGAATATTGACAAAGCTTTATAATTGACATTATTTCTCTTCCTTTTATTGGCTTTGTTGCATGTTTTTCATTCTTTCTCTTATTCACTCATGTTTTTTTTAAGTTTATATTAGGGTTGTGAAATGGACTTCAATCCACAAACTTGGTTTGTTTTAACTTTGAGCTTATACGAACCAATTTATACACTTACAACTAAAGTCTATGAATTTATGGATT
Source organism: Sindora glabra (assembly GCA_020226215.1). Classification (NCBI taxonomy): domain Eukaryota; kingdom Viridiplantae; phylum Streptophyta; class Magnoliopsida; order Fabales; family Fabaceae; genus Sindora; species Sindora glabra. The sequence continues at coordinate 2,188,664 of CM035226.1, read as the reverse complement.
GAACTGTAAATATAGATCGAATTGGACCACTTAAAATTTAATCCATTTTTTAAGTAAGTTTCTATAGGTCAATCTATTTATCGTCTTTCATTTAGACATCATTGAATAGTATAAGTTAAACTAAATACTTTTTTAATTATTATAACAATTTGTAAAATAAATTAATAATTTTATTTAATTGAATTAATTTACTGTATATTTTATTTTTAATTTTATTACTTTACGATTCATACACTATTTCTTTTTTTATTTGCTCAATTGCATATCCTTTTTTATTTTCACTCATATTATTTATAACTTAAATGCTAATATCACTAAGTAATATAAATATTGCATAATATTTTTTATTTTTATTATAAAATATTTTAGATAAATTAAAATTTTGATAAAAATATTAATTGAAATAATTAATTGTATATTTATATATTAATAAAATTATTATAAAATTAAAATTAAAATAATTTATTCATTTAAATTTTTTGAATCTTTTCTTAATTTCAACTTTTAAGTGCTAAAAGTACATCAATTGCAATATTTTTTGGGCTTCATAGCTCGCTTGCTTTTCTCTTCATTTTATTGAGTTTGTTGTATTCTTTTCTCTACTCATAATATTTACAATTAGATCCACTGGGTAATTTAAATATAATACAATATATTTTTTATATAAAATATTTAAAATAACTTATAAATTTTAATTAATTTAATTAATTTATTATATATATATTTTAACTCATTTTTTTAACAATTCATGTAATGTGAAATATTACATCCCTTAATGATAAATTGAAGTGTTCAAAAATTAATAAGTAATAATAATCACAATTAAAAATAAATTTTAAATTTATAACTACTGACTATTTTTAATTTTCTTATTATCAAAACTGTTAAGCCACTTTATCCTATAAAGTAGATTTTGCATTTTAGACGATCCTATAACAATTTCTCCCTTTTTTTTCTTTTTTTAATTTGTTCTATTGCTTATTTTTAATCTTTTTCATATGCACCCTAATGTTTAAAGCTTGGAAGCTAATATCATTAATAGTACAAATACTATATAATACATTTTATTTTCATTATAAAATATTTTAAATAATATAAAATTTTAATATATAAAACATTAACTAAATTAATTGGATAATTTTTAATAAAAATAATTTAAATTTAAAATAAGAATTACTTATTTAAATTTTATTAATATCATTTTGATAAAATTTTGAGGCATTATTTTTGAAGTTAACTATATATCAATTGAGATTTTGTTAAGCTTTTATAGGTCACACATTATTTTTATTTATTTTATCTACTTTATTACATTTTTTTATTATATGTCCACTTTATTATTTATAACTTAATCCTAATATCACTAAATAATATAAATATAATATAATATATTTTATCTTTATTGTAGAACTAATTTGAATATGTTAAAAATTTGATTGAATTGCATTAATTAACTATATATTTATTCATTAAAAATATTTAAAAATTAGAATTATATTTATTCAATTTTTTTCAATATTTTTATATTAATTTTTAAATGATATATTTTGAATTAAATATGTTGTGTTCAATTTTGAATTTTTTCAAGGTTTTAATATAAAGTTTAAGCTTAATTTTAATTAATTCATATTACAAAATAATTCAAATTTCATTATTTTGATAAAAAATCCTAAAATTAAGATCAAGATGTAATTTTGTTTCTTTCTTTCAAGGTTCAATGCAAAGTTTCTAATAAAAGTTTCAAAGCATAGCTTAAGGGGGAAATCTTACTTTTGTGTTTGATACTTAAAATGCACTCTCCCTCTCTTTGATTAGTATTTTATCATAAAGATTTTTACATTTAAAAATAAATATGGGAAATCAGTATATCTATGCTCATACATGTAGCTTCTTTTTTTTTTAGTTTTTGCTATGCAAAATGTTATACCTAGATTATTCTTATAAATAATGGTAAATGTAAGTCAAACTTAGTTATATTATATAGTTATTCAAAAAGATTATGAGCAAAAATTTTACTTAAATTTTTTTAATTAATCAATTTTAGGAATTTAGAAAAACACAAGTTTTTGTGAGTTTGGATTTGATTTCTTAATCAAATCTTTGTAAAATTAATTCTTCGTTAGTGCAAAATTTTGTTTTATTAAATGTGTTTTAGGTGTTTGAAATTATTGTAATATTTAATCATATTATTTTTTCATAAAATAGGGATTCTTAGAAAGCATATACATCAATATTATATGATACACTTCTATATTCATTGGGAAAAAAACCTCTTCAAGTCAAATTCTTTTTTAGGTATAGTTTACAAATAATAAATAAGGAGTAAAATAAATTATGAGAATTTTTATATAATTTCATTTCTCTTTCCTCTATTATATATATGTGCTAATTACTAATAAAATTTAACAAAAGAATGACATGACTATTCAATTAGAAATAAAAATAAAAATAAGAATTCAATTCAAAAATTTTAAATTATAACAACTCAATTAAAAATTAGGTGAAATTATGTAGAGCAGTGAAGTAATTTAATCAAATGGCAAGAAAAGAAGTGCCAAGAAATGAAAAAAATCTAGTGTTACGTTACTATTGAAAATTTAATGCTATTTTTATACAAATATTATTAAAGATTCATTTATTTCATTGAAAATTATTTTATTCAAAAAGTTATTATTTGCATGTATCTTGATTAAGAAGTGATATGTCAATTATATTTGTGACTAAGAAAATGATATCTAGAACTATAGATTGGATGAAAATAAATTTCTCTTTCAAAAATAAGAATTTGCTTTCCTTAAAATTCTTCATATATAATATTATACAAATAAAATATTTTTTATTTTAATATTTTATAATCGTATCTTAAGAAAAATAATTTTCACACATTAAAACAAATGGAGTCTAAGTATATTATTTTTCTAACTCAACAATCTAATTTTTTAAAAAATAACTGATTTTTTTGGTAAAAATAATTAATTTCTTACTACATTAGATCCCTCAATTAGAAAAATAATACACTTAATAATATTTATATGAAAATATTGTTGAATTTTCAATGCTAATATACAATAAAAAAATTTCTTTATAAGGCACAAACTAGTTAAATTTGTGGACTCATCCATGCTATTTAAAAATTTAGGGTAAATTAGACTTTATTTGTAGGTGGTCTTAACCTATTTCAATTGACTTATAAGTTACTTTCGTCAATCAAGTTCATTAACCTTTACTTTTTTTTAATTGTTAATGTTTCATTTACTTAAATTATTTTTCATTCAAAATTTAGTGGAAGATATACATAAAACATACATATTATCTATTTTCCTAAATTTGACCTACTTTTAAGTTTACTCTTTATTAAAAAAAAAAAAAAACTTTAACTACCACTCTTCGGTAATGTTAAACCAAATTGCTTCGATAAATATTCAATGAAGGTTTTTTTTCTTTTGATTAATTGGTTTTGAGAATGAATATTAAATTAGGTTAAATTTAAAAAAAAAATTAGAAAGCATGTGCCTTTCACATTTTTCTTCAGTTAGATTTTGAATAACAAATAATTTAAGTATTAAATATTAGGAGTTGGAAGTGTAAATTGATGAATTTTAACAATTAAAATTATAAATAGATTAAATAAAAAGAGAAAAAATATATAGATAAATTGTAGTTTACTTAAAAGTTTATTATACCTTATTAAAAATGCATTTTCCAATTTGATTGATATTTTGCCCCTCAATTTTGAAAGGAGTTGTAAAGAAGATAAGGGCATTTTCCAAAATTGGGAGAAATGTGGTCCATCGTAGTCATAAACGACAAAACAATACCCAGCTATCTCCTGGTCAGAAGTTTGCCGTCAACATTTTTTGGGGAATAAATAAAATTATTATTTCGACTTTTTCCTCGTGTGGTGGCCCACTCGCCGGAACCCCTAGTGCTTTAGAATTTTATTCTTGTTATTCTTAAAAAATTTAATATTCAATTAAAATAAAAAATAATTATAATACATTATTAATATACTAATATATCGATATATTATTAAATTAAATTATTGATATAATATCATATAATATATCAAAATTAATTTTGAAATAAAAAACTTGTTATACAATAAAACTTAATAATATATTAATATATTATTACTTCTACTTTATCAATATATCATAATCCCTACCGTTAAAATAAGCATGGTAAGAATAATAAAATAAAAGTATTAATGAATGCAAACCCAACCCTAGGGATCATGGACATGACTGCGCTATCACGAAAGTGAATGACTTCATAATATTAGGTCTTTGGAAGTTGTAAATTTAATATAAAAAGATGTCCGTGATTAATAAAAAGGTAAAATTTTTTTGAAATGTTAACATTTTAATGAAATTATGGATGGACTCATTTTTTGATAGTAATAATAGTTTAAATTCAAGATTCAATAACAAGAAAATACTTTTATAATAACATCTATAATCCATACTAATTGCTCAAAGACAAAAATGGATTCAGCTACTCTACCATAAAATAGGTACTTCTTACTCGAATGGAAATGAATAGATGATAGGAAAAAAAATTTGTATACCATTATTTATATAGTATTATACTAGTATATCACTAAATTTTATTATATATTAAACTTATTATTTTTAAAAATTAAATTTAATATATTATATAATAAATCAAATGATACACTACAACACCATATTCATCTCCTTTGAAATATGAGCAAGGGAGAGCACAAGCATCCTGATTACCTCAAACTACAGGTCCAGTTTGTGCAGCTTTTTTTAATACTTTCTAATTAAAATCATTCGTAATCAGCATTTTTACAATCTAAATTTCTTATTTGATTTCGTGACAAGCAGCCCGTTGGAATTGTTACTATCATTCAAGACGGAGGCAATACTTTGGTGTTTTGAAATTTGATTCGGCTATTAATCTAATAAAATAAGGGATTAAGATTAGACTAATTCAATCAATTAAATTAGATGATTGAATTGATTAATATATTTTTTATATGTATAAATAATAATATATATTTATCAAAAAAAGATACTAAAAAAATAAATTTACCTAATTAATATAAGTACATTTTTAAAGTATAATAAATTATTCAACAAATTTTTAATTAAAATAAAAGTTTAATAACAAATATTTTATCTTTAATTTCAATTACAATCATGCAAGTCTTGTTCCTTTTTTTTCTTTTTGGGTTTCAGAGCTTAGGTTTTTTTTTTTTTTTTTTGTAATTTGAACTTTGGACTAGACTTAATTCAAATTGACTTCAAGTCCAAAAATTAAAAAAAAAGAAAGAAAAAAAAGACTAAAATCATATTTTAATTTTTGAAGTATTAAATTTATATTAATTAAATCCCTAGAAATTTGGATTAGTCAAATTTTAGTTCTTGTTCTAAGGGGTTAATATTAGCTGGGGAGAGTAAAATTTTATTTGGACTTAAATTTTCAAAAATCAAATTGATACAATCCTTACTTTATGAATTAAATTGATGAAAATATAATATTTCAATGATCAAAATAGTATTTTAGTAAAAAAAATGAAATAGGTTAATAGGTTGAACGAAACATTGGTTCCACTACTTTTTTACTAAGTTTAGGCAGATCAATTTGAGTTATTGCCTAATTCCAATTTATTGGTATGTTTGATTCGTTATTACACCCAAATGTTAGTTCAATTGAATTAATCGGGTTGATTTAGGTTTTAAAATATTGCTTTATATTGTTAACCTCTCTTGGTCTACCTCTTTGGTATGCCAATTGATATGATTTATGTAATGTGTATTTGATATAATAAATAAGTTAATTTATAATTTATTAATTTGATCAATAAGTTATAAATTAATATTTAAAGATATTTGATGCACTAGTTTATTTTAAAAAATAAACTATTATTTGATAAATTTTACAAAATAACTTATAATATATAAGCTAATAATTTTCAAATTTTTTTGAAAATGTACCATCTTTTTTCAATTAAATAAAAATCTATATCTAAATTATGAAAGTAATATTTGATATATTCTCATTAATTTAATATAAATAAATATATATGTAATGTCATTAAATATAATTAATTAAATTTTATATTATTATAATATTATTTTAAATAATAAATAAATATATAATATTATAAATAAAAACTAGGAGGAAAATCAATTATAATATAAATTTGGGCTTTTAAAAAAAATTGAATAAGCCCAACCCAAGTCTCACATTTAATTAAAGAAACAATTCATTGTTATCAAATTAAACACAAGAATAGTGTATAATACATCATTAATACAGTGATATATTGATGCATAATCAAATTTAATTATACATTAAATTTATTTTTTAAAAGTTAGATTTAACATTTTATACCATAATATAATAATAATTAAATTTAATAGTACATCACCATATCACCGTACAATAATATACCATAATTATCTATCATATATTCACAAGTTACAACAATGAGAAGGCAGGGGTTACAACATTGCACCTTCATTTGTTTGTTTGACATAAAAATAGCACCGTCTGATTAAATATCCTTTAAATTATTAAGCGGTAGTTTTACCGCGAGGAGAGAAAAGCTTAAAAAGTATGTTATAATTGTTAAATTCGAATTTCTTTACTATTAATAAAAAAATAAAATAAAATGTCTTATAATGTTAGGTTTTTAATTTGGATCTATTAATTTAATAATAAATAAGATATACAAAATTTGATTTAATATTAAAGTCACTGTCTAGTTTGGGTCTAAATAATAATCTAACTTATTAATATGATAATTGATCGTTCTTAACAATGAATAGATTCACTAATTGTTACAATCTATAAATAGGAATCGTTACTCATCAACCCTATATTGTTTTATTTTTTCCCTATCAGTGATAGAATTTTTCCCTAAAATACTAGTTGACGACTAACCTTGATAGAAATAATAATCCTTGTTGAGAGTTCATAATCAGAGTAGATTGTACTATAATTCATAATTCACATATCAAAAATTTCAAAATAGGTTCAACAAATATTTCTTAATTTTCAATTAATCAATGTATTAATATTGTCTTTTTCACATTATTCAATTGGCAACATTATTATTAAATTTTTCTTCAATTAGTATTAGAGTCAATAAATCATGTGAATTGAATGAATTATTATATAGACTCAAAAATATAATTTTGCTTTGAATAATTTTATTATGTGATGAATTTTCTAGATCAAAATTGTTATGAATCTCCATATAATTTCATAACCCTCTTTTTGTTTATTTTTTTATTATATATATGTGTGTTAATTTTTTATGAATAAAAATACAGATATTGTATGTGTGAGAAATTTATGAATGATTCATCCATATATTATATGTATTTTTGGATGAATTTTATTTGATCCAAATTTCATATTATTGGATGTTTTTGTGAATATTTAGTTGAATTTCATATGAATAAATTTTGTAGGAATTCATTCAAATATATCAATTTTATGTGTACCTATGAAAATTTATGTTGTAGTTTTTGTTTTAGATTTATACTGTTTTCAAGTTTTATCATTATTTGGCTTTCTTTATGCTCATATGAAATATGGCTTCCATATGTGAAAATGACATGTGAATTAAAATTAAAAAAATTATTATAGTTCCTTTAGTATGTTTTTCAAAAGTTCTTGAAAACCAATTTTCCTTTGTCAAGAAATTCTTTATGAGAATCAAGAATTCAAGTTTGTTAAAGGCACAATATATTTTTCTAGTATACATCAAGAATACTAGATATTGTTATTGTTCTTATTATTGAAAAATTTTCAATTCTTAAAATAGAATTTTTATTTTTTTTGCCAAAACTTTAGTAAGGAATCATTTTTCATTAAAGGTGAAATGTATTTAGAATTCTAATGACCTTTTTAGCATGTTTTTTAGCTATAAAACATAGAGAGCCATTAATGAAGTTTTAAAAAATTTTGCAATTTATTCAAATAATTTTTTATTTTTTTAAATTTTACATTAAATGCATTAAATAATGATTATGTGGAAAAATAGCATTAAAAATTGCTTAATGGATTTTTTTAGGTATTAGGTCAGATGATTGTAGACCCAATTTAAGTGAGAATAAAATGAATAGTGTTGCCTGGGTGATGCCTATAGTGATGTTGGTGCATGCAAGTCACATACCATCGTGTTAGTGTTATTTCTTAATGGTGATTATATTTTTGGTCTCCACTTTTTAAACTATATTCTTTAAATTTTTTAATTTTTTTTGAAATTAAAAATATTTTAATTATTATTTAACTATTTAATTTAAGTGGAAAATTAATTTTATTTTGAGCTAAAAATCTTACTATAATATTCCCATATTTTGGACTTCTACATTTATTTTTTTGTGAATTTTTTTAGACTTATTTATTTATTTATTTATTATTATTTTATATAAATGTATATAGAAAATATTTATAAAAAATTATTTGGGCTTATATTATACTATAAAATTTTATGTAATTATAAGCTCATCCATTGTAAGCCCAATTGGATAAAATTTTATTCATTTTTAAAAAAGTAGTAGTTAGACTAAGAAAAATATCATATTAATAATATTTTAATATCTTGTTGGTATGGTATTATTAATATGATTTGTTAATTATAACATAAGTGTATGAATAAATATTATATTTCTAAAATTTTCATCACTTTATCACTATGAGATTTTAGGATTATGATATTATATTATAGGACCTTTAATGCCTCATTAGAATTGATCTTTGTAATGTAATATTGAGTTCAATTGCATAATTTATTGAAAGAAAATTTTAATATAATTAAATTTAAAAATGCATTAATATTTTAAATTTGTTCTCACTATTTTTTTACCTATAAAATTAAATGCGATTAAGATGCTTAATATGACAAATCATGAAGACTAGATTGAGTCATTAAAGCTATATCTAGTAATTAGGAAGATAAAGCCCTACATTAATGTTGAATCTACAACAAACTAGAGAAGTCTCTATAAAAAGTGCATCCACTCTAACAAAATATGTTTAATAATGATAAAAATATGATAAATAAGACAATAAGAGACAACATCCTTAACACAACCAACATGAAAGTGTTCCTAAGTTTTGTAACTAAAAAATATAAAAGATTTGATAAGGCTGAGAAATAACAATATTTTTTATTATTTGAAATATATATATACGATGTTGTTAGTAGGGTGAAAGAGCATATTTTGATATTGATCAATTATTATAATAAGTTAAAAATTATTTAAGTTGATTTAGGGGATAGTTATCTAACTTGGCATATGCTAGAGTCTTTTCTCTCTCAATTTGATGTTTTAAAGACATTCTATAATACTCATGAATGGATCATTAATGAGCTCATTTCGATCATTACACAGGTTGAGGAAGATATGAAAAAGGGTAAGGCTTAAGTGGTAAACTATATGTTATATAGCATAAATTCAAACTATAATGCAAAGGTTAATCGGAAAGGCAACAAGGATCGTTATAATTATAAAAGGAAGAAAGGTGAGAGATATGAATCTAGTGGACAGCAGCGCTATAGACTCAATAAGGTTTACTTCAAGGGTAATTGTTAGTTTTTACAAAAAGTATACATATAAGAATATAGATTGCTTTAAGTATAAGAAATAAGTAGAGAAGAAAAAGAAAGGCATTGACAAATCTAAGAAAGCCAAGTGAGGTAGAGAGAGAAAGAGAGAGAGAGCTAACTGTGAGACTTAGAAATGAAGATAGAGTTGAAGTAGAACATATAGGATTAATGAAATTGAAGTATGGACATTAGTTATTATTGAATAATGTAATTTATATACCTTCTATAACAAGGAATTTAATTTCAGTTGATGTTTTGGATTTGGTTGGATATTCTTATTATTTTGATAACGGAAAAGTTAAATTATTTTACAAATCATTTATTGTGGACACTAGTTTTTTTATGGTTTATAAAAAATTAATTTAGATTATAATTTTGTGAATTTGATAAACCCTGTTATCAATAAGCAAAGATGATGAATTGATAAAAAGCTTTCAATATGGTGGCATAAATAGTTAAAACACATTTCTCAAGAAAGAATTTAAAGACTTATAAAGGAGGAAGTACTTCATGACCTGGATTTATCAAAATTTAGAACTTATGTGGATTACATCAAAGGTAAACTTACGGTTAGAGTTAGAAAAGGAAAGAGAAAAAAATAGAGAATGTTCTAGAACTAATTCACACTAACATTAGTGGGCCTATACTAGCTAGTGCTATAGGAGACTACAAATACTTTGTCATATTCATAGATGATTACTCTAGATTTATTTGGGTGAAGTTACTCAGTGAGAAGTCAGAATCATTGGAAGCCTTTTAAATCATTCAAGGTAGCAGTCAAGTTAAAACTAGGGAAATATATAAAATGTGTCAATTCTGATAGAGGTGATGAGTATTATAATAGATATGATGAAATAAGCAAAAATCCTAGCCCTTTTACAAGATACCTATAAGAGCGTGGAATTCAAGCAAGTTACACCATTTGTGAAATACTAGAGCAAAATGGAATTGCAAAAAGGAGAAATTAGACTCTCAGATACATGTTAATCTATACTTCACTACTAGGATTCTTATGGGGTAATATATTGTGAACAATGATATACATTTTTAATCAAATTCCCAACAAGTCAATGCCTAAAACCCTTTATGAGTTGTTGTATTATAAAAATCCTAATTCAAGACATTTTTGAGTTTAGAGTTACAATATTGAAGTAAAGTCGCACATTCCATCCATAAGGAAACTTAATTTGAAAATTATTAGTGAATACTTCATTAGGTACTGCAGTGGCTTGAAAGAAAGTAGATTTTATTGTTTGACTCATATGACCGGAGTAATAGAATCAAACTAAGCTATCTTTTTTGAGGATAGATTGGATAATAGGAGCCAAATAATATGCATTAGAAATTTTACTAAAGATAGAACAATTGTTCTACTAACACTGATATTGGGAGAGTCATTTTTATTGTTTCACTAGTTGATCTAGTCTAATCAATAGTAGAAGATGTTGAATCAGATAAGATAAATAAAAAAAATTTCATTTAGAAGATCTCATAAATTTTGTAAATTGGTGATTTCTAACGATTACCTTGTATATGTATTTTGTATTTTACTAGACATTTATGATCTTAATTTAAATTGATTATTGGATACTTATGATCAATTTAGACCGATGAGTATAAAAATATCATTGTTTACTTTTATATTTTATTAAAGTGATCATTATTATTGAATTACATGACTCAAGAGACTAATTGTTAGAATTTTATTTTGTATCTATTAATTCAATAATAAATAAGATGCAAAAAGTTTAATATAATAATAAAGTGAATATTTAGTTTGATATCAAATGACAATTTAATTTATTAATGTGGTAATGGATGATTCTCAATTATGGATCAATATACTAATTGTTATAACCTATAAAAAGACACTACTCTTGAATCTTATATTATTCTATTCACTCCATGTTAGTGATAGGGTTTCTCTTCAAAAAATTAGTTGACAATTAGAATTGATAGCAACAATAATCCTTATTAGAAATTTATAATCAGAATATATTGTAATATAATTCCTAATTTATATATCTAATTTATTACGATGAATTTATTAAATATTTCTTATTTTTAATTAATTTATATATTAATATTATTTTTTTTCTGATTCAATCGGTAATAATATTATTAAACTTTCCTTTATAAAAGACATGAGTACTAGTAATAAAACTACGATCTAAAACAGCAGTCATTAACTGACCCTGAAAAAATAAGCTGTGTCTCAGAATCATTTCATGACCCATTTACGAGGGGTTAATGATGTACAAATCCTATTCTAGAAGAAAATTAATTTATATCCAATTAAAAAAATACAAAAGTAATTTGGGTGCAAAATAAAATAGTCATAAAAGTAGTCAAGTAGGCATTGTAAGCAGCCCAGAACAAGAAAGGCATGTCAGAATATTGATGCGTGAAGATGGGAATCAAGTTCGAAGCATTACTTGATTCAATGCCATTCTCCCGTTCCTTAATTTGGTCAATCTTTGTCACTTCAGGAGCACATTTTCGGATGGCCATGTTCATACATAGCAAATGCAGTCTGCCAAACTGCCAAAGTGCGTCGTTTTCAATTTTTTTTTCCAAAATTCTTGATAATTAAGAAAGTGATCTTACAATGTAAAGTGCTAACATAAGGCTAATTGGGGAGCCAAACGTCAATCAACAATGAATTGATCGATTTTATTGTCAGTGCTTAGTCAAAAGTTGCATTAATTTACCTGAGACATTATGTACCGATTTTTTTTTTCTTTCTAATCGTCAAAATCAAAATTCAACTAGATCCATAGAGTTTTCAAACAAAGTTTGGGAATCAGTGTGTATGATAAGCAAAAGAAATCAGCATTCATACCATTATTTCTACCAAATCAAATTTGTTAGTTTTGCACTTAATTAGCATGAGGGATGTGATACGAGAGCGTAGAAAATATGAACAGGAGCAAGAGCAGATTAACGGGCTATTTGGTTCTAGAAGAAAGGGAAACGTATCAAAAAATGAAAAATAAAGGAAAAGAGAATTAATATTTTGTGATTACTTATTTTATTTGGTTCAAATAAAAAATTAAATTAAATTTTTATAATTTATTTTGTTAATAATTGTTAAATTAAAAAATAGTTTACTTTTAATTATTATTTCATTATTATCTTATTTATTTGTTTATTATTATAATTATTATTTATTACTATTATTTTACTAATATTATTATTACTATTATTAATATTTTATTATTATTAACGCTATTTTTACTTTGATTATTATTATTGTATGATAATTATTATTTTTATCACTATATTAGTATTTATAAATATTCTTTTAATAATATTATTAATTATTTTATTTTTATTATTTTTTTATATTATTATTAATTATTATTATTTAAGAATTGTTTTTATTTTTAATTTTATTATTATTTTATACTAATAATTTATTATTATATTAGAGATGGTAAACCTAAAAACTTAAAATGAAGAAATTAGAATCCTCAAGAAATTAGGAGGAATCAGTATTTATTTATTTAGGGTAATCCTATTAAAGAAAAATAAAAAAAAGAGAATAAATTTTTTCTAAATCAATTGAGCATATACAAAAGGAATGAAAATTTATCATTTCTTTTTCCTTTCCTGATTATCTTTAACCAAACAACTCCTAAATATAAAAAAAAATTCACCTTTTACTTCATTAATGAGTTATAAATATGGATGAAAATAGTTCAGGTTACCCATTTGGAGCCTGTGGTCTAACTTGCTTTCGATATAATAAAATTTAATATTCTTAGTCAGACATATTAGGTCAAAATTGATAAATAGTTTTATTTAAATAAAAAAATCAGGCCTAACATTCTTTTAAATTTGATTTATAAACTTATCATGTTGACGTATCTAATAATTAATATATTTATATGTATAATATAACATCATATATACATATAAGATATATACATTTATAAACTATACAAATATAATATTAATATTATTTTAATGCATTATACATAGTGCTAATTTAATTATTTATTTATTTCTTGCCTTGAAAATCTTTCCTTGCTAATTTATTTATGTAAATAAACTTTTAAAAAGATTAATAAGTCAGGGCAAATTTTAACTCTACTCTTATACAAAATAAGAGACTGATGTCAAGCTAATACTTTGGCATTGTTTATTTTTTAAAGGATGTTTTTATAGGAAAATTTTATTTTCTTGTAGATATCTATACATTGTAATTAAAAAAGATGAGGAAAATTTTTTTTTAAGAAGGAAGTTATGTTCCACCAAACTTCATACATTTAACATTGAACATATAAATTATTTTTTATCATTATCATATTTTATAACTATATTTTTATGATAAATATTTTATGCTAAAATAAATGAAATCTTTATGAAGTAATCTTCATCTATTTAAGGTAGAATTTAGTTTGGGCTACTCTATTCCCACCACTAGATATCAATATACCAAACTGTGACAACTTACAGGCCAAACTTTGCGCATGGTTGAACTTGTCTATCTCCAATTCATTTAAAAGGAAGAAAAGTATTTTCCCCTTGGTCTATGCAAGGAATCTTTTTCGGGTAGAGATGCAAGAATTTTTTTTTTTTTAAGTTTAGATATATCAATATCAATAATCAATAAAAGAGAGAATGGCGGAATGAATAAAATTCAAAATTATGTATATCTCATAACTCTCGTGCGTGTATAAACTGCACTTTTTTTTTTTTTTACTCCTTTCTTTTTCTGTATAAAAATATTTTCTTAAGTTAGAAGAAAAGTAAAATTTCTTCTGGAACGCAGCTATTAGGTCTAAAATATTTATGAGAAGCTTTCTCGTATCTTGACTCTTGGCATCAGAGACGTTAATGAAGTTCCTATGGTGCATCTAAACAAACAAGCATCGCTTATCAGATTAGCTTTTCTTAGGGTCTAAACAAATAAATATATAAAATCAGCAATGGAGAGCATTATTAGCTTTGGTCAAGCATAGTTATAGAAGCCCGCATATCTCCTCATTAAAGTTAGCTGGCTTTACTGCCAAATGGAAAAAGGGCCTGCAAGTTTTCATAAATTTTCTACACCATTATGTCTTTGAAATTTTTGTTTGACTTCTTCTTAATGACAATATATTATTGATGGAATGTATAATAGTCAAAGGCTGTGCCCACTCAACAAGACTTTCCCATGCTGTAATTTGAAAGCCTCATTAAATTCAAAAATTCCATGTCATTGCTTTTTTACCTTCCACAGTTAACTTTTCAGGGTCTTTTTAATTTACATTCTTACTATAAGGTCAGAAACTTGTCAGCTTTAGTTTGGAGCTTTCTATTGTATATGATATCTCGCAATCGATATATTTGACTTTGATCCCAGCAGCCAGTGCCACTCCTAGGAAAAATCACAAGAAAAGATTATAAAGAAGAGGAAATGGTTGACACATTAGTTTGATGGGGGCTTAGCCAGTAAGAAGACACCGAGAGGCAGAGATGGAAGCTACTAAGGAAGCCGGCTCAGATAAGATTGAGGAAGAAGAAATTCATGAACTTCCTGGGTATAGATTTCATCCGACAGATGAAGAGCTTGTCGGGTTTTATCTGCGGAGGAAAGTTGAGAAAAAGCCTCTCCGGATCGAAATTATCAAACAAGTAGACATCTATAAATACGATCCATGGGATCTTCCAAGTAAGACCCTGCATGCTTCTACTTTAATTAATTCTTCCAATTTACTTACTGATGATCAGCCATATCTACACGTACTTTTAATTCATAATATATCCGATCCAGGGCTCAATTTGTTAGACAAGTTATATACAAAAGGAAGATCGAAATTCTTCATGTTAATTTCACTCGTCGGTGGAACCAATTTATATGCTTTTGTTTTCATTTTTTATCTGTTTATTTATTTATTTTTCACATGAAACTTTAAGAGTGTGATAATTTGTTCTATCTTCGTATGAGAACATGTCATCGGCCTTTTTAAAAAACTTACATGAATATATACTTAGAGATCTCATAATTATATATAATGAAGAACTTGATTGCACTGTGAAATACCCATTAAGTTCACTGATGTTTTTCCATCTGAATTGTATGTATATATATTTGAAGAAGTGAGCAGTGAGAAAGAGAAAGAATGGTACTACTTCTGCAAAAGAGGAAGGAAGTATAGGAACAGCATGAGGCCAAACAGGGTGACAGCGGGCTCCGGATTCTGGAAAGCCACGGGGATTGATAAGCCCATTTATTCAAAGGATCAGAGCATTATTGGCCTTAAGAAATCTCTAGTGTATTATCGTGGAAGTGCTGGCAAAGGTACCAAAACTGATTGGATGATGCATGAATTTCGTCTTCCACCCAACGCCAATAGCCTTCAAGAAGCTGTAAGTCTACTGCATATTTCTTCTTTTTACTGTTTTAGTTCTTGCTATACACATTATTAAAAATTGAGTCGCAAATAAATTATAATGTAAACCCATAAAAAACCATACATAAATATTAATCACTGTTGCTAAAACTAGCATAATATATTCTAGTTGAAGGTCAGAAGCACGTTTATTGAACCCAAAATCTCTACTATTCTCTTGACATGTTACTAATTTGAAAATAATAGTGGTCAAAATATGTCAAATCATTTTTAATTGATCAAAATTTATTTATTTTTGGACAAAATTCAATTCATCAGTAAGTAACAATTAAGAAGCTTGTAACTATATAAAATTGATATTAATTAAAAAACTAAAAAAATTATAAAATTTGGATTGATTAGTTAAGAAGTTTCCACTAATACAAAGGTAATTAAAACGAAGCCAGTTTCTTAGGTTTTTCATTCAAATTAATTTGGGTATAATGCGTAATTAATTGAAAATATATTTTTTGCTGCCCACCCTCATATTTTGTCATAACCCAAGCAATTAAGGCCGTTTGACAATTGTATCAATGAAATTCGTTATGTTGTCATTTGTCACGTCTTCTTAACTGCCATCATAAATCTCAAGACCAAGTCTTGTGGTTCACATTGCAACGCAAATTGCATTCATTTTCTCCTTTGTTTCCGGAATTAGATATTCTTGGAAATTTTAATATTTTACATAATATAATTTTTGAGAATTTAAATTTTAAAAATGATATTATCATATTTAATTTAATTAAAAATGCTTTTAAAAATATTATTAAATTATTAAAAGTATTTTTATTAAAAATTAAGTGATTAATGATGATAAGTAATAATTGAAGATGATCACCAATAATAAATAATGATAATAATGATAGTGGATGATGGTAATTAGCAATAGGTGATAATTTATTGTAGTCATCAAGAATGAAGGTAGTTAGCAATGATTACTGATAGTGGGTGTTGATAAATGGTAATTATCGAAAATAGATAATGATTGATAGTGATCATCAATGAAGGATAGTAGTGGACAATGATTATTAGCAGTAAGTATAATCTAATAGTGATTGTTAGTATTAGGTGGAAGTTGGTGATGGTCACCAATAATAGGTGATAACTAGCGATATTGGTATATGGTGGTCATTAACAATAAATAATAAATGATAGTTAGTAGTGATTATTGATAATGGTGGTAGCTGTTAATATTTACCAACAATAATTAGTAATAAACGATAGTCATTGATGGTGAATAATGATTATTAATGGTAGACGATAGTTAACAATAATTATCAACAATAAGTGGTGGTCAACAGTAGTTATCAATAATGGATGATGATAGACGGTGGTCACTAGCAGCAACAGTAAATAGTGGTAGGTGATGGTTAATTATAATAAATAATGATCAATTATAGTTAATGATGATAAGTAATTATAAAATAAAGTGTTAATGGTTAGTAAAACTTGAATAAAAGAATGAATAAAATAATATATTTATATTAATAAAGCATTCTCATGTTATGAGAATGTAGAATACCTATAATTTCATAGGAATATTTTAAGGAAATATTTTATATTTTTGAGAATATTTTTCTAAAATTCAAACTAAACATGGGAATCTTATATTTCTTTATAATATTTTTTAAAATATGAGAAAGATTTTGCAAATCAAACATTTCTATGCTCTTATTTATGTTACAAAAGCCAACTCCATTGCATTAGCTATTTAATTAAAATGTATCCTTTTAAATTTTGGGTAAATTACATTGGCATTTCTTGAGATTTAATTTAATTATACTTCATTCCCCTTGATTTTCAAAAATATGCTATCCCCGCTTACAGTTGTTCAATTCTTGTACTTCTCTCTCTTTTGGGTAATAATATATCAACTTAAATGAATGGAAGTGGACTTACAGTTTCTTTCCCATATTTATTACCTATTTTGCCCTTGAAATGTGTTAAGAGCATTTGATCTGTGGGAAAGAAGATATAGGATTTGCTAAGCTTGACCCTAGACGAAGGAGAATAAGTTTGCCATGCTTCGGTGCTTGGCGGTTCATCGCCAATTCCATCTCCTCCTTCAACACCAAAAAAGATTGGATTTGTGCTAATGCCAATTCGTGAAGAATGGATTCAATGGCAGCGTCTTCTTCCTTCACAGAAAATTTATAGAAGCATCGCGTATTGGATTTTCAACCATGAATACCGAATTTGTGTCATTTTCCAGCAACTACCCTCCCCACCACCTTCATTATGCTAATGCCCTTCTTCATAACAAAACTCAAGTAGTCCTTCTAGATTGCTCTAGCCAAATGTGTGATGAGGGAAGCTAGCAAATTTTGATACGGGCATCTTAAATATTTCACAAAGTGATTCTAATAGCATCACTCAATATTTAGTTCGGGGGAGGTTTAATGCATTTTTCAAAATCAGGGGAAGGGGTATGTAATTAAGCCAAATTTTAGGAGAGGAGAGTATAATTTACTCTTAAATTTTTACAAATATAAAGGCAATGTAGATATATTTATGTTAATAGCATACAAATATTACGTATGACTTTTTTTTTCATTTACACCATTTTATTTAATTAATTTGAATTTGATTCTTAGGTAGTGCAAATGAATTTTATACTATCATCCAATCAAGTGTTTTCATATCATTTCAACACCCTTAAAATTCTTTTACTATTAATAACATTTCTTAATTATTTTTAATTTTTTAATAATGTGACATCTTTCAATTTATTGATAGTACAAAATATTTTAGACTAACAGTAGATTAAATTTAAACTTTTATTATTTATAATATTTTACATTATTAATAAATAAAATAATACACATTATGAAAATAAAAGAGTTTTGACAATTTTTTATGGTAATATATGTGTGAATGATAGTATATAATTAATTGACATTAATAATATATCAAACTCAAATAAATAAATAAAAACAGATCGTGTTTTATGAATTATGCCAATTAATATATGTAGAAGTACATCATCTATCATTTTATCTATGTATCCGGATGTTAACTGCGTGCATTACCCTCGCACGCTACCTATCACACTTGCTAATGAGCTCAATTTGATTATAGATGTATATGTAAAAAGATAATATAAGAAATACTGTAAGCAAGGCGTGCACCGCTCAATTCCTTACGCGCGCTCCCATTTCTAGCAATGTTTAGAGTTGTTGCATTTTTTTTTTGGTTGTATGCTGAAATGATTCACAGGAGGTGTGGACACTTTGCCGAATATTGAAAAGAATCCCATCTCACAAAAAGTACACTCCAAGTCTGAAAGGCACAGCAGCAATCACCAAAGCAGTTGTTAATTCAAGTTCCAAGTCATGCAGCTTAGAATCTGATGACAATGGCAGGAAGCCCATCTTTATTGGTCAAGTTGATTATGATAGTAGAAACCACTTATTTCTGGGTCAATCCGCCTCCGTGGCTCAAGTTCCACCCACAAGTTTATGGACTCAGAATGCATTTGCCAGTAATGCAAACTGGGATGAGCTCAGATCTGTGGTTCAGTTTGCTGTGACCGATCCATCCACAGTTTATGATTGTACATAGATATATGAGGGCATTTGGCCCCTCAAACATTATCATCCACTTTTTCATTTGAATTTCTTTTTGAGTTAATTATACAGCCAATGGCAAACTTTGACATTTGACATATTTTGATCCACTTTACCAGTACTCTCTATCTTTATTATACACAGGGTTTGGTTGGTTTTAATAACATCAAACGCAATGCTCATTTGTACTTCACCATCTAATTTTGATTTTTCTTTGTTTGGATCAAATATATATGTTCCGCCTTTCCATTTATGAATGTGAAGTAAACTTTCGAGAAGCAGAAAATAATGAAACGAAATAAGTTCAGTACTGATTCAAAATAAAAGTGGAATCATTCGTATTTATATTTAATTTATGCGGATGTGAATCTGCATTCAATAAGTACAACAATAAAATCTTAAAGTATGATCTTAATAGGGGTGTTTAGAAATAAATACTCTGAACTGAAGTTGTTAAGAAGGGTTAAACTAAAATCACAATACATGGTAGTACGAAGTAACGGCGGTGATGGTGAGGAAATCAGCAGCATAAGTAAAGGGCGCGCTTTACATGTCCTCCATCCGAAAAGGTTTGTTATGGCCAGATTTTTTTTGTTATCAAATGCACGGAATGGGGAAGACATTGCAATTCGTTTTCTTGTCTCTATCTCCAGAGGGCTTGTGGCGAGGATGTTTGGCGTAATATGCCTACCCTTCTTATGTAAAACAAACAAATTTCTTATTCCAATCCTACCAGGCCACACAAAAATGAGATTCCCAACACGCTTAACGGGAGAGGATCTTCATTTTCTATGGTCAGAGCAACTTCTGTTCTAAATTGGGTGATTACTAACTGATACTTGATTTTCGTGAGGTTCTATTTATTCAAACTCTCATGACGTCCTATGACCAAAGGTAGCTAGTCCATTAATGGACCTTTTCCATGGGCCATGTCATGACAGAAATTACTTGGGCCTCCTTTCAAGGCTTTTGTTCATTGTAGATTTTGGCGACACAGATGTGGAACACCTGAGGTAGGAACTCAGTAGTGCGAGTCTTAGGAGGTTACCTCCTGAGAGTGAACCCTGGTTAGAATCGCTGTTTGGCTTTCAGGGCATGAACATAAAGACAACTATAGTCCCTCAATGATTTGACATTTTGATATTTATCACCAGTGCTAAATGCAGGGAAGTTGGATATCAGCATAGAGATGAACTGTCTCTTTTGAGTTGCTCAAAGTTCACATTCCCTACAAAGAGGCGAAAAATTCCTTACAATAACATGATAGCCCTTGTTTATGCATGGAATTTCCATGCGTCTTCTCTTGGTTTCACATCTGCCACGTATATGACTCCATTCATTGCTCAATATTCATCCGATCTCTACTCTCTTATAAGACTTAAACATGCTTTGTGAGCTTCGTATCGGAGAAAGACTCCTTCGTCTATTCATAAATTCGCGCTGGATCAATGTGTTGTCTGTTAAGAAAATTATCCCATGCACCAACAAGAGTTACAACTATCACAATTATAAAAATTCATGGCAATTGGGCACGACATATCATGAAAAAAATTTATGTTTTATCAATGTTTTATCTGTTAATTAACAAGAAAGTTACCTTTCAAGTTGTGCTTTTAATACATTCACATATGCTAGAAGCTCCTCCTTCTTTTTAAAGGATGCTGATTCTCTTTGTAAGGCCTCCTTTATCCTCGCTTCAGCATTTGCCTCCACAGCTCTGACCTTTTCTTCTGCCTTTACAACAGCTTCTTCTAAGATCACAGCATGCTCTCTAATTTTTTCCAGCTCCAAACGCCACTTATTTGCATCCTCATTAGCAATGTCTCTCTGTTTCATCAGTTCCTCTCTTTCTCTGCTTAACTCCATAATCTTCTCTTCGGACTCTTTTAGCTACAAAAGGTAGTTGTTAAAGATCATTGAAATTTCCATCGGCCAGAAAATTAACCCATGCATTAAAATGGCATACCTTTTGTGTTGATGCCTGCAGCCGTATCTCTGAATCATTTTTCAAACGTTCAACTTCTGCGCAGGTAATTTTTCTTTGTTCCTCCACAGCATAGGCAGAAGATACCGCAGCCTCAGCAGCCTCAGCCATCTCAGATAGTTTCTCAGATAATTCTTTTATTGTTGAATCACGTGCACGGATATCTCCAGCCAAATTCTGCAGCTCCTCATCCTTAACTCGCAGTGTTTCCTGTTGATCAAAGCAAGCATCAATGTAGCATCACTACTACAAATTAAATCCAATACAACAAAATACTAATCTTGTCAAACAAGAATCCCTTTTCCAAGTTTTTATAGTGCACCTTCATGATTGTGATATCATCCAGAGGACCATCTGAGGGCTTATTTGCGATCATTGCCAGAGTATTTCGCTGAGAAATCTGCATTGCCGTTTCAATTTCTTTAGAACATTCTAAGGCTGTTGCATTGGCTGCAGCAACAACTGCTGCAACAGTTCCTAATTTTGCAGAACCATTTCCGCTTGAGGAATTCACAGCCTCCTTATGAGCTTTTAGAGCCGACTGAGTTGCACTGGTCACCGCATGTTAAAATAAAAACAAATCAGACAACATGAAACAAAACGAGTTTAACTTACGGTATCTTGTGCTGATGGAGACTTATTAGGATGGCATTACAAAATTAACTTACTGCAAGGTTTTGACCCATGCTCTTGCCGCACCAGGAGTCTCTGCACAAAAGACGTGATCCTTTTTCTGTGGCGTCCCAATATCTAATGCAAGCTTGTTAAGGTTTACGCAAGTAAATCAACTCTCATTCAATTGCAATCGATTAATAATACTTGGTGCTGAAAGTGATAAGAATTACAAAATGGATACAGAAGCAGCATCCATCGTACTTTCGCAGCCCGCTGAAACATACCAAGAAAAAACGTAATGGAATACTATGTCAATTATGGCTTCGGAAAACATCTTTATAAAAATATAGTTATAAATTATCAAGATATTGAACAATAATTAATATGTTCAATATTAAATGTAATGAATTTGATAGAACAAAGATGAAGTTATTTTTTTTATTATTATAATTCTAGAGATAATTTTTTTTTAATTATAAAATATAAAAAGATGTTGAGATTTTTCTGCCAAAATTATGTTTGGAACAACAAATGGAGTCAAAGATTAAAGGCCAAATTATTTAAAACAAGCTTACATGAGAAAAATGAATCTTACTGTAAGTTTGCAGGAGCCAGTGCAATTGTGGAATTTTCATCAAATATGATAGTCCCCTTTACAGTCGGTTCATTTCTTCGTGTTCTACGTGAAGAAAAACAATATACAACATGAATAGTCAGTAGACAAGGTGTTTCCTGAAACACATAGAAGAAGGAAATGATTTGTATGGACCTACTTGTACTCCATTCTCCCTGTTGTTGGGTCTAAGATTACCCAACGCTCGTTCCATTTTCTTAGCTGTTGTCAAGAATCACATTGATTTTTGCATGAGCTACTTTTTTAGGAAAAACTACTAATCTCTGAAGAACTCAATAAGTAAAATGGAGAATTTAATTACCGTTTCGGATTGCTTGAGAAGTGGGCCCTGCAACAAACTGGTAGCACCTGTACCCGAAGCCAGATGCTTTTTTATCTTCTCCAAGCTGTTCTCTGTATCCACACAAGCTCTCTGTCTCTGTCGAATCACATTTACTTTATCAGCATTTTAGAGAGAAAAACAGGGAAAGAAGAGAAAATGAAAAATGACCTCAGAAACACCGTTGGAAGAATCCATGGCTGTATACTGCGGATCAAGAGCTGTCAGAACTCACAAGCTGAAAATCAATGGCTTTCGAGTGGTATTTTCCAGAGGACGACATTGCTTTTTTATTTTTATTTTTTTTTACCAATCAATCATCACTTAGAATTAAAGGAAAAAAAAATTTATATTCAAAATTATGTAAGGAAGACTGGTAGCTACGATCATTGGACTGGCAGGTGTTGAAAGGATAATTTTTATTGTTTTGTCTGTTTCATATCTATGGAGCATAGAAGAAAGTTAGAAAAGAAATTTGCTGGTAGGAGCAGGGTTTAAAAATTTCCATCCAAACTTTGGTTGTTATGAAAATTCTGAAGCAGGAATTGAAAAAGGGAAAAGCAGTATATCGGAAATCATCAAAACAATTTTTCAACATAGAACATGGATAAAAAAAATTTGTAATTTCAAAAATTTTTATCTAGAATTTATTAGACAATTTTTTTAATTTAAAATAAAAGTAATTTTATCATTTAAAAAATTATTTTTAGTTCTTTTTTAATTTTCAATCAAATGAAATAAAAAATTATTTTTACACCTTTTTATCTATTTTTTATATATAAACAACAGATAAAAATACCTTTTTATATATATTTCCAATTTTTTTGTTTATTTACTTTTTACACTTTTTCTCACTGCTCCTCAATAAAAGATTAGTGATGGTTTTTGGTAATAAAAAATGTCATAGGATTTTGACGCTTCTGTAGTTTGGTATTAGACTACTCGGAAATTGGGGGTTATTGGTATTGTTTGTTTTGTGTGGTTATGAAACCATTTTTTTAAAAAAATTAAATTAAATTAATATGTAACTCTGTATATTTTTACTTTTTTTTAAGTAGTTATCTATAATTTTAAATTTTTAAATTGAATGCTTCCAATTTTTCTGAAAGTTTTTAATTGAGTATTCCTCGTTAACTTGCCATCCATTTTTGTCAATTTTTTGTTGATGTGTCAGAAGGAAAACTTATGTGGCAAATGAGTTATCTCATGCAGCAAAATGAGTCTTTCGCAGTTTTTGCAGTAATAATATGAGTATATGGCAGAAATAAATGTAGATCTGGATTTGGATTGAAGGAATGGCGCCAAAATTTTAGGAATTTTTTCCATTTTGCCAAGCAAATAGGTTTTTGAGTTTGTTTTATACGAACTGAGAAAAGAGTTAACCTTTTCTGAAACTCTTCTTATTCTCCTCTGCGATGGTGTGCATGGTGGTCCACTCAAATTTGAAAAAAATGTTTTGTGAATAAGGCAAGTAGACTTACTTTTCATTATTTTATTCTGTCTCTGCACCGTTATATGGAGTTTTTCAAGGTGTTTTATTATGTTCTCTCCACCATCATATGGAGTTATTTCAAGGAGAAAAACACAGCTTTTAGGTGTTTTGAAGGGGAAAACTACGGTTTTAGTGTAATTTTATAACTTGATGACCAGCTTTTTCGATTATGATATTAAGTTAGGATTTTTAATGATTAATTTAGCAATATAATGTTTTAGGGATTTTTACCATTATTATTCAATTAGAACCATAATGACTAATTTTGCAATGTTATCTTATAGGTATTTTTTCAACTATTCTTTAATTAGATACATTCTATCATTGATTATAATAGTCTCGAGTTATTTTTACATTAATATTTTACTTACTGATTTTAATTTTTCAACAACCATTTTATTTCTATTTTGATTGAAACAATATTTTCTCTTAGTTAGAATTTCTTCACTATGTAGCATTAATATCTAATTTTCAATCCTCCGCACAATTTCAAATAACTCTACACCATGATGGTCAACTTGTTAGAGGCAAATTTACCGATTACACAGGTGGTAATGTGGATATAATTGCAAGAATTTGTTGCAGCATTAAAAGGGATGGAATATAAAGGCACTGTAAAAATATGATATTCAGAGAATGCTTACTACTTAGGCAGAGTTGAAGAGATTAAAAATGATACAGATGCAACGTCAATTGCTAAGATAGCACTTTGGAGGAATTTTAAAAACGCTGACATTTTTGTCACAGATGGTCTTATTCATGGGAAAGGAGTTATGTTAGCCCAAGGTCCTAAGGGCGATGGACATAGTGCTGATGAGAGTGAGTAAGCAGGCATAGTGCTGATGAAAGTAAGCATAATGCTGATGGGACTAAGCATGCTAATGATTATGAAGATACATACGTCTATAACATTGATGTATATGATAATGGTGATGGTTATACCAGCAGTGATGACAGTAGTGTAAGAGACATTGACTTTAAAGATAATGCAGATGAGAAGAACAATGACGATTGCTTTCGATATGTTGTTGATGCAGAGGTGATTAGTCCGAGTGCGGATGTTGCTCACAATCTTTTAGCATTCAATGAAGATCTTGAAATTGAAGTTGGTGATGAAAGACGAAATGCTGACCAACCAGTTGCCGAACAGGTATATGTTGCACCACCAAAACTTCAAGAAGTTGGAGAAATAGATAGTAATTATGAAATCGATTCACTGGAGAGTTTTGATCTGAATTCTGATGGAGATGTAGAAGAAGTTAATGCAAAGTATCAAAGATAAAGCTAAGCTCCAAGATGGCAGCAGATGTACATGGTGCCTAAGTTTGGGAGGGTAACAGCAAAAATATAGTGTAAAATAAAACTAAATTGGGCTATGATTGGCTTGGAAAGGAAAATCATTAAAAGCAACAAATTATGGCAGAGCGATAAAATATTAGTCGATACCTACCCGTGCCAATGGGGGTAGCTATGAGGTTGACTACTAATATTAGTGGGGTTTATTTGATAAAACGGTTGGGAAGTTAAACAAATGGAAAAAATGCTTCCTATACGGCTGCGAGATGAAATTTTGCTTTATAGTGCAATCAAAGTATAATATTACTCTATACAGTTGCTTCGAAATAATCGAATAGTCAAGGATCTCGAAGTTCAGATGTTTCAACTTTCAAGACTAGTTTGTTCAAGTTCTTTGGTTGCTTACATACGTAAGTTTAGTTCATCTCTATTTCTGATTTTTTTTGCCTTCTCTGGAACCTTAGTTGTGGGTCTCCACTTGATGTTTTGATTGCTTAAATTATTCAGGTGACATATTTTGTTGACAATGTTATTTTATTGCTATTGTGCATATCTTTGGGAAAAACCCAACCAAGATTGACAACTATGGCATTTGGTTGAGGTGTCAGAGTGGGTGTGACTATCACAATATGTACAATGAAATGGCTTGTTTCCTTGCATTCAGATCATCCCAGGTAAACTTTGCAAGAGGAAGAGCGCCAAACAGTTCCACAACTCCAAAATTCAAATTCCCATCAGTGTTCAAGAAAGTTAGCCAAGGGAATTTCTATTGTATTGATACAAGACCATAAATGCTATACTATAAGAAGTGTTGGCCAACGAAGTGCCAACTTGAGCAAAAATTAGGTGTGGCAAGGATTAGAATCTCGGGGCAGATGAGTGAACATAGAAGAAAAAATTTGAGCAACGCCAATCCACCAGATGACAAAAATCAAATCAAGATGGTTTGGACATGTGAGAAGCAGAACAATTGAAAAGTTGAAAACTATTATTGAAAACCCTATCAGTGCAATCTCCCTACCACCAAGTTAGAAGACTTGAATGCAACTGCAGCATTATTCTTTCTAAGTTTTTGATAAACTGCTGACCAAGCACGCACAAAGGCACCACCGGTTGCATCGGATTGACTTCAAGCCTTCAATTTCTACGGTGGATTTGTGACCATCTCTATAAGCCATTTTTCTATTCATAACCGATGGCACAACTCAGGATATATATGCAGGATGAAGTCTCAATTTCCACCTGGAAAATAACAAGCAAGTAGGTGCAATTTATGATTAGGATGCAAAATGCCAAAGTGTAGATTTTAATGCCACATGTATTATTTTAATTGAAAATGGATGAAAATTTAACAACAAGTGTCCAATTAAAATCTTAAAAAAAAAGTACAAGTGTTCAATTCCAAATATATAAAAAATTAGCTAGTTACCTGTACATTGTACAGATGAATATTTATTTTAATAATATAATATTATAATTATATATTAATTATTTATAAAGAGGATTAGAGAAAAATTTAATTAATATATAATTAATAGCTTTAAGAAAAAAAAGTTATTTCTCCATTAATTTTACCCAATATTTAAGTAAGTAATTAATTTTAAATTCAAATATCACATTAGTTAGATATTATTTTTTAATATAATTATTATTAATATTTAATAATATGATTTACAATAAAAATATTTTTTTGTAATGATAATATATTTTTTATTTATCACATTATAGTATAAAATAAAATTTTGAAAGTAGTAATTTCATATTATGAATGAATATTTATTTTAATAATATAATATTATAATTGTATTAATTATTTATATAGAGGATTAGATGAAAAATTAATTAATATATAACCAAAAACTCTAAAAAAATTATTTTTTCAACTCTAAGATATTTAAAAGATAAGGTATCAAATAAAAAAAACTGGAAAAAATTTGAGGAAAAAAGTCATCTTTCCATTCATTTTACTTAATATTCAAGTAGGTAATTGATTTGAATTTATTTTATCAAAAAATTAATTTTAAATTCAAATATTACAATAATTAGATATCATTTTAAGATAACTATTATTATTAATATTAATATTTAAATTATATTTAATATTTTCTAAAAGTTGTATTATAATAAAGTTTCTTTTTCATAATATAATCAAAAATATAAAATAGTAAATAAATAAAAAGTGTGTAGTGTGTAATGAATCTTTAGAAGAAAAATTAATTTACCCCTTAATCTAAGTTTTAAAAAAATATGCTAAGGATACAAAGGAGAAAAAAAAGGTAAAAGAAATAATATAATTATTTAGGAACATAATAATAAAAAATAATTAATTAGATTACAAAATGGAAAAATAAATTTGCAATTACTATGGTGAGAATCCACCAAATGTAGGTAAACTATTAATGTATTTAGTGATTATTTAACAAATGAGCCTAAGTGGGATTGTTCATTTGTTTATAAAAGCATAAGGTGATTTTATCAAATTAAAATAAAGAGAAAATGCATTACAAATGAAAGTTTATAAATTTTAAGTTGGCTTTAAAATGAGATGAAGATAAGGATTAAAAAAATTCTAATAAAAAAAGATTAAAAATAGAAAATTTTCAAGTAAAATTAAATAAAAATAAAAATAAAATGACTTTTAAATTTCAAAATAGAAAATGTTACATTTGTTAATTTCAATATTTTTATACAAATTTAAGATAATAAAACATAACCTATACACATATATTGTCAACTGTAAATTTATAAATTTTATAATTGATAATTCATGTATTCATATGGCAGTTCTTCTCTTTCTATAATTTTCTCTAAAATTATGCTTTTTGTACTTTTTTTGTTAAACTATATGAAATAGTCAAAAAAATTTATCTAATAAAATAAAATATGTAAACTATATAAAAATATTTGATTTTACAATTTTACATATCAAAAATCTATTATGCTAATAAAAACTAATTAAGTTATAATTTTTTAAAAAAAAATAAAAATCCAATGAAATAAAATATTGATAATAAAAAAAGTCAAAATATAATAATAATAATAATAATATAAAAATTAAAATAAATCATAAAAATAAATTTATATAATAAGAACTTTGAATTGAACAATTACAAAAAATCAAAAGTAATAAGAGAGAATAGTTATAAATATCATAAATGAAGATAAAAACTCTAATCTCAGAAAAAACAATGGCTTCAAAGTAATTAAAAATAAAGAGAAATAATAAACAAAACTTAAATATAATTTAAAAAATTTTGTGAGAATAAAATAATTTTATAAATGTGAAATAATTAGATAATTGTAAACTTGCAAATATTGAAGATAAGGATGAAAACTCTCATCTCAAATAAAATAATAGTTTTGAAGTTTCTGAAGCTAAAGAGAAAAAAAATAAAATATGAATGAACAAAATAAATAAACAATTATGAATTCTAGTTATAGGTAGATATTCAAATTCAAAATTTTATTATAAATTAATTTAATATTGAAAAGATAAATGAAAAGAACAATCAGTGACTTTATATTTATTATTTATTTTTAGTAATTAATAAATATAAGAAAATTATTATTTTTAATTTCATAACTTATCTTTTAGCTAAAGAAGAAATGAAAATTTGACTTTTTATTAAAAAATAGCAAATTGACATGTGGTAAATTATAAAAATGATACTTATTATAATAAAAGGCAAGAAATATTAAAACTAATATATAATATTAGGTGTCAACCAATATGTTACATAAATGAATATTTATTTTAATAGTATAATATTATAATTATATATTAATCATTTATAAAGAGGATTAGATAAAAATTTAATTAATATATAGCTAATAGAAAAAAATGTCATTTCTTCACTAATTTTTCTTAACTTTAAGTAGGTGATTAATTTTATATTCAAATACAGTATTAATTAGATATCATTTTTAATATAATAATTATTATTAACATTAATATTTGATAACATGATTTACGATGAGAATAATTTTTAATGAAAATATAACTTTTATTTACCACCTTATAGTATAAAATAAAATTTTCAAAATAAACTTTTAAAAGTAATAATTTTATATTACAAATAACTCATTAAAATTTATAAATTATGATATACATGTTAATTAAAATTTAATATTTTGATATCAAATATTTTGTATTTTTTTAATTCATATAAAAGAGAGGAATAATTTTTAATTGAAAAATACTAATAACTAACTTATATTTAGTATCTTTTAAAAGTGCACAATAAAGTGTCTTTCTCAAAATATAATTAAAAATATAAAATAATAAATAAATAAAAACTATATAGTGGGTATTGAATTTTTAAAAGAAGAATTGACTTATCTCTTTATTGAAATTTAAGAAAAATATGTTAATGATACAAAGGAAAAAAAGGTGAAAGAAACCATATAATTATTTAGAAACATAATTAAAAATAATTAATTAATTAGACTATAAAATAAAAAAAATAAATCATGATTACTATAGTGAGAATCCATTAAATAAAGATAAAACTATTGAGATATTTAATAAAAAAATTTATTTAACATATCGGCATAAGTTGAATTATTTATTTATGAAAATAAAAAGTAATTTTATCAAATAAAGATGAAAAGCATGTACATTATAGATAAAATTTTACAAATCTTAAGTTGGATGTAACATGAGATGAAGATAAGGATAAAAAATTTTTTAATCAATTCAAATAAAAATAAAAATAAAAAATTCAAATAATATCAAATGAAAAGAAAGATAAAATAATTTTAAATTTTCAAAACTCAATATTTTCATACAAATCTAAGATAATTGAAAGTAACCTATTTATATATATTGTCAACTACAAATTTGTAAATTTCATAATTGATAATTTATATATTTACATAGCAGCTCTTCTCTTTCTAAAATTGTGTTTTTCCTATTATTTAGTGTGAAATAGCCAAAAATTTACCTAATGAAGTAAACTATATAAACTACATAGAAAATGTATCTTTTTACAATTTCACAAATTAAAAATCTATTAAACTAATAAGGATTAATTAAGTTATATATTTTTTCTAAAAAATAGAAATCCAATAAAAAAAGTACTCATAATAAGAAAAATAATTAAATTGCAATGGCAATAGTATAAAAAAGAAGTAAAAGAAATTATAGAAAGAAATTTACATGATAGGAACTTTGGATTGAATAATTACAAAAGATTGAAAGTAATAAGAAAGAATATTTATAGATATTAAAGATAAAGATGAAAACTTTCATATAAAAAAAGACAATAACTTTAAAGTCATTGAAGGTATAAAGAGAAAAAAAACAAAACTTAAATATAATTTGGAGATCTTTTTATGAGAATAAAATAAATTTTATGAAAATGAAATAATTAGATAGTTATGAATAGATATTGAAAATAAAAATAAAAACTCTCATCTTAAATAAAATAAAGCTTTGAAGTGACTGAAAGTAGAAAAAGAAAAAATATAACACATAAATATAATATGGTAAGATTATTATAAAAATTAAATAAATAGATGGTTGTAAATTCTAATGATAAATAGATATTCAAATTCAAATTTTTATTGAAAATCAATTTAATATTATAAAGATAAATATTTTTTTATTTCATAATTTATTTTTCAAGTGAAGGAGAAATGAAAAATTAAATATTTATTAAAAAATTATAAATTAACATGTGATAAATTATGAGAATAACATTTATTATAATAGAAGATAAGAAATATTATAACTAATAAATAATATATAGATATACTTATAAATAAGTAGCAACATAGAGAAAAGGTGCAAGTATTAAGAGCTCCAAACTAATTTAATAAAAAAAATCAATTTATTCCCTTTTTGGATTAATTAATTGCACATGTCCTAGCTATAAAAATCCTCCTTTTCTTTTGATTAATTGCATATTTAGCCTATATCTTTGAATTTCACACACACACACACACATATAAATATGATTCTATAAATTATAATTAATTTAAATTTAAATTTTATTTCACTTCACATATATATTAATATTAACATATATACTTATATTATTGTATATTTTAGAACTAATTCATTATCTAATCTGCAATATTTTGTAAGTTATTTTTCTCATGTAGTCACTAACATTTTATTTCAAAAATAGGAGAGGAATGGGAGGGAGGAGAAGGGAAGGTTTAGTTACAACTTTCTTTTCTTTTATTTCAATGTTTAAAATTATGTAAGAACGGATGATGTAGGGTTAAATTAAAATATATAATAAATTAGTGTACATTTTTATAATTTTACACTTTTAAAAAATAATTTGTTAATGATTTTTTATAAATTATTTTAAAAAAAGAATGGCTTTTTCCAAATTTTTTGTTAAAACCTTTTCTCTTTCTAAAAAAATTTCTCTTAAAAAAATGATGTAATAAATTAATATATAATAATATTATAATCCATGTTTAAAAGGTTTATAAAAAAACTACCATGATTAACCTAATATGATTCTAATCTGACAAGTTTATAATGAATTAACTTATATTCACCTTGAAAGTAATATAAATTGATTAAAATAAGGATAAATGAGTATGAGTAGATAAACATGGGACATAATTATCAATTATAATTATTATTAATAAGAAAAAATATAATTTTATATTTTTATTAGCAAAATTTTATAATTATAATATGTATCTTTCATGTATTCAGTATCTTCTAAGAAAAATAAGACCTTATTTAACACATCATATAAGACTCAATTGTATAGGATAAATTATATAATTAAAACTAATATAATATTTGGGGATTTTAAACGAATTATGTAACTTATCCAAAAGCCTCCTTTCATTTATTAAGTTTAATATAGGATTATTCACTCTCTAAGTAAGAAGATAAAAGTTAATAGAAAAGTGTTTTAAACCAATCAAGTTTGTTTTAGTTATTTTGGGTTAATTGATCAAGCTTAACAATTATTTTAAACCAATTAGGCTTGGAATGTGACAAATAATTTCAAAACATTTGTCAATTGTATAGTTAATGTAAATCTTAAATGGATCTAACGAAGACGTTAATCAATTTAAGTAAGAGGAATTATAAAGTCCCACATCAATTAAATTGAAGATTTGATTATGATATATAAGATATCAAATTTGCATATTTAGACAACCCAAACTAGTTTTTTAGTCCAATTAATTAGGCCTAACAATTGCTTAGGCTAGTCAAGTTTAGGGACTTCCAAAGTCAATTTACTTTTCCTAATATGATATAAAAAGTGAAAGGAAAGAGAATATTATAAAGTATAAGTAGTGTAACTAAGAGGAATGGAAGTCAATTTGCTTTTCCTAATATGATATAAAAAGTGAAAAGCAAGTGAATATTGTAAAGTGCAAGTAGTATAACTAAGAGGAATCCAAAAAGTTCTACTTCCCATAAAATACAAGAAATGGCTTACCCACTTTTCTCCAATAAGTTCTCCTTCTTATGTCTTTGAAAATTACAAGTACAATATTATCCTTATCTCAATGCAAGTCTGCCTTCAACCAATTCAAGTAACAACTAGGTTCTTATGGGGAAAACATTTCTAAAAGAAAAAAAAGAGTGAGTTTATGTTGGAACTCAATAAGTAATTATTTTAATCAAACATTACAAATCAAAATCTTAGTGTTTAAAAACTTACATGCCTTCTGGGGAGCTTTTTTTGGAAAAGGAAGGTTTCTTACTTTTATAGGAAAAGATTCAATATCTTCATAAGAAAAAGACAATCTTATCATTTGGTTTCTTAAGAATGCCATAAGTATATGTAAATAAGCAACTAAGTGAATCTTTATGATTAAATTCCAATATAAGGCTAACACTTCAATGTACTATTAATTTCATTCATAATTTCAATATTAATTAGGGTACAAATATGTCAAGCGACCTATTAGGAATCTATAGCCTAACTTATTTAAAGTCTAGTCTAATTTAGCTTATTTATTTAAATAATTCAGGTTTTGACTAATAAATTAACCTATTTAAATAAATAGAGTAGACTTTTTTTTTCTAAGCTTGATCTGTAGGCTTATCAGGTCGACCTATTTAATATAAATATATTTATAAATAATATAATATACTATATATTATACATACAAATAATATATATATTTTAATACACATATATACACATGCACACATACATATATATGTATATAAGCCTAATTAGGTCATTGGATAATTTTGAATCTTAAAAAAACTTTAATCTATTAGTAAATTTTAAATTTTATTTATACAAAGAGACTTCTAAATAGGATAATAAATCTAGTCAGGCTTCTTTAACAAGTCAAACCAAGCTTAAATTTTGGCTTTATATAGGCTAAACTCAAGCTAATAATTTAGAAAGTAAGGTCAACCTATTTAAGGTAAAGTTCAGCTAGGCCCAACCTACTTATACCCCTAATATTAACATAAAAAAGGTTTAAAACAAATAAAACATATCATTTAAATAAATATTCTTATCTTTCATAAACACATTCTAGTCTTTTAAGAGTTAGTCTTATTACTTTATAAGCAAGCACGTAGATTTAGTGTAAAAAGTCATAATATAAATATCATTACCCTTAACATCATCAATTCTTGTTCATATAAAAATTATCAAAATTTAGAAAAATTTCTTATTTAGTATTTCAATCTTATTACTATAATAACAAAAACATCTATAATAAATCATGAGTAGTTAAATAGCTTTTCCTATCATTTAAACAATTATAACATAATCCAACTCGTACCAAAATCATAAACATAACAAAAATTCAACAATTTTCATCCCAGTTGGTTTCACAAAAGATATTTATAAGGTTTACTTGTTGAAATACCACCATAATATCATTTTACAAGTTTCAATATCATCGTGGGTCTTTACATGGCCTTATCATATTCTTTTATTATCTAATATAGTTACATATGCTCTTTTTATTCCTAATTATTCATATTAAGATCATTTATTTCTATGTAACTAATACATAATGATATAATATAGTTTAAAATCTTTAAAATGTATCAATTATTAAAGAAAATAATATATCATCAATTATAAAGTTAATTATATGAGCCTAAATAACTTATGATCGATTATAGGAGTTTAGAGAGCAAATCTTTGATTATAATTGATTATATGAGCTGAAGAGCAAACATTTTATTATAATTAATTATATGAGCCTAAAGGGCTTATAATTAATTATATCAAGAAATTCTATAAATTTTTATGTGAAAACACTATTCGCCAAATAAAACTTAACATAAATCTCACTCATAATGTCAAATTTCTCCACCAAATTATCATAATTCATAAAACCTAAGTTATAACAATAAGATCCATCATAGTATTTCATGAATTTCAAACTAAAACACAAAATCAAACTTAAATTCCCTTTAAATATCATATTAACTAAAATACTAATATTTCTATAACATTAATCTAAGATTTAAGTAAAATTGTACTCACTTAATCTTGGGAAGCATGGTTAATGCATGATTATGTCAAAGGATCGGGTTATTCTTCATCAAAATGGAAAAAAGCTAATGGTAATGAGACTTGAATTTAAGCATATAAAAAGGGACAAGATGCAAAAAAGATTAACATATCTAAATTTCTTGAAGATTAAAAGAGTGAAAGTTATCTAAGTCTTGTGAGAAAAAGATAAAGGAGAAAAAGAGAGTTCCGTGAAATTTTCTAGGCATATATAAGATGAATGGGAGAAATAAAGAAATTTTAAGAAGGGTTTGGGTGAAATAGGTATAAAAAAGGCATTAACTCGTAGGGGTAATTTAGGAATGTTAAATGGAATGTCACATTTATTCTTAGATTATTCTCTTTAGCCTCTATTTCCTAAGACTTGTCAACCATATGCTTAAATTGGTGCAAATCTTAGATGGTTCTAACGAGGATGATAATCCATTTAAGTGGGAGGGATTGTGAAGTCCCACATCAGTTAAACTTGAGACTTAATTATGATATATAAGACATCAAGTTGGTCTATTTAAATAACCCAAATTAATCTTTTAAGTCAATTGATCAAGCATAATGGTTATCTTGCTCTAGTCAAACTTAGAGCATTCCAAAGTTAGTCTACTTTTCTTGATATGATAGAACAAAAAAGTAAGATGGGAATGAATAAGTAGCATAACTAAACCAAGATCATAATTAAACTAAATAACTTTGATCATTTTTTAGAAAATTCATAAGAGAATTTACTTGATAAAAGGTTTAACTTTTTCATGAAAATTTACTTTTATATGAACTAAATGACTATTAATATTAATTTTAAAATGACATTATCGAATCTTAAATATGTAGAAAGATACCAAATTTTTAAAAAATATCAAATAGTATTTAAATTAAAGAGCAACCATTTTAGTGATACATAAAAAGTGTAGAATTACCGTAATTTCAACTGAGTATGAATAATCCACGGGCTATGTCATGTTTGCATTGTATGAAAAAGAAGTTATACTCTAGAATTTTATGTCAACTCATCTAAAAATTATAACTTACTTTTATCACTTATTTGATGAGATTTCGATTCATATTTGCTATTTGCTATTTTATTTTATTATTAAAAGTAAATTAATTAAAATAAATTATTTTACAATAAAATGTAATTAAGTAAACAACTCATCAATTTTATACTACAATACGTGATTGATTGATAATTGAGAAAATATAAAATAATAAGATATTTATGAGTAGAATTTAAATTTGATCATTCTAAATGTAACATGTTTTGTACTATTAATATTAATAAATAAAAAAGATACATTATTAAAAATAATAGTAGCTAAATTTTTTTTAATAATAATAAAAAGTTTAAATAAATTTTAATGATATAATAATATATAAATAAATAATAATATAAAATTAATTTATGCTTATAATATATTAAATTTAAATTAATATTTATATATATTAAATTTAAATTCGTAGTTATATATGAGTCTATCTTTAACGACTCATTTGTAGACGCATAAACATTTTATCCATCTACCGAACTTGTCAAGCAATTTGGATAAGTTTGAATAAACCCAAACTTAAATGGATTAAATGGATTGGGGGGGGGGGATATCCATCCATTTCGTTAAATTAAAAATAAGTATAATAAAAATAAAAAATAATTATAAAATTTATAAAATCTAATAATCATCACCTATATAAATAAATAATTAATTGTTATATTCATTCCATAAGTGTTTATTTGTTTCATAATTTTGTAATTATTTTTAATTTTAATACATAAAATTTGTATACATTAATACCTTAAAATTAAAAAAATAAAGGCTGCGTTTGGCCGTTGGTGTTTTGCGGTCAAACAGCTGTTTGACCGCAAAATGCTGGCGTTGTCAGCGTTTTAAAACAGCGGATTAACGAGTCAATTCGCTGTTTTCGCGTCAAACAGCTAAACGCCAAATGAAAAGCTGTTTAACAAACGCGGGCAAAATTTTTAATAGGCACAGATATCACATAATTGAAAAAATATATAGTTGGCACTTTTGCTTTGTTTAGCGGGATAAAACACAAATTAAAAAGTTTTTTGGCAAGAGCACCATTTCTCACCTCTCTCCCTAGCCATTTCCTCCCTGGCAAATCAGTGGGAACTTCGAAGTTGGACCGAAGACAAGAACCGGAAGATAATCAGAGAGTCCCCACGATGCGTCAGCACCCATTCCATCCTCATCTTGCACAACCAATCAAACTCCCCCACGGCACGCTATTGAAAGTCTCCCTACTACTCCACATCTCCAAACTAGACTATTCTTACATTAACCCAATCGCAATTCGCCACGCGTCTCAACTACATGCACATCCAGTCCACCCCACGTCTCCCTAAGTACCCCCTAAGCTCGAGGACGACGGAGACCCAGAAGAGCTGCTGTCCAAGACGATGGGAAAGCAAAACGAAAACGGCGCCGGAGCTACGGCAGGACAGAGTTTCGATAATGAATTCAAGCTAGTTGGATTCAAGAACTTCGTTCGAACCAACCCCAAATCGGACCGATTCAAAGTGACCCGATTCCACCATGTGGAGTTTTGGTGCACCGATGCAACCAACACTGCCCGAAGGTTCTCGTGGGGTCTGGGCATGCCTATCGTTGCCAAATCTGATCTTTCAACTGGAAACCTCACCCACGCCTCCTATCTCCTGCGCTCCGGCGACCTCTGCTTCCTCTTCACCGCACCTTACTCTCCCTCCATCGCCGCCATCGAGAAAGTGAACCCTACCGCCACCGCCGCCATCCCCACTTTCGACCGCGAGGCCTGCCTTGCCTTCTCCGCCGCACACGGCCTCGGCGTCCGGGCAATTGCAATCGAGGTAGAAAACGCCGAAACTGCCTTCCACACCAGTGTAGCTCACGGCGCCAAGCCGTCGGCTCCGCCTGTATTTCTCGATAATCGCGCCGTTCTTTCCGAAGTTCGCCTGTACGGAGACGTTGTGTTGAGGTACATCAGCTACAACGACCCGACTCAAAAATCCAACCCGAATCCCGATTCTTGGTTCTTGCCAAAATTCGAGCACATGGAGGAGCTTTCCTCATACCCTTTGGACTATGGTATTCGGAGACTCGACCATGCTGTGGGGAACGTGCCGGAATTGGCTCCGGTGGTGACTTACGTGAAGGGGTTTACCGGGTTTCATGAATTTGCAGAATTCACAGCAGAGGATGTGGGTACGGGTGAGAGTGGATTGAACTCGATGGTGCTGGCTAACAATGAAGAAATGGTTTTGCTGCCAATGAATGAGCCGGTGTTTGGGACGAAGAGGAAGAGTCAGATACAGACATACTTGGAGCACAATGATGGTGCTGGGGTACAGCATCTTGCGTTAGTGTCCGAGGATATATTCAAGACTTTGAGGGAAATGAGGCAGAGAAGCTCTGTTGGTGGCTTTGAATTCATGCCTTCACCGCCGCCAACTTATTACAAGAATTTGAAGAGTAGGGCTGGGGATGTGTTGACAGATGAGCAGATTAAGCAGTGTGAGGAGCTGGGAATTTTGGTGGATAGAGATGATCAAGGCACTTTGCTTCAAATTTTCACTAAGCCTGTGGGAGATAGGTAATTAAAATATGATATTTTAGTGGCCCTTTGGTTCATTAATTATATTTGATTTTTGGATTCAGATGTTCAATTGTAACTTTCTTTTTTTTTTTTTTTTTGCCGTTTAAATTGATTTGTGCTTTATTTCGGTGATTGTAAAATATGGTTTTGGATTAATTGGATATTTTTTCCCCTTGTATGAGAATTGGACAGGCCAACCATATTTATAGAGATAATTCAGAGAGTGGGATGCATGATGAAGGATGAGGAAGGGCAGGTATACCAAAAGGGTGGGTGCGGGGGCTTTGGGAAGGGTAACTTCTCGGAACTCTTCAGATCCATTGAAGAATATGAGAAGGCGCTGGAAGCTAAACGAATTGCAGAAGCAGCCACTGCATGAAATCTACTACTTAATTCATATATCAATAAATTAAGTTCTGCATATTGAAATGGGATTATGAACTACCTGTGACTATTAGAATGAATGAAGTTTGTGCTACAAGATTACTACCTGTGACTATTTCTTGCCATTGACCAATAATGGAACATTATGAACTCATTGGGTTTTCTTCGAGTCTTGCGGTCTTGCACGCATGTGAACTAGACATCGATGTTATGGTTCATGTGATGTTTACATTTACGAACATTTATATTAACTTTGAGATTTAACTGATCAACAACAGACTTCAGTGTTTGTTCAAAATGTCATAAATTTGGCATTTAAGACCCTGTGGAGACAAGTAACAGCGATCAATTCACCCTTACCTCATAGTAATTGAATTTGAATGATACCAATTTATGTCAAAGCTGCAACCTGGACGCATCTCACTGTCATCATAATGCTAAAGTTGAAAAGGGCATCTCACGGGATCTTAATCTGGGATTTTGCGTTTCAAAACTGAATGAGAGTATCTCATTACAGTAACAGTAATTAGTGTTTGGCTTGAAAGGAAACACAGATAAAATTGATATCTTGAACCGGATGGCCCTTTTTTTCCTTTTTTTCCATTTTAACTTATTTATCATTGTTTTATCTGAAGCTAAAATCCACCAGAAAACACTTACAGCAGACCAAGATTGAGCTCAATTACTGAATTTGGTAGTGCTAAGATGCTCTTAACAAAACTCACTCCGAAACCTCCTGTAGTCAAATATACAAATGAAAGAATTAAAAAAAGAAAGAGAGAGAGAAAATTTTCCCATTAAGTATAACCATAAATGGACATGTGGCCCTATGTTAAATCAAAGAAACTTGGATAGATAATTTTTTATTAAATAAGTTGAGACAATATGACTTGTTTTCTGGGAAGGGTGGAAGGCATCCCAAAATACATATTTATTTGCATCTGTGCATGTAAATGGACTGTTTGGATCGCATATGTAACCCATCTCGAATGTTCCTGTCCCACAGCACCCCAACTCTGCGACCTCAAAACCTGCAAATATAAAAAACACAGCATATAATATAAGATTTCTTTCCATACTTTCAACATTCGTTATCAATGTCTCACTAAGCTTAGTATTTTACTAAATTGGCGCATCCTTTTTTTTATATTCGTATCATAACCTACATGTATTACGTTTGGCTAAGAGTTAATCAAAATGAGATGAATAAAATTCAAGCAGTAAGGCGGGTAAGTTATAATTATGGACGAAGTGAAAGCTTACCAAAATGAGAAGGTTTTGTGATGATTTGCAGTATCATGTCATATGCATCTGCAGATACCAATTGAAACCCAGGAAGCTCCTTGTTCAGCTTGTTCGCCAACCAACCCAACTTGCCATTGAATTCCAAAGCCACGTTATTGTATTCCTGCACACAAGCATGATCATCCATAATGTTCATGGCCCGCTCTAGTGGCAGGCACCCCATTGGGGGCACTCCTGTCAGAGATATTTTCCTTGCTCCCAGCCCGTAAATTTCCTTGAGGAAATTCTCAGCAAGTCCTATGAGAAAATCCTGATATTGCTGAATAGTGAATTGGCTTTGACGCTCTGGGAATGTGTAATAGTTTTCGAGGAAGTCATTTGTTCCTATACTAACCAAATATAAAGCCTCTCTTATTATTTCATCAGCCTTTTCTTCACCGATGTATGCTCTCAATTTCTTTTGGTATTCCTTGTAGTACTCTACTTCTTTCCATAGAGGTATAACCTCCTGCAAAATACAAAATTCTCTTCACTAAAGTCACTTTGGTGAACCTTCTGCCACAGTTTGCTGGAGACAGAGAATTGAGAATATAAAAAGAATGCTTCAAGATGTGAAGATCACGAATCTCTAGATCTTTAATATTCTCAGGATTCTGACATGCAAAATATTATGGCATCTCACACGCTAGTGTTATAGACTTGATAATTGGAGACATCAGTTGAACTGTTTTAATTGGTTTAATTTCTTCAAGAAATCAAATTCTGGTTTTAGAATTGACGATGCAAAGAGACATATTCATGAACACTTACAGCTACATCTGCAGTGGCATTGTCATAACCAGTTCCTGCAGAAGCAAAGCAGACTCCAGTAGCAAATTCTGATATATTATAAGCTGGATCCAAATAAGCTGGAACTGCCGCCTTCAGACCAAATGCCTCAGAGATGAAGTCCGGAGGAAGCCGGCCATTAGAGAAGCGTCCGGTAGGGCGGCCGCCGAAGAAATCACGGCCATAAGGCTGAAAGTTGCTCTTGGCAATGGTTGGAATGAAGTTGTTGTTACCTGAATCCACTGATGAGTCTCCAAATACTATTACTGCAGGAACTTTGGCACTGCTTGATATGGAAAATATTACTAAGATTTGCCCAAAGAAGAGAAATAGGATATTGAACTTTGCCATTCCAATAGGTTTTAACAGATTGGTGCTTCTGAAGAGGTTCATTTGCAGTGAGCAAATGACAGATTTGCTATTCACGGAAGAAAGATGTACAAGTTCAAGTGTTTTTTTTTTTTTTTCATTCTCTACAGTATTATCCTGATAGAAATAAAAAGGGTTGGTGAATATTTATTTGAGGAAATTATTTGCGAATTTTTTTATTATTAAGGCTTACTAATATGACTATAATTATATGATTCTGCAAGAAAAAATTCCCTGCAAAAACTTCAAGCCCTTGCCTTTTTCAGAATATTAGAATACAAGTTTGTTTGGGTTAGAGCTATAGTTAAAATTAGATTAGACTACAATCACATTAATATAAAGTTACAATTATTAAAATTGCAGATAAATACGATTATTCCCAGTGGAACCTTATAAAATGTTGTTATAAAAGTTTAATACAACAATAATATTGTAGATAGTTGATTAGTAGAATTTAAAAATATCAATTTACAAACTATGAGAAAGCATAGCAGCCAAAATGGGAAGGGAGATTTAAGTAGAGATGATTTGATGAAGAAGTGGGATTAATGGATGTTTAGCAGAAAAAGTAAGGAGGATTTGATGAAGATGACAGACTAACCAAGTTCCTTGCAGTGAATTTAAATCCAGTGGACCAATAGGGAAAGGTAAGGACTGAGGTTAAGGTAGTTTATGGTAATATGGTTTAATACATACGGAAATCATGGGAGTTCAAGCTACTACGAGCCAGCTATGAATTCAGGAGACATGCCCTAATCTTGCACAACTACTTTCTTCTTAAAGTTTCTTGCTGTATTTATTGGGATCTGAATGCATTAAATTCTTAAGCAACCATCTCATAACTTGACATACCCCCTTAATAATGAAAGTTTCATACAATTGGCAGGGTCTTTGGACTAGTAGTTGTCTGCCACAAAACAATGGGGTCATATCCCAACCGCAACTACTCCAATTTAATGGTATTTGAGATATTTTTGTATGCAAAGAAAAGGTTGCAATATGTTCATGAGATGAATTAACGAGTGAAGAAATCATCACAATGCTTTTCTCAATAGTTAAAAGAAGGGTTTCAAAATGTGTGGTTACCAATGTTACAATTTTAATTCTCAGTAGATATTGTATTTTAAGGTTATTCAGTAAAAAATTTCTTGTAAATTTAAATGGAATGTGGCTTGATCTAACTGAATTCACTTATAAATATAAATTCAATTTAATACCAACACTCCTGTTTAATAGTGGTATGTTTGGAAATTAGGAAGGGGAAATAATAAAAGAGTTTGAAGGAGTAGCAAAGAGAAGAGCATGGATGGTTAATTCATATTTTCTCACCCCTTGTTTTGATACTTAAAATTATGCAAGAATTATAGGGGGCTAAATTAAAATGTAGAACTAGTTATAATGCTTTCTTACAATTTTATCTTTTCTTACAAAAGTTAGAAATAATAGGTTAAAATTTTAAATTAAAATATTATATAAAGCTACTAATAAAGCTTTAGTTCAATAGATAATATTTTGAATTTAGACGAACTTTACTTATTAATCAATAGAAATTTGAACCCTGAAGAAAACCTTTAGAAAGAAATTTTTTAATGTTTTAATTGGGGGTGCTTGACACACTTAGCCACTATTTTATAAATTTATCCAAAAAAATTAATGTAAAAGACTAAAATGATAAACTAGATACACAACATTCCAAAAATTTTAACTATTTGCTTATTTTTATAGAAAATGAGTGAAAAGAAAACTCAATGAAAGAAAAGCAATAAACAACATTATTTTTCTTTACTTAATTATAGGGTTAAAAAGAGATAAAAGAGAAATAGAGAAAGGAAAAAAAGAGTGAGATTACCAAAAATATTCTTTGGACATATACGAACAAAAAGGACGGTGAGAAATTGAATTATTATAATTTTATTTTTAATTTTATTTAACTTAAAACCTGACTGCCATATTCAGGAAGGATGAGTACCTTTGCTATATATTTCATATAAAAAGTAATCAATAACGCTATGAAATTTAAGAGCATAAATTCTGCAAACATATGCAGTGGAGCAATTATCCAAATAAGCTTCGCATTACAACTATATATAAATTAATATTGTATTTTTAACAATAAAATTAAAAGGATTATAAAATAGATAAAATAAACTTATATTTTTGTGTAAAATAATAAATTTATTACTTAAAAAAACCTGATAAAAATTCATTCACAATTAGCATAATTGAACTTCTATTAAAAATTATTAAATTTTCACTAACGGCAAAAATATTTTAACAATTTTTATTAATATAATAATATATGAGTGGATAAAAATGTAAAATTGATTTACATTAAAAGTAAATTAAATTTAAATTATCTTTTTGAAATGATATTTGCAATTGCTAAAAGTTGTTATTAATATTTGTTTTAAATACTTAATTAATGATATTTTAATGTTTTTAAAAATTTATACATAAATATGAGAGAATTATCATAGTAACTATTGTAGGCCACATAGATAAATATATTAATTTGAAAGGTAAAATTATTGTTTAACTGAATTTAGATTTCTTCTTTCTTATTTTTTTTATCCAAATAAGTAAATAAAAATTATTTTCTTCTTCCTTTCTTTCTTTTTATTTTCTCCATATGTAAGTGAGAAAAGAAAAAAATAATATATTTTTCCGTAAAAGAATAAATTTATTACTTGAAAGAAAAGCTAATAAAAATTCAATCACAATTGGCATAATTAAACTTCTATTAAAAATTATTAAATTTTTACCGATCATAAAA
Source organism: Sindora glabra (assembly GCA_020226215.1). Taxonomy (NCBI): domain Eukaryota; kingdom Viridiplantae; phylum Streptophyta; class Magnoliopsida; order Fabales; family Fabaceae; genus Sindora; species Sindora glabra. The sequence continues at coordinate 2,144,129 of CM035226.1, read as the reverse complement.
ATATTTTAATAATTTTTATTGATAAGATAATATATAAGTGGATAAAAATATAAAATTAATTTATATTAAAATTAAATCAGGTTTAATTTTTTTAAAATGATATTTGTTATTGTTAAAATTTGTTATTAATGTTTGTTTTAAATACTTAATTAATGATATTTTTCATGTTTTTAAAAATTTATACATAAATATGATAGAATTATCATAGGAACTATTGTAGACCATATAAAGGATTTTAAATAAATATATTAATTTGAAAGGCAAAATTACTGTTCAACTTAATTTAAATTTCTTCGCAAAGAAAAATTATTTTCTTCTTCCTTTCTTTCTTTTTATCTTTTCTATATTTGAGTAAGAAAAAAAAAGTTCTTTTTTTATTATTTTATTTCCTTTCTTTGCATTTGAGCTTAGAGTAAGCTATAATTATTTTTTTTTATTTGAACAAGAGTAAAAATAAATATTATAATTAAAACATATAAATATTTTTTTACCGATCCATGCTTATTTTATTATAGTTATGAACGATCGTTCATATAAGATTAAGATTTTGCAAACAAGAATGCGGCTGAAGTGTAGAACGTATTACTCGTCTGCATGGGCCAAAGAGAGGAACATAAACGAAAACGAGAGGAGTAAGAACTGATTAGCAAAACATAATAAAAACGAAATTCCATTGCCGGGAATCGAACCCGGGTCTCCTGGGTGAAAGCCAGACATCCTAACCGCTGGACGACAATGGAGTGATTGGGTGTCGTCCGCAAATTATTATCCTAGAGTTCAGTCTACTAGCCCGTCGAATCCCACAATTTATGCACACTAGCATTGCCCTCGTGCTATGCACGGATATAAGTTAGAATTTGAATCTAAATATAAAAAAATAAAAATAAACGAAAATTTAAAGTTAAATATTATAAAAAATAAATTTTAAAACTAAAATATATAATTTATAATAAAATAAATCAAACGATCTAATATGAATATGTAAGGTTAAAATCCTACATAGTTTATAAAAAAAAATGTATTCATTATTCTACAGTGACATTCCATATTATTTTAAAGAATAGAAGTTATAATAAAATTTGGATTTTTAAATTAAATATAAAAAATAAAACTTCAAATTAAAATATATAATTTATAATAAAATAAACGAAAATGGTTTAATATGAATACATAAGGTTAAAAACCTACATATTTATTATAAAAAAAAAAAAATTAATCCCCACTTCAATTTAGTGGTATAGTGAATTACTACTCTTATTATTAAAAAAATTAATTTATTGCAAAGCATAAATAAGATAATTTTATGTTAGTTTCATTGTATAATTTTCTTATTTATTTTTGGTGTTATAAGTTGGTACTTTTAAGATAAAATTATAAATAATACAAAAAATATAAAATCAAATAAAAAGGAATAAAGAAGAAAAAAAATACACTAATAACATCAACGTAAATCCATCTAAAAATTCTTAGTCTTATATATAAAAATAAATGAAATGTAACGTAAAAATATGTATATGATATTTTTATTATTATAAAAAGAAAGTAAAATTTTCATATTAACTTTAAAAAAAAAAACTTATATTCCTAATGAATGGAAAAATTTGAGAAAATTTTCAAAAATATCAAAATAAAAAAATTAAGAAAGTATTATATGCTACCCATACTACGTGTACATTTTGAAATCAGCATTGAATTAGACAAAGAAATAAAAATCAGTAAAAAATAAAACAATGAAAAAAGGTTTACTAAAATAATAAATATAAATTTATCTAAAACTTTCCTGTTTTAAATATAAAATACAAAATATAATATACAAATATATAATATAAATAGAAATATATATAAAATAATAATGATAATTAGTATATTATTATTTGTTTAATTGTTTGTATAAAAAGAAAGTGGAGGATGGATGCAAAAGAAAGAAGTTAAAAATTGGAATTAAAATAAATATTTTATTATAAAGCATAAGTAAAATATTTTTATGTGAGTATTATACTATAGTTTTATTATGTTATGATGTTGTAAGTTGGAACTTTTAAGATAAAAATCATCCGAAAACTTAAATATATGTCAATAAAAATTTATATATATTATAAATTGATCACCATTTTATTTTGTCGAGAAAAAAGAATAAGAATATAAAAAAGCTAAAAAAAATTAAAAGTATTTATATCTAAACTCAACAAATATGCTTAAAAAATAAAAAAATATTAAAATAAAGAATGAAAGAAATTACATGTATTTCAAATTCGCATTAAAATGAAATCAGATAAAAAAATAAATAAAGAAAATTAAAAGGAAAAATATAGTAAATTTATAAATATAAATATTTTGATTTTATATATTTAATATATAAATAATATAATCAATTATTAGTATTATAATTACCATATTATTTATTTTGATTATATATATATATATATATATATGCACACCCCCATAGATGGACTTTCTCCTTCTTGTTTTCATGCATGTGTTGGGCGTAAGAAGTGAAAAGCAAAATGAATAAAATAAACAGAATGGAGAAGCAGGGGTTGGACACGTCAATCATAATGAATTAAATAAATAGAATGGAGAAGGAGGTGGTGGACACGTCAATCTCACCGTACGGATCGGGTGTTATTATCTAGATAGATATAAATAGAGGACCAATAACAAAAGGACAAAAATTATTATTAATCGTATTTAAAAACAAAGAAAAAAGAGTATAAATTATGATTTATGATTACTTGTCAAGAATGTGCTATAATTGTTGCAATCCCATGCAAAATTTTGTCCATAAAATCCTGTTCATAAAAATAAACTAAAATGTTATGGAAATAAGGCAACATAATAATAACAAAAAAGATGAGTTTCCTTTATTTCTAGATCTACAGAGTTTTATCCACAATTATTATATCTAATTAATAATCATTAACTATCACAATTGAATATGGTAGTTATCTCTAATTGATAATTATTATTTATTGGTAATTATCTCTCATTACTTATGATACGATATTAGGTTAAACTTAAATTTAAAATAATTAATTGATAATCAAAGGATTTGATGGATATCTACATGGTATATATTTATAACACTACACCTTAGATATCTATTTTGTAAAAATTCATAGGATATGCATTGTTAAAACTTCTATTAAAAAATAAATGAAAAAATAATAAAAAAGTATATTATTCTTTTAGATAAATAATCTACCTACTTGAAAAGACCTTGTCAAGAATATCATTAAAGAACTTTGAGCTAATGTCTTTACAAACAATTTTACTCAAAACTATTCAAACAAATTTGTTATCATGATCATATATTAGAACAACCCTTTTGTGCGAGCATGAAAAAGAGTTTTGATGATAAATAATTTATTCTATTTTTTTATGTATTATCCTCTAATTAAGCCTTTGCATGTAACATTATCTTCATATGAATTTGTTGAAATTTCTTTCTTAAAATTCATCACACACACACACATGATATGATGGAGAAATTGATTCTTAACTTGTTTCATATAGTTTGGAGAAACTACAATAATAATTTAACTTACTAGAATCATTATATAAATATATCATTATATGTGAATATATAGTAATATGAAATCAAACTTTTAGTGGATAAAACATCTTATATCCACATAATTAAATAGTTATGACTTAAAATTTATATAAATAAAATAATTTTATACCAATTGTCCCACAAAGAATGTATGTTTGGTTTTATTCTAATATCTTCTACTTGAAAAGAATTATATTTTACTAATAGATTTACCAAAAAGCTATATTAGATCATGCATTATTAGTAAAATACATTAGTACATCAATTGAACAAGATATAATAATCTAGAACTAAGAAATTTTTCATTACTCATTAGAGTTTGAAGTGGATCTTTACTAATACCAATTGCTTGAATAATCTTTGGGACATTTAAAGAATGTGATTTATCTATATAAAAATATTTTAATATCATTCCATTTCAATTAATGAACAAATATTTCATTATTTAAATGATTAATCTATAAGTTAAGATAAAACTTAATTTTTCAAAATTTTTCATCTCGTACTTTTTTTTCAAATACTTTGTCGCCTTGGAAAGAGCTTCACAAGTTCTAATAATATCAATATATGCAACAATTGTAGTAAATTCAAATTTAGATGTCTTGATAAAAATACAAAGAATTTTTATATGCTTCTTTCAATAAATATTAAATATTCACTAAGATAATTATGTCATATACATCCTAATTATTTTAATCTATATAAAGATTTTTATAATTGAATTAAATATATTTCTCAAGAATTCAAATCACACGATTCAAGCATACATATGAAATACATTAGGGTTACAAATCAAGCTTATAATATCATTATCAATTTTCAAGCATGAAAAAATGATATACAAAATCTATTAGATGCGTATCAAATTTTGATATATTGCTAAAAAGTAATCTATAGCCAATGACAACCTTTATAAAAATTCTTGTGTTGCAAATCATATTTTCTCTTTGCAACTTCAAATTTTTTATTTTTTTGACACAATTATATATTTGTACATTATTAATAATTTCACACCTTTGAGGTATTTTATAGTTTTAACACCTTCTAGGTGTGTTCTTCACATTGCAAATAACTTTAAAATTTGCATTTCTATCTAAATGTTATAAAAATTTAAAATATTTTTGTACAAGAATAATAAATTAATATAAAGTAATATAAGATAAAATTTTATGTTAAGAATAGTTAATTATTTGAAGTGAGAATTTTGTATAGAATAATTAAGAAAAAGTGGACAAAGTGAAGTGTTTAAAGGCTAAGTTTACAACTATAAAAATGCTTTTTTATATTAATTAATAGAGATCGGTTTATATTAGCATAGTCATTTATTTTGATGATATTTTTGAAATTATATTAAAACTTAAAATGATAAACAAGAATATGATCAATATTTATGTTAATAGTGAGAAACTTGAAACATCAATTTTTTACTCAATTATTGTCTAAAATATATTTCAAAAGTACTTTTAAGATAGATTAATTTAGTTTCAGTGGATATAATGTTAGTTTTATATAATAACATCATCTAAAAGACATTTCAAAAATTACATTAGAAACAACATATGCATAGGACATTAGTTTTAGTTAATAATTGTTGTCTAAAAAGTATTTTCAAAATCACCTAAAAAATCACAGATGCATAGGATGCCGATTTTAATTAATAATTATCATCTAAAAGGCATTTTAAAAGTCTCATTGAAAATCACAAATGTATAATATGTTAATTTTATTTAAAAATTAATGTATATTATAAATTTTTGCTTTAACTCTCTCTTTTTATATGGAACACTTCTAATATCTCACTTTCTAATATTTTCTTGATATCCATCCAACAATCAACCATTTTCTTTGTTAAAGTATCTAATATGTTTTGGTGATTAAAGTGGAGAAAAATAAGTAATAAATTGCATTTTACATTAAACATTGATGATTTTAATACATAATATTTCTATTGTTCTTTCATTCTATTTTCATTTTGAGAGTATATAATGGAAAAACCTTAACTTTTAATTCTCTGATTGCATATTATCTTAATTAAAATTTAAAAATGGAATGGAAGAATTGGTGAATGATAACTTGATATAGGATTATCCATTTTCATATCCTTAACGTGTACAAATTAGAGAAATTTGAGCAGCAAACCGAAGTTTGCATCAAGGATGGAGATTTTGATATATAGTAATTTTGCTATTATTTTTGTTGTTCATTCAGACATGTAGTTTTTGTTTATTGATAATTTAATGTACTTATTGTATATAAATTTGTAAATATTATTTCTATTTACTCATATGTTTGTACTTTTATTATAAACAAAGTAATAATAATTAAAATTGTATAAATTTGCATAATTTTTTTTCTCATTTGTTTGTACTTTTATTATAAACAAAGCAATGACAATTAAAATTATATAAATTTATAGAATTTTTTCTCTTTGTTCATTTATGATTGTTTTTACTTTAAAATTCTATAATTGCTATTTGGATACATAAACCAACAAATAAAAGATATATTAAAATAAATATAAATTTCTATGTTAAATTAGTTTAAAAATAACTTTCTTATCATATTTATAATTTCCACCTAGACATATGGTGAAATTTATATGAAATAGTTAATAGTATTTTCAAAAATTATAGTTGAAAATTCTTATAGTGTTAATTGTTTATTTAACAAAATTCTATAAATAATCAAAAGGCCTTTTTTGAAGCAATGACAAATATAAAAATATCAATTTTAGGATTAACCAATGTCTAATATAATAACACTTCCTACAAAACTAAAGATGACTAAATGAATAACATTTATGAAAAAGTATAAATGAATGAAACTGAATATGACTAAATGAACAATATTTATAAAGGTGTAAAACTTGCAATGTTAGTTATTTTATAGTAACTACTGTGTAAGTGTACTTTAATTATTATGACAATTCATTAATAGTTTGCATGTTATTTTAGTACTTTATTGACATCTTAAGACACAACAATGATACATATAACCAAACTTATAATGTTAGTTTTAAATTAATAACTAATATCTAATTATTTGCTCTTGACCTATAAAGAGAGCTCTCTTTACTTATTTGAAATAAATTGAATTTAACAGTTAGAGATTCCTAGCCCATTCACCCTCAAAGTTTAAACCATGCTTTGATACTAACTTTGTCATGACCTATCTAATAGTGAATGATGTGAAACTCATTTCTTTGTTTCTGCTAACTAGTGTCAATCTTAACTTTAGTATCATTATATAGTTATTATTGAACAAATTGATTTTTTTCAAATATTTTCAAAAGTATATACAAATAGTATTTGTATTGTCACAGGTTTTCATCATTTTTATAACGCTTAAAATATTTTTATGTACATACTATTTTTAGCTATGCCTACCCTTACAATTATACACTAAAGGATTTACATTACTATTGAGCTGGTGGCAGAAAAGAAACTTTAGTAGGCACATTTGAAAAGAAAAAGAAAATAATTAAGATAATGAGTCAGTGACTTAGTAAGTAAATAATCTACTTATATGAAAAATATAAAATATTTAATTATAGGCATCATAATACATTTACCCCTTATTTTTGAAACCAAACCAAACCAATTAGTCTGACTGGTGAACCAGCTAGGTAACTAGTCTAGTCAAACACACTGATCGAAATTATACTAAAACTATTTTGAATCAATGGTTGAACCAAGAACCATGTGGACCATCTAATTCAATTTTAAAAAAAAGAATAAAAAGAGGATAAAACAAAACTAAGCAGACTCTTTACTTTTGTTATTTGCTCTAGTGTGGCTCACTTCACTAGTCGTTGTCTTGTTCTTGCTAGTGAGCTACTAGGGTTCTTCACTTTTTCTTCTTTAGTTTAGCAAGTTATTCGATTGTGTGACTGTGTCTCTCATCTTAAGTTCATTAAGAATGTTGGGATCGGGAGTTAAACAAGCACAGCGGAATAAACCGATCCCAGCCAACGAATCTATGTAAAACGTTAAATTAGAATAAAGATTCATTCAATACCTCTAATGATGACTCAAGAACTTAGTCATTGATCACCTCTTCAGCTTCTTTTTGGTCGAAGATTTCGAGGTATCCACACGAAGTCGCGAATCACCGATGAATGTCTATACAAACACCGATTGGAATTGTTCTCTTTTGCCTCGTAGTGTTAGTTACGCTTTTTTTAGGATTTTTAATTAAGGAGAGGTGCTAGGGTTTTTATGCTTGAGATGCGTGAATAATCTTTATTATTACTCAATAAGTCTATTTAAATAGGTGCATAGAAAATCCTAACTAATTGGGCTTTGTTCCATGTATAATTATGTGCTTATTATTGGTCCTTATAATTATAACATGGAATTTTCAAATATTAGGCCTAAATAATTTAGTCCATTAATTTCAAATCCACTAGGTTCTAAGTGTACGATCCTACAGGCTCTCATTACGTTGGCAATGATCATTAATCATATTAATGATCATAAATAATGAGCGGTGTCTAGTAATACATCATTGTTACCCAAGTAATAAGAAAGTCAATGATTTGACTAAACTTTTACACGTGATCATCATCTATGTCTTTTTGTCCTAAATATCTAGATTGAATATGGGACATGGACCGTGTCATTCCCGTATAGCCCAATCTTAAAGTTTCTTAATTTGCAAGTAAGTTAACTAAAGTAAATATAATTGACATCCTATGTTAATTCATCTGAGTATGGCCATGCATTTTCTCAGCTTTACTTAATCAAGAGGCCCACAGATGTTACTCCTGTTATATAGAAGGGAAAATTTTCATTTTGATTACACAAATCTCTCCGCATGATATGTGACATATCCAATAACTACCTTTGTATTTACTTAACCATAAGTGACATAGAATAGTATCAAAATATGAAACTCATATATAGGGAACCTTAGCAATCTCGGGTCAAAGAACCATATTAATAATGATCACTAAGAATCACTCATGACACTCATATAACGATCCATATAGTGTTCTTAGGATGGATTGGTCTAGTATACAAGTTCTCTAACTTGTATTCATGTGTAAACTTAATATCTCATATAAGTCACAACACATGCTAGTCTTAACATATCAAAACAACTTAGTCTACAATGATATATGATTATGGACATTTAAGAATATAATTATTCTAAAGTTATTATGATAATTAAATATATTACACAGATAATATATATAAATATAATAATTAAAATTATCATTAAAATAACAGGATTCAAATTTACAATCATCAATATGATTAATTTTAGGGCATATATACTAACAAAGAAATCTAAACACTTTTCATTAAAAGTCTTCAATTTTAGGTTGGAATCTCTTCCATTTTTTATTTCTTTATTCATTTTACATTTTAATTTTTTATCTTTGTTAATTTATCTTGGTTTTTTTTTCAATTTCTCTCTTTAGTTTAAGCATTCAACAATCAAAATTTTATAAATCATTTATTTTTTATATGTATGTGTTTATTTGGAAATCCATTTTTTGTATGTTTGTTTATGTGTGCTTTTAGTGCCATTATGGCAGAAAGCCAAAAACTATAATTTGAGCTTCATTAACTCAACTAGATGTAAATGCACCGAAAAATTGCTTGTATGTGTCTTTTTTATTTAGAAATTGGTTTCTTGTTTATATGTATATGTTTATTTGGAAATTAGTTCCCTATTTTAGGCTTTTAACTATACGATTTCATCCTATTTTAGTTATGTAATTTGAGGGCTTTGTATATCTTCTTAGTGCCCTTTAGTGTTATTCATTCAAATAGTTTGAATAAATTAATGCATAAAAACTCTTATAAAGTTGTCTTCAATTTTATTTTAGAATAAGCATATTAGTATATGATAGCACTTTTAAGATTAATTTTAAATTTTAATTTTTTGTAGGATTGAAATAATATCTATTCTAACCTAATCTATAACAGAATCCACTTCACCTTTAAGTGAGGGAATTAATAATTCAAATAAAGAGAAATATAATCCAGCTTAGGGATATTACAAATATCTCACTGATGCTAGTGGAATAGGTCATATATTGTATTTATATTGTAATGAAGTTATAAAAAAAGTGATATTTATCATTTCAAACAACACTTACTTGGTAAAAAAGGATAAGTTAGTGCATGCAAGAAAATTTAACTAAATATTTGCTATCAGATGGAATAATTTTTTCTTGACTTTTCTAACAAGAAAAGAAAAGTTATAGATGAACTTAAAGATAACAATCCATATGGTTTTGATTTTATGGGATGAGATAATGATGATGAAGCACAAGAGGTAGCTAGTGGAAGTGGAAATGAGCAATACAAGCTAAGAGAGAGATTAAAGATGACATCTAATAAATAGGACAAAAAAGCTACCAATATAAACTTTTATTTCATGCCTAGGACTGCACCTGGAGCACAACTTACTGTTAAAAGTGTATTATAACACCTGGAGCACAACTTACTATCGAAAGTGTATTATAAACGAAAAAAGTTAAAGAAAGGTGTGATCTTGCTATTTTTAAATGGATGATTGACGTTTCTTTACCTTTCAAGGCTGTTAATTTTGCATATTATTAACCAATGATTGATGCTATTGCTACTATGGGCACTAGATACAAAAGTCCTAATTTATATAATCTTTGCATCCAATTATTGCTTAAAAATGTTGAGAAAGTAAAGAATTTAACTAATAGTTATTGCACAACTCAAAATGAGATAAGATGCACTATCATAGTTAATGGATGGACTAATCAATGCAAGAGAACTTTAATTAATTTTCTTATTCATTATCTACAGGGAATTGTGTTCTTAGAATTTGTTAATGTTTCTGATACTTCTAAAACAAGTGATGTTTTATTTGAACTTTTTAGAGAGATTATATTATTTGTTAGCCTAAAGAATGTTGTTAAATTAGTAACTGACAATGTTGTAAATTATGTTGCTGTTGGAAGAAAGTTGAAGACTGAATTTCACATATTTCATTAGTCCCTTTACATTGCTCATTGCATTAACTTGATGTTGCAACACTTTGAAAAGTTAGATAAGGTAAGTGATACTGTAAACCATGCTACTTAAGATTATCAAGTATATTTGCAATCATTACTTTGTATTGCATAATAGAAGGGAAATACTTCACCTTACTCTAACTCACTTTGCCATTAATTTTATTACTTTGGGAAGTATCTTAGCTAAAAAATATGCACTTAGAGCCATGGTGACATGTAATGAATGGACACAATCTACATATAGCAAAGGAAAGAAGTTTGTAGAAAATGTATTATCTAATGAGTATTGGATGGCATGTGCTACTATTGTGAAACTTACTAAACCATTTAATCGTGTCTTATATCTTATGGATAGCGAGGATAAACCTACTATAGGTTATTTGTATACAGCTATACATAAGGCTAGAGAGGAGATGATTATTAGATTTTAAAGGGGAAAAAAGTAGTTCTCCTTACTTGAGCATCTTAGACTCTTGTTAGGATAATCAACTTTAAAAAAATCTTCATACTACTAGTTATTGGTTAAATTTAGCTCACTAATATAAACATAATAAGATAGGGAAGCACAAGAAGACTACATCTAGACTTATTGATATCAGTGAGAGTTATTCTTATGATAACCTTGCTTTGTAATCTAAGCTAACAAGTGAAATTAAAGTTTGTAGAAGGTGATTTTAGAAGAAAAGCAGCTATAAACAATCGTATTACTATAATGCTAGGTAAAACTAATTTCTTTTATTCTAATTTTAGTGAGTTTAAATTAGTCTTTGTTAACATATATATATATATATATATATATATATATATATATATATATATATATATATATATATATATATATATTAATCTATTATATGCAATATTTAGATAAATGGTGGCAATATTATGGATCTAATTCACCAAATTTACAAAAGTTCGCAATTCATGTCTTAAGCCAAACATGTAGTACTCCAGGTTGTTAAAGAAATTAGAGTCTATTTGAACACATCTATTCAAAGAAGAGAAATAAATTAGAATACCAAAGACTTAATAATCTTGTTTATGTTTATTATAACTTAAGACTATAGTAGAGGTATTTTTATTTTTTATACTTACTTTAATTTTTTTTATTTTACTTATCTTTATTTTTTAACATTGATATTATATAATGAATAATATAGAAATCATTTGAAGAAATAGAGTTATGATTCAATTAATTTTGAATCATTTACTGATAACTCTAAATGGTTATTAGAAGACAAGCCACCAATTTTAATTATTGAGGAAGTCAAATCCCTTCAGTCTATGCTACCAAATTGTGACATTCAAGATTTCCAATATGATTTTGGTTTATTATGTTATCATTCTTCCATTATTTTTTAATATTAAAAATAGTTGTATTACTTTGTATTCTTATATAAATTGTTGAATTCATATGGATAACTTAAATTTGTATAAGATCGATGATAATGAAATAAATGGAGCAAATGAAGCTTTGAGTGGCTATAAAAAATTAAGAAACTCAAATAATGATAAAGAATTTGACAATAATGAGCTTGGAGTAAGGTTTTACAATGAAGCCATTAAAGCACCTTCATAAATCAACACTAGTTAAGATCCGTGGACTTAGATGTTTTTCTCATATGCCATGAACTTTTATTATATTTTATTTTTATATAAAACCGTTGTTATGTAACTCTTTTATTTCTATCACGAGCTCATGTTGTTTTATTGCTTGAATGATGAATTAGAAACTTTGGATAATATCCAAGAATTGAATTATGTATTTAAGATTTTAAGTAATATATACAAAATTTTAAATTTTTATTTAAACCAATTTAATTAGTGAATCACTAGTTGAATCAATGAACCAATGAATTAGTCCTTTGTCCAGTTTAATGGCCAATCCAGTTTTAAAAACTATGCCTTTACCTATTTATACCAAATTATATATAGAATAAATATCACAATCAAATTGATAAGCATGAAGAATAATTATCCATAATAATAAATAAAAGTAGATAAATTTTCTTGTACCTCCTAAGTCAACCTTATTTTATTACAAACTCCATCATCATCCTTGTCGAGTCCCACCTTATTCCTTTACAAACGGTTTCCTAGATTCGATACTACTTCATATTATCACATTTCATTGCCCCCCATTCTTGTATCATCACATAAACATATTTCCTTTCTGATATTTCAATAGTAGAGTCATAACAATTTGAATAGATATTATATATATATATATATATATATATATATATATATATATATATATATATATATATATATATATATATATATATATATAACTTATCATCATCTCACACTTTTATCATTAATAGTATCATAAAGGTTCATCCACAAGCTAATGTAATAATACATAAATTTTACAACTACTAACATTATATAAATCTAGCTTAAATATTAAACAAGGCATAATGGAAAGATAATTGATTATTATAGTTAATTATGAAATCTAGAAACAATGTCTAAGGTGCATAATCAATTATAGTATTAAAATAATCCCAACTAAAGGCAAATGGTTTTATGCTATTTGATGATGGTAGCCGATTATGGCTCTTAGAGTATAACTCTTATGGCCATATTCAATTATGAGCATCCAAAGATAAGACCATTTTGGGAGATTTGATTATAATAGTCAAATATAACCTATTTAAAGTAATTCCTAAGGCAATATTTCAGCTTTCACCAATTTTGATTGTGTAATTAGCCAATTCTAACTTCAAATTCAGCAATATTATTTCTACTCTAGAAATTTTTCATAAACCTAACATTTATTCTACAAGGCAATCTTAGCATACAATGTTCTCATGGTACAAACAAGATTTTAACAACACATCATCATAATTCTTTTAAATTTCTAAATTTACCAATACTAATAACAAAATATGAAAACTTAGGTGGTAGTAAGTAGAATATCTACTTACCTAAGTATGAAGTAGACTATAGGAAAGTTGAGATGCAAGTTGGTTACCCTATTAAATACATAAGAAAAAATTATAAGTTTGAGAGAAAAATCCCTAGAATCCTTAAATTTCTTTCTCCACCAAATTTCTTCAAAATCACAATAAAAAATTATAAATTATAGGTGTTACCTTAAGGTGATTGGAGAATATAAGTGTTCAATTGAATTCCCCTAACTGATTAACCACTAAATCTTGAAAAAGATAAAGTTGAGAATGGAGGAAGTGGAAGAGCTCGATGATAAGTAGCAAAAAGCAAAAAGAGATAGGTTTTTATAGAGTTATAAAGTGTCAAGAATATTTTTGCAATTTTTAGTTGACTTAAGGATAGCTTTAAAAAAGTTATTTCTAAATATCATTAGTACACACTTAGTTATATATGATTTCACATTAACCTCTAATTAATTTAGCTTTTCCTGTTCACATCATAAAATTCTATTTTCTATTAAATAAAACCTCATCCTAAATGCGTTCATGATAAATAAATAACCATCATGTGCACAAAAATAATAATATGAGAAGTAAAATATATCCTAAATTTCTATAAGGTGCAACGTTAAGTGAATTTATTTATTTTTTGTATTTTTAATATATAATATAATTTTATACTCATGAAAAATATATTAATAATTGTCTTGTTCGGCTAGTTGAACCGACCTATTCATTTTATCATATTAATAGTTCAGCCGGGTTTCCAAACATTAATTTTATTTTAAATCTAATCTCTTATTTCATCTATTTTTTTTATCATCTATTGCAATTAATTAATTTATAAATATTAAGAAAGTAATATAATTTTATTTATTTTTAGTAGATATTTTAAAATTATTCTTTAATTCTCTAATATGCACAAAGTCCAAGATAATTAAAAATAAAAAAATATAATTAAATAAATAAGTTGAGATATTCAAAAAAGAATAATGAAGTATTTATTAATAAAATAAAAAATGTATATTTAATAATTTATAAAAATTTTAAAATAATAGACAAAATATAATTTTTTAAAATACGACGGATATTAAAGAACGGAAAAAATATAAAATTTATAGCTTTTAAATATATATAATCCTTGCATATATCTTTTTGAGGAGTGGTCCTGGTCTGGGCGAAAAGCATTCCACTTTGTATTTGATTTGAGAAGATCAAGTGCCCTTTATGCCAACTCTGAAATTATTTTCTTTTACAAGATAAGATCCACTCGCGGGTTTCCAGGTTGGCGAGTTCCGCGGGTTTCCGAGTTTTCCCAGTTCCCTTCGGGCTCGTTCTAGGTCAAGAATTCGAATTCGTTCAAAGCTTTTGATGGTCATGTCAACTCTGAAATGATTTTTTTAACAAAATAAGACCTACCCACTGGTTTCTAGGTTGGTGGGTCCCGGGGGTTTTTAGGTTTTCCCGATTTCCTTCGTCCCATCTTGGGCCAATAGTCGGAATGGGTTTCAAGTGTGATCTGACCCACTTAACTACTCGAGTTACTAGACCCAACCCTTACAACTCACATTGTGACCAGTCACGCGATTGCCTGCTTCACCTTCTTTGCTTTTGCGCCTTTCATTATATGTAATACATACTATTTTCTATTTTTCAAATATAACTTCATTTAAATTTTTTATAAATAATATTATACTGAAATAGTTATATTTTATGCAATATAACATTATTAAATTATTTTAGTAAATATTATTGATATTTATAATAACAAATGCAAGATTTTTAATAAATTGGAATGAAGTATAATTTTAATAATTTAAATTGTATTATGATCAATATTTATTTATTTTATTTTAAAAATACACTTATATAAATTAAGTAAATTATTCTTTATATTTTTATTTAATATATAATATAAATTTATACATATGAGAAAATATATTAATCAATTCAATTCAACTACATGATCTTGATTAGTTGAATTAATTCAATCTTAACTTCAATCATTTTGTTAGCGGGTCAAATTACAAAATTTTAATTTTAATTTTAAGCCTAATCAATTGTGAATTTTATTAAATAATTAATAATGTGACAATTTAAAAATAAATAATATATGTATGCATATGTAATAGGAATTTAAAAAAGATGAAGGATTCATATCACCATGTGTCCCATACTTGTTTCCATCTCCATGGTCCGCAGGCGCCGTACATTGAGAAATGGAAGTGAGGAATCCTCAATTATGTCATTGGTTGGACTGATGACAATTGAGCTTTGACCAAACGCTCAAGTTCGCATTTTTATTTACCCAAGAGAGAAGAAATTAACAAGTTGCATCACCCCACAAAGTCAGTCACGTGCTCTACAGAAGGGTGATCATTTTCGTTTGGTGTTGAAAATAAAATATTTGTTATGATATTTTCGGGGTTTTATACAATAAATTTCAAAATTATTAAATTAAAATTGCTTTTATTATAATTATTGATATTTTAATTAATATAATTAAACTATTTTAATTCAATAGATTATGAAATTATTACATTATTTTAAATTTTAAAATCCTCTTGGACGTCGGTAGAATTCTCCTCAAAATAATAGTGAAGTTTGAATAAAAGGCTGCAGCCAACCGAAGAGATATAAAGAAAGTCCATTGTAATTCTAATCTAGCAAGCAAACGAGAAGAGGGGGCAGGGGCTGTGCAAAACAACTACGACTATCACTCATGGCCGTTTCTGGCTCAAGTTTCCACATTTGAAAATCTCATTTTTAACTTCCACACATATGCTGATGGATATTGCCAATTTCAGTTAAGATTTTATTTCTTGGGAGAAAGATGTTGAAATGGAGAGAGATAAGGCCTAAGAATAGCATTACTTTACTATTTTAGATTATATCTAGTGGAAAATTGTTCCTGTAATCTTCATTTTTGTCAAGCGCTACCGTCACAATTGAAAGGATAAATAAATAATATACTAACAAAGCATAGAAGGTATGCTACAACAATGATCATTTTCCAAGGTGGGGAAGGGGCCTCTTCTCTTGGCCTTCATTTTCTATTGTGGGGTTGCTGCAGGAAATTTTTTCCTGTCAATACAGAATGCAACAGCATGCGGTTGCTAGAGGAGGCCAAAACCTTCAAAATTTTATCAACAATGCTCATGCCGTGGGAAAGGTAAGACGGCTAAGAAGGTTGTAAAAAATAGATATTCCTCAAAGGCTGCAGAATTTGGTGAGCTTGTCTTATGGAAGATGAATTTTGATCATGGCAGCAAGATGAAAATAAGTATAATATTTGCGGATAATTTTACTCAAATTCCTACTAAATCAATGCAAAACCAATTTATAAATATGTCCAAGAATTTACACAGTGACTCTACGGCTCTTCGCATTAAAATCAATGGAGTTTTGCTTCAAAGTCATACGTCAAACTATGCGACTCCAACGTCTGGGAAGTCGTTGGAAGTCATATTTTTGCTTAGATTTCAACTTCCAAGCAATATAGCGTCGCGTCGAGGAAAGGATGCTTAATAAAGTCCAAGTAGCATCAGCAGCAGCACAAAGAGTAAGAACTTTGAACATTTTTTATTTTTCTTCCGGGAAATAGAAATCTAAGAATGGGATAGGTTGTTGTATTTTAAAATTAGAATAGTTTTTTTTTAATATTTATAAATCATTTAATTTTTTTTATATTATTAAGAGCAGAAATTGAACTAAAAAATATAAATGATTATGAATTTGTCTGAGCCAATTCAAAAAATTCTAACTTTGAACATGTTTGTCTTTCACTTTTCAGAGCATTATGTATTCTTTCTACCCAACAAAAGAGTATGCAAAATACCAGTATAAGGCTGAATTTGGAAAAAGAAAAGGAAAATAATCTCCCAAAGAGAAAGTCTAAAAACCCCTACTAATTAGTTTTCTCATCAGAACATACATTTTATTTTTTCTTCGAAACAAGCAATCCATCTATTCTACTTCTAAGACGACAGTACAAATAATTAAAGGACATATCATGTTGAATAAATTGTGTAAATCAATAAAATATCATCCATCTGCCAGTCCGCTAAATAAATATTTCTTTTTTTCTTGTTCTAAGGAGTTTCGCGTCAAATTATTATAATTGTCACTGTCCTTGTCGTCCTTGTTGGCATTAGCACAAGATATTGTCCAATTTAAATAAATTATCTTGCAAGTAGTTATGGAGTGTTAAAGCATATGTTTGATATATAAAATTAAAACCTCCAAGTCTAACACATCTTCAATTATATTTGATATCCAAAAAGGTCCCCCCCCCCTAACAAAGCTCCTTCAAAGCTGAAGCCATCTCACTAAACTAAGTTTATCTGAAGAAAACTTTTCAGTCATAAGACAATTTGTGGTAGAATCGATATTTTAATACTTGTCTCATTTGTATTTTGATAAAAAGAATATTTTAATATTAGGATTGAGTGATGATTAAAATTTAAGATGTAATTATTTTATTTATTAAAATATAAGTAGAAGTACTATTAAAATTTGATATTTCATTTATTAGTCTAATAATGATTGCAAAGTTTTTACCAAAAATTTTTTTTACAAAGTCAAGGCTTGCATTATCAAAATATACTAGATAATAATAAATATGACTAATAACCTAATTATTCATATACTACACATTAAAAAGAGGCTGGTACATTAAATTTTCAATATTCAAAGGAGGTACGGGGCAATGATTTGATTATTATTTTCAACTATTTCTGCAAAATTTTCAACTTCAATGAACACATGTAGTTACCAGTACAGTACCATTGATCTTATGATTATCCTTTTCCTTGCCTAAAGTTAGGGGTATAAACCGGGGAGGTGGCATTGCCTCGGATAGTTCAAACCTATCTCCTAAAGTATTGATTTGAATTTGGTTGCTTAATTTATGATTTTATTTATCTTAATTAGTAGTTTAGTTAGTTAATAGTTGATAAATTAATTAATAATAAATTAATTAATTATAAAAATATTTGATAAATTAATTATTAAACTAGTTAAGATATATAAAATTATATGAAATAATATATTAACATAAATAGATATATCGATTAAATTAATTTATATTTATTTTAAAAAAATTATATTAATATAATCAAAATATTTAAAATAATAATATAATAATATAAAAGTTATTAACTATATTTTATGATATCACATATTTATTTAGTTACTTTATTTATTTATTTATATTAAATTAATGAGTTTATATTAATGTTGCACCCCTTGAGAATTAGGAAAAAATTTACTTTATTTTTATCTTAACTTTTATTTACATTTGTGCATGAGTGAAATTTATTTAAATATTTTGAATACATTTAGGATGAATTTCTATTTAACAAAAATGTAATTTTATGATATGAGTAAGAAAAATGAGTTAAATATAAGTTATGTTACAATTGGATTTGAATAAGTACATATGGAGGAGATTTAAAATTCATTTTCCTAAATTGTCCCTAAAGAATATGAGAAATATCAAATTTGTCCTTAAGCCCCTCCTTGTGTCCTCCAAATGAGTAAGTAAAACCTTTCATTTTTTCTTTTTCCTTTTTTGTTAGGTGAGGTAGTCGACTTCCCTTTCTCCCATTTCCTTTTTCAAACTTTTCCTCTCTCATTCTTTCAACCTTTGTTAAATATAAACTAAAGAACTTTAAGAGAATCATTATCTTCTTCTTTTAATTAAGGTAATTTCTTGTTGATTTAAGGTTTTGATAAAACAATTTCTTGGCTTTTATTTTGAAAAAAGGTTTAAAGGATTCCTTTGAAAACTTCTTAATTCTTATTTTCTTAGGGTGAGTCAAATCTTTCTCTAACTTCTTCTCATCTCATTTGTGTTATAATAAGTAAATAATTTACTTAAATCTCCATTAGAATTCATGTTTTATGACTGTTTCATGGTGATGTTTATTGGTGAAAATAGTTTTAGGAAGATATTGGAGGCTTGTATTCATGATTTTGTGAAGTTTGGTTAGAAATTGAAGGCATTAGAAACTTGTTTAAGATGAAAAAAGATAGAATTTTTTTTAAGAAAATTATGTAAAACCCAAGCTAGTGATTAACCATTACACTTATTGGTTGGCTAATAACTTGCAAAATTTAATTTGTACCTTTCTAGTACACAATGGTCGGCCATTATACATAATACTCAAGCAATGTACCTTAACACAATATGCTTTGAAGTAAGTAAACAATTATTTTTAAATATTATTTTTATGTATTCTTTATATAAATTCATTTTATGTATGTATGTAGGTCATATATTTATGTTGTTATCTTTGGTATGTTGAGTATGGAACCACATAATTATAATTATTTGCCAATAATTCAGTTATTGTGATGTTTCATATAGTTTCTTATGAATATTGTCGACTATTTCTCTAGAATTACATATTAGAAATATAGTGTTATCATTTTTATTGAATTAAGTCATGTTTTCTTCTGTGGTTTGTGACTAATATTGAGTAAATGGCTTATAGTCACATGTGAAAAGCGTGGAATTACTGGTTAATATTTATTACTATATTATGATGGAATTAGTATTGTTATTAATTCATATTATTGCTATTTATGATGTAAACAATGAAATGATATGATACAAAAATGTTGTTTGGCATGGTTAATAAAATAAGATGGGGTGATGATGAATATGTGAATAGTACTAGATTTCAGAAAAAAGTTTGTGAGGAGATAAGGTAGGATAATGAGAAAGAATAAGGATGAAAAGATTGGTGAGGAGATAGGATGGGATAATTAGGAAGAATAAGGAGGAATATATGTTTCTTTGATATTATGAACTAATAATTATTCTTTTTGAAATGTTAGTATCATTCCTATGAAAATTTCTTGAATATGTATACTTTATGGATAAAAGAGGGCATTATGATGCTCATATCTATTTATTATTCATACTTAGTTTATTAAGTAAATTGTTTGCTTACTACCCCATAGACTTATTGTTTCTATGTTTATTTCCTTTTTAGATATGATTAGTCCTCCACCTTTAGTTTATGAGTAATAAATCTCTTCTTTATCTTATTAAGCAACATAGTTTTAGATAGATTTGTAATAAAGCTACCTTAGGCCTTGCAAAGTATTATAAACATGACAAGGAATGCATTTATGTTTGTGTGTATAATTTTGATAATCTCTATAAAACATGTTTGATTGATGGAATATGTGTAATGATACCAAGTGTAGAATTAGAATAGGTTGATGGAAATTAGGAAATGGATTCCATGCCAATTATGGCTTGAGTGAGTAGTGATAGTTAATTTTTTTTTATATTTAGGATATAGATTGTTATTTAATTAAAACAAGAGAAACAAGTTTAGGCAAATTTTTAAAAGCTACTACTTTATAATCTATAAGTTATTTTATGCAACTTATCAAAAGTTTATAAACTACTAATTTTTAGTGTGTCAAATACTTCTAAACTCTAAAAACTAGCTTATAATTTATTAACTTATTGGTTGAGCCAATATGTGATAAGTTAGTTATTTATTGCGCCAAATACACACTATATAAAGTCAAAATTTGGGCTCAACTTAGCCTATTAAAATTTTTAATTTAATTTATTTATTAATTTATTTAAAAGCCTATTTGCATAAATAAGTATTCAAATAAGTTAACAAATAGAAGTTATTAAGGCAAAAATATAAACCAACAACCATATACATAAAATTATATGTATTAAAATATTATTAATATTATGTATGTATTTTGTATAAATGTTTATATGTTATATATGACAATCTATTATATTATATACAAACATATTATTAATTATTAAATAGAACAATATGATATACTTATAAATTGAACTTACAAAAAAAATAAGTCTATTTATCGACCTTAACCTAACTTATTTAATTAAAGAAATCAAATTAGATTAGGCAAAAAATAAGTTAGATTATTGATTATTGATAGATTACTTGATTTATTTACACCCTCTGTAAAGTTAAAGAAAATATATATAGACCCAATTCAAATTTAATAAGCATAGCCATAGATTTAGTAATATTTATAATGTGATGAAAAATGATATATAACAATATACAATGATTCTATAACCAATGAAATTTCAAGAAACTTTTCAATTTAAATAAATAAATATATATATATATATATATATATATATATATATATATATATATATATATATATTTTCATGCATTAAGTAAAAGTTAATTCTTAGAAAAACTCACCAATCTTTAATGCTTTTTAACTGTAAAAACTCATGGATTGTGGGTCCTGCTTATTGTTGTTTTTGGATCAATTTATTTATTTTTAAAAAAATTTAAATATTTTTATTTAGTATACAAAATTTTATTAAAATATTTTTCATAAAATATTTAATAAGTAATAATAAATTAGAAGTAGAAAGGTCTACAAGAACACAAGCCATGAGTCAAATACTAGTTTGGGGGCAAAAATGAAATAAATGATTATACATAATTTATTTATCTATATGGACAATAAAATATAGGTTAAAAATTTATTTTGATTCTTATAAGATTGAATTTTTATTAATTTTGTCAATGATTAAAAGTTTGTATCAATTTAGACTTTATAAAATTAAAAATTCTCAAATTTTAGTTCTTTCATACATGAGATAGAATATTGAATTATTGTACAAAAAGATTAAAATTTTAAAATTTTTAATTTTATATGGTTCAAAATTGACACAAACTTTTAGTAAATAATAAAATTGGTAAAATTTTAATTTTACAGAGATCAAAACAAATTTTTAGTCTAAAATATATATTTTTTACTGAATTAGAATGTGAGATAGTAAAAAGTTAGTTTAACTTAAATTTTTTTTTTGAAATTTCATTTAAAATAAAACTTAGTTGATTGATTTAGGCTTTGTTTATTTTATCAGAAAATATTTTTTGTAAAATATAGTTATAAAATGTTAAAATGAAGAGAAAGTATTTTTACTTGTTTAATATTACATATAAAGAATTTAGAGAAAATGACTTACCCTATTTTAAAAAAAATATTTATTTTTTTTATTTCTAAACTTTTAGGTATCAATTTTTTTAATCATCAATATAAATGATATATTACTCTTTCATTAATATATATACAAATGACATTTTTTACAAAAAATACTTTTTGATAAAATAAACAGAGCGTTAGTTTAACTAAAATTTTACATACAAATAGATTGAACATTTCCGAGGGAGGTTAAAATCAATTACGAATGTGTATTTAATTATTAAGAGTGCTAATTGTTATAGGAAATAAACACATTCTTCCATTTGCTTGTTTTGCATAATTTAAGTGGCAAAGGTGGATTTGTTTTTCTCATTCCTACAGTTGGTCAGACCGGATAGTTCCACTGGAGATAGAAAAATTGAAAGCAGCTGGCTCGGTAAATGAAAGTCTGTGATATGGGTTGTCACTTTTCTAGCCAATGAAGCAGGAAACAGAGAGGAAAATTCCCCCCTCCCCACCTAAAATGAAGACCAGGTAAAAACTAATAATTCTGTGCTTAAAAATTGATTTTCTTTTGGAGAATTTACTAATGAAATTGCTTCATCAGAACTCAAAATATTAAACTTTGTTTCCGAGAGACTCGCGTGACATACGATGTGAGGATGTTGTTTGAACGCCATTACCTTCTTTCACATTCCGAATTCAGTCCTAAGATGTGTATATCTAGTGGAATAATGTTTCTCAGAAAAAATTAAACTTTGTTGGAAAACCGCGTATTTCAATGGTAACTTTGACACTATGCTTTCCTAGTCTTTCCCATACGTTCTTACCTAAGCAACACGACACAAGCTCAAGCTCAAACTCCATCTTCCTTCTTTTCTTTTTCATAAATACTTTCTCATCTGCCTAACACTCATATTTTGGCCAACAAACACCACTTTTGCATTTTCATTCCTCCGTTAATTTTCTCTAAATTTCCATCTTCTTTAGTTCTGACTTCCGCGTCATTTGTTTCTGTGCTTCCATTCAATTCCTTATTAGATTCTATTTAAGCTTGAGCTGTTTTATCTGATAAAGGAAATTTGACTCTCTTCTATTCTCTTTGCCAAGCTCTGAGACTTCGGTAAAGATTTCCTTTATTCGGGTTTTGTTTCTGAAATTTCCTAAAATTCTGCAAGGTGTTTGATGTTCGGATTGTTTCCGGGGCCAAGCAAGAAGATACCATTACTATGGTTTTGAAGGTTTCGCACTTTCTGATTCTCCTTGTTATATGTTCCTCTGCAGCGGAAGCGGTTTCTAAGGATCAGAATCATAAAAATATCTCTTCGCTGGCTGGTCTCAAAATGCCCGGCCATCCCTTCGATGCCGTCTCTTCTTCTGCGGATACTGGCTGCAACTTCTCAAAATCAGAGAAATCTGGGCTTTCAGGAGCAACTGAAGTTGGCAATGAAGAAGACGACGAGGCTTTTGTAGCCGCAAACCCACGGAAGCAACCTGTGAAGCTCAATCTGAAGCGCAAGGCTGTCAGCCATGATGCTGAGCCTAAAAAATCTGCGATTGATTTCACTATGAGGGACCTGATCAGAATCCAGACTCTTCACAGAAGGGTCATTGAAAAGAAGAACCAAAACACCACTTCAAGGCTGCAGAAAGCTCAGGACCAATCAAAGAAGCCATACAATCCTTCTGTTGCTCCGGCTGCATCACCGGAATATTTTGGAGGCGGACATTCCAGCCAGCTTGTGGCAACTTTGGAATCAGGTGTCAGGCTTGGCTCTGGAGAATACTTCATGGATGTTTTTGTGGGTACACCCCCTAAGCACCACTCGTTAATACTTGATACTGGCAGTGACCTCAATTGGATTCAGTGCGTTCCTTGCTATGCTTGTTTTGAGCAAAATGGGCCTTATTATGATCCTCAAGAATCTAGTTCCTTTGAGAATATAAGCTGTCATGATCCCCGGTGCCACTTGGTGTCATCACCGGATCCTCCTCAGCCGTGCAAAGCTGAGAACCAGAGTTGTCCCTATTTCTATTGGTATGGAGATAGTTCCAATACAACCGGAGATTTTGCACTCGAGACATTTACAGTAAATCTCACCACGCCTGACGGGAAGGCGGATTTCGGGCAGGTGGAGAATGTAATGTTTGGTTGTGGTCATTGGAACAGAGGTCTGTTCCATGGGGCATCTGGATTGTTGGGACTTGGAAGAGGGCCTCTGTCATTTGCTTCACAGCTGCAATCTCTTTATGGCCATTCCTTTTCGTACTGTCTTGTCGATAGAAATAGTGATTCAAGCGTTAGCAGTAAACTGATATTTGGTGAGGACATCCAATTACTCAGCAACCCCAATTTGAATTTCACCTCATTTGTTGGTGGGAAAGAAAACCCAGTTGATACCTTCTACTATGTTCAGATAAAATCTGTATTGGTTGATGGTGAAGTACAAAAGATACCAGAAGAGACATGGCATTTGTCAGCAGAAGGTGCTGGTGGTACAATAATTGATTCAGGAACTACTCTAACTTATTTTGCAGAACCTGCCTATGAGATTATTAAGGAGGCATTTATGAAGAAGATTAAAGGCTATCAGGTTGTTGAAGGCTTTCCTCCGTTGAAGCCATGCTATAATGTGTCTGGAGTTGAGAAAATGGAGCTGCCTGATTTTGGCATCTTGTTTGCAGATGGGGCAGTGTGGAATTTTCCAGTGGAAAATTACTTTATCCAAATTGAGCCCCGTGATGTTGTTTGTCTGGCAATCTTGGGTACTCCCAAGTCTGCGCTTTCAATAATTGGAAATTATCAGCAGCAGAATTTTCATATCTTGTATGATATGAAGAAATCCAGACTGGGATATGCTCCCATGGACTGTGGTGATGTATAATTACTCTTCTAGAGATGGGGTGTGTTTGTATAGCAGAATAACTGTAAACAAGGCTATTCAGGTGATTCATTTTTGGGTTTTCCCCTAGATAGAAAGAAATACACAAACATGGTAAGAAATCAGGCTTTTTTTTTTTTTTGTTTCCACGTGATTACAGTAGTAGGCTTCAGGTAATTACAGGAACAGGTTCATTATTACAAAACAGAAATGCATCATTGCTTTTGTACACAATTTAACTGCTTCAATTTTGAGTTAACTGTCTCTTTCAATTCAGATTTGTTGTTTTAGTCCAATATTATTCTGTCTTTAATAGTATTCTTTTGGTTTAAATTTCTTGCCTCTTTTATAAGAATGCTGGCTTCAATCACTGATGATGACTCTGAATTAATTAGGAAGAAGTTGTAATTTGCTACATGTTTTGTTGCTGTCTTCGGGAATATGCCTTTCTGTTTTTTTAAACGCTCTTTTTGTTGATTGAATAATTGGTCAAATACCTGATGTGGCCTCAATATTATAATATGGTCATCCGTTAGGCGTGTCTTAAAAAAGTGAAATAATTAAATTAAACCCAATGAATGAGTCAACTCTACTGTTGTAGTCGGATGGATCGCCTTATGAATTTATATTTTTCTAAAATTGACTATTCTAAAGTGTTGAATATACTTTAAAGAATAAAGTAAAAAAATTACAATTATTAATAGAAAAAATTAAAGATTGAAAATTAAATAACAAATCACCTCAAAAAAAAAAAAAAAAAGAAGGATCCATCCTCTAAATTTCTTGGAGGTGAGTAAATAGGGCTTTAATAATGATATATTCATTTATTTTTTTCATAAAAAATCATTGACTGCAAATTTAATAATTGATTTAATTTAGTTTATTTATTTAACTCTGCTCGAATTTGATTAAATATATGTAAATGAGTGCACATTTCTAAATTTGAAAATTTAGCTCATTTCTTCATTTTACAAGACAAGCATTGAAGCTTGTGTGCCCAGGAGGTCGGGGTTAGGTACTAGAAAGCGCGTTGGTGGCGGCAGGCGGAGTGGACTGGCCGCGTCCATGGAAATGGATTAGAACAGTCAACATAGGAATAATTCCACAAAGCTTCCATTATTATTGTATTATTTTTATATTTTTTCAAGTTAATGTTATAAATTATAATTGAGTTTAGTGTCAAAAGTTATGATGTATTTTTTTATTTATCGCAAATATAAATATAAACATAAAATATTAGTTAAAATAATGCACCACACCATGTAAAACTTCATTTGAGTGTAATGAAAAAGCATACTGACAACTTAAATTTAGATAAAGTTATGCTTGTAAATTATGGCTAAGGGTGGTTAAAATATATTAAACTACTCTTAACCCACTAATTAAAGAATAAAGAAAAATTTGCAAAATTCAATTGATTAGCTTGAGGTTTTGAATTTTTGTTTCATATTTTTAACTATCTTTGTTGTTCGATGTCAAGATCCAATTCTAGGACACGTGATTAATATAAGAAGTTGCTCTCTACAATCATCTTTCGGCCTATTTGAAATGAAATAAAATAAAAGAATGTAACTTTTAAATATGAATCATGATTCCCTAATCCTCAATAAATATAAGTACTCTTCATAATAAAATATAAATGAATGATAACTCGCTATACAGCAAACAAAAGCATGTATTGTTTTTTTATTCTAACTATCTAGTAGCTCATCTTAGTGCTAGAATGCTTGCATGATCCCACTTCCATCCTAATAGAAAATAAGTGAGTATCTAAGGGAATAATCCCATATGAAAAAAAAAAGAAATTTAAGTTTTTATAAGAAAAAAACTTAGTAAGTAAGAATGATGAAAATTAAAATAAAATAAATGTGATTTTATCATTTCACAAGTTCTATAACCTCTCATTAGAATTATTCACACAAGAAACAAAGAGATAATGATATTTTTTTTAGGAAAGAGACTATTTAAGAATTTGTTTACAATATACAAAGAAATAGACACAATATACAATGTATCATTATACTCATATGATAGGTTTTAAATCATCAAACTATGGCATGCACATGTAAAATTTGATTGGCCATCCATAATTGTACATTAACAATCTTATTACCATGCAATAATACTAATACATAACTTATCTAGTTCAAATAACTTGATTTAAAAGAATTCGATATAAATACAGTTAAAATTAAAAGCAAATAAATCTCATTATAATTTTTTATCATCCTTATCCCTTTCACAAACTCATCCTTATCCTTTTAGAATTTGTCATATCCTTTCATAAATGGTTTTTTGGATTCAATTTATATCACAATTATGCATAATCCATCTCCCCATTTCACATTTCACATTTCACATTATAATCATATCCTATTATAGGATTTTAGCATCATATATTAAAGACACACACATTCATATGTTCAATATATAAATATAAGGACCATATATTACCAAAACATCATACATTTCCATTAAGTTTACAAAACGAGAAATAGCAAAGTAATATTTGATTATATAATTGACATAAAGGGTTTATAGGTAAAAATTAGCTCCTATAGTTAATTATATCCTTTCAAAGAATAATTTTTGAGGTTATAGTTGACTATAAGCATCTAGAAAGCAAATTCTTAAGACATAGTCGACTTTATGTTTTTTGAGTGCAAGTTTTAAGGTTATAATTGACTATAAGTTAGGTTTTTTTTGGAAAGTTTTCTATAAAATTACTATTCATTTAACATCTTAACCTTAATATGTCATCATACACCAATTCAAACCTAGAAATTGTCTCAAGATAATCATTTATACTCATATTTCCACCAAACACCATAACAAAATTAAGCTACAACAAGTATTCATATACATTAATCATAAAATTATAAACATTCATCACTTTAAGTTCAATAAACATCAAATTATATAAAACTAACTTAATCTAAACAAATTCAAATTGATCATTAGAAATAAACATAAAATTGCATACCTAGCTAGGTTTGGAAGAGTAGATTGATGATTGGAAATAGAATTAATTGATCGTTAATTTTAGAAATTGAAACTTAAGGTTTATTTCATCCTTTCAACCTCAAAAGAAATAACAAGTTGGAACACAATTTATGATGTAATCTTCAATTAAGGAAATTATTTTGATTAGTTGAAATTTTTTTATGACTAATTAAAGTTAGATGCTTGAATTCAGTTTAAATTTGAAGAAGAAGGATAAAGAAGAGAAGCTAAAAAGAGGTTAATGGTTTGGAATAGCAGAAGAATATGGAGGAAATTCATGGATTTTAGGGTTTAAATGCTTTATGAAGTCATTAATAATACAATCAAAGGCAAAATTGAAAA
This sequence comes from Sindora glabra, assembly GCA_020226215.1. Lineage (NCBI taxonomy): Eukaryota > Viridiplantae > Streptophyta > Magnoliopsida > Fabales > Fabaceae > Sindora > Sindora glabra. The sequence continues at coordinate 2,115,488 of CM035226.1, read as the reverse complement.
GATAGCTTCTGAAATTTCTATATACACAGTTACTTACATTTAACTACATCTTAACTCTTAAATATTTTATTTTCTCCGTTCCTTAATACTTTTCTCCACATTCTATCATAAAGTCCTATTATTCTATCTAAAATTTCACTTTAAAAATAATCATAATAATAAAATAATTATTTTCATACACAAGAATATTTTAATTATTTTTAATTTCCTATAAAGGAACATCTAAATTTCATATATGAATGTTTAAATGTTAATATCATATTATTGGTGTATGTTGTAGTTATCAATCATAAGATGATTAAATTTATGTATAATGTATTAAGTTTTTCTTATATATAAATAAAGGCATTTAGTTAATCACTATATTTAATATTATATCTGTATAATATAAATAAATATAATAATTATCTTTGAAATAATTTACTTTATTCCTAAAATATCTCTAGTCAAGAATTATTGTTAACTGAGATAATGATAATGTATTAAGATTAATACGTATATTGACTGATGATTATGATTATGAATATTAAATATTAAGTCAACTCATAGGTACATATTAGAGAATCAATGTGCCGAACTAACTTGCTATAAAAATGTTATATGGATCATAGTGTCATAATGGTTCTCATGGTGATGTTATTATATGTGGTCCTTTAACCTAAAGTTATTACAATTTCCTACATGATGAATCATTTACTTTAATGCCATTAAATCTCACTTGTAACAAAGTTGCCCCAAAAATTGACAATCAAGTATATCACAAATCATGCAAAGATATATGAGTGATTTAGATGAAATTTTATCCCTTTAATATAGAAGAAGTGATATTTGTGGACCCTTTGATTAAGTGAAACTATGAGATGTATGACCATGCATAAATAAATTAATATATAATATTAATTCATTTGTCTTAGCTAGTCCATTCAGGAATTAAGAAATACATAGATTAAATTATAAAAAAAGTAACATCTTCTATACCTTGAGTTCAATTTAGGTATTCAAGATAAAAAGGACTAAAGTATGTGGAATCATTGACAATTCTTATTACTTGGGTGGTAATGATATATTGCTAGATATTACTCACTATCTGCAATACTAAAATAGAATTTTAGGATCACTACCAATGTTATGAAAACCTATAAGGCCACACACAAAGGATAAATCAAATATTGGGATTTTAGTGTGATTAAGAAATCTTAGTTAGATTAGAACTTCTAGCTAAGAAAGGGCCAATTTGATTAGGCTTTACAAAGTAATAACACAATATAATTAGGTTATACTTAGGGACACTAAAATAGGTTAATTAATAATTAGTTACATTTAAGCCTAGTTAATAATCAAAGCCTAATTGTCTATTTACTTAAGGTGAATTATTGTCTAAAATCATATTAAATATTTTATTTATGAAATAAAATATAATCAATCAAATAATTATCTAGATATATTTTATTTGTAAGATAAAATATATTAGTTTTAAAATTAGGATACAATGATAATTAATAAATCATTTGAATTAAGAAGGATATATACATATATCTTAATAAAACAGAGATATTCTTACTACTTTTAAAACCCAATTATATATATTTAATATTATGAATATCAAGATTAATTCCTTTTGAAAAATACGATAAAAAACAAAATGCAAAAAACCTTAGTAGCTAGCATTGCTTCATGAGAAGTGAAATCCCATTCAATTAGGTTGGATTCTTTAAGAATTTGTGTGGATACTTAAGAAATATTGACTTCTAATAGTGTTTGTGTTTTAACAATTGTTTGTTAATCATCCATGACATTCATGCATTTGTGAATGTTGGTTGAATGTGTGTATGTGAAAACAAAAGTAAATTGAACTTGTGTTCATAATTCAATCTGCATTAATTCAGAATCACGAATCAAAGGTATATATCTTCCATTAGTTTATGCTTTTTTCACTTAGATCCTTAGTGAGTTTTGAAGTTATTTTTAAATTTTTTATTGTGCTTTTCTAATCCAAATTGTAACACATATGATGTTTGAATGAAAAATCATATTTCATATTTAATGATCATTATTCTGAATTAATATTAAAATTACTTCTTGTTTTAGTTATTTACTTTTGGAATCATGGTTAGATAAAGTTAGATTATAGTTAGAAATGGTCAAAATATATCAAACCACTTTTAATTAACCATCGAGATTGAGGTAGGTTAGTTAAAAGTGAGTAATATGCTTATATAAATTGAGTTTGGTAAAGAAATTTAAAAAATTCAATTATTGGTTAGTGGCAATTAAAAAGCCCTTAATCAAACTAAACTAATATAATTGCAAAATTTAATTGATTAGTTGGGGGTTTTGAACTTTTGCTTCATTTTTTAGTTACTATCTTCATTGTCCAAACTTCATATATAGATGTTTAAGTATTAATGTCATATTGTATTTGAATAAAGATTCATATTTCATGTTCAACGATCATGTTTCTGATTTAGTGTTGACATTGTTTCTTGTTTTAGTTATTTACTCATGGAATCATGATTAGATAAAGCTGTACAGGTAGATTATCACTAAAGGTGGTCAAAATATGTTAAACCACTCTTAGTTAAGGCTAGAAATGAGGTAAGTTAACTCATGAATTACTCATGATTCAACTTAAAAATTAGCTTAATGAGTTAGGTCCATGAACCAAATAAGTTAAACTTGAACTTCAAATATTAATTTGATTACTAAATGAATTAAACTTAAGTTATGATTAGTTCGACTTATTCAATTTATGAACTAACTTAATAAATTGATTATTTACATAAATATATCTTAATATTATTTATGAAATAAATTATAATATTAAGTATAATATTATATATCATGTATTGTATTTAAATGAATTTAAATAGCATTTTTATAATGATTTTAAAATAAATGAACTGAGCTAATAAACCATTAATACAAGTTAGCTTAGTTCATTTTGATTTAAATTTGCTCACTTGGGATTTAAGTTCATTTGATTAAATCAAATGAATTATCAAGTTGATTCAAACAATTTACAAGCTTAATTCGAGTTGAATTCAAACAAAGAATTTTGGTTCATATGAATATGAGTTAAGTTAAATTCATTTAAGTTAAGTTGGGCTAATTTATAACTTGACTCGTATCCACCCTTTTTCTTAACTAATTAATTGAACCTAAGGTTAATTAATTAAAAGTAGTTAATATGCTTATTCGGTCAAATTCAATAAAAGAAATTTATAAAATTTGGTTAATTAGTTAGTAGCTAGGAATGACGATTGGAAAGGTATTGATAAAGCATTATAATCCCCATACTCATTTCCATTTTAAAATATTATACCCTTTTTCTTCCCAATACTTATATAAGTAGAGTTTTCAATACCAATTCCTATCTTCTTCAAATATTCAAGTCCTTGTACTCATTTTCATGTCACCGTTTCATTTAAATGATATATATTTGCTTGTATCCTATTATATTTTTTAATAGAAATTAAATATATCCAATTGTAATTTACATATACCTTATTATATTTATCATATTTATCTATATCTTATTATTTTTTAATAAAATAATAGTCACTAAAAAATTCTAATAATACTAATACAATAAATAATAAAATGAATTATTTTCTTAAAGTCTATCTTTAAAAACTTTTTATATTTAAATTAACTAATTATATGCATAGTTTTAGACTTTTTTTATTATATAATTAATTTTATATATAATTTAATTTAATAGTATATTATATAATATAAGCATGGGAAAAGTTAGGTGGTATAATTTTCTACTTGCATTTAATAAAATTCTAGCAATTTTTTTTTTTATCCATACTCATATCTATTTTCAAGATCTTATATCCATACCCAAATAGGTAAGAATTGAGGTATCCATTGGATATAAGTCAAATTACTATCTTTATTAGTGGTCATTAAAAAGCCATTAATTGTCTTAAACCAATAGTAACTAAAGAATAAAGACAATTGCAAATTTTGATTGAATAGTTAAGGATTTTGAACTTACACCTCACATTTTTTTACTATCTTTATTGTCCAAACTTCATATATCAATGTTTAAGCGCTAAAATTTATTATGTTGTTCAATGATTATGTTTTTGTTTAAATATTAAAATTACTTATTGTTTTAGTTATTTATTCATAAAATCATAGTTAGCAAGTGTTTTTTAGCCATTAAATTTACAATGAAATATAGTAATGTAATATCATAATTTTTTTGAGATTTTAACCTATCAAGAATTAATTTTAATTGACCAAAACCATAATTATTGGTTAAATTTGATTAAAGTTTGGTGGTCCATTGGTTTCAATTAAAAAAAAATGATAACTATTAAAGTTGATCAATTAAGAAAATCATATTAACCGCCCTTAACTAATCCATAATTATTCCCTATTCGTGGCATTACTTATTAATTTGATAATTCAATTTCTGTCCCTTTTTCTCTTTAATTTTCAATTTCCATAACACCGCAACTTTTTTCCTTGTTAATACAGGACATGAAAAATTTGTACTTTTTAAAATTTCCATAGATAATGATAACTTTTTTTAATAAGTTGTATAAAAATCGTTAGTAACTAACAATTGGTTGCTAGAATCAAAATACATTGAATTTCAAAATGTTCCTAAATTTGATTTTCTAACCTTTATTAAAAGGATTTATCACTTACTATTTTCTAATTTTATATATGGTAAAAAATGCGGAGGAAATACTTACATGTTATAAAAAAGGAAATATTTTCCAATTCTAAATGTATCATTCAAAAGCATGGTAGTATTCCTTGGAATTTGATATTCTGCACAGCTGTGTGGTGCATTTGGATAGGAAGAAACAATGTGCTTTTTAGGCATGTTGATATTATTCCAACCATCACAAATCTTCCTTAAAAAATTTTAGGAAGAGCTGCTGAAACTTTTGTTACTTTAGGAAACTTACCTTTTGCTAGAATTAAAATAATTGATATGTTGTTAGTTAAGTGGGAACCTCCTTAAGAAGGATAGTATACTTTGAATGTTGGTGGGTCCATGTGTAATAATACTCAATTAGTAGGAGCTGGAGGGTTGTTTAGAGACCATAATGGTCACTGGCTTGTTGGTTTTTGTAAAAGATTGAGATATGCTTCAAGTGTGATGGCTAAAATTTGGGCCTTATTAAAAAGTTTTAAATTAGCTTTAGATCTAAATATCTCCCTTTTACATGTGCAAATGAATGCTAAAATTATAGTTTAATTCCTAAAAGGAGAAGTGAAGGAAAATCTAATTATTAATGACTTGATTATTGAATGCAGGAAGCTAATGGAAATGTTTTCCCATAATAACATAAATCATACATTCAGGGCGGCTAATCAATGTGTTGATTGGTTAGTACGGAAAGTTCAAGAAGATCAATTCCCTTTTTCCCTTTTTTGTAGTCCCCTAGAGGATGTTTGATGTAAACTTAAGCAAGATGTATTCCTTGTTTTATTTCCTAAGTTTTGTGTTTGTAATATAAGTACTGTTTAAGTGTTCCCCCAAAAAAAAAAGGAAAAAAGGAAATCTTTTAGTGATGATACTTCAGCTTTACATTTCCGACCAAAAATAATATTGGAGATTTGCATCAGTTATCACATGGGCCTTTCATTGGGCTTCTCCAACTGGGTCTGAGTGGCCTGGTTTTAGCAACAACCACCGTTTATGGTTTTAGACTTAGCCTTCTAGGTTTGATCATCCCTCGTTTGTACACCGAGCTGCGGCTGGTTTCGAATAACAGCGACAGCAACTTGGGACCCGAAACCGAGGAGACACTTTACTGATCCTCTCCGCCGTCCCAAAATGGTCACCTGCAGGGTATGGTATGCTAATTGTTTGGCATGGATTCTTATTTGATTTGAATTTACAATCGCATTGTTCCTTCTGTTTTCACATTGCGTTTGTTGGGTTTCATAATGTCTCCTTGCAAAATTGTTATTTTGATTTCGATTTCTACTTGCGTTTTTGAAGCTTTGATGGGTTTATAATTTCGCCTCTTTATAATTTGGATTTAATGCTATGTCTCTTCTTTTCATTTTCAATAGCATCCGTTGAGTTTTGAATTTTCTTCAGAAAAGTTATTGTTTCGATTTTACTTCTGTGATCGTTTTTCAAGTTTTCATAGGTATATAATGTTGATGCTTATTTGATTTGTGTGTTCTACGTTTTTCCCCGTGTATTAAGTTTTCATTTGTTTTTTTTCCCTCCTTAGGAAAGTTATTGTTTTGAGTTCACATTTCTAGTTGTGGCTTTGAAGAGTTTATAATGTCGGTATTCTCGTACAAAAACAGTTTCACCAGTATCAGGTGGTGGGAAGAGCTCTTCCCACTGAAAGTGATGAGCATCCCAAGATCTACCGCATGAAGCTTTGGGCCACTAATGAGGTCCGTGCAAAGTCTAAATTCTGGTATGTTTTAACATTTCCATTGTCTTTCGTTTGTTTTGATGTTAAGAAATGTAGGAAGATTTTAGAATCCCCAGAATATGTATGAGCAACACAGAATCAATCTGTGGAGAGAAATTTGACAATACTTACTACGCCTTATCTTAAGAACCAACTGTGAATACCACATGAATCAACGATGCCTTGTTTTGAATTAAAATATCTTGGGATGGTCCTGATCTCAGAATACATCAGGAAGTGTTAAAACTGAATTTCACATCATTGGAAATTCATGGCTTGCCTCTTTTAGATGCACTTCAAATTCAGTACTTGTTTTCTTTGTGAACGATGGTCCTCCTGTCAATAGCATAAAAGGCTGCATTTGACACTGTCACTGCTTTAGTCCTAAGTCAATAATCTTTTGCACCTCTTTGAAGCTGCATTGATCCTTATGGATGAATTATGATTGTTTTTTTATCTATATAGTTATTTATTCTTTAAGTAATTGTAATATTTTCTTGCAATGAGAAGAATAACAGTAAGAGGTACTCCTTACTTTTTATTTTAATATTGTAGGTATTTCTTGAGGAAGCTCAAGAAAGTCAAGAAAAGCAATGGGCAAGTGTTAGCCATCAATGAGGTATGCACCTTATTTGTCCTTTAACAACTTCTACGTTGGTGTGAGACTTATTTTACTAATGAGAAACCTTTAGCCTTAGTTATCTGCTAAAATTCATGAAATTAGGATTCTGGACAAGTGGCCTTGCATCCTAATTCCTTGATTTTGTTGCCTTCACTTGTATTTTGGATAGCAAGATGTTGAGATAATTTTTTCAATGAGTGCAGATATTTGAGAAAAATCCCACCAAGATTGATAATTATGGGATTTGGCTGCGATACCAGAGCCGAACTGGTTATCACAACATGTACAAGGAGTACCGAGATACTACTCTGAATGGTGCTGTTGAACAGATGTACAATGAGATGGCATCTCGTCACAGGGTCCGATTCCCATGCATTCAGATCATCAAGACCGCCACCATCCCAGCAAAGCTGTGTAAAAGGGAGAGCACAAAGCAGTTTCACAACTCTAAAATCAAGTTCCCATTGGTGTTTAAGAAGGTTCGTCCCCCAACCAGGAAGCTGAAAACAACATACAAGGCATCCAGGCCCAACTTGTTCATGTGATTTGGTTAATCACATTTGCTTGTTATCTGAAAGCACACCCTGCTTTGATTTAGTTGTAATCTTGGGAGAGGTAGAAAAGGTTATTCACAGAGCAACGATCATCCATTACCTGTGACTGCAATCGAAGTGATTTGCTTTTAAAATTTTGGAGAGTTTAATTTGGTTTTTGATGAATTCATACGTTTTCGTTCACATGAATTTGTTTCAATCTTCAGTGTTGAATTTGGATTGTGTTATTCTTCTGTTTTTCATTACTGCATGATAAAGAAGTTAAATTACAAAGGGCATATGGATATAGTAGATTTCCGGGGTGGACTTTTCTTGTGGTGTCTCATCTATGGTGGTAGAGTGCGTGTGAAGAAGTGTATTTGGTAAATTGTTAAATTATTTTGCTGAAATATCTGATTAATAATAAATCAATCTTGGTCGATAATTCATGTGATTTAATATATAATTTCGAAAAAAATATACTTTATCCACTTCTAGTATTCTTCAATCCCCCATAGTTTACATATATTTCGTAGAGCGGGAATAGCCTTCCTGGGTTTTCAATTTTCCACGTTCAATGCATGAGATCGTCTGATTTACTCAAATTTTAAGTCCCAGCGGTGCCGACGGCAAATTCCTTCAATTTCTCATCTTCATATATTGCTGTTCCTTCCTCCTCATTTCAACGGTTTCAATTATATGAAATCTTCCCAATTATTTTTACATGAAAAAATGACTGAGCCTTAAAAAGATTGCAAAAAACCTACTGTGTTAAGCTCATAAATTTTGGTTCAAGTCTTATCACGACTATTGCTTGTTGAAATCTTAAAGAAGACTCTGCGAGATCTGAAATAAAATTAGATTTAAGAATTACAAATGTTTCAGACGATGCATTATAAAATTGTGCTCATTTTGTGCAAATTAGGGCTAAATGAGATTGCTCATGCATTGCATTCTTCTCTTAAAAAGGGAAAAAATTGTGAGGAAGTGCAAGTGAAAGTGCTAATAACTGAAACTATGGTTTTATTTGAAAATATTTTTCACAAAATTTAATTATAAAATATTAAGAAAAAATATTTTATTTATTTAATATTAAATATTAGAAGTTAAGAGAAAGTAATTTTTCCTTTTTTAAAAAAGAATTTACTTTATTTTATTATTATGATTTTATAATCATAAATACTACTATTTTGTTCATTATATATGTAAATGATACTTTCTTATAAAAAATATTTTCTAATAAAATAAATGATACGCACAAGTGAACTAATTTCAACATTTCAAAATACAAATAGAAAAAATAAAATTAGGCAATATCATATTTAGGTAAAGCATATTTCCCCCCATAATTTATAAGGCGTGAACCAATTATAAATACATGCTAGAAAATGTATTTGCCAACTCCTGATTTGAAATGTTAAAAAAAAATATGTTTAAAGACTTGATTGTTGTTTTTAAATAAGAAAGAACTGCACTCACACCCTAGAACCTTTATTCAATCCACATCTTACTCACAAAACAGGTTTTACAACAACTACACCTTTATTCGAACTCACATCCTTCACACAAAAGTATGCAAGACTCGATATCGGCAACCCATTTTGCTTCTGCCGCCGTTGTTAAGCTGAATAAATTTTGATTTGTGAATTTTTATTAATAGCACTTAGCCTAACCACTAGAATCGGTAATGAGCGGAATGGAATTGAGTTGAACTAAGTTCAATTAGGCTAAATTTAGCTACTAACTCAACTCGACTTAACCTAGTATGGTTCACTTAATGACTCAACTTAAATTCAATTCAAATCAAATATTTTAATTTAAACTCGATTCAAATTAAACTTATGATTAACTTAATTCAATAAACTTAAATTAACGTTTAAAAAATTAAATTAAACTAGATGATTCAATTTGAAAACTCATGAATTAAATACAGGTCCAGTTTTATTTACCACTGAAACTAAAAGCTTTTAAAACCGTATAAAAAATACCAAACCAATATTAAATCAATTAATAAATATAATTTAGCTTCTATCTTATTATTTAAAGAATTTTCACTCTTATACTTTATATACAACTAATTCCAAAATAAAAATTGACAATAATATTTATCATCAACTGCATTTATTATTCCATTTTAAGTATAATTCAAATTTAAATGCAAATATTAAATTACAATTATTATAATTATTAATTTTCTCCACAATAAACATTTAATTTAAAATATATATTATAAAAAATTTCTAATTAATATATATAAAGGTATTAATTAAACTAAATCATGATACAACCAAACTGAACTTAATTTATTTAATATATAAATTAAATTATTCAATCACCAACTAACATCATTCCATAATGAATCGACAATATTTAGAGTCGAAGAGGTGCTTTACATAACTAAAATCATTTGGGTATAACCATCGAAACATGAACCGGCACATAGGAGTGGTCATCAAAATTTACAGTGTTCATTCATTTGCTCATTCACCAAAAGCATGACTAAGTTACACTGACAATTAAAAAATAAAAAATAAAAACGAGGGAGGGGGAGTTAAAAAGGAGAGAGGAAAAAAAAAAAAAAAGGTAAGTCAGCAGGCGCATTCTAAACCCAAAAGATCACATGTTTGAGCTCAGTTGTGAGATCAGATACATATTATGGAGAATATACAAAGGAAGACAATCAATGAAAGGCAATCATAAATAGGGAGAAAACCTCACAAAAATAAAAATATCAAACACCTTGGAAGGACAACCGATCTCGAAGAGTATCAAATATCGATGAAGCTGCTGCATTCTGTGAAAAAGTCAATTTCAATCGACCAAGTAATTCACCATCTTTTGCCTGAGAAGCTGCATCGGCTGCTTCTTTGGCCATGCCAATTCGAGCATACGACTGTCCAAAAACACAGAATTGTTAAGCAAGACTGCACTAAGCTCGTTATACACGGGCAAATTATCTACACCCATCATGTGGTTGGAAAAAGTTGTAACTTGTAGCCTAATAACTGTTTCCACAATGTTTACGGCACATAGTTTTGGGATTCGAATGGATCACAAAAATGTTATCTAGTAACTTTTTCATGATCAACATTTGGTGGGACAAAGGCTGATTTTACTTACAACGATGATTGTGACCATCACTGATCCGGAAAAACTGATGCAGATCAGAATTTTAGAGGGAAATTCTGATATAAATTTTGATGGGTAAATTGTGTAGGAAAAGAAATGGATAAATGGGAGGAGTCCACCTCCTTAGATAAAAATCTGAAAATTCACTTAATCCTAGAAACAAAGGTAAAAACCTTTAAATTTGAAACATAATTCTTAATAGTTCATTCAACTCTAAAAGTCACATAGAAATGCTCCTATTTATAACCCTCTAGGCATCTAAATCAAGAAGAGTTGTTACTCTAGAAAAAATTGTAACTCCTAGCTAAGTTGTCTGGATACATAAGGTTGTGACTGTTAATTAAAATATATATATATATATATATATTATTTTTTTTCCTCCATCAATCACAGGCAAATATGTCATCAAAGTGAAACAGTGATATCATTCACAAAAATATTGGGTCAAACAAGACGTCCATTATCAATTGATTTATATTTGGAAGTTAAAACTACACTTTCTATATCTGTGCTTTTTTTGAATAACAATATAGTTATGTTGATTAATTTAATCCTTGCTTCTCCTATATACTGTTATTGACTTCACCATTGGTCACAGCAATAATTGTCGACTTACTAATAACAGATTAAAATATTATAGTATAAAATAGGTGGTCAGCTAAGTATCAGGTTTTACTCAAAGCATCTCAATGTTTTATACCTTAGGTCCTAGAACTGAGCATCATATACTGTAAGCACTAAGTAGAATAAATAGGGCCGCATGTGGTCTTCCAGATATCTATAAGACAGGCTTGATAAAATACCTCAGCTCTTTCTCGAGGGTCAGCAAGTTTTGGGATATACTTGAGCGCCTCCCCCTTTTCATCTGCTTCAATGCATGCCTCCACAAATGGCCTGTAACCTGCAGATGACATAACACACAGATATTGGGCTATAGCATCCATGAACTAGCTAGAAAATACGTGGTATGAGTGTGTGCTTTGTAACCATGCAACAATTTTTTTCATAAGTAAAGATTATTGCATAGCTATGTGCTTTTGCAATCAAACAAAGTAGCTTTGAAATGAAACTGAATTTTGTAGAAGAATTAGATACGAAGATGCTGACCAAATAGCAACATTTATAATCATCATTATAATGGTCAAGTTCACTGATTTATATACAGAAACTGATTACTACTTAAATCCACACGCTTTTTATATTTCTGATAAGCACAAGGCTTTCCAATCAATTGGGGGGGGGGGGGGGGGGAGGGGATTGAATGACAGAACACCAACACCCACAAGCATGCCATGAAGACAGTTGTATTCTTCTAGGATAATCTCACTTCTCAAATCTGCAAACAAGTTTGCTTCATTTAAGAGGATCAAAATCTGAGAAGTTCATAGGTAAAGACTATCAATATATATAACACAAATTCAAATTAAGAAAATCTGGCTTAGAGGTAATAGGTAGTCTTATATCCACAATTATTGAGTATAATTGTCTAGTATACTGATAATATTACAATAGGAGCTGTAAAGCTTACCTATTGGAGGTTTTTTCTCCTTTGAAAATTTTTCGAGGGCATCCCAATCCCTGATTGTAGACAGAGCAAACACTTTAAGCCAGTACCATCTCTTCTCAGACACCTGAATTAATAAACCAAAATATGTTTTTACATGACCTTAAAAACTTCAAATACATGGAAAATGCCAATTGCTTCCATTTGTTTCACCCTTTTTTCTTTTGAATTTTCTTCTGATCAAAACATTTCTGGGTATTAACAAAGAAAGCTTTTCTTCCCATTCAAGTAATGACATTATGAGTTAAAATTACTGACCTTGAATTCTGTTTTGACTTTCATTGCAGCACGATGGTTTCCCAATACAATACATGTGCGAATTGTATCACTTATGCTTGAGTCAACAAAAATTGCCTGCTTTGTAGTCACTTCTAATTCATGCTGGATTCTGCAGTGTAACAAAGGTCATTACTTTTGCCTTCTTTTCTTGGCACTAATAGTTATCCAATAGAATTATCCATAACAAAATCTAAAATGCTTCTTTGTAAACAGATTTTCATGAAAATTAACCTATAACATGTTATACAGTAAAGCGTAATAAAACAATTGCAATCACTGGAAAGAATTACTTTATAGTTGAATGATATAATGTACCAATAATCATACTTTAAAAGTTTTGCATGCTCTTCAGCAGCCTTTGATTCAAAGGTATGTTCCTTTGTTTCAGCAAAGAGATCCTGTGCCTTCTCAATAAGTTTTACACGTGGACCATGAAGTGGAGATCCTTTGCTTGCCATGAGGTTTCTCCCTAGTTCCCATGATTCTTTCCAAAGAAGAAAAGCCACTTCCTACACAGATTGATGACTACATAAATTTCCTGCTTATAAACATAGAGCTTGAAATCAAACAGATACTAAGCATTGGAAATTTTGGCTCACTAGCATTGCATAACTCAAATTGATGCAAAACAAGTTACAAGCATGATTTAAACTTTCTTAACAGTAAGTAACTTAGAGTAAAAAATTCAAGATAAAAAAATCACTAGTAATCTGGAGACTGGAGCCTTACTACTTTAAAGTGAAAGCCATATGAGTGAGAGAAAAATAATAGTAACAATAATAAAACCTCCAAATAGACAAGCACATATGCACAAATAATGGTTAAATGCAGAAAATATGTATGCAAAAAGTTGCATGAATGATAGGATTAATCAATAGCAATGAAAAAGGAAAAAATCTCCTCCATCTTAAGGTCATGCAACATTAGGTAACCAACCACCTGAGGTGTCATTCAATACACAGATTCTATCACAGTTTAAAGTGATACATATAAAGCAAAGGATATAAAAATACCTGAAGTTGTCCTGTTGATAAAAAGAAGTCCTTCAGAAATTCATGCTTATAATACCTGAAATTGAAATAAAGTTACTAAAGCTTAGATGTTATACATTAAAATAATAAGTTATCCTTCAGAAATTCAGACATAGGTCAAATGCTTAACCCTGCAGAAGAGACAGTCTAGGGTCAACCAAGCCAACCCACAAACCAAAAATGAGAATCAACTTTTCAAATGAGTAATCCAATTCTTGCATTCCCAACTTTACTCAACTGTTACAAGCAGCTCCGTCTAAACACTAGGTCACCTACCTTGCATAAATTATAAATAAGTCCCGTGCCAATGGTCTGGCTTGTATTGTCCCAAAGAACTCCAGTGGTGGCCTCTGCATCAATAAAAGAATGGGTCACGAGATAAACTTGGGCATGCGCTTATTTTAAAAGCATGATAACACTAAAAACCAGAGTTTTCTACCAATACCTTTTGCCAAATATGAAAAAGCACAAGGTAAACAAGGTCTGTATCACCACTTTCAGTTGCCTTCACCAGGGCTGTATCTTCTTCCCCTATGCTTAAGAGCAGAGGAACCTGACAAAAGACTCTTATAAGTTTGATTACAGACTCTTCCATGGCCTAAACCAGATTGCTTGGTTAAAACATAGGAGACAGTAAACACAACCTAACTAGTGGAAACTAAATAAATTAAAATATATAAAATGAAGCTAGAGTTGCTCCCACACATACTGTAATAATTCAACATCCATCCAGGAAATCTGAAGAACAAGAACCTGCTTAGAAGAACGTGGTTCGTGTTCAATAAGCATTGCAGCCAACTTTCGGCGACCATTCTTGTCTGCATGAGCAGCAACTGCTGCATAGGATATGCCTTTGCACAGTTTCAACTGAAAATCAAAAGAACATAATGTCATGAGTTGTTTTCACATAAACCAAAATGATCAAACAATATGTGGAGATTTGAGCCAAAAAAAAACCTTATCAAGCAAAATTTCAAGAAGAGTAGCATCAGGAATTGACAATGAAGCTGTTATCTTCGAACACGCCCAATGCATTATCACCACCTCCTACACAAAATCAGTCACAAAAAAACATGATTAAATACTTAGAAGATGCTAAAAGATTTAAATGTCATAAGCAGGTTTTTGCGGGCTACTATTTACACAACCAATAGAAACCAAGGTAGATCAATTAAGGTTTATGCACTTTACTCAATGATTCACTGTAGCATTAAAGAGACACAAATTTGCTGGGGGGAAAAAAAAAAGAAAACCAATATGCAATAAGCAGCAGGGGAGTGTCCAATAGAAATGAGGTCCCAGTTGTAACAAGCTCCAATACATTGATCAGTGGAACTCAAGAACTCTGCTTATATAGCCAATACAACACGACTTAGATTGGACTAGGTAGATAGGTATCAAATTCACCAAGAAAAAAATAAAAATGAAAATCAATCCTTGAAATATTATTCATAGTTGAAATCTAAGTTGCAGATTCATATAGCAGCCCCATTTATGGGTAATTGGGCATAATAAAACAACTCTTGCATGGAAGAATTTCTCCTGAACAATTCCAACCCATATAAAAATCGACTATACCTTTAATTCTACCATAATAATAACCAAACAACAGATAAAGTCTCTTCAACTATTCCTATAATAATTACATAAAAATATAAAAAAAATTCAAAACATATTAAATTGATCACACATAATTTTTGTAAATCAGGGTTCTTACAAACTAAAAAGTTTCAATTTTATATTCTAAGGGTAGGTGGCACGCAAGGAATGAAAACACATGCAAATTTGGTTGATAAATACAAACTCAATCTCGATATTAACTACCTGATTCATCCCAAGATACTCTGATATCCGAAGTGCAAGCAAGTGTTGATGAGCATTAATCAGGCGACCAATCAGAACAGATGGTGTAAGCAACTGTGGGCAATAAATTAATTCAGTATAAATTCAAGGCTAGCATTTTCAATACCGAGATCAAAAGCAAGCCAAGTAAGCTTTAAAACCTTGTATTGCTGAATACTAAGAGGAATACCAATCTCGGGGTTGCGCACTTCATTCAATACCCGCAGAATTTTACACATCTCTTGAATACGATCACGTTGAAAATTGCTGCCAAAGTCAACTGGATATCATTAACGAGAGCGAGAGCAAAAATCAGAGAAGAACTTGAATATTAAAACAAGGTACTTATGACAATATAAGAATTAGATTACATTGACAATTATTTTATAACCATTGGCTGGTAAATGCTAAAGCACATTCAATCAAACTCACCTGCAAAAAGCTTGGCCATAGCTCGCAGCTCTAAGGAGAGTTCGTTGGCGTGAAACATCAAACTCATGACCTGCAGCATCTATACATGCCTCAACAGCCTCAGGAAGGGATGGCCTTATTAATCTCAAGTTTTCATCTGCCTGATAAATGAGAACATATAAGCAAAGAAACATGTCTAATGATAAAACAAAAGGTTTGATGACAACATAACTTGAGAAGAAAAATATTCAACAACATAGAAGTAGACTGCAAATGGAGGACCAATCCATTGTGCACTTTTTCAGAAAGTCATGTAAAGAAAATATGAAAGTTCATACTAGTACTAATTCAAGTGCATGAAATCAGCCAGTCAATGACATACATTAGATGAAACCTAAAAGGTTTACTAATCAAATGTAATAAAGTTAAAATCTTCAGATAATGGAAAACAACAGCAGCAATAAAGTCCCTACCTTGGCACTTCGCCTATCAAAATGATCCAAGGCATCATATAGTAAAGCTGCAGGTGATGTACTTCCAATTGTAAAGATTGAAACAGTAGAATCAGGCACCCGCTGTAGAAATTCCATGCTAGTGTTGGACAATATCCTCACCCCATCACACTCAGGTATAAGAATTATAGATTCATCATAGAGGTAGCGAACTGGATCTCCATCAGGACCCATCATCAATAGCATATCATCCCAGTAAAGCAGCACAGCATCCATTCCACACCAAGCAAGTTGCTCAGGAGGAAGAGTGGACTGTATGCAGAAAAGTCTATATATTAAGCAAAAGGCCACCTGATGAGCTACTCCAATCAAGGGGAAAACAGTTTATACATGGGGAATAAAAATATTAAACATCCTGAACCTGGAAGCCAGATTCAGATTGATTTTTCCTTTCTATTACTTTATGTCATGATACTATTAACATTGAAGAAGATTCAACAAGTGAAAGTTGCAATTCGCAATATCATTTAATGAACAAAAAATGTTTATTGGTTAATTAAATAGACCAAATTTAAATTTATAACATATGCATGCAACTGAAAATTCAGAGTAACTTTGATGACTTTTATATATTCCTGAAGTTCTAAGGAACCCACAAATATTTTGCTGACGAAATGGAGCAACTATTGAACTATGAGGAAAAAACTAATTCTGCGTTATAATCACACTAGAAATGAAGACTCCCTTCTAGACACTCTTGTATAGCCCAAAAATACTAAATTCATATTTGTTCAAACTAGTTGAAGTCCAGAGGACGGTCCAGTCTAGAACAACAAGTTTAGACTACCAACCTCACACTCCCTCTCAATGATGATGCCGTTCAAATCTGAAGTTGTAACCAGAAGCTTCCCATCATGAGTATATGAAGCCAGCCACTTTCCATCCCGAGACACCACCATCTTCTGTAACGGTCCCCCCAAGAGCCCAACTCCTAATTGCTGTACCCCATCTTCCTCTACAACCAAAACAGATGCATCCCCAACTCCAAGAAGTACCTCCACGTTCCCAGACATAGTATACTGTGGCTCAATCACTGCCATACAATGAGGCAACTCCTCGATTTCTGGGTCTGCAAGCTTCACGGGGTTTGGATTTTTAAAATCGCCAATGCAAAACAACTGATTTGCTTCAGTTATGCACACCATCCCGTTACCCCAAAACACACATTCGACCACATTTTGCTCAAAGCACTCTTTTCCCATTGAAATGTTCGGTTCAATGAGCTCGGAATGAATATTGTACCGAAAAATTGTACCGTCTTGCACAACACAAACAAGGGTTTGATCATCCGTCCACGCCATACCGATGAGACGGCCACCGGGGTGCTTCCACACCGTCTCGGACAACTGAACGCCAGCGGAGTTGAAAATTCGAAGCTTTCGGAGTGCAGATTCGGCGTAAAGCTGAACGATCTTCGAATCGTCACGGATCACGGCGATGGGTCCACCGAAGGGTGCACATGCAACCTTGTTACGGCCAAGGTCGATGTGCTTCCATCTCATTGGGTAGATTTCAGGCTTCCGGTAGTAACGATTGTAAAGAAGCTGCCACTCCGCGGCTACAGAGACGTTTGCCATTGATGAACTGATTCAGCCTTCGAAATCTGAGATTTTCGGAAGAAATATTGGAGGATTCAGCTGATTGAATCTCTAGATTCTGATAGCCAGAGCTAGAAGAATCGGAAATTGTTGTAGAAGTGAGAAAACAGTCGAAGTAGTTTGCATTCTATTTTGCCACACTTCTAGAGAAAAGCGAAGTGCATAGAAAGAAAATAAAACTGGATGGTAATTATTAATAATTGTGAATTCAGAATTCGTATGTTTTACATTCATAAAGCAAGAAAAAAAAGAGGGGGGAGGGGTTGTCATCGTCAACCGATCAAACTGTCTCTCTCCCTTTTTTTGGTCGAATTCAGGCCTCTTAAAAAAGAGAGGAAGAGCCATCATGGGCTACATGCAAAATTGGTCTAGGCCCAAACAGCTAAGTGGATGAAAGGCTGGCCAGCAAAGTTTGAGAGAAAGTAGATTGGATCAAGGATCAGTGAATTAATTACCCGTCCAACATGTTCACTTGGATCCTTGGCTTTAATGTTCGATTCAGCACACCATCCAAAATATCAGGGATACTTGCATCTGCAATGACCCTGCTTACAACATATGGGAAAGACTATAACATAATTTCATTCATTAGATGAAATTACTAAAGACTGAGATAATCTCATCCAATTGGACGAGATTGTGTCACATCATCCAAGATTTAGAAACCTTAAGAACATTTTAGAATTTCCTACAACGTATTCATCTATGATTCGTAATGTAAAAAAAAAGTAATATAATTTGTGTAATTAAAGCTTTACTTATTTGTGTTTATTTTCCTCTCAAATATAATGGAATCTAACACATTTTTTATGTACTCTTCTTTCTCATCTATTAAATTGAAGCTCTAATGATTTAATTTATGTTATTATTTTTTTTTCATTTCTTTCTCAATCTCAAACCCCTACATCTTAATTTTAGAAAAGTAGATCGGAAATGATGGGTGAAATTAAAAGCAAATTAAGATGAAATAATGTCAAATTACAATTGATAAGAGAACATAAAAAAAATAAAATATTATGGGCAAGGTGTTACATATAATAATTTTATTAAATTTGGATAAAAAATAAATATTAGTGGGCAAGGTGTTTCAAGTATAAATCACAAGTTTTTTTTTAATATTTTAAATCACAGGTAAGCCAAATTAGATCATAATACAAATGAATAAAGAATTTTTTTTGGGAATAATAATAATAATAATAATAATAATAATAATAATAATAATAATACAAGCTACAATGATAAGTAGATCAGGTGCAAATTAAAAAATTCTAATTGCACAATTAAATTTTTTACAGCTCCGTTAGATCTACACATGTGATGGAATCTATTAAAAGGAAATAAATAAGCCAAATTTAAATGGATTGTAAGGTGTGCAAAATATGAAAAATTATGAGATGTAAATTGTTAAAGCAATATTATTTTGCAACTTAAATCACAAGAAAGGAATAACTATATGCAAACAAAACTCCATCAATAATAATATAATATGAACAAAATTGACAATAATTTTATGCAAGGCAAGAAGTTTCTACCGGCAGCCATTTTCTTGCCACAAATCATTATTATTCTGACTTCAATTGAAGGCAAAATAAATTTTTATGATGAATTGGTTAACTTATTTTCAATCTTTAGAAAATTAAGATTAAAAAAAATGTCAAGATGTAAAGCACCCTCATCAAGTTTTTGAGACACAGGTTGTTGTGGAGTTCCAATCCATTTAAACTTTTTTCAAGACACCACTTGATTATGAGGAAAACAATTTGTCAAAGAACTAACAAAACTTTTTCGGATTCATTCGTAATTCTCAAATTCTCAAACATAGTAAAAGCAATAGAGGATCTTATCATCTTTGACAATTTGCACTACTTTTAGATTTATCAGCTCAAATTGTAATGAGAAATATTGGTGATATTTCTTATAACTTTTAAATGAATGATTCTAACGGGGGAATGCTGTTGAGAAAAGCCAGTGACATCTCAACAAACTGGGGAAAAATTATGATGGGCTCATGTGGTAAAGTCTGTGTGTCATGGACCCATAAGGTTTTTTTAGTGATTCAATGGTGGTTTGGCTATTATTCAACACTGTTTGAGCCAGCAAGAACGACTTTGCTTGATTGAATACTGCAATTATGGCTCTCCGTAGTCCAAATGAGCTCAACCCTGGCCTTACGTAACTCTTGTCTAACTAGAACTAATTGCGCATCACTCTTCTAATTTTATCTTCCTCCTACTAAAATTTATGTATGTTTGGATGAAGGCAAATGGAAGGGAAGGAAAGAAATATCTTTTCTTTATTTGAAAGTTTTAATTAAAGAGGGAAAGAGATTAGACATTTATGGTTAATCCCTTAAAATACTTCAACATTAGTCTTTACTATTGATTAGAAAATCTTTCAAATTGAAGAAACATAGAATAAACATTCAAAGGGAAATTCTCTTTCAACCACCCCTCCTCCTACTTACTTTTCTCTTCATTCTCTTTCATTTTCTTCCCATCTCTTTCTCTTTTTACTCTCAAACATATCATTACATTTTTTTTTTTGTTAATACTGTGATAAGAGATTTTGGGTTAAGTATAATACATTAATAATCGTCTTCCAAAACGATCCAAATAGATTTATCTTTATTGGAACAAGCAAACATAAAAGTTAAGAGGCAAATTCACATGTGTTGCGGTGAGTGTGATGAATAATTGAAAGAGGGTGATGTGCAATTATATTAAAAAATAATACTGGTGAATCACATGCAAAATACAGCTACAGAATCAACGCTGTTTCTCCCAATCCAAAAGACATGTAGCATGCAACAAGTATATCTTCAAATTTATAATCAAGTGCAGTGTTTGATCACGGAGGACCACACATGCTTTCCGCGGGGCACTATGGATTCATTCACTTGTAAAAGAAGAATTGCATTGTCCATGTTGATTTAGTCAATGCGCCTTGTGTTGCGTGGTTCTGCATAGTCTGTCTGTCTCTCTACTCATTCTATCCTCACCACACTCACAAAAGTTAGACACTTCTCACATGTTGTATGCAATTTTGTGTATGTTGGATCCATGTCAAATGAAGATATTTCCCTTAAAGTTCATAGAAAAGAAGAATGAAAAAGAAATTTGAGAAAAGGAAAATTCTCATGGAAAAGAGCACCATTGAACAACTTCTTCAAAGAAGAGAATTTGTTTAGTAATATTAAAATGAGTAAGTAATTTTTGTTAGATGCATTATCACTAGTTTTAATACAATATAACTGCTGATTTCTTTAGCTGTTATAAGAAATTTTTATATATACATAACATTACTTAATGAGTAAAATTGATATCACATCACATATTATAACAAAGAAGCTAATGTCTTATTTGATGACATTTAGAAAGCTTTACCATTTTTTATATCTAGGTTTGGTACTAAGTTCTTATGTATGTGAATCTAATAAAAAACAATATAAAATGTCATTTTTCAATAAACATAAAATGGGGTGTGCAAACGACATCTTTCAATAAAGTAATAATTTTTCTTGGTTTTGGACAAATGCCACTTTTATTATATGACATTTACTGGCAGCCATAGCACATTTTTCTATTAGTGCATGTGGGTTATTCTTGTAATTGACAATATGCAAGGGGTCATAACTTGATCCTGTCTCTTATACATATCATCATTTTTGTGACCCGACTGACATACAGATAGATACACATATTAAAAATGGAATGATGGATGCATAAAAAATAATGCTAATAGGATTTTAAAATTAGCAGTTCCGCAGGGGTTTATGACAATATGCTGATACGGTTTGGCATAAAATTGATATACCTGAAATGATAACTGTATTGAGTAACAGCAATCAAAGCGGGATTAGATGATGGTTTCCCTGAGACAGATCAGTACAATTTCTTAATGCTTGGTGCAAATTGGTAGTCCAGGTTGTGGTAAAAACATGGGCTAGGAACGCACAGAAAAGGGCTATTATTTTATTTCAGAAGAGATAGAATATTATATTTGTATCCCAAAGAAAAATCTTGGAAGAATCCAAATTTCTTGACGGGTTTATAATAACAAATTATGTATTACTTTTATATTGGGTTGGTGAATCCAGTATGTTCAAAGCTTGTTATAATGGTATATGTTCAGTAGTGGGAAGCAGCAGATTATGTTTACTGGGGATATCTACTTCAGACCCACTTTGCTTTTCTGTATAAATTTCACCTTCCATTGAAATCTAATGCCTAATGCACTTTTCCTCTCTGAAAGTCCACATTCTCTTCCACAAACTCAAAAAGAAAAAGCCTGGCAAAGTGAGCCCCACAAGTTTGAATTCTCTTGTAATGCCATACCCCTACGTCTCTTTATTTATAAAATTATTTTCCATGCAACAACCTCTGCTCAAGCTAAAATCTATATCCAGTCAAGTTCTAACTGTCTATCCTCATTCCTCAGCATATTCATATTTCATTACTTCTCTTTCCTCTATTCCGATTTCCATCTTTCCGGAATTGGTCATCACTGTTCAGTTTTTCTGTATCTGACAGAAAAGATAGTACACTGCTAATAGAACTCCTTGCTCGCCAACACAGAAAGATTGTTGAGGGAGGGGGGGGTGAGTCCTTTTTCAGCTATTGGAAAGCACATTCAGTTTTGCTTATTTCATTCTTCACTATTAGTCCTGGGATTGAGTTGGTTGATGGTCATATTTTCAGCATTTGAAGGAAGAATGGGAATTCAGCAGAAACTGGTTTCATTTTACTTTCGAGCATGTCTTGTATCAATCATGTTGTTCCTTGTCAGTTCGTCCCAAGAACACAAGCAGATTACAGGCAGTCATTCAAGTTACAAAGAGAACAGCAATAAGGTATTCAATATTTTTACTGCAAATTTTTTTTAGATCTTGAGCAATTAAATTAGCAGTACCAAATACATCGTTGGCCCTTTTGTCTGCATTCTTTTTATATACTTATATTCTGCAACATTATAACAAACGAGTTTAAGCTTGAAAAGATGACTTCTTGTTTTCTCTGTGATTATTCTATAAAGATGAATCCTAAACTTCTCTCTGAAGTTACATTACATGGCTTTCTGCTGTGGGCTTCCATGGGGTTCTTAATGCCCGCTGGTGTACTTGCAATTAGACTGTCCAATGGAGAGGGAAATGGAGGAAGGCATAAAATTATATTCTATGTTCATGCAGTTTTGCAGGCAAGTGTTTCCAGGTTTCCATTACACTATATTGTCCCTCCCATTTTCATCTGACGTAAAAATTTTCTTTGCACTCTCTTGGTTTCTTTTTCTTATGCTTGACAAGGAACAAATTTGGGAAAGATATTATTTACGGTTTTTAATTACTTTAATAGGTTTAGTTGTAATATTAATGATGATGAGAGAGGGCCAAGGTTTCAGATCTCAAGTAATTATTTTATTTAGCCTCAACATTGTCAGTTACTAGTAATGTTTTTAATAAGTAAGCTTCCACTGCCTTCACAAGTTTGTTAATAATACTAGTATGATGAATGCTTTGATCCCAGAAAGACGATTTAGGAAACAATTTTCTATGTGATTAGTAGCTTACTTATGTTGGCTGTGGTACTAGATATGCCAATTATTAACAAGATAATCAACTTACTGTATAAACTTTATTGCATTAATTAAGATCGCCCTCCTTTTTTTCCCCCTTAAAAAAGATGTCTTTTTTGTATCAACAGATGCTGGCCGTACTTCTTGCCACAGCTGGAGCAATCATGTCTATAAAAAATTTCAATAATTCCTTCAACAATAATCACCAGAGGGTAGGGGTGGCATTATATGGCATTATCTGGCTGCAACTTGTAGTTGGCATTTTTCGAACAGAAAGGTAAACCAATGAATCGCCTTTGGATTAAGCCAAGTTTTAGACTATTTAATTTCCCTATCATCTTTGATATTATTAAATTTCATGTCGTAATTGACGATTCCAATTTTTCTGATATAGAACATGATAATTAAGATAGAACCTTTTGCATTTCAGGGGCTCCAGAAGAAGATGTGTATGGTTCTTTTTACACTGGAAAATTGGAACTCTAGTGTCCTTTCTGGGTATCCTGAATGTATATACTGGTTTACAAGCCTACCAAGAAAAGACATCCAAAAGAACAAGAATTTGGATTGTACTTTTCACTGCTCAGGTATCTTTGATTGTGTTCTTATACCTTTTTCAAGACAAATGGATCTACATACAGAGGCAAGGAATGGTTTTGGGCAATGAACTACTGACCCCCACTCGTCAAGAAATCAGTCAAGGTGACAAGCAGAAGGAATTGAACGCTGAGCCATGCTGAGGAAGATGAATTAATGCATTGATTTTATAGATTAATTGTTCGCACGATGAGATTGGCTCACAGGAGTCTCAGAGAGAGGATCTTGGGAACCATTCGCATTGTGCGGGTAGCACCACTCTTCGTCTACTAGCACTGCCCAAAGACAAGCGTCTGAAATGTTTAGAGAAGTGGTGGTGCGGAATTCATGCACTAAAATAAGTTAATATTTATAATTTTTTAATTTGTTTCCATATTTAAAGGTTGTAAGTTGCATTAAGAGATTGACAGTCTTGGAATTTCTTTGGAGCTATAAGATAGCAGATATGATTCCAAGGATGTGAAACTTCCAGTCTAGGACCTGTAAAAATATCAGAAAATGAAGTCTACCTATCATATATTGAACACAAGGCCCATGGAGATGGAGGAGAAAAAAAAGGCAAGGCAGGCCAGCCCACCTATAAAAGTTGATGTTGCAAACATGAATGGGGAAGCGGATTAAATCTGAAAATTTGCAACCCATGTACGAGCACTCAAATTTTGAAACCATAGATGGTGAACGAATAAAATCAAACTTTCATTGGATATAATTTATCTGCAGAGATACAGTAGTAACACACATAAACAGGGCATTTACTTTCACTGGACAGATATGAAAATGAGAAGCTTGGATTCTCTGAACTTCTTGAAAATAGATCAGACCTTATGCTTTCTCCTTTTTTATTTGAGGGCATAAAAACTTCATTTTCAATATGAAACATTTTGCGAAAACTTAAATTAAAGCTGTCAAGATATGTTAAATGGTGATAGGTCAGTAACCAAAACAAGCTTATAATTTTTTCTTTGCCACAGTAATAATTTGCTCAGAGTCAAATTAAGCACTAGATTGTGTTGTGTGCATTGTATAAACTTCTATCACCCATAACCACCAATATGAATAAGCAAAGATGGTATTAAAAAGTTCTCAGGTACATCAGAAAGTGAGGAAATTTTAACCTATTGTATTATCACACTATCGGAACACAATAGATGTTCTAAGCTAAGAGTACAATCTGTATCATTATCTAAAATAGCGTGTATTAGGGAAAAAGCTGTACATAACCAGTTAATATGGCAATTCCTAGTATTAGGAGAGGTGGAAGAAGCACAAAAGCTCCAATGGTGGCAAAGAAAATGGAATCATTCCTTTGAGACACTTCGTTTAGGTAAGCTTGTCTTCTGATATTTCTCCTTTGCGAGATAGTTAAGAACTTGGCGCTCACTTTCTTCAAGTTTTTGCCCAGAGGTATGCTGAATTCATCATCTCTGTCTTTAAATAACTGTGCAAGCTGCTCACGGATTGTAAGTTTTCCAAAGCTACCATCACTTTCATAACCTATAACAGTCATTCTTTTATCACTAACTGAATTTGAAAGAGAGGCTTCAAAGAGTGACAGCTTTAAGATTTCCATTCTTTCATGGAGGAACTTATTTCAAATAATAGCTCATTGACACAGACATTGCACATAAAAAAATATTTCAGAAGTTAGAAAATGCAAGGGAGGAGGACAATCTTCCAAGTTCTCCAAATCAAATTCAGTTATGGCAGTTATTACCATACAACTAAAGACGTAGCCATTGTCACAAAGTTTCGCTTTTTCTTAATTCTGTTCCATAATAACATTCTTTTGCATGTCTTTGCATCTTGGCATACACAACAAAACATAAAATGAACAGTTGACAAGGATAAAATGAACACTTTCTGCCCTATAAATGTTATTGATGTTTAAAGAAAGATATGTTAATTCACTTACCATTAACAGATGAGCTACTCGATGTAAGTTGCTCCAGGAGATCAAGCTGTGTTCGTGTAGAAGACACAGATCCTAACAAACAATAGTTAGTTATGACGAGTATGTCACAGACTAAATCCAATAAGACATGAACAACTGCCAAAAAAAAAAAAGTCGTCTTGAGGTGGAAAAAGTTAGACTAGTGATAAACCACACATCATTCTAGTGATGAGGAGCATTAATAGAATGTTAGACTAGCATAATAAGAAAATATAAGGAACTTCGAAGCACTCTATTTAGAACCGAGTTGTTTTTTTGTTTCCTTTTTCTTTTTTTTCCCCCCTTCTCTACTTAGAACCGAGTCCTGGGGATAGTGAGAGGCGTAAAGAATTAAAATCTCTCAATCAACCAACATGTGACCCTACATAAATTCCTCCGCTATTCAAATGCTTACAAAATGATGGTAGAGATATTAACTAGTTGAACGAAGCAATAATAGGTAATTTTATTCTTCTTTGAAAGGAGAGTGCCTATAACCTAAATCAGAATATGTTTATTCTAACTCATGCCCTCAAACCCAGTAGGGAACAAAGAAATTGGCATACCAGCAGGGGAATCCTCCTCTGTAAGTCTAGTTTCAGCTCCTTCCGATTGGGCAGAGGTTCTACTTGGAGAAGACGAAGAAGGAGAAGGGTAGAATTTGAGAAGGTTGCTATGTTTCCTGATGATAAAGGAAGGCTTTGGATGAAAAGAAGCAGTACTGAGATTCAAAGCCATGGAGTTTTGTTTCATGAACTGTCAGTACAATAGCTTTAGCTTCTGAGATTCTAAATTCCATTGCTTTAGCTTTGAGGCTACGGTTTGGCTGCCATTTTCAAATAATGATAAAAGCCTCAATTTAATTAGACTAAAAGACTTGCCCACCGCCACATATATTATGCTTGGAGGGCATTCAAGCGGTTAGTATCGGTTTATGATCACCTCTTACTAAAGGTGATCCTGATCTACTAGTAATTTAGTATACATCTTCTTCATTTTTTTTTTCTTTTCCAATTTTTTGAGGTCCTGTCGTGAGGTTAGAAGATGATTTATGAATGTAATTTACAAAGTACTCCGAAAAATGAAATTTTTATCTCTTTTGCAATCCAAAATATATGAGTTTTGACATGTTCCGATAAACTTTTTATTTGTTTAGGAAAAATTACATAACTGTCATAATTATTGGCATGTTTGAATTGTATATCCTTTTGGTGTGTTAATCTGTTTATACTGTAAATGTGATTTATTATTATGTGTAAGCTGCATTTTTGAACTACACAACACTAAACCCCTTTTTTAATGGAGTCAATATATGTAACTGCCAAATTAAATTAAATTCTTGCGTGCTGGAACGTATCATCTTTACAAGGGAGCTAAGGCGGTCAGTTGATCATAAATGGTGAGCTTTCCCCTAAAGCGTAAAAAATTATCTGTGTGGTGTTTTTAAGTTTACTTTGTTCGAACGTGAGTGTTAAAAATAAATCATATATATTTTATTTGATTAACACTTGATTTATTTAATCTTGTTATTATTAAATTTACGAAACTAAACAAGTAAGTAAACTTATAGCAAGGTATCATAAACGAATAATTCGATTTATGAAATGACATTTAAAATTATGGTTAAATTTAAAAGTATATTTTTAAATCTACCATCCACATCATCCTAACTTTTTAATTTTACAATTTTAAAGAAGAATAAAAAGACGACATGACATACTAGTAAAGGTTAAGTAATATTTTTGTATTACAAGTAAAGAATTCGAGCATATATTAGCCAGTGACCCTCTATTTATAAATTAAAATTGGGTGTGATGTGATCATGAGGCATCTATTAGAGATTATAAATAATCATAATTCTAGTGTGATTCATAACCAATGAAAGAAGGCTAAGTGTCCTAATAATGACTAACTTAAAGGTGTGGCTTTTTATTAATGTAAACTTCATCTAACGTTGATGGAGTAGCAGAGTTCTATCATCATAGTTTGCTTAGGGATATTATTATCCATTCAAAATATTGTTGTGTTCTACGTGTGCATTGTTGCTTTTAACATCCATGCTTGTCACTCTTCCTGATTAAATCAAAATTGTCTTAACACTTTTTAATTGACTATTAATCCTCCTTGCACATGAATTGTGCTTTTTTTCCCTCTAGAAGTCCTAACTTCAATTTTAAAACTTCGTAGAGTGGCATTATGTACATGTAATGGCATTATGTATTAGCTTTGCACACCTATTTGTGAAGGATAATTGACTTTAGAGGGATAAGCATAAGCTTACGAGGAATAAAATTAGAAATGAGTTCCAAAGAGATTTACATACTTTCTTTTTTATGTTTCTAATTGAAATGTTATGATTGAATTATGATACCGGGGAAATGAAAGCATTAGCTTTATGATTAAATCCTTTTGTGAATGTCTTGATGCATAAATGAATAGTGGGACTTTAATTGAGTCTTAATTGTTATATAACTATATCCATCATATTAATAGACAAGTTATTTTTTCGGAACACTCTCCTTTTCTCTTTGGTAAAAATACAAGAGTATGTTTTTTGTTTTTTATTTTGGATGGAACCTAGATAGTTATTATAAAATTTAATTATAAGTTATATGTCATAGTATACTTAAGTTCTTATTTTC
Source organism: Sindora glabra (assembly GCA_020226215.1). Lineage (NCBI taxonomy): Eukaryota > Viridiplantae > Streptophyta > Magnoliopsida > Fabales > Fabaceae > Sindora > Sindora glabra. The sequence goes on along the minus strand of CM035226.1, from coordinate 2,086,823 downwards.
TCTATTACTTGTCATTCACTCATTAAGTTTCAAAGAAATTCACACTTTCCTTTTCTATTTTCTATTAGAGCACTTCCTTTTCAAGTGCTCAATTGCTTTTAGATGGGTTACATTTAGGCTTGTTTAAGGATTTAATGTTAAGATAACCCCTAGATAGCTAGATTAAATACTCATAAGTGTAACTTGTTACATGAAAAATTATATTTCATTTATAAATAATTTTGCCATTTACATCTCCTTGGAGGGAGCACGTCATTGCATGTAGAATATTACATTAATTATGTGTTGGTAAAGCAGGCTAGTGATTACTCGTAATAATTTCTTATGCCAATCATATATTAGAGGATAGGTTGTGATACTACTTCCCTCCATTGATTAAGTTTGTAGTGTTTATAGGTTTTTAGGCTATCTCTGTCACTTTTTTTAGTAATTTGTCTTCTCTTTTTCCTTTTTGCGTTAATATTTTCTATTTTTGAGCCATTATGCTTTGTTTTCATTTGAATTTTTCAAATTTTAATTTCTTATGGTTTTACTTTTATTGGTATATGTTCAAGTTTGATTCTATATCGTGTTTTCTCTATTACTTTGTCCTTTTATTTACCATTGTTGAAGTTTTTAGTACTATTTCCTTTTTTCTATTCCCATTTTTACTTTTTTTATGTTTTTCTTTAAGTTAACTAATTGCCTACCCTTACTTATCTGATTTAACCTATTATTGATTTTTGAAAATGTGCTAGTCTTTTTTTATGGTTAATGCTTGGATCCCCTTTGTTAACCTAAATAACTCAAACAATAGTAATGCCTTATCATCATTTGACTTTAAAGAAATTTTTATTTGCATCTTTACGTGTCTAACCCCTATTACTACAATTATGGTTAGCTAATCTTATGATCCAGGTGAAGTAGGCAAAGTAGGTAGCTTTATGAGAACTATCTTTAATTCAATTGGATTAATTTAGAAGTTTATAATTAACTAGTCTCTCGTAAGTGGGAAAATAAAAAATTCCTTGATTCTCTTCGTGATATGTTCTGCCCATATGCATTTGATTGAAAAATTATCCATTTTGTAGCTTATTAAGATGATAAACAAATGTGCAATTATGATTCGGTCTCTTACATAATGTTCAATGGAAGGGTTTGTAGCGAAGTTAGGTTTGGTTCCTCTTTTTACCCCATCTAGTAGAAGGTCCTCTAAAAGTTGAATTTATACCATTTGGAACTTATCTTGAATGCTTAAGTTCTTTAATATGTTTTGAAATTGTAATGGTAGAGTTTGGGACAATCCCTTAATAGACTTTCCATTTTTTCTCTTTTTTTCTAACTAGAGACCCGAGTGTTAAACATATTTCTTTCAAAGGTCTAAGTGAACTATTCTTAAGGAATTATAACCTATTATAAAAATTGGAAGGATTCCTTTTTGAAAATATGTGTGATGCAGAAGGTTCGTTTGTTTTGGCTTATTGATGATAGAATTCTTGTTCACTAGATCAGATGGGAGGAAAGAGTAAAGCCTTTAAAGATTTATTATTTGGATTCTTACTTTGTTAATAATTAAGCCTTAATTCTTCATTTACTTAATCTTGACTTTTTAAATGCTCAAATAGCTTCAAGTATGCTTTATAGTGATTTCTTTGTAATTTTCGAAGATCTAAGCGAACTATTCTTAATGAATTAGAACCCATTATAAAAATTGGAAGGATTCCTTTTTGAAAATATATATGGTATAGAAGGTTTGTTTGTTTTGGCTCATTAATGATAGAACTCTTATTCACTAAATCAAATGGGAGGAACGAGTGAAGCCTTTAAAGATTTGTTATTTGGATTCTTACTTTGTTGATAATTTAGCCTTAATTCTTTGTCTACTTAGTCTTGACTTTTTAAATGCTCAAACAATTTCAAGTATGCTTTATAGTGATTTCTTTGTAATTTTCATTTTTGTTTATTTTGTCCTAGTGATCTTTTTATCTTTTTATTTAATCATACTTTTGGCTTGGAGAAGAGAATTTTACTGAGAAAATGGTGTATGTTAATGAAGCTTGCTTTCAACAAATGAAAGAAAAGCATTTAAAAAAATGCTTTCTGTAAAGGGTGTCAAGGATTCTTCTAGTGCCTCTCCCTCAATAAGAGAAAAGAAGTAAGAGGTGCAAAGGGTGATCAACTTTATATATAATTCTTCAATCCTTTATTCTTTAAAGTTATATACATTAGTGGGGATCGAAGAAGTAGAGATTTTATCAAATGATTTAGCTTTTGACAAGTCTCAAAAGAGGAAAAGAATGGTGATATAGTTGAAGACATCTAGGCATCCTTCTACTATGAACCACTTAGATGTGCCTTCTTATTTTTATTTGGTCCACCATATTAGGAAGTTTGTGATGGGTGAAAGGTCAAAAACTCTTTCATTTAAAGTTATGTTAACTACTAAAAGTTAAAAGGATGTGGACTAAGCTCTTTTTGTAAATGAATGAATGCTACTTTTAAAGGACCATGAAAAGAATATAAAGATTGTTAAACAAATAGATAGTGTAAAGTTCGATCATATGGCCATATATGATCTCGCTTAGGGTTTTTCAAACAGCTTTTTAATTGTACTTATCCTTAGTTTATAGGAGAAAGTTTTGGCTAAGTTTAAGGGTAAAGAACTAGAGTCAACATCTGATCGACAAAGTTATTTGGATTGCATACTCGGTAACCTTTGAGCTTGTTAAAAGAATTTGAAAAATGCTAAGGTGCAATCAACTAAGGTAAAAGGAGATTAATGATCTCTGCACTAAGAAAACTCAAGTGGAGTCCCAATTAGAAAAGCTTAAGTTTGGAAAGGCAAGGTTAGAGGTTAAGATATTAAAGAAAGATGTCAAAAGGATTAACTTGCTACTTAGGATAAGGAGTTGAAAGAATCTCAATCTACCTAGAAGAATATTTAAGCGAAGCTTGATGATTTCATGGCAATTTCTTATAAGATGCACCTCAAAGGATTTGCTGAGGTCAAGAAGCAAGTTTTTTACCTTAATTAATGTGTACTAATTAACTTTTTCAAATTGTTAAATGATAAGGAGTTTTCAAAAATATAATTCTTAGTTTGTGTGTTATCTTTATAGTTTAATGTTTTGTAATATCTTTTTAAATTTTAAAGTGTTTGACTATGCACTTAATCATTTGTTATGCACTAAAACATTTGCTATAGCATATCATATTTATATCTTTTTCTATTTTATTTTATTTTTATTGACTTCCAACAAGCTTTTGCTTTTTCTTTTTTTTTCCAAACAAGTTCTTAAGCTTAAACATATAAGGTAACTACTCGATGTCAGAGGAATAAGTCTCAAGCTTGAATATTTGAGGGAATTGCAATTTTAACCTCCATATACCTTTCTACTTTTATTTCTTCTTAAACAATCATGAAATATTACTTCAAATAAAACATATTCCAAGTTTTAGGTATTAATTTACCTTATAAGGTTTCCAAATGATATGCCCTATTTAGCAAAAGATGTCCTAATCTATTATGTTCCTTGTTTCATCTAATGTCATAAGTTATCCATGATGTTACCGATATCTCTATCATGCCATATTTTCTTGTACTCTTTTGCTTTCATGTACCTCTTCATTCTATCCAATAGATCTTTCATTGTAATCATAGGTTTTTTTGTGAAAGACAAGGAAAAAAGAACTTGGTGAATAACGTCTCCTTTATTAAGGTTTGTATTTTTTAATGCCAGAGTATTAAATCTAGCTAGATATTGCTTTCAAGTCTTATTTCGCCCTTATTGAAAGTTAAGTAAAGCCATTAAAGTTTTCTTGGATATTTTGTTAGTGGCAAAATGAATGGCAAAAGTACTACATAATTGCTTGAAATTGGAGATAGAATAAGGAGGTAAATTATTAAAACATTTAAAGCTAGCTCTTTTAAGTGTTGTAAAGGCCTTACACATTATAGCATTAGGGGCACTTGACAAAAGTGTAGCTACTTAAAAGGCCTTAAAATGCTCTCATGTATCTGTAAATTTATCATAAACCTCCAACTGAATGGGGGGCTTAACACCCTATAGTAAAGGTGCACTCATGATATCATAAATGAATAGGCGAAGTTAATTAATCTTAGTGTCTTTTAGTTTTGAATTGTGATTCCATGGTTAGTTGGATCGTATTATTCATAAGTCTAGTTGGATGAGGCATTAGGGATGTTTATGGTGGTGCGAGTGGAATATATATGTCACTAATTCTAGTATGATCCAAGTTTTGGAAGAGGGTACCAACAAAGGATGACAATCACATTTGGTAGGAAATGGTGATTGTAAAATTGGAATGGACTAGTGTGGTTGATAATGGGTTTGATAGAGGAACCAAAATGTAGTTAAGGTGATAGTTAACTTTGCCAGTTTTTGGTCATTGGCTAGAATTGCATAAAAGCTCGAGTTTTTTTTGTATTTGGCACACCTGCTCCGCCAATGTATCGCATTCAATCTTCACTTCCATTATTTTAACTTTTTGCTGTAGTTGTCTTACACAAGTGTCATTATTAAGATTTTTAATGAACAAGTCTTATTCTTGCTGTGGGCTAACGGAAGTGTTATCTTATCAAGACATTGTAAAGTAGCGTGAGAGCCACAAACAATACTAATAACAAATGAGTTCAAGTGTACATTATTCGAGCATAATGAAAGCCAACTCCTATTTATAGGCTAATGTTAGGTGAACATAAATGTGATCATAAACCTTTTGTTAAAGATTCTAGATAGCCATACTTCTAGTGCGGTTCATGCTCAATAAGAAGAGGTCAAGTGTATTAGTGGTTCCTAACTTAAAGGTGTGACTTTTTATCCATATAGACATGAAACATCCAAGTAAACTTCATCTAATGTTGATAAAGTAACAGTGTTCTATCATCATAGTCCGCTTGATTGTATTGTTGCCTATTCAAAATATTATTGTCATGATATAATGAAATATGCATATTTCATTTATTTTGTCTAATCAAAAAATAATTGATATGAACCAAATGTAAATAAAATATATCACAAATTGATCAATCTAGAACTTTAAATTAAATATGTATAAAATAAACTAAGACAATAGTAAAGCACATATTTCCCTCAAATCTAATGGAAATGCTAGCTATAGCCAATTCGAAATCTAGTACGTTGTCTCAATTTAATAAAAGAAGAAATGCAACAATTAGAAAAATGATACTTTATTCAATGTTCAAATTTAAACTTTCCTTGTGTTGTTGTGACCCTACCCCTATGATTCTCCAATGAAGCTCCACTTTATGTCACCATCTTAAATGACTAAAGTGTCTTATTTTGTCACACTTACTAACAACAAAAATAATAATAAAATGCATTATTTTCTTTTAAACATGAGAATTTGGATTAAAATTACTTAATTGGATGATTTAACAAAACATCTTGCATAATCATTTTTATTATATAGCCACCTTTCAAATGACTAACAAAGGCAATCACAACAACACTTAATTACAATGTGACAATTATTTACATTATTAAACTCAATGATTATTTGATAACTGTAAAATTAAATTAAGAAAATAATAAAATTTTTAAAATATTTTATCGAATTATTCTGGTCTGTCATAGCATAATTATTTTTAGGTTAAACTTAACAAATTAACTCACCTATTCAATATAATCAAAGGTAAGTCTTAACTTGAAAAGTTTTCCATTTTCTTGATAAATATTAACATATGCTAATCACCTTTTAAATGCCATATAAAAACACTTTAATAAAGAAGAAAATATGAATATGGGGAAAAAGGGAAGAGGGGATATTTTGGTCATTTCATTTAGAGAAGGGACGCGGTGAAGTCAGTTGGACCGTTCGAGGGGTGGTATTTAGAGCGACCCTTTTTCTATTCGTTAAGGAAAAGAGCCATGTAGAATCAGATGCCAAGCAAGCAAGTTTCCACAAAGGATAGCTTGCAACTTTCCATAAAAGCGCTTAGTTATTCTCTGCTGCAGCATGCAAAGAAGAAGAAGAAAAGAAGAAGCAGAGGTGGTTGGGTCTTTGCTACGATAATGGCGAATCAGGAGATAACAACCACGAATGCACTGGAGGTTGCTGTGCAACACCAACTACAAGAAGCTCATCCTTACGCGTTTCATGTCTCTGGTCCTCGAAATTTGACGACTCTCAATTGGAGAGACCTTTTCCATTCTAGTTGGTAAGTATCCATCCATTTCAGTTCTCCTTCCAATTTCACAAAATTTCATTATTTCTTGGCCCCACTATATCATTGTTCGCAATTACCAATTCTAATTGGTCGGTAACCATTTTTGGTTTTCTTCCAAATTTTGTGAATTTGAGATAACTTTTGCATCTGGGTCACGGGTTTGATTAGAACTTGGCAATAGCAGGATAATGCTTCCTGTTCTTACTTGTTTTCTATTGGTTCATAACTAGGTGTAAACTGTTGAGAGAGAAGAATAAATCAAATAACGGTTGCTATGTGTTGATTTATTTGGGAGATGTTGGCAGAATGAGATTTTAAATCTAAAGCTTGAGACTTTACAAAATGGGTTTCTAGATTTATATAATTTTGATTGAAGGAACTATGATGGAAAGGAAAAGATGAACGAAATTCAATAGCTGGATTGTTAATCGTCAATTCTTGTGTGAAATGCAGTATCCTTATCATGTTTTGAAGATTATAACAGAATGATTTTTAACTTTTAATATTTAAAGCTGATGCCTTTGCCAAATGGGTGTCTTCTATCTCTCGTTGTTTATTGCACGTACTGATCAACATTTTTGTTGTGTACAGGAAGGATGCAAACTATAAAAGAACTGTCATTGCCTGCTTTATACAAGCAGTGTACTTGCTTGAACTTGACAGACAAGAAAACAGAACTCAAGAAAATGGTCTAGCTCCAAATTGGTGGATTCCCTTCAAGTACAAGCTCACCCAAACACTGATTGACGAAAGAGATGGATCCATTTTTGGTGCAGTACTAGAGTGGGATAGATCTGCAGCAATGGCTCACCTAGTACTAATTAGACCTAGTGGTGCGCCCAGAGCTGTTTTAGCACTCAGAGGTACATTACTCAAAAGCCCAACAATCAGGAGAGACATCGAAGATGACCTCCGATTTCTTGCTTGGGAAAGCTTGAAGGGATCTGTCAGATTCAAAGCAGCTTTGGAGGTACTAAAATCATTTTGTGATAGGTATGGAAGCAGCAATATCTGCATTGCAGGGCATTCCTTGGGGGCTGGTTTTGCTCTTCAAGTGGGAAAAGCATTAGCAAAAGAAGGGATATATGTAGAGACACATTTATTTAATCCTCCTTCTGTTTCACTTGCCATGAGTCTGAGAAATATCGGAGAGAAAGCAGAATTTGTTTGGAACAGAATAAAATCTATGGTTCCTTCAGGTAGTGAAGCTCAGGCCATTACTGATGAAGCAAAAGAAATTTCTGCAGGATCCAAGAGCTGGATGCCTAGACTTTCTGGCTTGAAGAATTCAGCTGCTGGGGTTGGAAAATGGGTTCCTCATTTGTATGTAAACAATAGTGACTACATTTGTTGCTTATATGCTCATCCTGAGGGCTCAAAAGAAAAGAATACTATCAAGGGAAATATGGTTACTACAAATGGAAATGTTGCAAAGCTGTTTGTGGTGTCAAAGGAAAAGCAAAAGTTTCTTGAGGCTCATGGGCTGGAGCAGTGGTGGTCAAGTGATGCTGAGCTTCAGATGGCTATCAATAATAGCAAGCTCATAAGCAGGCAGCTTAGATCTCTGTATACAGCTCCATCTTCATAACAAAACACAGCAACAATGGGTATACATTGAGTGTTTACAAAATGACTCATTTTCAGTTCTGATATTAGTTGATGAGATTTTCATTTGCCATTTCTCTTGTTGAAACAATTGTACCCATTTGCCTGAGGATAAATGAAGTCATTATTTCATATACTGTCATTTCTGGAAAACAGCTCAGGATTAGTTATCTTACTTGCCAGTTTAGTTGTCTAAGAATTTAACATTTTAGTACCATCACGGTAAAATCGTTTTATCTTTTCACCAAGAAGACAGCTCCAGAAGAATATGCTTTTGTAGAAAACTTCGTAGTTAGTTGTGCAATGAACTTAGTTGTTTCATTAGAAGATTGTCATGGATTTGAAAACATATGGAAGCATATTTGCTGTCCAGTATAATAAAAATAATAGTGGAGAACAGAAACTACTAAAGCTCCATTACCCAGTTAAAAAGAACCCAATAATAATAATAATAATAATAATAATAATAAATGGGAAAGGAACGGAATAAGCAGAAGCTGAAATTGTGGTTGATTCTTGAGTGACATCTCATTTTGTATAAAACATAAAGATGCTAAAAATGATGCTGATCTATAAAATGGTTATCAATGGAGTCAAAGTGGTAGAAAACCTATGGATACAATTATACAAACTCGCCATACCAGTCAAAGTGGTAGAAAACTTGCTGCATTGAGGGGTTAACCTTTTGACAAAAATTCGAAGATTTTTAGTTACATGAAAGGCTTATCAAGTCAATTTATGAAGCTGCTGGGTAGGAAAATTTGTATAAACAGATAATGTAGCCTGAAATGCTATATTTCTGTTGCCTTTGAGGAGGGAGGAGAGAAGGGGGGGGGGGGGAATATAGAAAAAAATATAAAATGCTTCTTTCAATTTTGGAGTGGTTGTTTTTTTGCTTTCACTAATTTTGAAAATTTGCAAATCAAATCCTTAAACTATAAAAAAAATTACAATTATCACCCACCATTTATTTAATTAACTATTTTATTAAATTATATAATATTTTGATTAATTTTTTAAACAACAATCACAATATTATTATATGTTTTTTTTATAACATCATTTTTTGCACATAATTTTGTAACTCATTTTTAAGTATTTAATTAAAATTCTATATATCTAATTTAATTTCTATTAATTGTATAACATAGAAATTATGTACAAAAAAACATGTAATAAAATAATATACAATAACATTGTAATTTTTGTTTAAAATTTTCTTTAAAAAAGCATGTAATTTAAAAAAATAATTAATTAATTAAATAATGAATATGAATTACAAATTTTATATAATTTAAAATTTTAATTTGTAAGTTTTCAAGATAAAATGAAATTAGCCCAAAGTTGAGCTGGAGGAACTTTGTAGGCACACTGTCGATGATTTAAGGGACTGTCTTCTCTCCTGTTTATATGACAACTAGTCCACATCATTGTTTCGAAACATAAATGTAGTAATTATTTAAGCCAATGAAGAATGACACATTGAACATAATACTATCATAATAATATTCAAAATAACATAAAAGCAAACAGTCATGCTGTAAACATATTAACGTGATTTATATGGAAGAGATAAAGTCGGGCTTGGTAAGGGGATCTTACTTTTACTAAAAGAGTCAAAATGTAAGAAACAGAAAGGTAAGAAACAAATCAACAATTGCACATTTGGGTGTACAAGATTAGTGAGTGAAGGTTAAATCCATGAGAAATTCTTATATAATTTAATTTTGACGCATGCCTTTACTCATATTGAATAAATAGAAGATAATTATCAATTTTCTATTTATTTGTCAATTTTGTTGAATTTATGCACATCAATAATTTGAGTATACAAGAACTTCTCTAAATCCAAGCACAGCAATTTTCACTCTTCCTCTGTGTTCTTCCTACCACAAACCCATGATTGTGTCATCGAGGACTTTGCCACATTAGAGCTTTAAAAGCTATCAGCTTCAAGTGATTGATGAAGTTTAAAAAGTGCACATATTTACACGGCTGTATAAAAGGGATTCAAATTCATGAATCAACCTTGTTGAAAAGGTTAACAAAGTCGTCCTTCTTCTAATTGTGAAGCTGTAATATGGACAATCAAATATAGGATTTTGAACTACTTCAAACATTTCACGACTAATTTTTGTTGAACTGATACAAGGTGCTACTGCAGTATCACCACGAGGAAGAAGTTGTCTGAGCGTCAAGGGCAAAGTTACTTGTCGAAAAGATCCATATGTATACCACTTCTAATTGTCATTCACAAATTAAGCAAAGCAAAATCCAAAGAAAAAGTGTTGCATTGTGCAGGATGATGGAGTGCTTGTTAATTATTGAACATCAATGATTAATATCACATAAAAAAGGAGCCACATCCTATCATTTTAAAACTACTGCAGAGCAAGGTAGAAGTGTTAGTAAGAAAACACGGTTGTTGTAGTTGCTAGATCATAGAAATGGCTTGAGCACAAAACCAAACAATCACAATGTCACAACAATATAGACACTTTTTTTTTTTTTTTTGGGGGGGGGGGGGGGGAGAGGAAAATTCAATCTGTGGAAACTAACTCAGAAATTGACCAACACAATGACATCTATGATTAGCTATATACGGAAAAATACATTTTCTGCCATGTACATGACTTTCCTATTAAACCCGAAAAGAAAAAACTCAGTCATATATGAGTTGATATGCTATAAAATAGACCCCTCTATAGAAGTTCTCCCGACAACTCATAGTCATATATGCTAATCCCTTGCTCAATCTGTGAATGGCATTCATAGAAGGGATTTGGTTCATCATCAAAAAGCAGTGATTCAAGATTCTGATATGCCAACAAACCATGACCTAAAGTTTGGTTGGGCATGGAGTAGTCTCCTAACAAGAAAGTGTCATCCAAACATATCATCTGGTTGCTTACTTGATTAAATTCTTCATTCGTTGATGGAGTATAACATGACTTGGATGAATCATTGGTTGCTGTTTCCGTGGAAAGTAAAGAAGCTTCAAGAAGATCTGTCCGAATATCCTCATCAGATACAGCCACTTTTGGTTCCAAAGGAGGAGATGAGGTGGTTGATGAGGCTTCATTGCCATTGGCATTCCCAGTAAGCTCTTGGACTAACTTCTTGAAGCTTGAGATGTCAGTGATATAGACCCTGGGCCGCAAGACCTTGATCAGGCTGTTGAATTGTTGCTTCTGATTATCATTCTTGGATATTTTCAACGATGATGCCTGACTAATTAGTTTCTTTCCCATATTTTTTTGATGATTTCAACGTCTATAACAACTGGCACCTCCTTGTAATCAACTCCCACCTCCCGGATGTTATATATGATATAAATATTCATAGCAAAGAGAAATATATGAATGAAAGGATTTGAAAAGAAAACAAGAAGCAAGTCATAAAAGATTAGATGCTGAAAATGATATTGATTTTTCCCTTATCTTCAAACATAAGCTATCTATCAAAGAAAGAAATGCTGAGTTTTGTATTTACGTAGTAATGAAGATGTTGGTCAATTCAACATTGATGGTTTTCAATATAAATAAATAGAAAATACGAGACATGTGGCATATGAAGTAGAAGAGCATTCAGGGCACGTAGCCTACTATTAACATTAAATAATGTAAAATTAACTAATTGTTACTTCTTCTGCCTCTAGTTGCTTCTGTGGAGGAACAGAATTAAATAAAAGAAAGAAATTGATCCAATAGAGAGCGAGTATACAAACATCGAACTTTCACCGCTAATTCTTTTGCTTTGTCTTCACTTTTTTTTTTTTTTTTTTTTAAATAGAAGTATATTTTAGAAACTAATGGATTCAAAGCATCTCTGAAATTTTGCAGTCACCTAGACCAGACCCTAACACTTGAAAGATTCTGAAAGAGCTCTTATCATTCAACCTTTAAACTTTTTTTGATGGGGTGGAAAGTGGAACCTGAGGGCACCCTTTTCTACTGTATCTTTATCTTTCCTCAATAAAATAGTATATTAATGATTGATTGCTATGGATAAGAAAATGAAGACGGCATAATAAACACTGTATGAACGCTCTTAGCACACCATCTTAGGATGATGTTGATTATGATATCACAATCTATAATTTTCGGCAATGTTTGAGAGGAACCCTTGACATCAGACAAAATTATAATATATGATTTTAAGGATCAATACTGCATCAGCCACTTGCAGTGCTACGTATTAGAAGGGCAATTTGCTTATGTCCTTTCTAATGTGTCAAGATTTAGCGATGAAGAGATGTTTGGATCAGTTTGCATAAATTTTGACAGACTAGTTTGTTTTTTAAGGGCAAATCATTTACATTCAGTCTAAATTCCTGGAATATGTATATCTTTTACAATGGTAAAGATTAAACTTTTTTGGAAGGTTGAATCGAATGTAAGCTTAACTCATTCTCTTATATTTAGCAAATATCAAATGCACGTGTGGAAGTCACGCCTTAAAACATGAGCCGCACCCACTAGTGTCCTAAAAGATAAAAGTGAATTACATTGTTCTCGCCTTTGGTACAGAATGGGAATGGAAATGAAAATAAAATAAAATGGAATGATTATTTTAAAATTTTATTTTATTTTATTTTATTTTTATATTTGATATAATAAAATAATATTGAAGTGGAAAAAAATATAATTAATAATAATAATAAATATCTTATTAAATAATTTAATATTATTAAAATATATGATACAACCGATAATAAAAATTACTACAATTTAAATTTTATGATTAAAATTATAATTAATAAAAAATTATAATAAAGCATAAAGATTTTAATTTATTTAATTTTTATATTTAATATTTTTAATAAAGAATACAAAAATATCCCAATTTAAAAATATAATTTTTAAAATATTTTAATAAAGAAATTAATATTTTTAATACAAAATATTTTTTATTGAAAAAATATTTAAAAAATTAATATTTTTCTTATAAATTAACAAAGAATAATATTGAAAAATATAAAAAATATGTATATAAAAAGAATGTTCCATAAATGATAAAATGAATCATTCCTTCACTTTTGCTATATCATACTAAATTTTTATATTAAATATTTTCTAAAAAATATTATAAAAATATCCTATTTTAAATTTTATTATCAAAATATAATTATTAAAATATTTTAATAAATAAATATTCAAAAAAATAATATTTTTATTATATATTAACAATGAATAATATTAAAAATATAAAAAATATGTATGTAAAAAAACTATTCCATAAATAATAAAATGAATCATTCTTTCACTTTTGCTATGGTATAAAAATTTCATCATTTAATGAAATGTTTATTCTTATTTCGTAATGCATGTCAAACAATTTTTTTAATCATTTCCTTTTTCATCTTCACTCTAATCTCATTCCATATAAAAGAATATTTGTTCCTGCAAAAATATTTTTTCAGAAACCTATTTTCTAGCTCTTCAATGTTCGGGAACAATAACAAAAAAAAAATCAATAAATTCAAGTTAATAAAAAATGATCGGTGTATATTTTAGGAAAATGATTTCTCTTTTAACCAAAAAGAATTTCATTTTTAAATCACCCAACGTTACATATCTCATTCTCTTTTTACTTTCCTTTCTTCTCTCAACCCCTTCTCTCTTATTTCTTTCTTTTTTTTTTTTTTTCCCCTTCCTTCTTTCCTTTATTCTCTGTGCTAACTTTCTATCTACATACCTGTCTATCTCCTCTAACCTTCCTTCAATCTCTGTACTAACTTTTTCTCTGCAGACCTTTCTATCTCCTCAAACTCTTATTTTTCGCCTCTTTTCCTTTTGATCTTTTATCTCTTTCTTTCTTCTCTCTCTCCCCCGCTCTCTTATGACTCTTTATTTATTTCTTTCTTTGTTGTCATTTTCTCTCTCTTATTATCTTTATAAATATATTAAAAATTATATTTAGAAAATTAATAATTGTAATTATTAATTTTTTATTAAAATTAGATGATTATCAATTAACTTTATGAAAAAATAATGAAAATAAAAATTTTAAATATTTTTTAAATATTATTTTTAATACAAAATATACTTAATTTTTAATTATTATTATTATTAAATATTTCTTAATTCCCACCTTCTATACAATTTAGCAATAAAATAATTATTATATGGCCTAACCTTGGAGTTAAAATTTGTAACTATAAACAATATTTTTCAATTAAAAAAAAAGGTAGTTTATCTTTGTGCACCGAATAAAAGAAAGTACTTTTTCATGTGTCCAGAAAATCAACTTATTTTCTGAGAATTCATTTTTTTAAGGAAGAATTTTCCATAAAATCCCATTTTTCATTGAAACAATACAAATGAATTATAATTGATTGCATGCGTATGAAGCTCATAAAATCGACGCCTTTAAAGTTTCCTAATTATATTATGTTATATTATATATACTCTTGGTTATTTACTGATTATTATTCATGTGATGTGAACTTTCAGTCGTCTATATTTGGATGTAAAGTACAAAGCTTATATCAATCATCTGTTGAACAGAACACAAGCATTCAGCATGCAAATTGGTGATTTTATGAACCATAACCTCAGCCGCGGGCTATCTAACGTATTCTCCACCCCCTTACAAATAAATATGTCTGCAGACAGGTTGGAGAATATTTAATTAAAGGACGTTTCTAAGGCACTTGAAGCATTCAGTGCTATGATTATCAATATAAATTATTTAAATTTTATAACTTTAATTTTAATTTTAATACTGTAATTTGATAATTTTTATAACTGTCCCCTCTCATCCAATTCCTCCGTACCATTCGTCTTCTGAAATCTCCCCTTTATTATTTCTGCAACTTATGAAATTATCTGCTCCTCATAAATCTAGATCGAGAAGCAACAATCACTTTCATCTTTAGTCACCGTTATTTATCATTTCAAATCCTTTTCTTCAATTATTATAATTCTTAATGGAATTCCAACTCACTTGAAAATCATAATACATGTTTAGTGATTCATAGTTCACAAAACAATTATTTATTGATAGATTCATTTGAATTTTTTATTTGTTTAAAGTTGTAGATATAATCAATCTTTTGTTAGAATTTTACTTTTAAAAAGTTAAAAAATTTTAAGTTAAAACAACCTATTTTAAAAGTTTTAATAAATTTTTCATGTTAATAAGAAAACTTTCAAGAACATTATTAGTTTTCAAAACAAATGAATGGTTGAGATTATGTTTTAAAATTAATATTTAATAATATACTACCACGTACCTAAAGCAATGTATGCTTTGGTTTTAACCTCTAATACGGTAAAATTACGCTTGCAGAAAATATAAGATCTATTTGTTAAATAGTTTTCTATTTAAAAAAAATTAAAGAATCTATTTGTCAACCTCTTTTTAAAATTTATTTTTAAAAAACATTATCTAAATATGTAACTTAAAAAACCAAAAAATAGTTATTTTCTGCACTTAATTTCTTGTTTTAAATGTTAATTTTATAATTAAATGAAATATTTATTTATTTACAACACCAAATACCCCCTATTCTTTATTTTTCATTAATCCGAATACAATTTTTTAAAATAAGAACAGTTTTTAAAAATATTCCTTGAAAATAGATTTGAAAAACACAAAAATAAAAACGTATCTAAATATACCAATGATTGCAACAAACTTGTACAGAAATGCATTATTTACTTCGGAAATTTGAGATTAAGACAAGAAAAATAATGAAAAGAACAGACACGTCCATTAATCATTGGGGATATACTACATTGTTGCCGTCTCCCAGCAGAGTTGAATGTCCTAATCTATGGGCCATGGCCCAGTTTCTTTATATTAAATATAGCAAGACCATGACGAAACTAAAGATCAACCAACAATAGAAATTATATTGGAATATTAATATGAATAATATGTATCACGCAAAAATTCTGTACCTCAAGCTTGCCAGCAGAACTATCATTCCTCCTATTTATGTTTCCACAACTAACCCGCTTGCAGCATCTTCCACAAATCAAAAAAATTGGGAAATCACCAATATGATTCAAATTGCTAGTTTACAAAATGCTTAATGTATCAAGACTTCTGGGATGCCGGAATATTTTCTGTCATTGATGAACCCAATTGTAGCATAAGAGGATACACAGGGCTGAACTCTCTGTCTCCTCTGGCCCTCACATTTGCCGCATAATCATCAAGTGTTGCTTTGATGCCTTTCCAGATCTGATCCTCCCCTTGAGAATCTAGCCATAATGAATACTGCAAAGGCGTCAGTCTGTTTCTTTGCATTGGTGACTGCAAGTCATCAGGGCCATGGGAGTATAGATGGTGAAGTATAACATTTGGTGGAAGATCTTGAAGAAGAGGAGATGCTGCAAGTTGAGATGTTTCCAAGAAAATAAGAGGTCGAAATGCTCTAAGTGCTCGATATGGAGCACCAAGTTGCTCCACCGGGAACAAATTCTGGCCCACAGCTAACTCCAACTCAGCCATATCCCTAGCCATTCTCAATTTGCCTGATTCTGATAGAGGTCTGACAAGAGAAGCATGCCTAATAAAGAATACTAGAACTCGTGAAGCCATACTCCTGACAAGCCTTGTGCATATATTTTCCGTCCCTGGAACTGCAGTGGTTGTGGATGGCAACAGCCGAGAAAGAAATTCACTCCGAAAGTGAAGAATACACTTCTCCAGCTCCTCCATATAAGGTGAAGCATTGTTGTCCATAGCGGCATTTATCCCAAGCACTCCAAAATTCTGATCGTGTATTTGCAATATGCAAGCTTCTAGTCGATCAAGCATTGCCTGGAACAAGGTTGTCACTGAGTCACAGGCAACACCATATATTGCTCCTAATGATGGAGACAGCACATCAGCCGCAATAATAGGTAGTCCAGTAAGGGTAGATGATATTCGCATATGGATTTCTTGCAGGTGTTGACAGAGTGTGAAGTTCTTGAGTTGTGCCGGTGTTGCAGGACCACTAACCTGACGTGACTCAGGGCCAGTGGATATCTGCCATTACAATAAGAAGTTAAATGTTACAAAAATTAGAAGCCAAACATTTCTGTAATACTCATTCCTTTTCAGCAATAATTTAAGGAACTCTGACTTAATTCAAGGTTTGGATAAGTTCATCAACTAGGATGTCTGGTTGGGAAGTCAATCGGGCACCTCAGTGTAAAAAGCAGAAATTTTGCCAAAGAATGTTAACATATATAATATTTATAAATGCGTGCCTTTGCACTTGTTATGGGATAGACAAGAGTTGCCTCTCTGGCTTCTCTAAAGGTACGAGCTTATCTGAAATGACATGCAGAACTATTGGCAGGATTTGTTGCACTGATTTCCATATTTGTGTTCTTTCTTTCTCTCAGCTATAAAATTTCTTCTATACTTATTTGTTTGTTGAAAAAAAAAATACTTTTTATCCAACAACAGTATATATATATATATATATATTTTCAAATATTACCTGGTATTCAGCTCGTTCTGCAAGAAGAAGCAAGACCTTGCCAATCTCACGCAACACAAGAAGGGTCAACCGTGCATCCACCTGAACAGCTTCTATCTCCTCCTGGATGCGTAATACAATCTTAGAGATGTGTTCTTTGGAAGGAACACTCCCACGACTGGATACTGGAAACACAGAATTTACTAGATCTGAAAGGCGACTCAAGCAGAGAGCCAAGAATGAAGTCTGGAATATTTCAACAGCCGAAACCAGCTGATCTTTTCCTTCTGAACTGATAGCTGGTAATACTCCTTTGACTTCTGTGTCACGTGAAATCCTCTCAAGAAGATTCTCTATCATGGAATAAAGCTTTGGATACCCCATTGTGAAAATCTCTTTTACAAAACTTGAAGCAGTGAAAGTGGACTTCATTTGGCTTGCAAAAGCCTTTACAATGGCCTCCCAGACTCTGTCTGTTAGCATGGGATCACCTTCCTACGTAGGAACAACCAATGTTAGAAAAAACAGAAAAAAGTAATCCTTATAACAAACAACAAGTTGCTCACAATTCTAGTTTTAAAAAGAAGAAAAAAAAAATCACAAGTAGAATGAATACTCCTTATTAGCAACTTGTCAAAATACAAACAAAAGATATCAAATGCATAAATAAGACACTTTTTGCACAAACCAGGATGCACTAAATCTAACACCCTGAGCACTTTCCTACAAATTTCTTGGAAAATATTAAAAAATGTAGAAGCTATGGGACCTTGAAAATTATAACTTGATGAGATAGAAGTATGATGCAGGAAAGGGAGGCAATGATACACATGATCAGTATGTCCGACACACTTAACACATTATTTTCAATAAAGCTCTTGTAGAAATGAAAAATTCAGGAGCTGCGGGAACCTGTAGATTGAGACAGGGGATATAGATACGTGACACAACGATAAGAAAATATTTGGGTTTGCAAAGAGTTCAGAGGAAGTGGACTCTCCTGACCATTCGAATACAATTTCTGGAAGTTCCAAACTTCAATCCTTCAATTTCAGCTAACTTAACTAACTGAAATTTTAAATCACTCCAATGATGAATAGAATCCATGTACTGTTTTGTTATGTAAACTCTATAGGCAAGTTCATTCTGTAGAGAATATACTCATCTCAATCACAGTAGAGTGTTCCATGTGATTAACATACTATCAAAGTACACGGTCTTTAACTCAAAATATTGCGCTGGTTTACCCTCTAATTTTATTATCTAAAGCCGAGGCATCCATCCAACCAACACAACTACTTTCCGTCAAGGTTAATATACTATTCGAGTAAGACTTAAAAATACGAGTTTCTTTCCGATACAATTCACCTTTATCTATGTATATGGATCATGATTATGGAAACAAGACAAGATACTTATCACTTTTACCTGAATGACCTCATCCAGAAGCAAAACGTGTGTAAATGGATCACGTTTCTTTGATAACACCCGCTGAAGATGCCATACTGCTACCACAATTAAATGCAACTGATCCATACAACTCCCCATCCTCTGCCACAAAGCTTCTTTAGCCTTAGCCCCTCCTCCTATCTGCGGCGTCCCGCTGCTCCTAATTCCGCCAGGACCATATCCTCCTCCATGAGACCCGGAAATCGCCTTCATATCCAATGCCACAATAACACTCTTCGCTCCCATACCCTTATACTTATTAATCACTTGCTCTACAGTGACCTTCAGTTCACCGAGATTATAGAAAACCTGTAACCCAGTACCGACCTCAGCTTGATTCAATCCTTCCATTCCTCTTTCCAAAACCTTCATCGCTTCATTTCTCAATTGATCGCCGGTTTCCCTCACCCAGGCGAGCTCTTCATCAATTACATCAATGCCCACAAGATCATATTCATTGCAAAGGCTCAAGATCTCAGAATGAAGCTGTGCCGCCTTGGTAAGATCAAGTTTTTCCGGTTCAGCACTAGAAGCCGCCATTAGATTGCGAAGCTTCTTGGACAACCGAAGAGCCCGAATTGAATGCTGTAGGAGTTCAGTGCTGCGGTGAAGATTGGAGAGCTGAACCGTCTTGGCGGCAATCGAGCGGTGGGGATCGGAGAGTTCGGATCGAATGCGCCGGAGCGAGGATTGGAGAGAGGAGACGCCGGATCGAACGGTGGACAAGGCATGTTCAGCGTGTTTGAGTGAAGATAATTGGGAAAGGAGGTCATTGTGGCGGGAAAGGACTTCGGATCGGAGCTGGTTCTCGAGAAGGTGGATGGCGTTGTGGATCTTCTCGGCGGTGGAGGCAGGGGAGCCGGAGGATAGAGCGGCGGAGGAGAAAGAGGTGGAGGAGAAGGAAGGGGAGAGGAAAGCGGAGAAGATGGGATCGGAGGCGAAGGAGTCGAGAGGAGAAGTGGCGGTTGTTGGGGTGGCAGTGGGGCTTTTCAAGGTTGAGAGGCGTTGAAGAGGGGAAGACGATGGAGAGGAGAGAGGGGGCCTCTGTAGCTGAGTTGCTGGTGAGGCCATCGTTGAATTGAAGTTGGGCTCTGCTGCTGCGTTCTTCTATTTCAAGACCAGCAAGCAGCTTTGCAGATGTCGCTTTAGTTTTATTCCTCCGTGAAACTGTTAACTGTTCTTTCTTTCCTTTCTTTTTCCCCCCAACCCTTTTGTTTGTGTAATTAGGCACATTTTAGATGGCAAATGAAGTGAATTTTTCATTTTGATATGCAATTATACTACTATTCTTGATTCTTGATCTTAAGATTGTGTACTGTAGATTAAAATTTTAATTCTTAAATTCCCTTCCTTATTTTTAATTTTTAATAGGTTATATTACTCTTTATCTTCCTTATCATTGATCAACAAAGAAAAATTAAGGAGTTATTTGATTTAAATAGATTTTTATACAAAGTTAAATTTCAAAAAATTAATTTTTTTTTTAATTTTTTAATAAAATATTCAAAATTAATTCATTGATATTATAAAATTAGAGTTATTGGCTCAAAATCTAGCTTGTATTTTTATAAGCTTTGCTATCCCAGCTTCTAAATTAGAAATTCATTTAAATGCAAGCCAAACTTGTAATTCATGTAAGTCAACTTGTGAATAGGTTGGTCTAATTTGTATTCTTTTATTTTTAGTTTTTTAATTTTTATTTAAGCTCAAGTTCTCAATTTATATAAAATTATATTTTTTCTCTCACTTTTGATTATATATGATTGTGTTATAAATTACTTTTAAATTATATCTTTATTTTGTTAATTTTTTTAAAGATTATACATATGACTTATTTTTAAATAAATATATAGTATTAATTTTATTTTTTTATTATTTAAAAGTTTAAAAATATAAATATTTTAAAATTAAAAAGGTTCAGACTTCCATACCTACTAAGGCATGCAACCCTGGTTACTTAACACTCTCTGAACTATTAATTTCTTACTGACTTTGCTACACTCCTTAGTAGAACAAGACAAATTCAACTTTTTTAATATCTAAAAATTATAATTTTCCCATTTGACCTTCAATTTAATAAAAATATAATTTAATTCTTCAATCTTTTATTAATAATATATAAATAATAATATTTACTAAATAATATATAAATAATAATAATTTATATATAATAATATCATATATTTTATAATATTAAATTAATTTTAATATTATATATTATTATATTTCATTATTTATATATAAAACTAAAAATATTTAAATTAATTTATACAATATTTTGAACATAAGCATTATTTTCTCATGTGAACAAAAGGTTTTGACTTTCTTTTTTTTTATTCTTTTTCTTTTTTAGGTAAGTTTGAACTAAGATTATTTTTTTGTAATATTTGAGGATTTTTAATCTCAAATTTTTTTATTTTTTTATTCAATAGGTCTTGATAATATTTTAACGCAATCTATTTTTCTAGTTTTTTATTTTGATGTTTTTGATAAATTTTTAAGCATATTCATTAAGTTTAAAGATAAGATTTTTTTTTTAAGCCAACATGAATCATTTACTATTTTTTTATAGTTCTACTTTTTTTCTCAACAAATTAAAATGGTGATTAATTTTTTGTAATAATACATGAGGGTTTTTGTTATAATACATGTTGGTTCTTAATGAGATTTGATTTATCCATTTATTTATAATTTTTTATCAATGTTATTGTTTAGAAATTAAATAGTAATATATTCTTCTTTCACAACTTAATTGTTAATGAGACTCAATTTTTCTATTTATTTAAGATTTTTTTATCAATATTATCGTTTAGTCTCCAAAGAGTAATATATTATTATCTGGAGATGAAACAATAACATGCTATTTTTTAGCAGTTTAGTTATTAACGAGACTTGATTTATCTATTTATTTGAGATTTTTTATCAATATCACTGTTTGGAGATGAAACAATAATATATTACTGTTTAGAAATGAAACAGTAATATATTAATCTTTGGCAGTTTAATTATTAATTAGACTTAATTTACTTATTTATTTAAGATTTTATATTAATATTACTATTTAAAAACTAAATAATAACATACTCTTCTTTAACAATTTAGTTGTTTACAACACTTGATTTATCCATTTATTTATGATTTTTAGTTGATGTTACTATTTGAAGATCAAATAGTAACAATAACATATTATTGAATAGAGATGAAACAGTAATATGATATTCTTTAGTTAATGTTATTATTTATAGAATAAATAGTAACATGCTATTTTTTGATAGTTTAATTATTAATAAGATTTGATTTATCTATTTATTTGAAATTTTTTATTAATATTACTATTTATTTTATAAATAGTAACATGCTATTTTTTTATAGTTTAATTATTAATAAGAATTGATTTATCCATTTATTTGATATTTTTTATCGATATTACTATTTAAAAATTAAATAGTAACATATTACTGTTTGAAGATGAAATATTAACATACTATTCTTTAGAAGTTTAATTATTAATGATAATAGTTTAATTATTAATAAGACTTAATTTATCTATTTATTTAAAATTTTTAGTTGATGTTATTGTCTAGAGACGAAACAATAACATGTCACTGTTTGAACATGTTAATAGTTATTATTTGGTGGCTAAATAGTAACGTATTGTTCTTTGACAGTTTAGTTGTTAACGAGACTTAATTTATCAATTTATTTATAATTTTTTATCGATGTTATTGTCTGAAAATGAAATAGTAACATACTGTTCTTTGGTAATTTGATTATTAATGAGACTTAATTTTTCTATTTATTTGAGATTTTTAGTTGATGTTACTATTTAGGGATGAATCAGTAACATGTTATTTTTTGACAGTTTAATTATTAATAAAATTTGATTTATTCATTTATTTAAAATTTTTAATTATTGTTATTATTTAGGTTCAGGAAAATAGTAACATATTATTTTATCTTTAAATAGTAATATGCTATTCTTTAATAATTTAGCTGTTAATGATATTTGATTTATTTATTTATTTTAATAAGTTAATTATTATGATACTATTAGATACCAAAAGAATTGAGGAGTAAAAGTTTAATGTGATATTTGAATGAATTTAAATTGAGAAAAATGAGGTTAAAGTCGACAAAATGATAAAAAAAAATCAAGAAAAATTAAGAAAAATAATTAAAAACAAGCTTTTTTTGCTAACCAAAATGCCTAAAACATATAGATCTTGAAAAATTACATAAAATTAATATATAATTTATCTTAATCAAATAATCAAACATAAAATTATGGTCATTCAAAGTTTTAATATGAGATTTAAATGAATTTAAATAGAGAAAAATGAGGTCAAAGTCAACAAAATGACAAGAAAATAAAGAAAAATAATTGAAACAAACTTTTTTTTCGCCAACTAAAATGGGCAAAGCATGTAGATCTCAAAAAATTACATGAAATCAATATATAATTTATCCCAATTAAAAAATCGAGCATAAAGTTATGATTGTTTAAAATTTTAAGCTCAATCTACATGTTTCTAATCAAGTGAACCTCACTGAAATCAAATTTTCTTCTTTTTTTATCGAAAGATCATAGGAATATGGATGAAAATAAGTGGTTATATTATTATTTCATAGTTAAAAAATTAGAAAAATAAATTACATTAAGATAGTATTCAAAAGTCAAAATTTTGTGAATAAAAAATTTTTAAAATTTTGAGGTAAAAAACTCATAAATATTATAAAAAAGTAATAAAATGAATAAATTAAGTCTCATTAATAACGAAATTATCAAAGAATAGCATGTTACTATTTTATCTCCAGACAGTAACATGTTACTATTTGATCTCCAAATAACAACATTAATAAAAAATTTCAAATAAATGAATAAATAAAGTCTCATTAACAATTAAACTACTAAAAAATAATATGTTACTAATATGTTACTGTTTAGTCTCCAGACAGTAACATGTTACTGAAATGTTATTGTTTAATCTCCATACAGTAACATCAACTAAAAATCCTAAATAAATAAATAAATTAAGTTTTATTAACAATCAAATTGTTAAAGAAGAGCAATGACAAAAAAAATTTAAATAAATTAATAAATTAAGTATAATTAACAATTAAACTATCAAAAAATATTATGTTACTATTTCATCTCCAGTTAGTAACATGTTACTATTTAATCTCTAAATAGTAATATCAAATAAAAATCTTAAACAAATGGATAAATCAAATCTCATTAACAACTAAATTGCTAAAGAATAGCATGTTACTGTTAAATAAATAGATAAATCAAATTTAATTAATAACTAAAATATCAAAGAATATTATGTTACTGTTTCATCTCTAAACAATAACTGAAATAGTAACATGTTACTATTTGATCTTCGAACAATAACATCAATTAAAAATTTCAAATAAATAGATAAATTAAGTTTCATTAACAACCAAATTGCTAAAGAAAAATATGTTATTGTTTAGTTTTCAAATAGTAACATTAACTAAAAATCCTAAATAAATAGATAAATTAAGTTCAATTAACAATTAAACTATTAAAAACTAGCATGTTACTGTTTCATCTCTAGACAATAACATGTTAAATAATAACATACTACTATTTAGTCTCCAAACAGTAATATGTTACTATCTGATCTCTAAACAGAAACATCGATAAAAAATTTTAAATAAATGAATAAATCTTGTTTTATTAACAACTAAACTGCTAAAGAACAATATGTTACTATTTAGTCTCCAAATAGTAACATCGATAAAAAATCTCAAATAAATAGAGAAATCAAGTCTCATTAACAACCAAACTGTCAAGGAAGAGTATCTTACTATTTAGTCTCTAAACAGTAATATCGATCAAAAATTTTAAATAAATAGATAAATCAAGTCTCATTAAGAACCAATATGTATTATTACAAAAACTCTCATGTATTATTATAAAAAATTAATCACCACTCTAATTTGTTGAGAAAAAAAGTAGAATTATAAAAAATAATAAATGATTCATATTAACTTAAAAAAAAACCTTATATTTAAACCTTATATTTGGTCTCCAAACAGTAATATCGATCAAAAATTTTAAATAAATGAATAAATTAAATCTCATTAAAAACCAATATGTATTATTATAATTATTATAAAAAATTAATCACCACTCTAATTTGTTAAGAAAAAAATTAGAATTATAAAAAAAATAATAAATGATTCATGTTAACTTTAAAAAAAACCTTACATTTAAACTTAATGAATATGCTTAAAAATTTATCAAAAATATCAAAATGAAAAACTAGAAAAATATATTACGTTAAAATATTATTCAACAGTCAAGACCTCTTAATAAAAAAATTAAAAAATCTTGAGGTTAAAAATTTTCAAATATTATAAAAAAAAAACATTAGTTCCAACTTACCCAAAAAAGAAAAAGAATAAAAAATAAAAAAAGCTAAAATCTTTTGTTCACTTGAGAAAATAATGCTTATGTTCAAAATATTATATAAATTAATTTAATTTTTTTTAATTTTATATATAAATAATGAAATATAATATAATAATATATGTAATATTAAAATTAATTTGATATTATAAAATATATGATATTATTATTATGTATAAATTATTATTATTTATTTATATATTATTTAATAAATATTATTAGTTATAAATTATTAATAAAAGATTAAAGGATTAAATTATATTTTTATTAAATTGAAAGTCAAATGATAAAATTGTAATTTTTAAATATTGAAGAAGTTGAATTTATGTTTTTCTATTGAGAAGTGTAACAAAGTTGATAAGAAATTAATAATCTAAAAAGTGTCACGTGCGTAAGGCTGCATACCTTACTAAATCAGTAGGGTATGAAAGTCTGAACTAATTAAAAAATTGGTGGTCACCTAACCCAATCCGCAAAAGGACTAATTCGCACAAACCCATACAACAACCCTATAAAGAATTGATATGGATTAATTTTCTCTACTTTATTTGGTTTCATTTTAAATTTTTTAAAATACATTATTAAAAGAATTAATATATTTCTAAAAATTATAATTTAAAAAATAAAAAAATTAATAAAATTTAATAATCTCTAATTTTTAAATTATATTTTAATCTTTCTTTCGATCATATTTTTTAAAATATATATATATATATATATATATATATATATATATATATATTAAAATATAATTTGCTTCAAAAGAATAAAATAGATATATATATATTAAATTATGTTAATATAATCCTATATAATCTAAATATAGATAATAGATAAGATATATAAAATCTTTTATTTCTATAATTGAATATTAAAAAATAAATAATAAATATAAAATATTATAATAGATATATGTAATAAATATAATTATATTTATAATTAAATTTATATAATAATTATATTTATCATATAATATTTAGTATTTATGTTATATAATTTTATATAATATTCATTTTATTTATTATATAATTAATGAGTAAAATTTATTAAATTTTATATATTTAATAAATATATTTATTATATTTATCTTTATATTTTATAATTAATATATTATATTTATTATAATTTTCAAATAGTGAGATTAAAAAGTTAAAATAATTACTAATTAATTAAGTCAAAATAGTTTTATATTTCTATCTATGAATGATATAGAAAAAAAATTTAATCAATGAAAGGTGTAGATAAGCAACTTCATATGATTCGTAAGAAATAGAACTTCTTCTCCATTTTAATAATTAGTAGTTAATTAAATGACCTCTAATTACAATGTGCAATATATGCAGGTTCCATAAAATTAACAATTGACTTCCTCCATTTATGAGTAAAAGGATACATTTTATAAATAATAATGCTATACTTGTTGAAAGTGGGATTCAAAATTGAATTTCTACGGTAAATTAAAAGTTGTCAAATAAATATAAAATAATAAAGTAAATTTATAAAATTTAATCTAATAAATATAAAATATTTACAAACCAATTTTAAATCCTACTATTAATGCATATACCACTTTTTGTTTCATAAATAGAGTATACAAAATTTCTTATTGAGTAGATAATACTATTTCATTGAGGTCTTTTCTAACTCGACGTTCAACTGAAAGGTGGTTCTATTAGCTATACAAGTTACAGCTGGGCTATTTGTTAAATTAAAATTGTAGGGAAAAGAATGTTGGAATTTTCTATAAGATAAGCTGCTAATAATTCATTATTTTAATTTAACAAAATTAATTAATTAAAATTTATTTCAATTATGAGATATGCACGAGACCTAATTTAAAATTATAATTTAATAAGAAATGAACTTAGCACACATTTATATAAATTGGTGTAATTTGGTGGTTGCACAAATCTAAGACTCAGTAAGCCTTTTATGTGGAAGATTATTAAAGTTCGATTAATAAAGATTATTGTTAATTCTCCTATTCACTTTTAATAAAATGGATTCTACCTATTAAGAGTTATTACGACCAAAAAGAGTAAAAAAGAAGACCTAACTTTCACTAGTTCATTTGTTTTCGCTAATTATACATGAATAATTCATCAAATATGTGAATTCAATCACATATATTGATATTATAATATCTTACACATATGATCTTAATTAAATTATTACATGTGATATCAAAGTCTATATGTGTGAAATTAGAACTCTAAATTATTAATTTTATTTTTATGCTGATTTGATTTTAATTTTTGATGAGATTCCATATGTATGGTTATCCAAAAAAAATTATACAATTCATTAGTTGTTGTTATTTTATATAAATTTAATTTTTTTACAAGAATTTCTCGTTAGAGAAAATTCAAAGAACCAAATTTGATGTTATTTAGATATAATTTTATAAACCAAATTTCTTGATGTATATTACGATTCTTAAACTAGGACTTTTAAATTGATATGATTATTCTATTTTGATTTTAAAAATTTTTATGAGAATAAATTAGTATATAATTCACTTGCCAAATTTTTAAAATAAATTAGGTGAATAAAAAGGTTTTGAATAGTTTTTCACACAAAATCACAATCTATTACAATTTTTTTAATGGAGTTGTTGGCTTTTGGCTGGGATGAATCTGAATGATGGCAGGTCATCATTCTATAAAGATATCTCCGTAAGAATCATCTTAAAACTATGTCAGAAGAGCTTGTTTCAAATTTTAATGGTGAACAAATACGTTTGGAGAAGATGATCTTCTTGGTATAGGTTTTGATCTTATGCCTCTCGCATTTGGGTGTCTTATGTGATCCGCTCTATTTTGCATGAATTTTTTCACCATTCTATCCTAATATTTGTTTTTTTTATTTTTCTATAATTTTTAGTATTTTTAAAATATTTTTCAATCATATAAAATTACAAAAATTATATTGTTTTAGTTTTTTTTATACAAGAAATATATTTATATTATTTTAATTTAATTAAAAATATTTTTCATTCACATAAAATTGGAAAATTTTCTAAAAAATAAAGCAAAGTACTTGTAACCCAATGATGATGCTCACTCTCTTTGTACGATTGTTTTCAATTAAATTTTTCATTTTTTTAAGTAAACATAATTAGATATTATAATTAAATTATTTTTTAAATTATATTGAAGAATTTTTATGTAACATTATTTGAAAGCTAGTTGAGACATATTAAGGTCTAGTGTCCTATTAAACATGGTTCATTTTATGCATTAGGTTTAAATTATATTCAAGATTTTATGTGTGATGTTGTTTAAGGGCCAACTAAGACTTAATAGTAAAATTTTAAAGGACATAGTTTTTATTTATATTATGAACAATTTTAATGTTTTTAATGAAATTTATGGCCAAGAATATAGGTAAAAGATTTTAATGTGAGACATTATAAACCCTAATATAGTATTCCTACATTAGTGATGAAAGGTTTAAAACTCTTGTATAAATAACTCTACTTTTCTCTTATAAGATAGATATATTAATGTTTAATATCTCATCTAGAGGTTCATCCCATACATATAGTTAACTATGTGAATCAAGATTTTAGATAATTTAATTAGATTTTCAAAGTTTAAGTATTTTTTTATTGATAGATATTAGTGCTTAGTTGCCAAAGTAACTCACTTGTAAAGATTAATGAAATACATTTTCTTTCAAAAATTGAGATATTTTTATATTAGACTTATAAGGAAAGTACTTAGTAACAACATGTCATATTCTTTACCTAAATGGGAGATTATAATAATGCACTTAAACTCCTTAATTATTATCAACGCATCAGGAATTGTTACCTTTAATTTAGAATTATCTATTCACTAATGTTGCATTTTTGTCTTAAATGATGATTTTATTATGAATATTACTATTTTATTTCAACTTTTAATTAGTGCTAATTATTTTTTTTATTTTGATTACATTTCATCATGGTTAAGAGTTTCAATAATTGAAACTTTATGAGTCTTAACAATCACTAGTAAGGAGAACTTGAGGCCCATGGATCTTATACAAATCATATGTACATTATAATGGTATAATATTTTTTAGACATCTATGAATTTGAATAATATATTGTTCTAAAGAGAAACATGTTGATAAGGATTTAAATAAGAGAAAAATACAAATTATCCCACCAACAATAGGTTATTGAATTTTACCCCTACGAATTATGGAAACAAGTAAGTTATCCTTTGAAATTATACAAAATTTTGATTTTACCCTACTATTAGTAATTTAATGGAAAATACAAGAAAAATTACAAATTATCCCTATTAACTATGAAATGATTGCATTTTATTTCCACTAACTTCTAAAACTTGCAAATTAAGCCCTTAATTATATAAAACCTGTGATCAATACCATTGTTTACTTAATTAACTTTTTTCATTAAATTACTTGATGTAAAAAAAATTAAACAAGAGTCATAATACTATATATTGAGTATCACTAGTAATTGTGAATTACTATATATTGGATTATCACGTAATTTTTATGCATATAATTTTTATATTATATAATCAATAAAAATTAAATTAAATGTATAAAATTTTAATTAAAATTTTGAAAATGAATTAAAAAATTATGTGAAAAAATGACATAATAAATCAATACATAATAATGTTATAATTCACAATTACTAGTGTTACTTAACTTAACATTGGCCATCACAATTTCATTTTTTCTCATTGAATTAGTTACTCATTTCATAGAATATGGGCTGCAAATTTTAAATAAAAAAGTAAAGTAAACTAAACTAAACATAAATATTATGTTATATAAAAAAAGATAAAAAATTTAATATATTTATATCATATGATCATATTTAATTTAATTTTAACATTGTAACAATCATACTAATAATGAACAATAATTCCTAGTTTGTCTCTTGAGATTTTTTTTACAATTTATATTATTTAACATTTAATAATTATATAATTTATTATTTATCTTTATTTTATTCCTTTAAAATTTATAATTTTTTATAATACTCATATTTAAACTAATATATCTATTTTTAAAAAGAGATTATATTAGTTAGTAAATTTACTTTATTTGTTAGATACATTTATAAATTTATTTCAATTTTATAATTTTTATATATATTTTTTTATTATAAAATATTTTATTTTACTCTAATAACTATATATTTTATTTTATTATAAAACATTTTAAATAAGTTATTCATTTACTTTAAAAGAATGATTTAACTATAGATTATATTTTTAATTTTTATATTATTTTATAAATCATATACCACTCATTTTCTTTTTTATGATAATTTTTCCTATTATTTAATAAAAAATTATTATTATTTTAATGATATAAGTAAACTAAATTTTTTTTAAAATAAAAAGATCATATATGAAAATTTTAAAATTGTAATAAATGTATAAAAAAATGTGTCTAGTAAATAAAGTAAATTTGCTAACTAATATAATTTCTTTCTAAAAATAGATATATTACTTTAAATATAAGTATTATAATAAATGATAAATTTTAAAAGAATAAAATAAAAATAATTCATAAACAATAAAATGATCAAAATTTAAATAAAGCAAATTGTAAAAAAAATATGTTCATCACCACTATGATCATTATGGTGTTAAAGTCAAATTAAATATGATTATATTAAATAAAAATATTAAATTTTAGATATTTTTTTATATAGCATAACATTTATGTTTACTTCACTTCTTGGTATAATATTTTCAGCTTATGTTTCATGAAATAAGTAACTAATTCAATGAAAAATAAAATAAAATGGTGACAATCAATATTAAGTAATATTAATAAATATGAATTATAATGTTATTATATAATAATTTATTATATTATTTTTTATACATAATTTTGTAGCTCATTCTTAAGTCTTTAATTAAAATTTTATATATTTAATTTAATTTTTATTAATTATATAACATAATAATTATGCATAAAAAATTATGTAATAATCCAATATATAGTAATATTAGGACTCATACTTAAATTAAGTAGACAATAAATATTAATCATAAATTTTATATAATTAAGCATTTAATTTACAAGTTTTAAAAGTTAATGGAAGTAAAATGCAACTATTTTATAATTGGTAGGGTAATTTATAATTTTTCTAATATTTTCCATTAAATTGTTAGCGATGGGGATAGAATCCAAGTTTTGCATAATTCTAGAAGATAAGTTACTTATTTTCATTATTCATGAAGATAAAATCCAGTCACCGCATAGTTGGTGGGGATAATTTAGATTTTTCTCCTTAAATAAGGTTATATTAACATTTAAATGTATCATTTTATTAATTTCGATTTAATGGTGACTTAAAATTTCAAAAAAAATAAATATTTTTAACCTCTTTATATATTATACATTAAACTATTTTAGTTGTAATTGAGTATGCTTGTAATTATATGTTTGAGGCTATTAAAATATAATAAATTTATGATCTTGAGATTTAATTAGGCACATGTCTATTGTCTCTTATTGGCTAATTTGCATTTAGACATACATAGTTGACTATGCAAGATTTTTGGGCAATATGTATTTCTATAAGAGATCATTTATATGATAAAATAAATATTTGTTGCCAAATTGATACCTTTATAAGGATTTGTGCATTTTCCCACTAGGTTGTGACAAAATTTTCAATTATTACGTACAATAACCTTTGCAAATGGGGTTATTATATGTTTTAATCGGAAGGGAATAAAGCATTTTGGAATGGGTAATGCATTAGCTTATGATATTTATCTACCTAAAGGAATAGATTTTTCAATGCTTGTATATTTCTTTTGTTGACTCCCTTTTGATAACTATATGAATGGTTTTACTGTATATTGTGTACTCTACGTAAAGGGGAGTATGCAATAATGTATTATGACTTTTTCATTGAATGATTTATATGGCTTAAGAGTTTATTCAATACTTTGAACTTATTCAATTTAAAAGTTTATTTAGAAATTTAAGTTCATATAATTTAAGAGTTTATTTAGAATTTTATCGCTCTTTTAAGATTATTACTTGCATTTTTATTATTTTGAGAGAGAGGACCTAATATATGCTATATGTTCTATCTAAAGAAAAACACATGATGATATGCTCAGACTCTCTAATAAGAATGTAATTGACTTTATTTGACTTAATGATAATTTTGTTTGGATATATATTTGATTCTTATTATTTGGAAATTTTGTTTGTGAGTGGTATTTAGTGTTATTATTGAAGACATATTTGACTTAGATATTATTCTAGTGTTTTGGCATTTTTTTTTGTAATCATATTGAATTAATTAGCAATTAATTTTTTTATTTAAGTATAAACCTTTTCATAGCTTATAAGAGTTATAAATGATTAGTTTGACTTGTTAAGGAATTTACTTATATTATTGGAATTATGATTTTATATTATTCTTTTTTTAACTATAAAATCCATAACTAAATTGTTATAATTATTTTAAAAAAAGGTAAAATATTTTATTGTAAGAATATTTCTTCCTTTTATAAGTAAGTTGAGCTTCTTTGTGTTAATATTATCTTAATATAATGACTATATATATTTTATTTAACTAGTACAATATAATTTTAAGATATATCTAAAATTTTACCCTTATTTTGTAAAAATATTTTTATAATTCAAATAATAAATGATTCATCTTCACTTATTATGGTAAAATAACTTTATTTGATACTAGTAATTAATTTCTCAAACTTCATGATATATTTTACATTTTACTTCTGATTGACTTTAAATCAATTTAGGGAAAAATATTTTCATATGATTGATAAAATGCAAAATATTTCTTAGATAATTCTAATCCAATTGATCAAAAGATTTAGATTCATAATATTTTGTGAGGTATTTTTTTTAATATAAACATATTAAAATATTTTGATATATTAGATTAGTGAGAGATTATTGATTTATGATCTATATACATTTATTTACTTTTTAATAGTACATTTGTTGTCTTGTTGATTATATAAGCATTTGTATAGAAAGTATAATTGTGAACATTAATTTGTATATCTTTTGTTATAATTTGATGAAATATATATAAATATTGCAATTCTATAAATAATTTTTTTTATTATTGGAATAGAAGCCTAAAAATACTTTATTTTAAAACTTATCAATTTATTTTGACGTGATTGATACTTTAAATATCTATACAATTTCTTTTATTTTAAGGTTGGGTTAAAATGAAATGTTCCTGGATTGTGCTTGATGCATATATTTTCTTTGTGAAACACTACAAAAAAAAGGTTTATATAAATAATATTTGTTGTTTATATAGTCCCTTATTTTTGCTTGTATAGATATCATAAATGATATTGTCTTCTGTATATCTTGGTATGTGTTTCATCCTATACAAATAACTTTTAATGTCATTTATATAGGCCATACTTATACAGATGACAGAGTTACCTACATAAAATAGGAAAATGGTCAATATTGTCTTACTTATATAGATAATAATTATCATTTATATGGTACTCACCTATACAAGCACCTATGCAAACAATAATTACTGTTTATATAGGTGCATTGTCATCTATATATATACATGAACAATAAAAAAAATAATTCCATATTAAAATTTTTTAACAACTTTA
The DNA here is from genome assembly GCA_020226215.1 of Sindora glabra. Taxonomy (NCBI): domain Eukaryota; kingdom Viridiplantae; phylum Streptophyta; class Magnoliopsida; order Fabales; family Fabaceae; genus Sindora; species Sindora glabra. Next base: position 2,053,089 of record CM035226.1, on the reverse strand, counting down.
ATAATTTTATTTTTATTAATTTTTTAGCATTTTTATTTCTAATTTAAAGAATTTATTTATAAATAAATGTTGAAAACAATTTAATACATACTAAAATATATTTTATATTTATTAATAATTATATAAAAATAAATAAAAAGAAAATTAATTCTCAATAATATATAATAAAAAATATTTCACATCCATATATAGCAATATAAAGTATTAGATAAAAAGAAAATGTATGATATATATAATCCATTATTACTTATATTTTTAGTATTTTAAAATTTTAAATCATAAAAAAAATTAAAGAATTTTTTTATTTTTATTAATGCAATTGTGAAATTATCATGCTATTATTTTTCAAATACTTTTATTCTTGTATAATATAATAAATTAATAACTATTATATGACTTTCTTATATTATGAAATTATTATACATTTTATTATTTATTACTACATATATTTTTAGTACTTTAAATTATAAAATATTTTATATTGTAAAATTTTTTTATATTCATTATTGTAATTATCAAAATTATTTGTTTTCATTTTTTTAATTATTTTCATTTTTATATAATTTAATAATTTAAAAAAAATTATATGATTTATTTCTAATATTAAATTATTACATATTTTATTCTCTATAATTGTTTAGTAATATACTTTTATTAAGCATTGAATACTTGTTACTCAGTAATTTTTTTATAAGAATTTAATTAAGTAATTTTGTAAATATTTAAATTATTTATTTTTATAGTATTTTAAATGATTACTTAAATTATTAGATATTTCACATTATCAGAGATTTTATATTTTCATTTATGTAATTGTCAAACTTTATATTTATTTTTTTTAAATAATTTTATTTTTAATATAATTTAATAATTTAACTAATGTAATTGTCAAAATTATTATAAATTTTATTTTGCTATTTTCTATCAAACTTACCAGATGTTTAATGCAATAAATATATCAACTTTTATAAAATATTAATTTTTTCAACCAATACAATAAATTATTAAAATAAATTCATATTCAACTATCATATCAATATAAATAGATATTTAAAGTTATAACCATATTAAACTATATAAAATAATTATTTTTTCAAACTAAATACCATAATAAAATATGTAAAATAATAATTCATACTCATTATATATTTAACACAATAAGTATGTCATTGTGTAAAATAATAATTATACCAAACTAATTGATGAAGTAAAAATTTATTTTTATATATTATCTCAATACTATTAAAAATTTTAGTGTATAATTTTTTTTAACATACCTTAAAAAATAGCAAAGTAACAAACAAGAATTTTAATCAATAATGCAACAACATAATTTGATTTTATAATAAAATAAATATAAGAGCTAATAATTAAATATAAAAAGGATGGTAAAAAAAAATAAATAAAACATACTTGAACTTTAAAGAAAACCTCCCAGCTCCATCTATGCACATAAGAAATGGAAAAAATGGCTTATGGGTAGGCATTTATAAGCAAACTATATACAAGTGATAAATAGTCATCTTTATAAGTATTTTTTATTATCTCAATTTGTCCAAAATGAGGGGTGTATATGTTATTTTATCTTTTAAGCCTAGTGAGATAATAAAAAATCATTCGTATAACTAAAATACTAGAAATGTACATAGGCTAGGCAATCCACCTAGCCTAATAGGGTTAATCTAAAAAATATATAGGGTTTGGGTTCTTTTTTTAACTTAATAGGCCCATTGAGTTTTTTTTTTATGACCTGATTAATAATTAGGATGATCTCGGGTCATAATAAAAAGGCAAGGCTCGGCTCGGCTTGGCTCAACCGTATTATATTATTTATTTTTTATAATATAATTATATATTAAAAAAGTAATTATACTTAATTATTTTTAATATAAAAAAATTAATTTAATATAATTAAATATTTTATATATTTAAGTATCATGTTATCTCTTTAAATGGATATTTTTTACTTAAAAAATAAAAAATTTAATGTAATTGGATCTTTTAGCCAAGTTTTAGGCTATATATATAAAAAATTAGGCTCAATTGGGCTAATTTTTTTTTAAATGTCATCGAGCCTGCCTAACCTAACTCGACCCAACTTATGTACAACTCTACCAAAATAGTTGTTCATATTGTCTTTGTAATTTTAACCCATTAAATTTTTATCACCTTTGAAAATTTGAATTTCATATAGATGATTTTTTATCATTTGTGTAAAGAAAAATATTTTTTAAATTAAAAAATATATATAAATGACTTTTTTTAAATTTTTTTTAAAAAATAAAAAATCCTATATAGATGATAAAAGTAACCTATATAAGATTTTTTAATTTTTTTAATTTTGAAAAACCTATATAAATGACTTTTTATCATTTGTATAAATTTTTTTAATTTTTTTAAATGAAAGTTTTTAAAGGACTTATTTTGTTATCTATATATAATTTTTTTAATTTTAAAAAAATAAAAAACCTATATAGATGGCTTTTTGTTGTCTATATAGAGTTTTTTTTTAATTTTTTTGGAATAAATTTTGAAAAATTCTATATAGACAATAAAATTTGTCTGTATAGGATTTTTAATTTTTTAAAGAAAATTTTAAAAACCTATATAGATAAGTTTTAATCATTTGTATAGGGTTTTTTAAATTTTTTGAGAAAAAATTTAAACAACTCTATATATATGACTTTTAAACTTTTGTCATCTATATAAAATTTTTGAAATTTTTTTCCTAAAAAAAAAACCCTACACAGCAAATAAAAAGTTATCTATATAGAGTTTTTAAAATTTTTATTTTAAAAAAATTAAAAAATTTATGCAGATGACTGAGACTATATCATCTATATAGGTATCATTTGTGTATTATACAGTTGTTGCGGTGAAATCTTGCTATCATACTTGTATTTTTGCACATGTTATAAAATCTTAATGTGACAAATTATATGATAAAAATATTGTTTTTCTTTTTAGAATGATTTAATTTTATCATATGAATTTTTTTCATCATCAATCTACATCTTGAAGTTAAAGTATAGGTAAAGTTCTTAATAAAGTCTATTATGTATTATATATATTGTATGAAGTGTCTTTGTTTAGATATATGTATATCACTTTCTATTATGCTTGTTCACATTATTAATTGATTTTGATAGATTTAAAATGACCATACATGAGTGATTGTAGGTTTTGGGATGATTAAAGACTATTATCTAGTAAATCATGTGAATGGATATACTCAAATATTTAAATTTTGGTTTTAGTAGAAATGCATTGATATAGATGTATGCTTTTATGTAAAATTTTAGTTTGGAGATGCCATTGTTAGAAAAAATTTATTGTTTACTGCTCTTAGTTTAAACATAGGTTAGTGTCATACTTAAAGGTGTAGGATTATCAAAGTGCAGTCAAAAAAATTATTAACTTCAAATTTAAAAGTTGATTTTATGTAAATTAAAAAGTTTCTAGTTTTGATGCACATTTTGGATATAATAACTTTATGAAATTACTATTGAAATCTTTTTTGCTTCAAACTTACATCATACTTCAAATTAATTTAAATCTTATGCTATGCAACTACCTTTATTTTTAGATTTTGAAAAATAATATTTTAAAGTACTTGTGAAAAATAATAGATATTATATCTATATGATACTTTAAGAGAGTTTTCACACTAAATGTAGTTGTGTGTATTTAGGTCATTTTATGAGATTACTGAATTATATATCACACTGAGTATGGATGATCTCTTGACCATTTGACATGAGCTCCCTTATTGTTGATTGTTGTACATGTAATAAGGATTAATTTTGGATAGTTGTATAATTATTAGTGTGGAATATTCTAATAGATGCTAGGTATTAATGTTTTGAACTATGACTTATCAATTTTGATTAAATCATATCAATTAATACCTTATTGGAAAATAAACATATGTGAATTTTTTGTTACAATAAATTGTATTAATGTGAATATGTAAATGTCTATTTACCAAGTTATCATTTAGCATGTAGTTTTAAATTATGAATCATGTAAAATATATGTGCATTTAGTATCTTTCAAATTACTTGATTAGTAAGAGTTATGAATATTTATTGGTTGGCTTTATTATTATTATTATGATATATTTTATGTTTCCTTTAACACATTTATGAATTATCATAAGTATCAATCATGTTTTATGACGCTTGTTGTTATGATGCCTTTTATGTATTGAATTGGTGTCTTGTGAAATGCATCATGGTTGTTTTAACGAAAGTTGCAATTATATTTTTTAAGTTTTTCATATATCTTCTAATAAATTCCACTTGCTGTGAAGTGGACACTTAATGATTATTTGTGTATGATAATCACTGTAACATATGTGAGCATGTATGTTGTATCCTTAAAGCTAAAAATTAATTAATAAACATATTGAGAGCATAGGTGTCTTAGAGTTTTTTTATGGACTTAGTTAGTAGAAGCCTGTACTCTCATATTATGTTTTGTTTTATTGGACCCTTTCTTATTTTTGAAATATTTATCCAATATTTAATTGCATTGATGATCTTCATAAAATTAATATTCCATACTATCATATGTTTTATGTATAAATGTACCTACTAGTATTAAAATTTTATATATTGTGAAATCTTAAAATTAATATCTATCTTAAGTATGATGCATGTTTCACAAACTGACATCATCAAATAATTTTGAGAATATAGAGGAGACATATATATATATATAGTATATAGATTTTTCATTAGGATTAAAAAAATTGTAAGGGGGACCTATAATGAAAAATAGCACATTTGATCACATTTGTTACTATTTCCTTGCTATATAGCTACATTGAAATTCACTATTGATAGAATTACTAGCACTTGTAATCATGAATTAGTTTTATGTTAATAAGGGGCATAAAAGCTGACATGGACAAGATTGTTAAGATATTGTCTCTAACAACTAAATTATTTTTTAAAATTATGGCAACATAAAGTATTTGGTCAATCAATTTGATAACTTATCCTTAACACTTGTTTTCTTAAAAATTCATACCAAAACCCAATTAAAGTTGCTCGAATGGGAGAATGTTAGCATTTTTCCATAAGATGAGTTGCTATTAATTGAAAATTTTAATTTAATAAAAATTGATTAATTAAAATTTAATCTAATTTTGGAACATTTATGAAACCTAATTTAAAATTGTGATTTAATAAGAAATAGATTTGATACATCTATATAAATTAGTATGATTTGACGGTTATGTAAACCTAAGGTTCAGTAAAACTTTTACAGAGAGAATTATTAGAATTTTATTAATAAAAATTATGATTAGGTCTCTCTTCACTTCTAATAAAAATGAATTTTATCCATTGAAAGCTATCACAACAGAGAATAATGAAGAGGAAAATCTAACTTTTACCAATGCATTTACTTCAGTTAATCCTATATGAATAAATCATTAAGTATGTAAATTCAATCATATATATTGATGTTTTAAACTCAAACATATATAATATTGTTGAATTATTGCAGGGAAAACGTGTCTTAAACTTACATCAATTCACACCCTGATATGTCAGCTTTAAAATGATATATTTTATCCCTCAAACTCATGTGGATAATGTTTGTCAATAATTTTCAAAGATTAAATTTTATCTGATTTCGCACACATTCAATTTGTTTTTTTTTTTTCCCTTCAATTTTTATTGGTTGGGATATAACAGCAATTACGCATAAACAAAATCATTATCCAATTTGATCGGAAACAACGCATAAAGTAGTTCATCGTTGTGATGTCATAAATTGATTCAAACAAATTGGGCCTAAGTCATATATATATATGCATAAAAAAATATATAATTTTTTTAGTCATCATTTAATTTGTTTAAGTGGTCTTTCGTAACTTTAAATTATGTTTTAATCTTAATTGTTAATGTTGGGGATTAAAATAAATGAGGTCCAGTTAGATTTTTTCTTAAATAGATCAAACATACTTTATAAATTATTAGTTTGAATTTAGTCCATTTGCATATGTAAGATTAAAATTCAAGTACAGTTTGACATATTTAAAAAATATAACTTGATCTATTAACATGTATAAAAGTTTATTTATACAAATAAATCTTCAAATAAGTTAACAGATGTAGACCTTTAAAAGAAAAAATAAATTAATAATTAAATTAGATATATATTTATAATTATATGTATTAAAAATTTATTAATATACTAACTATTTAAATATATTAGTTTGATAGGTTTATGAGCTGAACTTACAAAAAAAATAGGTTCAGCTTGTTTATCTAAATATATTTATTTATTAGTATTGACCCAATCTATTTAGATAAAAATGTTAGGTTATAGATCTTTGATAGCAGCTTAACTTATTTTCACTCCTAATCGATGCAAAATTTAATAGTCATTATTTACTCTTCTCATCTCTCTCATAAAAAAGTACTCTTTTTACTTAATGTATACATATATATAACAAAACAATTGTGATAATTTTTCTGTGTACCAATAAAATAATAGGAAAACAAGTATTGCATTTTAGTACTTTATGCATGTAAGTGACTTTTTAGGTACTATATTGTTCAAAAAGGACAACTAAAGGCACGCAAATGACAATTTTTCATAATAATCTTATATACATAAAGAATTAAAAATAATACTTGACTTTAATTGTGAACACATGATTTCCTTTTTATTCTAGGATTTGAAAATTTTGATAGGATATAATAATTATCTTAATGAGAAATTACTTTAAAAGATATAATTGTTTGCAACAAACATCTAATGAGAAATTATTTTGAAAAATATGACTATTTATAATAAGTGTCTAGAAGTTACATTTGTTCAACAATTATAAATATTCGATTATACTATTTTTCATTACTTCAAGTCAAAGAGTTCTGAATTTTGTTGTATTCTAGAGATATAAAATTTTTTAGGAAAGTATAATATACACCTCAAATCTATATCCTCCTTATTTCATCTATCGTCATTGTTTCTTTCTTATTTTGTTTCTCTTCATCATTTTCTTATCACTCTATCTCTCCACCTATTTTTTCTAACACTACATATTGCACTAACATGAGATGAATTGGAGTTTTCCATAAGTAATACATAGGGTTGATCAAAATTCTTTAAACCATTCCTAACCAATCAATTAAATTCAAAATTAGTTAGTTAAAAACAGTTAATATGCTTAATTTAATTAGTCGTGGAGCAAAAAATTTGTAATTTTCATTAGTTCAATTACTAGTGATTGAGATATCTTTAACTGTATAAAATCATTTTTGATTAAAATATGATAAAGGAAACCAAAATAACATTGTTTTGATTATTAGGAAAGACTAATATTAATGCATTGGAGGTAGATAAGCATTCTTAATCACTTTTAAATGCATTGTTATGTATCTTATATTTGTCAAATATCAATTCGTTGGATTGGGCTCCTCTAAAGTGCAAAATATACTTTAGAGGGTAAAGTACTTAATTCTACCGTTGATTTTGGCTCATAATAAATAAAAAATTAATGGTAAAATTGGGCACTTTACCCTCTAAAGTATATTTTGCACTTTAGAAGAGTCCAATCCCAATTCGTTGATATCTATTCTTAACCAACTAAAACCGATGCTATTAATCAAGTTCAATTAAGCATATGTATTCAATTAATTTTAATTTAAAATAATAATAATAATAGTTAATAGTAATTGTATAAGAAACGACTCTTAATTGATTGATCCTCTAAAGTGCAAAATACATTTTATAGGATAAAGTGTTCAATCTCACCATTAATTTTTTTATTTATTATTATTTATAAAATTATGAGTCAAAATCAACAGTGAAATTGGATACTTTACCCTTTAAAGTACATTTTACACTTTAAAGTAGTCCAATCTCAATTTGTTGATATCTATTCCTAACCAACTAAAACCGATGCTATTAAGCAAGTTCAATTAAGCATATGTATTCAATTAATTTTAATTTAAAAAAATAATAATAACAGTTAATAGTGATTGTATAAGAAACGAATTTTAATTGATTGGTCATCACTCAATAATATTTAGTATTTCTCCACGTAAATTCAAAGGATAAAATGCAATTTTTTTAAGTATAATTTTGTCGATTTTAAATTTTATTATGAAACCAAATGGTAACATTCAATACTCCGTATCCCCACGAAAGACACACAGGTTGGTATTATTTAGAAGTGACAAAATAGTACTGCGAGAAGTCTCCATTGTTCATGCAAGCAAAGAAGGCAACGGACGTAATAACTGGTTGGGCGAGTATAGTCAGAGACATAAGTTGAGGGCGGGGGTTCTAAAATACCCGTGTCTTCGCACCACAATATATATATATATATTAAGTTTGAATGTAATTTTAATATTTAAAACATAAATTATATGATTTTAATTATTATAAGTATTATATTAATTTTGATCTTCTGTTTCGTCAATTTTCACCTGTTTAATTTCTAAATATTTATTGTATTATTTTTTAGATAAATTATATTTTATATAAAAATAATTTTATAAAGTTAAGCAATTGACAAAATCAACCAAAGTTATACTGATTTAATATTTAAAAATTAAATTAAATTAAATTATTTTGGTAAAAATTGCACAACATATTTTATAATCCAACCAAGATTATATTTAAACCATAATATTGTTGATGTCATTCGAGTTGCTCCCTCTCGCGAAGTTAGAGAAAAGTAGTTTCTTTCTCGTTTTGGGTTGTGACTCCGGTGATTTAAAAGAGAGAAAAAAATGTTGTTGCAATAGGTAGAGTTCAATTTTCAACAATTTATGAAAAGTCATCGCTCTGTTTTCCCAGCTTCAAAACAGGAAGAGAAAGAAGAGAGACCGAACAACTAGTTGATTGTGTAAATGAGATCAAATCTACAAAATCAGAGTTTACAAGAAAAGACGAGAACACTATAACAGATTATTGACAAAGAAAAAAATGAATAACGAATGAAATTAACGAGATAAAGTGTGGAGGAGAAATCAGAAATGACAACCACAGCAAAGGAAGAAGAAGCAGAGGGTGGAGACCAGCACAATAGCCTCGAACACGGATAGTATCTTGAAAACGACGGTGTCCATGATTGCCGTCTGAAGATCCGGTCGTTTCCATCGAAACGCAGAGAACCTCCATGAAAACAACTCCTTGCTCACCTTCTTCAACGAGAAAGCCTTCCTGCTGATCCCCATAACTTCCGAGACTCTGTGTCTCTTTCTCTCTCCTGATTTGGTGATTTCGAAGAATTATGGGTTGCAGACGAAGAAAGGGAGTGAGCTGATCTTTATTAACGGGAATGGAATGCTTTGGATACTTCGAAGTTCGAAGCCAATACTGTTTGCTGGCAGCTGGCCGGGCGGGGATGACGTGCGCTAAGGTGGGACCTCGATGGAGGGTGTTTTTGCCATTTCAGATAATTGAATGCCAGGTAATTGAAACGTGGATGCTCGATTTTCCAAAATAAAAAATTAACATCAAATTTAGTAAAGAGGTAGGAATGACGCAATTATTTAAAAGATTTTAATATTTTAATATTTATTTTTCTAGTTTAAAAAATTAAATATTTTTAAAAATAGTAAATAAATGAACATGTATTTCTAAAATTTTATCCAAAAAGCTAATTTTTAAAAAAAATTGTGTTGCAAACTTAAGTTCCAAATTTTCAATTTTTTTTATCAACTGATACATAAAAAATTATTTTACAAAAAGAAGTCCGATTCTTATCTTTGTAAAAGAAAATTAACACAAACTGGATTTATTTATATCAACGAAAACATCTCTCATATAAATAATCTTACTTACTTGTTTACATAACTATATAATATTAAAATAAAAAATATTTTATTTATTTAATATTAAATAAGGAATATATCATGGAAATCAAATCAATATAATTTATTATACAAGATTTATTTTCCTTTATTATTAACACGTCATACATTAGGGGGTATTTGTTTTTGAAAGACATTTTTTACAGAAAAACCTCACATATTCCTGTATAGATCAAGGAGTAATATATTACCACCATGTTTATAAAAAAATGATACTTAAAATTATAATAATCAAATCTCCTACATTATGAAAGAAATATATAAAATATTTTTAACTATTTTAATAATTAATAATTATATTCTTACCAAGAATATATTTTACATGAATAAATGGAGACTAACCCATTATTTAGTTGGGTGAAAAAATTAGAGAAGAAAAAAATTATAAAAAGAAAATAATAAAGAAACAGGTGTTTCTTTTACGTGAAAAGAGGGGGGGGGGGGGAAGGGAAAAAGAAATTTGGGGCGAAACCCACCCAATTTTTACCGTCTCCATGGACGGAGAGAAATTGAGTGAAAAAATGTACAGATGCATTACAAAAGCACAATTTCAATTATACCCATTTCATTTTAATCGTTTGCGGTTTAAAGATAAAAAGAATGCTTTCTGACTTCCTTTTCTCCAAATTTGTTGCTTTGCTTTCCTATATTAATTCACCTTCTTTCGGTATAATTTATTTGAATGTTTTATACAATTTTTAATTTCAAAATGTATACAAATGACTGAGAAATCATTAAAATAAAAAATTATAAAATATTCCCTTCAATTTTTAAGTGGTTTGATTTTATCCTTTGTAATTTTGGAAATTTAAAAAATATTTCTTTAATTTTTATAAACTTTAAAAATAATACTCACCATTTACTTAATTAATCATTTCATTAAATTTTATAATTTTTTCATCTAGTTTTTAAAATAAGCACCACAAGATTGTAGAATGTTGATTTATTTCATCATTTTTTCACGTTCTTATGTTATATAATTAATAAGAATTATATTATATATATTGAATATTAATTAAATACTTATAAATGAATGATGAAATTACGTGTAAAAATTATAAAATAAAATGATATACTATAATCTAATGATTCTTGTCCAAAAAATTTATTAAAAAATATTTTTTAATAATTAAAATGGTTAATTAATTGGGTGATGATTGTTAACTGTAAGTTTTGTAAAATTGAAAAGTGTGATTTTCATGTTTCTAAAGTAGTTGAATAGAGTAAAATTCAACCTCCTTAAAATTGAAAGATTTTTTTCCTTTAAAATTTACAATTAAAATATATATATACTTTCATTTGTGATAATTTCACAATTTAATTATTTTAGTCTATACATGGTTCTTTGAATAAATAAATTTTTGATAGTTAAGCAAAGGGTATCATTACCATCTAAACACATTTTAACTTTTTTTTTTTGGTCATTTTTAATTCAATCAAATAAATTAAAATATTTTTTTTTCTTTTTTCTTTTTCTCTTACCAAACATGAGAAGAGAAAACTACCTTTTCACTATTTTCTTTCTCTCTTCGTTTCTTTGTTTTCTAATTTCTTTTGGAACCAAACAAAGACTGAGAGTAAAATTTTGGGAAGATATGTTGCTAGAAAACTTGCAGTTAAAGGATCGTGCTATGAAAATGATACCAGATAGCAGTATCCGCGCAACGACTTCGCAGATGGTTCGAAGTAACTGTATGGTTTCTATGGTTTTGGTGAAATAAGAAGATATTTAATTCCTCTTTTGTTGTTCGGGCAAGCCCGATCCATGTTAATTCACTTATGTTGATGAGTTAAAGACAACTTGACAGATTGGTGCAGGGAGCAGCTGCAGATTAATTGAAGTTAGTTGAAAAGGGGCTGGATAAAACTTAATATCGACGGTGCTGCCAGATGTAATACATCTAATTCTAGCTGTGGAGGGTATTGACAGATAATCAGGGTGCTTGGTTAGGAGGTTTTGTCAAAAATTTTGGGCAGGTTATGGGGTGTACCGAGCCATCATTCTCAAATCTGATTCGAAAGAGGTTCTCTCTACTGACAAGGTTCAAAATTTACAAGTGATGAGTTACCTCATGCTTATATATAAGGAGGCAAACAAGTTTGGCTGGCTTCTTATGGTTTCGCTCAAGATTTAGGGCCGAGCATTTTAAAGAATTCTCTTCCGGAACTTCAACCTTTTTTTTATCACCAGGTGCGCGTGGGATTTGTACTCCTAAGATAATTTCTTTTTAGTTTTCCTTTTGTTTGAGCGTTTGCTAGCAGCTAGCAAAATTTTAACTATAATAAAGATATTCATCATTAAAATTTAAATCTTTTATATTTAATTATCAACAAAAATATATTTGAATTCATAAAAACTAGTGAGATTGTAGTTTGCGATTGTTAATCTCCCAAAATTAACACATATCAATTTTTTGAAAAAACTTTTATGCATAAATTGATAATTATAACTACTTACTTATATCTTTATTTTTCTTATCATTAATAAAAAATAAAACTCTAGTTTTTTACTTATAAAAACTCATATTTAATAAAATGATCCATCTAACTTAACATTTTATTCAATTACTTTAATTTGAATTAAATTTTATGATAATTAATAACATATAATAATAATAATTATTATTATTATCATCGTTCTCATTGTCATTCTCGTCATCATTTACACATATATACACACACATACTCAATATATATATCCATTAAAAATCTATCAATTTTCCCTTTAAATTATAAAAAATACATCATATATTATTTTTATAATTATAAAATATTATAGATGCATGGTATAAAATTCTTTTATCTATGCCATAACAAATAAAATTTTCTTAGAAAAGTCTCTTCTAACAAAAACAAACCAATGGAATCATAAATTGCCCGTAATATTGCCTTCCTCTTAGTTTTCTGAAGTGGTTCAATCACGTCACTTTAATAGAAAAAAAAGGGTTTTTTGTTTTTTATTTTTTTATTTTTAAAAATAGAAAAACTTATTTATCAATCTGTTTTTAGAACTTATTTTTAAAATTATTCTCTAAATATATAATTTAAAAAAAAATAAAAATAACTTTTAATTATTTTTTAAATTTATTTTTTATTCTAGATGTTAGTTTTATGATTAAATAAAATATTTTTTTATTTATAATATCAACTACTCTCTAATTTTAGTTTTCCTTTATTCATAAAATAATTTTTTAAGAACAAAAAAATAATTTTTAAGAATAATTTTTAACAATTTAAATTTGTTGATTTATGCAATATTATACAAATTAAATAGAATTTAATAATTTAAATTTATTAATATATTATAACATAGTACATTTTAATTTTTTTCAAACATACATACTTTAATTATGACAATTTGTGTCTTGGAAAACTAACGGCAAGGAGACGCAAAGGAGATTAGTCAACAGTGAGTGAAAAATGTTCGGTTTGTTACTTTTGTTTTGAAATTATTTTAAAAATTATTTTTAAATTAAAAAAAAATAGAAAATAGAGTGTGTTACAAGAAGTAAATAAAAAATATTTTTATTCAGTTAAAATTTGATATTAAAAATAAAAAATTTAAAAATTATTTTTATTTTTATTTTAATTACACATTTGAAATTATAAGTTTTAAAATAATTTATGAAAGTAATTACTAAACAAAAATATTTATTTTTAAAATGTAAAAATGAAAAAAATTTAAAAATAATAATCAAACGGATTCGTTATTTTCTGAAGAACAACATCAAGTGAAATGCGTAGAGTTGAGTTGAAAAGACCAAAGTGACCCGGACTTATGGCTTTCACGGTGGTCCCATACCATACCCATTGTTTGCTGATGCATAAACGTTGTAGTAGCCAGTATTTGCATAACGGCTAGCTGCCTTGTGCACCTACCATACCATTATAATAAATAGATAGATATCATCGGAGAACAAATTAATAAAAAAAGCCGTCCATTATATATTGCAATGGATTTTTTTTTTTTTAACTAATTTGTTGTATTCTTGTATTCTTAGATATTGCTTTCATATCATCGGTGCTCTTCCTGAGTCCTTGATTCTTCTTGGTAATTCATCTTACTATTAATTTTACTATAAAAAATGTGATATACCCTTGAGTAATTTTAAATTTTAAATTTTTATTAAATTAAATTTTATAAATTTATCTTACTATTTTATATTTAATTAACATTGTTTGATTAATATTTGAAATTTAATTTTGAACTTTAATTTCAACGCATATAGTATTGCTGTTTCATTTATTGTTATCTTTTGCTTTGCTTTATTGTTCTAGTCTGCTCCAGCGTATTGCCATTGTGTAATTAGTATATATTAATAAATTTATAATCTGAAAAAAAAAGGTAAGAAATGGGGTTTAATTTTTTTTTTTGGGGTGATAAAATGTGGTTTGATTTTGAAGCGGTCAAATTTTACTCTTCCCAATCTTAGAATTCTTTGGATCAAAACCTTTATATATAATAACAAATTGATAATTTTAACAGATAAAAAATAAAGATTTGTTTATTTACTGTTTTTAAAAATAGTTTTGTATTTTTATACTTTTAAAAATATAAAATTTTACTTGATAATTGATTTTATAATTTGTTTTGAAAATTGTAATTTCAAATATATAATTTAAAAATAAAATATGAATTTTAATTTTATTTATTTATTTATTGTTTTTATGCCAATTTTATGATTAAATAAATATTTTTTATTTACTCCTTCAAATATTCTTTATTCTTTATTTTACAAAGGCTTAATGGAGAATACAAGAAATAAGAAAACCCAAAAAATGACAGCTGACGTAGCTGGAAAGCATCTCTTGATTGGCTTTGGGCATTTGGTTTGAAAGGAAGTGCGGACCTCTACCACTTAAAGCCGAAGACAAAGTCAGATTCCAACTCCAGCGCCACCCTTCGGATGCATTCTGGAAGAATAAAAAGCATTGCCTTCGTTTCGGCTCAGACACCTGCCGTTATCTCATTTTTTTTCCCCGTAAAAACAACCGTTGTGCCACTGAGCTGGTCCTTCCTTGGAAGACGAAGGTTGTGAGGCGGCCAGGGCGAGTTTGATCCCCGGGAAAATCTAAGGCAGTGGTGCATCCATGCACTAACAGATGTGTGGACAGGATTTGTTGCTGCCTTTTAAGTGGGATGCAGAAAACGGAATCAACCAAAAGGAGGAAATTTTAGCAATTGACCCTAGCAAAGTATACAATTTCAAATTGAATCTTGGGTTGAATTCGTTGATGGCCCGACCCATATCATAACAAGCAAGGTGACAAAGGAGTTATAGCAGAACGCATGTCATGATCCTAACGACTCAATTTTCGATTTCATTCACTCTCATATTTTTCGATCAAGTAAAATTAGAAGTCAGAATCCTGTGCATACTTGACATTCATTTTTTAGTGTCTTTATTTCTTGCCTTGCAGATTAATATCGCAGTTAAGTTTCGCACATGTTGACTGGCTAACATCAATTTAAGCACAACTCGTCGTCCAAGAGCCAGTGCCAAGAAAATTTCCTAAAGATCAGGCGGCTAAAAGTACCAAATCTTGGGCATTTCCCTCTTTTTTCCGAACCCAAACCCTTTCTTCTTCTTGGGTTACGTCGGTGACACCAACACTATAAGTACGCAGCACTCCCACTGCTTCGGCATCGAACAACCACTTCTCTTTTTTTTCGATAGCATCCTTTGCTTCCGTTTGTCAATACTGACTACCCCTGCTATCATTGCTGACAACCCACTCTTCTTCCAACTTGCCTTACAGGAAGCAATACTCATTAGTCAATGCTTTGTGCTTGATCAACACACCCACTCGGATTCGAGGGTTAGGCCACCACACTTTTGAAATTAAGATTTTTTAGGATTATTTTGCAATTTTCACTATTGTAGAAAGCAACTCCGAGAAACCGGCTCCCAATACAACGCGATGTAATATGGGCCGTTGATAAGATGGCGCAGCCCTGCACCACTTTTTCAGTGGTGCGTCTTAGACGCTCCCTTGATCCCCTCATAATACCCCCTTCTTTAGTTAAAAATTTCTTTTTTAAAAAAAGAAGAAGTAAACAACCGTTGTCTCATTTTCTGGGTAATGCATGCATGTGCCAGTCCTATTTATACAACTTTATAGTATATACATGTGATCCATACACATAACAAAATATATCAATTTGAGAAAGATTATGATGCAGTGTTATATTTATATATTATTAAATTTTATTACATATTAAATTTACTTTTTTGAAAGTTAAATTTAAAAAATTTATTTAAAAAAGATTATAATATATTATTGATATAGTAATATATCGATACATTATTAAATTTTATTATATATTAAATTTATTTTTTTAAAAAGTTAAATTTGATATGTTATACGATAATAAATTAATAATTAAATATAGTAATGTATCATAAAATTTTTTCCATTATTTTTTGTAGGAAAATAATTTGTGACTAAAATAGTAATTGACACTACTACAAAATTATAATTGTAAATAGACATAAATGGATAGATGTTAGTCAAAATTAATATCAATATTTATTTTGACATAATACATTTTTAAATTTATATGAGAATATAAGATGATAGATTATACATAAAGTTAATATTTATTTAAATGTGATGGGAATTTTGAAATTATTTAAAAATTTAAGATATCAATGTTATATTTAATTGATGTAAAAATGTATAACTTTTAAAAGCTGTTCATTAGTTTTATGTACAATCAACATCTAGAGATATTGAAGAAAGTTTGGTAATAAAATATCAAACTTTAACACATCAAATTTTCACTTAACTAACATCTAGATATATGACATTTACTAGATTATGGTAAAATGCGAAAGTTTAAAATTCTGTTTTATATATAACCATTGCCTAAAGGCATTTCAAGCATTTTGATAGAAAATATAATAAGTTTACACGTCGATTTTAGACTTAATTGATGTTTAATGGTATGGCTATTGCCAAATTATTTGAAAAAGGGTGATATATAAGATATTAATTTTGTATTAATAACCGATGCTATTATTTTTCATATTGCTTGTAAATTTCCTTCCTACTTTCCATATAACAGATTTCTAAGATAAGTTTGTTGCGAATCTTGTTGAACCATTTCATCCATTCTTTGGTATCACTTTTAGGGAATGGATGCAATGCTTTAAAAAAGTTTTGCAATACATGTATAAATTTCCATCAAAACTCTAAGTGTTTACAAAATTATTATAAATTTTAGTTTCATTCTCTAATATTCTAGCTGCAAATTTGGAAATGCAATAAATCTTATGGGGCACTTCTTGTTGCTTTTTTCAATATTAGAGAATAACTAAAACTGCTATCATATAATCTGTGACATTTCTAGATATGTAACAAGAATTAGTGAGTAACAGAACTTTCTTTAATAAAGATAAGAATTTTAAAGTCTCCAATGATTCCTCAATTTCAACATCATAATTTGCTTGGATGAACTAAATTATCTTTGATTCTTCGATTTATAACATTGTGATTAAAATGAAAAAAATTAAGTAATAAATAAAAATTATAATCAAGGATGATGATTTTAATACAATTGGAGTGTAAATTTAGATATACAATGGTCTTGTTGTATGTATATTGAGGATTTAGTGTAGTTTTTATGGTGGTTATTTTTTAGAATACATATATATGTAATAATTTGGATAGAAATAAAATCTCACTATAAATTTACAAAACTATTTATCTCTTTCCTCATCTATTTGTATTTTTACAATTAAATTATTTAATGACAATTAAATCTATACTAAATTTGTATATTTAGTATTTAGATTATAAAGTCTACCAAATAGATTATATCAAAATACAAATAATTTTTTGTTTAAAATAGTTAAAAAATAAGTTTCTCTTTATATTTGCAATTTGATTGCAAATAATGTATTTGATGTAAAAAGAGAAAAAAAACTTCCCAATGATAAGGCATTAATTTTACAGAAATAACCGACGTTTAAATAATTTATTATGTTAGTTATTTACAAAATTAACATCTAAAGATATTCTAAAAGACAATATTAAACTTTAATACATTAATTTTGGACTTCACTAGCATGTAATGTTAGGACATTTATAAGGTTATAAGGAAACTAAAAAAATTGAAGATGTTGATTTTGTACATAACTATCATCTAATGGCATCTTAAAAGATCGATTAAGAAATATAAAAAGTTTACAAGTTAATTTTAGACTTAACTAATGTCTAAAGATATAACAATCATTAATTTCCTAGGAAATAAATCTTACTTGAGGCATCAATATTTTGTTAATAATAAATGTTTAAGATTTTGCATAATGCATACAAAATTTTACTCTCACTACCCATTTGAATTATCTTAGTGATTCATTAGCCTCCATTATCTGACTTAAAAGTTTAGGTTGAATATTAAAATTGCTCTTCTTTCATTTTATTTTGCACCTTGGAGTTGATATTGTCAAAGAACTTGCTTACTTTGGTATGTTTTGCTTCCACATGTTAGCTAATCTTTTGACAATAATTTTTCAAAATGTGAGACGTACCAATATGTAAAATCAAAGATATCATAGAAGGTATATCCTTCTATAATATACTTTATTGTAGGAGTGTGCATTATTCAATCAATTGATGCTAACTTGTTATATTAGTTAAAAATATATATGTAATCACTATCAATTTAATTTTAGGCAAAAACTAGTTTCTAAATCAATAGCTATTAACCATTTTTATACTCAAATATAATTAAAATTGACTAAATAAATGTAATGCTTTATATTCTTATTACCATTTAAATTTATATTTTCTCTCCATTTTAATTGTTTTCATTTGTATTTCATTTTTTCATTTCTTCCTCGTCATATTTTCCAATAATCTTACATGCCCACTATCCATTAATTTTCTCTCTCTTTCTCTTTTTAGCTCTTTCTTTCTTGTTTTATTACTTCTTACTTTACCTATCTATTTTCTTTATCTTTCTTCCTCCCAACTTTCCCAAAAGCTCACAATTATTTTTTGTAAATCTAATGGATATAAACTTTTGTCACTTTAAACCATGTCGCTTGTTGTTTCATACAAGTTTGGTCTTAACCTCATCGACAAGCTTAATTTCATCACCATCTAGATCAACTTCCTATTAGGATATCAATTCTTACATCTAATGCTTCTATTGTAGCAAATCCGCAAGTTGCTTTTATTTTACATTTTAAGTTTCAAGCACCTATCTATAAAAATTTGCTAGTTTTGATAGTTTAATTTTCATATCTACTGCTTTTATTTTTAATTCTTATATTCTATTTTCTAATAAATCATTACCTAATGTAATCTATTCAAATTGATTGAATGAGTTTTTTAGTTAGTTTAGTTAGTTGTTAGAAATATTTTGGACAAAGATAGGTGATAATTTTTATATTAACTAAAACTAATTAGTTAGTTTAATTTTTCTTGTAAAACTCGTTAAGCCCAAATTATGCTTAGCCCTATTTTATTGTTTTTAAATGTGTCAAACGAAATAACAGAGATCTATCTTGATACTCCATCCAAACTTTAAAGTTACCAATGAAAGTGAATGTATTACATAAGCTTGCCAATATGTGAAAAGACCTTTTTTTAAAAAAAATAGTATTTAATATAAAGAGATTGGTAACAAGGATAACTTAAATCTACATAACTAATATAAGTGAATTAGTTACCATCGAGGTGGTTGACCTAGTGATACCAAGTTATTACTTTATCTAAGAGGTCATGGGTCTAACATAAAAAGGTATCAAATTGTGGCTAATAAAGGAGTAGAGGACTTTTTGAACTATTAGCATTTTGATGGGAATGCAGTGATAGACTCGCTCTTTGAATACTAATATATAGCTCAAATTAAAAATTTTATAGTTAGAAAGTATTCCTATAATAATGTTCAAAAGGATAATTAATTTTTGTTACTCATACTTTTTATTTTTATTAGCCAAAAATAAAAAAATATACAAATGGATTAGTTATTTATTATAATCATAGTGTATAAGTTATTCATTATAACTGACAAGTTAGATGTTTATTATAAATTATAGTATTTTTAGTGTATATGTTAATGTAATTGTATAAAAATTAATAAATAAAATTACATAATATATTTTCTATTATAAATTGCCTCCTTTCTCATATGTTGTTGTTTGTATGTGTTTGTATGAGAAAAACATCTACAATAGAATGACATTGAGGTTGTCACAAATAGTCAACGTTGTAATGCATAAATTTTTTTTAATGCTATTGATTTCACATATAGTAACTTGAATAAAAAAATTAATTAATTCAAAAGATAATGTTGGTATTTTTATAAAATTTATATTTAATTTGTAAAATTTTTGCTTCCAAATGTATAACAAAACTTTCCAAAATAGAAGACATCAGTTGTTACAATTAGTTAACATTAAAGTATTATAATATTAATTTTTATTAAATTAATAACATTAAGTATTTATTAAGATAACATCATCTTATTATAAGTGATAATGTTTTATGATAAAATCATTGTCTAATAGCTGACATGGTTTATTTGATCTCACTTTAAACATTGTTATTTTTTAGTAACTAACATGCAAATTAATATGACATTACTCTGTAATGCCATTTGCATTAACAAAAAATACAAATGAACAACTAGGGGAACAAAAATAGAATACTAAAAGTGGTGGTGCTATTTAAAGAATCAAGATTTCTTTAATACAAAACTATATGAAACCTAAAACAAATTCTAAGAGAATTACAAAACACAATTTTTTTGTTCCTTTAAGTAAACAAGGTGCACTCACCAAAGTCTTTAATATTTTTGTTGGAGGTATTTCATAATAATTTTGTTCTAATTATGTGGTATTGTTTGTTTGGGCTTTATGTTTGTGTGTGCAAAATTTTTAACTTAGGATGATTAGGGTTAATGATAGGATATATCACTAAAATATTTCTAATACTTTGTTAGCTTATGAATATGCACCATAACCCTAGCCATAATATAAATTATACACAAGATCTTTCATATAAATGTATGAATTTATTTTGATTTTAGTTATGTGCTTGAAAAATATTTAGTTCTAAATGATTACATTGCACTTTTGATGCATATAAATATATGAATGTGTGTAAGGCTAACATACATAGTAGAGAATATGTAAAATTTATGATGATATAAGGCTTGTTTCATATTCTTGTAAGAATGGTATTTACTAGATTGGTTAGTCATGAATTAAAGATGGTGTGTGCTGATTGATGTGTTATTGAATGTGAAAATATAGTTAACAAATTTATTAAATTTGAAATTAATTGAATAGGGAGGAATTCAATGATGACCGTATAAGGCTCCTTTGCATTACATGTTGTTATGTTAAGAGGGTGTTAATTAAATAACTATAAAGCTATCTATTTCTCTATGACATTGACATTGGATATACATGATTGGTTATAACACTTGAAATATTATTTAATTACTTTTAATTAAAAATCTTTTTATAGGATCCAAAATAATTATTTTAAATGACTATTTTAATCAAATTTACATGTTAAACAAAATTTGAACAAATAAATTATTTATCTAAATATTTTATTATTTATATGTTTTCTATTTCACCTTATGATAAATTTTAAAAATTTAGAGTTTTACTTGGTAATATTAAGATTTTATTTGCTTAGTTAAAGTTTGTTTTGAGATTAATTTAAATGATTCCTAAAGTGTGGTTCCTCATGAAAGTAGAGAATATTAGAAAATTATAACTATCCAAATTTATGAAAATGTTCATATATGATTTATTAAATGATTTACTAAATGATTTCCATAAAATTTATAAAACTTTAAAGTATTTACTTTTAAACCCTTAACTTATTAAATATTATGTGAATCAAAGGGTGAAATTAAAAGAAAAAGGTGAGCTTACACTACACCTATCATACATTATTAAATCCTTAGCTTTCTTTTTAAACAAAAAGCCATCAGCCTCTTATCTCTCTAAATAAAATCAAAGTCTCATTCTCACACTGTTCCTTTTCTTCCTCTAATTTCTTCTTCCATACCATTGTAGTTGTCCTTGACTTCCTAACTATCGCTTACCATTACGTACTATGCATATACCTTACTTAACTCGATAGCTTTCTTAAGCAAAAATGAGGTAAAAATTGTGGCTTTGTTCTCAATTGCATAAAGGTGTTTAGCTATGGTTGATTCATTTTTCTCAATACTAGTGGCTATCGATAACCTCTATGGCAGGAGGTAAACTATCCTAAAATGTAATGCTTCAATATTTCTGTCCTATAAGCATGATTTAAGAAACATCTACATCCTTGTTTACTTCTAATTTCTTACTTTAATATTAAAAATATAAAAGATTAATGATTCAAATTGCTAAAGTAATAGGATTAAAATTTAGAATAAGAATTTTTTTAAAAGAAAATAATCAATAATAATATATTTATGGGTTATCTTATTAAGTGGCTAGTAAGGAAAGAAAGCAAAGAAAGACAAATATAAATGCCTTGAAATTATTGGAAGAAATTATCACCTTTTAGTGAGTGTATGTCTTACCATAACTAATATTTTATTAATTTTCTTTACATCTTATAATATTATTTATTAAATATATTGATATCATATATACTTTTATGCATTTATAACCTTATTTACATGATTGTGAATTCTTGGAATGCTATATATAAAGAATTATGATACAATTGCTTATAATTGGTTATCCATTGTGAAGTTAGGTTGTGTAGTTAGCAAGTTAATTCATATATTGTCTCTTATAAAAGTTACTAATCATGATTAATTGTATAGTAATAAATATGTTAAAAATTATGTTATTAGAAAAAATCATGAATTTTGATAAAATGTGGATTTGATGCCAATGGGCATGCTTGTTGAGAGGAGATAGGGGTTAATATGAATTTTGAAATAGTGTTGGATCTAGAAAAATATTTGTGTAGGGATAAGGTTAGCTTCAAAGGAATAAGAATGGGTTTGTGAAGGGATAAGCTTGATCTGGGAGGCATAAGGTAGCTTAATTGTATTTTTATTCATTCAATCTTAATATTTTATATTATATTATTGCCTTTATTATGAATGTTAAATAAATATGAAATTATCATGATAATGACATGATATAGATATTTTATATTTACACTATCTAGAAAGACTACTAATTATATAAAAATAATAGATCATCTTTCTTTAGAACTTATAAATATGTGTATGAGTATAAATATGTGATGGTTGCTAGTTACTTGTAAATTATAGGGGGTTAAGTTTGATGAATTGTTTATTTATGGCTTTATTTATCTTATTTTTAAATTTTTTTAGAAATGTTTTAGTATGTCCTTATGGTAAGTATACATTTACTTGGTTTCATAAATCATTCTTAATTTTTCTTTTATTATCTTCAAGTTATGTTGCTCTTATGGAAGTTTAAGCATAAATTTTTGGAAAAATTTGACAGTCAGAATTTTAATGGTAGTAACTATGTATAGATGGTGGTGTAATATCGAGCTTTATTCAATTTCGTGAATGTTGTTTTGAGCATTTAACAATATTAATCACAAGTTTTGAATCCCTGGGGTAAATACCCTGTGAAGTGTCTATAAATAAAAAAAAACTATTCCTTTTCTTTATAGTTGTGTTACATTATAATTTTTATAGGAATAAGGATATTCCTATTAAGCTAGAGTTTGCATTCAATTAATGAAGCTAATGGAACTAAAAAATAGGTTCCATACTAATTATGATCAAGAAGGGTCATGATAAGGATATGGCATAGTGAAAGTGAATTATATGGCACATCTACTAATAATAAAAATAAAGTTTCGATACTCACTTAGAAGATATGATATATTATATTGTAGATAAGTTTACTAAGCATCTACATGTCCTCGATAACTTGTTAAGTGATGTAGAGATGTTATTCTATTTAGGTTGCACTAAATTCATACATTTATAAGCTATATTGAAATTATTTAGATTGAAAGCAAAAAATTAGTAAGGGTGATATAAACTTTGTGGTGTTACTATAATTGTTAAAAGATATGCTTTCCAAATGTAATAAACTACTAGCTCATGCTTATAATATAAAAACAAAAAAAATCATGTACCCATTAGGTATAGGGTATAAGAAGATTTATACTTATCCTAATGATTGCGTATTGCACTAAAAGAAGCATAAAACAGTGTATAAGTGACCAAAATATAGGTTATCATGTTACCAATTAAATAAACATAATAGTTATATCAAAGAAGAGGCTTCATTAAGGTGTTATAGTATGTTACTATAATACCAAGGTTTAATTGCATATTTGTTAATAATGTAAAAGATGCTAAAAACTTAGTTTAGCATGTAATGCGGATGATTTCTAATGGTAAGCTTTGTATCTAGCAGATTTTCTTTAATAGAAAATGATTAACTTATTATTAGCCAAATTCAATAGTAAAATATAAACCTCAAACTTACATTGTGTATTTATGGAATGAGCCTTCATGGTAACATAAGTAGCAAATATTATATATAGCTTTTAATGCTGGTGATTAACAATCTTCCTTTTTTATTATGCATAAAGCATAAGTATATAATGTTAATATTATTAATCTTAAAGCCTAAGTAACCAAAAAATGATATAGATGTCTTTTGGCACTGTTTATTAACAACTAGAGGCTTGTATGGGATAAAAGTATGTTGATGTTTGACATATATTGTCAAGAGTTTTTTAAGTTGTATGCCATGCTTTTTTACATAATTAATAACTTCTCAACTTATGAAAACTTATTAAGATATAATATTAAAAGAAGTATAGTATACTTCATTTATGAAAATGGCATATATTCTTATCAACTTAAGCATGAGAAGAAAATAATGCATCTGTGTTATATAAGATTTATGCCACATTCACAAAGCTATTGCAAGCTAATAAAGATAATCAATGGTTTACCAAAGGAAGCATTGACTCTAAAGCCATTAATTGAGATGAGGTTTATGAAAAAGCAAAAAATATTAACATCATTTTTTGCAAACCTAATGCCTATGTAAATGGTAACATTTTGTATAAGAAAAGGTCCATAATATTTAATCTTTCATATTGAAAGGACTTATATATTAGATACAACATTGATGTCATATATAGAGAGAGAAATGCATGTAATAGTCTAATTGGAACACTTTTAAACAAATTGGGCAAGATAAAGATGGAGTCAATACCAAACTAGACTTGCAAGAAATGGTCATATAAAAGGAATTAGCTCTAAAAAAAAGGGGCTAATGTATATATTTACCTTTGGCTTGTCATACCTTATCTAGAAAAAATAAAATAAGTTTCTAGAAGTTTTTATAAGGTGTTAAAGTTCCTTAAGATTATACTTTTGGTATCAAAAGTCTTGTTTCTATAAAAAAAAAAAGAAATTAGTCAATTTGAAATCTTATGATTGTCATACTTTAATGTAATAATATTTACCGATAACCAATCAAAAAATATTGCTTAAAAATGTAAGACAAGTTATTATAGAGACTTTATTTCTTTTTCAATGTAATAAGTGCCAAGGTTATTAGCCTATAAGATTGGATAAGTTATAGAAAGATGTTATTGTTACACTGTGTTAACTTGAGATATATTTTTCATCTTTGTTCTTTGACTTCATGATGCATTTGGTAAGGGGGATAAAATTTTGTAAACTGATTTACTTAAAGTGGCTTTACCATTTTAAGCAGTATATAAAGATTTTAAAAAGATATGCACGTAACCAGAATATACCTAAAAGATGTATAATTAAAGGGTATATTATTAAGGAAGTTGCAGGATTTTTCATTAAATACTTGTTAAATGTAGACACTATCGCTAATATTGAAGATACATCTCTTTTTTCATTAGGACTACCTCTGATTAATCATGAAAGCAACTTAAAGAAGTTTTATGTATGAAAAAAAATCATAGTGGAGGATATGGGTTAATAATATTTTTAAAGTAATTTCCTAAACGTAATTTCAAGGTATTATTATTCTCATTTTTTTAAAGTTATACTTATATACATAATTGCTTGCTTATTAGTTTGTATTTTATTGATACAGGTTTCATGTAAGAGATAATCATGATAAATGGATAAGGATTTGAATATCCTTAAATAGAAAAATATTTAAAATAATTAGAAGGTTATTCAACTTGCACTAAGAAAACTTTTCTTTGTAATTGCTATAACTACTAAATTGTCATGTGCTTATTTTTCCTTTATAGTTTAAAACACGATTTGACCTTATAGTAACATTTAACAATACAATCTTCCTTTTGCAAGGTGTTATCTAATTCAATGTCCTGATTGTATGGAATTAATATAATAAGAAATGTGGCTTTCATTTTTAGTTGAACTATCCTATATTGGATTGAAGAATATAAAATTGTGTGGTACAATATGAAATACTGGTTTTTATTTCATTTAGAGTGTTTTATATGTATTTTGAAATTGGAATGTTGTAGAGTTGATTTGTGTTTAATTGAGGGGGTTTTATGTTCATTTGAAATTATGAGTAGTATAGTAAAAAAATGTTCTTTAATGTTGTATAAAATGGAAGTACTGCTACAAAATTACATTTTAATATTAGTATATCAACATTAGTTAAAGTGAAAATCAATATATATAACAGTAAGATAACATTTTTTGAAAATAAATACAACTTACCATTTCGGATGAAATGATTAGCCAATATTATAAACTCATAATTTCTAATAGGAAGTGAAGAGTGCATTTTATAAAAACTTACAATGATAGTTATTATTTACAATAGATATTTATTGTCACTTACACGTTCATTTAAACTAGTTGACGTTTAAAGTTATGTGAATCACCATTTATTTTGAAAAGTATGGTACATCAAAGTAGTTCAAATAAAGAATCAATATCATAATAGCCTTTTATGTTAGTTACTAGAGAATTGATGTCAAAAGGAAAAGGAAGAATTGATTCAAAAAATTAGGATATACTTAACACATCAATTTGTATAAAATCGGTGCTCAAAGTAATGTTAGCCACTAGTGTTTGAAAATGAAATCACCTAAGATATCAATTCTTTTATAAATAACTAAGTTGTTTTCTTTCTATGAGATTTTACACGGCATTTTATAAAATAACCGATGTTTAAAGTTATAGGAGTGATGATATTTTTGTGCTATGACTAAAGTAAGTCTTTTTTCCCCTCATTTTCACTTTCACTTCCTTTTTTATTTGTTTATAAGCTCATTTTCTATCTCCATCTAGCTATCTCTATAGAATATTACATCTCACTTTATTCTTCACCACACATTAATGAGACACCATTGCTCCTTTAATTAGCATTAAGCTTAAAGTGGTTTAAAAACATAACAAGTGCCTTTTTTACTTCTATTTCTCATATTTCGAGTATCTCCTTCATTTTTCTCATTTTTTGCATAGGTTTATTGATATATTTTTAAAAGATTTTTTACTAGTGATATACTACAACTCCTTCAATTAGTATTGAATATAAAGCAAGTTCAAAATATAAAATGTATCTTTTTTGCTTTTATTTCTCAATTTTTTGTTTCTTTCATTCCTTTCATTTTTTAAGAGATTTTTATTTGTATTTTATTTATATAACTTTTGAAATTATATCTAAGTTTTAAATATCTATTATTTGTTTAATAAAATATTGCATATAAATTTAAAGTTAGCCAACGGTCCATGAAAAAGGTTATTTTTTACAATTTCGAGAAAGGCAAAATGCCTTTAATTTTTTGCTTATAGATAAATTTCAAAAAGTTACATGATATTAATGTAAATTTTTTTCTAAATGGATAATTAAGAGCAAAGTTATAATATTTTAAAGCTTTTAACTTCAAATATATATTTTTTTGTGGAATGTTAGGTTCATTTAATTTTTCTATAAATATCTGATGGGGGAAAGAAAATTTGATTTTAAAAAAATATTATGTAAATATTTCACATCTATTTTTTTATTAAAAATCAAAGTGAAATGCAAAAAAATTAAAATATATTTAAAAGAATAAATATCAATTTTCTGGCAAAAAATGGACATCATAAGTTTTCTTTATATTGGTTATATAATTGACGTAAAATGATCCAATATACAATGATGATCATCGATACATATGGTAATAACCAATGTTAAAAGTCAATTTTGTAATAGTGAAGGAATGTATAAAAGGGGATAGGGGTTTTAGGTGGACATATCATATTACTTATTTAATGGACCAAACATGGTATATAAAACATTCCGTATTGCACTTTTAAATTTGCCAACATTTAATATCGATTTTCAATAACATTCAATGATAAAAATTGATGTCTTTATTTTAATAATTCACGTTTTATCTCAACATATTATATCTCTCACAAAGAAATAATGATGGCTTCATTGATAGAAGAACCAATATTATTTTATTTTCTTATGTTGATTATATAACAGACTTTATAACAAATATATAACAGATTTAGATTAGATATTGATTGAAAATTGATTTGTGATTCATTAAAAATTCACTATTTATTCGCAATTTTATAATAATATGAGTTCATGAAATGTATCCTACAGCCCAAATTGAGTCCAATTAGAGGCATAATTTGCAATTTGGTGATCAATCAATGTATTATTACTAATTAATTACTATAATCAATTGTGCGAGTAACGGATAATCATTGAGATGCAAATGTTGATAAATCCAAACTAAAAAAAAAACTAATAAGATTATGATGATTGTCATTGAAACCAACATGATGGATATTTTGCATTTGTGGACACCATTTCTTATTCTGCATGGGCAGCAGTTAACATCAAAAATCCCAATCACAAATGGACCATTCCTTAAAATGGAAGGTGCCACAGCCGGCCATTTGTAAGCAGCTAATCATAAAAAATAGAATTGAAACTGAAAAACCTGTTTGCATAACCCACTTGTTCACAACTGTTTCTAGTCATCAACAATCAAGTTGACACAACAACTATTCCATGCAATTTTGATTTGTGAGCCAAACGGAATCACGGGTCTCAATCCTACATTTTCGCCCACTCATCCACAGTTCCGATTTCTCAGCTTCTGCCCCTTTTAGACTTTCACTTAGTTATGGCTACACACATCCTTTGTTTTCATCTTGACCATGACCTTGCATATTTTCAAACGCTTATTCTTTGCTTAATGGCAAAGAAAACAATTAAAAAAAGAAAATAATAATTTTTTTTCTCATTTGAATATTAAAAAAAAAGGATGAGATGATTTTCCTTTACCTATTTCTATAAAAAAATAAAAGAAAAAATTAAATTGAATTAATTAACAATTTTATTCTTCAATTAATAAATCCAATTTTAAGTTAAATATAATTAGGGTAAAATTCTAATAAATTTTTCACTCCTTTTTTAGCCATGTGCGCCAAGAAACTTTTTATTAGGCCTCTACTTTTTCATTTTTTTCACTCTTTTTCTCTTCTATTTTTTTTGCCCTATAATCAAGTAATAAATGTTATTTTTTGTTCCTTTTATTTTATTATTTTTTTTGACATTTTCTCTAGAAATAAGCAAAGAATTATACTGTAATTTTTTATTTGGATTTTTAATTTAAAAAGTGAAAAGATTGAGGGTCAATGACTAACCTTCTGAAACTTTTTACTTTCTTCTATTACTTAGTGTTTTATTTTTTTTCCAATTTAGATATTTTCAAGAATTTTTTTAAACATACATAGACGAGGAAAGAAATATTTTGCTAATAATTAATTCTTCATTTTTTTAATCTCAAATTTCCTTCTCCTTCTAACTTTTGAACAAACCATTGGTTAAAGGATAAGTTAAACTTCTTAAAAAATAAATTTTCTAATGAACTTCTCGAAAAGTGCTCATATTTCTAATATATTTTTTAATTATAATTTTTCTAAATTTGTAATATTCTATTTTTAATTTACTATACAAATAGTAAAATATATTTATACAAAAAGATTAAGATGTCATATATATATATATATATTAATATATCTTAGATTATTTTAATATAATTAAAATGAAATATAATTTAAATGAAGGAAAAATAATTACATCTAAATAATATATGTTAAATTGAAAAGAAATATAAAATTTTTGTTTTTTATAATTGAACATTGAAATAATAAATAACAAATATAAAATAATAAGTAAAATTATATATTTGATATATATAATAAATATAATTTAATTTAAAATTAAATTTTATTTTAATTATATTTATGATATAATATTTAATATTTATATTATATAGTTTTATATAATACTCATTCTATATATTATATAATTAATATAACAATTATATTTCATATAATTAATAAATATATTTATTATAATTATATTTATATTTTATAATTAATAAATTATAGTTATTTTACCTTTCAAATTGTGAGAATAAAATGTCAAAGTGATTATTAGTTAAATTAAATAAAGATATTTTATATTTCTATTTATAAATGACATAGAAAGTTTTTCTTACTCAAAAGGGTGTGAATAAGCAACTTTCCATAGTATGTAAAAAATAAAATTTTCTATGAAGTTTTATTTCTTCCATTTTGGTAATTAATAACTAACTAAATAATTCATAAATTTTCTATTTCTTAATAAGTTGCTCTGTTCATGCCATTTCTACCAACTAAATAACCTTTTAATGCAAGGAATTATTTGTCCAATACTTATTTCTCCAAAAAAATATCGATTTGCTTAATTTCTTTAATGATTCTAATTTATTAAAAATTACACTTAATTAGTCTTGATATATTAAATATCCTTTCTTATCTACAATATTTTGTTACAATAACAATTATTCGTATTAAACTAGAAAAAATTTCAATTAACTTAATTTATTAAATGATTAATGTGTAATAAATTGCATATAATTCAAGTTATTTTTTTAATAATTATATCAACTAATAAATGCTTTAATTGTAGGATTTTTCAAGCAAGAATGCCAAACTTTTTCTTATCATTAAATTTTGTATTTAAAGCATTCATTAAAATTTTAGTCCAAAAAGGTTCCATCAGTGATACTCATTAGAAGTTAATAACTTGGATGCAAGAATTATATAATTAAAATAATTTAGTTTATACCAACATAAGTTGATTTTGAGTGGAAAATGATTATACATTTTAAACAAGATGTCTTGAGAACGATCCAACCTTGTATATAAAGAAAACTCATTTAGGGAAAGTGTTTGCCTTTGGCGCTTGACAATACCTTAGGGAATTAGCTTCTCACTAGTTGGATGGGAGGATATCTTGCTGCAAACAAAAAAAAAAAAATTAATCCATCAATTGGTTTAAATAAGTTACTTTTTGGTGATATGATTGGGGTTTCAATCCTTTCTTTTGCTAGAGTGTAGTTTTTTCCTTTCTATTGGGTTTGGCCCTCATTTAATTTTTTAAAAATATACTCATGTTATATTGCTTAAGATTATTTTTCTATTTTAATGATAGAGTAATTCTCTTTAACCCTTTTTTTATATTTCTTATCCAATACATATCATAGGTGTAATATGAAAAAAGATTTAATTTGATGTAGGAAAAATATATATGTGATGACACTTCATGGAACCTAATTCCCTGATTTCCACCCATCTAATCTAATTATGCTTGATCCATGAAAATGAAAAATGAAATATATATTACTAGTACCATAATGAGCATTGAAAATTTAATAATTTTAATATATGTTAAGTTAACTTTGCAAAATGAAGGAAGTTAGACTTGCTTTTAAAACTCTATCAAGTCCTTAATAACCAGTCTAACTTAACCATATAGTATAAAAGTTCCTATCCAATTATCCAACCTTATGATCCAAGGTTTAAGTCATAACATTATCTATAAGCAAAATATCTAATTGTTGCCAAAATGAATTCTTAAAGGATTTATCTTATTATGGGGGTGGTGAAGGCACTTCAACTTAGGAATCAACCATATTAAATACAAAAGGATGAGTTTGAAACTTAGTGAGTAAATATTTTAAGAAAAGAATCCTAACACAATTTAACCTTGCTAACCAAGTTTACCTTTCCATCATGCATAGTTTAACTTTTACACCATTTCACAACCATATTACTAATAAAAATAACATTCTCAAATGCATAATATAGAGTATCGGTTCAATGATTTCACAAGAAAATAAACATATATATATGTACATATGTATGTATATCATAAAAGCATGTAAACCTTCTTGTAACTCACATTCATTCTTATCCCTTTATAAATATTTATCAAATTTGGCTTTCAAATTACAAGTATTATTGGTTCACCCCAATTTCAATGCTTATATTCAATAATAATACATCATAACTCATTCATTGCCAAGATAAATCAATTTATAACATAACTTGCACATTACAAGAAAAATTATGCCTCTTTAAATGGTCTCACTTTAGGAATAACTATTATTGAGAATACAGGGGATTATAATTGATTTTATAATTAATTACGTAATCTTAAAGAATAACTTTGCATAATCATAATCAATTATAGAGGTATAGAAGCAAAATCTTTGGGCATATTATGCTTTTTTAGAGTGTAGGTATTTCAAGCATAATTGATTATATAATTAATTATCAACTGATAGATAGTAGATCCCTTAGGTGATAATTGATTATGCTTTCCTAAAAAACATGTTTTATTGGCATAATCAATTATGTAATCAATTGTAACCCAAGCCTTTGTGGAATTTTCTTCAAATGTTATTATTCATACATGAGGAATTTAATCTAAATTAATTTCTTAGGTTGTTGTACTCACTTAGACCATTATATCATGCCTTTAAGCCATCATACACACCAAATTCAATAAGAAATTTTTAAAACAATTATTTACATCATATCTCTTAAGATTTAGGGAAAACATGGAAACTTAACTTCAACCAAAATAAATCACGTAAAAATACCTAAATCCAATTAGAATGTCTACTTACCTTGTATAGAGGAGATGCTAAATTGGAAGAATTGTGATTTACATGGTTTTATTCATCCAAAATCCTAAAGATCTAAGTTAGGTTTCAAATTTCTCTTTCTATCAAAAAAATTTAATCATTCAAATCCAATAGGAAAAAAAAAGGAGAAGG
The DNA here is from genome assembly GCA_020226215.1 of Sindora glabra. Classification (NCBI taxonomy): domain Eukaryota; kingdom Viridiplantae; phylum Streptophyta; class Magnoliopsida; order Fabales; family Fabaceae; genus Sindora; species Sindora glabra. Next base: position 2,020,168 of record CM035226.1, on the reverse strand, counting down.
TTTGCAAGAATTAGAGCTTAAGAAGATTTACCTTGTTTGTATGGAAGATTTGATGAAGATTAAAGTTGCCTTCTTACTTGTTTAATGCAAACAAAGGGAAGGTGATGAAGAGAAAATTGAGAGAAGATAAGAGTTTGTGAGTTATTTTGTAAGAAGCATAAGGTTGGTGGCTAAAAAATAGGGGATTAAGGAGTAATGGGGTTGGAAACAAAAATAGAGAAAGTGTTCTAAATATCTTTCATATTCATGAACTCAGTTTTAATCATACTTAACCTTTAAGCATTCCTATTTTATCTTTTCCTTAGTTATTCAATCTAAAGTTTTATTATTGTAATTAATTTTTTTTTACAAAATGTTTTAATTTTAAGGGATGTAACAATTTACAACAACATATAGTTATCAAGGATAACTAGAGTTTTATTATAAAATAAAAAATATTCAAATTTTTATACACTATTTTTTATTTTTTATTTTCAATTACAAGAGTAATAATATATAATTATAATGTTTTATTTTCCACCAAGATAAATCTTTATGGTGTATTTATTTGATATTTATTTACAAGTTGCATTGTACTATATGCAGTTATTTTTTTAATCTTTTAGTATTATTATGTTATCTAATTTTTTTGGAAATAAATTGAAATATCATTATTTATTGGTTAAATTAAATTGATATAAGATACGGTGACTTTTAAAAATGAAATTTATTTAAAATTGTAATGCATATATTATCTTCAATCATTTATAATTAGTGTAGTTGTTTGTATTTTTTTTACTATTAGGTGTAGGTGTTAAAATCAATTTTTTATGTTTTTAAATAATATACATTAAACATACTAAATTTAGTTTAAAATAAAAATTATGTGGTGGTATTTTTGAAGATGAATTGGGCATGTGGATTATAGGATTCAGTAAGTTTATTGGGATGGCAGATATGGTCACTGCAGAGCTCTGGGGCTTGTTTACAAGTTTTCAAATTGCTTGGAACAGAGGGTGGCATCAGGTCATTTCGAATTGGACTCAGAGACAATATTGAGGCTAATCCTATCAGGTTATGAAAAATCCAATCTTAATTATTCCTTAGTTTGTTCTATTATGGAATTGAGCAGAATAGAGTGGTATATTAGGTTTCAACACTGTTTCAAATAAGCAAACCAAGTGGCAAATTGTTTAGCATACTTGGCTCGTGACATGCAATTTATGGCTCCCTAACATGTGGTCTTTAACAGCCTTTCCTGCTGCTGTACGTCTCATGTCCTAAATGATATGAACGGTATTTCTTATTCTAGATTAGTCAAAAGTTAGGTTTTTAGTTCTGTCCTATCTGTTCAAAAAAAAAATAAAAATTATGAGATGCTTATTTCAAGTAGATATTGTAACAATAATATCTTAAAATTATTTTTACAATTTTAAAATAAAATAAATAATTATATTAATATATTAAATTTAGGAGTTATTTGATTTACATAGGAAATAACTTCTTGTAGGAGATTGAATTTTCAAGAAAATAACTTCTTAGATAAATTTCCTGAAAAGTACACAAAATTATTTGATTGTCACATATGAAGTAACATTTCTTAAGAAATAATTTTCTATATTTTGTTTGATTTAATTTTAAATATCTTAAGAAGTGTTAATAAAATGATTATTATATTCTTAAAATTATTATAACACAAATTAATAAATTTAACTATCATTAATTAAATTTAATAAGGATAATAATATTATTGTATCTATAAATAATACAGAAAATAGAACTTATCTGAGGGAGGTGAATAAGTTATTTCTTATGTTTTGTGGAAAGTAGGACTTTCTAATAAGTCCTATTTCTTTCATTTTGTTAGATAATGACTAACTAAACAATTTAACTATTTCTCATTTTTTGAAAAACAGAATTTCTCATGTCATTAAGGCGAATCAAACGACCTTTTAATCTAATATAACAAATATAAGTTGTTATATGTGACATTGGGGTGCAAATGGGTTAGGTTGAGTTAGGCTTTACTTTAAATAGGTCGGGCCTATATTACAAAATATTGGCTTGAGCCTGACCTATTAGTCTATATAAGGCTTTATTTCAGGCATGAACCTAGCCTGACCTGACGTATTAGTATATTTAAAAGCTGATTTTTAATACAAGCTTTTAAATAAGCCAACAATTTAAGACTTAAAAGGACTATTATAAAAAGGCCTTGAATGAGTTAATAATTTATATAAGCTTGTATCAATATATTCTTAAAATATCCATAATAATACTAAAATTAATATAAAATTTTATATAAGAATTAATTAATAAAGAAATAAATTCATATACTTATAACACTTACTAATTTAAATATTTAATTAAAAGTAAAATAATATTAAGTTGTCATAATATCAAAGGTTAACAATAAAGGTAAATTAGTTTACCATAAATTATATAATAAATATTTAAAATATTTAATCTATATAATAGACTTGAAAAAAAAATTTATATGTTATTACCTTCATAATAAATAAATTTAAATAAAAAATATTAAATACACTGACTCAATAAATTTGTAGGTTAGGCTTAAAATAAAAAAATATATTCTATTTAATTAAAAAAAATTTTATATTGATCATAGTCAGACTCATTTCACTAAATAGATCGAGTCGAGTTAGGTTTAAATTAGATCGGAACATAGGCTCCCGATAGACTGTACCACTCGTTTGCACCCTAACGTGACATTAATACACATGTATACACGTGTGCACATATATACATGCATACATACAGACAAAGCGGGCTCACCGCAAAGCCGCCAATGCCGATACTATGGACATTAGACAAAAGGAGAGTCAACGAGGCAAAGTCTCCAATTTCTTAATTTGTTATTCATGGTCTTTGCTTCCTGCCACAAACATGAGTCCCAGATAACCGAATCTGCCCCCAGCCTGACTTTCTTTCTTGTCTGTCCGTACACTTCAACATCTTCTACTTAGTTCCACACCACCAAACAAAATCTGCCTCTCTTTCTGTTTTCCTTAGGAGCGAGCGAGTCTGTCTCTGCTTTGTTTCCTGGGTTTCTCCTCCAAAGCCTTTGTCTCAAGGAGAAGGAAGCGTTGTAAACTATGACACAAAAATGGAGTTGCTTATCTGTTGACTTAATCATCCTCAATGTTGTTCTGGCTTGCATCGATGGGTTTATTGCTGCCATTGCATTCACTCAGGTCTGAAATTTTGTACCCTATTAATCTGGGATCTCCTTCAAAATTTTTTGGTTGAATTTTCTATGACAATGTGTCTAATTATTATATTCAGGGTCAAATGTATTGAATAGATTCAGATTAAGTCCAAACAGTAGTAAATTTTCCCATTTTTCAGTTCTTTTGTTTCATCTTCTGGGACCCAAAGGTACAAAATTTTCAGAAACATAGTGAAGCTTGGGGCGAATCGTTTGCTGTAGGAACTTTTCGGAAACGATCATGGCCAAAATGGAAATCTTTTAGCAGTGAAATAAGAAATTTAATTAGGGGTCAGAAATCGCAAGTTCGAAATAAGCAATCCTCAAACAAAAGGAGGAAAACCATTAGAAAAGACATAATATGTTATAAAAGATTGCCCCTAATCCACAGGGGAAAAAAATGCAAAATTCATTATGTCTTCCATTGTCCTGGATACTCCTAATTAGAACAAGTGGGGGCTACTTCTACTGGCCCCATTTTGTAGCATTGGCAGATGATTTGATGTTATATAGAATTTCGCAGGATGTTCTTAACTTAAAAGTTGGAAATCATCATAATTTTTAACTGTGATGCCTCATTTACTAGAATTCCATGTGCTGCTCTGTATTCAAATGTTGCCTGTCCTTTCTCCCTAAGGGAAGTGATGCTGAAAATATTTTATCTCTGGAAATTATGTAATATGACCTCTCTTCTGGTTGCAGTTCATGGAAATAAACTAATATTTTACTTGTTTAAATGAGAGAAGTATCTTTTGTGAACAAGTCTATTTGAGATGCCAATTTAACTCCAAGTTTGAACTTCTGTTTTGGCTGCGGTTACTTGATTATTGGATGAATAAAAATAAAATGCTAAATACGTGTGCCTTTTTTTTTTCCTTTCTAGAAGTTTGGCATTAGGTTGCCTGAAACATATTGATATTTATATGTTATAAGCAGTGGGCTCTATTTTCCCAGGCTTCTTTTTCCATTTGAAGTAGCTTCCAGGATCATGGCTTGACTAATTGCAAATAGCATGAAATTCCTTCACTTTCACTGTTTAATTATTTTCTAGTATATGCCCTAAGCAGAGAAATGATACAAAAAACTCCTGCCTCTAGTGCTGCCACTATGTTTTGTGAAGTCTAGCCAATTTAATGATTGATACTAGGAGAAAATTCTCATGAATAATACATGAATCAATTATTTGCTGGTTCTTTGGTATCTTTGTGACATGGTTTCACACTTCTTATGCCAGCTTGTGAGGATTCATATGCGAAGTCAACAAAATGGTTGGACACGCCAAAAAGTAAGTGACATCTCCATCAGCTTCACATGATTCTCCCGTTTTGATTTCTGTAGTTGAGGACACTGGTCTTTGAGTACATGGTGATGATACTGTTTCATGAATAATACATAGGCTTGTAGCAGTTGAAAGCTTAGAACTTTTCTTCTTTAATTCCATGGCCTAAGAGTTATAAAGGTTGAGATTCTGGAAGTATGGGCTCTAGGTTTGCTGTTGTTTCTGTATGAATAGTTTCCTGTTTTGTTGCTGACTTACGGATTAATTTTTCTTATTCTGGTGTGGTTTGTTATCTTAAAATACAAATGATGAGTAACTTTGAAGTGATTCTTTGACAATTCTAAATGCTGTTTTCAGGTACTCCATCTCATGGTTGGCTCTTCTAACTTGGGTATGGTTGAGGTTCTTCATCTATTGTCATGAACAATCACATTTCCAGAGAATGAAACTCATGCTTCTGACTTAAATCTTCTTAAATGGGGTCAATTGAAAGTTAGGCTACTTTGTTGAAAAGTAGAAGTTATAAAAATATATTAGACACTAAGCCACTTCTATTGTCTTCTGGAGACTCTGTTTTATTAAATAAGATGTATAAAAATATCTTGGCACGACCCTGCCCATAATGTCCACAAACACACATACGAAAGTACAGATATTTTATCATGTAATCATTTTGCATGATATTGATCATGTCTAGCAATAGAGTAACTCACAACTGTTGTGTGCAGGCATTTGGTTTGATACCTTTGTCATCAAAAAGAGATTAAGCATGGAAGATTATCTGGCATAATTTATTGATGTTTACTTTTCTCTTGGCAGGGTACTGTATATATTTTATATCTACTGTTCTAGCTACTTATGAGGGATGGATTTGCTGGTCTCATGCATGTGGTTTTATCCTTAGAGGTATGTAGTACTTAATCATGAATGGATATGCAGAATTTTTCTTTGTTTGCCAAGGCTTGAGTGCCTATCATTCATTTTAAAAGAGTGAAATATTGCTGCAGCCTACCCCAAAATTTTGTTTCTGGCAGCATTTCTCCTACTGCTCTCCTTCTGGTATGTCGTATTATATTTTTAAGAATAAGATTTGTATTTTTCTGGCTATTATTATGTTTTCCCTCCTTTTATTAATAAGCATATTCATATCATCAAGGGTTTTCAAAGTGGTACGAGGGTGGCCTCTAGTATTCAAACAAAAGTATGACTCAGGACTTCTTAACAATTTAAATAAACTCTGATGGGGGTAGTGCCATATTGTCAGATATAAGGTAGCATGAGAGGAGTTACGATTTGGAAAACTAACTTCAGGATTACATTTATTAATGGGGGTTTTTATTCCAATTACATTGATTTATACAAAATGCACATGACTTATACATCTTATATGTAACTATTTCTTGAAATAAACTTGTCATTAATGAGCTATATGTATCCCTATATTGGCAATTATTTTATAGGGTCGACCTTTGCCATCAGGCCAATGAGGAAGAAGAAGATGATGACGATGAGAACAGTGTTCGGCAGGTCCTGTTGGAAAATTTGAAGAGTGAATCTAGTTCAACTCACACTTATGGCTCCTGGAAATGCTGCTCGTTCCAAGGGATTCACATTGGCAGCCGGCAAAAATATGTAGTTGTGGTAGGAGAGATAAAATTAAAATACCAGGCACCTCCCTTATATGAATTGGCATAATGAATTAATTCCTTGTGCCATTCGATTTTGAAGCCTTTTCTTCCTCCAGGTTGTTGTTCTTATCTTTGTTGTGATGATGATATTTGCAATCCTTATTTGGTTTGGCAATGGAAACAATCCACTAAATCGTTCAGTGGTTGCTCAGGTAAGTAACGTGTATTTCTCTATGCATCATCTATCTCTTCATCTTGATGAGATGCCGATAATCTGTGTCTGTTGTAAAATCTGAACATGTCATACCAAGGTAATTGCATAATCTAGCTTATGACTATTGACCAAGTATAAAGACAACTTCTGGTAAACAAAAAAAAAAAAAAAAAAAAGGTGAAAACTGAACAATAGAAGACCCCTTTTTTTATGAGGAACTGGGGGTTGTTACTTAAAGCCCCTTATTTGATAAGTTTGAGGAAACTGAACATATTTATTTCTCCTAACATGATTTGAGGTTAGAACTTTACAGCAAGTCAGCAAACACCGCCATCTTATCTCTTCTCTACTTCCTCCCCATCATCGTTTTAAAGATGGAAGAACCTAAGAAGCATGCTAACCCTAATCCAAATGAATCCTTGTCAATTAGATGATTAAGTTGTGTTAGATGTCTAGATTAGTAGGAAGAATTGGGTCAGAAATATTAACTTACTGTACTTTATAATGGTCGAGTAGAAAATTAGCTGGTAGACCCCTTATTCGGTGAGAACTTTAATCAACAATTCATTTGTCACTCATTTTTGGGTTCACTAGTATTTGGTCCCTTTTTCATAATTGCTTTTATGGATTTTAATCAATCAACCTCAAACTTTAGTTCTTTATTCTCTCTGCATGTCAATTGGACATCATGAACTCGCATGACTATGTCTTTGCAAGTTTATTCCCTGGGTTTATTATCATAAGAAATTCATTTCATTTTTAGGTTATGTATTGTAAAATTCATAGATGTTGACAGTCAATTACATTTCATTCTTTTCTATGTCAAAAAATGTATGTGCAAAAAATCCTTAGCATGCTAGTTGTCATTACTCTATTATTTGAACTTTGCAGGTATATGAAAAAATTCTCTCTGTTATGATACTAATCTTGGCTGGAGCATTAGGCTGCTATAGTAAGCATTCTTCCCTTACTCTTTCAAGTTCTCATTAAGTATTCCAATTCTTATAAGTTCTGGTTTAAGATGTTTTTCTTGTCTAAGAAAACTGCTCTGAAAATACTATGTACTTTAATATTAATGTCAATTTAGATGGAACTTCAATGCAATTAGCATGCCCATAATGGTGTTGTTATTTTTTGATATTTCTTTAAATCAATGCGATGGGATAATTGTCTTCAATTGTGAAACCCAGTTGCTTGATCTGACTACCACAAACATGGGATTGTTTCCATAAGCTTTGTAGGCATGTTTTAAAAACAGCTTGTAGCCCTGTAATGGGGTCAGAATAATAGGATGCACTCAAGATTAATGGCCTGGTAAATGATCCAATAAATCAGATCACTTTAGGACTTATTAATCCTACTATTCATTTATACAGAGCATTTATGAGCTCCTGTCTACACCTCTCTGCATTCCTTTATACATTGGTTTTTCTTTTTATTTTTTAATGCCAAAGATTTTCAAAAATCTTCAAATTCTCATTTTAAAGAATTTTTAAGTAATCGTATTTTCAGAAAGTAGAATGTTATAAAGAAAGCTGGTAAACCTATGATACTAATGCTTTCCTGGAGTATTATCCAAAAAGCTGAATTTATTTTCTTCTATTTGTATCTTTTTGTTGTTTAGGTCTGCTTCTATTCTTCAAATTGAGGAAAGTACGGTCAGAGAAAGCATCGTCGGAGATTTGGAAGGTATCTTATAGAACTCACCATCATTTTCTCCACTTCTATGTGAGATCCTCACTGAGGCACTCCCTCTGTTGACATTGTATTTCTTAAATTGAAGCAAAAGCCTTTTTCTTCAGTGATCAACTCAATCATTCTGTTTACTATTTAACATTTAAAGTTGTGAGGAATTTGCTTTCAAATGCAGGTTGCCAGCTTAGCAATTGTTTCTGTTACATGTTTTCTTTCAAGTGCCTTAGGAGGTCTTCTCACAGATATTCCTGTAAGTTGCTTATTTCTGGGGGCTTTGTTATTGTACGTGTATAGTTGTGCACCAATAAATTTCTGTACCTGTATTTGATTTCACTTTGAACTGGTTGACAGCTTTTCTATCATCGGTGTTTGGAGATCGTATGTGGAGTTAAAGCATCAGTGTATTTGATCTTGTACTATTTTATAGGTAACCGCTCTGCCTGTCATAATCAAGCAGAAGTTAGTAGCTGCAGTCAATGAGAGGAACCTTCTAGTATAAACTAGGCTGGCAACACTTCGATGATGATTTTTTGTCTAAATTTCCAGGCTCTTCTGTACCATCAGCTTATTTGTTATGGATCATTAGAGAATTGCCACCTCCAAATAAAACTCAAATACGAGAACAACCGAGAGCATTTACATTCATTAGTCATGATCATGGGGCATCTAGCACAAATCAACCTCAGAGCTGGGCAACTGCAACAAGTTCAAAAAATCAGGTTTCATTTATTGCAACTCTAACCACACTTCATATATGCTGCCTGTTTCATATAAAGTTCACATGACATGGTTCACTTTGGGAACCAAATCCTTCAGCAACATGGGAGTCACACCGGCCAATTCAAATGATTGTACTTTTTACAGATAAGGAAGAATAGCTTGCTGCATTGAACCAACCAAATTTGATTCATTATCATTCTTTCCACTTTTATACCGAGCTCATAATGATGTGGTTGTGAGCTGTAAGCGTGCGTTACTCATGACTTCGTGCCACCGTCCTCTGCCCCTGTCCCATTGAAATTACATACCATTGTGCTGAAGATATAACTTAGTTTATCTTACATTCCAGGGATCAAGGGCGAGTCCGATATGAGTGAATAATTGAGCCTCGTTGATGTTCCAACAGCTGAAGAAAGCTTGCAACCAAATGCACATATGCCTGGAGTCGTGATGGGTTGTAGCTGACCAAGGAACTGAAGGCGGTATGCTTCATATGAGCATTTCAGAGCAGAACGGCCAGATTTCCTGATTTGTTCCCCTTGCATTGTTTATGGTTGCCATTCTCATTAATTGGTACTCCAACCTACCAATGGTTTTGTACATGCCTGTACTGTATATACCTACGTATGTACGTGTACATGTCACCAATTTAGATGCTTTGTAACTCTCCAATGGAGAAGAGCATTTGTCTGGACACAGATAGATCTTGCGGAGATACTTTTCAAGTTCCATACTATGATAGAATGTAGGACAATTGTATCAAATATTCACTTGTGAAGAGACAGAAAAAGGAAATATTATAGCACTGATGCTGACGAAAACCAGTTTTATCTGAGAAATGCTGTGGATGAAAACATTTCTGCATAAACCTGTCATATATTTTGAAGGATAAAATCCGAGTGAAAATGATGAAATGGATTTGTACGGACAACATTGTTGCTTGAGAAAATGACAAAAATAACAATTTCATTCTTGACATTTTAAGATATTGATGAAATGATTTTTGAATCATATAAAGTTATAATTTTACTTTTAAATAATATTTCGTACTACAATTTCTTTCTTTCATATATATATATATATATATATATATATATATATATATATATATATATATATATATATATATTTGTATAAATAACTTCGTTTCTAAATTACTATAAGGAGAGATGAACTTGTTTGAAATGATTGATGATAAAGTGAGAATGTTTCAAAATAAAATTTGATAAGTATGTAAGTGTAAAGGAGATTGTAGAGATTCTTTTTTTTTTTTTTGTTTTTTTCTGCATTTCATCCTTAGACCTTTTTCCCTATTTGTTGCCCCATTTCAACTCACTCCTAATTGTATGTCCAAAGAGGAGAAGCTCCCTTTCATTTCCTAAGCAAGGAAAGCAATTCTCAATCTCCTCATCTTCCAAATCAAGCAACATAATGGCTCCTATTCATTGATATTTACAAGATTTCTTTTCTACCTCCTGCTTTAGGTTGTGATTTATTAAAGAAATTTGATTAGTTAAACATTTAAATTTTTGGTTAGGATCGAATGGTACCGGAATTTGAGAATTTTGATTTATTGATGCCATTGGATTTTCCAAGCATTGCTTTCACCACCTATTATTTCTTCCAAAAGTGGCTAGTAAATATTCTAATCAATTTTGCATGACCTTAAGTGATTAGGCTAATTTAGGTTAGGTTTTCTTCATACTTACATAAGTTAAGGATTAATGCTATAGGATGATATTTATTATATATTGTTTGCTAAATCTAATGAACATGAGGTTATATTTATGTTTCATGGTAGGTGAATGACATGAGATTGAATAAAGGTTTATATTTGAGATTTTTTGCAAAAATGCATGGATTTATATGTGAATTAATTCATTGAGATTAGTACACAAAAGTACTTGGTCTAAATCAATTCATCTTTTACAAAATTAAATTAGGGTAACTAAATTGATTCAACAAGGACAAAGGGCAATGTTAAATCTGACCAAGTAGTGATTGTCGTGGAATTTGTTATCGTATTTGTACTAGACTAAGCTAACCCCAAAAATTAGTATTATCCATATTAGTTTTAGAAACAACACATTTTTTTACAATAATTTTCAAAATATCTACAAACAAGATCTATTACAACATATTAAAAAATATTCATAAAGCCCAACATATTTCTAATTAAAAGCTATCAGGACTTTGGCTACACTACTCATGACTTCAAGGAGGTTTGACTCCTAAGCCACATATAGAGATGTAGAAGCTCTTATGGGTGCATTTGAAAAAAGAAAATAATTAAAGAATGAGTCATTAACTCTATAAGTAAACAATTTATTTAAAAAGGTTGGAACAAGAAATACTTATAATTTAATATCACAAGCCCTTATTCTTCATGCCAATTTAACTCATACTAGCAATGTCATTCATAATATCAATTAGTATAATAGTAAATAAATAATATAGAAAGCATTTAATTTAAGAACTCAAACAATAATTAAACCTTTGCCATTTTCAAATAATTTATCAATTCAAATACTATTTAACTGTACTTCCATATCTGTTCCTTTAATTTGCATTTCCAAACACATTCTCATTTGGATTTCCATAATCATTTATAACAACATATCATAAATACATATCTATCATATTCATATTCCATGATAATAATACTAGTTTACTCATGTCCCATATTATGTACCATAAAGCAGTTTATATATGGAATAGATATCATAATCAGATAAAAGTATCCATAAAAATAATTAAAATAATTATTAACAATTAAAGAGCGAATAAATCTTTTTATGCTTTTTGAGTCAACTTTATTACTTTACAAATGTCTATCCTTGTTCTTATCAATCATCTTGCTTTATTCTTTTACAAACCTTTTTCTAGATCTAGTAGTAATCATATAATCATTATCACCCTATCTTAACATATAAAACATGCCTAATGGCATTTTTACATTATAACATAATTCATAAAGTAATTATCAACACAATCTCAACATAAATATAATGATAATATCAATAATAACTTCACACCTATCATGTATAGCCACAAGTTATCCATATATATTATTCACAAATTTATATAAACAAACATGACATAATCTAACAACAACAGTAATGTTATGTTTTCATTATGTAGCTCTAAAGCGATAATTTAACAATAATTCATAAAAGACACCATTAAACATTACATTAGTTGAAATACTAGCAAACAATCATAATTATAGAATTTTATACTTAACATATCAAAGATAAATAAGTATATGACTTATGTATGTATGTATATGTGTGTGTGTGTATATATATATATAATAAAGGAATATATAGAAAATACATAAAGTAGTATTTAAGATACATATATATATATATATACATATGTTTACAATTTGATTTCAATATTAAACATGCATTAATTAATCAATTATATGTTAAGTACTTAAGTACTAGTGGCCCATGTGTTGATAACCATTGGTAGACCAATAAAAATAATGATCCCTCAATGTTACTGATGTAGGGGAACATTGGTCGACCATTATATATTGGAAGGTCTAAAAATTTGATTTTGCAAGCTATTGGTCAACCACTAAGTCTAATGGTTAACTAGTAGCTTAGACTCTACAAAGATTTCTTTGAAAAACACCATTTTTCATCTAAATTAAGCTTTCAATGCTTCAAATTCTTATCTAAACTTCATAAAAATCATGAATACAAGTTTCTAACACCTTATTAAAGCCATTCTCATAATTTATTACAACAAAGATCACTAAAATCTCTAATTTTTAATTTTACTATATTATAACATGAAGTTTTAGTGAATCAAGGATTCAAGAAAAATTAAAGTAAATTATTTACTTATGATGCATGGAAGAGATAAGAAGAAGTTAGAAGAAGGTCTAACTTGTAATAGCAATACAAAACTAAGAAGTTTTCAGCTAAAATCCTTAAACCTTTTTCATAATAAATTCCAAAAAGATTTTCAACCTAAAACCTTAAGCTAACTAGAAATTATCTTAATTAAAAGAAGAAGATGATAGTTTCTTGAAATTCTTTAGCTTTAGTTTGTTAAGAATTGAAGAAATCAGAGTAAAAGAGCTTAAGGAAGAAAATAAGGAAAGGAGATTAGCTAGTTTTCTTTAACAAAATGTGCTTCTGATTGCTTACTTGGGAGATATAAAGGGGGTTTAGATATTTTTGGGGAAAGTAGGTATTTCATATATTCTTAAAGGTAAATTTAGAAAAATAGCTCCAAAAATCTCCTTCATACACTTATTCTAATTTAATTACAACATAACTCATATGTAACTTATTTCCTCCTACTAATATCATAAAACTATATTTTTCTTAAAAAAATATTCTAAATACATCCATGACATTTAAAAAAATCTTCACTTTCATTTAAATATAAATAAAAAATTAAATAAAATTAATTCTTAATTTCTTAAAGAGTGTAATAGGCAACTTTCCTTGCATAGAATCAATTCTTGAAAGGATTCACAAGCTTTTTAGAATAATGCATGATGATCTAAATTGATTTAGACCTCATAAAAACTTATTAGAGGCCTTAGTTGATTCCCAAATCAATTTATAGTTTGATTCTTAATTTTTGCTGTAAGATCATTCAAAAAAGAATATTTATGACTTAGTTATATAATATATGAGTTAGAAAGGTTATGTTGGAGAAGTAACTCTAATCCAATTGTGTAAATTGCCATCCTAAAAAGATTTAACCAAAGCATAACTCTTGACATTACGATTCATTTGCTTATTTTGTAATCATTATTTGATATCAAATGTTATGTCTATATTGTATGAAATTTAGTTATATACGGATTGATATGTTGGTCGAGGCATTGGTCTGTATAAATTTTTAGATGGCATGTTTGTTATAACATTAAATTAAAGTGCTAATTAAGATATTTATGCATATTATGATAAATTATGTGATAAATGAGTTTTAATGATGTTAGCGGTGAAGGTATGCATATTGCAACTTTATGCATTAAATTCATGTACCTATTTATAAAGGGATAAAGTTATCCTTGAAGAGATAAGAATAGGCTTGTGAGTAGAGTTGTTGAAATGAGTTAAAGTTGCAAGCTGACTCATTAACCTATAAACTTTAGCATAATGGTAGCCCATATAAATGCAAGCTGAACTTAGTTCAACTCAGAGGGCTCACAACCTAAATGAACTAACCTACAAATGGGTTGGGCTAACTTATATATTTTTATATATTATTTTTTAATTTTTATATAGGTGTAAATTTTTAATCCATATAAAATCACACTCCTTTTTTCTTTTTAGTTATGTAGGTCATACTATGAATAATTTAGAGATGATATTTTTATTTTGTAGGTATTATATAATTTATATTTTGTGTATATAGTATTCTTTAAAGTTATATATAAACTTGAAATATATTATGACTTATTTATGGATGGATGTGTAATGTTTTAAAATGATTTTAATTTTTTTATTATTTAAAAGTTTAAAAATTAAAAAGAGGCCTATAAGTTAGCTTATTTACTTGCCAACCTGGGAGGACCGAACTATAGCCTTCATATTGAAGGCTTATAAACAAAGTAGGTTGATTTAGCCTAATCTATTTAACGGCCAGTTTGTAGCAAAACCTATTTGTGTATTCTATAATTTTACATGTGAGATATAAGGCTAAAATAGAGTCATAAGGAGATTTACATTTTTTTATATTTTTTATTGAATGATATTAAAATGTGATAATGGAAATTGTAAAACTATAGAAAAAAATTATTAACCTTATATTTAAACCTCATTGTGAATGAGATGAGGTAAGAATGAATAACATGACCTTGATTAAGTATTGGTATGATGTATATCTATATCTATCTATTGATAGATAAGTTATTTTTTACAGAATAACTTCTTTTTTTATGCACGTCGTAATACACCAAAATTAAATATTAATGGTATGACAAAGAGTTTTATAGTAAAGGGTGACAAATTAGGTTGAGCCTTAGTGATCCATTTTATATATCATTTCTTAATGATTTACTAACTATAATTATCAAATTAATTAAGTTTTTTATGTACTAAAAATAGAAAGGAGAAATACAAATAGAGAATGTAGATAGCATGTAGAATAGAATGAACACAAAACCAAGTTGGGGGGTTTTCATCCGAATTTAAAAGAAATGCACTGAACAAAATAACATATAAAAGTGAAACATAAGGAAATTCAATATAGTGAAATAGTTTATCTAAGAATTTGAGAGTTTTTAATGTGGATTAATTATAAATCATACAATATTAAACCATTCTAATTAATTTTTCAACTTTGAATTATCTGAAACTTCTACAATAATTTTAATTTATGAATCCTGCCCTAGATAACCATTTAAGATTTGATTAATTAAGATTAACAGAATTAAAAATTGATTTATACAGTCACAATTCATACAGTCAGATTAAATTTGATTTAAAAATAGAATTCAGTTGAATTGAGAGATTAAATTTAAACAAGAAACTTCTAATTTAATCTCTTAATCCTCTGTCCCCACATGAAAAATTATGATTAATCAATCACAAATCAACATAAAAATAGATAAAGATAAGAAATCACAAGATTGAACATAAATTATACCAAATTAATATTCAATATATGTAATTTCAAGTAATTAGTATAAATAATGAAGAAAAGAAGAAAATTAATTAAAAGAAGTTAATATTATAAATTAGAATCTCATAATATAAATATAAATGAGCTTTAAAATCTTTAAATCAACAAAGGATTTAGCCTTCTATAGTTGAAGAAGAAGAAATTTGAAAAGAAAAGTAAAGAAAAAAGTTATCTTTGTTAAATTGTATAAGAGTAAAAGTTATTCTTGCCTTTAGAGGCATTGACCTATATCTGATTCATTAACCTCTAAAACCTAATAATCTTGAATCATATCCCTTTTAAGGTTACAAAGACTAAAACTTTGCTAATTTTAAAACCCTAGAACCTATTTTACAAAATAATGTGCTAAAAGAGTTACAACAATGAAATTTCATAGGTTTGACTTTTACCTATTGTAAGACTACTAAAACTATATATTATTATTAAGTTCAAAAACAAATGTAGGGTTAGGTCTTAGAAAACTTTGGGCTTTAGTTTCACTTTAATTGAACCTTTAGAGCCTTTGTTTCACCTTAATTAAACTTTTAGAATTTTAAATATGGCCTAAAAATTGAAATTGACTTAGTTAGGATAGAAACAAGGCTTCAATTTCTTAACTAAATTAGACCTTCATATATCTTAATTGGACTTTGACCAAAACATATAAGTTATGGAACTTTCTTTAAGCCTTTGAATGATATAAATATTAATCAAATCTAATATCCAAAACTCAAAATTTAGTTAAAAACTTGAATTAGTGTAAAAATTTAACATTAACTGAATAATTTCTAAACATTATAAAACCAACCCAAATGATATAAGAAGGCAAATTTTATAAAATTAACATATGTAACATATTTAAAAGCATAAAATAGGAGGAAATAATATATACAAAATCTTGCTTATCACTTTTCTCCTTGATAAAGTACGATAGCTTGTTAATCTTTTAGATGAAATATTTTTTATAAAATTTAATTGTAAGTTATATACGTCGTAATATAATAAAATTTTAATTATTGTTAATTACTTGTTGTTTCCTTATTGAGTTTTTAGAGAAACTCACTTTATTTTTCCTCCTTTTGTTATAAGGGATTTTCTCTTAAGTGCTAAGTTGCTATTGAATGGGTTCAAAGTATATTGCTCAAGAATTTTGACATTAAAGTAAGCCCTACGACAATTAGGCTAGATACTTATGAATACAGATTATTATATGGAAGATTATAGTTCTTTTGCTAATACTTTCAATATTTACACTTTCTTTAAGGAGGTGTATCATTACATGTAAAATATTACATTAATTGTGTGTTAGTAAGGCTTGTAGGCAATTGCTTATAGCAACTTTATACATTGATCACATGTTCATGGATGAGTCATAACAATAACTAAACCTTAAAAGTATCATCAAATCTAATAGAGAATGAAAGGCTAAACTTAATGACGAAAGAGGTTATGATAATGTCACCATACATATATAAGGGATTGCTAACCTCCATACTCTATTTTTTCATTTAGACAAAAAAATTATATTACTAATTTAATAGTAATAAAATAATAAAGGGTATTTAAGTAAATTTTATTGAGAGATATTAAACTAAAATATTTAAATTAACTTTACTCATTCTCTTTTATCTTTACAATAAATGCACTCATTAATGAAAATAGTTAGTGATAATGATAAATTAACTATAATATTGTTTATTATTTTATTATTATTAAATTAATAGTATAATTTTTTCATTCAAATAGAAAAGTAGAGCTTGCTAGCGTCCACATATGAATGTGAATATTAATAATCCCTATATATATGTATATATATTATTGATGATTATCGAATTTAATTAAAATTAAAATTTACCAATTTAATGAAAATTGTAGTATAAGGTAACAAATTAAGTTGAATTTCTAGTGATCCACTTAATAAATCCTATCACATTGATTAATTAACTATAATCACAAAATTATTTAAGCTTTTTATATAAAAAAAGAAGAAATAAATAGAAACAAAAGTGAAATCTAATTTTACACACTAAAATAATTGAGCAGGTAGTATGTAGGCAGAATGTAGGAATGTAAATAGAATTGAATTAGGGGGTTTTAATTTAAAATTAAATAGAATGCAAGATTAAGAATAGAATATATCAATTATCATAGAAAAATAATAGAGAAATACAATTGATATGAGAAAATTAAGAATTATTTGGCATATTAATCATAAATTATCATAGATTTGACAATTGCAAATGATCTCTTAACCTAAAATTATCCAAAACCTTGATAATGATTCATGAATTTTATGCTAAATTACCATCTATGATTTAGTCAATTTAGGTTAACAAAATTAAGTAATGACCATAATCTAAAAAGCTAGATCTAAATTAATTTAACTGAAGAATTTAGCTAAATTGAAAGATTAAAATAGAAACCTCTAATTTAATTATTCAATCCTCTATTCTCACATGAAAAATAATGATTAAATAATTAAAATTTAACATAAAATTAAATTAAAATTATAAATCACATCCAATCTATGCAAATTCAAAAAATCAGAGAAAAAATTAGAGAAAGAGAAAAATTAATTAACAAAAGTTAACATTATAAATTGGGATATCATAATCCAAATTGAGTTGAGCATCAAAATCCTTAAATCACTCTAAAATTTTACTTTCTATAGATGAAGAAAAGAAACTTAGAGAAGAGAAAAAAGTTATCTAGAATTTGTATATTTTTGCTTTTAACGGTACAAACACTTATATTTGGTTTCCTATACTATAAAACCTAATAGGCTAAGTTAATATACCTCCTAGGGTTATAAAAAATAGGACTTTGCTAATTTCAAAAACTTAAAACTTAATTTACAAAATAATATATTATAAAAGTGATTGTAATAAAATCTCGTAAGTTTGCCTTCTAGCTATTATAAATCCCTTAAAACTACTTAGTTTCACTAAAGAGTCTTGAATCAAGTTGGTATAGGTCTTAAACAACTTTAGACACTAGTTCAAGCTAATTTGGATCTTTAAAGCTCCATTTAAAGCCTAGAAGTTGCAAATAGGTCAGGCTAGATAACACCATTGCTTCATTTTTATAACTAGATTTAACCTTTTAAAGATCTAAAGTAGGTTTTAGTCAAAATATGAAAATTTTAGAACTTTCTCTTAACTTTCTAATAATATAAAGATCACTTAATTTTGACATCCAAAACTCAAGTTATGGCTAGAAATTTGAAATAGCATAAAAATTTGACATTAATTGAATAATTTAAAAATATAGAAAAATCAATACCTAATCAAATAACAAGGCTAAATCCATAAAATTAAACATATAAAACACATTAAAAGATATAAAATAAAAGAAAATAATATAGATAAAATCTTACACATTAATTATAACCAAGCCAAGTAAATTAATATATCAATATGCAAAAAGACAAAGAAATTGAGACAAAACAATGTACGTTAGAAGTTTACTATGAATGAAATCGATAATATGGAAAAAGTTTAAAACCACTGAAAAAATGATAGAAGCAAATATTATTATCAGAGAACATAGATTTCAAAAAACAAAGGATGAAACGAAAGTAATGTAAGTAAAAACTTTAGATTTTAGTTTTTTAATAAATAATTAATATCTATAAAAAATAATATTGATTTTATATAAAATAAATATATAAAATTAAGCCCATATTTATAAAAACATCAACACTTACATCATTTTTAATATTTATCTTTCTATAAAAAAAACCAATATTTAAACATAGTTTACTTAACATGTTGGTTTTTTAAAAATATTTAACATACTAACTTTGCTGAAAACTCAATAGAGTAATGATTTGCATAACGTTAGATGTCAATTTAGTAAATAACAATCACTATAAGTTTACCAATAATTTCAAATATGCTATTGCATCCAAATAAACATCGGTTATATTCTTGATCTGTTGTCTTAAGTTTTCAAATTATTTTAATAATGCTAGTGTGTCAAAATAAACGTTGGTATTAACTTTGACTGACGACTAGCGATCGACATCTATTTACAATTTTATAGGAGTGTTAATTCTATATTGAATGCTATTTTATTTTTGATAAGTGCATAAAAATATATATTGAATTAGATTTATTAATGGCATTTTTTTGGATTTTTGAGGCATAAATGTGATGTTATTGCATAATTATTTCATAAGTACTACTATTATTATTTTAATTTTTAATTGTGATTCTAGGTTATAAAAATTGACTTAGCCATAGCATTGAATCTAGTCAAACCATTGTCTACGTACATCTAAGGGATTGATAAGTTAGTTTTGATAGAGAAAATCAAGTAATTGATAGATTGTCATCTTATAGGTTTAGGCTTATGCCAACTTAAGTTTTGTTCAATGCATGATTTGAGAAGTTAAATAGTGATTATTATTAGAGAAAGTTAAGGAAAGGATTGAAGCTAAATTTTGGAAATTTTTTTACTCTTCTTAATAATAAATTAAGGTCTTAACTAGTTACCTAACATACCTCTCTCTTATTAAGTGTTGCATCTTTTTTTCATACTTTTTCTTTAGATTTGTGAAAATGCTCTATAAGTTAGGTTAGAATTTTTATAAGGCTTCAAATGATCTTTTATCTATCATATTTTATCGTTCTACTATGATTCTTTTCCATAAGTTGCAAAGTTTATAAATTAGTTTAGGTTTAAAACTATTCATTATCTTTATTTTGTTTTATAATCTAGAGATTATTTTTTTAGTTTTATATAAATTTAGTCTTGCTTTTTTATATGAGATTGTTTAAATATAATTGTTACTTGTAGAATTATTTTATACATTGATTTTCTTTTACTATATTGTTAACTTCATATATTATTGATTTTAGATGGTGTTAAAGATACTTCTTACATGTTTTAAATTGAAGAGTTTGTTGTAATCAAATTTTCTATGGACTTCAAATACATATCTTTCAATTGCTTGTTTAGGAAGTTAAATAATAATTGAAATTTAATTGAATTAAAGTAGGAAATAAATATATGACCATAATGGTAACTCTCAATGTCATGTTCTCATGTTATAGAATCTTTTCTTATATTTAAATTCTATGCAAATTAATTTTTCTTATAAAAATTTCATCATGCAATTTTAATATATTACTTTAAGTTTTATTTAATAACTTGTTTTTTAACCTTTTCTTTATAGGACTAACACCTTAAGCTATATTACAATAGCGATAATATACTTTAAGTGTAATCAAATTCTTTAAAGTGGTGTTGTTAAACTTAGCTTAACTTGACTACTTTAACTAGTTGAATTAGCACCAAAACAAAAGGTGATTTAAGTCTTGCTTTGAATTTGTCATCATGGTTGGCCCGAATTAACTGACGGAATCTAGTAAAAATTCAAACATCAATGGTGATTTATCCACATAATTGAAATCTAAGCAAACCTTTACTTACAAAGATGAGAAATAAAATTGGCAATTGGAACTCTACTTGCATTAATAGTGTGATGTATGTCATTTTACATCAAAAAATTATTATTAAACCTATACTAACACACTACTAGGATAAATTTACATCGAACCCAAGAGAATAGAACTCAATTGATAAAAAAGAAATAGATAATGAAGTTTGCAAAACCAATTTTAAATGAAATAATTAAAAGTAGAATTAAAGTAGAACTATTAGAACATGAGTTCAATGGAAGGAAAATCACACATAATTTTTTAGATTTATCATAGACTCCAGTAAAATTCAAAATTAATTAAACTACTTAACTAAAAATTACCCTAACATTAGTAATAATCATGCAAAGCTTCTAATGATGATTATTTTAGAACAAGCATTGATATTAACCCCTTATTATTGATTTCAATTCAAGACACACACCTAAATCTAATCAATAAAAATGTTAAATATGAAGAGTAAGATTAAGATAATTTTACATGCAAAAATTACCAATTCATCCTCTATTTTTTTAGATAACTAATAATTCATCCATATGTCTATTGATTTCAATCAATTACAACTAACCTATATGTAAGAACTTATTGTAATTAATTGTTCAGCTATATATTATGACAGACAATCAATTAACAAATCACATTTAGCAAACTAACCAAGTAGTCATTCATAATAAAAGCAGAAAAATAAGAGATAATCTAATTAAAAGTAAAATTAAGGGTAATGTTTCAAAATTAAATCAAATTGGAGCAATAATCCCTTGAACATATGTAGAAAATTAGTCATTTATGGTGATTTATAAGAAAACTTTAAGAAGAGGAGAAAGTTGTATAATGAGAATGTGTGTTGCCTTTGGAGGCATAAAACCAAATATATCTAATAATGCTATAATGAAATGGGCTTTGCCTAATTTGGATGCCTAAAACTAATTTTACAAATGAAATCTCTAAGACAATTTATTACAGTAAAATTTTGTAGGTTACCATTTTAACTACTATAAAACTATGCAATTTTTATAAAATAATTCTTAAATTATATTAGGTTGGGTATTAGACAACTTTGGGCTTTAATTTGACATTATTTGAACTCTTAAACCTTTATTTATTTCTAAGTTAGCGGGAATGGGTTAGGTTGAATAGAAATATTTAATTTTCTTCTCAACTAAATATGACCTTCCTAATACTCAAATTAGCCCTCAGGCAAATACAAAACTCGTAAAGCTTTCACTTAGCTTTCCAATAATATAAAAATAACCCTAATTGGACATTTAAAACTTAAGCTATGACCAAAAACTTAAAACAAATTCAAAATCTAATATTAATCAAATATTTCAATAACATTCTAAAATCATGACCTAATCACAAAATAAGAACATTACATTAAATTAAGTATATGTAATATCTTAAGAGTCAAAATATAAAAAAATATAAAATATGATACTATGCAAAAAAGCCAATGAACCTTACCATTGTAATGGAAGTTTCTCTTTAGCAATATAGTGTAAATCAAATTATATATAATATATAAAGTTACTTAAGCATAGATATTACATATTATGCGCATACTACACTATTATATTTAATACGTAATATGTACATAAATTAATATTAAAATAATTTCAATTTTATTATGCATCTTATAATTAGATTTATTATATGCTAATATAAATCAAATATAATATTTATTTGTTGCGTTATTAAGATACATTTATACTAATTGAATAAATTTGATTTTAAATCTATTAGGTGGTGGTGGGCAGTGGATTGGTGGTGAGAAATTTGAATAGCATGTTGAAGGTTATAGGATTAATCCTCCTTTTTAACAATATACCAAAAAAGGGGAAATTAATTTTTATATTTTTATGTAGATATATAAATAATATATAATTTTATACATATAAAAAATATGTTGATTGGTTCAATCATTCAATTAAATTAGCCTTGCCAAATTGATGACTGAATCGACTTTTGAAACATTGAGTTTTGAACCAACATTGTGTTAAATGTGAAGTGAGGAGAAAAAGATTAGACAAATCAAAGATTTTTTTTTAATTTTAATTTTAATTTTATTTATTTTTATTATTATATTATTAATTTATTTTATAATTTTCAATTTTTACAAATTCCGGCTATTTGAGATTACCAATGAAATGGGATGCTAAAATTTTTTTTTTCGTAATTTTTTAATTTATTATCATTAAGTTTCTTTTATTTCATTTTTACCTATTATTTCCTTTAAATATATATGTTTGTCCAACAGAATGACATTGTATTCCAAACTAATTAGAAAACAACTCGAAGCACAGTTTTGGAAGTTGCAACCCCTATTATACGATTTTTGTGATTGATCATTCTTTTAGTCGTTATTATTATTTTGATTTATTTTGTAAAGTAATAAGAATTTTTATTGATTAGTTTATTTAATTATTTTCCCCAAAGTAATTTTTGTTTCAGAACTTTAAAATGTTTTACTGTTTAAGAAAAAAAGAAGGAATATCCAAAATTAATGGCAAGATTGGCGGTTATTAAGGATTAAATAAAATAAACAACTTTATTTATACATTGAAACAAAAAGGATTTTATGATTTAATATATTTGTGCCTGTAATGCCACCCATGAATTGGGTTATATTGATCTTTAAATTACGATCACATCAAAAAAGCCATCAGACTTTGACTACATTAGTTTTGTTTTTTATCCTTGTCTTTCATTGGCCGATGAAATCAGCAAACTGTAGGTTGATCTTCTTTAAATAGGCACTACTAAGAAGGTCAGAGGGGATTGGGGAAAAAGAAAAATCAGAAACGATCGGAGGCAGAAAAAAGACTAAAGAGTGAGATCTGAGAAAGTTTAGCAAACAACCAAAAAAATGGAAAGACAGAACTAAGGTAAATAATCTTCCTATTGACTAAGAACATACCAATAAGGACTCTTCCTTTTTGTTTGTTTCTATATATCAATTCCCAACTCGTAGTTCTATTCTTTTCGTCATTCCTAATTGCATACTGTGCAACTCTGTGATGAGGTCAACATAAAACTAAATGTTATTAGGGAGATTAAATTGACTTCTTTTGAGTGATTTGAGAAAGCTCTTCATGAAATATATATTTAATAAATAGATAATTTAATTTTGAATTCTCATTGTTATTATTATTGTTATTAATTTGGTTTCATAATTATTATCATTAAGCATTTGTCATTATTATTATTATTATTATTATTATTATTATTATCAGTCAAAAGTTGTTCATTGACAATAACTTATTGTTCACATTCAATTTTAATTAAGGTGGATAAAATTAGCTTATTGCAAATAATTTGGGCATTTTATTGATAAAAAATATAATAAATAAATTTATATTAATTAATGTTAATATTGTTATAGTTACTATTTTTATTATTATTACTAGTACTATTATTATTGATAGTATAATTTCAACTTATTCTTTAATAATCATTTATTCGTAACACTTATTACTATTATTATTAATAATAATTTATACACTAATAATAATTTATTTAAATTTTCATTCTTTTCTAATATAATGGGAGGGAATATTCTAGTTAACTTCTTTCGAAGAAATTTAGGGAAACTTTTTAGGATGAATATAATAAATAGAAGTAAGTTTCTCTTTTATATATATATATATATATATATATATATATATATATATACATATACATATTAATAGATATTGTTTTAACTTTATTTTCAATTATCTACCATGATAATATTCAATACAAATGAAAAAGAGGAAGTTTAGAATATTAGTAAATCAAATAATATATAAAATTTTAACACTGCCTATTAGAAGAGCATTTTAAGGCTATTAATACTTTTCTTACATGTAACCAAATCCACATTTCCTAAATTTGATACACATAATTAAATTTATTAATTTTAATATACCTAACAAAGTTATAGAATTAATTGAATATTTTAGGTGGTTAGTCACACTTCCACAAAAGATTAGTGGTTATTCTAAAAAATGAATTAATTAAAAAACAAGAACCTTATTAAGCAAGATAAGATATAAAATAAAAATCAAATTCATCCTTATGATTCATGACAAGTATGGTTGTGGTTTTTTGGCATGTGTGCTGCATTAAATGAAATGAGAGAATATTTAATAGATGAAGGAAGATATTTTACAACAACTAAAAATGATAATGTGGAGCTATTAAAACTAAAAGATGAAATAAGAAAACTTGCTAGAAAAGTTAAAACGCTTAAAGAGTCATTGAATGCACTTAGAAGTATTGTATTTGGTTTATTTATATTTTACTTGTAATTGTCATTTTATTTATTATTGTAGTAGTAATGTATTAGGTTTATTGAGGCATATTTTCTATACATTGAATTGATGTTAATGAAAATAAATTTTTTTACTATATTGAAATGAAAGTCAATAAATTTTCTTCTTGGAGTAACAACATCTTGGGACTAAAGCAATTAGAATAAATAAACATAGAACAAATAATAATATAAAGGGATGAATTTCCTACTTAATAAATTTTCTCCTAAAATTTAACATATTACAAATTTGTTACTTAACAAATTTCCTAGATAACAAATTTCTAACTTAAATAATTAAATAAAATTCTTATAATATATTGTCTTCAGACTTATTTCTATTATCCTTTTTATTGATGACTTAACTAGATAAAATTAATTTAAAGGGGGATAAGGATCAGTTAAAAAGGACAGGAAATGTAAAGTGATTAAAATTATAAAGCCATTAAGCATATTTTGTGTACATTATAGAGAAATAATGTTTAATTTAAAAAACATAGAGCATAGAAATGCCATGCTCAAAATGAAGAGATGCATGAACATATTGTGAATAACTTAATAGAAAAGTGTCATTACCTTAAGTATCAATAGTGTTCGTTGTAAATGAATCACAATTACCAAAATAATATACTTAAATAATGGCATCAGCTAACATAGCTCGACATAAGATTCCCTTTTTCTAAAAACAAAATAAAAGTGGTCCAAGGTTTTTATTTACTCAATTTATAAAGACATAAAGTTGATAGATTCCTTACAATTGAGTAGAAGTCATGATAGCTTTGACCCTTTTACCTCTTACTAAAATGGTGGTTGTTCATGAACCATTTCTTATCATGCTACTTTTTGCAGTAGTAACTTATTTTTCTTTCTACATATAGGTTAGCTTAGGTTAAGGATTTCAATTTTACTAAATAAAATTTGTATTCCTAAGCTTAAAAACATAAGAATTTATTTTTCTTATGACAAATCTGGTATCTTGTTAATGCATGATTGATCTGGAACTCCTTTAAGTGTGCTAAGAATTCCAATTTTCCATTCTTTGCTTATGCAAAGACATAAGTTTATTTATTATAAAAATGTCTTAAAAAAAGATTTGCACTAGATTTTTAGCATGCTAATTCTATAAAATATTATAAGTAAAATATATATCTAAAAAAGTTTAAATAAGAAGTAGGTTTTTAAACATAACAATATATCTACAATTAACATATTTACTTTAAAAGTTTATACTCAATAGATTTTCCTTGCACAAGGATGCACTCATAAATTAAGCAAAGATTATGTAGTTATAATCTTGAATAACTTAAAAAATTTATTTTCTTAGCCCTTTTTGATTCATATATTTGCATTGCCTTTTCTTATGCAAACAAAGGTCTAGTGCTTATATTCCATGTTGGATCTACATTGTGTAATATAGGAGCAATTGTCCTTACAAAAAAATTACATACATATATATACTAATTATAATTATTGCCTTCATGAATTTATATAACATTGCCCTTATAAATTTGTTTACTTGATTAAAAGAGGAACATTTTACTTTAAATAAAGGTGAAAAGATATGAAATTTAACTTATTATGCCTACACTAAAATGTATAAATGAGAAAATTTGAAATTAAAATAATATATTATTGTTATTTGAATATTTAATTATCTTATAATAATTAAAATTTTTATTTTAATATGTATATATTGTCCCTACAAACTAAAGTTTCTAGATCCACCATCGATTACATCTCTTTACTAATGGGCTTGAGATTTAGCTCTTAGTAGCCTTAAAGGAGAAGTAGAATTTATAGTAGCTTGTATTGTAGGAGGTGTAATTTTTTATACATTAAAATTAGTGATTATATAAATAGTTTTAATATAAATCATGAATAAAGTGCAAAAAATTATCTTTTTTTTGCTTAGGTTAGACGATTGCTCTTTGACAACCTCTCTTATTGTAACCTACCTAATTATTAACAGTTGTTACATTTCATAGTAGCATTCTTTTATGCTTTAGTGGATAAAAATCGTTCACATTTTTGCTTAATCTTTCTTGTTTTAAGCCTACCTAGTAATCTCTTCAATAGTGTGGCTTCATTTCAATTTATTCAAGCATGCCTAAATCTAGCAAAGGTGCTATCAAATAGGAATAGGCAATTATGTAATTTTCCTCACTAACAAATGCATTATAGTAGTCTTGGAATTTTCTATATATCTGATTGATGCATTTTGCAACAAGTTTACATGGTAAACCACTAATTTTCCAACTTCTACAATTACACTTCATTTGCTTTAAGTTAACCATACATTGTGTAAAGTCATCATTCACCTTAAACTGATTTTTCCCAGCTAAATGAATCTTGTAATACACTAAATGTCTAAGTGTTCTATTCAAATTATCAATAATCCTTTTCTTAACTCTGTACTCCTATCTACAACCTGCTTTAAACCTTGTAGAAAATATATCCATTATGTTTACTTTGATTTCATCCATAAGTTAGATGATAGGTTTCTATTTCAGATCATCTATCCATCGATTGAATGATTCACACATATTGGTCATGTGTGGGCTTTTAACTTCTAGATTATAAGCATGCTTGGGCCATATTAATGGTGAATATCTATTAAGTATTCATGTATTTTCTCATGATAATTCAACATTTTTTCCATAGCTTTCTTGTGCAAGAACTCATTATTTGCATTGACTACTATCTAATAAAAATTTCTTTATATTATTAATAGTTATTTTGCCTTGAAATTTTTTTAATAAGTGAAAAGAACAACATCTATGCCATACTAATGGAAATTACATCTTTATAGCATCATTTAAGTCCTATAAAATGAAGTAAAATTGTTGAAGTTGTATAATGAATGAAAATGCTAAGAAATTAGCAAATTATAATGACATTACAACTTTTATCTAATCACTTATGAAAGTGAAAGGTGTATCTTCTTTACCAGGCTTGATTACTATTAAGAAAATATGATTATGAGTTCTTCTCATTTTTAACCATTATATATGTAAGGGGAAACAAATCATTATTTTTATTAAGAGATATAACATATAATAAGACACATTGATATGGCTCATTTAAGTGACACCCATCTAAACTTATAAATAGCCTAGCCTATTAAGGAATTTTTATTTACAAGCAACCAGATAGATAAAAAATCTCTTGAATGTAGAAGTTAATTAGTGAGTTACTCATCTAGTAGTCTATCTTTATAGCACTACTCGGGTTCTTCTCTAATAATAATTTGCTATATTATGATAAAAGCTTGTAACTTTGAGCATGTTTTCCTTCAATTTCTTCCTTTACCTTACATTTAGCCTTATAAAGTTGCATTAAACATAGCTACACCATATAATAGTTATTTAACACTTTATTCATGAGATAATAACTTATGTAAAGATTTGTCTTGAATGAGCTCTATAACTTTTCTACCATCCACGTCAAAGTAGCATTAATTTTTTTTAGGCTCCTTAATGCAAGTATGCTTCAAATGGAGTCTTTTGATTGTGTAGGTTACACCATTAGGCAAGAGGGATACATGGATCTTCCGTAGATAGCCATTACCAGCACATATTACAGTAACTCCAATTTTATCATTTTTATCTTAATAACAACAAAATTTTCTTACACAATGTATTCCTTTTAAAACTACCATGAACCCTTTAATATCAAGAAATATTTATTTTTTTTAATCGAACATTTCCTTTGACTCGCTATTCAAACTTTTTATGTTTTACACTCTCGTTAATGTTTATATCTTCATTTTGAATTTCACTATCACTTTCTAAATTACCATAGTGTTCATTGAAATCTACCTTGAGATTAGAATTACTATGTTCAGTAACATATTCAATTTTACTTCCTTACTAGTGTCATTAACCTTATTTTCACTCACACAGTAATCGCCATCGCTAGCATCACTATATAGAATGTCATGCTTGAGTTAAGAATAATAAAAAATGTGGTAATTAAGTAATTATAAATTTGGCTCAATAGGGTTTTTACATTGTTATTAAGGTGGTTATTCAAGTTTGGGGCCTAAGTGAGGTTTAAATTGCATCTCAATTAGAGAATTAATTTACAGTTGGATTTTTACATGCAAAACAATATTAATTTTTTATTAGTTTGTCATCTGTGCATGCAAACTTTTCATTTCAACAATTTCTAACCTAACAATATCCAAATATATAAACTTATTACCACTATATATTTGAAATATATGCATCGAATTAACATAATCACAAATTTCTTTAACATTATAAGGCTTAAAGGAAACCATTTTACAATTAAGCTTGCATTGATAGTAGTAAGAATGTCTGTGAGAACATTTTCGTATAAATCAATAATGAGCTCGATGTAGGAGTATTTGTTAGGGTCCATTTTATTAATTATGTATTATTTTCCTTTGTATCTTATGTAAAGTAAAATTGAAAGGAAAATGTCTTCCTTAAAATGAATAGTTATCACATATTTAGAAATAATTTCCATGCAAACAAGAATTAAAGAAGGGAAAACAAAGCACACTTAGAAATGGGAAAAATGGAACTAAAAGAAAAAAAAGAAAATAAAAAGGCAATAATTCAAGTTGATCCTATCATTGATTATTAGCATTTGAATAGCTCTTGACTATGAGTCAATTGTTGTTGATATCTAGTTAAAAAAAGCTCTCTCAAATCATTATGATGAAATTGTATTACATGTATTTGATACTTTAAGTTTGAGGTTTTATGCTAATTTGTTGATAAATTAACCCTTAGCTATGAAGTTGTTTAAATGACGTATGTTTATACTACACCAATATGGAATGGAATTAAAATGTACTACCTATTCACCTTGGCTATAAAGTTATTCAAATTACTTATCTATTCCTAATTGTTATTAATTCAAGTATTTATAAAAAATAAAATTTTTAGTTTGACTTGTAAAAATAAAGAATGATATGGTCTCTGGTATTCATGTTGGTTTTATTTTAAGTTTAAGAAATCTTGCTTTCTTATAAAATAGTGTTTCAACATTCACAATTACTTTGATCAAATAGAGAATAAAAACATGCAAATTGTATTCATGTTAGTTTTATTTTAAGTTTATGCAAATTTTTGTATGTGCATGTGGTTTCAATATAGATATTGGAATGTTAAGTGAGTTTGGATATATTATCAATAAATATATTAGCTTTGTGATCCTAGGCTTGAGTTATTAAAATCATTTATATTCATACATACTTGTGAGATAACTTGAAATTTCCTAATTGTTTGAAGAATGCAAAAATTTATTTAGCTACTTATTGTAGATATTATTATTATTAGTACAATAATGAGATTAAAATGTTAGACAAGGCATTTACCTCATGTTTGATAAATTATATATCAATGAGTATTGATGATATTAGGGGTGATAACATTCGTATTGTGGCTTTATGTACCAGATTTTTATGTTTATTTATGAAAAGATAAGATTTATCTTAGAAGGATGAGATTAGGTTTATGAAATGATAAATATGACATATACTTTAATCATATTATTCTAATATTTTACAACACAAAAAGTCATATTTTTCATATGCATCATCATATACCTGAAAAATACACAAATGGATTTTTTGGTTTAGCTTCATGTAGGCCTTAATATTAAGTTTTCATGGTCCTAGGGAGCTTTCTCATTTTTATGGAGGTTATCGGCAATGCCTAGATGCTAGAATTAGACTAAATTACTGATGACAAGAAGGAGCTCTTGAGCTATTCCATGGTGGAAAGGAAACTAGTACCTTTGTTGCATTTTTTTGGTGGCTTCCTTATGCTACTAGTGATGGTAGCTAGGTGAGGATGGAAAAAGTGATCGGCTATAGCTCCAATGGTGGTAATAAGCAAGAGGGCATTGGGAGAGAAGATGTTAAGTTGCCTTTGTTGTGTTGTTATGGTCTCTTATATGAATTTAGACAAAAAGGCACAATGATGAGTGATGGTGCTAGCATTGCTAGTAGTAAAAATGGCAATGACAAGTCAAAAAAAGGAAAGCCATAAGGGAGGAAAAAAAAAAGAAAGAGAAAAGAAAGGAAGGAGGGTTGTCAAGAAAAAATGAAGGAAGAGAAAGAAAGAAAAAAAAGCTTCGAGTTTTGATCTAGTGCTTTGTAGTGCATCATAAGCCCAAATCTCATCTGTTTATTTTCTAATTCAATTAATCTTAGCCCTCCCTTCTTTAAAAAAAATATCATTTTCCTAAAACTCCATTTTTCTACTCTTATTTAAAATCTCCATCCCAATCTAAACACTTGAACATTTTATAAATATTAGGAGAAAATTTATTAAATTACAAGCATACACACACACACACACACACATATCATGATTCATTATATCTTGGATTTCAAAAATATTTTCATAAGTTTACAAATTTATAAAAGTCATCTACCAAAACAAATTTATATTTTCTTTTCCAAAACTTTTTCACCTTTAACTCCTAAATATTTCAATAAAAATTTGGATAATACATTCTTTAAGTGAAATCATAATATCATTTAGTTAAGATCTAAAATTTTCATTTTTTTCACCTTAGTATGAATAAATACCATTTAACTACCCTTCATCAATTAAAATAAATACTTTAACATTTTAAAATAATAAAATTTCAAATATTAATTCAAGGTATTACAAATTCAATCCTAAAAGAATTTAGAAAATTAAAAAAGAATAATTTTCTTTCAAACCAAAAAACTCAAATTGAAATAGTTAAGATTTAAAATATTCATTTTTTTCACCTTAGTATGAATAAATACCATTTAACTACCTTTCATCAATTAAAAT
Organism: Sindora glabra; assembly: GCA_020226215.1. Lineage (NCBI taxonomy): Eukaryota > Viridiplantae > Streptophyta > Magnoliopsida > Fabales > Fabaceae > Sindora > Sindora glabra. The sequence continues at coordinate 1,988,250 of CM035226.1, read as the reverse complement.
AAATATTTCAACATTTTAAAATAATAAAATTTCAAATATTAATTCAAGGTATTACAAATCCAATCCTAAAAGAATTTAGAAAATAAAAATAGAATCATTTTCTTTCAAACCAAAAAACTTAAACTGAAAGAATTTTATGCTAATAATATATTATAAAAAATGCTTAATAATAATGAAAGAGAATTATGAGAAGATGATTATATTTTATTCAATTGTATATAGAATAATTCATATAACTCATATTTACAGAGTAGATAAGTCATATGTTATAATTTCATAATGACTTATTAAAAAAAATTAAAAATTAATAATTGTCTATAATAGAAATATAACACTTGACTTATAAACATCTATATTTAACTATAATTATTCATAAAAAAAGTTATAAATTTAAAAAAATTATGATTAAAAAAAGAATTAGAAATATAGTTTAAACAAATATAGTTAGATACAATTAAAATTAAAATTTATTGATATTTCTTATTTTTGTAATGCAATATGAAATGACATATTAGTTATTTTGATTTGATAATACTTTCTAAAAATTTTAGAGTTTAACCAAACAAAATATTGATAGTTAATTTCTTAAAGATGTTAATGCCTTAGTGTCAACTAAATAATTTTAAAAATCTCTTAAGAAGTTTACAAATGAATTAACTTTATAAAAAGTTTAACTTCTCATAAGAACTTCATTCTTACGTGAACTAAACAACTCTTGATAAATGAATAATAAAATTTATAATTATTCTTTATTTATTAAATAATATTAAAAACAAGTCTTATTTTAAAGAATTTAGGCTCTATTTATTTTTCAAATGATAATTTCTTTAAGAAAATCTTTTTTATATATAAAAATGAAGGACTACAACGTATCTTTAAATATTGTGATTAAAAAAAAAATCCTAAAGCTATAGTAGGATAGGAAAATAACTTCCTATTCAAAAATAAAGAAGTTATCAAATTCATTATAATTAACATTAAATGTATCGATTATTTTTTATCAATTTAATAATTTATAAATGGTGTTTGAATTTAAATAATGGTGTTTTACTTTAAATTTCTTTTATAATTTCTATTTTAATTATATTTATATCATTATGAAATTCATCAAATTTAATAAGAATTTTATTAGAATTTATTTCATTTTGCCTATAACACATATTATATATAAAAAAAATCACCCTCCTTCTAGCATTGTATTTACCATAATAGCATTAAAATTTATTTTTAATTGAATTTTATCCATTTTTTAATACATTTCAAATAAAATAATTTATTTTCAAATAAATTAAAATAATTATTTTTTATAATTTTTAAATGATAAAATTTATTTATAAATAAATTAAAATCAAAAAATATATTTAAAATAAAATCAATTCTAAAAAATTTTGATGAGAAACCAACCTAAATTTCAAAACCTTATTCAGCTATCCAATTCCAAATGGACATCCATATCATCATTTGTTTTTTTTTTTTTTTAACTTAAAAGATTACAGCTACCCAATTCCAACTTTTTAAACTGTAACTTGCTACTTAAAAGAAAAAATGGAATAAAAGTAAAGGGAGTTGTATATTAATTTAGCTTATAAAAAATTTGCTTTTCCTTTTTGATTGTTTTGCTTACTTTACTGTACACATACGCACTGAAGATTATTTTATTAATTTTACTGCACACTAAAAATAGATAAGCATTACTATCAAAGTAGTTGGTCTAATAGTACCGGATCACTACTTCATCTTAGAGATTATGGGTTTGACGCAAGAGGACATCAATTTGTGACTATTGAAGAGGTGGAGGACTCATGGGACCATTAGCACTTCGGTGGGGTTGTGGTGATGGGCTCGGCCCTTTAAACAGTAATTTTGAGTCAAACTAAATATTATGTAGTGAGAGAATACTCCTATAGTAACGCCTATAGTAATACTAGTCCCCCCTCTTTCTTTTCTATAGCACGAAAAAAATAGACAAACATTGAGGATATGCAAAAGGACAAACTATAAAATTTTATAATTTTTTTATATGATAGTTGCAAGTTGTATGTTTCTTGCATCAAATTACACCGTTGGAGACCTAAATTTGGATTATAGAATGGGCATAGCAAAAAAATGGACTTAGTTGGGCCTTGGATTCTTATTAGTGAATTTGTCATCGCGATTACAATTTTCTCAGAGATTGGTTTTGCAGTTACCCATAATAGAGTATGTATTTGCAAAGGGCTCTTAGTATTGATTCAATTAGTACAACTAATAATCAATAATACGTCGGTTTAACGAAAAATATGTTGATTTTAAATAAATTTTTCTTATTAAGAGATAAGAATTTAAATTTCGAAAATGAAAGTTATTAAAATTAAATAAATTTGTTAATATTCTAATTCTAGCTAATTATCCTACTGATGATTCACAAACAAAATTAATACAATTAATATATTAAAGCTCTTTTTTTTTTGACATATTAAGTATTATATAGGCAACAATTTTGGTTTTTTTTTTAAGCTTTAAAACTTTGTTGCCCGGAAGAATTGTAAACTTAATCTATTTTTCATGCATATTTGAAATTTGGAAAGCAATAATTGGTTGTTTTCATAAGAAATCGCCTTTAATTCCTAATTTTTTAAATATCCTAAAATATATCTTTATTTGCCCTTATAATGCTTTATTAACCTGTGCATAGCAAAGTAAATAAAAATAATCGAGTAAAAAGAAAAACAAATTGTATATAAGTTAAATTAATTCCTATACCTTTGCTCTCTATCTAATCATTACTTGTAGATTAAAAGATATTTATGGTTTTTTTTAAGTTGAGAAAAATAAATGATTATGTAAATACTAACTTGAAAATTTAGATGTCATATCTGCAAATAAAATAATAATAGCACGGAAAACTTAAAAAATTTTATCCAATTTATTTTTTTTAAAATAAAGAGCGAAAACACGTGAAGCTGCATATTAATTTAACCATTAAAATATTTACCATTATTACATTGTATTTTTATTAGGAAAATTATTTAAAACTATTGTGAATATAGTGATGCATCTTACTACGAGTAAATTGTTCATGACTAAACGATTTATGCATGTAATATTACTGAATATTATATTGTCATTTATTTAATTAAATTTCAAGTAATTTTTAAGGATAACTTATTTATTTTGTATAGTTTAAAGATACTCACTGAGTGGGCATGTCATTTGTGTGTGTAATGTTAAAAAAGAAAAATATTAATGCATGTGGAATTTTAGTGCAATTTTTTGGTAAAACATTTCGAGTTTGACAAAATTAAAGAATATTCTACCACTTACGTAATTTCTTTTTTCAAATAAATATACGCATGCTCTTATGAAAATTTTCTAAAACACAGTATAATAAAAAAGTTCAATCAAAGCATAAAATATTTCCATTTAGAATTTTATCCTTCGTATTTGTATCCCGAACGTTCTTTCCGTGAAGTTCATTTTTACTATATAAATATATTAAAAAAATTTAGGGAAGTTGCAGTATATAATACTATGTATATATATAAAAGAAAGGGAAAAATGCAAAAATATCTCTTTATACTTTAGAATAATTGGATTTTACCTTCTTCAACTTAATTTTACAAAACTTGAAATTTAAAAACTTGAAAATTACCTCTTCAGTTTTACAAAACTTGAAATTAATACATATTATCAATTTAATTAATCATTTTATTAAATTATAATTTTTTATGAACATTTTTGAACAAAAATCAAGGTATTATCAATATAATTTTTTTAAAAATCATTAAATTTATAAAAAATATTTACACATTCATCACATAATATCGATAATTACACATAATGAAAAGTAATATATATTAGACTGCTAATTATTTTGACCAAAACATCATATTTTTTCATATAACATTAATAATTATTAATTCGATTGAATTTTTTATATATTATATTAGTTACATATAATATAAAAATAAAAATATTTTTTTATTATTAAGCCTATTCAGAGTTGTAAGAATAAATCGAAGGGATGAATATAAAATTTCATCTCGACTGGTTTAAAATTGATTTTAAATTAATTTTTTTGCGTGTTAATAAATTAATTTTTTTATGAGTTTATCCAATAATCTATCTCATTTGTAGATCCACTTGTGGACCTGCAATTGCATGGAGCCTTTTAGGAAGTGCAGAAAAAACGTTGGGTGGGGGATGCTTTGATTGTGAGTAGGAGCAATTGGTACATATAGGCCTTTGGAAATTCTGAAATTTCTCTAAGAACAAGAAAGGAACAAATTGAGGAACCTTCCTCCTAACTACTGGTAAAAAGGATATTGAAAGGTTAAATAGTGGAATAATACTTGGCTGTTAAGTGGCTAGAGCCTTTATGTGGCGTTTTATAGAAAGGTTGTATAGGATAATTGTAATCGAAGAATTGATTCCCTTGTTGAATATTGAGTTATCTATCTTTAGCAAAATTTTTATATTGAAATCATTTTCTCTCTATGTAAGGTATGCAAAAGGTATGCAATTACCTTGCATAGGAAAAATAAAAAAAATATTTTCTTTCATTATTGTTAGCTTTTATTATCATCGCTACTATCACCATTATTATTATTATTATTATTATTATTATCAGCCGCCACTATTATTATTAGCTTCATTGCCTTTGTTGCGATAGTTGTCACCGTAGTCACTACAACTACTATCACCGCTGCTGCAAAGAAGGAATGACAAGCAATAGCGTGGTCTCATGAATCAAGCATAACAGTAGGGAGAGGAATCACAGACCGTGTGATTCCATTCTTTAATTGAATCAAACGATAAAAGAAAAAAATTACCAGTTTTTTTTTCTTGTCTCTTAATTATCTGATCTTATTTCCTTTCCTTTCCATTTCTACTAATTGAACCAACTTTTTCCTTAATAAACATGCGACATCTCTGTAATTAATAATGTGAAAGTGCACAGGTGACATTTAGTTTAGAGAAAACAATATTAAGCTATTTTATATTATAATTCTGACTTGCTTTGAACGCAGAACATTTTGCTCAATGTTGTTAACAAGTTCGGAGTAAAAAAATAATTACCAGGTGATGGGTTAGTAAGGAAGGACTCAATCAGTGAGATCATAGTTTCAAAAGTTCTTGCTGCGAACATACAAAAAGTTAAAGGAAAAAATATCTGTTCCTGTTTACAATCTTGCTATATGTCCTTCGGGAGAAGTAACAAATGCTAGACTCTCTTCGTGTATCCACTCAATGATTGTTCCTTTGTTAGATTAAATCCCAAGTTATCATCTTCCATGAAAAAGCAATTGCACTTGAGCACATATATAGCAGCAGCAAAAAAATTCGTTAGAGCACTCATTGCACGAGAAGCTCTACTTTATTTGTTCAGTAAGGACCTTTTTCTTTTTCTTGTTTCAACAGATCAAATTTAAATATCAAAGGTCAAGGCTCTGTATTTCTTGAATTTATTTTTTCTGAAAGAAGAAAACTTGTTTTATCTAAAAAGTATATACCATAGAACATTACTTAATTAGTTCCTTTCTTGTTCTCAGAGCAATTTCAGAATTCCAAAAGGCCGATATGTACTCTCAATCACAGCATCTCCCTCCAGCGTTTCTTCTACACTCGCAATATATATATAGAGCAGACTTTACGAGTTGGTTTTAAGAGTTTGTTGCTAGTAGTGGTTGAGAATTGGGATGAGTGAAGTGAGCTCAATTAACCAGCTTTAAGAAATGCAGCGTGGCTCAAAGGACGAGCACTGCGGCCAAAGGAATCCAAATGACAAGAAGAAAACCGTTATTGATCATGTGCCACCCTCTCTTGCTGACATTGTCCCCGTTCTCCGTGCTGCCAATGACATTGAGGAACAGTCGTTCACCACCCAAGATTTTGATTATAGGAAGATGAATCCCAGAGTAGCCAATCGTTGTGAGTATTTCAACAAAACTTATATCATTCATACCTAAATGAAATTTGAGGGATGTAATAACTACCACCTTTATGTATCATGGATCAAATATTGTATTTACTCTATATTGTTTAATGATCAGTAAGCAACTGCATGTGTGCATGCATGCCAAAGATGCAGTGCTCGCTCACTCACTATTTACAAATTGATCATTAGGCCGCTTCTATGCATTTGAAAAGGCTAAAGAATCAAGCGAACGTGGTGCTTTCCAGTTCAAGATCTTTCTATGGCAATGCCTCCTCCAAGGGGTGCGTACGTAGATTGATCAATTAATATTGTTGTCCTGCAATTATTTTCATCTCAATTATGATTATTAATATATATATATATATATATATATATATATATAAAAGGAAAAATTAAATTCAAACAAGAATTATTTTTTTAGGGATATAGAAAACAAAAAAGAACTGCAGCCATTAACATCCTACACATTTTAAACTGTGCAGATTAAAGAGGATGAGCAAAGTGATTTTAAGGAGCTACAGTTATATTGGAAAACATTCTACAGGGAAAAAGTAGATCGGAATGAAAACGTCAAACCGTGAGGCTTGCTTGATCTTAAATTCTAATTAGTTTGCAGATTTTGTATATCAACAAGTTAATTGATATTAATTACCTTTGCAGCGAGGAGATGAACGAGATTCTTGCAGTAGCTGATGTGCTGTATGAGATACTCTTGACAATGCAAGAATCTAATGCTCCTGAGGCTAAGGACAAGGTCCGAGGCCTTTGATTAGACCGACACTTGTATGATCTTATGAAAATAACTATTTCAATATTTTATTTATGATGGTCTCTAACTAACAGGATGAGACTAGAGGATATGCAAAGCAAATTAAGAGTAAAAGGAAAAGATACAAACCCTACAACATTCTTCCATTGTATGATGCTCCTGCTGTAAAACTCCCAATCATGCAACTTGCTGAGGTTTGACGCAATTTATCATCTGCTAGTGCAATGAATACACTTATATAATTTGTTTTGTTAACAGCATTGCATTGCTGGTATTAGTATAGATCAAAGCAGCACGCGAGGCTTTATGCGGTCTTGAGAGGATGGAGAGACTTGAACGGGACGAGATATTTGACTGGCTTCTTTCGGTTTTTAAGTTTCAGGTAATCTATATATATATGCATGGTGTTGTTCTTTGAATACATACATATATATATTGAAACCTTCCTCAATAAAGACTCGTGCAAATAATTATATAAACTAGCTATTAGTTTGTTTAATTTTATTTCTTTGAAGATGGCAAATGTGGAAAATCAAAGAGAGCACCTTGTACTGTTGCTTGCCAATATTGATATGAGGAATAAGAGTGCTGATGATCCTCAATATTTTGAGGTGAATTATTATTATTTTAATCAGAAACGTATTTCCTTACTATGTATGATGAAGATTGATCTATTTTTAATTCAGAGGCGAGATGAAAACGCTGCACCAGCACAGCTGCATGAAAACACTGTACGACAGTTGAAGGACAAAATTTTTACCAACTATGTATCGTGGTGTCATTATCTGGGTCTCTCTCATCAATTGAGGTATGCCATGAGCATGAATACTTAACACTTCTTAAACTAATTTTAATAAACTGCTTTTTTCATAACAAGATTACTGTGATACAATAGGTTTGAAGAACAGCACATGGAACTGATTTACATTGGGCTTTATCTTCTTATATGGGGCGAAGCTTCAAACATCCGCTTCATGCCAGAATGCATTTGCTACATTTTCCATGGGGTATATATATACAAAGATTAATGTAATTTATATATATATATATATATATATATTAGATTTCATTCATCAATGACTGGTAATGATCCTTCCGCTTGACAAATTAAGATGTGTAGTGAGGTGAATGAGGCTTTACGTGGTCGTGTGGATCTGGTTACCGGGGGAAACTACAGGATACATCGACAAGAAGAAGAAGATTTTCTCAACAACGTTATAACACCTTTTTATAAGGTGTTAGCCAACGTAAGCGACATGCAACAATTGCATGAGTTTTTCAGCATTGATATTTTTATATATGTGGGAGCCTGAAATTCTTCTTCTTCCTCCAAAAAGGAAGCTAAGAGGAAAACAAGGGAGCAAGGAAGCCACTCCAAATCGAAAAATTACGACGATCTCAATGAGTACTTTTGGTATCATCTCTCTCAGAAATAATATATAATTATTTAGTTCTGTAATTGATGGTGCTCCTTCATTTTGCAGGTCAACGAGATGTTTGAGACTAGACTGGCCAATCGACCTCAAAAAAGACTCTTTTTGGCACACCGATGAACAAAAGGAGGTCTGTTATTCTTTTGACATAAAATTAAAATGCATGTCCATATTGTATGACAGTTGAAGACTTGAAGCTGACTTGACAGACACAGGCGGGACTCATTGAGAAAGTAAGAAGAAAATGCAGGAAGAAGATGGCCAAAACAAATTTTGTGGAAGTCTATACACATTTACACATATATAGAAGTTTTTATAGAATGTGGATTTTCTTTATATTAACACTGCAGGTACGTGCGTAAGGTTTGCTTTCTTAAAAAATTTCTCCTAATCACAAGTATTAAGTCATCAAATTAACTAATATATGGATTTTCAGGCTATGATAATTGTTGCATGGAGTGCCTCAGGACCTCTGGCTGTGTTGTTTGACGAGGATCTCTTCAGAAGGGTTATGAGCATATTCACCACCTATGCCTTTCTCTCTTTCTTGCAAGGTACTTTTGCAAAAAGAAATTACAAAGAAAATTCCAACGTCTTCACCGTACAAAGGATTAGTGGTGATAAATTTTTTTGTAGACATTGCTTACATTATCAACGTTAAATTGTTCTGTCCACATGGCATATATGATGGTTCAGTAATCCTCTACAGATTTGTTGGAGAAATAACAGTTGCTGCACTTATCTTTTATTTGCAGCTACGTTGGATATTACGCTCACTTGTAAAGCTTGGAAGAACATGAACTTTAACCAGATACTACGCTATCTTCTGAGATTCATGGTAGCTCTTATGTGGTTTGTCATTTTGCCCCTCAGTTATTACAGTTATCTTCAGGATCCATCAGGGCTACCAACCCTTCTCCCCCCAGCTTGGTCTGAGAATTGGACGAACCACTCAATTTATAGCTATCTCATTGCAATATATATATTGCCAAACATTGTAGCTGCAACTCTATTTTTCCTTCCAAGTGTTCAGAGAAAATTGGAGCTCTCGCATAAGAAACTCTGCACTCTTTTAATGTGGTGGCCTCAGGTGAGCATGCCAGCATTCATATGTCCGGTGTTCAGTATCTAATTTGAACACTGCTTGTCTAACATTGGCTATAATGCAGCAAAAATTGTATGTAGGCAGGGGCATGCATGAGAACTTATTGTCATTGCTCAGGCAAGTCAATTTTTAGTCATGCCTAAAGTGATCTCTCTCTCTCTCTCTCTCTCTCTCGTCTGACAGTGTCTAAATAATTTATACTCTTTTCACATACGCTGATATGTCGAATTGCATTTAAAATGGCAGTTATACATTGTTTTGGATGATGCTGCTCATTTGCAAGCTGGCATTCAGCTACTATGTGGAGGTAATATCTTCATACTCAATTATCTGGCTCTGCTTCGGTTCCTTCTAGGTATCCGTTTGAATTGTTGTGAATGAGTGGCCTGTGTGCATTTCCTGACTTTTTACAACTGATGATCTAAAGGAATGGCATAATTTTCATTCTCTACTTTGGGTTGTAAAGGAATTTCTTTGTCAGATATGGAGAGGGATTCCAAAGCTCTTTTGAACAAATGTCTTCCCCCTTTGTTCTTTTTCACTGTTCAACTCGTCCTAAGAAGGATTCCTGATATCCCAAAAGTTAAAAGGGTTTTGTTGTACAAATGCTAACATGAGTTTTAAGGTGCAAATGCAATGCTTCAATGGTGAATATAAGGTGCAAATGTAAGCACAAGGAAAACTCTTCCTTCTGTATGCCATGTTGAATCTTTGCAGTCACATTTCAGTTATAGCCTTTTTTTTTCCCTTTCTTCCCCATTACCTTGCTCAGGCATAGGAACTAGGAAGTAGTTCATTTTCTCTGGACTTTATTTCCTTACCTTGTTTGTAGATATTGCCGCTTATTGGACCCACAAAGTCAATCATGACAATGCCCATAGAGGAATACCAGTGGCCTGAAATATTTCCTGAAAATGGTAACATTTTAGTGTCCTCTAATCACTTATATGGCGTGCATTCTATGGATATAGTTAGCATCAACTCACATTTTGCAGGTGCTGCAATTATCATTGCGATATGGGCTCCAATTATCCTGGTGGGTTAAGTAGAAAGGAAAATTTCTAGAGCGAACACATCAACTTGTTCTCTGGCTTTGGTTTTCCTGATGTTCTTAACAGTAATTTGTTTGATCATTTTCTTTTGTTGAGTTGTAGGTTTATTTCATGGATATTCAGATATGGTATGCTATATTTTCGGCCTTGTTTGGTGGAATTGTTGGACTCTTCAACCATTTGGGTGAGGTTAGTTGCAATCATTATGAAGGCAACCAATAATATATCTTCTTTTTCTTGAAAAGATTCGAATTAATTATTGTCATAATATTACTAGATTGTATTTGTTGGTGACACGATGCTTTTCCTTTTCTCCTCTTAAAATTTTGCATCTCTCAGATGAGGACTATTGGCATGCTGTACTCAAGATTTGAGTTAATGCCACTGGGCTTCAGAAAAAACTGCATCGGAAGATCCAAAGCAACTGGAAAACAAGAATGGGTACTAAATTTAGTGTTTGAATTTTGAGAAATCCAAGCGGTTGGTGCAATTATTTAGATAAATGGATGTTGGATACTTACTTGTCATTGATGCCCTATCATGTATTCACAGAGCCAGTTAAAAGATATACCAACCGCTTCTATCGAGGATGAGACAATTGATCAGAGAAGTGTTGAATGCTTTTCTAAGGTGTGGAATAAATTCATAAAATCAATGCAAAAGGAAGACCTGATCAGCTCCAGGTGCCAACTGCTGCCTTTTAAGTTGCAAAAATCTTTTGTCAAATGCATGGATTTCAAGATTTCTGACTACTTTTTCACAATCCATTTCTCAGTGACAAAGAGCTGCTAGTTCTTCCCTATCATACTGGTGGTGATTCCAAGTCATCATCCTTTTCTAGGCAGGTTCCTCCTTTGGTGCTTGCTGGTAAGGTATGTGGTTTTATTGGTTTCTTAAATCTAGTTATCACTGAAATCATGTGTCTCGTACTTATTTCCTAATTCTAAGTCCCTTCCTCATTAGATTTCTAAAGCACTGGAAATGGCAAAAGATCATATGGGGGAGTATTCCAAATTAGTTAAGAAGATTAAAAAAGATGTGTACATGTATTCAACTATTGTCGAATGCTATGAGATGCTCAAGGATATTTTAATGAAGCTTTTAACAAATGAAGAAGATGAGGGGTAAGATGCATTTGTTAAGCCAAAAACATATCGTGCATGTCTAATGGTAGGAAGAAGAGAGTGATTTCGTGCTTCGAAATGCTCCTAATGTTTCAGCCTCTTTCATTCATGAATCAGTCTGGTATGCCGAGTGTGCGATGAAGTGGAATCAAGCATAAAAGATAGCAATTTTGCCGAGAAATTCAAGATTAGTTCCTTGCCTTCACTCTGTGAGCAATCGGAGAAACTTATAAAAGAATTGGTAACATACTTGATCAATGCTTCCTTTCCCATGTTTTCCTTTTTGGGGTAATCTTATTTATTTGCTTATTGCTGATATCAATTCAGTTTGGAGTAACTGATCAAGGCTTACACATTTCGTTTATTTCTGAGACAGAAAGATTATAAAGGTGAAGTGGAGTTGGTACTCATAGCCCTGAGGGATTTAGTAGATACTATCATACGGGATGTGATTGTGGATAAAGACAGAGGCAGGTTGGAAGTTTGACATCATTTAAAATGGAATGATGATATATCATTTCCTTTCACCACTATAATGAGTCTGTTTGCTGTTTTGTGATAAAGGACTGAATTCAGAGCTGAAGAATTCCTAGGTCATCATGTTCAATATTGTAAAGATCGAATTAATGTCAATAATAAAGACAAATCATGGAAGAAGAAGGTCATTTTTAACAACTATGCTCTCTAACACACACATTACATAAACCATTCCTATCCAATCTTTTTTGTTTCTTATTCTCCTTAGTCCATTTCTATAGGTTGTTAGGCTTCATTTGCTTCTAACTGCGAAGGAGTCGGCTGTAAGTGTGCCCTCAAATCTGGAAGCTCGTCGGCGTATTACATTCTTTGCAAACTCATTATTTATGAGGATACCTTGGGCTCCAAAAGTCCATGAAATGTTGTCATTCAGGTTGTTCTGCTCTGCAAGTTTAAATGTTACGCTTGAAGGCCATTGTGCTTCTTTATCCCGTTTCCAAATCATTAGAACATTGAATTCCCATATCAGACTATTCTGTCTGAAGGATGGAAAAGAGTTTTTTTTTTTATCTTCCCCAATTTTAACTCTTTCTGTCATGATGTGGAAATTAATGATGTTTGTTCAGTGTTCTAACTCCATATTATAAAGAAGAAGTCCTTTATTCTGATGAAGAACTTCATAAGGAAAATGAAGATGGGATATCAATTTTGTTCTACCTACAGAAAATATATGCTGGTAAATCTCTAATTCTAATACTTCATTATGCCCACTCACTAAGAAAATTTCTTATTTTTTGCTTATACACATTCAATTTAGATGAATGGTCCAATTTCAAGCATCACAGTCCCCAACAGGACCAGATTAAAGGACAGAAGACTCGTTATCAGGGTGAGAGCGAGTGGGCCTCTTGCAGAGCACAGACACTTTATCGAACAGGTCCAGATGATAAGCTGTTAGTATTATTTTCTTTGCTAGATTATTTTACCGATTTCAATTGAACCATTGTTTTTCATATTTCCTTATGCCAGTGAGAGGAATCATGTACTATAGAAAGGCTCTGGAACTTCAATACAAACTGGACTCCAATCTAGGAGGTAAGTCATCTAAGATTAGTTATGTGTTTCAAGTTTGGAGAACATATTGTAAAAGCCAATTCATTCATGAACTGTGCTTAGCAGGTGAAGATAAGGACCCGGACCGTGCACAAGCTCTGGCTGATTTAAAATTCACCTACGTTGTTTCATGTCAGGTGTATGGTGCTCAGAAAAAGTCCAAGGATCCTCGAGAGAGAAGCCGCTCTAAAAATATTCTCCAGTTGATGTTACAGTAAGTCCAAGTCAAAACAGATCGTTAGTTTCTTGTACAATCTAAATACCTATGGTATAAACAACCAGTATATATGCATATTCCTTGTAGTTATCGAGCTCTTCGTGTTGCTTACATAGATGAAGTGGAGGAACAGAATGGTATAAAACTTTATTACTCCGTTCTTGTCAAGGGAGGGTGCAAGTATGATCAGGTCTGGAACATATTTTATCTTGATTGATGACGGACAGCAGTGATACTTGTACAAATGATATTAATTCTAATCCAAATGTTTCAACAGGAGATATATCGCATCAGGCTTCCAGGTTCTCCAACAGAAATTGGTGAAGGGAAGCCTGAAAACCAAAATCACGCCATTATATTTACCCGTGGTGAAGCCCTGCAGACCATAGACATGAATCAGGTAACTTCGCTGCAGAAACTGAGCATTTATCAACCATCATTATCAAACATTTCTCACCCTGAAATCTTTACCCTTTCAGGATAATTATTTTGAAGAAGCTTTCAAAATGAGGAATGTGCTGAAGGAATTTGACAAGAAACCCACGGGGAGAAAAAACCCTACTATTTTGGGACTGAGGGAGCATATATTCACTGGAAGGTTAGCCGAAGATTTCAGAGCATTAGAATTGACTGGAGATATTCGTTTTACTTAAAATTGCAATTACAATGGCGACTATATATGTGTTTGCTTTGCAGTGTTTCATCACTTGCTTGGTTCATGTCAAACCAGGAAGCCAGTTTCGTGACTATCGGTCAACGGATTTTAGCATATCCTCTGAGGTTAGTGCATATTAATATTTCTTTTTCTGCTACTTCCATTTTTTTAAACTTCAAGGGGGCTGGCAATTTCAATGATGTACTTATTCCTACATTGCAGAGTGCGATTCCATTATGGTCATCCCGATATATTTGACAGAATCTTCCACATAACAAGAGGTGGTATAAGCAAAGCCTCAAAGGTTATAAACTTAAGCGAAGACATATTTGCAGGTAATTGGAGGTGCAGCAGAAAATAACAGACTGATGGATGGAATTTTTTGACTAATTGTTTTGCTAATCTTAATCTCCACAGGGTTCAATTCGACTCTTCGCGAAGGATTAGTCACGCATCATGAGTATATCCAAGTAGGCAAGGGGCGTGATGTGGGCATGAATCAGATATCACAATTTGAAGCTAAGGTTGCCAATGGAAATGGAGAACAAACACTTTGCCGTGATGTTTATCGGCTGGGGCAACGCTTTGACTTCTTCAGAATGCTCTCATTCTACTTCACAACGATCGGCTTCTATTTCAGTAGCCTGGTAAATCCATCTAATGTTCTTGTTTGTCATGTCATACTAAACATCTCCGACCTTGACTCCCTGGATGCTTTGCTTTATAAAGTTCAACTAAAAGAACCCAACCTTCATGTGACCTTCTTTCAGGTATGTGTGCTCACCGTTTATGTGTTCCTATATGGACGTTTATATATGGTCTTGAGTGGAGTTGAGAAAGATGTGCTTCTCAATCCAGACATAGAACAAAATAAATCCCTTCAACAGGTTTTAGCAGCTCAATCTGTCGTTCAGTTGGGCTTCCTGCTGGTATTGCCTATGGTTCTGGAAACTGGCCTGGAGAAGGGATTCCGTGCAGCCATGCGTGATTTTATCATCATGCAGTTGCAGCTGGCCTCTGTATTCTTTACTTTCCAGCTTGGAACAAAAGCACACTATTTTGGAAGAACAATCCAGCATGGAGGCGCAAAATACAGAGCAACCGGCCGTGAATTTGTTGTCTATCATGCAAAGTTTGCTGCTAATTATAGGATGTACTCGCGAAGCCACTTTGTGAAGGGCCTAGAAATCGTGGCACTATTGATTGTTTATGAGGTCTATGGCCTGTCATACCGCGGCTCAATTCTCTATCTGTTCATCACATTGTCAATGTGGTATTTGGCCATTTCCTGGTTGTTTGCTCCTTTCTTGTTCAATCCATCCACTTTTGATTGGCAAAAGACTGTGGATGATTGGACAGACTGGAAAAGGTGGATGTCAAATCCTGGTGGCATTGGTATTTCATCAGAACATAGTTGGGAATCATGGTGGAGTGATGAAAATGAGCAGCCCAAATACTCAAATATCAGGGGAAAAGTATTAGATATAATACTTGCATTTCGCTTCTTTATATACCAATATGGAATTGTCTACAACCTGGATATAGTTCATCATAGCAAGAGTTTGATGGTACAAGTATTTCATTTATTTGTTGTCTGAAGAAAAATGTCGCCCTTATGACAGCATCTAACTGGCTTGATGTTTTGTAGGTGTATGGACTCTCTTGGGCATTTCTGGCGACTGTTCTAGTTGCCTTAAAGGTAAGCCAATGAGATGAAGAGTAATTTCCTTCCAGTTTAGAGCATGTTACAGATAATGATTTTGTGGCTAGCAGATAGCAGTACACAAGGGAAGACAGAGATTTCAGCTAGACTTTCAGCTCATGTATCGTGTGCTCTTAGCACTCGTCTTTCTTAGCATCTTCTCCATTGCCACTATACTATTTGTGATATGTGGGCTTACCATGGGGGATTTGTTTGCTTGCATTCTTGCCTTCCTGCCCTCTGGATGGGCTCTAATTCTGGTGAGCTCTGCAAAAATACTATTTCAGTTTCATTCATTCATTCCTTCATTCACAATTACTCCTGTTTTGTGAAGATTGGACAAGCATGCAGGGGATTTAGCCAGAAAAAGATTCCACAAGCTTTTGGGGGATTCTGGTTAGGAGTTAAGCTGTGGTATTCCATAAAACAGTTGGCAAGAGCATATGATTATATGATGGGAGTCATACTATTCTTGCCAATCGCCATATTATCATGGTTCCCATTTGTGTCGGAGTTCCAAACACGCCTTCTCTTCAACCAAGCATTCAGCAGAGGCCTCCAGATTTCCATGATTCTTGCTGGCAGGAAGGAAACTGAAAAGCAAGAATGAAAACCTGAATTTTGGATCATTCCTTATTAAAGACTTTCAAATATCTTGTTTGGATCTTTATATGCTAATTTAGCATCTTGGGTATGTATTAATGAATAATTCTAAATTGTATGATCTCGTACGCAAGCCACTATTATTATTATTTTTAAGAAATATGCATTTTACTACAAATTATTTATAAAATAAGCATATTAGGCTCTAAAGGGTGAGATATTCCAAAAAAATAAAGAATTTAAACATTGTAGTTAGTGATCTGTCTAATACTACACTAATAAAATGACTAATCCATTTTGCGATTTCATATGTGCCTGCATTACAAGCACGTGAATGTCATATTAACTTTGTATTTTAGAAAATCATCAGTGTATTTATCACAATTTTGTAAGTTGACTTCACTTTCTAAGTATATTCTGTTTTGTCTTTTAAAATTTTGATAGTCACTTTCATTTTGAGTTAATTTCTTCCGAAAATTGAAAGTAATTAGAATACCCTTGTGGATTGCCAAAAGTTTAGCTGATAAAGCAGATGCGCACTCATAATTACCGTACCATACCTCAACAATTCTTCCCTCAAAATTTCTGGCTACAACTGCCATTGATGCAAGACCACAATACCAAGTGGCGTCAGCATTGAGTTTCCAATGAGAAGAGGCTGGAGCCTTTCAAACCGGGCCGGATCGAGGCTGATGGGTAAAGCCAAGTTGGGTCGGGGCTTGACTGTTTTCATACACAAGCCATTATTGCTTTCAATTTCGAGAGGTTGATTTTATATACATTTTTTCACCACTGAATGCTCGGACCTGAGTTTGTTGGGTTCCTAATGCTGGGCATTGCACTGGGAGTCCAAATCGTGTTTTATGCACAATCTAAAACTCAATTTTCACCCCTTAGAATAGGGTGCATCCAATATTATTCTTTTGGATTATGTTTTATTTTTTTAAAAAAATTAAATATTTTTATTATTAGATTAATTTAATATATTAAAATCTATATTTTTATTTTTAATTTATTTATTTTAAAAATAAAAAAATAATTTTAATAATAAAATATTCAATTTTTAAAAAAGTAAAACTTCTTGTAACATTATTTTCTTTTTCTTCTTTTTTAAACTCTAGTTTATCGGTGGCTGAGGAGATATTTACTACTAAATAACTGTCTAATATCTTGAAATTTTAAAATTAATAGAAAAACACAAATCCTAAAATAATTAATTAATAATGATACATAATTTTTCATTTCTCATACGGTTGGACTTCTTTTTTAATAAAATTGATGATTAAATAATATATCTGTTGGGGCAAAATTATTCGGTCGGTTGATGACGTGTAAACGTATTATCATAAATCAAGATTAGAGAAGTAGTGTTAATGATTTAATTTTTAACTAATTCTACAGACAAGTATAATAAATGAAATTTATTAAAAGAAATTAAAAAAGAGATATTATAAAATATTTGAATATTCTCAAATTCACAATATATATATATATATATATATATATATATATATATATATATATATATATATATAAAATATCTTATAGTATTTCACTAACCACTGATATACTCTTCACTTTCAAATAATTTCATTAAAAAACTAAAAATAAATTGTAAGATTTCATGTAAGTTCATAGAGGTTACAAATACTAATTCTTCCAAGTCTTGTAGGCAATACATATATTTATATATGAAAAGATTAGACAAATGACTCCAAATTTGAATAGGATAATAAGTGAAAATATGAAATTATCACAAATCAATAATAATTTTAATTTTAATAGAAAAATAATTCAAACCATGAAATAATCATTTATTAGCAATTGGATGGAATTCTAATATTATCTCTTTAATCCATTTATAATTTATATACAAGATAGGGAACATATGAGATAAGAAGAGATCATTTTTATTTTTATTTTACAATACAAAATAGATACGTAATCACTTATGAAAAATAAATAAATTGTAATAATTTTCCTAAAAGATGAACAAGCCAAAAAAAAATTATGATATGATATCATAAGGGAATCCTTTGAACTGTAAAATATACCAATCTAGCCCGTGAAATTTTTTTTTAAAATATGATATTTTTATATATTAGAATATATTATTTAATTTTAAAAAATGAAAATTAAAAATATAAAATTTATATCTTTTTTATTATTTAAAATCTTATTGTATGTAGCTTATATAATTATATAATAGTAAAAAACATGATAAAAATATTTATATTATATTTAATATGATGAAATAAAAAAAGAGAATGAGAATAAAAAAAATTTCTTCCATAATTCTATTTAATATATTAAAATAATGCAGGAATGAAGTGGAGAATAAATATTTAATAATAATAATATTCTTAATAAAAATATATTTTTATTTAAAAATATAATTTTGGTATTTAATAAATAATACAACTTATTTTTCAACTCAATATTAACTAAGTTCTTTGAATGCAACTTTAATATTTCTTATAGTAAAATAAACAACAAATTTTTAATATTAATTTATTTTTACATCAATGAATAAAACTAATGCAATTAGACCTAAATTACATTCACTTTTTTATTTTTCATGAGAAAAAATTTTTATGCAATTTTTTTCTAATTATACATTGCATAATCGATGAATTTTATTTAAAATGTATCATAGTTATTAGTTCAATTTATATATTCAAAACCTTACAATATAAGTTTATAACTTTATATAAGTTATAAAATTAATTAAATTAAAATATATATAAATAGATTTTATACAACTACTTACTCCTATAATATTTCCTTGTAAGAAAATTATTAATTTTTTTTTACTTTTTCTCAAGTTACATTTATTTTTCAATAACATAATATCTTTGTACTCATTAAAAATATAATTAATTTTTAATTCATAATAAATCAAATTAGTTTATACATACACAGTATTATTTGATGGGTTACAGTAGTATTATTTTTATGTGTTTTTATATCATTGTATTCAAATATATATTTTTTTCTCAAATTTTACATCCAAATAAAAAATCTAAATTCAAAAGTAACAAATTGTATAAATATTCTAATAACTTTTCCTAATTCATTTTATAATATCTGATGGCTTTTGCATGGATGAATTTACCTACCTCATTAATAAAATAAACTAATAACATAGTTTTGACTTATTTAAATAAAAATACTGGTAAATCATATTTGAAGACGAATTGGATTTAAATTTTTTTCCAACAAATGTAAAAAGACAACACATAATATCAAGCAAATATTAAAAATTCTAAATAAATTAATTTTATTTTAGATTTTATATATTTTTAATTAAAAATAGAGAATCTAATTGACTCATTTAATTTATACATCTTATATTAAACTTTTTAATTGTATAATAAATTTTTTTATAATAAAAGTATTTATAAATCATATTTAAAGATGAATTTGATTTAAAAAGACTTTTTCTTAAAAAATGTAAATAAATTATTTATTGAAATGTAAAAAGTAGCACACATTTAGCACAATAAATAAAAACTATGATCTTAATAAATAATATTTTTAATTATATTTATTAATTTTTAATTTATATATTTTATTATATAAATTTTACCTTAAAAAAATTATTACATATTATTCTATCATTAAAATTTTTTGCACAAATCACTCAAAATTAAATATATTATACAATGCAATAAATAAAAGAAAGAGAAATAGTACATAAACTGTAAACAATAGGCAAAATCTTTTATATATATATATATATATATATATATATATATATATATATATATATATATATATATATATATATATATATATATATAATTTAAAATATAACACTTAAAATTGAAGATGAACAAACTATAGATAAAATTTAAATAAATAAAACAAATTCTAATTTTTCAAATATATTAAAAAGAGGATGAATAAATAATTAATGCAAATAATACTTTCTAATACTTTATCTTATTTAAAATGTTGTATGAAAAAAGTAAAATATATTATATTATATCTATATTATTTAGTTCATACCAAAAAAAATTATACTATTTAGTTTTCTTACTATATTTAAGCTATAAATAGCATAAGTGAAGACTAAAAAAAGGAAAAATATGTAATAAATTAAATTAAAAAAAGAAATAATACACAATCGGTAAGTAATAAAATTAAAAAATAAAATATTTAGTAAATTAATAAATTAAATAAAATATTTAACTTATTAAAAATAATTTTAAAGTAAAACAATAAATTATACTATACTTATAATATTCAGTATGTTGCATTTGAATTTTAAAAAGTATGAGTGAAAAAAAAAGAAGAAAAATATATAATAGAGTATTTGAAGAGATGAAAAATAGTATGTGAGTTGTAAACCTTCAAAAATCTTAATTGATATGCTTTTAATTTAAAATTTTTTATCAAGACGACAATTAACAAAATTTAAATAAATTTATTTTATAAATATTATTTTATAAAATAAAATATGAAATTAACTAATTTTATATTAAAATTTATTTAAAGTATTTATATAATTTTAAAATAAAATATATAATATTATATTTATATTATAACTATAAACAATAGGAGTGTGCATGAGAAAAAAAAAGAGAGAGAATAACTTGCAGTGAAGCAAGCAGAAAGAAGACAAATAATATATGAGGTACAAAGTAATAAGAAAAATAGAATACATAGTAAATTAATTAATTAAATAAAATTTCTAACTTATTTAAAAAAATTTTACCCAAAAAAAATTATAACATGATAAATTTATATTACTTAATAGTATTTGAATTATAATTAATTGAAGTAAAAAAAAAGCATAAGAAATGGTATATAAGGTATAAAGTTTTTCACAAAATCTTAATTAATATGTATTTAATTTGATATACAATACGTAAAACTTAACACCAAAAAATATTGATAAAATTTAAATAAATAAAATTTGAAATATACAATATGTAATTATTGGATTCAATTAATAATTTTTATACTAAAATTTTAATTTATTTAAAATATTTATAAAAATTTAAATAAAAAATATATAATGTAGTATATAAATTACTTGTTAAAATTAATATCTAAATTATAGACAACATAAATGAATATAATAAATTGAAAAATATAAAATTTAGCAAATAAAAAGAAAGAAATAATACTTGAATTATAACATAAATAGAATTAAAAAAATAAAATGTATAATAAAATAATTTAATTTAATTAAATGGAATTCATTTAATTAAATTTATTATCATAAAAATAAACTCTACTGAGCTAAATTTATGTTACTCATTAGTATTTGACTTATTAATAATATAAATAAAGAAATTAAAATAGCATATGAAGTATAAAGTCTTGATAAGATCCTATTGATATGTATTTAATTTGATATATAATATTTAAAATTTGATATCAAGAAAATATTGAGAATATTTAAATAAATAAATAAATTTAATTTTAATTATTTTTATTAAAAATTAAATATATTATTAATTAATTCAATAAATAATTTTCATACTAAAATTTTATTTAAAGTAATTATAAAAATTTAAAATAAAAATGCAATATTATATTTGCACTATTTAATGATATTAATATTTAAATTATAAATAACAAAAATATATATTAAAAATAGAAAAATATGAAATAGAACAAATAGAAAAAGGAAAAAATAATGTTGGAGTTATATCTATACTATTTAATTCGTAGCAAAAAAAAAAAACAATCTATACTACTTACTAATCTTGCAGTGTAGGTTGTAAATAATATGAGCAATAGTAAAAAAAATCTAATAATGCAAATAAAAAAAATAATGCGCAAACTGTAAGGTAATAAGACCAAAAAATAAAATATATTATAATTTAATTATATTAAATAAAATGTTTGCCCTTCAAAATCTCAATTAATATATCTTTAATTTAAAATATGATACTTTAAAACTATTATGAAGAAAAAATTAATAAAATTTAAATAAATTTAATTTAATTTAATTTAATATTTAAACATAATTTTTAAAAATAAAATATGCATTTAATTAATTATGTTAATTATTTTTATATTAAAATATTTAAAAATAAAATATAATGTAAAGTAAATTAATTTAATTAAATATAAAATTTAAATTAATTAAAATATCTTTACCATAAAAATTATATTGCATTAAACTCGTAATACTAAGTAATGTTTGAATTATATTTATTAATAATAAATAAATTATGTAAATAAGGAAAAAAAAGAAATGTTGCCGCAGTGTTTTTTTTTTTTTTTGGCCGTTTGCCGCATTGTTGGGCAGATAAAATTTTCCCCATAGACAACCACATGGCAACCAAAAAAAAGACAAAAGCAATGCCTTTCAAGAAAAATCCGTCCTTTATTAATATAAAGACCAGTTAACCACTGGTGCGGGGAATAAATATTTATTTTAATAATATAATATTATAATTATTGCTAATTATTTATAAAAATGATTAGATAAAAAATTAATATACAATTAACAACTCTAATAAATATCTTATAAAATAAAATATTATAATTTTATTAAATATATCATTAAAATAATTAGAATTGATATTATAATATAATAAAAAATAAGGCATTATTTTGTATAAATAATTGATAAATTAATTGACAACTTACCAATTAGTTGATAGATGATAAGTTAACTGATAACTAATAATTGATAAGTTACCTAATTGTTTAAGAAATATTTTGTAAAATTAGTTATTGAATTAGTTAAAATTGCAATGATAAGTTATCTAATTATTTAAGAAATATTTCATAAAATTAGTTATTGAATTAGTTGAAATTGTAAAATGACTTAAAAGGATATATTAATATAAATAGATATAAAATTAAAATAATTCTTATTTATTTAATAATTAAATTATATGAAAGCAATTAAGAAGTTTAAAATAAAAATATAATACTTAATATTTAATTAATTATAATTTTTAAATTTATATATTTATTTACTTACATAATTTTTATTTTATTATTTATAATAAAATTATAATTATTTAAAATATAATTAATTATATTTTATAACATTATTTATTTATATATACTTATTTTTATATATTTATAATTTAAAATTAGAAAATAATTATGTTAAAATTAAGTTAATTATATTTTATAAAAAATATTTAGATTTATATTATAAATAACATGAGTTATAAATTAATAAAAAAATAATGATAGATTTTAAAAGAATTTAAATAAGCAATAACTTATAAGTTATAAGTTATTCCAATTAATTTATTAAATCAGAACTTATTTTTTCAATCATTTAGTATGAAAAATATTTCTAGAGGCTAATAATTGAGTTAATAAGTTATAAGTTAACTCATTTATTATGTAAAAGAAAGCCTAAACTCATAAATTATTTTATATACATTAGATTATATAAAATAAATCTCAAAATTTTTCTTACTTTTGAATACTCATAAAAAAATTAAAGATGAAATATATAATATTACATGTATACTATTAAGTAATATTAATGTATAAATTATAAATAATAAAAAATAGACATAAAAATAGAAAAGAAAGAAATAAAACCTAACTTATAAAACAATAAGCATAAAAAATAAAATATAATCAAAAGTAAATTAATTTAATTAAATATAAATTTTAAATTAATTAAAATATTTTTACCATAAAAATTATATTGTATTAAATTTATAATATTAAATAATGTTTGAATTATATTTATAAATAAAAGAAATGTTGCTGCAGTGTTGAGCAGATAAAATTTTCCCTATAGACAACCACATGGTAACAAAAAAAAGAGAAAGCAATGCCTTCCAGAAAAACCTTCCTTTATTAGGATAGAGACTAGTTAACCACTCGTACACCCAAATAAATATTTATTTTAATAGCATAATATTATAATTTATGTTAATTATTTATAAATATGATTAGATAAAAAAATTAATATATAATCAACAACTTTAATAATTATTTTATAAAATAAAATATTATAATTTTATTAAATATATCATTAAAATAATTAAAATTGATATTGTAATATAATAAAAGATAAAGACTTTATTTTACAAAAATAACTGATAAATTAACTGATAACTTATAAGTTAATTAGTAATTGATAAATTAACTGATAGCTGATAGTTAATAATTAATAAGTTACTTAATTATTTAAATTTTTTTTTACAAAATTAATTATTGAAGTAGCTAAAATTATAAAATGACTTAAAAGAATATATTATTAGAAATAGATATAAAATTAAAATAATTCATATTTATTTAAAAATTAAAATATATTAAAGTAATTAAGAAGTTTAAAATAAAAATTTAATATTCAATATTTAATTAATTATATTTTAAAAATTTATATACTTATTTACTTACATAATTTTTATTTTATTATTTATAATAAAATTATAATTATTTGAAGTATAATTAATTATATTTTATGATATTATTTATTTATATATATATACATATTTTTATATATTTATAGTTTAAAATTTGGAAATAATTATGTTAATATTAAGTTAATATAGATTTATGTTATAAAAGAGATGAATTGTAAATTAATGAAAAGAACAAAAATAGGTTTGAAAAGAATTTGAATAAGTAATACCTTATAAGTTATAAGTTATTCCAATTAACTTATTAAATCAAAGTTTATTTTTTTAATAAGTTAGTGTAAGAAATATTTGTAAAGGCTAATTTATAATTTATTAATTAAGTTAATAAATTATAAATTAATTTATTTATTATGCAAAATGGAACTTAATCTTATAAATTCTTTTATATACAATAGATTATGTAAAATAAATCTATTTTTTTACTTTTAAATACTCATAAATTAAATAAAAGTTAAAGTACTCCAAACTATTTTGAATATGTGCTACAATATTTAAAAAAAAATAAAAAATTCATTCATACTTCTACAATGCTAAATCATAGACTTATAACTAGATAATGATTTTATCTAATAATTTTTTTAAATTGTAAGTTTTTTATAAATAGTATCAATTAAGAGAGACAATTTATGAAGGAGAAAAAGGGAAAAAAAACTAAAGTAAAATAGGGGGAATTAGGAATGTTTAAGAAAAAATTCTTAAAAAATAAGTAAAAGAATAAAATATTTATAGAAAAAGATAGCTAAAAGAGAAGTATTTGATAAAATAAAAATTAAAAGAAATTTAAGAAAAGGAAAAAAAAGTCATCTTTCTACTTATTAAACTTAACATTGAAGTAAATAATTGAATTTGAATTTATTTTATTTAAAAGATTGATTTTAAATTTAAATATCATGTTAATTAGATATTATTTTTAAGATAATAATTATCATTAATATTAATTTTTAATAACATAATTTGGGATAAGAAAGACTTTCTTTATAATGTCAATAAAATTTTCATTTACTATATTAATGCATCATAAAATAAACTTTTAAAATAATAATTTTATATTAGAGATAAGTTATTAAATATAATCTATAAACTACTATCTATTTATTGACTAAAATTTAATATTTTAATATCAAATATTTTTCATTTTTAATTCTTATGGAAAAGAAGAATGATGTTTAGTATGGAAATATCAATAAGGAATTTATATTTAAGTATTTTCTAAAAGTTGCACTATAATAGAAATTAACAAAAAAAAATCTATCCAAAAATTGAAAAAAAAAACTTATATACATACACAATAATATAATGGATGATTAGTTTCTTAAAAATTATAACCAATTATACTTATAAAGCCACAAATTTATAAAAAAAAAATAGTAGCAAAATTAAAAAATTTAATACAATCATAAATATAAAAGAATTGGATTGAAGTTTAATAAAAATATATTAAGAATATGGATAAAAATATTATAAAAATAATATAAATATTTAAAAAATATTATAAAAAGTAATTAATTAAAGTATAAAATAAAAAATAAATTTACAATTATTGTAGTGATAATCCATCAAATAAAGATAAAAACGAATTATTATGTTGGAGAATTCTATAATACCCATGTGGTACTAAACTCATGCTGATATGGCAGCATTGAGAGCATCATCATGCTGATATGGCAGCATTGAGAACCATTGGATGAGATGATGCTCCCAATGTTGTCACATCAACATGAGTTTGGTAATACATGGGTACCATAGCATCCACCTATTATGTTATATAGTAGAAGATAATGTTGACAGGAGTAGATTAAATATCAAATTTAAACTTTCTTGAATGGTAGCAAGTGAGATTGTTCATTTATATATGCAAGCAATTTGAGATTTTATTAAATATATATGAATAGAAAGCACATTGTAGATGAGAGTTTGTGAGTTTTAAATTGAATTTAAAATGAGATAAACATAAGCATGAAAAGATTTTTATTTAAATTAAATGAAGATAAAAAATATTTTAAATGAAATTGACTAAGATAGAGATAAAATGATTTTCAAATTTTAAAAGAAGAAATGTTATTAAATTTATTTGTAAATTTGTTAAGTGTAGTTACAAATTTATAAATTTTTTCAAAAATAGTAGTTTATATTATAGTTTCTCTCCTCTCATAATTTACTCCAAAAATGTATATCTACCTTTTCTTATTAAAGAGTGTATAAAATAATAAAAAATTATCTAATAAATAAATTATATAAAAATGCATGCTTTTACAATTTTATACATAAAAAATCTAGCAAGTTAATAAGAATAAATTAAGTTATAAATATTTAAAAAATAAAAATTTAATGAAATAAAAAATTTATAACCAAATATGGATAATCAAATTGAAATAACAATAATATAAAAAATATAAAGAAATTATAAAAAAATTAGATGGTAGGAGCATTAGTAAAAAGTTGCAAAAGATTAAAAATAGCAAGATCTCATAAAAGAGAAAAAATAAAGATAAAAATTCTTATAATAAAGAAGATGATAGGAGAGAAAAAGAAGTAAAATATAAATGTAATATGAATAGCTTTTTAAGGAGTCTTTTACAAGATTGAATAATTTAATATTTATGAATTTTGGCGATAGGTACATAGTAATTCAAATTTAAATTTTTATTAAAAATTAATTTAATATTGAAAGATAAATAGAGAAAAAATAATAAATTGATACTTGGTAAATCATGAAAATGATACTTATTATAAGAGGCAAGAAATATCACGATTAATATATAATATAAAAATTAAAAATTAATTTAATATTGAAAGATAAAAGAAAAATAAATGATAAATTAACACGTGATAAATTATGAAAATATACTTATCATAGGAGATAAAAAATATCATGACTAATATATAATACAGAGATGTAAAAATTTGAAAGAGTAAAATAATTATTATAAAATTTTTGGGTAATATAATAAAATTTAAAATTATTAAATAAATTTTTTAATTATAATTATTTATTTTTTAATAAATATAATTAAATAATTTTAATTTAACAATATCTTGAATTGTCACATTATTTCAAAATTTAAAATTTGAGACATCATAAAATTCGTCCGTAATTTTTGATAAAGAATTAAAAGTAAACAATTATACTTTAAACTTCAGATTTTAATTTATTAAATTTTGGAAAAAAATTATAATATACTACTGATATAATAATATATTATTCTATTAAATTTAATCATACATCATATTTATATTTTTTTAAAATCAAATTAAATCAGATATATTATATAATAATATATTAATATCTAGATCTGCTCGTACACCAATATATTACAGCGAGAATGATAAAGCATAGTCTTCTCCTTGGATTTTTATTTTATTAACAAAATTCCACCCTACCATTTTTAAAGTGCACTCTTCTCTTTGGGGAGCCACACGCAACACAGGCACAAACAACCAGAGATGAAGATGGCCAACTACAACAGTAGAACTATGCATGACGCGTCAGTATCCGATTGTCAATTACAAAAGTTCCCGCCTTCCAACGCCCGCACGGAACAGAGGGGTAACAGAATAATAAGAAAACAACAAAGACACTTAATAAAGTAAAAGAAAAAGCAACAGAGCCAGACGCTTTGGCCGCTTCTCTTGAAAAGCAGTGTCGGATTCTTCTTCGGATAATTTGTATACGAAAATCGTATCATCAAAAGCAAAAGCACTCAACAGCAAGAAAGCACAGAGCAGCACCAACTGTTCCTCAACTACATCCTTCTTTTCTTGTTATCGGAGCAATTCCAAACCCCAAAAGCTTCAAGCTTTTGCCTTACCCCACAATCCAAGTATCTCTTTTGATTACCCAATTACAAATAAAAATGTTCACTTTCACTTCATCCACTCTCCCAAGACTAAGAAAAACCCAATCTTCAAATCTCAAGCATTTGGGTGTCTGTAAAAGTTTCTGGGTGAAATTTGAGAAAGGAACCAACTCTGCTCTGTATTGGTGGAGGCTGTGGTGGACCGTGGTGGCAGGATGGCCAGCACGAGTGGCACAAAGGGTGTCCTACCACGGCCGCCATCCAGGCGGATGACAAGGATGCCGACCAGGACTGTGGAGCTGGCTAATGAGGAGGCTCCTGTTGATAGTGAGATTGTGCCTTCATCTCTTGCTGTAATTGTTCCCATTCTTCGAGCTGCAAATGAGATCGAGGAGGAGAATCCCAGAGTTGCCTATCTTTGTGAGTAGTTGGAGTGAATTTCACTAGTTATTTATATTTGAGTGCATGATACAAAATCTCTATTTTGTGTTGTGTAATTAGTTTGTATTATCATTATCATTCGCCTTAAATATTGGAAGCTAAGAATCAATCATATTAACACTGCATGCTTGCCTCGAGAAACAACCTAAATATAACTCTTTTATTGGATTTTATGCAAGAGTTTACTGTTCATTCTGAAAATGCAGTTTTCAGTATATATTGGCTCATGAAACTTTTACAGAGGAAGCTTATGGGCTTGGTGGGTTATTACCCCCGCCAGTATGACCAAATAACCGTCAACCGCATGTTATTGGTTCTCCTCTTCATCCCAAATTAATTCATTAGGAATCAAATAAAAGGATCTGTGATTACTCTCAA
The DNA here is from genome assembly GCA_020226215.1 of Sindora glabra. Classification (NCBI taxonomy): domain Eukaryota; kingdom Viridiplantae; phylum Streptophyta; class Magnoliopsida; order Fabales; family Fabaceae; genus Sindora; species Sindora glabra. The sequence continues at coordinate 1,959,101 of CM035226.1, read as the reverse complement.
GTCTATCGGTTTTATAGACACAAATATTAAATAAGGACAAACAAATTCTCTTTACACGATGTACGTTACTGTGGTATGTCCTGATGCATGCTTTTAACTAAAATAAATCTCTGTTAAATAGCATTTGACTTCTGTTTTCTATTGAAGTTTCATGATTCATTTTGGAAAGCAGGACTTAAAACTTTAATAACTTCTGCTGAAAATTCAAAATTTTGTGGAAAAGCTTTTCTCTCTAGTGATATCATATATTTATTTGAGGAAGTCAGAGATGTTCCTGGCTTGCAGGAATATACTGTATTGATGACTCCTTTTTTTTTTCTTTTTTTTTTTTTGGGGGGGGGGGGGGGCTTAACTAGGTCGTTTCCATGCATTTGAGAAGGCTCATAACATGGATCCAACATCAAGCGGGCGGGGTGTTCGTCAGTTCAAGACCTATCTGTTGCACAGACTTCAAAGGGTAACTGCCTGTCCCTTTTTCATTATATTCTTTCATGAAGTTGATAATTATTAATTCTAGTTGGCGTGTATGAGTCAGTAATGAAATATCTATCAACTTATGTTGGGTCTTTTGGTTGATTATCTGAGAAAATAAGTTTTAGAGATATGCAATTTGATATCAAAATTGAAAAAGAAAAAGAACCGGTAGTTTACATCCCAAACATTTGAAAACTTTCTTGGTTACAGGAAGGAGAACATACTGAAAAATTGCTTGTAAGAAGTGATGCTAGGGAGCTGCTGTCATACTACCAAAGATTCTACGAGGAAAAAGTCCGGGATGGAGAATTTACTAAGAAACCGTGAGGCTTCATCTTAACTTATACAGTCAATCCCATTATTTATCTTGTCTTATTCTCCTGATGTTGCTCTCGAAGGGAAGAGATGGCTAAGATTCTTCAGATTGCCACTGTACTGTATGACGTGCTGAAGGCTATGGTTCCTGCACAAAGTATAGATGAAAAGGTCTGATATGCTTCATTAGGTTCATATAACTTGGAATTTTTAGGTTTTTAAGACGTAGTATAGATAGGGATCTGAAATGAGGATGATCTTTTACCACCAGGCAAAGCGCTATGCGGAGGATGTTGACAAGAAGAGAGGAGAATATGAACACTATAACATTCTTCCATTGTATGTTGTTGGCATTAAACCGGCAATCATGGAACTTTCTGAGGTTTGTATGTCTACATGTAATGGTAGTTTTGCTTGCTTCCTTTGTGGAATTTCATATCTTTTCTCATATATGTCTTTCTTTTTCCTCTTCAAAAATTATAGATCAAAGCGGCTCTTAAAGCTCTACGTAAAGTTGGAAATCTTCCGATCCCTGTAATTCATCCAGCACATGGTTCTTCAATGCCTACGGGAAGGGTTAAAAATGTGAATGACATATTTGATTGGCTTTCTGCTATCTTTGGTTTCCAGGTATAGATGATATGTAATTTTCTCTCTTTCCTAGCTACACCAAAACTGGAAATTGTGTTGTTTATTTATACAGCTTAGGTGAAATGAAGATTAATTGAACTTAATTAGTTTAGGTAAATGGTTATTGGACCCTATCAAGGCAATAGATTGTATATATTAACATCAAAATAAAACCTACTGAGACCTATTCACCTAAAACAGAGAAAAAAAAAAGAAAAAAAAAAAGAAAGAGTACCTAATGAGATATAACTAACTTAAAGTCCACCTCAAACTATGCCTAATCAGTGTGACAAATACCCACGAGACTGATATGTTCAGGCAGTAACACCAATTGCATCCAATGAAGTTTTTTCATTATCAAAATCTTACTTCTATTTCTATTTTCTTGTATGCTTTGAAGACAATGATTTGGATCAGTATTTTGTATCATTTTTTTTGACATTTTATTGTTATTTTTCAACAAGGAACTCAGCTCTAACTTTTTTTTCTTTTTCATTTAAATTCCTGATGATATCTGACCTAATCTGTTCTTGTCTATTTTGGGGTATGAAGAAAGGAAATGTGGCTAATCAAAGGGAACATCTTATACTGTTACTTGCCAATATTGATATTAGGAATAAGGATCAGGCTTATTCTAATGATGAGGTGAACTATCATTCCAGCAAACAGCTTCTGTTTTCAATGGTTTCCTTCATGCTTAACACACATCACTTCTGCATGAACATATTAAGGACTGATAAGAACCTTGTTGCAGCTCGATGGACATACTGTCCCGCATTTGATGAGCAAAATTTTCAAGAATTATAACTCATGGTGTAATTATGTGCGTTGTAAATCCAATATTGAGTAAGTGAATTTATTGCTGTAAAATAATAACTTGAAGCCTTGGGGGTGTTTCCTAAATTAAACTTCATGCATGTTTGCTTAAAACAAAATGACTTTAACTGACACTGGTGTGTGTGTGTGTATAATTAAAGCCTTTCCAGGTTTCCTGAGAGTGGTGACATACAACAGTTAGAGCTTATTTACATTGCACTATATCTTCTTATATGGGGCGAAGCTTCAAATATTCGTTTCATGCCTGAATGTCTTTGCTACATTTTCCATAATGTAAGCTTTCTCTAATTGTCTGGCAGGCATTATTAATGACTTAGCATTCATTCTTAAATGGTGATTCAGAATCTTAAACATAATAGTATTAGTGAACTTATATTTAAGTATTTTAATTGATGATTTATTATATCCCTTCTTTCATATCATCATCGATTCGTTGCCACGACCTCTATCATATTTATTAATTTTATTGACTCCTTCATTCACTGTCGTCTTGTCTTTATCTTCAGTCTGTTCAATTGTTCTACTCACTGCATAGAGAAACATTGGGGGGAAAAAATAGAGAGAGACCTTCCAATGTTCTTTTCATAGCATATGAAACTTAAGGACTGGCACTAAACCTTTGCAATTTTCTTTTCCAAAGATGTGTGATGATGTCCATAAGTTTATTGGCAATGTCCATCAAGTGACTGGGGACAGATACCAAAGAAGAGCAGGTGAAGAACACTTTCTGAAGGAAGTTATAGCTCCCATTTATAATGTTTTATTCAATGTAAGTATGATACTGCAAAAAACTGACTAATTCTGTGACATTTTTAAAGATATATGTGCCTCAAACTCGTTTTCTATTTGATGAAATAGGAAGCTAAGAGAAACAACAAAGGCAAGGCTAGCCATTCCAACTGGAGAAATTATGATGATTTGAATGAATACTTTTGGTAAACATTTCACTGTCAAACTAATGAATTCTAACTTATTGGAGGGATGAAGACAGTTAAAATATTTTTGTATTCATTAGCACAACAAGAAACTAAAATATATATATATTTTTTGTAGGTCTGACAGATGTTTTAGGCTGGGATGGCCTATGGACCATAAAATAGATTTTTTCAGGCATTCAGATGAGAAAAAATCAGCAGATGAGGTCTCTCTCTTTTTCTCCCTTCCATCTGTATCTGTGGTTTTCAACTGTCAAATGCAGTTCTCACAATAGGTCATAAATACTGTACATACAAAAATAAATGTAGTTGGTCAAGTAAGCTATAATCAATATCTCCATTGAAGTGCAAGTGCCTATGGCAGGGCACTAACCGAGCTGGCGCTGGATCTGGGAAGAAGGAGGCCAAAACGAATTTTGTGGAAGTTCGTACATTTTTGCACCTGTATAGAAGTTTTGATCGAATGTGGATATTCTTTATATTAGCTTTACAGGTAATTTTAGTGCTTGGTCCTATGGCATAGTCTTGGATCTTTGCTGCATGAATTTCAAGTCAATTTTAACATACTAATTTCAGGCAATGATTATTATCGCATGGAGTAACATGGGACCGCTTGCTGTTTTTTTGGATGAGGATGTCTTCAGAGATGTTACGAGCATATTCATTACATATGCAATTCTCAATTTTCTGCAAGGTACTTGACTCTTATGCCTCCGAGCTTTGCTTTGGATTATGTTCTACAAGAGAACATATTTTTAAATTTCCTTTCCTTATTTTTTACCTGCAGTCTCTCTAGATATTGTCCTAACTTGGAATGCATGGAAGAATATGAAGTTTACCCAATTGCTACGGTATTTTCTGAAATTTGTAGTAGCAGCAGTTTGGGTAGTAGTATTGCCAGTAAGCTATTCAAGTTCTCTTCAGAACCCATCTGCCCTCATAAGATTCTTCACCAGCTGGGCTGGGGATTGGGGGAATCAGACACTTTATACTTATCTGGTTGTATTGTATCTGTTGCCAAACATTCTGGCTGCACTTTTATTTTTCCTTCCACCTTTGCGGAGAGCTTTGGAGCGCTCAAATAATAGACTCCTCACTCTTTTAATGTGGTGGGCTCAGGTAAGCAACACAACCATTTACTGCCTTTACAGCAATGCAATTTTTTTCCATCTCATTATAACTGAGATCTACATCAACCATATTGCAGCCAAAATTGTATGTAGGCAGGGGCATGCACGATAACATGTTATCATTGCTCAAGTAAGTGAAAATTTTTCCTTTATTTTTTGATACTCCTTTGAGAAATCCTTACCAGTGTAATAGAAATCCTTTTTTTAATAACATGAAACATATAATATTATTAAACTTTGTAGTAGAATTTTTATTCTCATGGTAAAAGACAGTTGAAGAATCAGTTGAAGAATGTCTTTTATTGTTTTATTAAAGTTTTAAATTGTTTAGAAAAAGAAAAAAAAAACTATTGGACTGAACTTTGTGGTGACTATTCTGCAATCTTTTGAGCATTTTTTTTCCCATATCTCATGAATACTTTACTATATTAAGAATTTCCTAAATTGTATGACTCCTCTTTATTTTGGCATCTGAAATACATGTGAAATTGCAGGTATACTCTGTTCTGGATCATGCTTCTCATTAGCAAGTTGGCATTCAGCTACTATGTGGAGGTAATATACCTAGAGTCAATCATCTGGTTTTTCAACCCCTTATTGAATGAGAAGCTCACTTTCTCTGCCAAGAAATCCATCTAAAGGGTTGCAATATGAGTGAACTATATTGATAACTATTCCATTTTTTAAATTTATATATACATAATGTTAGTAATGTGAAGCTCCAATAGTATCACATGTTAATTGTTGTATTGTTACTGTGTATGTGTGAATGCATCTGTGAATTATTTAGCTCATGTTTTAACAGATATTACCCCTTGTTGGCCCAACAAAATTAATTATGGACATGCCAATAGACAACTACCAGTGGCATGAATTCTTTCCAGAAAATGGTAACTTTTGATGTTCTATTTTCATCATCTGTACTTTATATTATGTTCCAATAGCCAGCATCAATTCACATCTTCAAGTTCTACAGAGACTCACAATATTTGTATTGTGATTGCAATATGGGCTCCGATTATTTTGGTGAGTTAAGTGGAAATAAAATTTCTGCATATGAACTTAATACCTGTTCTATTGCTTTAGCTTTCTTTTTTCTGTGCTATAATTCATGCCACTTTTATGTGTTTCATTGCTATATAGGTTTATTTTATGGATACTCAAATATGGTATGCCATTTTTTCCACTGTATTTGGTGGGATTATCGGAGCCTTCAGCCATTTGGGTGAGGTTAGTGGCAAATTGATTGTGGTAATCGATATTTGTATTACTTTTTCTTCAAAAAGTTTGGTGCTTTATTCCTGATATGATTAATAAAACTGTATTTATTGGTCATATACAATGACTTTCTGTTAATTATCTCATTGGAAGATTTTACTTGTCTTAGATAAGGACACTTGGGATGCTGCGCTCCAGATTTGAATCTGTACCATTAGCTTTTGCCGTTTGCTTTTTGCCTGGAAGATATAGACATGCCAAAAAGGAAGTGGTACAGCATCCCATATTTGGAATTCAAGGAGTTGTTGTCCATAATGCATTCATTTAGACATATAGATGCTAGCTAAAGCAAAGTGTTTCTGTGGCAGGCTGAGGCATTCGAATCGGTAAATATTGCATACTTTTCTCAGGTTTGGAATGAATTCATAAATTCTATGAGAGAGGAAGACCTTATCAGCAACAGGTCCTAGCTGATTCTTGCTTGATACTGCATCTTACATCAAATGCACCATATTCAAGCTTGTAGTTATTATTTTTACTATTAATTCTTCAGGGATAGAGATCTCTTGCTTGTTCCCTACCGTTCAAGTGATGTTAGTGTGATTCAGTGGCCTCCATTCTTGCTTGCTAGCAAGGTATCTAGTTTGAATGGTTTCATAAAGCTTATTATGATCGAATGCCTGCGTCTTGTGCTAAAATTCTTTATTCCCTTCCGTGTATGACAGATTCCTATAGCACTAGACATGGCAAAAGATTTTAAGGGGAAGGATGATTCTGATTTATTTAAAAAGATTATGAGTGATGAGTACATGTTTTCAGCAGTCGTGGAGTGCTATCAGACTCTGAAGGAAATCATTATTGACCTTCTAGGAGATGAGCAAGATAAGGAGTAAGGAAGAAGCAATTTATAACCTACCCCCTTCCCCTTAATACATTGTTCATACGAATCCTCTGATCATTTGTCCTCTTCCACATTTAAAACAGTATAGTGGAGGCCATATGTGATAAAGTAGAACAAAGCATAATAAACCACAGATTTGTCAACGAGTTCAAGATGAATGGCTTGCCTTCACTCAGTGAGAAATTGGAGAAATTTTTATCTCTTTTGGTAACTTGTTTCCTTCATGCTTTTTTTTTTTCAATTTCTTTATTCTTCTAAGTTTTGTTCTTTCTGATAATTTGTTTTATTGAAAGCTGGCTGATGATAGCAAATTGGAGACACAGAAGACCCAGATGGTCAATGTCCTGCAAGATATAGTGGAAATCATCATACAGGATGTTATGGTGGAGGGCCGTCCGTAAGTCCAATTACTTAAAACAAGATAGTGGGTGCATATATATATATATTTTAATGTTATAATATGCTTATTTCCTGCTTTATGATATGAATTATTTTCTGCTCTTTCTAGAATCCAGGAAAGATTACAATATCAATCTTCAGATACTTCCAGTAGACAGAGGTTTGTTGACATTCACATTCCTCTTACACAGGAGAAGTCATGGAAGGAGAAGGTAGTCTCTGCAAACACAGACAGCTAACAATTACATGATCCATTCTTTTGTAATGTAGTTTTTTTTTTTTTTTTTAAATAGTCTCTATTTTCTTCTCTTTAGGTTATTAGGCTTCATTTGCTTTTAACCGTCAAAGAATCTGCCATAAATGTGCCTCAAAATCTTGATGCTCGACGGCGTATTACATTCTTTGCAAACTCCTTATTTATGCATATGCCTAAGGCTCCCAGAGTGCAGGACATGCTGTCCTTCAGGTTCGTCATCATGATAAGACTAATTATTGAAAGGAAAGGGAAGATGAATTACGATAACAAAATAGAAAGATGAAAACCAGTCAATGTACAAACTGTAGTGTTATTTTGGAGGCATTTGAAGAACGATTTTGTTCACATTATTTAACAAACAACATTTTCTTTATCACTTGCTAAGCGTTAGATGGCGAGAACTTATCTGCTTCTTTTGTTAGTGTTCTGACTCCATATTACAAAGAAGATGTGCTTTATTCTGACGAGGAACTCAAAATGGAAAATGAAGATGGGATATCAATTTTGTTCTACCTACAGAAGATATATCCTGGTGAATGTTCTTTCTATATGCTTCCTATGACTTCGTCATCCTTGATATGTAATTCATTATATTTCCTATTATGATTGCATTATAGATGAATGGAGCAATTTCAAAGAACGCCTTCAAGATTTAAAACAAGATTATATGGAAAATTTTGATGAAAATCATTTTATCCGTCAGTGGGCATCATACAGAGGACAGACACTCTATCGAACAGGTCTAGATTATAGAAAATGCTATTATTTTGTCAGATATATATATATATATATAGATTCCAATTCAAATATATTTTATTCATTTCCTGTGCTAGTGAGAGGAATGATGTACTATAGGCAAGCTTTGGAACTTCAGTGCTTCCTCGATTATGCAGGAGATGACGGTCAGTTTTGAATTTTATAGCCTTAAGTCTGAAACTTGTGGTAGAAGCCATTTATTTATTGCTGAGCAACATAGTGATTCCTTTGCAGCTATCTTGAGTGGCTACCAGACAGGGGGTTTCAATGATAGAGATAAAAGGATCCCTCCAGAGCGTGCACTGGCCGATCTAAAGTTCACATATGTTGTTTCTTGTCAGATTTATGGTTCTCAGAAAAAATCGCAGAATACTCTAGATAGAAAGCGCTATCAGGACATTCTCAATCTGATGTTAACGTGAGTCAATACAACTATTTGCTGAATTATACATAGTTCCTTTTGGTTTTTAAATTTAAATATTCATGGCATATATATTAAAATCATTAAATACCATGCAGGTATCCATCTCTTCGTGTTGCTTATATAGATGAATCAGAAGAGAGAGTAAATGGGAAATCTCAGAAAGTTTATTACTCTGTTCTTGTCAAGGGAGGGGACAAGTATGATGAGGTATGGCGTCCTCTGGACCAGAATTTCTAACGAGACGTTTTGTCGAATGTTAATCTTGTTTGAATCAGGATGAGGATATCTTGATGTTTGAAGACTAATGAGCAACCTCAGTGTTATTGTTTACAAATGGTTATGTGTTGCATTGCAGGAAATATATCGCATCAAGCTTCCTGGCTCTCCAACAGAAATCGGTGAAGGGAAACCTGAGAACCAAAACCATGCCATTATATTCACTCGTGGAGAAGCCCTGCAGACCATAGACATGAATCAGGTAGCTTTGCTTCAGAATTTGGTTTAGGCCACACCAAGTAGTGCTTGCCATGTAATTGGTGTGCTTCTTTTACCTTTCCATTTTCAAGGATAACTATTATGAAGAAGCTTTCAAAATGAGAAATGTACTGGAAGAATTCCATAGAAGTCATGGTAGGAAGCAAAAACCCACCATATTGGGTTTAAGGGAGCATATATTTACTGGAAGGTCAGCCTTTTGGCAATATCAAAGAACTAGATTAGAATAATGGTTATCATGCCCATGCAAAATGGCACCTATAATCTATGCTTATTTTGCAGTGTTTCATCACTGGCTTGGTTCATGTCGAACCAGGAGACAAGCTTTGTGACCATCGGCCAAAGAATTTTAGCAAATCCACTAAGGTTAGTTTTAATTTAGTTTATCCCTTTGCATGTAATTCATTGTTACAGATTCCTTAGGTTTTTCATATGTTCTTTTTTTGCCATATTTTCTTCTCTATTTATCCATTTGATGAACCTAATGAGAGGAAAGATCCCTTTCTTTTGTTTCCCTTTTTCTTTCTTTTCATATTAATTTCTCATGCCAAGAAATTAGCCATCTTGATTAGAGGTAAAATGTCCGAGAATCATTGATCGGAGAGATTGGATAACTGCAGAAGTTGTAAATACCTTTTCATTTTGAGGAATCTTCAGACTCTACCCTTGTTTGTTTTTGTTCTGTGTATAATAAGATTTTCTCGCACAACTTCAGTTTAAGCATTCTCTTTGTTTTAACTTTTCAGGGTGCGATTCCATTATGGTCATCCAGATATATTTGACAGACTCTTCCACATAACTAGAGGTGGTATAAGCAAAGCTTCAAAGGTTATAAACTTAAGTGAGGACATATTTGCAGGTAATTCAAGGTTCACCTGAAAACAACAGACTGATGGATAGAGTTTTCATTACTTTATTTGCTAATTTTGGTAGGTTTCAATTCAACTTTACGTAATGGACTTATCACGCATCATGAATACATACAAGTGGGCAAGGGTCGTGATGTAGGCATGAATCAAATATCACTTTTTGAGGCTAAGGTTGCAAATGGAAATGGTGAACAGACACTTAGCCGTGATGTGTATAGGCTGGGACGGAGGTTTGACTTCTACAGAATGTTGTCGTTCTACTTCACCACAGTTGGTTTCTATTTCAGTAGCATGGTAATCTTTTTAGCTTCCTTCTATGTAATTTTGTCTGGATACTGAACAAAAAATGTATAAAACAGTCATTACTATAACTGGATTGCTCAATCTGAGTGGGACTTAAAAATTATGAAAGCCTTAGTCCTGCTTTGACAGTGTAAAATGGGTCATTCTAATGGTAGTACTTGATATATTTATTTTCAGGTAACTGTGCTGATTGTTTATGTGTTCTTATATGGACGTCTGTATATGGTTTTGAGTGGAGTTGAGAGAGAAATTCTACAAAGTCCAAACATACATCAGAGCAAAGCCCTTGAAGAGGCCTTGGCAACTCAGTCTGTCTTTCAGTTGGGAATACTCATGGTTCTGCCTATGGTTATGGAGACTGGCTTGGAGAAGGGATTCCGGTCTGCCTTGGGAGATTTTGTCATAATGCAGCTACAGTTGGCCTCTGTGTTCTTTACTTTCCAGCTTGGAACCAAAGCACATTACTATGGAAGGACACTCTTGCATGGAGGCTCCAAGTACCGTCCAACTGGCCGTGGATTTGTTGTCTTCCATGCAAAGTTTGCTGACAACTACAGAATGTACTCGCGAAGTCACTTTGTGAAGGGTCTGGAGATCCTCATACTGCTGATTGTTTACGAAGTCTACGGGGAATCATACCGCAGCTCAAATCTTTATCTTTTCATCACATTCTCAATGTGGTTTCTGGCAATTTCCTGGTTGTTTGCGCCTTTCTTGTTTAATCCTTCTGGTTTTGATTGGCAAAAGACAGTTGATGATTGGACAGATTGGAAGAGGTGGATGGGAAACCGTGGTGGTATTGGTATCTCACCTGATAAAAGTTGGGAATCTTGGTGGGATGAGGAAAATGAGCACCTTAAATACTCAAATATTAGGGGAAAAGTACTTGAGATCATACTTGCATTCCGCTTCTTCATGTACCAATATGGAATTGTCTACCATCTGGACATAGCTCATCATAGCAAGAATTTGCTGGTAAATTAGACGACTCCTTTTTCTGTCTTCCAATTTTGTTGATTTTATCCCACCTCTAACTACCTCTGATTTTCCTTATAGGTATTTGGACTTTCATGGGGAGTTTTGGTGACTGTTCTTATCGTCTTGAAGGTATTTATTATGTATGTAAATGCTGCTTAATGAACAGTTCCCTCATACAGTTAAATTAAACAAATCCATGTGTACACCAGATGGTATCGATGGGTAGACGAAGATTTGGAACGGATTTCCAGCTCATGTTTCGTATTCTGAAGGCACTTCTCTTTCTGGGCTTCATGTCAGTGATGACTGTATTATTTGTGGTTTGTGGACTCACCATATCAGATTTATTTGCTGCCATCATTGCCTTCATGCCCTCCGGATGGGCGCTTATTCTGGTAAGTTACTTAAAACTTCACTTGAGTACCTTTTTTTGTTACCCAGAATCAGTAATCAAGGTTGTCTTTGTTGTATGAAGATTGCACAAGCATGCAGGGGATGCATGAAGGCACTTAGACTGTGGGATTCGGTGAAGGAGTTAGCAAGAGCATATGAATACATTATGGGATTGATTATCTTCATGCCAATCGCCATATTGTCATGGTTCCCATTTGTGTCGGAGTTCCAAACACGCCTTCTCTTCAACCAAGCATTCAGCAGAGGCCTCCAGATTTCCATGATTCTTGCTGGCAGGAAGGAAACTGAAAAGCAAGAATGAAAACCTGAATTTTGCTTAAATGTTACAGGAGGATATGCAGCACATGTTTGGATGTTTACAATTTAGCATATGGCGTATGTATAAGGAACGAATGATTCTAAATCGCCGTTATTGCTTTCAATTTGAAAAGGATTTTTTTTCACCACCCGTTCTGTGTGTAATGAATCTAGGACTTGAATTTATTGGGTTGCCAATGCTGGACATTGCATTGCGAGTCCGAATTGTAACACTTAATCGATGATTATAGATAATTTATAGTAGAATTCAGTTCTTCTCGTCTTCATCTTTGAGAAATATTTTATATTAATTTTGCTTTTTTGAAATATAAATTTGTTTGATTTTGTTTTTGTTTTTTTTTTTGTTAGCATTCATATAAGGATTAATTTTTTTCAATTTCGCCTTTTTAAGAATAGAATTTGATAAATTAATATTTGGTAAGAATAAAATTGATACAAAGTATTTTATAGGAATAACAGAGAAAAAAGTGAATATTAGAAAGCTGAAAAAGAGGTTTTACTTGGTAATTTAAAACTCAAAAACTCTATCTTATCGGTGGCTGAAGAGATATTCACTAATAAACAACTAGTATATGTTTTTACTGATTATATATTGGTAAAAGACATCAAATGAGAGTGAGAGGAGTGAATATTCAAGACTTAGAATTATAACGTAAAGTCATCTAAGATTTTTAAGTGGTCATGTTTTTTCTAATTATGTTTTATCAAATGTTAAATTTGATGTCCCTGAATTTTCTTTTAAAACTTACATAAAAATATTTATCTCACTTAATATATTATTGAGTATCAAATATATATAATGAATTAAATAAAGTTTTACTTTGGTATGACTTTAAAGGAAGTTATGTGACTAATATTAGATTTTTACACTATTTTAGATATTTGGCTATAACTTAAGTTTTAAATATTGAAATTAGGTAATCTTTATGATGAGAAAAATATTTACTATATTATTTCCTCCTATTTCATGTTTCTTAGTGAGTTATATATGTTTAATTTCATAGAATTAACTTTACTTTATAAGTTGAGATTAATTTTAAAAAGTTTTGAATTTCTTCGGTTAATGTTGGTTTTTGACACTATTTCTATTTTTTAACTATATTTTAAGTTCTAAATATTGAATTGGGTGACCTATATACTATTAGAAAGCTTAAAGAAATATCTATAATTTTAGTGTCTCGATTAAAGTTCACTTTGAACCTTTTGAAGCCTTTATTTACTTAAGAATCTGAAGCTATGTTTCTGTCCCAACTGAACTAGTTTTGGTTTTAGGTTATATCTAAAGTTACAGAGGTCTAATTAACTTGACATTAGTGCTTAAATCTCTACATGACCCAGCTCTACAAATTTTGTGTTTATGAATTACCCAAATTACCTTATTTTAGTAGTCTTAAACTGGTTAGAAGTCAAATTTGCAGGAATTTACTATTGTAATTGTTAGAATTAATTGCTTTGTAAAAATAGCTTTGGGCTTGTAAAAATTAAGAAGTCCCCTGTTATTGTAATTCTAAGAGATATACAATCTAGGTCGAATAAGGTTTTATGTTAATTAGGTGAAATAAAAAGAGAGAACTCATTAGACTTTAGAGACTTTTACACATTTAGCAAATAATTTTTCTTTCTTTTCTTCTTGCTTGTGTTCTCTAGCCATGAATGACTAATTTTTAGAGTTGATTTAAGGAGTTCGAGGCCCTCCTTTATTAGATTATGAGATTATAATTTGTAATGTTAATTTTTTAATTAATTTTTCTCTTTCCCTATTTGTTTGTATTGATTTTTTAAAATTATTTGTATTAGATGTTGATTTGGTATAATTGATGTTCATTTTTATGATTTATGATTTCTTGTTATTTTAATGTTGAATTGTGGTTAGTAAATTATTATTTTATATATAGGGGTAGAGGGTTAAGGGATTAATTTAGAGGTTTCTAATTTAATTTTTTAATTCAACCAAATTCTATCATTAAATTAATTTCGATATAACTTAGGGATTATCATAGTTACTTAATTTGGTTAATCTTAATTGATCAAATCTTAGATGATAATCTAGTATAGGATTTATAAATTATTATAGAGAATCTAGATGATTCAAGGTTGAAGAATTAATTAGAAAAGTTAAATATTCAATTAATCTATGATTAATCTAAATTAAAATATCTTAATTCCTTGAATCGACTACTTTATTATATTGATTTTTTTTTGCTATTTTGTTCTTGTATTTTGTTTAGTTTAGTTTGATCACTTTGAATTCGAATTGAACCCCTTTATTGATTCTATGTTCTGCATTCATACAACATATTGCATTTTACATTTTATTAGCATTATACAGTGCATATCGGTTTACTTTTGTTTTCATTTTATTTCTGCGTTATTTTGCATTTGTTTATGTATTCTGTTAGTAAATCATAGTAAAGGATAATATCAAGAGATCATAAGGGTATGACTTGGTTTATACCACTATATTGCATTGTTTTCTAGCAAACTAGTTTTTAATCTAATTTTGGTGCATTGTGACATGTTTATTAAAATTTTTGGCATTGTTACTAGGGATCCTCTTGAATTTATCTTTTCCTACATATTACTACTCATGTATTACATAATTATTCAAGCATTTAGTTAGTAATTGCATCTTTCAATGTGTTACTTGCATTTTACATAGCTACAATTTTCTACATTTTCTTAGATTCCTTTGCTTTCTTTATTTTCTACATATTCCTCCACTTCAATTCATCATAGTTTACTTCGTCCTATTTTCAAATAGAAGTTTTTGGCCCAAGAAAATTAATTTTACATAGTTTTGCACCTTACACTTTTTGGAACCATACTAAGTTTCATTAACTCTGATTAAGCTAAAATTGATTCTGAAGCTAGTTTTAATTTTTCTCATCAAAGGTAATAAGCCATTAGCTTGTGAGGTGCTTACTTTTTTAGCCAAATTCTATTGTTCTAATCACTTTTTTAATTTTTTATTGAATTTTTTGGTTCTGCATGGTTATAGTAAACTTTCTGTGGTAGTTTCATAATTTTTAAAAATGTTTAAATAGGTTAATTGATGTGTTTAGAGTGATTTTTCATGGTGTATTACTATTTTGGTGTTTCAGTGTTCCTATAATGTAGTATAGTGTAGTGCATAACTAGGAGTAGTGCTGGTAAATTACTAGAGTTTAATTTTGAAACAGATAAAACATTTCATGCTCTTTATATGAATAAAAATAAAAATAGTTCTAGCATTCTTAACCCCTATTCTAACCCTTTATAACACTTTAAAGGAATTGACTGCTTTTGATGTTACCTACCAACTATTAGGCTTCCAATATCTTAAATTAGATGCTGATTTTGAATTGAAGTCTTGTTTAATACACTTGCTTCCAAGGTTCTATGGTTTTACAGGTAAGGACACTCACAAGTGTTTTAAAGAATTCCATGTGGTTTGTTCTACAATAAAATCTCAAGGGATTTTTGAAAATCACATTAAGTTGAGGGCCTTTCCTTTTTACTAGCTGATGTTGTGAAGGACTAATTATATTACTTGTAACCAAGTTCTATTGTACGCTGGAATGACATGAAGAGGCTATTTTTAGAGAAGTTCTTCCTTGTATCCATAGTAGTTATAATAAGGAAAGAAATTTGTGGCATTAGATAAATGAATAGAAAGAGCTTATATAAGTATTGGGGGAGGTTTAAGAAGTTATGTGCAAGTTATCCCTATCACCAAATTAGTAAGCAACTTCTAATCCAATATTTTTATGAAGGCCTTTTTCCAATGGATAGGAGCATGATAGATGCAGTTAGTGGTGACGCATTAGTGGATAAAACTCCTTTGGCAGTAAGAGATTTAATAGCAAATATGACAACCAATTCCCAACAATTTGGCATAAGAATTATGACTGCAACAAGAAGCATGAATGAGATAAATTTTCTTAGTTCAAACTAGCAAAGACTAGAAAACATAATAGATGAACTCATTTCTCTAGTTAGGCAAATGGTAATAGGACAACATTAATAATTCCAAGCTTCTCTTCTAACAAAACTTTGTAGAATTTGCTTATATCCTACTTATCTAATTGATTTTTATCCTACATTACAAGATGATCAGTGTCCTTCTTCTCTAACATATGCAAGAACCATTTATCCTACTAGATGGCAATATCAGTAGCAACTTGCTTAATATCCATACCAATAGTAACAACCAAACTAGTACTAGTAGTATAGTTAATATCTTGGATAGAGAGACAACCAAAAATTTAGATATGGTAGCAATTCAAGCTAGAATCTATCCTCCTCCTGTCTATAACAGAATGTGGCCTAAGCTTGTCTATTAACAAAAAAATGAATTCATCCTCCTCTCAACTAACATTTGAAGAATTAGTCCAGCAAATAGCTGCCAACAACTTGTAATTCCAGCAAACAATAAAGGCTACAGTAACCAATTTGCAAACTTAGATTGGTCAATTATCCTCCATTTTAAGTGAGCTTCAAGCTCAAAAACCTTCTTTTAGCGATACAAAGAATATGAAAGTGGTGAATGCCATTATATTGAGAAGTGGTAGAGAAATTGATATAACTTCATCTTCAAGATGACTAACCCAACAGCCAATGAACCAGCAGACAATCAAGTAGAAATAAATAATAAATCAAAAACTAACATTTAACTAGAAAAGAAAAACCAGAAGCGAAAACATGGCGATGGTATGGTTAATTCTTTCCCTACATCCCTATGTTTTACTAATTTTCTTATCCTCCTTCCTTTTTCAAATAGAAGAAGATGAGTGTGAAAAATTGTCTATCTTCTATTTATACGATGTTTTACCCCTTTCACTTTATTTATATATAATTTTGAGATTTGAAAGTTACCTATTTGTACTTTCAAACTATTAGTACTTTATCTATCTTAATTATTTTTCATTTTAAAAAATAAACAGAAAAGTATTTGTAAAGCACATGATCCTCTTAATCCTAAACATGAAGAAGCCATGTGCAAAACAATTACGTTTAAGAGCAAGGGGATCATGTGCTTTACATATAACTTTTTCGTTAATTATTTTGGATAGAAAATATTCAAAGTGGATAAAGTGCTACTAGTTTGAAAGTATATGTGAGTAACTTGCCACTCTCAAAATTATAAGCGGATAAAATGAAAAATGATGAAAGGGGTAAAATATAATTTTTGTTAAAATTTATTTCCTAATAAATTAAACTTACATTTTGCGATTTTTTTTTACTTAACAACTGTACGTTAGGTTGTAGTTAATAGAAAGACAGGCAAATATACGCAGCCAAAAGTGTATGATTATGAGATTCTCCTTTTGCGGAAAAAAACAGGATACATGTTAGAGAAAATTGCGGATTCTATAAGAATTTTTCTATAAAATTTATAATTTTTTTGTAATGATATAAATTATGAATTGTAAATTTTTGTAAATTTTTTCATAAAATTTTTAATTTTTTTATAAAATTTCGTAACTTTTTTTATAAATTTTGTAATAAAAATAATAAAACTTATACTGCAAAAAATCTAAGAATTATGTGAAAAAAATTATAAAGTTTATGAAATAAATTACAAGATTCTGCAGAAAAAAATTTATAAAATTTAGGCATAAAATTACAGATAATATATTAATAATTCCTATTCTTGTTCTTATTCTTATTCTTATTTCAAAGGGGCACAAAAAACGATCAAAAAATGAATTGTGGAGTTTTGTTTTCCCCATTCGAAGGGTGCAACAAACAGTTCGGTGAGTGGGCGTGAGTAAGCTAGATTTGGTGCTCCCTTGTGTTGGATTTTGGTCGGCCTGGTCGGCCCTCTCTTTTCCCTCCTCTCTCTCTACACTCTACTCTGGTTGCTTATTCCATGCATTTTTGCTATCAGCTTATGAATGCCACCTTCGTTCATTCCATTTTTTTTTTTCGTTTTTCCCTCTGCTGTTTCTCTCTCTTCGCCTCTGGTTTCCTCCATTACGAACCAACCCTCCCTTTCCAACCTGCTCGAGGTCCCACTCTCCTCGAGGAGTTCTCTCCGTTCACTACAATTTTGGTTTTCTTCTTCTCTGAAATCCAGCCTTACTCACTCACTCTATTCGTATTTTTCTTTGAAAAATCTTATTTTTATCTGTAATTTCACTCCATTTTTTTTTTAATTATCTAACGCCGTGTCCCTTTTTCGCCCACTTCTTCACTACTATCTATGCAATTGCATCTGTTGCAGCTTCTTCGTTTTGCAGGGATGGTGTTCATTCGGGTTCAACAGCGCCTGTCTATGCTCATTGGGTTTCAGTCAGTTCAAAAGTAGGGTGGGTGCTAAAGGTAGAAGATCAAGGAGGCTAACGTAGATCATTACAAAGGTAAATGCTTTGTCTGTCTGAAGTCTCTTTTTGGATCAATTCACACTTCGCTTTATCTTTGGTTTACTTCGATCATAAGCGATGCTTTGTCTCTTTTTTTCCTTTATTTAAATGTTTGAATTCGTGAGTGGAAATGGTGGGCTGACGGATACGGGGTTTCTTTTCGAACGCATTTTGAAATTTAATGTGACTTTTTCTTTTTTTTATTAGGGTGACATAAATGCAAATGAGTTTCTGATTTGTTAGATGTATGAAGCGTTATGTTCTATTTTTTTTTTTTAACCACTGAATTCTTGTAATCGTGCTTATTTGTCATATGCGTGTCTTCCTAGTCAATTAGTTAGATTCTTTTTATTGTATGCCCAATCAAGCTGAGTATCTGAGATTTTGGAATTTGACTGATTGATATTTTCTAAGTTATAAAGCTTCAATTTTTTATATTTGACCGTTGACAATGACCTGCTGATTTTTAGTTTTGATTTATGGAATTTAGTGCAATATTTGAAAATTTTTGGGCGGAAATTAGAATGTTCACATGTGGTTCTCTAACTCTTGTGGAAAGGGAGTTTTTACTTGATTCCTTTATCCAGGTGGAAATGCCTTAATCTCTCTCTACTAGCAGAATAACTTGGAGGGAAAAATTGATTGATTTGCAGCCTTCAGTTATGTCATCTAATAGTTCTTTGAATGTGGACTTGTCAAAGAAGACGTCATTTTTGGATTTGAAACTATGGGTTTCAATTGAGATAGGTGTCGGTGCATTTATAGTGTTGATCATTTGTATTTTGTCTATGTGGGTGATGTTTTGGAGAAAGTCTAGGATACCTCTGGACAGTCATCCTCTCTCCCAAATACCAAGTGTCTCAAAAGATGTCAAGGTTGATAAGGTTGGGCTGCAGAGTTCTCAGAATCACTCAGAAAGGGTATTTATTCCTGCTCATGACTGTGTTGGTGATAAGAATTCAGAGAAGATGGTAGGTCATTTGGTGATGAGCAAATCCAGTGATCCTGACAATATCGGCCAGTGCAGTTCAATTTATCATCATGAAAGGGGATTAAGTTCCATGTCTGGGGAAGAAGGAAGCTCTGGGACTGTTAAGCAGCAGTCTGCATTGTCATATGCAGGGGTTGTGACTGCCTCTCCTCTTGTTAGCTTGCCAGAATTCTCTCATCTTGGGTGGGGCCACTGGTTTATGCTTAGGGATCTGGAACTTGCAACAAATCGTTTCTCAGCAGAGAATGTGCTTGGTGAAGGTGGTTATGGGGTTGTTTATTGCGGCAGATTGATCAATGGAACTGACGTGGCAGTAAAGAAAATTCTTAACAACTTGCAAGGACATTTTGAACTTTACATTTCTCTACTTACCTTTGGTGCTGGTTCTATGAATCCTGTCTGAAATTGAATTCTGAATTGAGTTTATAGGGGTCAGGCAGAGAAGGAGTTCAGAGTCAAAGTGGAGGCCATTGGCCATGTTCAACATAAAAATCTTGTGCACCTGTTGGGATATTGTGTAGACGAGGTGCGCAGGTAAGATTTATTTTCTTTATTGTTGAGCAATCCCCCCCCCCCTTTTATGCTTAGTAATCTTAAGCATGTAATTACAATTGCATACTGGATCTTCTAGGCTTACTCTTTGTTTGAATTGCAGGCTATTGGTGTATGAATATGTGAATAATGGTAACTTAGAACAACGGCTACATGGGGCTGTGTGCCAGCATGGGACACCTAGCGGGGAGGACTGCATGAAAGTTATACTTGGCACGGTAAAAGTGTGAGTTCCTTTTTCCTCTTAAAATAAATTAAGCATCTTGATCATATCTTGCTTTTGCCAAATTACTTGGCATTATCTTGAATTCCCTAACTTTAGTTCTGAAGATGATAAGCATGTTTACTCTACCTTTCGTTGTGTGCTATTTTTTGTTTTTCTATGATCTTCTGTGACTCATGGCAGGCTTGCTTACTTACATGAAGCAATAGAACCCAAGTTTTACACCGAGATATAAAGTGAAGCAACATATTGATTGATAATGAGTTCAATGCCAAAGTTTCTGATTTTGGGTTGGCCAAACTTTTAGATTCAGGAGAAAGTCACATAACCACTAGAGTAATGGGAACATTTGGGTAACAAGAATATTGCATTCTTTCTTTTCTTTTGTTTTAATTAAAAGGAGGTGCGCTTTGAGATTTTATGTCTGTTTTGAATTTTCAGTTATGTGGCACCAGAATATGCTAATACCGGTATGTTGAATGAGAAGAGTGACATTTACAGCTTTGGCGTCCTTCTGTTAGAAGCAGTTACTGGAAGAGACCCAGCAGACTACACACGGCCTGCTAATAAGGTGCCAAATCCTAATGATGATCACTACTTGCCAGCTTGCCATTTTTAACTAGGAACAGTCTTGCCAGGCTGCCCTTTTACACAGCTGATGTGCATTTGTTTATCCTCTTGACAGGTTAATCTTGTTGAGTGGCTCAGGATGATGGTGGGGACAAGAAGAGCCGGGGAGGTTGTGGACCCTAGCCTTGAAATTAAACCCTCAATACGTGCTTTAAAGCGTGCCCTTCTGGTTGCTTTGAGGTGTGTTGATCCTGATGCAGACAAGAGACCCCAAATGAGTCAGGCTGTGAGGAATGGATGCTTGAAGCTGATGAATATCCACTTCGAGAGGTTCCAATCAGCATCCTTTCCTCTAATATATAATTTCTATTATTTACTTAATGATTCTGAATCTGTCTTCACACCAAATCTGCAAATTCTAGAAGTCATGCATGTTGGCTTTATTACCAGTTTATTTATCTATTTATTTTTGCTATTTAGTTGTTGCTCAACATGCCATAACTAAATAACTGGTTTCTATAATCAATTTCAGGATAGAAGAAACGGAATGAGCCGTACATCCAACATGGAAATTGAATCTGTGAAGGATATTACTGGTCCATCTGATGCGGAAAAGAAAGCAGGGGATTTCAAGAGCCATGTGTGAGAGATAACTCAAGGATAGGACTGAAAATCCAGTTTTCATGACACTGGTGCCAGTAACCAACCAATACCATATATGTCCAAACTAATGTTTTTGAAATTTCCTTTCCTGAATCTGAGAGAAGAAATCGGATCAGAGGTAAGCCTATCTTGATAATGAAGGGTATTTTGTTCAATGTGGTCATTCAAAGGATATGAAAGTCCAAATATGCAAATAGGATAGTATTAGAGTGAGATGTAGAGTGTTGCTCTTGTACAGATGTCTGCTGTGTGCTTATCTTCTTATTACATGTTAATTTGTTCCATTGGTTATCTTTTCATACTGCTGGAGAGTGGAGACAGTGAAGCTTTCATTTTCCTTGCCATTTTGATTTTGAGCTTATCATTGTGTCTGAGATTCGAGTTCCGGTTTGTCCAAATGGCTGAAATTCTTGTAGTACCTTTACAAGAATTCAACTTTTTGACATAAATTCTTGACATCATGAAGTAAATGTGATGCAGTAATATTAATAAATAGTATGCTTTTGTTATATGTCTTGCCATGTTTTGTTAAGTTCATGAATAATAACCATTTTGATTTTGGGAGAGTTATTATGTGTCAAGTTGCACAACAAAAAGGGCCCCATTTCTACTTAGTTGTCTACCATTTTCTTAGGAGACTGTTAAGTGAAATTTTTTGTATTTCTGGCAAAAAGCTATAATACAATTTGTCAGAATGTGCTTCTGACTTTACTTGGAAGATATTTTCCGTCAATAATTAGTTATTTTTTAAGAAGAATTTTGATGATGGTTGTAAAGGATCTTTCCTTCTAGAAACTTTATGTGCCAGACAAGATTGAAATCCAGATTAAGGAATTAGAGGGAAAGCCCCCCTTGATAAATTGATTTTTTATAATTTAACTTTTGATATCGAAACAAGCATTTATCGGGAGCATGCAGTCGAAAGGATGATACCAAACTTGCAATGGTGGAGAATGCAAAGTAATTCAGTATTTCTGAAAAAGCAGCGTCCTTCGCTGCTTTTGGCTCATGGCTTTGCTCTCATCAAAAGCAGAACAATATTTTTTTTCTGCTATCGCACAGATGCTGTGGATTGGAATTTTTTGCAGCTTTTGATCTGTGTTCTCCGATACTCATATAACGTAACGGTCACATTTTGGCTCTCTTTAGAAGCATTCTTCGTGATTAATGGATCATCATCTATTATATTGATTTGATTTATTGGATGGAAATTCGGCTTTGCTTGTGTATGACTTTCTCTTACACAAATCGTTATGAGGAAGAAAGGTGGGCAAGCAATATTGACTCCACGACGTGGCAATAAATTAACGTAGGGACAGCTCTCAAGTGGGTATTGGTTCGCAGAATCGTTTTCATCTATCTGAAATGTCAAATTTTCCTACTTGTTTACAATTAAATGAGTGAATATTTTTAGAAATTTTTTTAAGTTAATATTTTCTTAAAATATCCCGAATGGGTATTCTACTCTTCACAAGAATGCCTTAATAATATAAAATAATTATTTTATTTACTCTTTTAACTTTATTAATTATTATTACATTTTATGATCTTTCCTTATTGCAGATCATTTTTGCTATTACTGTTATCAATTGTAGTTAAGTGCCACTGTTATTGACCATCATTGAATGTTATTTATTATTGATAATCATCAACTATTAGTACTCATTGTCATAGACAATTATTTCACTATTAATAATTATTTACCAACACTATTGGTTATTATTATTGATTAGTATCTATTATTATTAATTATCATTTATTGTTATTGAATATTGTTTATTGTTGCTGTTATCACTAACCATTGCTTATTGCCATCCGTGATCATTAATTATTACCTACTACAACACTCTATTATCATCAAATGTAATTAATTGCTTAACTTTTGATTATCTTATAATATTATTAAAATATATAAATTAATAAAAATATGATGTTATAATATTTTTAAGAATCTCTTTAATTGAACCTAATATGATATTATGCTATTTTGGAGAATACATTCTTAAAAATTCCAGATGATTTTGGAGGATGTATGATTCTGCAAATTGAACAACTTAGACTTTGGTCTAAGTGAGTAATGGAAATTTTTCCAATTGAGGAGGTCGAGTGGTTTTATAATTAAATTTTTACATTAAAATTTATGTTTTTAAATAACTCATTTGAATTGTTTGGCTGGCGAGGGGGGAAGGAAAGGCCATTCAAGAGAGGGAAAGGGGTCAGTCCTCTCTAAAAATTTGAACTTGTAAAATTATCTGTAAGGTAAGGTGTGAGTGACGGAACATTTAATATAAGAGGTGTGTTTCTACTTGGGTGTTTAAGAGCAGCAAATGGTAATTAAACAAACAATTTTCTGGTGAAGCTTGCATTCACATTACAGAAAAGGACTATAAAGGATCGTTAATTAGCTTCGCTGATAATGTTAATTTTAACCAAACCCAACATGATTTCCACTTCAGCTCTCGTTGTTCTTATTTTCATGATCTAGGAATAATGCTGCACCACGAGTTCTTCAATCTGTAAATATAGAAATGTCACCATTTCATGCATTAAATTAATGCATAATCTAATTAATCATCCATTCCAACGAATGTGTTTTTGCAAAACGCAATCTATTAGCCTCATGTTTCCATCCCCTGATTCGGATAAGAACATAGCCGTTTTTATTCAAAATTCATAATTAAATGAAAAAAAAGAGCAAGCATGCTTCATTTGTAAATACTAAATATTGGTACCAATGATGCAGTGGTTCCTAATTTTACATTAAGAATTTTGTTTTTCGTCAAGTCTAAAATTTGAATTTAGTAACTTGCATTTATCTGTTATGTGAATTAAAAAAAACTGAATATTGATAATTTGGCCTTCACGAATTTTCAATATCTTACACATAATTTACCGTCCCTACTTTGTTTTTTTGGATCATATTGTTCATTTTCCATTTTAGATAATTGATAATAGTATGTGGTACAAACACATAACATTTTAGTTTTGGATGTATGAAATTAAAGCGGAAAAAATTCCAAAAATAATGTCAGCACTACCAAATGTGCTGGCAACACTACTTTGTACTTTGTAATATTAATATAATAACAACAACAATAAAACGTTATCTCATTAAGTAAGGTCAGTTATATAGATTGCACGATGCTATTGAATTCATCAGAAATCAAATTTTCAGTAATATTATTCACTAAGAGATTTCTTTTTATAACTTCTTCCAATGTCCTTTTTTGTCTTCCTCTATACCTTTTCATAGGGTTATTGATTATGTTATCAATTCTTCTCACTCGTGCATCCAATGATCTTCTTTGCACATGACCAAACTACCTTAATTGATTTTTTATCATCTTCTCCTTAATAGGTGCCATGCTAATATGCTTTTGTATGCATTTATTTTGTATTTTGTTCTTTTTTGTATGACCACACATCTATCTTAACAATCTTATTTTTACTACCTCCATTTTTGCTTTTGTTGTCCCTTTAGATTCTAACATTCACTATCATAAAGTATAATTGATCGTATAACGCTCCGATAAAATTTTCTTTTAAGTTTAGTAGGTACTTTATAGTCATAAATAACTTTAGATGCTTTTTTTCATTTTAACCATCTAACTTGTATCTTGTGTGTGACATTTCTATCAATTTTCCCATGCTTTATAAAATAGCTTTCAAATATTTAAATTTAGATATTTGTGGTATGATATGCTTTCCAAATTTTACCTCCAATTCATTTTTATCTTACGTCTTGTTAAATTTGCAATGCATATACTCTATCTTACTCCTATACAAGTGAAAACTCTTTAATTCTAATGCCTATCTCTAATGCTTTGTTTGGTAGGAGAGAAAGAAAATAGGAGAGAAAAGAAATTTTATACTTTTTTCTTTTCTCTTGTTTGGTAGAAGAGAAAAGAGGAGAGAAAGAAAATAAAAAGGTGAAATAAGTGATTATTATTTTCTTAAATTTTAAAATTTTGTTATTTTTTCTTTCTCAATTTCCCTCTAATTCAAAATTTAAAAATTTCTCTTCTTTTCTTTTCTCTTCTCCCCTCTTTTCACTCCAATCAAACAAAGTGTAAAGCTCTAGTTTATAGTTAACTTTTTCCTGTAATTCCTTAATCAGAATTGTATCATTCATAAATAGCATACATTTAGGGATAGTCTCTTGTATGTCTCTAATAAGAACATCCAAAACTAGATTAAACAAGTAAGGATTTAAAGGTAAACTTTGATATAGATTTATCCTTATAGTAAAATTCTTTATCTCTCCTCTGGGAGTTCTTACATTTGTAATTACTCCATCATATATGTCCTGTATAGTTCGGATATATGCGACACAAACTCCTTTCTTTTCTAGGGCCTTCCACAATACTTCTCTTAGAACTCGATCATAGACTTTTTCTAGGTCGATGAAAATCATATTTAGCTCTTTTTCTTTACTCTAATACCTTTCTATCAACCTTAGTAAAAGATAAATAGCTTTTGTTGTAAACCTTCTTGGTATAAATCTAAATTAGTTCTTTGTAATCCTAGTCTCATCTCTTAATGTATGCTTAATCACTTTTTCTCATAATTTCATATTATGACTTATAAGTTTTATCCCTCGATAGTTTGCACAATTCTGAATATCTCCTTTGTTCTTATATATAGGCACCAAAATACTCCTCCTCCACTCATTTGATATTTTCTTAAACCTCAAAATCTCATTAAATAACTTAGTGAGCTCAAAGATATCCTGCTCTTCTAAACATTTCCAAACTTCAATAGGAATATCATTAGGACCAATGGCTTTACCATTATCCATCCTTTTAATAGCTTCTTTTATCTCCCCAACTCAAATCTTGCGATAATAAGCTAAATTTTATTCGTCCTTTGAGGTTTCTAATCCTTTTATATCCTTAGTCACTCCTTGCTCGTTATTGAAAAACTTATAAAAGTGCTTCTCCCATCTTTCTTTGATATCTTCATCTATGAGCAGAATTTATCCTTCCTCATCCTTAATACACTTTACTTGATTCAAGTCTCTTGATTTCCTTTTCCTATTTTTAGCGAGCTTATAAATCTTTCATTGTCCATTATTTGTTCTTAGATCTCGATAGAACTCCTTAAAAGTTTTAGATCGTACCTTACTCACTGCTTTTTTAGTCTCATTCCTAACTGTCCAATACCTTTCCCAATTTTTGGTATTGTCACATATATTTAAGGCCTTAAAACATTCCCTTTTGGTTTTCACTTTTTCCTGCACACTTTTATTCTACCACCAAGATTCTTTATCTCTTGGTTCAAAACCTTTTGACTCATCTAAAATTATCTTAGCAACTATCCTAACCCTCTTAGTCATCACATCTTAAATATGGTTAGTACTTTTTTGTACTTTCTAATTACCTTTCTCTAATAATATTCTCTTAAAAGTCATTTGTTTCTCATCATTGAGCTTCCATCACTTAATTCTTGGATTTATAACTTGTTATCTTTTCTGGTTATGAGTTTTAAAATGAATATCGAGGACTAAGATCCAATGCTATGTTGTAAAGCTCTCCCCTTGAATCACTTTACAATTCTTATGGATTCTTTTATTTGAGTTCCTTACAAAAAAGAAATCAATTTATGACCTTAAAGTTCTACTCTTATACGTAATTAGATGCTCCTCCTGCTTTTTAAAACAATTGTTTGTAATCTTAAAATTATACGCTATTGAAAAATCAAGAATCGATTGTCCCTCCTCATTTAGTACTCCAAAATCAAAACCTCTATGTGCTCCCGAAAATTGCTTTGCCTCACTACCAACATATTCATTTAAATCTTCTTTGATGAAAATCTTTTCTTTTTTTGACATTCCTTGAACCAATCCCTCTACGATTTCTCAAAATTTCTCCTTTAAATGTGTCTTTGATCCTACTCATGGTGCATAGACACTTTGTAATATTAATATATATTTTAATTTTAAGTAACAAAAAATTAGTAATATTATAAACGTAATTTTAATTTTACTCAATAGTTAAGTCGCTAAATCTGCGGCTTGTCATCTCGAGTTACGGAAGAATAGTAATATAGCTCGTGAATCATGCACGTAGACAAGCCAATTTCTATCATGTTTGCTGATTTTTGAAGCAAAATGACAGACACATTAAATTCAAACGTTTTTAGCTGTAAACTTTTGAAAAATTCCAAAACAAACAATTTATATAATATATTAAAAATAAAAATTTTAATGAAAGGGTTTTATATTTTTGAAGTGTAGTAAATGAGTTTTTTTAACCTTTACATATAGCGAATTGCTAAATTTACAACGGTAACTATTTTCCGCGGAGGGGTTTGTACTCTCCAATCAAGAATTATTACATCTAAACTTAAAAATAACAACAATTTTGTGGAATATCAAGTATCTATGCTAAGTCTGATCACAGCAATCACATGCATCAGCTTGAAACCAGCACCATGCCCCCTGTATAATCAATTATTTTCTTCATACACTTTGCCACCAACGCTTGCGCTCAAAGTAAAGTACTTCTGAAACTATCTAGTTCATAGAATATTTCGGTGAAATTAATAATAGCCATTGAATCAAGAACTTTAATTAGGTAAACTTTAGCTGCTGAAAGGATAGGTAAAACACGCCAACACCAAGATCGGAACCTTTCTCTGATCCCTGGCCGCAATTTGTAGCCGCTAATATTTGATTTATAACCACGCCAACCCAAACAACATCCTGTCTGCAAGTTAAACTAGCTTCTGTTTTAGCTCATGGGGCCATCCTGCCGCTCAGCCTCCATGTACTCCTAACTAGATGCATACTTTCTTCAGCCAACAATCCAACTAAGATACCATCAAACTTCTCTCATCTCCATCCATTAGAAAAGACATATGCTAGAAAAGACTTACGCTATATTTGGATGGGAAGAATGGAAGGGAAGAAAATAGAATGGATGGTTATATCATAAACTTCTTTTTGTTTGGAGGTTTTAATTAAAGGAGGAGGAAATTGGAAGTTCAATATCTTCCAAGACCCTCCACTATTCATGACTCCAATTTGGGAATTCTTAAGGATTTTTTAGATATCTAAGTAAAGAAAAAAAAAATATTCACTAACCATCTATTCCCCCGTCTTTCTTTTCTTTCCATTCTCTATCATCATTATCATCTTTCTGTCTCCTCCTCACTCCTAAACATTGTGTAAGTCTTATTAATAGCTTTACTTTTTATATAGATAATTTGTAATTAATTATATTGACATACATAAGAAATTATATTTTAAGGGATTAGGTGTGTGATAACAAATTTTAGAAATATGTATATCAAATGTTCAAATTTGACCCGGTCATCCATGTGATGAAAGTAATGTGCTTTTTTTTTTGTAATAATGAGGCCAATCTATTAAAAAGAAAGAGAGAGAAATTGAATTAAATGGGATCTTAACCCTACCATATATGCTTAGTCTTAACACTTGTTAAGGCTGGTAATGGTGAATCATAATAGTAATTGGCAATGTAACAAAGTAATAATTCACAAAATTTTCACACAATCTAACTTACATTACCCCGACAGTGAGCCAAGAAATTGGGGATGAAGGTACGAGAAGGGCAACTGCTTGCTACATAAACTGTGTGAATAGACCGCTAGCTGCTAGCCACAAAAATATTTAAAATATGATATATATATATATATATATATTCTTAATTCTCTAAAGGTTCATGGCTGTGGTTTTCCATGAAATGAGGGTAACAGATCATGCAACAAGCCATAGTCATGAGGAAGCTGGAACTGTGGCAGGTGCTGGACAACATTATGGTTCTGGTGGAACATGGAAGTTTGGTCATTCAGGCTATAAGATGGAAGGAACTGGGCAAGTAGATCTTGGGGTAAGTTTGGCCCTTGAGATATCGGAGCAAAAAGGCATGGTGACGTTAACATTCCGGCAGCATTGCCTCGGATTGTTGCCGGACAGTGATGGTTGTGCTGCCCTTCATATGTTGTGATCACAATTGATGGGTCTTGGAATGACCTCTCCACCCTTTTTTTCACAAGGCACCTCTGACTGGTGCATCTATAGTAACTCCTGCATTATAAATAGTAATTATAGAAATGAATTATTAAGCACTATATATATAATATAATATAATATACGCAATTAATGGAAACTATATAATATGAAATGGCTTAGAACTTGAAAAGGTATCAATGTCTATACGAAGTTAATTTACTACCTATTGACACGTGATATGATATATGATAAAATACATATCTCCATTCTCATAATTAGAAAATTGACTTAACTAAATATCATTCACAAGTAAGTTCTTGGAAATAAATCATCACACATATTAAATATAACCCAAAAAAAAAAAAAAGCTGTCCTAACTTCAACAGTGATTGATGATTATTATATGACAAATGAAAAAGAAAATTGTTTGAATTATTGCAAGAACAAATAATCAATAAATTAACCTTGGGTAAGGGCTATTCTTGACTGCTTTCTGACCATATTTTCTCCATCTGTATCCATCGTCAAGATGATCGACCTCGCTTTTGGTCAAGAAGGCAAAGCGTGGCTCTCTTGGCTTTTTCTCCTTCTTTTTTGGCTTGTTATTCCTTATCATCATATCAGTCAAGTTCACAGCCAATATAAACTCACTCGTCAAAATATTAAAGGAACATAATACATATTAGGGTTCCGTGGCTGTGTTTCTGAAATTTTAATCAAATCCAAAACCAGATCATTCATATTTCATATCACTGCATTCGATAAGATATATAAAAGAAATGAGAGGCACTAAAAGTCACATAGCCTCTCTCATGAAAATAACAGAAATTAAGAAGATATTCAAATCCCGCGGAAAGAAAGTGCCCAAGTCATTGGAAAATTTTTTTCTACCTTTCATTGGTCTACAAGAGAGAAGAATGATAAATAGGTAAAGAAAAAGGAAGATTTAAGAAAGCCTACCCTTTCTTAGACTTTTCATCTCCACCATCATCACATCCTACTTTTTGCTGCTTGTCTTTGTCGATCTTTGCTGAGTCTTCTTCTGTCACTGCTTCTGCCTCATTAGATGACGAAGACACCGAAGAATTCGCCTTCTTTGGATTGTCATCAATGGAGGAGATCACTTCAGATGATGAGCAATTAGACAACTCAAAGGCTCTTGAAAGGGTGTTATAATGATCCATGGAATCATCATGCAAGCAATCAGTGAAACTCGCACGCGGTGGATCATCAAACCCTTGACGAAGGTTTTGTGAGGGCACTTTTGATTCATTCTGATCCCTGAAAAATAATGGAAAGCTTGACTGCTGGTTGAGTTCATGGGGGTTGTAATAGAAGAGATCATGCTGGTAATGGGCTTTATCATTTGCCATAGCTGAAGGAGAAAGTAACAAGAAGAATTAGCAGCGGTAGTAGAAACAAAACAGACACTGTTTTGAGAAAGAGATTTCAGCTGAAACTTTGATGGTTGTTTTGGTCCACAATGGGAAGGGGGCCTTTGATTTAGAACTTTGTTTTTCTTTCTCTACTCCCTTCAACTTTTACACTCTAGTGTTTGGAGGTAATTCAGCAGTGTTTCTCTATCTTTGATTTGTTATCTGTGCAAGTTCAATGTGTGTGTGTTTTCCCCTAATATTATTATTAAATTAAGGGGTAAAAGCGGAATAATTGTTATCTCCTGCTGTAGCGTGAGTAGTTATATTTGTTAGTCACAGTTGAATGCTCATAGAACTTATTGGTTAAAGGGAGTTAGAAGTCAAAAGGTTGAGAGACTTATTACCATTTTGCTGATAGGGACTCCTCGTAATAGAATGCTCACCCAATTATTTGTTTCTTCATTAAGCAGGATTTAAATTTAATTTAAGTCATAAAAATTATCATTTATATATCAATTGTTAAGGGATAATATATCATTTGCATAACTTAAATATTGATACCTAACTATGATATCGAACATAAGTAAATTAGGATATGTTTGTTTATTATTTTAAAAATAATTTTTTTATCTTTTTTTTT
This sequence comes from Sindora glabra, assembly GCA_020226215.1. Taxonomy (NCBI): domain Eukaryota; kingdom Viridiplantae; phylum Streptophyta; class Magnoliopsida; order Fabales; family Fabaceae; genus Sindora; species Sindora glabra. Next base: position 1,928,115 of record CM035226.1, on the reverse strand, counting down.
GAAAAATAAGAATTTTTTGAAATCAATTTTTAAATTTTTTTAAGAATTATAATTTCAAATTTGCAACTTAAAAATAAAAAATAAAAAATAACTTTTAGATTTTTTAACTTATTTTTTATTTTTACTTCAATTTTATAATTAAGTAAAAATTCTACTTGTTTTGATAAAAATTTCTTTTCATAAAATGGAGTTATAAAATATTAAAATGAGAAAAATATTTTACTTATTTAATATTAAATATAAAAAATCTGGTAAAAAGTAACTTCTTCTAATTTAAAGATTAATTTATTTTCCTGTATGATTCTATATATCATTGCTTTTTTAGTTGCAAATGCAAGTTCATATTACCTCCTCATTAATATGTATGTTAATAATATTTTCTTATGAAAAATATTTTCTAACAAAATAAATGTAGCCAAAATATCTTCCTATTTTCAATATTGATCACTTGTTATTATTTATTTTCCTTCAATATAAAAATAATTTATTTAAAAATAATTTTTAAAAATATAAAAATAAAAATACATCTAAATACACTCTTATTTTTTAAAATAGAAGATGTTATTTTCTTCAAATACTTAATAAAGTAATATTATGGAGAGCTTGAATTCCCAAGAGGTAGAGTGTTTTTTTCATTGGATTGCAATTAAAATATTGATATTTACATTTTTAATTTTAATTAACTTGTTTTGATATTTCAAAAAAGATAATTCAATAATAAAATACTTAATCTTTTAAAACGTTGAACTACCCATAATATTATCTTACCTAATATTTAACAGATAAAATATTGTTTATTTTATTATTTAATAATTATATTTTAGATGATATTTCTGGTCAAACAAAGAATCCCTAGAGGAAGAAAAGTAACAACTCGCGTGTGTTTAGATGGAAAATATACGGCCACGTTTTTATTTGTTCATTTATTTGTGCTTTTTTCTTCATAAGAAGTACATAACCGAAACCAAGTCACTTGATTTGTAAATGGCAATTGAGACAGAGCATATATAGTTATGACAAATATATTCTCAATCCAAAGCTAGTTTTTCTTCTCTCACTTTTTTAAGAACTTTCTTCACAATTTTTTTTTTTGTGTCAAAACTTGACTTTATACAGATTTTAAAGCATGCCAGATAATTTTATTTAAATTATGTTATATTATAAAAATAATGGGAAGAGATAGGTAAGAAAGTAGTATTAAGTATTAAACATCACCACAATCTATACAATTTCATCTGCATTTATGACATAAGATGTCGGTAGTGATTCATAATAACACGTCAGTGCATTTTTTATGAAGACAACAAAAGCTTTCTAAAAAAAAAAATGCAAATATCAATTGCTAAAATCATTTGCAAGTAATATAAGAATATATATATATATATATATATATATATATATATATTAAAAAGAAAAGAATGTGCATGGTATGGAAAAGTAAATAAAGAAAATTAACAGGAGGAAGAAGAAATGGTCAAGAATTCCAACACCGGCTACTGACCAGAGAGGGAGGAGTCACTGTTCATCAGCACGCCTGGGCCTACCTATGCATTTAACGCAATTTCTATGCTGACGGAGACGTTCTTGGTTGAGGTGAGAACTAAATCACGGTTGCTCACGTATCATCCTATAAATCTCGTACCAAAATATTATAGGTTGCTAATAAAATAATTTTTTAATTATATAAAATTAGAATTTAATTATTAAATCATATTTTGTATATATAATTTTATTTTTCAATTATAATATTTAAAATTAAATTTATTTGTACAAAAAGATAATATTATATTCATGTGAAAAAATATATTTTTTAATACAAAAATATTTGAAAACTCTGTCAATATTTATTAAAATTAATTTTTTTGCAAAAAAAGAATTATATAAAAAAGAAAACTTTTAGTAAAAATTTATTTTATAAAAATATATAATTCTCTACAATAAAATAGAAAAGATTTTTTTCTCAAATATAACCTTACTGTTCTACATGTTACTTTCATTTCAACCTTCCTAATTTCTTCCGAAGTTTGTGGCGCGTCACATGAAAGTCACATCATCGGCGGAGTTTCATTGTAATTAAAAAAAATAAAAATGTAAAAAAATAAGCATGAATATAATTTTAATCTTTTAAAATATAAATTATACAATTTTAATCCTTTTAATTAAAAAATATTATTTTAGTTCCAGTTATTAAATTAATGTAGTTTTGATCCCTAATTTAATTTTCATTAATTATTATTAACTTCTATCAATGTTTGTTTGATTTCTAAACATTTATTATATTATTTTTTTCGATAAATCATATTTTTTCAAAAAAATTTAGATACTATTAACCCTCAAAATAATTTAATTTCTTGTATGTAATCCATTAATTTTGTTAAAAAATTTTAAAATTTAGATAAAAATTTTTTTGTACTTACAATGGAAAACATTTTAAATTAATATAAATGAAGTATAAAGTAAAAATGATTTTGTGAAGTCAAGAAATTAACAAAAAGTATATAAGATAATTAAAATAATATTAATATAATATTTAGAAATTAAAACAAATTATTTTAAATTTAAAAAATTAAATTCATATAATTTGTATATTAAAAGAGTAAAATTGTATTTACTAAAAATCCTGTCCTTATTAACAAAAATTTACATGAAGTTCGATTGATACCATCAAATCAAATCATTAAGAGAAACAAAAGTTGGAAGAGGTTAGTCAACTTGCAGGCACCGCATTTTGCACTCATTAGGCCGCCCTCTCCATCTTCGTTGCGTGCCCCATTGTAAATTTTGAGGGGTCTCATTTTAATGTTAAATTCTTACTTAAGTTGCATTTACATGTAGGAAAATTATTTTTTATAAAAAATAATTTCAGAATATAAAAATAAAAAATATTTTGTTTATTTAATATTATATATAAAATCTTGAAGAAGGTAATATTTTTATTTCAAAAAAATGTAGTTATATTTCTTTATTATCATGACATTGAATATAATTTTTTAATTATAAATATAAATGGTATATCACTTCTTTAATAATATATATAAATAATACTCTTTTATGAAATATATAGTAAGGTTTCATTTATTTTGATTGAAAATATTTTTTCATAAAATATAGTTATAAAATATTAAGATAAGAAAAGATACTTTATTTATTAAATATTAATAAAAAATAATTTTAAAAAATAAATTATTTTATTTTAAATAAAAATTTATTTTTTTATTATCATGATTTTAAATATTATTTTCTTTTAAATCATGAATATAAGTAAGATGCCATTAATGTACACGTAGATGGCTCTTATTTTTTTAATAAAAAACAAACAGAGTTTGAAACTTCGTAAGTTTGCATGCGCATATATCTCAATTAATTCATTTATTTGAATGCATTATATTATGAGAAAAATATTCATAATTTTTCTTCAAGAAATAATTTTCACAAGAAAATTATTAAATTTATAGCATATGTATTATCGCATTTCAAATTCACATCTTAAATTAAGTTATTCATTTAATTTCGAGGTATAAATAGTGTATACTTCTGCAAATGTAAAGAAGTCTTACAGATAAAGACTCACACTTGATGCAAGAAAAGCGATGAATTGAACAATGTGATCTAGAAATTTAGTCTAAATTGTCAAGTAATTAGATTTTGTTCTTTTAATATTTATAGCATCATCTAATACTAAATTCATTCAACGTGGAATTAAACTTTACAATCACAATTCGAACGATGCTTATTGCACCCATTTTATTACCATCAATTTGTGATGATTTTAAGCCACTGGATGATTGGATAATAACGAGGAAGTAAAGTAGTTTATTAGAGGTTATAAATTTAAACATGCTCATGATTATTGTACTCAAACCATATTTCATTAAAAAAAAACACAGCTTAACAATGGAAATATGTGTTGTTATCCACAGAAATTCCATCAGTATAATAATAATGATAATGATAATAATAATAATAGCAATGGAATTTGTGGCAGATAAAATGTCATCAATATATAGAAAATCAATAATTCAATTAGTGATGGACTAAAAATATTTATTGCTAATTTTGTTGCTATTACTTGTCAATAATGTTGGCAGTTGACGAAAAATAAAATGAACGGTGGATAAAATTAGCAATGCCAAAGTTTATTACTAAACCGATATTTATTGACGAATCATCCATTGATAAAATGGGATATAGCAATAGAGAAATTTATTACTAATTACACCTCTCACTATTTCCATCATTAAGTTTAAGATTTGCAACGTAAGAATTCAGCACTAAATTATCATTCATTGCTAAATTCATTGCTATTTTGTGAAATTTCAAAAAATTTATTGGTATCATTATTTATAAATATGTCACTAATTTCATCACTAATTTAAAAAATATTAATAATTTATTACCTCATTTCAAGGTAACCTAACACAACAAGCATTTACAATTCAACTATAGCAACACCAAATTCAATTGATAAGCTTTTAAATTGAATTTAGTAATAATGAATATCAATTATCCAATCATTCAATGGAAAAATTGAAATATGAAATAGCGAAGCCTATGTATAAACCAAAAATTAAATCTATTATATCTAATAAATGACAAAAACCTTAATAAGTGGAATTTAGTAATTCTTAATTGTGTCTTTTCAACTCTTTTAAATGCCTTTTGTTTTTGTGTGAAGGAAATTTCTATTTATTCCTCAATCTCTCAACCATTTGAGTATCTTCTTATTTAAAAGTTATCTGTTACAAAATTCAACAAAACCATGGAATTCGTTTAAATCATATTGCGAAATGAATCATTAGAATTTTATCAAACATTCATTGGCAAGGTTTATTATTGTAAGTCTAACTGTGCTATCAAGGTCCCACATAAGTTTTAAGACCTTTTTTTTATACTTTTAAAGTTACAAAAGGAGGAACCTTGAAAAAAAAAAGGTCTTAAAACTTATATTAGACCTTAAAAGCATAGTCAGGCTCTCAATAATGAAACTTGCCAATGAAGATTTCACATGACACTAATAGTTCATTTTGTAGCATGATTTTAATAAACCTCCTAATTCTGTTGAACTTGTAATAGATGATAACTTATTTTCTTTGAAGAAACTTATCTTACATGTTTCACTTTATAATGAAAAATATAATCCAAAAGAAGAAAATCGTTGTCTAACAATAGCTTTTAGACACCAAACTTTTGGAAATATTATGATGAAGTGTTGAACCTATCACCTAATCTAGATTTATTAAAGACTTAGTAACCTTTGACAAATGAAAATAATATTAAGTTAGTATCATTTACAGTAATATTGAAGACATATACATGAAAACACTATCTACATATACCAAGGATAACCTAATCCATAATAAAGACTATTTGTCATTGTATTGAATTTCTTCATTATCTTCATTGGTCTCTTCTCCATCATCTTTATTTTTCTCATCCTCTTAAGCTTCTTCTTCATATGGAGCTTATCTAGGTCATCACATTCAATATTGTCAGTGAGGACAACTTCAAGATATCCTGACTTATCCCTTAATGTTTCGATCTCTTTTTTAATTAATTTGTGATGGCAATTAAATGCATTGCTTATCATCATAGAAGGTATCTATAACATCATTTATTGATGAAATGTCGACAATGCTCCTTGCTTTAGTTTTAATGACAATTAACTGGTCATTGTGATCCTTTCCATAATTAGGATGTAAAGTGTAATACACTTATATAGATTGTTAAGTGAAAATAAAAAGGTCGAAGTTGTTATTATATTGAGACACATTAACCTCAACGATGTCATATTATTTAAGTCATCTTATTCCTTTATTAGAAATGATATTAGATCATTCATAATTGAATATCACTATCTTCTTCACTGAAAATATCCCTCCTTTCTCGGTTGATATTTTAAGACTTTAACTAATGCACTATAATTAAGTCAAGCTTCTTATCAATATTGAACTTATCTTTGTTCACAAATTAGTAAAACTTGTTATCAATAATATTATAGGTAATACTAAAAGGAAAAGTTTTAAATTATATTACAAGGACTCACATGAATTTTAGAAGCCTAAAATGAAAGCATATATGTATACATTTATGGATAAAAGACCATTATCAAAAGCATAAAGTTAATTATTTTTCTATTAAAAGTACAAGAAAGCATTCTATAGGTAAAACCAACAGGAATGGTTAGGAATTAAACATGAAGTTCATTTTGACATACTTTGAATCTAAACCTATTTTAGTAAACATAATCCCAATTATAGCAAAATTAAATCCTGCAATTCCATCCTTTCAACTTACATTTTAGTTAAAAGCAATGACCTTGTAGAATATGAAAGAAAACACTATATTTTTATAGTCTAACTTAACTTATAACTACACAGAGTTCTCTATTTTTTTTAAGGTAATTAAAGTTCTTTTTTTTAAATAATGAATATTGTACAAAAGAACAACAAATGCTTTAAAACTCTATTATATTTCATTCAAACAATAATCATGCTCTTGTTGCACTTAAATAATGGCATAAAATAATACATATTCATAAAGGCATATATTCATCTATTCCTCACACCAAGAATAATTTTGACAACATACATGAATCATGTTCTTGGCAAGCTACTTTAAAGGATTGATCTAAGACCTAGCAGAAAAGTACTACCAATTACTTACAAGGAGAAATTATAGTTGACTCCTTAAAATAGAGAAATATAAAAAAATTATTAGTAATTATAAAAAAATAACATGAATTTGTAATGATAATCTTCTAAGAACTTATAGTTTGTCAAAGCCTCACAAAGAAATAAGTTTAAAAAACTCAAAATGGCAAAGACAATAATGAATTCTAGTGATTTTATCAATCGAGACAAAAAATTTATAAAAAAAATGCTAACTTTAATATCAGGTAAAGCAAATCCAAAAAAAAAATGAAAAGAAAACAAAGAATAAAACCTATGTATTAACTTGTTAACCTAGAATAAACGTAGCAAAGCTAGTTTTGGTCAGGTGGTGATGGCATAGCCACCCAAGTTGTGCTAATAGGAAATGGAGAGATTAAGTGTGAAAAAATTGATCAAAATAAAAGGAAAGAAGCAATCGAGAAAATCAATAGTTAGTGAAGAAATGTAGTTGACAGAAAAGAAAGTGAAGCCACTAAGCAAAATAATGGAAAATAAGTAAATGAGCAAAAAAATTTTAAAAATAAGCAAAGTAATAGCATAGAGAAGAAAAAATAACTTGAGAAGAAGTCTTAGTAAAATCATGCAAGAACTATTGAAGAAATTAGAAAAGTAAGAATTAGGAAGTAAGAAATAGCTTTAGCAAAAATGGAGGCACCTTCCAAAAATGCAAAAGTGGGTGAAATGAAAATTAAAACTAAAAATAAGGAAGAAGACAAATCTAGAGAGTAGTAAAAATGAAAATTCCAAAATTTGAATTCAAAATGAAGTAAGGAAAGAAACTTCTCTTTATTTACAACAAAGTTTCAATAAGGCTTCCTTTGCTAAAATCAAAGCAATAAAATGCAGTTGAAAGTAATAAAACACAATTAAAGTAATAAGTAATAAAAAATAGGGAAAAAATTCTATAATATAACAACAACACGTAATAGTGAAATTATCTAGATTAATGAATTCAATGGATTATATATTAGCCATGATGTTTTATGTCTCTTTTTACTAAAAGTGTCATTTCTTTAACTTATCACATATCAATTTATCATTCTCTTTTAATGAATACTATACCACGGTGGTAATATGTCACATTTACATAATTAATCTCTTCTTAATAAATATATAATAAGTCACATTAGTACAATTAATATAAATAATCGAATCTCTCATTTATATATAATAATTTATATTAAGTGGAGAAAAAACTTCCTAATTCCTAATTATTTCTTTCTTTGATTCACTAAATTCTCAATTTTTTGTGCTTTTTTTCCTTTGAAATAATTTTTGTAATTTTTCTTTTATTTATTATATTTTTGTAATCTTCTAATCTCTTTTCTTAATTTGCTGTATTTTTTAGACTGAATCTCTTATTTATATATATAAATATATAATAAATTAAGAAAAAACTCTCTAATCTTTTATTTATTATATTTTCATAATCTCTCTTATTTCTTTTATTAATTTACTAAATTTTTTAATTTTTATGTGTTTTTTATTCTTTAGAATAACCTTTCAATTTTTTTCTTATTTATTACGTTTTTCATAATATCTTTGATATCTTTTCCTGATTTACTATGTTTTCTAATTTTTGTGTATTTTCTAAATAATTGAGTTCCCATCTTTTACAATTAGTCAAGTTATATATAACCTCACAAGACCATAAGGAATGTGTTTATGATTTTTTTTTCTTTTTATTTTGTCTAATTTCTTTATCTATTAAGAAATCTTCCATGCATTTTTTTAATAGATTCAAGAAATAAGTTTCATATAGCGAATTTATGTAGATTTTGCTTCAATTGCTTGGATGTTTACAAGTTTTGGAATAATCTCTTTAACTTCTTTCCCTCATACACTATGTTTTACATAATCTCTTTATTGTTTATTTTATACATGGTCATATAAAAATTATTGCCTTACAAATTTTATAAAAATTACACATGATCCAATATGTTTTTATACTTAATATTAAGTTATTGTAATTTATAATCACTCATTTAATCATATTATAATATTTGATTTGTAATTTTATATAAATTACAATTTATAACAATACGTTGTTATACAAATGGTAATTTTATTATAAGATATGTTTTTAGACTTAATAATATGTCATCGTAATTTATAGTCATTGATTCAATAATATTATAATTATTAATTTGTAATTTGCAAAAAAATCAAATATAATCAAATATTTTATAAACTTAAAATTATATTATTGCATTTTATAGCCATCAATTGTATATTAAAGAAAATTTTAAAATATTTATAATCATTTTTTCTTGATTTTTATATAGAACATAATTTCTATTATTTATAATAATATGGATCGCAAGTTTAATTAGTCCTTAAATTGACCCTCGAAAAGGACATTTAATAATGTTTCTAATACTACATCGATTGCAAATTTAATTACCTCTCAAATGTCGTGCAGCAAAATCAAGATCATTATCAAAATGGAGATTGATAATTTTTTTTATTATGTTTACAATTTTAGTACTCTTTGAATAGTTTGACTTTATTTTTTTAATGCACTTTTATGTTCAATAAATTAGAATTTTTAATTTACTATTATCATTTGCATTTATATAAAAATTGAGAAGAGAGATGTATACATTTGATTTCAAATAAATAAATATGATTTTATCTTTTATATATTTAATATTATATTATATTTAAAATTTAATGTATTTTAATGTTTAATCATGTATACAGTCTAATTGCGGCAATGATTATTATTAATATAATAATAGAATGACATAACAATTTTATCAAATAGTAATGATTTAAAAAAGATATATAATACCTCTCCTTACTTAATTTAAATATAATTTTATCAATTATATAATTACTTTATTAATAAAAATATGATGATAAAATTTAAATTAATTATTTGAATATTTTATAATTTAAAATTTAAATATCTTATATAAATTAATATCAATTAGAATTAATTAAATTCATTCATCGATTACAAGCTAGTTATATTAATTTTTTGTATGAAATTGTTGCGTTTGAAGTATATATGATCATCATTTTGAGAATGCTATGCATTGATGTCTCCTTCAGCTTCATTTCAATTACATTGCCAGAAAATTTAGTCAACGGGGAGCAGGTTTATGTTAGGTTTGGGCCCCACCAAGAATCTTATGCACAATGAAATCCTAACCGATCCAAAATTACACAATCAGGCACCAAAAATGTATTTTCCGTCCAAAAATCAAAGTGAGGCGATGCTCTTCTAAACTTAGAAATTATACGTTTGCAGTGTAATAAAGAGTATATATAGTAAAGCCATTAATTATCATTCACAATGTCAAGCCAAATTAATCAAATCTAACAAAGACTGACATAAAAAATTTATGATAATCTAAGAAACCCACTATAAATAATTAAATATGCAATCGAATTAATTAAATTGTTATAATCAGAATAAGTATTCTTTAGCGTGAAAAGTGCACAAAAACCTGTACTAAAAGGATTGGTTGAGTTTGGGGAACAAGTTTGGCGAATGTGAAAAGGATAAGTGGCAGCTAATGAGTACGAGTTTGTTATTCATTGGCAGCGCATTTGAATGCACCATCTCAGGCAAATGACTTTTCTCCATACAATCAATCAATGCCCTCAGCTTCCATTTATGACATATATGTCATTGTCTACGTACAGTAAAAAAAAAACTTTTAATGTCATTTTTTTTATAAATATTATTAAATACATTATTTTTTAATTTAATAATTTAATTTGATAAAAAATTAATTATTTTTAAAAAAATTTAAATTATTAAATTAAAAAAATATTTAATAATATTTATATAAAAATAGTATTAAAATTTTAAGGTTAATCTTTTTCATATACAAAAGATTAGGTGAGAACCATGTATTCTTTCGATCTATGCGGTCGCAATGTCCGTGCGAATCGAAGTCTTCGTATGCTTATGCTCTATGCTTTGCAAAGCACAAAATCCCCCGAAGACCAATTTTTTCAAAGGATGAGCTGTCGACCTTTCCACCAGCACCTAATCATTTTCGGCATTGTATTACTTGTTTATATTATAAGGGCCTTTTGGTTAGGGTATTCAGAAAAAAAGAATCGTAGAGTTTTATTCTTTTTATTTTTATTTAATTTAAAAAAAATTCATTCTTTTTTCTTAATTTCTCTTAGTAGGATTAACTCATTTAAAGGAATGGTGATTCTCCTTCAACCTTTAGGGAATCTCATTCCCTTTCCCCTTCCTCATGTTTAAAATAATAATTAATATAATAAATATAATAAAATATTTAATAATAAAAAAGTAATAATATTAATAAAATATTAATAAATAAATAATAATTTTATTTTTAATAATAATTATAATATAATTAAATAATACTTAATTAATAAATAAATAATAATAAATATTATAAATAATAATAAATATTATAAATAATAATTAATATTATTATGAAAATATTAATTATTATTAAGTTATTAATAAAAATTGAAATAATATAAGTAATAATTAAAATAATTATAAAAATTATAATATTAGTAAATAAAATAAAAATAATAAGATAATAATTATTTTAATAATAATTATAAGTAAATTATTTTTTAGAGTAATAATTGTTAATAAAGAAAGTTAAAAATATTTGATTCCCTTTCATATTTGAACCAAACAGATTGAGTAATTAAGGGTCATTCCTTTCTTTTCTTTTTAATTCCCTTTCCTGATTTCATTTCTTTTCCCTAATTTGAACCAAACAGCTCCTAAAAGTCCAGCAAAATTAGATTACCTTAGGTTTTTAATTATGTATTTCTTTGATACCTATTAATGAGTTCTTATGTCTTGGGGACTGGGGAGTCAACTAAATTTAATTTATTTTGAAGGTTGTATTTTAATGTGTCAGACTCTGTTTTAGTATATATTGGTGAAGAATAATTTGGTTTGTCAAGTCCTAGGTATGGCTTCAGGTATAGGCTATTAGCTAATTATATATGTACTTGCGTTTCCATTTGTATATATGATAGAAAAATGAATGAATATGTAATCCTTTTTTGTTGCAATGCTTTCTTGCATTTTTTTCTTTTTTTTTTCCCTCTTCATGTTGTTGCATCTGATTGTATAACATGTTATAAAGCATAAGTGATTTTTTAGGGCTGCTAATTTGAGAGAAAACTAACCAAGTTTCCCTCCATAAAAACTTAAAAATAAGAGTGTTTATTCATTACTTATAACAATTATTTTGCTCTTGTACAAAAAAATTCACATGTAAGAACTATGCAATTTAGACTAGAAAAATGAAGATCTATGTCGCACCTCTTTTTTTAATTTAAAAAAGAACCTATCTTACAAAAAATAATTAATTAATTATAATGACTAAACTTAAAATAAACTTTTGTATGAAGAAGATAAATTATTATAATGAAATATAAGATAAGATGTTTTGTAAGGGATAATTAATTATTTAAATCAAATAGAAATGAGAATCTTGTCCAGAAAAGTCAAGAAAAAGTAGCAAAAGTGAAATGTTTAAATATAAACTAGGTTTAGGGTTAAATAATTGAGTGTAGAAGAGGTTTAAGACACTTTTTTACTTTTGCCCTTGAACATATTCTCCTTTTTATTCCCTTATTTCTAAGCTAAACCCCAATTCCTCCACTTAAAGCTCTATTTCTTCTTTTCCTTCATCTTTTCATCGTCTTTAAGCAAGCAAAGGATATTAATCCTTTAACAACCTCGAATGTTTTTCAAATTAAGTAAGGTAAGGATTCCCAATCTCCTATTTTTATAGAACATCTTCCTTCTTTCCTTTAGTTCTGAAACAATTTAGGGATTTAACTTAAAGGAAATTTGAGTTTTAACTTAAGAATTTTGGTTTTAGACAATTAAGAGTTATTAAATTACAATTCCTTTCAACTAGAGTCTCTTCCACATAAGGTGAGTAGATATTCTAACTAAACTTAGATGGTTTTGGATGAAATAGATTGTTTGAGTTGGGTTTTGCCTATTTTTCCTTAATCTTGAAGAACATGATGATTTTAAGTATTTCAACTTTTTCTTATGGATCCATTATAAATAATGATATGGACACCATATTAGATTATTTGATTAGGTATAATAGTTTTAAAAATGAATGGAAAGTAAAAATGTTTCAAATGAATAGTGAAATTACATAAATTTCTACACAAATCCAATTTATAGTTGATTATGCCTTAAAAATATGCTTTCTAAGCAAATATAGTCGATTATGCCCTCAAGGCTTGCTCTATGGCAACCTATAGTAGATTACATGGTGGACTATGTCTTTAAAAGATTATTTTTTAGGACTGTATAATTGATTATATAGTTAACTGTGTCTTTAAAAGATTGCTTTTAGGGATAACATAATCAATTATATGTCAATACGTTGCTCTCTAGAACTTTAGAATCACTTACATAATTAATTATATACTTGCAAAGTTATCTTCTAGAATTGCATAGTAGACTATATAGTCAATTATGCTTTGTGAAATTTCAAATACTATGTCATAAAAAAAGAGCCAAGGCATATTAAGTGTTCTATAGCATTGAAACTAATTATTAAACATTAGATGATGATAAATATAAGGTATGAGGCCAAGCATAGAGGCACGGTCATGTTATAATGCATTCTTTATATTATAAATGACATCATTTGTTATAAATGAGATCAAAATACATTATTATTATGAGAATTAAGATAGTGCGATGATATAGTTATGTGATTTTGTAAGATAGTGCGATGATATATTTTTGTGATTTTGAGCACTAGATTTGATAATAATTTATAAGGAATAAGGTTGAGTTGAAGAGACAAAGATAACTTATAAAGGATAAGGCTGGAAGGAAGTTACAGGGAGATTTATTTGTCTTTATTTTATAAATTGTATGCTTGTAATAATGATATTGTATGATTGATATAAATTAAGTGGAATGTGAGCTCGATACTATTGTGTTATACACGATAATGTTTTACTTACTAATAATTGAGTTATGATATTGTGTAATAGTTAAGTTAAGGGTGAGGAAAGGCAAATCAATTAGTAAGACATACTTGCTTTGTAATTTTTTATGTCGAGATATTTGTTCAATAATCCTTGAATTTATCTTTTTATGTTTTAATATTGTGGATCCTTAAACAAGGGTACCTTCACCACTACTACAAGACTATGCCCTTCTTGAATAGTAAAAAAAAGCTAAAGAAATAGAAACTTTTCTTGATTAAGGTTAATTAAGTTAGCTTATCCTTGAACTAATATAGATTAAAAACAAACTTAATTTCCCCTTATTACAGAACCAATTTGATAAATATAATTTTTAGATCAATCAATGTTATCTTTTTTTATAATTTTCTTTATTATTTTATACATGCACATGTATATAATAGGGGAAATTAGCTAGTGGAAATTGGTTGTACAAGTTTCATGCCAATCACAACTAAGGATGAGTTGTGACAGTCGAAAACTTATGATCTTTGAAAGGGTAGACACTAAGAAGGAACCAAATCCTTTACCAATATATCCTATTCTCACCTAAATTAAATATCATAGTGAAAAAAGTGTCAAGAAGTATAAATCTCTATTTGTCATTTGGTCTTATGTTCGAGATGAAATTTATACAAGGTTTATCAATTATGATTCTACAACAGAAGCATAAGACATTTTAAAAAAGGAATTTTAAGGAAATGAGATGACTAAGGAAATGCTTATTGAATCTAAGAAAGGAGTTTGTTCTCAAGATGAAAGACTCTAAAATTGTTAAAGAATATATTAATAGATTGATGAGAATTGTAAATTAGATGAATGCTTGATGAAGAACTATCAAAGAGGAGATTAATAGAAAAGGTGTTACTTAATATTCTAGAGTAGTTGAAGGTAGGATCTTTCTAGATAACTCTAAAGATTTTAATTACAAAAATACTATAGGTAATAAAAATGAAATTTTAAATCTTTTATATCTATTTGTGTGAGATTCATAAACTTGTTACACTATTTTATATTTATTGGCAACTTTTGAATTGCATTTCAAACCTAATTTTACATCACAATTTCATTGCATATAGTATTGCTATTTTAATTAAAGCACTTTTAGTTGTTGTTTCTTCATTGGTAATGGTTTTTTTTTTATGGATTTCAAATAAAAAGCTATGATTATTTAGTTAATAGAAAGTTAATCATTTTCGTTACAAAGGATCCAATACAACTTGGAAGAACAAAGCATATAAATGTGAAGTTAATTTCAAGTGATTGTGAGGTTTAGAAAAATGAAAAAAAATTAGGTTGTTCTATTAATCGAATTGTAAATGGGACAGACTTCGATGCACCACCAAAAAAGTGGTGCACCGGTGCAATAGCATATTAAAGGTCAAGATTTGTTAATTTCTTGTATGTGTAGCATGCAATCTAAAGGTATAAGATTACATTATGATTCCAATAAAAATGATAAATTATATTATGGCCACAAAATAACGTACAGGATTACGTTGTGTCCATTGAGATTTGAAGTTTCACTCTTAAATTTCCTGCAACTAATTGTCAAAATTTTCTAATTTTTGTAATAGGAATCAAATTTATAAACACTAGTAAGAACAATATTTTTCTAAAACATTTTCATTCTGGTAATCTGGGGACAAAAAAATCAGCATTCTTGCTAAAGGTTGATGAGAACTTGGACCCACCCTTAATAGCTTTCTTACTAGAATAGCTTGGCCTTCTATGCTGGTGAAAAAGATTAATATCAATTTGGTCGAATCCCAAGTTGGAGCTTCTCCTGACTAAAACACAGTTGGCATCTAAGGCCCTAACGCTTAAGTCACTTCCTCCTTTGAAGGTTAGGATCTTTGGATCGGTCTCACCTCAATCTTGAAATGGGGTTGGTCAAAGGAATAAGGAATCGATCTCTGAAGTTCAAAGGATTTTAAATGGATGAGCAAGCAAGAGAAAGAGGAAGGGAGGGAAAGGGGTTAAAGTGTGAGAGTTATGGTGCCATTATAATTAATCATTTTTATTCAAAAACTTATGCCTAACCTTTTACTGTTTACCATAAGATTGCATCACAGCCGTTAATATTCTAGTACATCAATGCACCACTATTTTGGTGGTGCACCATAGTCCTATCCATTGTAAATATAATGACAAAGACTTTTCCTAAATTTTAATTTTAATTTCTTAAAGTAAAGCTTTGAGTTTCTAAGATAAATCTCAAAGAGTGTCAAATTACTTTTGAGATTTTTCCCTGATATCTAATAATAAGCTCTTTCATTTTGTTTCAGCTAAGTTTAGTTTATTTTGCTAGTTGTTTTTCAACATGTTAGAAAACTATTGCTCTATTTTAATACATATCAGGTGAAGAGTAGTTCAATTTGTCATGCCTAAATATGGTTTCATATATGTGTTGTTAGCTTATTATGTACTTGTTTGTATATATGGTAGAAAAATGAATGAATATGTGATCCTTTCTTTTGCAATTCTTCCATATGTTTTTTCCTCATGTTACTTCTAGTTTTATAGCTTATTCCTTATGTTTTTTTCCTCATGTTACTCCTAGTTTTATAGCATATTCATATGATTCATTATTCATATATCAGTCTTGAGGAATTTATCTATATTAAAAATTATAATAGGTATCTCCTTCTTGTTATGTGAGAACAAGGACCACCCATGTTATGACTAAATAATATAAATAAAATTTTTGTTATCCTTCCAAACTTGATTTTTTTGTTTATTAGAAACTATTGTTAAAAAAGAGTAAGCTATTAGGTAAAAAGCTTTGTTGCTTATTTTTATTGAGAAAATAAAATATAATATCATTTACAAAATCCTTCTAAATTTAAAAATTCTGAGAAAAATAGTATAAATCCTATGAGAGATTCCTAATTTGACATAGGTATATGATTCATCCTTCCTTATCATTCCTATATAGGTGGCATGAAAAGAATGGTTAAAAGAGGAGTGTGATACACGTAATTTTTGGAGAAGTGTAAGCACTTTTTTTTTTTTTTGGTAAAATAACAAGGCATAAACCCAAAAAGAAAAGCAACTTAACAAATAACAATATCTCGAGTCTTGGGGACTTCTACAGCATCAACAAAATGCAAAAAATAAATTTAAGATGAAGGATTGTGCAAGAGATAAGTCTCTGCTCCTAAGGAAATTCTATAATTTGTCATCTAGTCCGTGTATTGATTGACCTCTCTATAAGTATGAATAGTTTCCACCACTTATCTTCTTTGAATTAATTCATGTAAGATAATCATTAGTTGATTTCCTTGGTATGAAAGGCTAGTTAAGGAGGATATGAAGTTTTTAGAATCACCTCTTTAGTTCTTGAAAATTATCTTTACATCAATTTCATTTCTTAGAGGATATGAATATTATTTTAGTCTTGACTAATAATTTAGTATGATATTTTAGTTATTTCATCGAAAGAAATGTTAAAAAATTGATGTAATTAATAATTTGGTATTATCATTTCTATTTTATTCCTATTTACTTTCTCTATTACCTTATCTCTATACTTTTAAACAATGGATTATAAAGCATGTAGTATTATTATTCTTTTTACCTCTCTATTTAAAAAAATTATGACTCATAAGAATAAAGAAATCTCAAGAATATGGCAAGAGTTTTCAAAGTATAAGGAGAGCTTATTTTTATATTCAAATGATAAAACAATTAAAAGAAAAATTGTAAATTGAGGATAAAAGAAAAATTATAAAAATACGACAAATTTTATAATTTTTTTTAAATGAAGAGATAAAAAGAATAATAATACTAAATTATCTTTATTATTTGAGAGTAGAGACATGGGATAAGAGACAAAAGTAAGGAATGATAAAAATAAGAATAATAATGTCAAATTATTCATTTCGTCAATTTTTTAGTATTTATTTTGATAGAATGACTAAAATATTGCATTGAAAATCATTTGACAACCAAAATAATACGCACTTTATCTTGGCAATGAAATTGATAAAAAGGAGAATGGTAACGAAAGATGTGTTTAGTCTTTGGAAAAACTCATGCAGCTGTCGGGATCGCCATTTGACTAGTTAATGGTTTTGCTTACGCTCAATCAGTCCCCACTAACCAACTATAGAAAGAAGGAAAAACTAAGAGCGGGGAGATAGGCTTTTGCTTTTGTTTGGTTGATCCCAAATTTCGGCATTGAGATGCTAGAGAGAGAGAGAGAGAGAGAGAGAGAGAGTTCTGTTGTAGTTGCCTTTGAGCGGAAATAGATGTCTTGAGTTGAATTTTGCTTCTACCGGAGGATGTAACTGGCCTCTAATTGCAGCCGCCGATGATGTTATAGTAAAATGGAGAGGGAACAATTCCTAATGTCCAGTATATGGATGCTATTAAGGTGCATGGGGCACAAGAACGCGAGATGCAACTAGAGATTTTGTTTCTTCACTGTTATATTAATTATCAGAAGATAAATTTCTGTTTCCGTATCGATACCAATTGGGAGGATTAGTGATTGATACTTGTGTTCTTAGAACGCAAGGCCAGTACTTGTTGTCATCTTCCATCAAAATGTATACAGGTTTGAGTGTTCAAGCAAAATTGGTAGTGGCCATATTGCGATGCAGAATAGACCAACAAATTTTGAGTCTCCATTATGTGATGTTTTGCTGCTGAGGGAAGATTAACCGATCAAGTCAAATTTGGCGTACATAAACTAGATAGTATTCTTATTGTCAGCTCAGCATTTTATATAATAATTTCCCACAGGCAGGGGTAGTTCAATTTTAATTCTCGTGAAGGAGGCCTGCAATATAAAATGTTGCTTGTGAGGTGAGAAGGATGGTATGGGTAGCTAGAACTGAGAACTTGTGAAGCGAAATATTTATATGCTAAGATATATGTCTGTTGGAGAAGGCAATTGACATGAAGAACAAGTTAGTGGGAGTTAGGCAGTGAAAGAATTGCATAAAACAATTAATTGTGGTGTGGTTGGTATTACTTAACTCCATCCTAAACTTCAATCATTCTTTTGAAATCCCTTCAAATTTTATTGTCAGAAAGCCACTACTTAAGCTCCCATCAATGAGAAGAGACCGACTTGCTCTGTTACTGCACACTTGCCAAATTCTTTGATGAGATGGATCGAAAGCAGGAACAAGACAAAGGGAACCAGAACGGGCCCGGCATTGATGTTGCACTATCATGTTCCAAAATCCCAAAAGCAGTTTCACCAGTTTCTTCCGCAGCTGATGGAGAAGCCATTAGGCGGCCACGTGGCCGTCCTGCAGGCTCTAAGAACAAACCAAAACCACCAATTATAGTCACCAGGGATAGTGCTAATGCACTCAGAGCTCATGTCATGGAAGTGAGTTCTGGCTGTGATGTGAACGATAGCTTGTTGAACTTTGCGAGGAGGAAACAACGCGGCATTTGCATACTCAGTGGAACTGGCTGCGTAACAAATGTAACATTACGCCAACCAGCCTCTTCTGGTGCAATTGTCACCCTTCATGGTCGGTTCGAGATTCTGTCATTGCTGGGATCAATCCTGCCTCCACCGGCACCGCCAGGAATCACAGGAATGTCCATTTACTTAGCAGGTCCTCAAGGACAAGTTGTCGGGGGTGGCGTGGTTGGCGCTCTCATTGCTTCAGGTCCTGTAGTGGTCATGGCAGCTTCATTCATGAATGCCACTTTTGATCGCCTGCCTTTGGATGATGATGAAATTGCAGCTGCTGCTGCAATGCAGAATCAGCATTACCAGAATGGTCGTAGCCATCATCTCGACATTTCAGATTTATATGGAATGCCACAGAACTTGCTCACCAATGGTGCCATTCCTCCCGAGATATACTCCTGGGCACCCGGCCGCAACTTGTCGAAATCCTGAAACGTGGCGTATTTCTCGCTAGTTGTTTGTCTTAGACCCACACGAGCACTGCAACTTTGCTATTGATAAAAAGAAAAATGAGACTAACGTTTCTGATGTACCAATTAATGAATGCTATCAATTTGAAGTACACTAATATCCACTTTTCATTTTTCATTGATGTGATTATGTTTTGTGGTTGAAAGTTTTATGAATATCACACAAGCTGGGAAAAAAAATTAAATTTTTATGCTATGCCCTTGTCTTTAAATTAACTTTTTCAGAATATACTCTCTCTTTGCAATTTATCTCTCTTCCTATTTAAATCCCAGCAGATTTAGATGCTTGGATTTGGTGATCCTCATAGGCTTCTTACCATGCTGAAGCCCCTGCTATGAAATCCTTATCCCATGTCAAATGGAGCTAGTTTACTTTTAAAAAACAGTTGGATATTTAACAGGGTAAAGCTAAAAACAAACTAATGCCCTCACATAAAGTCCACACAATTAATCAAGGCTATTAAAATATTCTATGTGAGGTTAAGTGAGCACTTTTAGGCGCATATAATAGTTCATGATCATATACAAACAATCTCAGAGTGCAGGACCAGAGTCATTTAGTAGAGAATAAATATCTCGGGTTTTCGGGTGCAGCCTGCTTCCAGCTAGAAACTCGTGGACTTCTCCATTTATTTCAATTGAACTGCATCCTGGTTCTTTCCCTGACAATCTTTCCTTCATCAAAAGCCTTTCCTCGATTGCTTCTTCGAATTCGCTGGACGTGGCATGAGCATTAGACATTAATATATAACAGCTGGCGTCATCTGGATTCAACTCAAAAACTTGCGTTGCTGCCCTTTTAGCCATTTCCACATTCCCGTGCATCCTGCAAGATGAGAGCAAAGACCCCCATATAATACCATCTGGCTTCATAGGCATACCCTTTATCAGTTCCTCTGCCTCTTCAAGAAGTCCAACCTGACCTAGCACTTCAACCATGCAAGTATAGTGTTTCAGTGATGGCATAATCCCATATCTCTCCATCATAAGTGAAAAATAGTCCCTTGCTTTATCAGTTGCCCCCAAATGCTTACAAGCTGTTAAAACCCCAAGGACACTTACATAGTCTGGCTTTAGGTTTGAACATTGAAGCCTTGAGAAAAACTGAATTGCTTGTTTCTCATAACCATTCATTGCTAGCCCTATTATGATGGAATTCCAACAAGATAGTCCCTTAGTGGAAGATGTCTCAAACACTTGGAGAGCATTCTCAATAGATCCGCATTTGCAGTACATGTCAATAATTGCTGTAAGAACAATAACATTCAACTTCAAACCATTCCTTGTCATATAATCATGAATCCACTCCCCATGTTGAAGTGATCCTAAGCGAGCACAAGCATTTAATAAGCTTACCATTGTAAATTCAGTTGGCTCGAATCCTTCTTCCTGCATCTTGCGAAAAAGCACCAATGCCTCAGTTAGCTTCGCATTCCTCACATATCCACTAATCATAGAATTCCAAGTAACCTCAGTTCTTGCTGGCATTTTATCAAACATCCTTTTAGCCTCGTCAATTTCTCCACTTTTAGCCAGACCCATAATCATTGAGTTCCAAGCTACTACATCAAATTCCATGTTCTCAGCGAACACTTTCTTCGCTTCACTCGAAAGCCCACTATTTGAATACATTTGTATGATGGTATTACGAATAAAGTGATCATTTTGAAGACCTAGTTTTAGAATTCTCCCATGAAGCTGAGCACCATCGTGGCCAAGGCCCAGTTGAGCATACGCCTTCAAAACTGAAGGATAAGTTAAATGTTGAGGTTCAATTTCTGAGTGCAACATGTCAATGAAAAGTGATATTGCAATTTCAGGTGTTGAGCTTTGAGAGAAGCCCCTAATAATGGTGTTCCAAGTATAGGAATTGTGGCTTGGAATTCTGGTGAAAACCATGTAGGCATAGTTGATGTCACCGGCTGAAGAGGCACAGAAGGTCAAAATCCGGCTAGCGGCAATTTTGTCCGCAGCTAGGCCAGTTTTGATTATCTGGGCATGAATCTTCTGAAGGTCTTTCATGGTGGTGCAGTGTTTTTCTAGTATGGCAAGGTATGGTTGGTCTGAGATGAACTTGGAGACGGAGGTTGATGACGGTGAAAACGAGCAACAGAACGCTGCCATTTTTCTGTGGCTGTCGTACTAAAACAGTGTGTGTGATCTTAAACGAAAAAAATCCAGTCCCAAAGATCATGGGTTAAGATAGGATACAAACGATTAAAGTTATTTGTAAATATTACGAAATTAACTCAAAAAATAATTTACATTTAATTTTAAATTAGTTGAATCGATTAATATGCGAGTTAAATTTGATTTTTATTCTACGACTTTATTCTTGGATATAAATAAATTTAATAATAAAAAATATATTTTATTTTTATAATACATATAATAATATAATGTATAAAAAATCAATCACACTTGTAATTATTAAGATTACATAAAAAAGTATAATTTTTAATTGAAGTAATTAAAATTTTAATATATATTACTTCTTAATAAATATAATTATTATTATGGAACAATTATATTGATATTTTTATAAGTTTGATGATTATGAAAAAATTTACATTGATAAATAAATTAATATAAAAAATATGATATCTAATTTATTTATAAAGAATAAAAATATCAAATTCATGTAAAATAATATATTATTTAGATAAGACCATATAAATTTAAATTTAAATTTAAATTTAACTATTTTAAATTTAATTAAAAAATATTATTAATAATATATTATTCAAATAAGTTCGTATAAATTTATTTCAATTCGTATTCGAACCAAGCTCATAGAGAGGCTTGAATTTGAATTCAAATTATTCAAATTTAGTGATGCTTCCTTTGAGTTTAAGTTCATTCATTTTTAACGAATTCAAATTTAAATATATAAATATTCAGATTGACTCAATTCATTTATATTCCTAATCTAATATAACATGGGACAAATTTGTGTGAACTTCAATTATAACACATAGCCTACCATATCATATGTTAAAAGTTGAAAATAAGGTTCAGGTTACTCTTATTACATATTATAATAAGCATTTTTAATCTAAAATGTAGAGACATATTTAAATGAAATAATATTATATATATCAAAAATAAAATTTTAAATTAAATTTTAGATAAAAATTAAAAAATATCAATTAAAATAAGATGATGAGATAGATTTATAAAATTCATTACGAATATTTGAAATCCAACTTCAAATTTTCTTTTTGGTGTATTAGCATTTTTGTTCAAGATACTAATACTAATATTTACTCAATATTTGATCAATAATTGGTCGTTCATGCTAATGACTAACAATCTTATTCTGAAATCATAAAGATAAAATTTCTTGGTACATGGCAAAAAAAAGGTCTAATTTTAGATTTAATAGAGTCCGGTTTAACATTGTATCCATTTTGTGAGACTAGGGACAAATTGAAAACAACTGATAAGTTTAAAACATTGTATCCGTTTTGCAAGAAAAACCTTTGGAATTAATTAATAATTAAAACAAGGGATAAATTTAATGGACAAAAATGTAGTTTAGCCTACAATCAAATCTAAAGTTTTCCCTGTTGATCATCAAATTATAATTACTTCATTGACATTACTTAAATTTTAATAATGAGAAACAGTAGTATAAAACAAATATAAACATGAGGCGCATAGATTTCTTACATTTGTGCATACCAAAGTTTTGAATCTGAATCACATGATTATAAATGTTTAAGATCAAAATTTGAACTTAGATAATGTTTTATTAATGTATTTCATTGACGGTCAATTAATTAGATTGAGAAGCATGGAATGTCCATGGTAAAACATTCATTAACCGCTATATTTACTATTTATTAGATATATGAAAGTAATTTTTAATATAATCGAGATATTTTTGCAGTATTTTATAATTTCTATTTAAGATGGAAGAGGCAGATCTCAAATATCCAATTCAGACTCTTTTAGCGGACTTAAATCGTCTTGGGAATTAACCCACTTCCGATAAACCTACCGCCGATTGTTGGCATACGGGTTGAGTTGATGTATGCTATGCCATAATCGAATATTCAATTTTAGCGATTGGGTGGGTGGGCAAAGCGAGAATGGTGTTTCCTGTTTGGAAGGTGCACAAATTTTTCAGCAGAAAATCATGGACTTTTTTTGTTGAAAAAAAAGTATTAATTGTAAAAAAAAATATATTGAATATTCAATTATATTCGACAGACATAAAATAATTATAAATTTGAAAAGTTGTCAGAGTTTCTTTATGGACAAAAGATTTTACTTCACTCTATAATTGCACTCAATTTTTTATTAGTTCTTTATAGTTTGAATATTTTTTTTAAATTGGGTTCTTATTACTTCCTATTTTACTGTTAGATTTTATTAATAATTGGTATATACTAACGACACCGCTTTGATATAATTTAATAGTCGTTATGCACAATTTTCATACAATTTTTAAGTGTATTTGAGTGAGAAATAACTTAAAATAAATTAATTTATTTTATAATTTTATTTTTAGTGAATATGATAGATTATTTGTCTCTCACTGTATAAATCATTAATAAAAGTCAATTGCTAAGGAAATTTAACATAAAAACAATAGGAAGTATCCAATTTAAAATAAAAAAAATTAATTATTCAATTTTAAAGTATAAAAATTTAATTAAAAATTAAATAAGGTTACAGAAAGTAACAAAATAATTTAACCTATCTTTTTTCTTTGTGCGAAGATACACTAAAATAATATATAAACACTTGAAAAATATCATTAAATAATTCGAATTAATCTGATTCTGAATGGAAAAAGGAAGATATATATGTTAGAATAGGCGGTCATAAAAGCATTATAGAAATATTAGAATGCACAATCAGTTTGCAAAATATTTGCATTAGAGATGAACATAAATCATCAGTAAATCTTCCTTGACACTGAATCCGGCCTATACGTTTCCAGCACAACTTTTACCAAATTGCCGTGGAAAACTCGTAACTTAAAGATAAAAGCCAGGACTATTCTAAGAAAAATAATGACAATCACACAAATAATATTAACAATTTAGCCATGTAACAAGAAAGCAATAAAGGAATCGCAATTCTTAAATAACATTCTCACACATTTCTACCACAATAAAATACAATGTTGGAGGGAAGCATAACTAACCACAATATACGTGGTTACGAAACACGAAGGCAATAGTTGAAAAGCATTTTTCTTTTCCAAGTTCTCTAACATAATAAATTAGTACCAACTTGTGAAGTAGGAGTAGAAGGAGAGCTATGATTAGTTCATATATTATAATTATGATGGGTAACTTTGAAATATGATTGGTCAAAAGTGCAGATTTAGGATAGTGTTATGGACGATTTACTTTTGTGGTGAACTTTCACACTCTGAGCCATATCAAAATGTTCTACCCTCAAGAGCAGCTATTATAAATTTATAATGACAATCAAAAGCTAAACACGAGTGGCTACTATTAACCTTGAGTCCTGTTTAGCTCTGATTAAAATACTTCTCACCCATCTTTATTTTTTCATTGAGATCAAAAGTTAGGATCCAAGATTTGGTAATATCTTGAAAGTTTCAGTTCAAACATCTTGTTATAATGTAAAACAAAATAAAAAATAAAGTAACTCCGATAATATATTGAAAATCTAAGCAGAGTAAAAAAAAATTAAAGTCGGAATGAAAAATGAATGACTAATTAAAAAATTTATAATTATTCAATGCATACATTACTACTATTAAAATTTACTATTTTACTTTTATTAAAGAAATTATATGTTAATTAATTTTTAATAATTTATTTAAATTTATCATATAGTAATATACAAATTATATGTCCTTTGACATGATCATTTGAAAGAAGTTTGATTGACGGTGGGGGACAATTTTTGACATAATGCATGAGGCTGGAAGCTCATGAGGCAGAACGTAAGCCCTATAAAACAGTAAAAAGAGAGGGAAGCAAAGAAAGAGAAAGGGAAATGTACACATCAGCGCTATCATTACAATCATCACTAACACCCAATTTATATTCCAAAAAATTCTTCCTTTACTTTGTTTTCAACCTTCTTTCCCCCCTCTTTGCTCCTTCCCTTGCTTGCATTCCTCTGTCCCTATCTTTGTCTCTCTATACTGCACATAATCTATCATCTTTATATTTTTTTTTAATCTCCATGATTAACCCACGAAACTCTCCTTTTCTCTCCCACAAGATTATCCACGATCTCCGGTTTATGATATCCTCCTCTCTCTTCAAAACCAGAACTTGGTAAGTGGGCAACCGCATTGAAGAAGCTGAAGCAGAAGATTGAAGATGGGGAGGATTGTGATTAATTCCTATGCAATAATTCTCCTGTTGGCCCAATTCTTATTCTTCTTTTCTGGTAATTCCCTTTCTCTTGTATTTCTTGATTTATTTGGCTTCTCCGGTTCTGTTCTGATATAGGTATTTCCGTTGCTTCTGATGGGACATATTGCTTCTCCTTTCTTTTTGTTTTCTTTGTTCTGATCGCATATTATTTGCTTGCTCTTCTCTTTGCCGACTCGAATTCTGAAACCAGAATATGCTGGTTTTTGGCATTCTAATTTCAGTATTCAGCTCTAAATTTTTTCGACTTTTGTCAGTGAATATACATGTTGGACGTATTGGATGCAATTTTCTTTATTAAATTGATTTGTCCTCATTGTGTTCTTTATAATTAAACATCTTTTCTCGGCCCATGAAATATAAAATTTCCCCAGTTTGTCTCTTCTGTATTCTAAGTTGTTTCTTTTACTTAGCGTGCTTTCCCTGATATTCAACTTGTTGATAGAGCTATACAGTAAGGAGTTTGAATTTAAGGCCTTTCCCTGCTCATCTTTCTGGGGGTTTCACAACAAGCTGCCTGGATTGCAACCGACCTCTCTCCAGTTTCACCGTTTCATGGAAAGATATAAGGGCCCAGCTGCTTTGACTCGTTTATACTCTCCTTGTCTGAACTGTTAAATTGACTTTACCTGCTTTATGACGGATGAGGCTGGTTGAATCCATATACGTGAGCTAGTGGCAAATTATCTACTAGGAATGTAAATTCTGTAACAAATTTCTAGTGAACAGCAACAGTTTGGGTGTTATAGGCACAATATGAATCCATCACATGATTTTAGGCACACAAAAGAACAGGGCACAGCTTACTTCAATCATAATTAATATGCAGGTGCAAGTAGGACAGAAAAGGAAGCAGCTGGACATGTGAATGTGCCAGCAGGACATGAAGAGAACTTGGAGAAACAACTAGAATTCACTGCACCGATTTCTAGCACCAAAAGGGATATTACCACTCCCATCCCTGTAGTCCCCACCACTTCAACAACTCCAATTTTGAATCCGAATTCCAACCCAGATACAGTTTCTCCACCCTCCACAATCCCGGTCAGTGCTACTCCGACCGCCACAAATTTCCCGGTTTCTTCCGGTGCAAGCTGGTGTATTTCTAGCCCAAGTGCTTCGCAGACTGCCTTACAAGTTGCACTGGACTATGTTTGTGGATACGGCGGTGCTGATTGTGCTGCAATTCAGCCGGGTGGGAGCTGTTACAACCCAAATTCTGTCCGCGATCATGCTTCTTATGCCTTCAATAACTATTATCAGAAGAATCCTCTGCCAAATAGCTGCAATTTCGGTGGGACTGCTGTCATCACAAACACTATCCCAAGTAAGGGATTTTTACGTCCTTTTGATTATTTTCACTGACTTTTTCTCAGGAACGTCACGTGGATTTAAAAGCAATGTCAAAAAGTTGGAGGGGAGGGTTGGCCCAGCAGAAAACCAAAATTAATAGAGATTATGCTATGTTAATGTAGCAGTGCATTAATATATTATTAAATTTAGTTAAATATTAAATTAATTTTTATTTAAAATATATTATATAATAATATATTAATAATTAAATTTAGTAGTAATACATCATAAAATTTCTTTCACTTAATAGAAACTTGTGATAAATACACAACCGACGTGCACACACAGATGAGAGACTCCCATGTGACACATCCCTGTGAAGCATTCTTGGGCTTAAGCCGAACAAGACAGGAAAAGATAGAGACTTTTGCTGTATCTTAAAGGTTTTTTTTTTTTAAAAAAAAAAGAAATTTCCTTCCTTGTGAACGGGGATGTAGAAGACGTAAAAGTTCCACCTGAGGGATGAGGAGGTCAAACCATTTCTCTTTGTCAATTTTGTTGGAAGCTGCACCTCAAAAGGTCCTATATTGTCACCAACAGTAAAAAGTATGCGCTACACTATGTGATTTCGTTTTCTTTTAATTTGCAGGCACCGGGACATGTCAATTTCCATCCATTAGGTAAACTTGGTTGTCCATATTTGCTTGAGTAATGCTATGCTGGCATATAACTATTTGTGACAAATAAATAGTATGAACTGCTGGCGGTTGATTTTTCATTTTTTATTACAAAAAAAAAAAATCTCTTATTTGAATTAAAACAGAATATCTCATGTTTGGTGTTAAAAAATTGCAGTACAAGTTCATCAGTATTGAACACAACAAACTCAAGTGGTGCAAATGTTTTTGGTTCAGTACCTTCACACTCCGCTGCAGCTGCCAGATCAAATGGCTTTGCACAAATATGTTTCATTTTGGGGGCAATTACAGCATTTTTGGTGAAGTACTGCCTCTAAAATGACACTGAAATTTTGTAGATACACAGCATAGCAAGCCATATGATGATGCACGTTTTGTTAGTCTTTATTTGTTTCCTACTTTTTTTTTGCAGAGAAATCTTCCTTTTGTGTTGTTAGAATTAGAACAACTGATTTGTAGGTTGATGTGAAGGAGAAATGGTTAGTTGGTATATAACATGTAACAATGATGAATCCTATACACAGAAGAAAATCGTGTTATTAAAAAATTTGAGTGATAGCTGAGGTCACAATAATTTGATTATTTACAGCAAAATTACCATGATATGGCGAGGTGCGGTAGAGTACAACTAGGATATACAAGTCAATTTGT
This sequence comes from Sindora glabra, assembly GCA_020226215.1. NCBI lineage: Eukaryota > Viridiplantae > Streptophyta > Magnoliopsida > Fabales > Fabaceae > Sindora > Sindora glabra. Next base: position 1,899,552 of record CM035226.1, on the reverse strand, counting down.
CATTTTTTTAGAACAAGTTTGAGATGAGATGAAGTGGGCATCATTTCCGACAAAAATGATGTCTTTTCTGGTAAAATTACATCCATGCCCCTGAGATTTGCCAATGTTATTGGCATTTACAAATTCTTATACTCTGTTTAAATGACGTGCACTTTACTGCCCCTTGGTTTAATTTTTGGGCTCAATTACAATTTTAGTTCTCTGATTATATTTCATTTCTTTCAATTAAATATTTTATTTTGATCCTTTTAAATATAAATTAAACTTAAATTGATAATTTTTATCCAATTTAAAATAAAAACTCTTATTTAATATACAAATATTCAACAAGATTTTAGCGGATAATCATTAGAGGAAAACTAATTAATTTTATTATATTAAAAAATATGAAATTATATTATTCATCTAACGTGAAAAAATACCTTAATTTAATCATTAATATCATATAATCAACTAATTTTTCTTCCAATAATTATCAAATTAGAGCTTGTTAAAAATTTATATATCAATCAAGATTTTCATTCTTTAATTTAACTAAAGTTATAAGAGGGATCAAATGTGATTTAATTTTTATATTTGATGGTTTAAAAAATAGAATTTTTAAAAGGGGCCACAAAGTGATTAATTTATATATCACTAGAGGGACCAAATTTCAAATTAAGCTTAATTTTTATCGCAATTTTATCCCCTGTCATAAAAATTTCTTTGTTAATTTACCTAAATGTCCCTTTTGTTTTTAAAGGGGTTGAAATAAAATTCGGATTTCCATAAATTTTTTTAGGGGTAGATATAGGAGAAAGAAAGAAACACAATTATATTATGAGTTCCACATAGAAATGTAAAGCTTCATATCAATAAGTTGTTTCTTTCTCTTCAAACTAAATAAAACATGAATTTGTCCAATAGATCATGATCAACTAATACGTACAAAATAATGAATAATTTAACATATAACATAGAAATTAGCTTTTTTTGTTGCAATGGAAAATATTTTTTTACTTAATATTCACTACAAGAAAAAGAAGCAACAACGATGATACCTTTAGCAACGACAAAATTTCGGTCATCAGTAAAAGTTTTTTCCGATGACAACATCATCGGTGAAGTGTAAAAAAAATTCGACGGGAAAATAAACACATTGTCGTCACTAAAAAGTTGAAAAAAAATTTAGCAAAAAATTTTGACCTTCAGCAGCGACTTTTGTCGTCACTAAAAGATAAAGCCTTCAGCGACGACACATGTCGTCGCTGAAGGTCTGCCTTGAAAATTGCGAAAGACCTTTAGCGACGATATTTATCGTCACTGTAAGGTAAGCCTTTCAGCGATGACATTTGTCATCGCTAAAGGTCTCCCCAATTTTTGAGGCAGACCTTCAGCGACGATATTTATCTTCGGTGAAGGCTTTACCTTTTAGTGATGAGAAAAGTCACCGCTAAAGGTCAATCTTGAAAATTGGACATGCCTTCAGTGATGACAATGTCGTTGCTGAAAGGCTTATCCTACAGCGATGACTCTTTTCTGACGATCGAATTTTTTTGTCATCGCTGAAGAGTATGCTTATATATACCATCTGCACCTCCTTGCCTCTCATTCGTAAAGTTATAAAAGAAAAGTTGGACTTGAGGTAAGTTTCTCTTATAGTTTTTTCTCTAATTTAGTGTATTTATTTTTTATATATATTGATGTGTAATAATTTTTTATATTTGATATTTTAATTTGTTAGTTATTATTAGCATTTATCATTGTTTGTGGGGAGTATTTAAAGTATATTTGATTAGTAGATTTTTGCCATTAAGGTATATGAATTAAAATTTATAGTATTTTTATTGTACAATATTATTTGTGAGATTAATAATTTGCAATGAATTAATAAAATTGATAGTATATTCAATTTAATATGAAACTTTGTATTATTTTATTTTGCATATTGTAAATATTAAATTTATTTACGTAAATTTATCTTAACATAAAATTTGTAAATATAAATTTTGTTGTTATTATGTATTCCTTAAATTATAACTTTATATTATATGATATATGTGTAGATTAAATTATTAGACTAATGTAAGATAGAGTTGTTATGATATTTTATCCATAAAATTTAAAATTTATGTTGTAATTTAGGAAATTTTAAAATTATTAATTTTATTGAAATAATATAACATAGAAAATTAGAATAAGTACATAAAGATAGCTTAAAATAAGAGATTATAATAATATAATCTCTTTCTTTATTAAAATTGAAATTAAAATTGAGATTGAAACTTACCAATCCAAATTATACTATTTACACTACATAATAAGAAAAATTCAATGGTACTTTAAACCACATGAAAATCGAACCTAACAATCTAAATTATACTATCTCCATTACATAGAAAGAAAAACTCAACTAAACTTGAGGTCACATGAAAATTACCCCTTTATGGATAAATTAAATTTACTTTTTACTTTTAAAAATAGTAAAATTTATAATTGATCAATTTTTAAAATTTATTTGTTAAAATTATTTTTTAAAACTAGACCCTACACACAACTAAAATAAATTATATTTTTATATTATTTGAAGAATATTATATTTTATTATTTTCAATATCAAATTTATGATTAAGTAAATTATTTTTACAATTAACAATTTCAATCGCTATGTAATACGATTTTTTTCTTGGATTAAATATTAATTTTCAAATTAAGGAATATAATTTTTTAAAATGACAAAATATTTCTCAATACTATTTTGAGAAATTATATGTTATGTACGTAATTCTAATAGTTAAAATTATAATAACATTACATTAATGAATTACTTATAAAATTAACAATAACTGTACGATGAAAAAAATTTTAAGCCAAATCTACTAATACTATAATCTCTTGGAAATTAATTTGGTGTTATTTATTTTAAAAGTTCTTTGAATTTGCTTAAATTTAAATGAAAAGAATAGAATTATAAAATATTAAAATGATAAAAATTATTTAATTTGTTTACTACTAAATTAAAAGAAATATTGATAAATAATAGTTTTCTATTTTGTGAGTAAAAACTTACTTTCTTTCAATGTTATTATTTAGTTATAATAACTTGTGACATATTACACTTGTATAATTGTTATATATAGTATTGGAGATGAAAAGACTTCCTGGCAAAATCATCAAAACGATCTTATAATAATAGAAATCGAAAAAAATTTTCTCGTATAATAATTTACAAGCACTCATAAAATGCACGTCTCTTTAGAGATGTTGAATTGTGCACCTTAGACATATAATAGAGTAAATTACACATTTGAATTTTCATAAATTTATTGTGAAATATAACAATTATTATGGATATTTAAAAAAATCGTTACTTTTTGATCATATAATACTTAAATAACAATATTGATTGTATGACATTGATCCTATAAAGAAGAAATTTTACATTGACAAGAATATCACAAGCATTTTCATTAATGGGCAATGGTACAAAGATGATCCTTACATACTTGCTACCCAGGTGAAATAAGTATTTTACACTGAAGATCTCTTTAATGGACTAAATTGGAGGGTTGTCCATAATTTGGTACATCGCGACATATGGGATCTACCCAGTGATGGAGACAATGCACAAGACTTGTTATTTCTGCAGAAAAGTAACTCATCTAATTTCAACATGACAATTGATCTTGGAGATTTCCATCTAGTATATCTAAGTAATTAATGAATGGACCTTCAGTCATTCCACCTTCCAAGAATGTTGGATCTGGCAATCATAGAGAAGATGCCTTTATCGATGATGATGATAGTTTCTCTGACGAAATGATTGATGATTATATGAAGGAAAGGCCTTTACAATCGAATTACAAAAGAGAAATCGATGACAATGAGTCTGTTAAGTTCACTGACACTGATTCAAACTAGGGATAAAATAAGACATTCGAACTATAACTCATAATTGTGTAAGCATGATGGTTTAAATAATCTATATGGTTGCAAAAAGTTATACCCTATAATTTGCTTCATTTTACTATGGATTCTCCATTAACTACTTGTATAATTGTATTATTTCAGTTATGACGGATGTCGAGGCACAACACCATGGAGGTGATGCTGGAGGCGATCCACCACAACATCCCACCCACATTCCATCACAATGCGAGGGCTCACGTATCTGTTCTTAGTTGTACATACTTGAGATTGATTAAATATCTTGTTAATGGTATTAATATTTTTCTTTATCTATTGAAGTGGCAACTGCGAGAAAGAAGGGTCCAAATAGGTCCTTCAAGCTACATGAGAAGATAGGCCATGGTGGGGGGAGATTGGTGCTTGTACAGTTCGATACAATTGGTACATGGAATGCGATTGGGGAGAATGCTAGCCATCTCTCTTGTGACATTGGCAGCATGATCCGAGCTCACGTCCCGCCTTATTATAAGTTATAGCGGGCTGTACCTCAGGAAATTCGAGATAGAGTTGTGCAAAAGGTTTGCATAAGTATCAATTTCTTCCATTTGCTGAATTAATCCTTCTGAGATTAAAATTCCTAAATATAAAACTCACAAATTTGTTAAATGTCTTCTATTGCAGTCCCACTTCGAGTTTCAGGGCATCTCCGAGGGTGACCGGGATAGAGCGATTTTTAATTTGATACAGTCTACTGTAGACCTGTACAAGGATTGGAAATATAGGTTGAACAAGCACTTCTGGGAACATGGGGGCGATTGGGACTAAGATTATGATCTGGATAGTGCTAGACGTTATGTGCCCTGATCTGTTGCACCCGAGACATGGCAGAGGTGCATGCACTTTTTTGACAGTGACGCCTATAGGGTAAGTATGACATTTAATGGGATTAGGTTATTTTTTCACATATCTTAATTATAAATAAAAAAAACTTAATACTATTTTTCTTAATTTGTAGGAGTTGTCTGGCAGGAATATAAATAATAAAGCGCAAAAGGTCGTGAATGATCGACATGGTTCAAAGTTTATTGTTGCACATCGATTTGATAAGATAAATTAATTTTTCTGTTTATTTTTTTAAAATGTAAATTTTGCTAGATAGCTTTTTGTTCATTATTTATTTATTTTCATTCTTTTTTCCTCTTACAAAAAATGAATAGAGGAATAGAGATACTAGTGAGCTGCAGTCAGTTCCCGAGAATTTTAGGGACCAACACACCTATAGGTCAGGGGAGTGAGTGCATCTAATCCCTTAGGGACAATATGTGAGTTAGTTGAAATTTATATTTTAAATATAATTTTACGAATATATGTGATAAGAATTATTATCTTAATTTTATTTTAGTAATTTAAGGCGAGGATGACTGAGGTCGTGACTTAACATGCAGCACGCACAGTCTAGTGTATCATCCACTAGTTTGCCTGCGACTCCTATACAGATTGATGAGGTGCTTGGCACTCGTCGAAGGCACAGGAGGGTTATTGGGCATGTGTTGGTTAGTTAATCTTATCAGTCGGCAAGGACTTCTAGCGTTGGGGCGAGCTTACAGTCAATGTCTCAGGTCATTAAGTTGCAAGAGGAGCTACAGCAACTCGAGAGCAGTATCAACATAGCCAGCGGTTGATTCAGGAGCAGCAGCAATGACTAGATCATCAACAGCAGCAGATTACACATCAAGAATAGATACGTGAGCAGATCGAGCAGCAGATTCAGACTTACCTTACCCAGATAAGTTCCATTTTTAGCAGGGTATTATTTTACTGCCGCTGCTATTTGCTGCTGCTGCTACACTGCTTAGGCCAAGCAGATTTACGAGTGCACCTGCCGCTTAGCCACTTGGTCTTTCTCAGCCATCATCATCGTTTTATCGTCTTCGTTGCCAGGATGATGATGACGATGATGATGATGATGATGAGGATGCATCGGCGTATTTTCACCTCCCTTCTCCGTAATATCTTATGTATATGTATATGTATATTTATATTTCTCATATGTACACATTTATATGGATTGTGTATATTTAATTTATTCATATAAATACTATTTTTACAATTGCTTTATGAGTATTCATTTTTTTTATGTTGGATCAAATTGTTAGACATTATTATTAGTATTATTGATGTATAATTTACATTAAATTAAATTAAAAAAAGATAAATATAATCCAAATAAATTCAAACAAAGAATATTTTAAATTATGTTGTTAAATATAATATATTATTTGAAATATACTTAATTATAATGGCAATTTTAATTAAATTCAAAAAAATTCAAAAAAGGCATTAGCAGCGACATTGTCATCGCTATAGGTGAAACTTTTACCGACGATAAGTCGTTACTAAAACACAATATCGTCGTTGAATCCAAGAGTTTTAGCGACGACATTGTCGTCACTAAAGATCGAATTTACAGCGATGACAATATTGTCGTTGAAACTCCAACTTACAGTGATGACAATTGTCGTCACTAAAAATCAAGTCTATAGCGACGACATTGTTGTCGCTAAAAGTCCAGTTTCAGTGACCATTTTTTGGCTATAGCGACGATAATGTCGCCGCTGAAATTCAAATTTTAAATTTTTTTAAATTTTGAAATTATTTTCTATGATGACATAGTCTTCGCTGAAGGTTATACTTTTAGCGACGACTAGTTATTGTCGACGTTGGTTGTTTCAGTTATGAAACTATCCCGATAATATTTTCAATGACGACTTTTGTATTTACCGATGATCGAGAACTCTTTACCAACGGCAATCATCGTCGCTAAAGGTCTTTTTTGCTGTAGTGATTAAATATAAAAAATTAGAAATATAATTTTTTAAGAAAATTTTATTTTATTTTATTTTATTTTATTATTATAATCTTAGATATTATTTATTTAAATTATAAATATAGTTATCATGTTACTCTTTTATTAATATATATAATATTTTTCGATAAAAAAAATACTTTTTAACAAAGTAAACAAAGTCTAAGTGAGAATAAAAAGTACACATGAGTTAAGTTAGTGGCTAGAATCTAGCTTAAGATAGATTATAGGTTTGATTGAGGCAAAATTGTAACTCAAAAGGAATTGGACTATAATCAAGAAAAAAGAGTGATTGTTATTTTAAAAAGGTAAAAATTATGGTGCACCAATTGTATCGGTATATCGATAATTTAAATTATTAAATTGTATTTATTTGTATAGTATTATATAATATGGATGAAATTTAATGGTAAGATATAATGATGCAACCGTGGTCTCCCTTTTTAAAAAATAATAATAATAAAAGATGGAATTCTTTTTCTTTTTTGGTGAAAAATAGAAGATGGAATTCTTGTGCAATATGCACAAACCTTGAAAGTAGTTAGTGTGATTCTCCTTATCCCACTTGTCTTTAAAATTATAGTTTAAGCATTATCAAGCTAACTTACGCAACTTCGATTTTTCCATCTTCAGTGTGGTAAACGCAAGCCATGATGCCTACTTCTCGTGGCAAAAATACCGGATTACCGTTATTTTATAAATATTTTTTTGTTTTACCGTGTTTCAAAAATTATTTACCAGAATACGCAGGGCGCCATTTTGAATGGCGCTCATGAAGGCTTGGAGGCGCCATTCGGAGTGGCGGCCTCAAGGGGAGGGCACCATTTGAAGAGGCGCTCCCAGCCTTGGAGGCGCCATTCAAAGTGGCGCCCTCCCCTTGGGGGCGCCATTTGAAAAGGCGCCCTCCCCTTGGGGGCGCCATTTGAAAAGGTGCCCTCCAGGTGCCATTTTGAAATTCAAACTGGGAGGCACCTCATGAAATGGCACCTCCTCCCCCCTATTAAATCCCCCACCCGGCCTCACCCCCTCCACACTCCAAACCTTCGCAACCGCTCTTCTTCCCTTCCTTCTTCCTTCTTCGTAAACCTCGCAGCTACTCTTCGCAGTTCCTCTTTCTTTCATTCACAAATCATCATCTGTTCTTACTTTTGTACATTTCATTCGGAAGTTTTCTTCTTTGGAGTAAATCTGATCTTCTTTCAACTCTTCCTTAGTTAGTATTTTTATAATTTCTGTATTTATATTATATTTTTTATTTTAAGTTAATTATTATGATTTATGATGTGAAATGATAATTTAGGATTTAGAAAAAAATTATATAAATTTTTATGATCTGTGATAATTTATAATTTTTACTGGTTAATATTTTGATAATTTTTATATTTATATTATAATTTTTATTTTATATTGATTATTATGATTTATGATGTGAAATGATGATTTAGGATTTAAAAAAAATTTGTACAAATTTATATGATATGTGATAATTTATAATTTTTACTAGTTAGTATTTTTATAATTTCTGTATGTATATTATAATTTTTATTTCATGTTGATTATTATGATTTATGATGTGAGATGATGATCTAGGATTTAGAAAAAATTTGTACAAATTTATGTGATCTGTGATAGTTTGTAATTTTTACTAGTTAGTATTTGTATAATTTCTGTATTTAGTTTATAATTTTTATTTTATGTTAATTATTATGATTTATGATGTGAAATGATGATCTAGGATTTAGAAAAAATTTGTACAAATTTATTTGATCTGTGATAATTTATCATTTTTACTGGTTAGTATTTTTATAATTTTTGTATGTATATTATAATTTTTATTTCATGTTGGTTATTATGATTTATGATGTGAAATGATGATCTAAGATTTAAAAAAAATTTGTACAAATTTATGTGATCTGTGATAGTTTGTAATTTTTACTGGTTAGTATTTGTATAATTTCTATATTTAGTTTATAATTTTTATTTTATGTTGATTATTATGATTTATGAAGTGAAATGATGATCTAGGATTTAGAAAAAATTTGTATAAATTTATATGATATGTGATAGTTTGTAATTTTTACTGGTTAGTATTTTTATAATTTTTGTATGTATATTATAATTTTTATTTCATGTTGATTATTATGATTTATGATGTAAAATGATGATCTAGGATTTAGAAAAAATTTATACAAATTTATATGATATGTGATAGTTTGTAATTTTAAAAGAAAAACAAAGAGGATAAAGAAAAATGTCTTAAAATAAAATATACGTTTTAGGTAAAAAAAATTCAAATATTTTTAAAATATAAAATTATTTAGGATATAGGACATGATAAAAATAAGATTATTTTTATTGTATGTTTATTATTACGAGAATATATTATATTATTGATCAATATTTTTAGGTTAATCCTAAAGTAATATATGTTAAAATAGATAAATATCAATTGAGGATTTAGTGTAAAGTCTTGATATGTTATGCAGTATTTCTATTTACTTTATCTTTTTTATTTTACTATTTTATTATTTTTTGTTAACTCATGGTATTTAAGCCATATACACTAATATTTTTTAGCATTATGATATATCAATTTTTTTATTATAAATATATTTTATATAAATTATATAATTCATTCAATTAAATAATTTATTATACAATCAATTTTTTATTACTTTATACCGTACGTATAATTTATTTCTTATTTACTCTTATGTATTCTTTTTATATTTGTTCTTATTATTTATGGTTTAAAACATCAACATCATTAATTAACATAAACATAATAAGTTTTAATTTTTTAATTTATTATAATATTTTAAGTAAATTAAAGCTTTAATATAATTTTTATTAACAAAAATAATTAATTTCATATTATATTTTTTAGAAAAATAGTTAGTAATTAAATTAAATATTATTTATATAAATATTTTTAAATTTTTATTGATGATAATTTTTAAATATTATATTTTAAATTTAAAATACATCAACTAAGAGTTCTCAAAGGGTTCACAGAGCTATATCGTCCTACATTTGATTCACATACTCAGGATCAGGGATTAGCACATGGTGGCATGATGACAGATAACTCAGAACTTGTAGATAGAGGTAGAGGTGGAGGCAGAGCGGGAGCTAGAGGTAGAGGAGACACAGACACCGAAGATGTGACTCCCGAGCCTGCGCAGAGGGTTAGTAGATATGGCCGCCACATTACCAATCTTGGATGTGGGACTGGACATCACTTACGTAAATATTAGCTTCCTTTTTCATGTTTATTATATACTATGTACATCTATCTTACTACTTTATTAGCAAATATCAACATTTAGGATGATTTTGATTATTACGATATTTTTATCTGCTTGCGTAAGTACTTATATCTTTAATAATTAACTTTAAAATTATTACAATATTTAATTTTTTTAAAAAAAATGATGATAATGACATCTCCCAAATATAATAACTAACATTATTAATTTATTACTTTCACAATTGTTATAATTGTCTATTCTTTTATTTATTTATCATGTTAAAATAAATAAATAATATTAAAATTAATTATTAAATTTTATCTTCATAATATGAAATATATATTATTTTTTAATTAAATTTTTTTAACATCATTTATTTTAATATTATTAGTGAAGAAAGGAATAAATAGTTATAATAAATATAAAAAAATTAATAATATTAATTATAATATTTGAAGGATAAATAACCATCATCCTTGTAAATGATATTAAATGATGTGTTTATTCAATACGTTATGAGGAGAGTCCACCAAACATTTAAGAATAAAAATACGTAGCATAATTGTGAACGTAAATGGGGATGCTGGCTATGTACAATACTGAAATTCAAGTCTTTTGGATTCACAGTAGGCACGGTCACCGGCTAATTAACTTAGAAATGAAGAGCGAGGGTGCCGTAGGCCAAAGGCGCCATATCACCTGGCGTCCCTTCCCTTGAGCGCCAACGACGCCATTTCGTCTGGCGTCATTTCAACACGCCATTTGTCGTCTCTCCACCACTGTGCGTATCTTCTGTGCGTATTTTTATAAAATATTTCGAAGGAACGATAAAACGAATAATAATTTCTTAAAAAATAGTTAATCGGTACTTTTGCCTCTCATTGCCAAAATATTTTATCATTGTGACGAAATAAAAAAAAATTAATTCATGTTACAATTTTAATTTCATTACAAAATGAAAAGATTATTGCAACGAAATAACCACATTTTTTTTATTTTTAGCTATTTTCAACCTCGTCATTTCATATTTACTTTGTTACAAAATAAAAATAATTTTATTGAAATAAATACAAAGTAGCAAGAATATTATTGGAATAAATACAAAATAAAAAAAATATATTTATTTCGTTATATTTCTTTTTATTTTTAATAATCTTCAACTTCGTACATAAAGAATATTATTGAATAATTCAATAAATTTACTTATGTGTAATAACGTATTAAATAATTACTTGTAATAATATAATTTCGAACATTGAAAGTTTATAATTTCAAAAATTGATAAATATTAAGTGTCATTGGATCAAATTTTGAGAGACATTAATATAAATTACGTAATTATTCTTTATTGATCCTATATTTTTTAATAATATTTAATTATTTACTAAATATTTATTATTTTTATTAATTATATTATTATCATTAACTACTTTCTTATTTAATTCCTATAATAAATTTATGTATTAAATATCAAAGTAGAGTTAACATATTTTTTATGACATCAAATATAATTATGAAATGAGTAATTTATTTTTAAAAATTTATTTTCAATCACAATCATATATTATTTATTTTAAAAAATTTTATTTTGGAATAATATTAAAATTAATTATTTTTGAAGAAAAAATGAAAGAAAATTAGGATCGAGGGCGCCACCTTGAATGGCGCCCTCAAAGCCACCTAGGGGTGCCATCTTGGGTGGCGCCTCCCCCGGGGCGCCATCTTGGGTGGCGCCTCCCCCGGGGCGCCATCCCAAATGGTGCCTCCCCCCACCATGAATATTTTGGTAATAAATTTTCAAATGACGATAAAATAGAAATAAGTGTTGCGGAAAACAGTAAAATGGTACTTTAACCGCTTCTCGTACACACGACAGAGTGGCCTTGTCTTCATCAATTAATGATTACCAGAAGGAATTTTTATCACACGCCGTGTCCCCTTTATACCTTCACTTTATCTCTATATCCCCATCTCGATTCTCTGAATATGGAGGACCAGCAATCCCTCCACCAACCACTCCTCCCCGTCACAGCCACCGCCTTCAGCCGCTCATCCGATGATAGCATCTTCATCCGGCTGCTTTTAGTTCTGCTGGTTGCAGTTATCTCATTATGGGCAAACCATGAGGCCTCCAAAACCTTTGACGTCACCATAATAAACGACACCAAAGATTCCCCGGCCACCAAACTTTTTGCTCTCTATTACGTTTCAAACGACAGAGCCACTCGCATAGTCCTCAACACAAGCTCTTTTGTAGAAAACCTTCTCTACCCTAACGATGATGGTCTGAACCAGCGCAAGAAGCACATAGACCGAGTCACCCTCCGCCTTTCAGGCCGGAATCTCAACCCCACCGTCATGGTCACCGCCGTTGGCAACCACAACTCGGGCGGAGAAAGCTTCAATGGTTATATTGTTGACATCAGTCCTTCCTTACTCGAAGAGAGAAATTATGACCGGGCCATTGTTTCTGCCGTCCAACGTGCCATGGCACGAGTATGGCTCTATGATGGTGAGTCTAGGGCTCCGTCAGGACTTTTGGACGGCATGGTTGAGTACATAGGCGAGCTGGCCATGTTTGGCCGGGAATATATATACGCCGGTGCCGTTTCCGGTGGTGATTCACCGGAATGCGAGGAGCGTGGTTGGTGGAGGATAAGGACCCCAGGGCTGTGGCACGTTATTTGCATTACTGCGGAGGATATCGGAATGGATTCATCCAGCGATTGAATCAAGCGATGAGGGACACGTGGCACAATCAGATGGTAGATGACGTGTTGGGTATGCCCGCCAAGAAGCTTTGCGGCTTGCACAATGCTTCAGCGCGCCATCCGGTGTAAATCCATTTTATTTTGTTATCAATTATTTGTGATTCTTTTTTGTTATTTTTTTTATTGCTTCTTGCTGATTTAAAAAATTAATAAAGAACTAAGCAAGTATTGTAGTTTAGAGCTGGCAAATATTGATAATTGACTTGATTATACTATTGTTCACAAGTTGTTCTAAAAACAAAGTAGGACTCGCTGAGATATCTGCATAAGTTAACAAATAAGCAATTAGAGGTATGTAGCGGAATGACTTGCCTTATATACATTAATGTATAAATTAATATTTAGCATAATAGTAATCAAGAGTTATTCAATTATATTAAATAAATATATCTTAGTTGTTTATAAGTTTAGAGGGACATAAGTTCTGTTAAATATAAAAAGCATTCACAATTATAGATGAAGGGTAATTAGGCATCAATCATAATATGATAAAAAAATGATAAGTTTTGAACCTTAATAAAGTTTGATTAGCTTTAATGACCATTGTTGATGGCAAATATCGATAGAAAGATAAGCCTATGAGTCGGCTTTAATTAGGTCGGACGAATATGTCTATTTGCTTGTGTATAATATTTCATAGGAGTTTTTTTAAGAAATATCTTAAATAGATTAGAAATTACTAATAGGTATTTTGTTAGAAAACTGCTGAATGAAAAACTTGATAATGAAATTGGGTAAAATCCGATTGAACCATAAAAATAGATTTAAGATATATTTATCTAAAATTTTTGTAAAACTAATATTAGGTATTAGTATAGGTCAAATACCATAAAAATCCCAATATTTAGCGTATAAAAATTTTATTGAAATTCGATAGAGAATTAGAATCTCGAGTAATTAAAAATTTGTTTGGTTAACTCAAAAAACTTAGAAATTGAACCAAATTCAAAATAAATCATCCTAAATTATTTGAGCTAACTTAATTTAATATTTTTAGGCTCAAACATGACCTTTGAATTGAAAAAATCCAAGCCCACAAAAATAGGGCCCAAATGAGCAAAAAATCCTAGGTAATTTAGTAAATAAGTGCAAAATAAAAGGCATTTGTCAAAAAATATTTTAACACATTTTATTTGGCTCATTTTGATTTAATTTTGGGCAAAAATCTTCTGAATTCCCAGCAAAATCATGATCCCCATGTGTTGCCATCATAAAGCAATTTTTACAATATTTTAAATTAGGAAATTTGCCTTAGAAGCTTAAAGTTTTTAGTGTTTTATACATATAGGGTTTTAAGGTAAATTTTTGCACATTTTCTTGCCCACAAACTAGCAAAAAACATGCACTCTCCAGCTTTCTTTACAAGAGTTTTCAATTTCCTCACATAATTTAAGGGGTTTTTCATTTTGGCTATTCAAATCTTGTAAGGTAATTAAGGAGTCTTTTTCAATTTTCTTCCATAGTTTATGATTATCCTTCTCCTTAGATATCTAAAACTTAAATTATTGTTATGAAACTTCTTTTTTGATATTTCAAAAAGTTGTAAGAAGTTTAAAAGTGAAAGGATTAAGATAAGTGATAACTATCCTTTTTCTTTAGAATTTTCCTGTAGAAGGTGATTAATATAGTGATTTATAATGAAAGTGTGGTAATTTTTGTGTGGCCATGTATAAAGACATGATTTTGATTCTATGCGCTTTTATATGTTGTTTGATGATATTAGGATGTTATTGAGTTAATAAGATTAGTGAAATAAGTAAAATAGATTGCAAGATGATTATAGGAAGTTTAGAAACAAAATTCCATTAGGAAGGTTTATTAATATGTTTTTATTTTCCCTTTTGAAATCACATATGGGATTTATTTTAATTATAAAGTTTGATGTTTTAATGTCATAAATAATTTTAGGAAATATGAGAAAAATTTTGAAAAATTTTAAGAGTATAAAGAGCGAATAATTATAAGCTTAGGATGAATCAAGTCAAAATAAGACACTAGTAAGTTTTGCTTCTGTTTTTAAAGTATTTAGGTAATTAAATGATTGAGACAATTTATGAAAATTTGTATCATTGCCCTTCGATGTGTTAAGAAACTTACATCCAAATTTAGTAGCATTTAAAGCTCATTTAGTTATCCAATAAAATTTTCTATTTTAAGTGTTCTATTGCAATCCTCATTTTGGACCCTATCTATGTAGTCTCAGGTTTGAAAATTTTTGAACCATAAAATGATTAATAAAAATTATGAAACTTTTAGGATATATTATTTACGATGTTAGCAATCTTGTGTCAAATTTTGGTGGCAATTGAAGTTGATTTGATTATCCAAATAATAGTTTTTTTTCTATAGCTCTAGTACAATTTGAAATTAACCGTTCTAAGTTTATGCCTCTAATGCCCTAGAAAACCACAAAATTTGATATATATAATACTTAAGTTATTCTTTGTTTAACATATTAAGTATGTTGTCGCAAAATTGGGAAGTAATTAGATTCTATTTAATTAGTACAAAGAGGCTTAGATTGCAACTGCCCATATACTAACCTTATTTTGAGAATAAGCTTTCATTTTTATGTAAACAGTACCAAGGAATCATAATTGTGTAATATAATTAATTTTTTATTATTCATAATGAGTTGATAATATGTTAAGAGTCTTAGAAAAAATTTTAGTGAAAGTTTGACTAAGTTTGAGCGATAAAAAAAAGGTTTGCTCATGAATGCTCCTTTATGGCCTAATAAGGCTTTTAGATTATTGAAATATATCTTAAATGGATATCATACACTTGTTATTCAAATTACTTTTAGTCTTGGAAAATTCATATACCATATTTCTTATTAGAATATTTAATAAAATATTTATGACTAAATTGGTATTTTGACCATCCCTATAATATATGATCATAAAATGCATGGTTGATATCTATAGTGTCCTAACATGGTTAACATCTATGATATCCCATCATTACTTATTACAAGTATAAATGCTCATCTTATAAGTTAATACTTATTTATGATATATGAAAAGATATGCAACCTTCACATAACAAATTATTAAGTGAAATAGTATAAAGCGAGACCAAAGTTATAAGAGAAAGGAAGGATATAAGGCAAGGCCGAAGTTATAAAGGGGAAATCCTAAATACTAACTATAGTCATTTAGTTTAATAATAATTTAAATAAATTTTATAAAAAATAATATTATTGAAAGTTTATTTTAAGATGATTATATAAATTTATTGTTACATATTTAATCTTTTATATTAAAAGCTCTTTAGAAAAAGAAGGAAGTAGTCATTCACTGAGTATTCTTTAATATTCACACTCATGTGTGTTATTTTTTTTTTGTAGATACTGATTGCAATCCTAATGAAACAAATTGACATATGTATTGAACCCTTCCGCCACTTTGTAAAGGTACACTAAAGGAAAAGTTTATGAAATAGTTTGGTTTATATGTTAAAAGGTAATCTTTCTCAAAATGTTATGTATATACTAATATCAGCATATTTTATATACCTACTAAACTTATGTATATGTTTGCCTTATTGTACATATCATTATAAATCGATTTTCTCTCACATCTATCTGTTTCAATACTTATATAATTGTAAGTATTTTCCCATTAGATATATAAGTGGTGAAAAGTTTGTAGAGTATCAAGGCTTGTAAAAGTATTTAGTTAGTGAATTTACATTAATTAAATATCTTTATGCCAGTCATGGTACTTGACAATTAGGATGTGACACCTTCTCAGAGTGTTATGTATATACTAATATTGGTATATTTTGTATGCCTTCTAAATTTATGTATATGTTTCCCTTATATACATATCATTATAAATTGATTTTCTCTCACATTTGTATGTTTCAATACTTATATAACTATAAATATTTTCCTATTAGATATATAAGTAATGAAAAGTTTGTAGAGTATTAAGACTTGCAAAAGTATTTAGTTAGTGAATTTATTCTAATTACATATCTTTACGTCAGTTACGGTATTTGGAAATCGAGACATGACATTGTGCATCAGGTAAAATCAATTAATTGTAGTTCAATCAAATATATTGATATCTATCACTATCCATCCCTAGTTTAATCAATAAATGGAGAATAATTGTCAATTTTTCTAATTTTTAATATCTTAAATATTAAAAAATCAAATTTTTAATGTGCATGAATCCCAAAAATTATCTTGCATTTATTAATTATAACTAAACACACATAGTATAATTAGAACATACAAGAATTTTCCAACTATTCATATGAAATAGCCAACGTGTGCAATTAATTATGTATGATTAACATGGATCTTGTGATCTTACAACGTACTAAAAGCATCACCATAAATGAAATAAAACAACCACAGCATAATATATAGGTTAATTTTATAAGAAGTTTGCGTTTTAAAAGATTAATTTTTTTCACTGTTTTTGCATAGCATTTCCCTAATAACGTATGTAAGTCAATTTGCGTGTGATTTTACTGCTTTACTTTCTTGAACAAGTTAGAAGTAATCATATGGAAAATTTTTGAATCATTGAAGGAAGATCTTTAATTATACGTAAGAACCTCGTAAATAATATCTTGCGGACTGTTGGTTTCATTAATTCTAATCTCAAAATCTTGGACAGAAAGTTAATAAAGATGGAACATTTGAAAATCAATTCCTAACAAAATCTTCTGTTGTTATTTTCGTGAACCATTCCCTAATTCTCTGCCAGCTTCGCATATTTACCCCTCCTTGTAAGAGCAGAGCACTCAAATCCCAAAGCATCACTCAACCTTCTCTGTATATAATTTACCACTTCACAACTTGAACTTCCTGCGGCACATGTCATCTCTCTTGGTACTTTTTCAAGTATCTTAGCGTGATAGGTGGGCCTTGAATTTATGAAAAACAAACAGGATCTAAGCATTTCATCCCCCTGGCTGTAGTCCCATAGAATATATTCACATTAGCATTAATAGCCACGGGAATAATCTCATCAGCTAACTCAGCAAAGAGAGTTGAATCTCAACAGATATGGCTTCCTGCAAGTTGTTCCTTCAGGACACACCAGCAAATATCCTTTTCTAAGCATCGTTTGCATGGTTTCTGCATCTTGTTTTCAGTCCCTTGTCAGCCTCACTGTCTTTATTGGGGATATATACTCGGACACTTTGCTCAGGCTGTAAGTTCATGCAGTTAAAGGCCTACCCAAACATGCACTTGGAAAAAACTGATCAGCAAGTGTTCTTGGGGTGCAAACATAGAGCACTCCTTTGTTTTGCTCTGATCTTTCAGGGATATGGCCTTTGATGGTGAGATCTATCCCACTCCAAACTTCTAATGTTATTAGCAATTTAAAAGGGAGGAAAATGCTCAGCAGTATTCCGTAAATGGTTAATGCAATTCCAAATGGAAGCGAAATAAACATAATCAGAGTTGCTGAAGGTGTGGGTAACAATGCAAGCCTTCCATCATGAAATATTAGTGGCTTTGGGTACTTTTCCCTTGGCATAGGATTGTTGCTTCTCTCTTCAATGTTGTTCGCCAAAAGTTTCCTGTCAATATCATGTGGCAGGAATTAGAAACCATTCCAATATCTTGTA